>OY720144.1:45326499-46576499 GCA_963082955.1 Cheilosia grossa | reverse complement strand
TTTTTGCCCCGTGAAAGCCAGCTTTTGCTTTGTTTTTCCCTTTGAAGAATGAAAGGGACTTACACGTTTAATGCCTAATCCAAACACTGATTTCAGAAGCTCTCTCAGGAGAGTGGCGCAGCGCGGATAAAACGTAATTCTTGTAGTCCAGCACACTTACTACGGATTTATTTATTTTTTCTCTATAAAACGAGTATATGGCTTTTAAATTGAGAGAAATACGTTTTACACAAATGTGTGGACTAAGCATCGGACTCAACTAAAAAATCCTAGGCTGGGTTCCACGAATAGTGGCATACCTACGCAGTGGCGTATGCTCATGGGCTTTGCGAGGCACCAAAAAGCTATTGATCAGTTTGGTTTTGCGCAGACCTGTACCAGTACGCCCGTTATAATAGAAATCCTGAAAAGCTAACTAACTTAGCAGGGTCTTGTACCATGAAGTGTCTCGGCCTGAGACACTGCGCCCTTCCACCCTCTGTGATTCCGGGCACGCTGTCCAGGACAATAACCATTTCTGTCCTCTGTTGTTGTAAATGTTCTAAAGTATAGTATAGAAAATTTTAGAAAATAAAAGTTTAAAAAATGCGGCTAGGTGGCGCAACATGTCCTATACTTCGTAGACCCGCTAGTTTGCCACTACTATCTTTTATTTTTGATGGAAGAGGAAAAGAGACCTTTAATTTATTGCCAAATGTTTTAAGTACGTATCAAAAAAACCTGATGCCCAAAACACATGTGCAGAAATTCTGAAAGCTTCACAGCCATCAGTAATGCAGATAAAACATATGCTAAAATTCCAGTTTGCATCGGTTGCTGTCAATATGGGAAAAAATGAATTGACAAAAATAATGATAACGAATTACTCACGTCTTTCTTTTGCTCGCAGCTCAAGATTCATTCTCTAAAAATAGACACCGAATTTATGCCTGTACTGTTACCTACTATTATACTTTAATCAACATTACACATCTGTTTGGGGCAATACTATGTAATTTGTTGCTTATGAAGGTTAAACCTGAGACCCATCTTTGATCTTTCTGTAGAAAGGTAGAAGTGGCGGCTTTGAACCCAAGTAGCACTATGATATGCCTTTTTGTTACCACGACTCGTGTTACCTGGTTTGTGATGATTGTTAAGGTTGTGATGCATTCTATACTTATATCCAACCTCTGGAGTTGACCAAACGGATTATATCTAATGTCCCTTTACCCGAAATGTCGCTAAGGTCGTCGCAAAAAGGTTGGTTAAGTGTGCGCAATCTGGCTCTTACTAGGGCCGGAAATTTGCGGAGGAAATGGGAGAGAGTTTCTTTCTCATTTGAATTTCCGCAACTGCGGCAATGAGGGTTGTGTGGGATCCCCAATTTGGCCGCAGGGTCTCCAATTGGATAATGCCCCGTGATTATTGCCGTGACTCTGGCAAAATCTGGGCAGGTTCTTGTTAACAGGTTTATTGTTCTATTTTTATCTTCCTTGATATGACGCAGTTGGTCAACCCTCTCCATTGGAGATTGGCTTTCTGGAGGAAATGTGAATGAATTTGTCCTTTGACCACTCCTAGTGGAACGTGGACCCTTGCCGCAAGTGAGCTGTGTAGAGATGACCCCCGCCTGGCCAGCTCCTCGGCACGCTCGTTACCTATTATGTCACTTTGCCCGGGTACCCAGAGAAGTGTGACACTGAAACGTTCGCCCGGACGGGATAGCTGTTTCCGGCACCCCTGCACCAGCTTAGAGGATATGGTAGCCGAATGGATGGCTTTGATGGCGGCTTAGCTATCTATAAGAATAGCAATGTTTGTTTTGTGCGTTGTGTCTTGCCCTAAATGTGCGCACGCTTCTCGGATAGCCAGTAATTCAGCCTAGAAAACGCTGACAAAATCCGGCAAACGATATGATGCTGATATATTCGGTGCTTCTGAGTAGACCCCGGCCCCACTCCACAGTCCATCTTAGATCCGTCAGTGTATATGACCGCGTCGAAACCCTGCACTGATCTTTCTGTAGTATAGCACACTAACAACTTAACCACTATACAGACTTGAAACATCGCCGGTGAACAAAATTGTATTTCAAATTCATAGAATTGTATTCTTGGTTTACAGGATTTTTAAAATTTATTAGATATTATCTTGAGCACTGCAGTACAGTATGGAATCCGTTTTATGAAGTACCTACATTCTATTACCATAGAGAAGATCCAAAAGTGTCTTATTAGAGTAGCCTTTCGTAGACTGCAGTGGAATATTGAAATAAAATCTTACGAGACTTACTTATTTAACTAACTTAAGGTGGCGCTACAGTCCGGGTGGACCTGTGCCACGAAACTAGGTGCAAATTATTTGGTATCTTACCTCTTTTTAATTATTATCATTTATTCTAATTTAAGAAATCGTCTTTTATCGTATCATAGAACCTATTTCTAGATGCCTTGGGGAATCCGATAAATATTTTATAATATTCGATTATCATCTTAGTAGGATTCATTTATAAATAAATTAATTCTGTTGTTAGGCTTTGGTCATAAGTAATCTAGAGAGGACATTAGATGTACTCATTTGATTGAAAAAAATAATATGTATAAACAAATACATAATGTTATTGATTTTATAAAAATTGTATGTGTTTAAAATGCTACAGTTCAATGCAATTAATAATTCAAATAAGCGGAAGTATTACACATTTTGGAGATATATCTGTGGCAATAAGTTAAAGTAGCTTATGTCAATTTTGGTAATTTTAATGTGAGCAAGACAAATTTATCTTGTGCTTTATAAATAAATTGTATTACATAGTCTCAATAAACTTAAGCTGTTCAGTTCTCTTCAGATTTAACGATTTTTAATGGAGAGTAAGTGGGACCTGGACTAAAATAAAAGGAGATCTTTGTAATGTAAAAAAACTCGAATTTGGCTTATGTCGACATAAGCTCTTTCAACTTATTAACACAGATATATTCTGATTGACCATACCCATAGTGTTCGCTACATGCAGGCGTGAAAAGAGTTAGAACTGTTGGGCATTACAAATAAATTTTTATTAGAAAATAAAAACACACCCTTTGCGAATGTAGCCTAACATATTTACCGCAAATTCCGGTCAGATATATACTAAAAGGATTATTGCACAAGAGTTGATGTACAAAAACGCACTGTATATTTTTTATTAACCAAGCATGGTGAAGCACGCATCTAGAAAGTCAATTAAGGCAACCGTAGTCCGTAATTACAATTTAGAGGAAACTCTTAACAAAAAAGCGGAACTACTCTTCAAAGATTACATCTCGAATAAACAAAAATGGTTCAGCTACGAAACGACTCGACAAGTGAACGTGGACATATACCGTCGGTCACCTAGTATTCGATAACATGAAGGTTTGCACTAGTATAAGTGTATGTGCACACATGTAAAGAGCTATTGGAGCGGGACATTCGAATAAGATTTTTTTCAACCTACGCGCTCGCTATGGCCCGTGTCGTCGTCAGATAAACGAACGAATCTGAATGTTTTCGCATCGTACCGTAGTGGTAAAGACACGTTTTTTCCGTGATGTTTGAGTAACTACTTGTAGTGGGTATTGGCTGAGCCGCAGTAGAGGGAAACATTCATGAAATATCCGGCAAAGTAAACGCTTGGCTGGGTTCACGTTACAATACGTAAATTACAATCGCACTGTAGAGAGTAGGTATTTGCTTCCAGAGACAGAAAGTGGTCATGGTATAGTGATAAATAATCAAGCAATTTAGAATAGATTTTCAGATTATGTGTCCCAATAAATGGACAGTAGCTGCTAGCAGCAGTAATCGTCCAGATCAGTACCGGATATGGGGAAGTGCCTGCATAGGAAGCAGGTATACACTGTAGACCGTACAATATGTCTCAAAGTTTCAATTGGCTTGCTGTGCTTTGTTAGGCTGATCATCACGGCATTCACTATCGTTCTCATTCCGCGTTGTGAACACTAAGATTTGATTTGTTCTGCGCTTACCTAAAGTGGGTGGGACTTGCAGTGCGCGTTACGGTCCGTTCCATTTCGTATGGTTATTTTGCTTAAAAGTGCTGTGCTTCACAAAACATATTAACATCAAAACCACAATTTTTATTTTCTATTATTGCTGTTTTATATAGGTATGTGCATGCAGTAACACTGTTTGCGTATGTGTCTCCTTCTGTGAGTTGGAATTAATCAGACGCCATTGTAGTATATCAATCCTACGATGAGTAGAGAACGAGTATACTTAGGTATAGCTAACTAAAGAGTTTAACAGGTCAGAATATGTTCACTTTGTAGGTGACTGATTAACGCATAGAATAGACAACCGCGTAATGTACGGAGTACATATCTACATAATGTGGAGTACATATTCCTATTGGAGGGGAAGTCATCAACTTGTTATGCTGTGTGAAGACAGTAATTCATTGAAATTAATTTCCAGTATCATACGAAAATAAATGCTTAGTAACACTACATAAATAATTAAAGAAAAGGAAACGGATATCAAGCAAGTAGATAAGTAATACGGTTTTACAACAACTTTCGGATGCGGCCAAAAAGTTGCTTGAAGTGCTTAATTTAGTATCACCTAGGTTGCATAAATATACCTATCGAAAACATCTGCAGGTGAGTTAATATATACATATTAATATAATATAGGTGCATTTTCACATTTTGATTGATTAGGATACAACATTTTGTACTCAGCTTTAAGTTAAACGCCTGTTAAAGCAGTACCTTTCGAACCAAACATGCATTGGAATATTTGTTACAATTTAATTTTGTAAATAACTGTTCGACGATTTTGACAAAAAATATATATGGTATAGCTATTGTAAATATTTCTTAAGATAACTACCCCAAATCAGGGGTTTAATTTGCGCATCCATAATCGAGTAATACGTGACTGAATTTGTTATTGTATTGCTTGTAAAATCCACAAAATTCAATAACGTATGGCTCGCTCACGGATAAGGTAATTCGGCCCCTGATCTGCGCTCACATACCTACGGTATATTTTTGTACAGGGCAGTCATTCCGTATGTCGATTATCGCCAGACGATAGCTCTGCTTCACGTAACTTCAATAATCATCTATCATTCAGACGATGTCGTTTTGACGATTGAACATTTGCTTGACTTAAATCAATAATCTTCGAAACCCTATCACCCAAACGATACAATTTGAGCAACACCTAATGAGGTATCGTTTTGCATGGATTTGTATGTTTTGCAAACAGCCAACGACTTTTATTGAATTAGAAGAAGAATAATTGACTTTAGATATTTTTCAAATGCTACCAAATATATTTATAAATAACAACTTATCTACATTTTGTATGAAACGCACAGAAGCAATAAATATCGTGGAAAGGTTTTAGTGTTTAAAAAAATGCAAAATTTACATCACTAATTCCCTATAACATTAAATTGCATGTTGCCATAATCCTCATGTCGATGTAGAGTTACGCGTAGTATGCAGATGGTGTGAAAATAAATTTTCCGGTGGTTTCGAAATGGACTGCAAAAAGGCAGCGGAAAATAATTTGCGGAGAGTTCCATCAGCTGCTGCACAAATAGCAGTGTTGCTTAACTCCGATATAGATACTTGAACTTTTCGTTGGCTCCTTAAAGTTATCATTTGGGAACTATCCTAATTTAGACTAGGTATTTAATTTAAAGTTTGATGATTTTTAGGCTCCTTAGGCATTTATAAAAAAATGCATACTTCAATATTGCGAACGTACTCTTTTCATATAAGGCCACTGTTACATATAGCCATACGTAAGACGAAACCGTAAACATTTTCTTTTGCTTTTTTGACCACTTAAACTTGATGGTTGAACTCGATCTTGGTATTCAAATGTTGCTCATGAATTATTAAGTTAGTTTATAAAAAAAATCCGATCAACTTCTTATTTAATTCCACAAAAAAATAAAATAAATCGTTCCACTGAAATATTTAATTTCTTTACTGTTCCATCTCTCAAGAATTTTTTCTTATAGAATCCTATCAGTGGATGTTGATTTTTTTTTCTTTTATTTTCGTAGGAAACATACGAAGTGGAAGTAACCGTATGAGACAGTTGGCTTCAAAAATATGGAACGAAATAAATACCTATCTCACTTTTCTTGGTAGCTATTTGGCTTTTATAACCCTTGGACAAGTCGGGATGCTCATCCATCAAAACAAGTAAAATCGTCATTTGCTTTGGTATTTGTTCGATGTTTTTTGTTATTATTAATAAACTAAGGAAAAAAGATGAATTAATTCAACTTTGCAATTTTCGAATTTGCCGGCATCAAAAAAAAAATTGTTCCGAAACGACGTTGGAATTTCCAATATAGTTTGAGAGCCTCTGAAAGACGCTCAATGCCCTCACGCACACCATAGACGCAACGATAGTGATCGAGTTACGGAAAGCTAATTGGTGACGAGATCGTTGACTACTATCGCGCAAACGATTATCGTTCTCAGAGTTACGGAATGAATGCCCAGGTCAATGCACCGGCTCCAATAAAAATTCAATTTTTTTTCCTTTAACTGCAGGCGCAGTGGCTTAGTGGTTAGTGTGTTGGACTACTAAGCGAGGGGTCCCAGGTTCTAATCCCGCAAAAACCAAAATTCCAACTCAGGGTTTTTTTCCACTGCGCCACCTCTCGCGAATGTCTGACAAACATTCGAGCGTATAACTATTTTGAAAGAGCTTCTCAATTGTAGATCCCTTCCATTCGTTCCAAAAAAGAAAAACTTACACAAAACGAATGGTTGTGAGAAGCTAGCCCAAGGGTCCTACAGACCTGTTGCGCCAATATTTATTTATTTATTATATTTACCTATACATATAACAAAAAAAAAAAAAAAATTATTTCTGCTCCATTTTTCATCGACAATCCTACTCCTTAAACTAAGAACTTACACCAATCATTGGTACCTAAATTAACATCACCAGTCTATTGCAACCAAACAAAAATCCCGAACAGATCAGAAACTCCTGCTGTACTTGTTCGGTGACTGAAATTTTTGGGAATTTGGGCTTTTCGTTTGGTTATATTTCACGTCACGTACTTATTATTGTACTGAAAAGTCTTGTAACGTGCAAGAGGTTAGGAATAGTAGGTACAATAGGCGCTTAAGACTTTCAAACCAGGACTTGCAAAAACTGACTATTTCCGAAAGCTTTAACTTAAACAAAAACTCACACTGTTATTTCGTATAATGAAATGTCATATCTCATAAATATGAACGGTTTATTTAATCTAGTATCGCTTCTGAGCCTTAAAATAAATTAAAAAACAATCAACAAAACCTTTTAAAGGTCTTGTGAGTTTTTGTCTCAAAACGGCGCTCAATACAAATTGTGTTTTATGTGCTTAAAACCGGGAACTGGATGCCAACCAATGTAAATCTTTGCTCATAGGTAACAATTTAGTTCAAATATGCGTATATTTTAATCGAATAATGAGAAAGTTTGTAAAAAAGTTATCTGGTCTCAATGTTGTCTACTTGTTACATCTTTTACAAACTATTAAGTTTTGTTCTCACCCTCTCATACCTCTTTAAAAAGTGACTCATCCGTACTTTGTATATGGGGCACATTTTCGCCCTCAATAGAGCTCATTGAGTTGCTAAAGAATTTTCAATTAATCAAGATTGCTGTGAAATAGTTCAGAAGTCTAAACAAAATGTTCACACTATTCAACCCCCACGCCGCAAAGGCTGACATCATGAAAAAAAAAAAAAAAAATATAATCAATGTTCTCCTGATTTTAAAAACCCGCCATGGCCACTGAATTAGTTATTAGGAGAAATTTGACTAATTAACCAAAAATTAACCAACAACACAATTATTTATTATAGAATATTTTATAAATAAGATAATGTTAAGTGATTATTTAACGCAATTGACACCCGACCTAAGAATACAAAAACAATATTTCTGCTTGGAGTGCATCTATATTGAGCTATCACTTAAGCATAATGTTCGCGATATCCAGGTCCAAATTATACATCAGACCTTCAGAGTGAAAAACAATAGGTATGGCGTGCAATTGAAAGTAATAAAAAGAAAAGCTTATATGAGGCTATGTAGCTACCATAAAGGAAACCAATTGTAGCTAAGTATAGGTTTACTACTTAACCGAGTTAAAGCAAAGTTCGCATTTTAACTGGAAATTTTAGTTTTAAAATCTATGAATTTTTATGGAAAAACGTCTAACAGGTTGAGATTGAGGTATAAATTCACAATAGCAATATCACCTAAAACTTTAGTATCAAATAGCTTGTAAGTCACATTATTTCACAATTGTGATACAAGCGAAAACGTAGTTTGTTATTTGATTCCCAAAATAAAATCTACCATCTGTATTGTAAAAATTAGCCAAGCATTGTGGTATTATACTTAAACTGAATAGTTTTCTCCAATTTTTGTTTATGAATGTAGCTTATGAATTGAAAGACTTATTGAAATGAATACAATTTGACTTAAAAATTAATTATTCACTTTATTTTTCGTTGGTACGTACCATTCGATGTTATAAAACAATAAGCACGTACTTTGTTCTCAGTCTTTCAAATAGATTATATTCAGCAAATAAATTTCTTGCAGACGATTTGCTTCAGCGGTTTTACTGTTAAAGCCTATAGTATCCTGCTCGCGCTAAGTTTTATCTCCCATACAAAAATATCTACAATGATAAAAGCAGTATCCTATTTGCACGCTAAATTTTTAGCTTCATATTATGTAAAGGGTCCGCCAAATAACTTCATTTTTTTTTGAAAATGCTATAAAAAAAACACTACTGAATATTTTCTCAAATTTATTTTTTTATTTGATAGTACAATCCTTCCGGTTGATAATCGAAAATAATTCCATTCAAATGGCTGCCTCGGCTGGCCATGCAGTAGCCTACACGATCGGTCCAATTTTTAAGCACATTATCGATTGTGTGCAGCTGTATTTCACCAATGGCTTCACGAATCTTGGCGGGTACTTAAACAAGCAAAATAGTCGCATTTTCAATAAAAAAAAAGTTATATGGCGGACCCGTAGATGGACAATGACAGGTCTCCTGTTTTTAAGAATTTGATCAAATAAAAAAAAATGCGCGATTCTACTTCATATTTTTATTTGGTCAAATTCTCAAAAACATCGATTAAATACCTTTTCTCAGTTCTTATGTCTACTTTTGAAATATTTAGATGTTTTTTGAGAATTCGATCAAAAAAATCACTGCTAACTGGTTTCGCTTAGAAATAAAAATGTTATTGCTTGCTTATTTACTGTGTCACGAATATATACACAACCTACATCCCAATATAACGTACCCATATGGGATGAAATTATTAAATGCTACAGTTGAATTTATTTTTCTTACAGAACTATGATGACAAAAAAATCTACCAACATTATGTTATATAATTATTGATATATCATTAATTGACTGAGCCCGAAAAAAGAGTACAGTTGAAACAAAACTATGCTTTTCCCGACTGACTGAAATTTACTTAAAAGTTCTTGCCCAAGGTTATTGTTTTTGCAAGATCTTTTTCAAAACTTTTGAAGAACATTAATTGTGTGAGTATAGAATGCCTGCTATAACTGAAAGTATTTGGGGAATATAATTTTACACGAAGTGGGTGTATTTCCTAAAGGCCAACAGCCTTTACACCAATAACAGCTTTTCAAACCTCTTGTAACTTATACACGAATTGCAAGTATCTGACTGCAAGCTATGTCACTCCACAGAAGAGTTTCTGGGTCTTCTAATAATCATGTTTAGACTTCACACTAAGCATTTTGTACGCCACATTTCATTGTGAGTTAATAGAATTTAACCTGAACACTAAAAATTATTATTTTTATTGGTATCGCGCTCTTTATATATACATATCTAGGTTTTGCGGTCATATTTTAGGTCTATCCCAAGTATTACGGTACATTTACTTCCCATATGAAAATACTATGAAAAATATATTTGCTCATAGCTACTAATTTTACCTGGATTAATATTTAAAAAAAAAAAAACTAACTTTGGAACAAATATCACAATGAACGAGAAGCGTTCATGCGACAAAGCCGCAAAATTTTCTTTGTTAGTTAGGTAGGTTAATCTCGTCGAAATATTTAATGACCTTTTATTTATTTATTTATTTATTTATCTACTAAAATTGCTATTAATAAACATTTTTACAACTTACGGTAGGAGGTCTGTTAGCGGGTCAATAACTCTTAAAAAACATGGTTCCCGTCAAAATAAAAAAGCGCTTTAAAATAATGTGAATATGTTAGGGGACGATTCGGTTACCATCGCCCCAACTCGAAAAACAAGTGTACAAAAAACGAAAAAACCCTATGACAATGTTACCAAATAAAACATTCAAAGATAAATATAGATTTTCAAAAGAAAATAATTTTTTTTCCTTATTTTCTTATATTTTTCTTTTTCACTTGTCACAATTGAAATTTATTAGACAGTACAATTTTGTTAGGTGATGCCAGCTCTTTTAGAGAAAACGTCAGTTAGTTATTATATGAGTTATTTTCGTAGGGACGATTGTTTGTGACAGAATTTTTGCTATGACCGCCTATTTTTAATTTAACATTTTGTTTGTTTTTTTCAGCTTCGATCTCAGCAAAGCAAAGTAAAGTAGAATTTTCAGCACGCATTTATAATAACCACGCTATACTTGACTCGCAATAGTTGTTGTAATTTTGAACTGAAAATCCTACTTTACTTTGCTTAACTGAGATAGAAGCTCAAAAAAATACACACCTAATGTCGTCCTTAAAACAATTTTATCAGAATAAGTGTGTTAAGTGTCAATTAAAAAAAAAAGTGCATTTTTTCAGGCGCCAACATTTTCCAATTTGGCTCTACACCTCTTATAAAAGCTAACAAAACTGCAGTACAAATGTCAAATAAAATCCCGGGCAATAAACGTGTGCGAAAAGAGAGTGGAGAATTGTACCAAGCAATCTACTACAATTACCCGCTTTTCCGCCATCATTTCCCAGCAGCTGTGTACTGCAAAACGAAAAGGAGAGCGAAATTTTTCCTTCATGATTTCGCTGTGTGACTTTTGTATGGGGTTTTTCGTTTCGAATCATCTGCATACTACGCTTGAGAAAAATTAACTAATATGTTATTTATTTAACTTGGTGCTAGGTAACATACGAGTTGGAGAGTGGTTGCTTTTTTTTTTATTAATACGGGTGTAAACATTTAAACCACAGTTAATCAATTATTAATTATAAAAAAAAAACCTTGGTTATTTGAACATTATTATGTTACATTTCTTTTAATATTTGTTTTAAATTTAATTTTGTAAGGTTAAAATCAATCACATGATTGAACTTATTAAAATCGTTCCTTATTGATGGGGCCATTGCTTCCATAGTTACATCGGGATCTCCTTTGATTCTACCTATATAATTCACATAAATTGTAGATACTACATCATTAATCTAACATCTTTTGAAGAACTTTTTATCAGCACTATGTTAATTAGAAGACCTTGGGTGACAAAGTCGGGGAAGCCTTTTCACAAAAAGAATAAATTAAAATTATACCGTTCTTTCTGTATTTGAAAAAAATATTAACTCTAACCAATCTTGTTTTTAATGTCATACGAGAACCTACCTACCTAACTATAACTCAATATGTCGGTTTTTATACTCGAAGTCGTTTTCAATTGTCCAATTAACCATATATGTAGAACTCTGAAAAACCCTTTCAATCGGTTAAATTTTAATCGATAATAAACAATAATCGGCCATTGTTAAATACATTGTTAAATCAATAGAACATTTTTCTTGTTAATTATAGTCAATTCTGTCGGTGACTACAAATAGGTCAATCTAAATTGCTTGTTGGGTAATAAATCTACTAAAAAAAATTTATTTTATTCTTCCAATTACATTTTTTATAAAATATTTTTTGCCCTTTTTTAAAACCAAATAACTTTTTTTTCATAAAAATATTGAAAGTAAGGGGTTTTAAAACTACTTAAGTTGGAAAATTGTGCTAATTTTAACTAGATGCGGAAGGGAAAAATTATGACATATAACACTACCTACAACCCACCACCTACCTACTCGTATATGCTATAAGTAAGCATATATTATAAAAGCCGGCGGACGTGAACTTGTATTCAATCAAAAGCCCAAACAAGGCTGTACGTAAGATTTAAAACTGCCTCTGGTATGTGGCATTGAAATACGCCATACTCCATAAATAAAAATTATTATCTCCGAACGATGATTCAACACGCAACGCAATGTCTACAGACACTAAACTAAACATTGACTCTGCCCTGAATCGGAAGATAGACGTAGAATAAAGCGATAAGCAACAATACAAAACATACCACCTTCTTTGCTTTAAAGGAAACCAGAAGGAAACAATAACTTATCTAATGTCTTATGACGTCATTGAAAGAGGAGAATAAGAAAGCAGTGTTCTGGAAAAGGAGAAAGAGAATGTTAAGGAAAAGTGAATAGTGCGAGTGCCGCCTGCCGCGCACAGAATGCTTTTGAAGAGAAAGTTTTCTGTGCTTGCTTAAGATGGTGTTAGTACCATTAGCTTTCATGTTCTTATGTAGGTAGTAGGTATACAACGAATAAGAGAATGAGAACTTCTTGATTGTCGATTGCGGTAGGTTAAGAAACATGCAAGATTTTGATTGGTCCAGGTTTTTCTTCCAATGAGAGAATTATAAAGCATTACTTTACTATATAATATACATGTACCTACATACTTGTACATACATTTTTTTATGGAGTTAAGTAGTGCAAGTTGACGTGAATATTATTTTATATTAATAGATACCTACCTCCATGTAGTGCAGCAAGATACTTTACAAATATGGACACACAATTAATATGTGGGTATGTAAGTATAGATATACCTTAGACTCGTTACGTACTTATAAAGGAATCAATTAATACCTATAGTGAAATTAGTGACCGTAAGCAAATGCTTTCTGATACGTTAGCTTGTTAGGCATTTGGTAGGAAGGTATCTGAATCAGTTATGACTAATTTTTGAGTTTTCCAAACACTACTTGGAGTATCTGGAATTTACTGCGTTTACTGATAGCTAAACTTTCAGCAGAAAGTAACTAGGTAGCTAGTTTCTTTTTGGATTAAAGGTTTCACCTGCGAAGCAAAACCAAAAACATAACTGCAACATAATATGTCGATTAATACCTACCTACTTACAACTTCAGGATTTTAACGGTAAAAAAAAAACTAGTAACTAGGTGGGTGGGTAAGTTTAAAGTTATAAGCAATGAAAAGGTGGCTTTTGCTAAAAAAAATAACTCTCGCTCTGAATTCTGAGAAATAAACCATAAAATGGGACTTAAAGCTATGAATTAATGTATTAAGCTTTGTGTCAAATGAGAGACAATATTATTTTTTTGGCGTTGGAGTTTCCCGATTTTTCTAATTTTTTTTATGGGTAAGAGCCTTGTTGTGAACCTTTCAGGATTTTTTCTTGTTGAGTAAACCCTCAGGATGAGTGAAACAATCAACCCAGTTACTTACATATTTGCCTTACGTTAAGATGAAGTTGGCTGTAGCATATTGTCTTTGGGGTGACGAAGGGCGATTCTGGGTAGTTGATTATTATAGATTGATTGAATGCTTGCATACCTATCGCTATATTGTATAGAAAGAAGAATGGTGTCAGATGGGAAGAAGATAGAATTATTGTAGCAGTCTACCCAACTGCTTGCAAAAAAAAAATAGTCGATATATTCGTTTATAAGAACCTGCGTTAGTATTTATTTAAGCGAGTTAGTCGTCTCTGTAACGAATTTGCTGAGCAAACGTCACTTCGGGTTGTATAGGCATTCACATTAGAAGAGAAGTAAAAATTATTTGAAAGCTGTTTTGATACTTTTTAATATGACCTTTGTAAAATATTAAATGCACCTAGACATTCGATAAATGAGAATGCAACGTGATAATTATTAAATAACCGTAGGGACATAAGGCTTTTTAAGTTTTTTTTTTTTTTGTTGATCGCATGGATATATTGTATCAAACAACAGCCAAATGTGTTTAAATTTTTTAATAATCTTGGGTACCACACGTCAACAGAAAACAAGCGCAAATTATGAAATTCTGAATGATTTGTGCATGGTATTCAACGTTTCCAAAATTTTAAATAAGTAATTAAATTGACCATGAACTGAATTTCATTGCTTGCGTCGTAGTATTTTTGTATCTAGGACCATAGGCCTAGTTTCTGTGTTATAACTCCTGAGTTACTGTTGCAAAAATCCTGTATTTTTTTTTTTAATATGGCCTTTAACTTTATTATGCAAAAAAAAGTGTAGGTATTTCCTCTGGGGAATGCGGTATAAGGCTTAACATTTTGTTACGAAATACTCGATTTATCGGTACGAAACTGGACGTAACTCAACGTCAACGAAGCTATTAACAGCGAATAGAACAGGTTACAATATTTACTTATAACTTATATTCTATGGAAAATATAGCCACTGTGAACTACTAAAATTTAGAGTTGAAACTAAAAATGTTTATTTGTCAAGCCACATGTGTTTATTTTTAAAACTGTCGGATATCAATCGGCTGATTGTTAATGTATCACAATAATTAGTGGGTTATTTGAGGTTTTTACTTTTAACTTAATTACGTGCAAGTTGTATTCCTTTGTAAAAATAACTCCCTTTGACATTATGAATTGACCAGTGTTACTTGTTTTAACTTTAACGCAGCATCATGAACATGATAAATATAAATATTTTCAAGGAAGGATATAGGCTACTTTTTGTCGCGAAAACAAAACTTTGAGCAGATGAAAGAGGTTATGAAAGTTTGTATGGGGAAATGCACTTTGAAAAAAAAAAACTGGATAGAAATCTAGTAGTGACACTTCAAATACAAAAAAAAAAAAAATATTTTAAATCTTATTATATTATCTTCTATATAAAGGGTTTTTCAACAGGGACGCTACAAAAGTAGAGCGACAGGGACAGCAAACGACGCCGAATTTCTTGCCGCTCTTTTGACATTTCAGTAAGGTTTGCAATTTCATGATGGAAAGATATACGAGCTAACAACGAGTCGAAATTATTAAAATTTACTACCGAAATTCAACGTTAAGAGCGTCAAATTTATGGTCGTCATAATCGTCCTAGCAGATCAACAATTTGAATCCACAAGCACAGCACAAAATGTTCCCGTGCCAGTGAGACAAAGAAGTGCCCGTAGTGTCGAGAATATTGCTGCCGCTGAGGCTTCAGTTGAAGAAAGCCCAAATGTGTCTCTCACACGTCGCTCTCAAGCGTTGGGCATTTCTGTGACGTCGTTGTAGCGAATTTTGCGAAAAGATCTTGGCCTACATCCTTACAAGATTAAATTGACGCAAGAACTGAAGCCGCTTGACCACCAGATACGTCGTATGTTCGTGAACTGGGCTGAGCAACAACTTGAAAATGATTCGGATTTTCATCGAAAAATCATCTTCAGCGATGAGGCTCATTTCTGGCTTCGTCAATAAACAAAATATGCGGTATTGGTCAGGCAGCAATCCACACGTACTCCATGAGTCATCATTGCATCCCGAAAAAATTACGGTTTGGTGTGGTTTATGCGCCGACGGCGTCATTGGGCCGTACTTCTTCCGTGATTATCAAGACCGGCACGTTACTGTGAATGCGAACCGCTACCGTTCAATGATAACCGAATATTATTGACCCCAATTGGATGATATGGACTTGGAGGACATGTGGTTCCAACAGAACGGCGCCACAAGCCACACAGCGAATGTCACAATCAATTTATTGGAAACCAAGTTTGGAGAACGTGTTATCTCACGAAATGGTCCAGTCTCTTGGCCGCCTTGGTCATGCGATTTGACGCCGTTAGACTATTTTCTGTGGGGCTACGTCAAGTCTATGGTCTATGCCAACAAGCCAGCGACGATTGATGAACTTCGTACGAATATCGAACGTGAAATTGCAGCAGTATCGGCCGATTTATGCTTGAAAACCGTCAAAATTGGGTTCAGCGTCTGGACTTCTGCAAGCGTGCCCGTGGTGGCCATGCAAAAGAAATCGAGCTCCATACATAATGGCATCGAACGTACTTTCACAGGAATAAAGAATTTCATTGATATCAAAAACTTTTGTAGCGCTCTTATTGAAAAACCCTTTATCTATGAACATATAAATATATTGACTCGATAATCACTTTGCCAATTTTCATGATTCTTTCTTTGTTTTATTTGTATATTGCTGTGATTACTTTTTAGCACGACTTAAACGATAGGATACTTTTGGACCCGATAAGGGGATAAGATTAGGGATATATGTAAGTCTGCATGGCGAAGCGCACTTTGAAACGAATAGACTAGATAGAAAACCTGGTAGTGTCACCAATAGAACAAACATTTTTTAAGCGTCTTCAATTTCCTGTGCGTCTCGCTTTCGCTATGACAGTTAATAAGTCGCGAGGACAGTCGCTGGAAATTTTTAGCATCAACCTTGAATTCCCATGTTACTCGCATGGTCAACTGTATGTGTCGTGCTCACGTGTGTGCAAACCTTCCGCTCTATATGTCGTGTACCATAAAGCACTTTAGTGAAAAAGCGGAAGTTTGGCCGACACGTCAATCTTTGCGGATAGTTTGAAACGCATCGGCATTGCTATATGTATTTCATTTATTTCCATTGTATGAGTATACGGTTTGAATAAAGAATTTCAATTCACTGAATTACAAAAAGCAGCATGATGTGCATTGTACATGCTCGGAATAATTATTTTCATTACATTAACGAATTTGGGCGGGACGAAGTTCGCCGGTCAGGTTGTTTTTTATAAAGATAAATTTCAGAGAGGATCTAAACTAGAGGTCCAACTGAGAGCAGAAACGGTACATTTGCCTGCAAGCTGCTTTTCCTGCATAAGAATTCCTAAGTATTAGTGCCTGTACAAATCAAAGGAGCGCCATTGCTGCCGCACGCATACTTAAGAAATCCTATGTAGGGGCTTAATGTCAATCACGAGGCCATTTTTTAAGTGGGGCGACTGTGTTCAACATTTTTGGTACCCTTTAGTTACACGGCGCTCACATCGCAGTTCAGTTTAAAAGTTCTTATAGTTTATGAAATTGCTGGAAAATGGAATTCCTTCAATAATTTCGCCACAATGCCATATACCCTATATATAATCATAGTTTTTTTTTTTTCAATACCTAGCAGAAATCTATCTCATGATATTAATCTGAGAAAAATCGACTTAAACGGTTCTTGCACTTTTCTTAAAGGAGATTTTATAACTTCAAGCTTTTATTGTAGGTATACTTTAAAGAAAAAAAAAAACTTCTTTTTCGTCGATTTTAATGCTTTTCATTTCGAAGTCATATTGAACCAAAATATATATTTTAACAGAGTTTGGGGAAAGCGTTTTTTTTTATCGTGGGGAAAAAGATATTTTAGTTTTAGCATAATTCAACATTTTAATCTGTAAATGGTTCGTAAAATGCATGACTGCACAATAACGTATTTAAGTATGCATTAATTGTTAAATTCGATAACATTTTCCATTTTCTGGTACATCCCATAGTAAAAAAAATTCTGTTTAGATTTTTAGAAAGAATTGATAATACAACACACACTTCAATTCAATTCCTTAGGGACTTTCTTACCACGTCTGCTTCCTTCCAGATCGCACACCAGAATGCCGAAATATTACCCTTTCCCATAGACTTCCCCTTTGACACATCTCTTTCTCATTCCAAATGGCTACAAATTGCCTTTTGTGAAATATCACTTTTTGCACTTGTTTTTGTTAATTAATAATTTAGAGAGGCTTATAAAAATATCAGTGAATATTTCACAACACAATGTTATAAAATTTGCAGAAGCACATTATCTATAGAAATGCGGGAACTAAAAATAAACAAAACAATTTAGATTCTTACATTCGATTGAATACGCAAAATCTGAAATCGAATCAAATAAACACCACATTTTATTGTCTTTTTGTTAGGAGTTTAATCATAATGTACTCGTTTCTACGTTTTAAAATTCCCATTTTTGCTGTTCCTTTGTAACATCAGCACTGTTCACTCTCATTTAACCCCAGAATTCCCAATCATATTTTGATTTTGTACAAATACGGTGCTAAAAAAATCAAGTTGAAAACACCCACCAGGCGTAAAAGAAATGTATGCAATGTTTGCGAACATTTTAAGAAATCTACTTTTGCCCTAGTAAAAACTTGGGCTTAACTTGCTTGTTATTAACCTATTTTTGGAACAACTCCCCAAGGTAGCTGCATGAATTTTGCTGCCAAAAATAAGTTTCATGTAAAAAAAATTAAAAAAAAAAACCTGAAATGTGAATGGATGAACATATTTTGGCACATAAGATGGATAGAGAACAAGTAAAGCTATGTAAAAAACCATACTCAACATTTATTCCTTTTACTCTAAACTTAACTATATCCTTAAAAATTATTGCCTTTCGGCCTTAAATCTATCTATATTTAAATGGTTTGTTTTCTAATCTTCAAGAAACTTCCAAAACTTGAATTCCCTATTTTTTTTGTTTTTTTTTATTAAAAACTACTTAAAACTACCTAAGCTACTTAACCTAAATTACCTATAGTCAGGGTGGTGAGCAATCTCATCGATTGGTCACCATCCTGATCGCGTCTATGGGCGCCTGACAGCCGCCCACAAGGGTTCATCAGTGCCACCGAGACTCGAGCGAGGCTATAAGCGTCGTTCGAGTCTCGGCAGCACTATTCGTGTTGGCTAGACCGGCCCCTCCCAAAGACCCTAAGCCTAAGCCTAGAAACTTAATATCTAGCTTAAAACTAAGGAGGAGTAGCGCACCTCACCTGTTCATCAAGTCACCAAAATTCGGTGAACTGCTTGACCGTATCGACCCTGTCCCGTTTTGCAATTGCGGTACTAAAACGGAGGAGTTCCTAAGCGTTGGCGGCGTACCCGTCGTGGATGAGCCGCTTATCCCTCGCGCCACGGTGGCTGTACTACAATACCGGCACACCATATTTTGTCTGGACTAACCCTTTCATGTCTACATGAAGAAATGCCTCAGGCGGGATTAAGCCAGAACGAAGCGTACTCTCGTGGTACATTAAATTGGGGTAGTAAGCCCCTGAGATCAGGTTCTTATCGCTGGCCATCGCCCATGCGACGTGCCTCCGAATCACCTTAATAAGGAAATTGTCAATCCTATTTAGTCGGTCCCCATTGTATAGGGTTCTGTTGAAAGCTGGAGTGAATTCAGTCGTCCGTGTTCGGTAAAAAAAAGAAAAAATTTTAGGAGTATTAATAAGCTGGCAAAAATCATTTCTTTTTGCAGCTGATATAAGATTTTTACTCGTTTTGGTTTGCCATCCAACCATAAGTGACTTTAGTTAGTTTTATACTTCCCGACCTGAAAATATACTTAAAATAACATCGAATTACAATCCACAACGAATATAGGAAACCTCTAAAATCAAAATTGCTTCTTATAGGCGAACACATAAGTTTAACAAAGTCTACGTGGAAACACACTTATCCGTTTCTTAGAAGCAATTTGCTCTTATAGAATGAGTGTTTCCTATATCCCTCGTATCTTTAAAGTCCTTTCCATCTATACCTAATCGCCAGATATTTATATTTTCTATTATAACTATGACAGTAATACAACGATAAGAAGCCCAAAGTTTCTAAGAATCAGATTCCCTCAACAACCAGGTAGTCAAACCGCAAAACACAGGTTACACTTTACAATAAAGTGAAGAGAAGATCACTAAAAAGGTTTATGAACAACATTAGCACCCTTGACACATACGGGGTTATATGTTTTAGTAGGATGCATGCTGCAGACATTCAATCATCAAACTATTTACACTTTCAAAATGACTCCATATGTTTAACAGGATGGTTTCACACAATATACTGCTAAAACACGTCAAAGGAATTTCAATTCTGAAATTAGCGGATGCATTTGATTGCCAGGTTCTAAATGGAAGCTGCGCAATGCCAAATATTGATAGTCCAACCGAAATAATAAAAAGAGCGACACCACTAAGTGCTCAAGTATCAAATAATATATCAATGGCAGTACCAAGGAGAAGTGGTTTGATATTGATTGCAAACGAGCTAGAGATGCATCCTTTGCGTTACTTAAGTAAATACGAAAAAGCAACACCAATACGTTCAAAACTCTAATCAAGGAAGCAAATAAGCATTTGTTATATGAGAAAGTGTGCGTATAACGAACAAAATATTATCCGTCTTAACAGCACTTAACAACTTACTCAAGCTGGAAGAAGCACCTCAGCCTTGAACGCGGATCAACTAAATAAAAACTTCTCAAATCTGCTCAATACAACTAAATTCTCTAAGCACAATTCAATATGCTGAGCCCCGGAATGTCGACGAATTTCTAGATGCCCCAATAACCCTGGATGAGGTGCATTATGTCATCGAGAATGCTAAAAACAAGAAAGCCCCAGGATGCGACTGTATTTCGTTTGAATTTTATAAGAACTGTACACGTTGGTTTCTATCATCGATTGTCTCGGAATTCAATCGAATTTTTGAAAATGCAGATATACCAGAGAGCTCCCTGAAATCGATTTTGTTTCCATTGTATTTATTAGAAAGGAGATTATAATGTTAATGATCTAATAAACTATAGGTGTATATGTATGTTTGATCGACACAAATATTTATTTTTACGAACATGTTTGCACAGATATTGTCTTCCTCGCAGAAACTGTCGACTAAATGCAGCCTATGATAAACAGGCTAGGCAACTACTGTAGAACTTAGAATCTATCTGTAAATCTAACAAAATCGAAGATGATGATACTCAGGAATGGTGGTGGCAGATACTGTCGAAGTGAAAAGTGGACGTTTGAAGGTGAGAGTATTGAAATTCTGCTGGAATACAAGTACCTTGGAGTTCTCATCACCTCTGACTTAAACATGAACAGACATCTCCAAAACTATTGTCTGAAGCTAAAGGCGCAATGGGGATATGGTTCTTTTCAGGACGTTGAAAGTTCTTGCGTTTGTTTCTTAAGCGGATATTTAGACTGCCTACTAGTACCCCAAACTATATGCTACATTTAGAAACGGGAAAATATATTTGGACACATTAAAAATGACTGCGTTAGAGTAATAAAGGCTACCAAAAAAAGTACTTACAAACATGATAATGACAAGAGGAAAGCTACTTCAAGAATAGGAGCGTCTTGCGTCAGAATGTGGAGTAGTGCTTAACATTACACCATATATACAGACCGATTCTCTCGACAATTAGGTAATCTTCATAATAGAGAATGTACTACAGCGAAATTAAATAAGAACTTGAAAAACATATTTCTTAAACTGCTACACGACCGATAAATTATAAGCACTACCTATTTTTTTAAAATTATAGCAGAGTTAGTTCATTTAAATTATATGCCGCAGCGACCACATCCATTTTCCATACTGTTCTCAAGCAAAGAACGCGCAGGGCAGTATTCAAAACCGAATGCATAGGTACTACCTATCCTTTCGCCGCTGGCCCCTCAAATTTTCAAATTCCGCCATGTGTTTAGAATCCGTGTGACAGGCAAAAACATACATAAAATACAAAAAAAAAATGCTGCCAACCGTGGAGTAATGTTCGATAGAATTAAACATTTCATCATTAGGTACTGAATCCTATTGGTTCGTTATTATATTTCTTGTTAAAAGGCAAATAATTTGATTTATTTGGTTGACAAAACTATCTACAGGAGATGTTATACAAATTAGAAACATGTCATCACAACACGGTTATATATTTACCACCTTTGATATCATTAGCATCGATTTCATGAGCACATTTTTCTTAAGTAACTGATGAATGTTTACTAAAAATGTTTTTATTTTGCTACAAAAACAAATCTGAAGTGTTTTATTTTCATAAATATTTTAAGCAAATATACACTTATTCCCAAAAGAAATTATTACACATACTTAACGAATAATTTCAAATTTAACGGATAACATTTTATGAACGTTGTTATCAACTTTGCCAACAGCCAACTTTTTGAAGTCACATAAATTAAAAAAATATAGATGGATAGCAAGTAACGGTAAATCGGTCGAAGTTGGGGGGTCTCACTATTATTTGTCTATGCTACCTGCATATCTGATATCTGAATGACAGCCTCGTGGATATGCGGTAAAAAAAAGCGCAACTCACAAAAGGTAGGCATAGAAGACAAAAAGTTTTGCTGCACACGAGAAATTATCACTCTGGTCGTTTGGATATACATATTTTGTAATAGGATTCTCAATGTGCACGACTAGCCAGCGAGCCGGGCGTCCTAGTAGTCTTGAATATCATCTTAAGGTTTTTTCCACTGCGCCACGTTTCGCGAAAGACTGACTTACAGCCTTGTGTATAACTGTCTTGAGACAGTTTTTCCAACTAAGCGTCCGGATTTGTCATTAAATTAAAGGTGCCCAAAAAAATAAGAAGACTAGAAATAGGGTGCTTTATTATCGTTTTAAGATTACTCATCGTTTTAAGGCTAGTTACCGAAGAAATACCTTAGAATGCTTATGGCGTTGTCCAATGATTTTCCAATTAGAAAACGGAGCCTAATCATTAGTAGAACCTGTCCTTGCTTACCGAAGGTGTTAACTTTCTGTTGCACATTTCGCGCTAAAACCAAATAATCAGCAAAACACTCGAAAAATAGTGTCTTTCGACGAAGAGTCCAGAAAATATATTTTTTAACACTAGTACAGGAATCTTACGAGGTTATATCAAACAGCTCTCGTCAGATTCAGAGTTTAGCGTGTCTTACATTACATTATCTATACTCATTAGCTGGCTTTTATCGGTGAGGGAAAGAAAATTTGCAGAACCTTTTTAAAGGCACGTTGTGGCACGTTGTGGTTTGTAATGAAATCTTTCCCAATAGAATCCATCAAAGATGTTGTGCTAGACGTTTGTCGATCGCTGGGCCAACTTATTGAACAAATCTTGGTGGCCAGTTGGGATTTGACAAACCGGTATTAACAGTACTATTGCTTAGAATATCTGAGCGGCTTCGAAATAAGAGACTCAACAAAGACAACATCCTCTGTAAGTATAGTCATCATCGTTTGGAGACAACTTGTTATCGTACGTGTTCCGTATATCCATGTTTTTGATCGGAAAGTTTTGCTTCTAGAGTTCTTTAACTATTAATTTAGTTAATGAAAACTGTCTATTGGCAATACCAACATTATTAATGCAATATTTACCTTCTTCACATGGGTGGGTGTTTTATCGGAATACCTACATTTGAAATGAAGTCTTTAAGCAAAAGTAGGGGCGAACGAAATTGTGCATAGTAGAGTTTCACCTCTAAATTCAAGATTGCGGATCGTAGTTGAATAAAAAGTACCTGCATATTGTGCTGCCCTAGTTAAATGGGTGAGAAGAGTTTAAATATGATTTCTTTAACCAGCATTCGAGAGCACAGCGTTAATGCAGCTGAAGGTACTTACCAAGAGGTCATATTTCAACAAAATGAATTTGAAACAACATGTTGACTGAAATGCACTTCGGTTAAGTAGCACATAAATACTACTGGCAATTCAATATGTGTAGGGGCACTAAATACTCATAATACCTACCGATAAATGTAGAACTGGAATAATGTCACTTAATAATGATAAGAAAAGAACGACATAAATATCCACGCACATAATTATGTTTAAATAAATGTCTTGCAAAGTGTCGCAGACATTAATCATTCAAATCGAATTGAAAGGAACTGCTTAAGGAAATTTTCTTTTTTAATTAAAATTTCTCCTGCAGCATTTCATGTATTTGTTTTCTTCTTTTTCACTACGTCTTGTGTGCTTGCAAATTCAGCTATGGACTGACAGAAATGTCTATTTGTGCATTTTATAATGGATTTTCTTGAAAACCGCAAATAAAGTAGTATGATGGTCCTTTTTTGTTAGCTGCAAAATAAAACCAATGCATTTTTGTCACCAGCTCCCCGAAAGGATTTATAATGGTTTTATGGATATTATTTGTAGCTTGTAAAATTAAAAGAGGTGGAACTGGGATGAGGCGACTAGGAAAGGGTTCATTTGGCAAGATAAAAATTATAATTATTGCAAGAAGATCTATGAGTGGGGTCCATTCTATCATCACTTTGGAGACGGATTCGTTTATGGATGCAAAGGGAAAAGCATGGTTCCATGACTTTATCATTCGTTTGAGGAATTGCAAACAAATGTATATATACAAAATCAGGAATAAATGAAAAGGATTGCATGTCTAGTGGTGTGCTAAATATTCTCCTTTCACCCTGATCTCTTCCTCACATAGGTACTAAATCAGAATCTTTGTTAACAGGCAACAGCAAAGGACGAATGCAAATACAAGAAATACTGTACTTTCGTATCCCTTTGCTTTGCTTTGCTAGTTCCGTTTCGTCAGCCTACCAAGAACTGCAGTCCTCATTAAGTACGCGGTAGTAGAGCAATTTGCTTTACTCTCTAGATCGTAAGATTGCAATAGAAAGATAAGAAATCTGAGCAAACCTTTGTCACTAAAGCGCACAGAAATGCTTTGGGTTTCTTTTTGTATATAGGTAGCTATGCTCTTATTATTTGGTAAGTTATATACAAATTGTTGTTTATATATTTTCTACATAGGCAGACTGTTTGCTGCCCACTGGCATATGGAAAAAAACAAAGGCACCACCCAAGTTTCATTCAGTCATGAAGAAATGTACCTACCTAGTCCCATTGAAACATTTGCAAATCTTCCAGTGATTCTCTCTAAGAACTTTTGGTTGACTGATCAAATCCCGATATGATTTTTTTATCTTTTCATTTGAGTTGGTCAATATATAAAACTAGGATGAACGCCATCATTTAAAATTCAGTTGCTGAATTTTATCTTAATGAGAAAATGCATATTGGTATACTGAAAGTTTTTAACCAGACGTAAACACATAACCGGATAGGTTGGTACAAAAATCAAATAATTGATAGAATGTATTTAAATTGAAGGAGGATGCATATTGAGTTTTGTTTGGACTCCAATATAGGAATGCACTTGCCATTACCTGCTGGAGGCGTGTTTTTTGAGCTTCTATCTTAGCAAATCAAAGTAAAAAGAAATCTTAAGCATACCATTAAAACGCTACGAGCTTCTATCTTAGCAAATCAAAGTAAAAAAAAATCTTAAGCATACCATTAAAACGCTACTATACATCCTACTCGACATTTCTGAAATTCACACTAGGCAGGTACTTCTTCCAAGTGGAAGCAGCTAATGTTGGGGCCTTTCTGGTGATGTGTGTGGAAAGTACTAGTAAACGGCAAACTAAAAGTCGGGACACACAACATTTTTTATTAGTTTATACCACTCAAGCACAAATGTGTCTGGATCTGTCTTTCTGCGCAATCATCTACTTTACTTCACATTGCTGAGATAAGTCATAAAAAAAACACGCATACAATCAAAGTACCAGGCGCAGGCGATGAAACCTTTCAGATCAGGAAATTCTATATTACCTGCATCGGATATCTATTGCTCGATCCGGGTAGATAAGTTAACCTATTAGTAAAGAATAATAAATTGAAAATGTGGTTCGTGTAGGTACAAGTGATTGTGAAAACAATAACGTGTTGTTTTTCTGTGTTTAAAATAGAAATAAATGAAAATCTCAAATTGTTTATTTTAAGATTATTGGACAATAAATTCAATTGCATATTAAGCACATTCACATACATATTTCATAATTGTATTTTGTCTTCGAACTCATGACATTTGTTGTTCGTTTGAAAAATGTCCACTTCGGCATAATAACAAAATGCATCACAATTGCCTAATGCTTAGACATCATATCCTGATTCCTTGCCTCCGGTCTATGTTGTGTATAACAAATTGACTATGCAAGTAAGCACAAGTTCAAAAAAAAAAACGAACTCTTTTTTTTTGTGCCAGTTTGAATTTTATAACTCACAGTAAAATAACTCTCTCAGTAATGAGTATTGACGGAAAAATTCTACTATATGAACCGTTTTTAATTGCCACCGTTGAATTAATACCTATGCCTATATACATGTAGATAATGTTCTAATTGAATAAATATATTCTGGAAGAATTTTAATTAAACTTTTCTAAAAATTGTTCGTTCATTTGGTACATATAGGTATGCTGGATTTATCTTTTGCAACCATTACAAGATTACAATGCATCTTGCTATACCATTACCCTTTTATCCGTTCGCAGCTCAATTTCACTGTTATTAATTTGCCACATTCAAGATTAACAAAGTGTATTCCCACAGCCCTATATGAATTATGAATCAGACATTACAAATTAATGCATACATTACATATGTGTATAGTATACTACATGATAAAATGCGAGAATCAACATCCAGATAGAAAAGTGGCACTATGCCATCTCGGTGCTGCTTTATCAGCCCGAACATCCAAAAGGGTGAAATAGGCAAAATGCATTATTGAGAAATTATTGCAGCGTCATACACAGGGCGTCTGGGTGTCTAAGTTTCAGTAGATTATGTAACTTTGTCTTAAAACGGATATAGTTTCAGATACAGAAGTTATAAAAATATCATGCAGTGTAATAAAAGGCGGATATTATGAATATTTATGTGAAAACGGTTGGAGAAATATGAAATTTTAATTCGTTGCTTTTTCTTAATTGGCTTTGTTTTCAGTCCCCGAAAATTTAAATTTAAATATTTTCTACCTCCATATGGTGTACAGAAAAAAACGTCGCAATGGATCTTTAAGGATTCAAAAAATGACGGGCAAAGTATACCAAATAAAATTGTACCACAAAGGGAAGCTCGCCAATGAAATTAAAAAATATGTTCAATTCAAAATGAAGTACACTGTACACGAAAAACAGAGGCTATATTACTTCTCATTAAGACCTGCATTTAATTTATTAAATGAATTTCTGTTTTTTATGCTCACAATACTATGACTTTCCATTTAAGAATAGGTACATGAAGGGAGAAAGAGCGTCAAGGATAGGTACGTACAGATTCTTCATACCTTACGAAACGGAATAGCCATAGTGGGTTATTTATGCTTCTTCAATCGAGAACGCATATCAATTCTATGTGTATCTGATGCAGATCATTCGAATTGTGAGTTTGAATAGTCATTATAAGGTCAGGTTAAAAAAGCCTATACACCCTTATTTTCATAAAAACACCACATTTATTTGTTTAAAAAAGTTGCGCTCAACTCTGGTGTCAACACTTTCCAAGAAACATGTCAGTCAGTTAAACTTTTAAATCATGGAAATACATCTGATTCAAATTTTAAAGTCGCTCTTTTATCTATAATTACATAACCTTACTTATAACCTAAGTTCCACGGAAATCGATTTATTTTTTTCACTTTATTCTTAAACAGATAACAAAAAAAAATCATTGGGGACACCCTGTAAAGTGTAAACAACAGAATAAATTTATTTCGAAGTTTGCTTTAACTGTTGTTGTATACTGACTGCCAGGATTCAACTGCATCCTATTGTAGGTGTACCTACATCAGTGCACGCTGCAAAAAGTGCAGAAATAAGCTCATTCAAAGATATTATTTAGCGAATATTGGAGTTTTTCCAGTAAGGTTGTTCGCACCATATTCAGAATGCACACGTACGCCGTATATGCATGTGTATGGTTATATATTAACTTGGCCAATTTATCCTGACTTTAGTAGATGACTCCTATGCACTCCACGCAATTAGAACCGGAAGAACAAGGATTAATAAATGTGAAACTTGCATATATTAAATTGTTATTGTGGGATATCAGAGAAGCATATCAGAGAATCTGCATGCCTTCATCGTCAAATAACAAAAGCAAAAAGCAGTGCAGTGTTAAAATCTAGATACCCCAACTGGATTCATCGCAACAGAGCCGACAATTGCTAGTCAGCCGGATATTGCTGTAATTACGAATGCGTTCAAATACAAATGAACATTTTTATTCGAAATGCATTTGCATAATTTTTTTATGGCTGTATTTTGATATACGCACATCTACACATTTTTAAGTAAAAGGAAGGATGATGGAATTTTTCCTTTTTTTATTATAAATATTCAATTAAGTTAGACCTACTCTGTCGTTGTATGTGTATTTTAAACCCCCGACATCGTTACAGTTTTTGATCTTTTTTGACGGCCAATACCTCAAATGTGAGTTGTGAGTTGATCAAGCAGTAAATAATTGTATCAGTTATAAATTACTAAGATTTTTATTTGCGATGTATCATCGTGTTTTTGACTGAGTTGCTGCCCAAAGCGAATATCGTCCGTGCTTTGTTGAAGCAATGGACAAGGAAAAGAAGTTGATCGTTTTACAAAACGTTATAAAAATTATTTTATTTTATTTGCGCTAAATGTGAGCTTACAAGTAATTAATGAAGTCATCTAGGCTGGTTAGAGTGGGTTGGTAGACGAGCAGCGAATCAATCCAGATTGGTTTGCATCCTTCCAAGAAATCTCTTTTTCCATTTTATTTCGCGCAGCTGATCGCACCGTCCGGGGTAAATGAACCATCTCGACACACACTACTAGAGAGCATTGCATTTTTCTTTTTCCCATTGCGGCTGTTGGTTTGAGTGTGATGCACTCATGTCTCCGAAAGCTTGCGATTTCGCTTTGCTGATTCGCCCATAGTTAATTATCGATTTTTGAAACACTGAGTACGCTACTTGCTTGCTATCTCCCTCTACTGTGTGTTTGAGGGAGATAGCATGCGTCACAACGTTCTTGCATGTTGCCCATCTGACGTTTAGTTTCTCGTGTTTATCTCTTGTCCCGTGGTCGTTGGTTTTCGTGTCGTGTTAGTTCTTTATGTTTCCTCGGTTTTTTCATTGTTTTTTCGTGGCTAATTGGTGTGCTAATATTAAAGTGCACATTGAGCTAGATATTGATTATGTGCAAGTTGTGATAGCAGCTGAAACAGGATGCATATCAATGTCTTTTCCAATGCACAACTTTTATGGCGCTGACCACCAATTGCAGGATCGTGGTGTCATTTGTTGGGAACCAACATGCTCCCCACCTCAGGGCGTCGGGTTCCAGCTCAGAAAACAATGACCGAGATGCGTTGTTGTCTTCTTGTGAATTTGCATCTAGTGTTGTTGTTGCGTGTTGCCTTGGTTTGTCTCCAATGTTTGAAACGGTATCTTGCGTGGATTTCTCGTCCATGATCCAAAGTTCGTAGGTGCCGGAAAAATACAAACAATAAATTAGTAATTTGGTTTTGTCAAAGTTACAAATTAGAAATTATGTGTATTTAGCTGCAATGAGGATTTTCCTATTAGGACTTGGATGTGCCTAGACCCTAGAGGGTGAGTTGGTCAATGGTTGGGGTTTGTTATGTTAAGGGTTTATTTTCGATTTATGATGTGATATGATCGTCGCTGTTCAAGACAACCGGCATAACTAAAAAAATACGAATTTTGAGTTAATAATGCCACTCGAATGAGAAAAAAATTCTCTATTTTTCTGTAAAATCTGCAAAATCCCGCTAGATGGATATTGTGTCAATTTTTTTTTTTTTCACTTATTTTCTCCCCTATTTTATGTGCAATAAAGGTATAACTCAGTAGCGTGCAGATGTTCAAAGTGGTTGGGCCAGTGTTTTGTGCGGAAATGTGGCATATTTTGATTTGTGCGTGTTGATTTGCTTCAAAGTTTAGAGAAAAACTGATTTTTTTTTTGTTAGACTGCTATTCAAGAAAAAGTAAGTATGATTTTAATCTTTTTTTTTCTGCACTAAAACGAATTGTGCCACTTTTCCTGAAATAATCTAAACTTTTGTTTTCTGCAGTGACACTTTAATGATTTATGCCATTTTTCCATAAAATAATTTTTCACAATTCTTAGAGAAATAATTTTTGATAATTTTTATTAACTTGTGTTTTGAAAAAAATAGAGGAGTTAGAAGAATTATCGGTCAGGTGTGGCAAGCCTATTGACGTTATTTTCTATACCGATAACTGTTGTGGGCAGAATAAAAACCAATTCATGTTTGCATAATAAATAACCCATAAGTTTTTGGTCAAGGGCCACACTCAAAATGAAGGTGATTCTGTTCACTCTGTAATCGAGGGGCATATAAGTCGTTCACTGCGAGGCGGGCCAATTTACAAGCCAGAACAGTGTTACGCACTTATTCGTAGTGCTAAGAAAAGTGGACGACCATACAACGTCACTGAAATGTGCTTCAAGGACTTTCTCAACATAAAAAAAAATAGAATCAGACACAATTTTTGGCAAACATAGTGTCAAAGTTACTGATATACGAATAATTAAATTTGAAAAGGCAAATCCGAATACTATTTTTTTAAAAAAAAAAAACTTTTGCGGAGGAGAACTTTTCTAGAATTGAAGTAAGACCTTCTAGAAAAAACAAGAATGTCAACGAAAGCCTGACTGGATTATATACGTCTAAATTGACAATTAGCAATGAAAAAAGAAGGGGTTGATGATGCTACTTGAAAAAAAAATTAATTCCGCAATACTACAGTCCGTTTTATGAGAATTTGTAGCTTTAAGGATGGCTCTAAAATTTTTCTTTTTATATTTTAAGTCTGAACAAGAAATGTCCATTTTTATTTTCAGGCTAAGAAACGCAATCTAATTGTTATAAACTGATGTTACCAGAAAGTACAAAAAAGCAAAGACTGTGAACTAAGCTTACTTATAAAATAGTTTTGATCCGCTTCCAAAGTTTTAAGAATCAACTTTGTAATAATATATCTTTGTAATCCTTTTTTTTTGAGAATAAATTATGATTTTATTTCGTTTTAACTGTTTGTGTTCTTGTTTTTCTTTGTCCGATCCAAGATGAACTAAATACCTACAATTCAATAAAAAAGTTCACTATATACAAAAGTTTTTTTTCGGGAAAAGTGACCTAAGTTGGAAAGGGGTGCAAAAACGCTAAAATTTTAATACCTAATATATATTATTTCAACTTTTTTTTTAGTTTCCATTAGATAAAATAATGGAGCTGGCCCTATCAAATGAAGTTTTTAAAAAAAAGATTGATAGTCACTTGAAAAAATTAAAAGTGTGAAAATTTCTGCAACTCAGAAACTTTAAACAGGTCTCCTGAAAAATCAAGTTTTTTGAGTTATGCCGGTTTTCTTGAACAGCGACGTGTGTTGATGTGTTTGGCGGTTAAATGCGATTTTGTTTTTTATTCAGACATGGGTGGATAATTCATGGGTATTATATTCAATCGTTCAATGGGATTATTTTTACGGGTTCATGGGCTTTATTATTTTTGGTTTTTCTTATACGTGATAGTCTTGTGTGGGTTTACGGTTCGTTCGAGGGGGTACATACCGGCAAGGGAAATAGTTTGGCGATCGGGCAGATAGATTGAAGCCATTTCGGTCGTTGTTGTAGCTGATGGAGGTCAACTTTCCATGAGTCGTTGTTGCATTTTTGCATTGTAACGATGGCATCGGAAGCATTTATGGATTGTTGACTTCACCAGTCTCTTCAGGTTGGTTATCCAGCAGGTGCCCCTGATTTGAGCCATCATCATTTGCTGGCCGCCATGAAGAGTTTGTTGATGTACATTGCTAACAATTAACCTTGAAAAGCTATGTGATTCCCTTAATATTATGGGATGTCGTTGATGAAAGGGGATTGGCGCCTTCGTTAAGCGACCTCCGACATATAATAATTCATCACCGTCTAGGAAAGGTTTCAAGTTGCGAACCAGGCTTACTTTAGGTGATGATTTTTTATCCCTAAGAGCTTTGATGTCATCGGGAAACAATTGTTTTGGACGATCTTTATTAGTTGACTATGAGATGATAGCAACTCATCAGCCGTAAGTGGGTAAACATTTAAGACCCTCCTTTTCTCCACGCACCTTAAATTGTGGATGTATTGCCGCCATATGGCTACGCAGCGAATGAGGCGTTTTAAGGAGGAGTGCCTCTGAAACAGGTTGTTGACTATAACGCAGTGCGAGTCCTCAATATCCAATGTCTGCCAGGTTTTCTTTGCTACCAACGAATCGCCAGCTAGTTGCATTGGTAAGAGCTTGGGTTTCAGTTATCCTATTGGCTCGAAGGTGGTTCGAATAAGTGGGCTCCCTCTGATCCATGCTAAGGTGATCATGGAGCCAGACCACGCAAATGTCTTCAACTGCTTGAAGGGCATAGCAGTCGACATTCTATGCAGGAGTTTCGCCAAAAAGAGTGCTGCGCAGAGCTCCAAGCGTGAAAGGGATACGCACTTGATCGGAGCAACTCTTGTTTTTGAAGCAATCAACGAAATGTGCTCCTGCCCGTTTTGACTACTCTTGCGTAAATGACCGCTGCATATGCCTTCTCCGACGCGTCGCTGAAGACATGTAGTGGTACTTGGATGGCCTCAAGTTCCACCAGACTGTTGCGTAATCCTCCCCAAGTCTCTTCTATTTCCGGAGTTACTGATGAATCCCAGGACAGTTCCTTCATCCAGAGTTGTTGCATTATCAACTTCGCCTTGATAATACACGGGGCGATCCATCCAAGAGGATCAAAAATGCGGGCGATGTCTGCTAGTATGGATCTCTTCGTATATCTTTCCACCTGGGATAAGTGTATTTTAAAAGTGAATGTATCTTTTGCTGGATGCCACTGAATCCCCAATGTTTAAATGGCATCCAGTGAATCAAAATTAAGCGGGAGATTCACTTCCCTTTCAGTTTCCAGGTATCTGTTCCAAAATTGTTAATGAGTTGCTAGCCCATTTTCTGAGAGGAAATCCAGCAAACTTTAAAGCTGCTAGAACATCTCTCTGTAAAATAATGACGTCCTTTTCGTTGTCGGACCCATATAAAAAATCGTCCACGCATAACCCCTCGGTCAGTGCCTTGGCAACATGAGGATGAGTATCCGCCACTTCTATAGCCGCCAAACGTGACCGTGTTGAGTGCGTACGTTTTTATGTCGATGGTCTCCACAAAATAAGTTGGTGCACTGTATCCTGTGGTGCCATCCAAATTTGGCGGTAAATCTTACTGATGTCAGCTGCCATAGCCACCTTGAAAACTCTACACTGAGCAATAATGTCAATGATGTCCCTTTGCAGTGGGGGCCCACCATTAAATAATCATTTAAAGAAGCTCCAGTTGAAGTTTTACAAGAGGCGTCGAAGACAACGCGGAGTTTTGTAGTGCTACTTGACTCCTTGAAGACAGCATGATGTGGCAAGAAGTAGTGAAGCTTCTGATAAATAACGTAAATGAGGATGCAGTCCCATCTTCGACGGCTATCCCCAAGTTATAGAGTGCGTGAATGCATTCGACTGTCGTATCATGCAGCGATTTAAGACGGACTGCTGATTCATGTGTAAGCTTTTGCTCCATTAAAATTCGCAATTGCATATTTACCAACTTTCGTTTATTTTGGAATCTTTCCGTTAAGATTGACCAAGCAGATGAATAATATTTGCCATAAATCGGAAGATGCTGAATAAACCTCGCAGCATCCCCAGAAACCGACGTTTTTAAATATTGGATCTTTTGTATGTCAGATAAGTCGACGTTTCGATCTATCATGCCCTCAAATAAATTGTGAAATTCACACCATTCTAGTCTAATCGAGAAGTTTAGAAATTTGCATTACGTTTTTCTGTAAATTTGTCTAATTCGTCGTTTAACATGCCGAGAAATACAAAATAAACGCGTTTTATTTTGGCAAACGTTGTATTTTTAAAATAATCGTCCTTTATTGTATCCCCAGGACTATTAATTATGGGCTCGTAATCTTGTTTCGCCTTTTTAAAGGCCTCTTCACTGTCAATCAGACACGTGTTCACGTACCCCTTTGACTTCCGCGACGCGATTTCTTTTTTAAACTCTTCGAAATCTGATTCAAGTTCATTTAAAATAAGTTCTTGTCTTTCGATAATTTATAAATATTTAAAGGGGATCCTAGCACTTTAAGAGTTTTATTTTAGATAAGAAGTATATTGGATTCATGTCTTTATATTAAAAAATGTTAAATGTAATTTAATATATATTTCAAGTTAAATTATCAGAATGAAAATAAAGTGAAATTCCTACCTTACAGATCCTTTGTTTGATGGTGACAAGGTATTCTCCACTGCACAGTTGCTTTTAACTTTTATGACGCTGGCCACCAATTGCAGGATCGTGGTGTCATTTGTTGGGAACCAACACATCGTTTAATTGAATATAGAAATTGCCTTCTGCATTGTTGAAACCATTGCTAATCGACACCTATATGCACCTACTCCTATTTAGTAGAAGCGATAGTTTTTTGGTCGGGACGGGATCCCTGCTAACATACGCGGAAGAGACTTTCCTCGAAGGAAGATGTGAAAAGATTTAACCTTGCATTCTTGTGACTAATGGAGTTTCGAAAAATTTACTTCCGTACCTTTCAACATCAGACCTTGTAGCTGTACAAGTTGTAATGGATACAGGAGCCTTTGTATAGTGGCGTGCGAGAAGCAGTAAACCGAATTTCAAATTTTATGGGGCCTTATTAAAAAATCATTTTTAATCTTCACAATAAATATGTTATAGGTCCATTGAAAATTTTAATATAAATATAATAAATATAAATTTTTGGATCCGCTTTGGTTATCTTTCATATCCTAGTACCTACTTAACTAATTCCAGTGACTTCTTTTTTCCTGTTTTGTCGGGAAAAAGTTAAAGCCTAAGAAAAGAGTTCATGTAAATTGCCAATTCCAAAAAAGTGATAATCTTTCCCCATTACAAAAATTCTAATTTAAAAATAAACCTTATATTCGTTATAAATAATGTTACTGAAAATCTAAATTTTTTCAGGAGGTTCATTGGATCGAATATATTTTTCAGTAGATTAAGCTGCAAAAATAATTGTTTTAACGAGGTTCAGCGGTAAGAATACTTAGAGTAGGTAAAACAGAAACATAATTTCTGGCAGTTTACGAAAACAGCAGTGTTTTAAAATTTCTTCTCGGATAGTTGGTTTTACTTTATAGATACTTTCGCCTGTTCACTATTAAGAAAAAAAAATAAAAAAAAATCTTTTGTCTGATTGATATTTCAACTTAGTAATGTTGACGGTATGTTGTGTATGTTATTTTAAAGTGGCTCTCGGTGAGTTAATCGGCCTATTGTGCATACCACTTTTCTTGTTACCATTTACTACCATTTATAAAATTAAGAATATTAGCAGCGCTGGTACAGCTTAGATCACTTAGATCATTGAGGAAGTAGTTTCCTAAATACGCCATCCTTAGGTTGGATAGAGCAGGCCAGCTGCAGAGAAGGTGGGTGCCGGACTCATCCTCCTCTTCATCCCTACAGCTTCTGAAAAAGTCATTGTATGGCAATCCAAGTCTTTGCGCGTATCTGCCCAGCATACAAAGACCGGTAATAACATTTGCAACTAACGAGAGGCGCAGTGGCTTAGTGGTTAGTGTGTTGGACTACTAAGCGAGTGGTCCCACTGCGCGATCTCTCGCGAACGTCTGACAAGCATCTGAGAGTATAACTGTCTTGAAAGAGCTTCTCAATTAGCCGTATATGGAATCGGCATAAAATTGTAGATCCCTTGGCCATTCGTTCCAAAACTGAAACTCACGCGAAACGAATGGTTGTGAGAAGCTTGGCCTTGAATCCCCCGGACCTGTTGCGCCAACTAATTATTATTAACTAACGAGATACTAGGTCTGTGAACTCGCAGAAGCTCCTTGGATCTTTTTGTATACAGTGTCGGCTAAGTAACCCTGGCAACATCACAGTATCCATTTTTCCATCTATGACTTGCTTTTCTTGTTGCGTCCGCATTAATGATTTGTTAAGCGTAGGACAGCGGTTCGCGCACGTTGTGCAGACTAACACTATCAACGCCGAAGGAGGCTTATCTTGCCTTCGTCAGATGTACAGTTCCCTGGGATATCATTGTGTCCCGGAACCAAGCAAAGTGTGAGGTTTTACTGTCCAGCTATCTCGATAAGAGATGTGCGGCAAATTTTCCACCGCTTAATATCTTATTCAGCTGGATTTTAAGAATCTGATGGCAGCCTGACTATTTATGTTTATTACAATATCCCTATGTGATATTGCATTAATCGACAGCCACGCTATGGCTTGAAGAATAGCTGTGATTTTGGGTTGGAAGACACTACAGTTTTTCGGGAGGGAGAAGGAGAGGCTCAGGGTCAGATCTTCTGAGAAAACCCCTGCTCCGACTCACTCTTATGTTTTGGAACCGTCTGTAAATGTTGACAGTGCTCCTTCGTGAAGGACATTTCGTGAGACCCATCGGGATCCGTCCTGTATTTCGTTTGTAAGGCCTTTCTCGAAGTCGATTTTCGTAGGCAGATAGTCGGTAGTTGTGCGAAAGGGGCTTGTCTATAGGAGGATGCTGGCATGTCCAGTTGGTTGTGCCCTCCAGTGCCTACCTTCCCTTAGTCTACATACCGCGTTAGCGTCGTATTCCTTGCTGACGATGTCTAGAGGAAGAAGATTAAGCATTACTTGTAGAGCGCCGGTGGGAGATGTCCGCAGTGCCCATGATGCTAATGCATGCCAGGAGTTGAGTCTCCTCAAGGGCCTTTAGATTGGAGTTTCTGTCCAAGGCCGGCCACCACACGCCAATGCCGGAAAGAATAATAAGTCAAATTACCGCGGTGTAAAGCCAATGCATGATATTGGGTTGGAGACGCCATCTCGTGCCGACAGCCCTTTTACAGGAGTAGAGAGCCACTAGGGATTTCCAAGCACGTTCGGCAATGATCTCCCTCCATAAAAGCTTGCTATCTAGTATAAGCCCCAAGTGACGAGCTCGAGTGGAGTGCCGATTAGATTAGGGTTGGTAAATGTTGACGGTAACTCTTAATACAGCGTGAAAAATAAATTTCCGACTTGGTAGTGTCACACATTCTGTTGAACTAGGCCATTAAATCGTTAGCAATTCGGGGCCCCACCTGGGCATGGGCCCCATGTGCTATTTTGGTAAAAACTGTACTACATGGGCAAAAGTGAGCGGGTACAGCGAGTTGACGAATAAATAACTTTAATATATTAAAACCCTCTGGGGTTAAAAAAATACAAGGACAAAAATTGTAAACGCTCAAAAAATATTTTACTAATTTATGTGTGTATGTAAATATCACAGAATACCTTCTAGTAAATAAGTAGTAGCAGGCTAGCAGGTAGTAATGAATTAAATGCACTAGAACCAGGTATGTATAGATAATTTAAAAACAAATGTTATATGCACTCTCTACACATTTATGTCATTGTATTTCCGTCAGATTACCTTTTCAAATAATAATATAATTTATATGTAGGTACGTACTTGTATTTTCAAAATATTAAAAAAAAAAAAATGCAAAAATACATACCCACACTTAAAGTATTATTGATTATTTTCCACCCTTTAAAGAAGTGCACGCTCTACATATATGTATACTTATTACTGAAGAAAAGACGTTTATTGTGCGAAATTGGAAGAGATTCGGAAATGCATCTGGCAAAGTACTATTTAATTTGAGGGATTTTCGGATGTCGTATGATGCGGACCGGTTGCTGGTTATATGTAATAATCATTTGTATGTGGTATATTATGATGAAGAACATACATAAAATTGTAGTAAGTCAATTTTAAAACATAGAAATAATATCGCATGCCGATTAATTTGATTGTGACTAACAATTTCGCGGCCCTCGGTAATTAATTCATGTTGTGTAACAAAGGTCCAAAATATACTGTATACAAACAAACAAACAAACCTATGGGTACTTGCACTCCAATTTGAACTCACCCACCCGCTACCCCCGTAGTCTTATTCACTCTTTAATGCAATAGTTACATTGTTACGTCTACAAATAGACAAATTGCTTTTTGTCTAGCTTTAAGTTTAAAGTAAGACCGATGCTGCCTGTGATGAACCTTGCTAATGGAAATGTACGTACGAATATTGTTTGTATGTGCAAAGTACCTACTGTTCGAATGTATAAAGTGATGCGCCCGAGTGAACAAAATGCAATCCCTTTGCCTAATATTGCTTGCATTAAAGGAATCTCCTACATACTACTACTAATCTTTCGAATGCCCCACCTATCCAACTAAATAAGAGAACTTCACTGAACAAAGAAAAAACTTTCTTAATATCCTTGGGCATTTTTTCCTTTCACATCTTGTTCATGTTTTGTTTATGTTTTTTTTTTATGTGCATATGTGAATGAGAAATCCAGTCTTTCTTTTATTATTAGGAGTGCTGAATAGCTAACGTAAAGGAAACAACTGCTTCATTTATTTTAATACGTTCAGTTGCTTATTATTATCCTGAAATACTCTCAATATTAAAAAAAGTATTTTATAGCGTTTTGGCGTCCATCTTTTCATAACGAATTAATTAATTAGGGCACATACGAGTACATTCCCACATTTAAAAAACGTATTGCAGCCTGTCACATTCATCTTTTTAACATATGTAAAATATGGCTAAGTATACAATATTGAAATTTTTATAGGGATATCTCAATCAAATATTAAATTTTCGCATGAGTGGGTGGTATAAAATACAAGTCAATTCAAAACGCTAGGAAAAATATTATATTTAATGTCTGCTCCTTTGTATCCGTAAAAGTAATACTGCGTTAAGCATATCCACGTAAACCTTAACAGATAGTAAATATACGAAAACGGGAATCATAATGTGTTTACCAGAATCCAAAATAAGGTGTTTCAATTTTAATAGTTTTGTAAAAAAAAAGTTTCTTAAGCATGCGGACCCTGTATTTGAAACTGTCGATATAACAATAGAAAGATCTCAAGAGAATTAGGGGAATTAAAATTCATCGTGGACTCTTTTTTTCGCGAACAATTTATGCTTCTACCGCTGGACGATCAAGCGCTTAATGACATTATAAATCTAACCAACAGAACACATATCTAATTTTAATGTGGTTTGTAGAACTGCACACACTGGGGTCAGGTAAGAAATTAAGAAACTTGAGCCTAAAAACCTCCGGGTTAGGACATGATCACGGGTGAGCTCCAAAAATTGTGTCCCAGATAGCATTTTTTAAGCTCCTCCACATCATAAAAGTCAAGTGAAAGTTGCGGAAGAAATAATGATCTTTAAGAACGAGTGTATCAAATAAATTTTTCCGCTGTTTTTGGTACAGTTTTGTGAAAGAAAATTATAGCGTGTAATTTTGCAAGACTGTACAGAGAATATATACCTCCCGGCTGATCTGTGAGTCGTTGAAAGTTGGTTCCTACAGTTCTTAAACCAGGCAAAGTAAAAAAAGGATGAAATAAATTTTTTTTTTTACAAATATTCGCGAATACCATAATGACGGGTTGAGGCTAAATTTACAGAAAGCAATTTTAAAATAGTGTACAGAGAATTAAAATCTCTGTGTGGACATATCAAAATAAAGTGATACAACCTTTCGTGAATGCGCCGTCGTATATCAGAAATGAAGATCTACATAAAGACCTTGGAATTCTATAATAATTATGACACATCAAAAACACAGTCCAACACAATCGTTAACAATGAACTCAACCTTTCCACTTAGGCCGTTAATAACGGGCATCAACAAAAATGTGTAACAAGCAGTCAAACCTTTATAGCTTCGTACAAAATTGCTTGTCATAACTTAGTGAGTAAAAATCTGGGTCGGTCCTCATGGTACCTTTCAGATAAAGAAAATTATGTATGTAGGTACCTATATAAAATAAGTTAGTTTTAGGTAGGTAGGTAACTTTGTTTTAGATCCATTTTTGCTTTCATTTGTAGTACACATTTTATTTAGATAATAAACTTTATTTCGAACAAGAACTGTACAATTTGTACGGAACAGGTCCGTGTATAGGTACCCTAGGCGCTAGGCCTAACTTTTCATAGCCATTCGATTTGTGTGGGTAGGTTTCTATTTTTGGAACGAATCAAGTGGACCTAAAAACCAAGTTATGCAGAGTCCAAGCGGCTGACTTGAGGAGCAATTTCGTGACTGTTATACTCTCGGATGTTTGTCAAGAGTTCGTGAGAGGTGACGCATGATTTATTTTTTGCTTTCCGGGGATCAAACCCGTCGCTACTGAGTCCAGAAAACTAACCACTGAGCCTCCGCGCCCAACAATAACTGTAGCCTTACATGAAATTAACATAATAAATACATCTATATATTTATATATAATAGGCACACCAAGCCTCTATTTTATTACGAATATTTTTTAAATTTTATCCCAAATTCGAAGGGCGGAACTGAAAGTCTGTAAAATTCTCGAATTCTCGTCAAACATTAGCGAAAGGTGCTGCAGTTCAGCACACTTACCATTGAGTCCACATCTTAACTATTGCGAAATACGTTCTCTTTTTACCGTTATTCGCTTCACTCGAATTTCTTTTAGAGTCTGTTAAATAGCGCGACCATTTTTGTGAAGCTATAGCAGTATTGTTATATCGTGGGATCAACCCTTTTTGGGGAAATTCGATGTCTAAAAAGACTTCCGTGGGAAAGAGAGAAACAGCACGAAATCGTGGGATTCTTAGGAATCTAACAAAAACATTCAAACTATAAATTTTGGCTTAAATTTCATCAAAACATTTTACCATAACAAAGTGCCCATAAAAAATTACGCACCCAAATTGTCTTTTATGAAAATTTTCCAGTAGGTACATACAACTAAAAATTGTCATAGTAATGTTTACAATCTGCGATTTTAATACTAAAGGTTAATTTAATATTAATTTTTTTCCCGGTAATACAAATTTTAATATAAAAATTCGAATTCTTCACAAAAAGTATCGAAGGTTTTAAAGGGGAATTTAAGTACAAGAAAAAGGGAAAAATAACTACGCATTGTGGGCGAAATTAAGAGAGAGTCCTAACAACACTGAGCTATACACCAATGTTTGTATAGGAATATCTATTCATTGTCTCCCCCTAAAATAAAATACATAATGTCATCTAATTTTGTACCTAACACTTCTCTGAATTGAATAGAAAAAAAACAATCTTAAAGAGTTTAATCACAGCAATCGTATCAAACAACCGAGGATAATTATTTAACGCAATTGACGCACGGTATAAATCAATAAAATGCAAATTCGTGTGCCAGGTGTCGTACAGAGATGCACTCAGACTTTACTCTTGTAGATATGTACCTACATTAATTAGTCAGACTATATATTTTCATAGCAATTTGCTTTATTTGGTATTCCCTTTCCCATGCCGATTACGTTTTCTTACATTTTCCTAAAAGACGTCGCACAAAAAAAAGAAATCATAGAAAAAGTAACTTCCAAACAAACAATGCCTTCTGCGACAGTTATTACGTATACATATATACATATATATGCATAGTAGGTGTATGCATAACTTGCGTCCAAATGTTTGGGTTCCATTGGTTAAGTCAACTTGTAGAAAATTTATGTTGCACATTAATTAATTAAAAAAAAGTGAAGGAGTGTGCTCACAATGAAACATGAAATCTCCTATCGACGCGACGGACGGAAGAATCCGGAGCCGGGTCGACTTCAGTTTTACCAGCAACGGCAAATGCAATATGCAATGGCAGCATATTATCATTATTCATTCACTCCAATCTGGTTAATACAAACCCAGAAGGAGCAAAGGACGAACTCTATAAATGTGCATACGTTTCCAAGGATACAGATTGTACATACATATATATGGATACAAATAAGTTGGTGTATGTGTATATGCACACTTAGAAAGTGAAGAATGATTTGGTCTGCTAATTACATCTCAAGCGTATTTCTTTTTTAAGTCACATCGTAGTCGTAATTCTGATGGTGAGGTAGCTATGTAGGTAGGTAGTCTTAAATGGAAAAGAAGCAATAAGCGACCTGGGTAGGCATAGGCAGTAGAAAGTTTTGTCTCAATGATGACGAGTAGTTCTCTTGGGTTGTGAAGTCCTACATTCCTTTGCGGCACAAGAAGTGTACATTGCATGGTAGTATGTGGTAATCTTAATCTAATACAGGCTGTTTACCTTCGAACAAGGTACTCGTATGTCTGCTGCTGCAATGATTTCCATTCCAACAACGATGCGAATGCATGGATAATGATCGATAGTGATGTAATTAATTTTCATTGTTTTGGCTTGCCAAATCCTTAATTCATCCATAAAATTTCGAACATTCTGAAATCCCAAAAATGAATTCTTCAATGGATCTTTCTGTGCCTACTTGCTTTCTGTATAAAACTAATATACGACTTTCCGAACAAATAATCGCTTATTACAATAACATTTATGTTTAAGACTAACAAAAATATTGATAATGAAAAACATATTTCAAAATTGATTAAAATGGAGTGTGATCATTAAATTAGACAGTTTGAATGGCCCCAACCCCAACTCCGAAAATTCGCCTAATAGACGCACTGTTGTGGGATTCACGCAGTGTGTTTTTTTCAATCAAAATCGTTAAACACTCGTTGATAATCGAGCAAACAGTGTTTCTCCTATTTGCTGATGAGCAAATAACTTAGAACAGTGAAACGGTATGCACAAAATTTGCTCAAAGAGTTTAAGTATAAATGAGAGTCTTGCAATGGCTCATTGCCTGCATACAGTTTTCACATGTCACAACAAATTGTAAACCTCATTTGCTTTGGTTTCAATATTATATCCCTTATAGCACTAATATATAAAGGTTGTCCCAAAATTCGCGCAAGATTTGAATTTGTCGCCATTTGTGCGGTAAATGTTGGGACCCAAAAAAAAAGTTCTACAACAGCTGACAGCTTAGTTTAAGTTTAAATGCAGCACTACGCTAAAGAACAACGTGTTTTTTTTTTAAATTGAACACCATTTTAAAAATACTTTAAAAGTTTTGCGGAAACAGTTTCCAAATTCCGTACAAAATATTGATATGACTTCGTCAACTTTGAAAAATTCTGGTAGAATGGATCGATTGCAAATGCTTAACTGCAATCCAAATGTCAAGAGCAATCCGTTCAAGTGATTATATCGAAGAAATATATTTTTCCAGCAAGATTATCCTTAGCGATGGAGTTCATTTTCAAGCTCATTCCATTGTCGAAAAACAGTTTGGAAGGAAATGCAGGCACATTTTTGGAAAATAGTTATTCCGCGTGTCGGAAGTCAACAGTATATATTCATATAAATATTTTTTTATAGTTTTCTTAGTGTTCACTGGGCTGCTGGGATGAGCACATTAGACCAACTCACTGCTCTCTGAGCTGGGTATGCTATATGCGTTTTCATTGCGGTAACATCTTATTTGCTACAAAAAAAAAATGTAAAACAGAATATTGGAAGGATTAAATGATCAAAACAATAATCGCGTTACCAACCGTAATCCACACAATTTCACTCTAGCCTTCATTTAGTTATTCGTTTACAAAAATAAGGCAGAGGCAACACTGATTTTACCCTTTTATTCGAATGCGAAAAAATGGATTGCTGGCTTAGTAAATCCTTAGATAGGTATATTATGTAATATGGTGGTTCAAATATGCTTCTCATTTTGACAGGATAATGATGTTTTACTGAAATCTTACTTGGATCTTCTTACTTTTTGATTTAAATACATAACTCAATAAAATTATGTTTTCTCAATTAACACCTTACAGTAGGAATCTACCTACGCAGCATTATTTACACGAAAACATATTAAATGTAGTGTTTTGTGTTTATAATGCAAAAGGATAATTCAATAATTTTGCGAAATTCCGATCACCCCAATGTGTATCCGTACATATAGGTAGGTACACATGCTGCATACCAATATTCGCGATTAAAAAAATGCAAATCTTGCGGATATCTAAACTCTTTATTGCGATTGTGATCAACTCTTGCTGATGCACCTTCATTAGATTGTATTCCTATGCATACATACACACACATACAATACATGTAGCTATACGCTCAACAAAGTGGATGCCTCCTTCGTTTGAATGGACGATGTTGAGAAACGTATGAGCTATCTGTGCATATATTAATATTTCGTTGTTCTACATTAATGCGACTTGCGGGTCTGGTGTTAGCGCTCCCCATCATCTCTTAAGTCATCTTAATTTCCTTTCCTTGTACATCTTACTCTTTTTCATGGATATATATGTATACTCATTCTTAATAATACTTGCTTATCCCCTATACCTGATATTGTTTGGCATTGTGGATGGAATATGCCAAGGGCATTTCCAACAACACGTGAAATACGTTGCTTTAAGATTGTTTTCAAGGTATAGGTACTTATATGTGCATATTAATTTCTTTAAGACTCACCACCGCTGAGAATACTAACATTTTAGGGAGTTGATGAGTATAGCTTTTTTGTTGCAATCAAACAAAAGGTATTCGTTTGTTATGTATTTTCTTGAACTTCAATATAAAACGAATCGTCAGACAAAAATATATTTAAAAAAAAGTATAAGGAGTTTACGTGGCATGCATGTGCATGAACCAGTATGCGTTCGATTCAAAATATGCCATGGCTCGCTATAGGGCAGCGTGTCGTGAGTGAAGGTAAATTAGTTGCTGCATAAATAGCAGTTGAAATTTACATAATCATTTTTTTTTTTTTTTGTTTTTATTTAAATATAAATAAATTTGTTAATTACGAAGTACCTTCGTCACTTTCGCGCTGCGACGTCTAACATGCAGCCGAGAGTATGATTATTTCTTCAATACTAAAATATTGCCTACGTTACAAATTGTATAGCTCCGAGGCAAAAGATAGACATTTTCATTGATAGTCAAGCTGCCATCAAGGCTATCGCCTCAGTCAAAATAACGTCAAAATTAGTTCAAGAATGTCGTAAGGAGCTGGCCTCGCTTGACAAGTTCAAGGTTATCCTGATTTGGGTTCCAGGTCATAGCAAGGGTTACGGAAACGAACATGCTGACGAGCTGACCTGGCAAGACTCAGCTCTTCACTACTCACTTTCGGAATCGGTTCAGGTACCGATCGGAGCAGTCAAAGCAAAGATCTCCTCAGTATTCTTATCGAAGGCAAACCTCAGATGGAGGAAGCTGACGAACTGTATCATATCCAGGAGGATGTGGCCAAACTACAGCACGGAAAAAACAACCTACCTTCTAAGTAAAGCACGAAAAGATATTGCCAGAATAACAGCGATAACCACAGGCCATTGGCCAATAGCGGAACACGCAATGAGATTAGGCATCCCACATAATACACACTGCCGCAGCTGTAATGACACAGCCGAAAAAGCAATACTCACTCACTACCTTTGCGCCTACCCAGCACTAGCTAGGGTCAGACAACGATCTCTGATTAAACCCTTCTTCGACTCCCTTGAGGAGGTCTTGAATACTTGTATTAGGGAATTGATAACCTTTTTGAATTCCACAGGCTGATTCTAAACTCTCCTATTCGACAATCGTAAACAACCAGGTCAGCTTTTACTCTAATACATATTACATAATATGTAGTTTGTTCAACTAAGTAAGCAACCTTGCGTGCTTCACGGAAGAGTGAAATTTAAATGAAACGTTATAATATATTTTATTTCCAACAAATCAATTAAACGTTTGTCTCGTACAAACTGATACGAGATGTATATGGGTGGCTGCTAGAACATAAGTGAAGAACTCAAACAAAAAAACATCGCATATGCAAATGGCAAGTTATGATTTGGAATCGAAACAAAAGCCAAACGGTAATGCTCTCACCAGCAAATTTATAACACAAGTCCAAATCGCTTGTTACAACGGCATTTGCATTTTGCATATGCGAGCAGCAAAAAACCAGACAATTACAAAGTAGAGCAGAAAACTTAGCCTAAACATAGGGTATACAACTTAAGTTTGGTATATTATAGGTTGTTTTCAAAAAAGGCAAGTTATCAAATTAACTTTATATTAAACAACTAAGACACAAAAAATCGAACTAGAACCAAACAATAACAATAACATGATATCCAAACATGCCGGCCCCGCTGAAGGAATTCAAGAAATCGACAAAATAGCTAATTTGGAGGTAGAGTAACTACACGCACATGACCGTCATTGCCGTGATGAACTTCTTCGATACGGCCTATGGACCATTGTGAGGGTGGTAAATTGGATTCCTTGAGGACAACCAGATCTCCGACTTGGTACTCCGTTTCGGATGTTGTTGAAGTGACGTCAAGTAATCGCTTTGCCATCGTCGCCAGAAACCTTGCATTATATTCTGGACAAGTTCCCATCGACCCAATCCATTTTGAAAAAATGTCCAAGTAGCTAGGCTCCGGAATCGCAGTCTTCTCATAAGAAAGTGATGTTAATGGGTTAAGATCTGAATCTGAAAGAGCGCAAATTGGCCTAGAGTTTAAAATAGCTTCAATTTGGGCTAGCAAGGTAAGGTACACATCTCTTCAAACGTTAGGATATTGCGTAACCATAACCATTTCCAAATGCAGAGCTTTGGTAGTCATACAGAAAAATAATGCTAAGTATCCCTTAGCTATAGCTTCGGTTTCCTACCCTTGGACACACGAATAGTTATTGGACCCGCATAGTCGCAGCCTGTGTTTTCAAAGGGATAGGATGATTCAACACGAGAAAATGGGAGATTCCCCATAAGTTGGGACGATGTAGATTTTCGGAGTCGAAAACAGGTAACACAATCATGAAGGATTTTTCTATGATGAGATTTCTGCTACCGATGATCCAATACTGTTGTCGAATTAATGCAAATAGTCCTGATACTCCAATATGCAGATACACTCTATGAGCGTCCATTAAAATTAATTTTGTAAAACGATGATCCTTGGGAAGAATAATTGGATGCTTAGTACCGAAAGGAACATTCGTAGCGTTTCTAATTCTTCCTCCAACCCGTAGCAGGCCTACCCCATCGACGAAAGGGGACAACGAAGAAAAGGAAGAGTCCTTCGAAACATATCGATCACCTTTCAGAGATTGTATTTCAATTTTAAAAGAAAGTTGACACCACAGCAGACAAAATTGCTTAGCAGAAGCAAATTCAGAGAACGAAGAACGGCGAAATGTTCGATCCTTTACTGAAACTCTGCAATTTCGGCAGAAACGGAAAATGAAACCAACAATTCTTACAAGTTTTCTCCATTCCGAGATATTTCAGAACAAAGGTTCTAAAAAGTTCGATTCCCCTTGATGCACAATCAGCTGGATTTTCTCCTAACCGAACGTAGTTCCAGCAAGACCAAGGCAAATGTGATAAAATCTCCGAGGTGCGATTTGCAACAAAGGTACTCAACCGTGTGTTGTGGTTTTATCGCAGAGTTTGGATTTTAACCACAAATTAAAAGTCTTCAACTTTTATTCTACCTTTTTATTCATTCATATGATTCTGCCTTTATTTAGTCAGCATTTATTTCTGAAAATCACCTCACTTGTTATTGTTGCTTTGAATTGACAACCAATAAATCATACGATTATTAACACTTTCGATCTGTGAATTTAATACATGAAATGACTTCAAGGATTATTCTACATCAACTTTTTATTTATTCGATTTGATTCTCCATTTATTTATTTAACATTTAATTGAAAATTACACCACTTGTTATTGTTGCTTTGAATTTACACGTTTTGACACTTTCGATCTGTGGTATCTAATAATACATAAATGGACTTCAACAAGACACTCGGTCGATGTTCGTAATAAGACTATACAATTTAAAACTCAGCGCCAAAATGCCAACTGTTCAACTTAACTCGTAATAATGTTCTGTCTGCCTCCGAACTTAATTTTATCTAGATACCACATTACCTTGAAGAGGATATGCGACACCCCTGAGCTCTGAGTGCTCTGTCAGCGACTAGTTCACTTCGCGAATTAGCGTGATCGTGGGAAAGGAATTTTGAAATGTATATTTAGGTAGTAACAGAAGCGTGATAAGAAATATTTGCATGCATTTGTCATATAAAACCATATGGAAACATGCGAATGCACTTTTCTCATTAAACCATATGGAATTATTGTATGGTGGGAAGGAATATGTGAATGAAAGATAGGATAGGCAAGTAAGGTATAGGATATGCTTATTTACGTATGCAACACGTGCGTCGAGGCGTAGACGAAAGCCATGTTAAAACAATCTGCGAGTCCGAAAATGCCGACGTGCGAAGAGGAACAACATCCAAAGATGACCGAATTAACTCTACCAACCGAGATAACAAAAGGGCTCCACACAGCTCAAGCCGAGGAATCGAAAGTTCTTTTACTGGAGCGAAGGAATTTTCGAGGTTATTTTCTTTAAAACATAAGCCTCAACTTAAATTTTCTGGGAGCCGAAACGAGAATTCAATGTTATAGTTAACGAGAACAGTGGGTAAAATGCCAGATGGACGAGGTTCATGTTTAATATGATGGCTAACGCTCGAGGAAAAGGCATTGTCACTGGTGGACTCAATTTCAGCACTCAGGCCCTCAGTTATTGCTATCCAAATGAACTAAGCTATGATGCCGAGTATTACAGAATGAACAACGAGCCTTTACTCAGCATCGTGAAGATGAATGTATCGTACCGAGACAAATATAACACAAATGGGCATAGACAGGAATTCTCCACACTTAGGAAGAAATTGATCTTTCTTTCAATTTGGACACGATGCTTTTACCACGGATAAGCTTTTAATGTTTGTATTTGCACGAGAGTTTGTAACAAAATGACTTTTTGGAGCACTTGATTCTAACGCGTGACATCTAACTTTTAAGAAGTCTATGAGATCTTGAATGGAAGCATGCTTAGAGTTTTTACTTTCAAATGCCCATGCCTGGAAAGTTCTATATCGGTTTTATCAATCAACATATAAATTAGCAAAGGATCTCTGCTTTCATATTCCAGGGCTGCTAATCCACAAATGACTTCATCTGCCTTGTCCACAAGTTTACGCAAATGAATTCCATCACCCACTATCACGTGTATAGTGGCTTATCGTACCGACCTTCAAGTTTTTCCCACGCGGGTTCGTAATTAGAGTCAGATAAGGTCAAATGATTTAACAATTTGGCAGCTTCGTTGCGCAAAGAACTTTTTAGACAGCGAACGAACTTGTTTCAACGCGTCCATTATGAGCAGATATATATTTCTGGATATTACACGTGTACCCACAATTGTCTAACTCCTACTCCGTGTGTACTCTGTAAGAGCTCAGGACATCCTGCTAATTTCAAGGCATGTCCAAAGTATCAGCAGGTCAAACAGAATGTGCAGGCTCGAAAACAGAGGTCCGAAGAAGAGAAGGGTCGAAAGAGTTGCTCGTTCCCTAATTTTGTTGCACCCTGTTGTAACTAGATGTGAACAGGAAGACGGGTATTTGCTGACTGATTGATTTCTCTGTATTGAGTCTAGAGATTGTTAGTTGCCGCTCACATCATAACATCTCTACCAGACTATTTAAAAGAATAATTTAGTTTTTTATAAATATAACTATATACATATCGATCTCTATCTTCGAAATATTTATAGGTATAGTAGTCAAGTTCTTAATTAAATTAAGTTAAAGGAAATTCAGAATTCGAGTGTTAATTTTATTTCAATAGGATAATAGTTTTGGAATGATTCACTAGTTCATTTCATTTATTGCGTTTTAGCATGTAAATCGCTCAGGAGCCTTCCGAATCCGATTGGAACGTCGTAGGCTAGTCTCGTCTTTTTGGACAGGTACATTTGGTTCTACAGCTTCCAGTGCAGTCCCCTCGTTTGCAGATGCCTCCCCGATCGGCTCTTGGATGGATGGTTCAACGTTCTGTGACGAATGGTTGCCTGGTTGCTCGATAGTTGAAGGGAGTTCATTTAATATTGGACGTTGTACGTGATCGTATTTTTCTGTTCCGTTCGTGAATTAGTCTGCTTGTTGCCTCGCCTATCCTCCTTAATTGGTCCACATGTCTCTTCCACACCCGATCGTCGTCCAACTTAACGCTGTAATGAAGATTGCCCAAGATTGATTCAATTTTTCCGAACTGCCACTTGTTGTTGGACATATAGTCTCTTGCTGCCACTCGTTCTCCCACCGAAAATAGTTTTCCTGGAAGTTGCCGTTCCGTTGTGACTTCGACTGATAAGAGAAGGTCAAGTTTTGACTGAATCTCATGACCCAACATCAGCATCGATGGCGATTTACCCGTGGTATTTATTGTATTTAAATAAGTGCTCATTGAATTTGTACTGCAATAAGCTGTTCGAATTTTATTTTTAATAGTTTGCACAAATCGTTCCGCAAGCCCATTTGTAGCGGGATGATATGGGGCACCCTGCTTATGTACAATACCGTTCTTTTTTAAAAATAGCTGAAATTCTTTGGAATTGAACTGGGTGCCGTGATCGCTTACGAAAGCCTTCGGTATCCCAAAAGATGCAAATATTTGTTCACACTTCGCAATGGTAGAACTCGTCGTTATATTGCGTATTATGTGCACTTCAGGCCATTTACTAAATGCATTAATATGTACGAATAAGTATTTCCCCATGAAGGGCCCTGCGAAGTCTGCATGCACCCTTTCGAATACCTTCCTTGGAGCCACCCAACAATGGACTGGGACTTCCTTTTTAGGATCCGCGCGATTAGATTGACATAGTTGACAATTTGACACCAGCTTTTCAATGTCGCTATCTATTTGCTTCCACCAACTGTAAGCTCTTCCCAAGCTCTTCATCTTCGAAATTCCAAAATGGCCGGTATGTAATTCCAGTAGAACTCGTTCAACTCATTGGGTACATACACGCGAATACCTCGAAGTAAACACCCCTTTTGAAGCCTGAACTCCGTTTGTGGTATACCGAATCTTTTATTAGGTTCGTATTCCCGTCCATATCTAAGACATTCTATCAATGAGCTTACTTCTTTGTCCATCTTAGTTTTCGCACTCAGTTCAGAAACCGTCACTGGCAAATTCTCGATGGCTTCCACCTCCAAAACGTCTATTTCTTCGATATTTTTGTGCGTATCCGTGCTGGGCAAGCGTGACATCGCATCGGCATTGGCATTCTCTTGGGATTTCTTCAGTTTTATGTCGTAGTTAAAATGCTCTAAAAATATGGCGTAATGCTGCATTCAGTTCAGTTCAATCCTTGGTGACGATTGGTTTACAATTATTTGCGTTCTGTATTTATTGATTGTTAGAGTTTTCATTTATCTCAAGAGTGCGGGCTTTGACATTACAATGCCTTGTAAATGTGGATTAAAAGTTGACCGCCTCTGCTCAAAAATTCAGTGTGAAAATTGTAAAGTTTATTTCCATCAAAACTGTGTAAATATTCAAACAAGTGACTGGGCCTACATGCAGAAGAACAATTTACCATATCGTTGTGCATCTTGTGAGAAACATAGACGTAATTCTTTACGCTCACCGCCTCTCACCAAACTGCCTGATATTAGTGCACAGCTTTCCACTAAGCCAACAGCAACTACAGCTGATGCTATGTTGGACTCTTCTGCTTTCTCCCCATTACCAGTGGAATCTCCACAAATCAACCTTCCTGCTACCATCACACTGGACGTGTTATATAAAGAGATCATCTCTCTCCAACAAATGAACCGCAATGCTTTGGAAGAAATCAATGTACTCAAAAATGAAAACAAAACACTGCTGGATAAGGTCAACAAACTTCAGCACACTGTGAATGTTCTGCAGCAGAAACCGTTGAATAAGTGCATTGACATCATCGGCATACCAAATGTAGATAGTGCTAATGCGCTTAGCAGTACTGTGAAGATTTTGCAAGAGGGACTGAATATAAACATAACGCCTGATGACATTAAATCGTGCAATGTCAAATCCACCATAAGCATATCTACGGGAAGCAACTCCAACATCAAACCTGTTTCAACAGCACGTATGAAGACGCTTGGTATTGTTTGTGTGAAGCTAAGATCACTGGAGCTGAAGCGGAGCATTTTAACCAAGAAGAAGAAGGTGAAATTAACTTCGCGTATGTTTGGCGATGGCGATGGAAATGTAAACAAACCAATTTTCATCAATGAGAGTCTCACGAACTTCAATAGAACGTTATTCAAGAAAGCAAAGGAACTTCAACGAGAAAAAAAAATTGCTTTTGTATGGGTTAGTAATGGGATTGTTTTGATAAGAAAAGAAGAAGGTGGTAAAGTTCTACAAATTTGTTCATTTGATGATTTAAATAATTTAACATTGTAAATTCCTTTCTGTTTATCATGTTCGTTCACAACAATCTCTTTGATGATCCTAATAATGACCTAATTACTCCATTTTGCCGATTTGATAACGAATTTTGTGCAAGTGTTTTTCATTGCGAGCAACAAATCAATAATTTTTTTATACTGCATCAGAATATTCGTAGTTTAAGAAAAAACTTCGATCTGTTTTTATCTCTCTTGGAGTCGTTTTTAAACAAGCCTGATTTAATTTTTCTCTCCGAAATTTGGATTTTCGATGATGAAAAAAATACTTATGAAATACCCGGGTATAAGGGCTATATGAAGTGTAATAACTCGTATGCTGCAGGTGGTATTGCTGTTTATATTAATAACAAGTTCAGTAAATTTGTTTCGGGATGTGATAACATTGACCTTAGATGTTCGGACATGATAAAAGTTAGTTGTACTGTTGATGCCCAAAATATTGTAATTTTTGGTTGCTATAGACTTCACGGTATGAGTAAAGATGCGTTTATTGATGAGCTACGGTCTTTATTATCTGACGAAAAAGTTAGGAATCTTATTTTTGTTGGTGATATCAATCTGGATATCTTAAGCGAATCTCCAGCTGTTTTGAGATACCTATCAATTATGAGTGCAAATGGACTAGAGTCATGTATAAATGTCCCTACTAGACAACCCTCTAATACGTGCATTGACCATATTTTCGCTAGGCTTGATTGTACCTCAAAATTGTCTCTGATTAGTAGCACTGCCGACTTCAGAATCTCTGACCACTCAATGATCTGTTTATTCCTTTCGAATAAGGTGCAAAGTGTTGACAAACAACATCCTTATTGTTCCTCTAGAACCGTTAACCACTCATATTTAAAAGTTCGCTTATTACAAGAAAGCTGGGCAAACATATGGGAAATAAATGATCCTAATGTTGCTTTTCAGTTGTTTTTCAATGTACTTCACAAACATGTTGAGTTATGTTCGGTGACTTTGCAAAGGAAATGTAAAAAATTCAACAAACTCAAGCCTTGGATATCTAACTATCTGGTAAATAAAATACATGAAAAAAATAAACTAAGAATAAAATGTAAAAAGCATCCATTTAATAGTCAATTTCGTAATGCTTACGATAAAATTTCTAAAGAAATTGCTGTTGAAGTTCCTATATGCAAAGAAAATTTTTACATGAACAAATTCCATAGCGTAAAAGGCAACATAAAAAAAGAGTGGGGAATTGTTAATGAGATTTTTAACAGAAACACTCCTACAGGGATACCTTCTTATATATGCCACAATAATCGTGATATTATACAAATTGTACAGAAATAGCCAATACTTTCAACTTATTTTTTACTAATGTTGCAGCCAAAACAATAAATGATGCAGGGATAAACACCGGTTCTACCCAATGTAAGGCGTGGTGTATTAACAGAGAAGAAGTTGAAGTTCGAAGCTTTTCATATGAATTTATTTCTTCCTTTGAAGTGTATAAAACTATTATATCATTAGACAACTCGAATTCCGTCACTCACAATTCGTATTCTAATGCATTTATCAAGAGTATTGCTTTCAATATTGCTGCTATTTTGGCTCATATCTGTAACAAAAGTATCTTTTGTGGTAAATTTCCTGATGCGTTAAAAATAGCTGAAGTTATACCAATCTTCAAAAAAGGTGATAAAAAAATGTTAAATAATTATAGGCCTATCTCTCTGCTTCCAGTGTTTTCTAAAATTTTTGAAAAATTAATCAAAACTAGAGTTGTGTTATACCTTGAATCTATTTCTTTTCTTAGCAATAAACAGTATGGATTCAGAGCCGGTAGATCTACGGAGGATGCACTTCTAAGCTTCTGCAGCAGGATATACGATAGCGTCAACAGCAAGAAGTTAACTGCTGCTCTCTTTATCGATATTACCAAAGCCTTTGATACTGTTGATCATACTATCTTGCTAAATAAATTAAGCAAAGCTGGGTTCAGAGGGTTTATGCTCAAATGGTTTGAATCCTATCTCACTAATAGAAAACAAATGGTTAGAATAGGAGAAACTTTTAGTGAAAGCTGTGATATAAAAATTGGTGTTCCTCAGGGCTCTGTTCTGGGACCAATATTGTTTTTAGTTTATATCAATTCTATTTTCACTTTGAATATGAAAGGGAAACTTACTGGGTTTGCCGATGACATAGGCTGTTCCTATTCCAACAACTCCCTCTTAGATCTGACAGCCGATATCAATTACGACTTAGAAATATTGCGACATTGGTTCAGTTTTCATAAGTTAGTCGTTAGCGATAAAACTAAAATAATGTCTTTTAGCATATCTGCTCTGAACTTACAACTTCCAGTTTTCACTTTTCATAGTTCGAACTGCAACAACACATTAATAAGTTCTGATACCTGCTGTAACCCTAGTTCTGAAGTAACGTATTATGCTAACAATAGCTGTTCAACGAATTGTTTTCTTGTTGAAAATGTACAGGTCTTCAAGTATCTGGGTCTTGAAATCGACAGTAGTTTAAACTGGAGCTCTCATACTACTTCTCTAAGGAAATACCTTCTAAAAACCACTAAAATACTATACCATTTGAGGCTTTATTGCTCTAGAAAACTATTGGAAACAGTTTATTATGGACTTGTCCAATCTAAACTGCAGTATGGGTTGACGTGTTGGGGAGGTACATATAAAAACAAATTACAACCTTTGGTAGTAATACAAAAGCACTTACTCAGAATTATCTGGAACAGAAGACGCCATGAGCATAGTTTTCCACTTTTTTTGCATTCCTTTATATTGCCTTTAAAGCATCTTTACTTCTATAAAGTCCTAAAAATATTTTTCTTAAGAAGCGGGTATTCTTTAAATCATGATCCGAACCACTACGGTCTTCGTAGCTCTGTAAGGAGTATTGCTTGTGTTCCCCCGCACAATACTCAACTCTTCTTAAGTTATTACTCTTCTGTGGCACCGCGTATCTTTAATAAATTACCCATTGAAATAAGGCGTTCTCAGAATTTCTTGTCGTTTATCAGAAAAGTTAAACACTGGCTCTTTAACTACGACTTGGAACAGATTTATAATTTATCTAAAGTAATAGTATAGTTATAGTGAATTATATCTTGTTGAACTGAAACTCGATACATTCGCAACTAGTTTTTAGTAACTAAAGAATGTATCTAACTCTTCATTCCACGATGAAAAACACTTATAATTTACTAATTTGAAACAGTTTTTCTTTTTTCTTTTTATTTAATTATTACATAGTTAAGTAAATTGTAATAAATATTTTATCTATTAACTTCCAATGGAATGAATAAATCTAAATCTAAATCTAAATCTGATAGTGTTGGCAGGCCTTTCTTAGGAGAAAAAATTTGAGAGATAGCTTTATTATCTGTTACGAGGGTAAATTTTTTTCCATAAAGGTATTGGTAAAATTTTTTTAACCCCAAATATGATGGCATAGGCTTCTCTGTCTACCTGACTATAACGCTTCTGTACCTGATTCAGTGTCTGAGAAGCAAACTGCAAGGGCCTCTCAGAACCATCACCATACACATGGCTCAAAACTGCTCCGACTCCAATCGGGCTAGCGTCGACCGCGAGAATAACTGGCAGCTTAGGGTCGTAGAAAACCAATACTGTGTCTGATTGCATCTGCTTTTTCACCTCTACAAATGCTTTTTCACAATCCTTATCAAAACGAAATGGCACCTGGTTTTGAAGTAACCTGTTCAATGGGTATAAAATTGTGCTTAGGTTTTTAACGAACCGTCCGTAATAGTTAATCAGACCCAGGAATGCCCGAACTTCATCTTTCGTCGTTGGTTTTTTTAACTTTTGTATTGCGTCTACATTACTCGGCATCCTGTGGATACCATTTTTGTCAATGACATACCTACAATACTCAATGCGGTCCTTCATGCATACCGTCTTAGTCCAGTTTACTCGCATATTGTGATTATTCAATCTAGCTAACACTTCTTCTACGAGTCTGATATGAGTTGTGTCGTCACCGGCAGTAATTTTGATGTAATCCAGGAATACGGACACGCCTGGTATGTCCCCAACTAATTGTTCCATAAAACGCTGCCATTTCGCTGGAGCACATGCAATCCCATACATCATACGTGTGGGTTGATACAGCCCTTTGTGCGTGCTCAAGGTAAGAATGTGTCTTTCATCCGGATGTATTTCTAGTTGAAGGTATGCTGTGGACAAATCAATTTTTGTAAATTTTGTACCTCCTGCCATTTTACTAATAGCTCCTCAATTGTAGGTAACGGATGCACATCCACCACCAATGCCGGATTTACCGTAACTTTATAGTCGCCGCAGATGCGGACAGAACCATCTTTTTTGGGCACAACGACGATTGGAGTGGCCCATTCGCTTGTGTCCACTTTAAGTAGTAAGGCTTCTGCAACTTGGTTTTCCAGTTCACGCTCCACTGCGTGCCATAGTGGAAAAGCGATTCGCCTAGCCTTAATGAACCTAGGCGTCCCATTTGGTTTTAAATATAAATGAGCTTGAAACCCCGTAATTTTACCAGTAGATTGGGCAAATAAATTTGGAAATTTACTCCTAATAATCTTTGGCTCAAAATATTTTTTGCTACATTCGATTTGATTGATATTACCTGTTGCGTTTAATTGATTACCCAAAATTTCTGTCCAATCCAGTTTTACTTTCCGTAGCCACTCTCTTCCCAGCAATGGTTTTCGGTCAGATCGAACAATGTAGATCTTCACAGGAGGACTAGGAATTGCTGTTGTCACGCTACCCCATATATATCCTACGCAATCCAATGGTGTTTTGCAGTAGCTGTACAGCTCAGTGTCGCTTGCGTTGACTTTGTGTTTTGAAAAAAAACTTTTTGCCATCCGCCAAACTTATCAGTGTAACCGGAGCACCTGTGTCGATTTCAAAATTAATAAAATTCCCGTTTACTTGCAACTTACAACATATCTTTGCTCTGTCGTTTAGTTCTCTGTCTTTGTCTCCAATATGAAAAAGTTCCTCCACCGTCCGTGTACCAGTATTCTGTTCTTCTTCCTCAATTTGATTCAATTGCTTGCATGCTTTAAAGCACACAATACGTAAATGCCCTTTTTTCTTGCAAAAATAATAAACGGTTTCTTTGTGCGAACATTGATTAGCCGTATGCGATGCCTTGCCACAGCGAAAACATTTTTTTGTTTCTTCGTTCTTACCATGAGTTTTTTTATTTTTACCGTACGTTTTGCTTTGCCGTTTCCCTTTGTTTTTTCCTTGAATTTTGCTTACACTGGACATTTCGCTTTCTCCTCCATACTGATGCATTTCCACACCTCCCCTTTCAGCGCTGTCGTAAGCACTTGCTGTATTGACAGCATCATCTAATGTTAATATTGTTTTTTCCAACAACCGACTTTGGATTTTGTGGTTCCGTTAACCAAATACAAATTGATTCCTAATTGCCGTGTCCAAATGTGCACCGAAATTGCAGCCTACAGACATTCTACGTAGGGCATTGAGAAAGTCTGCACAATTTTCTTCCATTTTCTGCTTCCGCATATAAAATCTATAATTCTCTAGGATCTCATTGGGTTTGTGATCAAAGTGACCCTCTAGAGTTTCTACAATTTCTTTATACTCAATTCCTTCTGGTGTCCTCGGAAGCAACACATAAAACATCATAGGTCTCCGCACCCATGTAGTGTAGGATGAGCTAACGGCGTTTTCGTGCGTCACTGTTGTACAAATCCATTGCAGTCTCCAGACGTTTTACCCAGCGAGCCCACGAAGTAATTTTTGGATTGAACGAGTCAAAATTAAACACCGTCGTTTGCACCTGTTCGACGGCGGCACTTCTGTCTTCTCCACTAATCATTGTTATTATGCTATATTTAATTGTACTTGTACTGTAAAAAGCTAAATTAAACTTGTTTGCACACGTGCAGTTATTCTCTCGTCGCCAACTGTTGTAACTAGATGTGAACAGGAAGACGGGTATTTGCTGACTGATTGATTTCTCTTTATGAGTCTAGAGATTGTTAGTTGTCACTCACATCATAACACACCCGATGTGTACTTTGCCCAAATGGTAACTGGATCGGGCAGCACAATGACAAAAAGCGCGCCGAAGGTTCCTACACCCGAAGGCGGATCTGGATTTGAAATCGATCCTTCTGTCATTGGACGGAAAGATCGATAATTTCCAGAAACAGTTAAATGAGCAAACGGCTCGAATAGACGTTATCTATTCGACGCTGTTTGCCGAGTCTGCCGCGTCATAAATATTATGGGTACGCTGGACAAGGTAAACTTAAAGATCCTTGCGGTGAATGTTAATTCACTAATCCGGATCGAGAGAAGGATCAATCTTTCCAATCTGTCGAAAGCCAAAAAGCCAGATGTGCTTCTGGTTAGCGAAACTAAGCTATCCCCGAAGCACAAATTGGGCTATATAAATTATTGTGTAGTTAGAAGAGACCGGCCCAACTCCACACAGGGAGGTGGTGTCGCTATCTTAGTACGTAAAGGCTAGCGCCATAAGGTCATATATAGCGGGGACGTGCGCAGGTTCCGGGTGTTGGAAGCTTGCATCGTATGCATTCCCCTTAATAGCCAGAGGCGGATGTACGTGGTGTCGCTTTACGTACCGGAATCTCCTCGACGCATTGAATTATTAAATGAGATCGAAACGCTTTTTCGTTGCTTAGAGCATCAATCGGAAGACAATTATTACTTTTTGGGCGGAGACCTCAATGCTAAACATGCGGCATGGGGAAATGATATTCCGAACCCTAGAGGCAACCAGTTTCACGACTGGTGGCGTCATAATATGATTGAGTACAAACTCGAGTTGTTCGCGACGGATATCCCGTCATTACCTAGAGATGGTTCTTTCTTGGACTTAGCGCTAGTGGACGAAAGACTGGAACTAACAAACATTGATCTAAGCACGCGGAACTGTTTACGAACGGTTGAGTACGATAGTGATCACTTCGGACTTGTCGCCGTAATACGTATCCCGAACGAGCAGACGCAGCTGGAGCAGTACGACCAAGTGCGTTCTTTCGATTGCCGAAAAGCACAATGGTCGCGCTTCTCCAGAGTGTTAAAACGCGACATACGCTCAAGCGAGTTCGACCCACCGACAAACAGGAACTCAACGAACGATGAGATTGACAGTCATTTACGTCATCAAACAGACAATGGAGCGGACTATCCGCATGGGAGGACGTTCCACAGACGAAGAACAAACTGAAAAGTATCGAAACGCGACAATCGATGCTCTGTACAGACATAAAAGTAGACTACTTTCGAGACTTAAACGGCTACACAGACAGTTCACTGACAGGAACGATCCCGAGTTAAGAACACTGAATTCGATGATCAAAAACTTGAAACAGTTGATCTCCGAAAATTACAGAAAATTTGTAAGTTTGTATTGGGGCAACAAAATTCGGCCTATAAAATCCAGTAGTCCGAAAATGTTCCCACAAATAAATAAATTGTTCAGGCGGAAGGATCATAACGACATTTCTTGTGTTCGAATACCTCGGACGAACGAGAATAGACAGACACTACTGACTGCTGGCATAAGTCCGGAAAGTGCCGATAGGGTGAATTTGGGAGCTTTCTTTGAAACTGTGCCGCGACCTCGAGGAGAGGGCCTTTCTTAACCACTTTTATCTGCGGACCGAAATTCAAGATTGGCTATCTGAGAACAACGGTTTCACCGGGTTCAATGACGACAACCGTGCAAACGGCACAGTCGCCGACGAAAATACTCATCTGTTCGTGAGAAGAGATGAACTTCGGTGCATCTTTGAATCACTTAAAACCAAAAAGTCGGCGGGAGTGGACGGTGTCCCAAACGTCGTATTAAGACACCTGCCGCTAGAGGCGATAGATATCTTCGCCACGCTATTTAACAATGCGCTGAATAATGCATATTATCCGGAGCAGTGGAAAATAGCGGTGGTACACCCTATCCCGAAAAAGGATAAAGATAGGACGAACCCTGCTAATCTCCGGTAAATTAGTTTGCTTCCGAATGTTAGCAAGGTATTCGAGAAAGTTGTCAATAGATCTCTTTTGGAATGGGTTGAGGAAAATAAGATTATTCCGGATAACCAGTTTGGCTTCAGAGCGGGGCATGACACTATTCATGCCGCATCGAAACTGGTTTCCGACATTCAGTGGAATAAAAGTAAGAAGCAATGCACGGGTGCCTGCCTGGTCGACTTTGAGAAGGCCTTCGATACCGTATGGTTGGAGGGGCTCTTCTATAAGCTGACCAGATTGGGCATTCAAAAACCTTTGCTGTATATGATTTATGACATGCTTATGGGAATGAATTTCGTTGTCAAAGCTGGCAACGTGACTACGAGCAGGGTTTTTGAAATTAAAAACGGCTTACAACAGGGAGCAGTGAATTCTCCGGTGCTGTTTAATATTTACACAAGTGATCTGGTGGGGTCCCTCAGACATGCTATAGCGTACGTGGACGATTTAGTGGCGTACAGGTCAGGACCAAAAATCGAGGTCATTAAAATCCTCTGAAGCGTGACTTCGAGCAAATTAAGAGGTATTGCGATGATTGAAAGTTGAAAATCAATTTCCAAAAATCGGAAACAATCCTGTTTAGAAATACATTGGCTGGGGCCTCTGGGGATACCAAAAAAAAACTGGAGAAAATTAACAATTATTGGACAGCAGGGGCGAGCATTGGCGGTGAAAAACGTGGTGAGGTATCTTGGCATCTGGCTCGACCAGTATCTGTATTTTGACAAACATATAGATGCTTGTCCTGCTGGTGCTAAAAGGGCCTACGTTTTGACAAGGAGACTGTTTCGCAGCAGTCAACTTGATTCCAGGGTGAAGGTCATTTGCTACGTGGCCCTTATAAGGCCTATCATCGCTTATGGCTGTCCCATGTGGTTCAATATAGCACCGTCCTATATGGAAAAGATTCTGGTGTTTGAGAGACAATGTCTCAGGGCCTGTCTAGGGTTGTTTAGAACTCCTGAATCTCAGTACATAAAATACTATCCCAACAGGACCCTATACAATGGGGCTCGACTGAATAGGATTGACAATTTCCTTATTAAGGTGATTCGGAGGCACGTCGCATGGGCGATGGCCAGCGATAAGAACCTGATCTCAGGGGCTTACTACCCCAATTTAATGTACCACGAGAGTACGCTTCGTTCTGGCTTAATCCCGCCTGAGGCATTTCTTCATGTAGACATGAAAGGGTTAGTCCAGACGAAATATGGTGTGCCGGTATTGTAGCACAGCCACCGTGGCGCGAGGGATAAGCGGCTCATCCACGACGGGTACGCCGCCAACGCTTAGGAACTCCTCCGTTTTAGTACCGCAATTGCGGAACGGGACAGGGTCGATACGGTCAAGCAGTTCACCGAATTTTGGTGACTTGATGAACAGGTGAGGTGCACTACTTACGTAGCATCCTCCTTAGTTTTAAGCTAGATATTAAGTTTGTAGGCTTAGGCTTAGAGTAGAGGGTCTTTGGGAGAACCGGTCAAGCCAACACGAATAGTGCTGCCGAGACTCGAACGACGCTTATAGCCTCGCTCGAGTCTCGGTGGCACTGATGAACCCTTGTGGGCGGCTGTCAGGCGCCCATGGACGCGATCAGGATGGTGACCAATCGATTTGGTTGCTCAACACCCTGATTATAGGTAATTTAGGTTAAGTCGCTTAGGTAGTCTTAAGTAGTTTTAAGTAAAACAAATAATAAAGAGTTCAAGTTTTCTAAAGTTTCTTGAAAATTAAAAAACAAAACAAATCATAGAAATAGATAAATTTAAGGCCGAAGGGCAATAATTTTAAGGATATTGATAAGTTTAGAGCGCTCGCTTGGAGCCAGTAAGCTAGAATAAGATAAATGTTAGTTTTAAATTAGATTTAATCGTTTTTGTCTAGTGTGTAAGCTTAAAGAAAGAAAAAATAAAACAATGAATTTTTAAAGTTAAAAAAAACGTTGTTTAGCAAATCTAGTTCAGTCTGATCGCTAGGTGTCGACGGTCTTGGGCTTGCTAGATTCGCAGACAGGATTGTGTTATATTTGATCCTGTTAGTTTTCCGCCGTTTGCGGTAAATACATTTTATGGGGATGTAGCTACAGTCTAGAATAAAGTTCTCCAAACTTAGTTTCCAATAAATTGATTGTGACATTCGCTGTGTGGTTTATGGCGCCGTCCTGTTGGAACCACATGTCCTCCAAGTCCATATCATCCAATTGGGGCCAAAAATATTCGGTTATCATTGAACGGTAGGGATTCCCATTCACAGTAACGTGCCGGTCTTGATCATCACGGAAGAAGTACGGCCCAATGACGCCGCCGGCCCATAAACCACACCAAACCGTAATTTTTTCGGGATGCAATGATGACTAATGGAGTACGTGTGGATTTCTGCCTGACAAATACTGCATATTTTGTTTATTGACGAAGCCATTCAGCCAGAAATGATGACGACCATAAAGTGGACGTAGCGCTCTTAACGTTGAGGCCACTGACTCCGAATTTCGGTAGAATTTAATAATTTCGATTCGTTGTTGGCTCGTATATCTTTCCATTATGAAACCTTACTGAAGAGAAATGTCAAAAGAGCGGCAAGAAATTCGGCGTCGTTTACTGTCCCTGTCGCTCTACTTTTGTAGCGTCCCTTTTAAAAAACCCTTTATATGTACCGATGGTCCGAGAAAGATGGACTGTCCGATACTGTCCACTTAGAAATAGCCGAGGAAAGATTAAGAGAGGCAAGAGAGGTAACATCTATTGCCTCCTGCTGATTTTTAACAATGCAAGTTTGACTATCCCCTCTATTGCAGACTTCTAGGTTAGTTTCTACTAAATACCCAAATAAATACTCACCTCGATGGTTATTGTCGTTACTGCCCCATAAGTCATGGTGTGCATTTGCGTCACAACCTACAACAATGCCCGTCTTTGTCTCCTCCGCTTCCTTGACGGCCCGTTGTAGCTCAACTAATGACGGGTAAGCTTCCTCATTATGGAAGATATCCAGACGCCAGCCAAACCGGATTGCCGTTGTTCGAAGAAAGCTGCGCTGCAGCAAGTTCGTCTGGGCTATGCTGGGGGATGAAAGTACGTTTTTTGGGGCCAAATACAGTCAGTACTGCAGTCCTACCCCACGTAACGCTCGATGAGCTATTAGCTAGGGGACGAGTCTTCCGAGATTGGTTTTCTCTTATGAGCGGTCTCTTGGTGCCTAGCGGTGGAGCAGATGGTTTTTCCGGGATGGAGATGGAGGTAGAGGGGGTTGGGTAATTGTTGGCATATTCCAATATCCAGGGCGTTGCCCATGAGCAGGAATTTGTCTCCGACTCGGTCCATACCTTTTTCCGCCTTCGAATGATGACGTGCACATATGCGCGAATAGCTGCACAGAGTAACAATTGATATCCTCGGTACGGTACGTCTGACGCCTTAATCCAGGATGAATAGGAAGGATGGGGTAGGATAGGTTCCTTATCACTTAGTTTGTTGAGCTGACAGGATGTTTGGCAGATGGCGAATGCCTCCACACCACGGCAAGGTGAGTAATCATTGTCAATCATGAAGGAGGCTTTAGACCCATAAGCCATACATCTTTTGTTAAATCATTCGAGAGACTAATATATATATCAGAAATAAACTATGACCGAAAAGCTTTGAAGTAGCACTCTATAATTTTGTCAGCATGGGTAGAGTTAAGCAATACACTCAGATGCAGTTCAAAAAGTTCTAGTAAATTATAAGGAGAGTAAAACAATTATTAAGTGGGTAATGTACGATTACATGCTGAAAATAGACAAGCCAGTTCCGAACTCGTCGCCTACATGGACGGTAAAACTATGCTTACTTACTTACTTAGGTGGCGCTACAGTCCGGGGTGGACCTGGGCCTCAACCAAAACTTGTAAGAATTGTTGGTTTCATTTTTCGGTTCTGCCGAAATTGCAGAGTCCCAGTAAAGGATCGAACATTTCGCCGTTCTTCGTTCTCTGAATTTGCTTCTGCTTAGCAATTTTGTCTGCTGTGGTGTCAACTTTCTTTTAAAATTGAAATACAATCTCTGAAAGGTAATCGATATGTTTCGAAGGCCTCTTCCTTATCTTCGTTGTCTCCTTTCCTCGACGACGTAGGCCTGCTACGGGTTGGAGGAAGAATTGGAAACGCTAAGAATGCTCCTTTCGGTACTAAGCATCCAATTATTCTTCCCAAGGATCATCGTTTTACAAAACTAATTTTAATGGATGCTCATAGATTGTATCTGCATATTGCAGTATCGGGACTATTTGCATTAATTCGTCAAGAATATTGGATCATCAGTAGCAGAAAACTCATCGGAAAAATCGTTCATGATTGTGTTAACTGTTTTCGACTCCGAAAATCTACATCGTCCCAACTTATGGGGAATCTCCCATCTTCTCGTATTGAACCATCCTATCCCTTTGAACACACAGGCTGCGACTATGCGGGTCCAATAACTATTCGTTTGTCCAAGTGTAGGAAACCGAAGCTAGCTAAGGGATAGTTAGCATTATTTGTCTGTATGACTACCAAGGCTCTGCATTTGGAAATGGTTACGGATCTGACCACAGACGCTTTTATGGCTGCATTGAAGAGGTTCACAGCGCGGCGGGGAAAAAGCCGAGTGATGTACTCTGAAAATGGTACGAACTTTCTAGGAGCAGCTCGTGTACTATCGGAAATGTTAAAATTCGTCCAATCGAGGGTACATAACGAGAAGGTGGCTGAAGAGTTGGCCGGTGGGAACTTGTCCAGAATATGATGCAAGGTTTCTGGCGATGATGGCAAGCGATTACTTGACGTCACTTCAACAACGTCCGAAATGGAGGGAAGTTAAGAAGGAGTACCAAGTCGGTGATCTGGTTGTCCTCAAGGAATCCAACTTACCCCCCTAGGCCGAATCGAAGAAGTTCATCCTGGCAATGACGGTCATGTGCGTGTAGTTACACTACGTACTGTTAATGGAAGGTTTAAGCGACCTATAAATTAGCTATTTTGCCGATTTCCTGAATTCCTTCAGCGGGGCCGACATGTTTGGAAATCATGTTATTGTTATTCCTTGGTTCTAGTTCGATTTTTTGTGTCTCAGTTGTTTAATATAAAGTTAATTTGATAACTTGCCTTTTTTGAAAACAACCTATAATATACCAAACTTAAGTTGTATACCCTATGTTTAGGATAAGTTTTCTGCTCTACTTTGTAATTGTCTGGTTTTTTGCTGCTCGCATATGCAAAATGCAAATGCCGTTGTAACAAGCGATTCGAACTTGTGTTATACATCTGCTTGTGAGAGCATTACCGTTTGGGTTTTGTTTCGATTCCAAATCATAGCTTGCATTTGCATATGCGATGTTATTTTGTTTGAGTTCTTCACTTATGTTCTAGCAGCCACCCAGTATACGTCTCGTATCAGTTTGTACCAGCCAAACGTTTAATTGATTTGTTGGAATTGAATATATTATAAGGTTTCATTTCTCGATTTTTTAATTTCTCAACAGTCTCCTTAGTGGTTCTTGACATGGCCTTACTTCTCAATTGCCTTCTAAGGCCAAAGAAACAGCGGTTGGCAAGTGTAACTTTTCGTTTGATTTCTGATGTTATGTCGTTGTCAGAATTTATAGCGGAGCCGAGGTAGACAAAGTCCCTAACTACCTCATGATAGCTGTCTATCGTGACGTTCTGTCCGATTCGTCGATGTTGTGTGTCCCTTCTTGTTGAAAGCATATATTTTGTTTTGCCCTCATTCACCACTAAACCCATTTTTGCCGCTTCTGTACTGATACTTGCAAAGCACCAGTGACAGCTCGTTGTGTTCTGCGAATGATGTCGATGTCGTCAGCGTATGCAAGTAGTTGCACAGACTTCTGGAAAATTGTGCCTCTGGTGTTGGCTTGCGAGTTTCGCACAATCTTCTCAAGAATGATGTTGAAAAAGTCACATGACAACACCTTGTCTAAATCCTTTTTTGACATCAAAGGTCTCGGTGAGATTGTTTCCGACCTTAATGGAGCAGCGAGCGTTCTCCATTGTCATTCTGCACATATAACTATGTATAACTATGCTTGCAACGGGAAAATTCCTGTCCACAAAAGTCAGAATTAGTGGCTCCCGGAAATTACGCCAGAATAATTAACGCCAGATTTTTTTTTGCAAAAAATACCAGAAAATTTTCTAATCGTAAATCAAACTGGAATCTCAACACGAAGAAACGAGCAACGGAGGTAATGATAGAATTATATGTCTGCAATGGAATATTCGGCCATACCTGGCATCCTAGTTTTAGGTTGTAATGTGGCTATACACGGCAGTCGTTGAACAGGTGATTATATAAATGCCTTTTTGGTATGGCAGCAATCGCTACCCAAAGCCACCAATCAATTAATAAATTATGACAAAGAATGAATTGCACGGCACTAATGAGGTCCAACCCCACTGCGGGGCTTGAGGCTATATTAAATCTTAAGCTTCTAGACCTTTTCCTATAGGAAACTCTTGCAAGCAGTGCAGTGTTTAGCCAAACTAAACGAGACTAGGATCTGGGAACACAGCCTGGCGGATCATGTGCAGATTCTAAACAAATACTCGTATTCAAATTTGTATTAAAAAAAGGGAGAGTGTGTTTGTGACCACACATCATCAGAAGTAAAACTCCGAAGCTATAGGTACCTAAGTTTAATATTTTGATTTTATTTAATTCTTTTTCACATAAAAATGAGTATTTAAGATTTAATGTTCAATTTTTATTTTTAACAACGCAATAGTACCTATCTAGTGTAAAGGATATAATTATTATGTCTTTCTGATGATTTCTATTTTTCACTTTACTTTCCGATATACCTATTTATGTACTGTAGAATTGTAAATATTATACACACAGTGGCTCAATGTTGTTTATTATGCTGGACTACCTGAGCGAGTGCTTCAAATTTTGTTTAAAATATATATAGGTAATATAAATAACGAAAAGAATGTAGCTCTCATTCTTTCTACTTAGCGATATGCAGATGCACCCTACAGCCTACTGCCTACTGCCTCATACAGTTATGAAATATACCTTTAGTATGAACAAAGAACACAAAGAAGTTTCACTTTAAAAAAAACAGATGTAGATACTAGTTAAAATTTTGTTTTTATTTTTTTTTTCATTCAGGAGTTGAAGGTTGTGGTATTTTTATTTATTAGCGATATGGAATAGCGAGTGTAAGTTTGTTTACATAATTATACTCAGCGGACGACAAATTTTTACTTAAACACAAACTTGAGACACCCTGTGTATGTTTGCAGATGCAGATAAAAAAAATGAAGGAAAACTCATGAATAGGAACCGGAAATTTTCTTCTGCTTGGTTTATTCAAATTACAAGAGATTCTTTGCCATGAGTTTCTTATATTTACGTAACTGAATGTGCAATGCTTCCCTTCGTAAGCAATATTAAATTGACGACGATGATTACAGTTGCCGAGCTTGCAAAGTACGTATGTATGAATCTAAAGACGTGGCACGTACATGTAGGTAGCACACATTAACAACCTACGTACGTCAAGGAAGTATTAATATATGGAAGACGAGCAGAAGAAACTGCCGATGAATCGAGAAAAGGATGTAGACGAAATATCACAATTATGAATGCAGTTAAGTACACAATTGAAATTGCATATAACGAGCAAAGGTATATGTACATTGCAGCTTTAAAAGCAAAATTTCAGTAAAGTATATGGTTAGGGACAACATTTTGTATTTATTTGCAAACTCATTTTACGTGAATTCAAAGCCTAATGCGGTACGAGCGGGTATGATTGCAAGCAACCCCGATTGAAGTTGCTTTTGAGAACGCTGTTGTCCAACATTTCTTGAAATGAGAGGACTGTATGGTAGTGAAGAGACAAGAAGTGATGCCTTAAAAATAGTATGTATAAACACTTGAATGCAGGTCATAGGAGTAACTCTCTCTATATTTCGTTCCTTCCTTTATCGCTTTTCCATTGGAGTACTGGAGCGGATGATATATTTTAGTACTTCCAAATATGGAAGTGTATATATACATGCGTCGCCGCAAACAACAACAATCACAATAAGAAAAACAATCCCTTGCTAGTAGAAAGCTCTCCTTGAAATTATTGTCTTTTATGTCTCGGAGGGGTACTTCCACCGTTGCACTACATAAGGTGTACACTGTGCGTCATAGAACTTTTTTTTATTAGTTATGGTTACTTTTTGCCAAGCTCCAATTTTCTTTGTTTCGTTTATAATTAAAAGTACAAGTTAGTTAAGAGCATAAATAATCAACCAGAAAAAGAAATAGACTAGACAGTCCTCAACAGGCAATCGCCGTGTAAAGACGTGATTGGTTAGAAGAATATTTTTTTCGTGAGTGTGAAGAGCAAAGTCAAGGCTATATTATACCCCTCCTCTTGGTAAGCGGGTAATACTCTTTTTTCTTTTGCTTAACGAACAGAAAACATATATTTTTCACAAGAAGCAAAGTACAAAATGGACCGGGGGCCGCTCCCCCTCTTTCATAACCGGTTTAAAGACTTTTAACAAGAAGTGGATTTAAGCCGGAACAAAAAACAAGCTAAACGAAAATTCATAGAATACGATTTTCCACAACTACCAATAATTGCTAATGACACTAACATACCACGCTATATTGTAATCAGCGGAACAGAAAAAATAGGAGAAAATCTGCATCACTCGCATCATACAATCCATTTCAAGTAAAACGCGGATTAAACCACATTTCAAAAGACATATTGGAGGTTAAAGCTATGAGATCTGGGGACTTACTATTCAAAGTCTTAAATGTCCCAACCGTGGACAAATTCCTTAAGTCGAAACTTACTGACTCGATTCGAGTTAAAGTAACGAGCCATGTCAGCAGGGCCGTCTTTAACCTATTGGAGGCCCTGGGCATATTAGGATAATGGGGCCCCTATGACTTTGACAGAACACTATTTTGTTAGAATAGACAAAGAAAGTAGATAAACAAGGTTAAATATTTATTTTAATTAACAATCACATGAATCGAATAGATAAATGTATAATATAGTCCACAAAGGCAACTCTTTAAGCATTTACAGGTTAGTGCTTAAAAATCTATGGTCATCAGCGACAAACTGGTTAATCTTTCTCAATTCATTTTTAATTCTTTTTAATTTGGAGAAGGAGCGTTCCCTACTGCAGTTAGTTACCATCATGCTTAAAAAGATTCTCAATGCGATTTCTACATTTGGAAATGTGTCTTCAATGTTGTTTTCTTTCAAAAGTTGATTTATTTTTAATATACAATCCTTTTTGTTTCACTGTCAACAATTTTCAAGTATCCTGTTAAATGCAAACATTCTATTTCTAACTCTTTCTCATTAACATCTTCATTATAAAATTCAGCAAATTCTTTGCAACTTTGTTGAGACTCTTCAGAATTCAGAGTTTTCAAGCGAAAAAATAAATCAAAACGTTTACTGATATTCTTATACGAACTTAGTCGCTGTTTTAAATGAACGCTGAGGGTATCAATTATGGGAAGATTTTAAATTTCTCTCTTCCATTCAGTTGGACTGACGGCACAGAGCCATCAAAAAAACTCTGGCGAGAACGTCTGCGTTTCGTTCTTTGAGATAGGTTTCTTTCTTTGGCAGACGATTCGAAGTAATCAAATTTATCCCTGAGATTAATAATAAAACCATCAAGTGAAGTTGGGTATGTATGAACCCGGTAGGGGCTGATTGGCATCAACCTGGCGGTGCCCAGCTGTTGTAACTTTTCATACATATCAATTTTGCTTATTTTACATCCCAGTGGTAACCACCGGGTACTAGTCTGCCCATCCGAGCGTGACTTGCTACACTTATAAGCGCGAGTGTTGAGCACGAAGAAAATAGCAACACTATAATGCTCTGTCGGAAAGACTGACTGAACGAGCCTCAGAAGTCTTACATGAGCTCCTCAGAAAGAGGACGTACGGTGGATGAATTCATTAGACTGAATCAACGGTGTCGTCAACAGTCAGGATGACAGTTACCTTACGTGAACTACTTCGACATATTTGGGGCTGGGATCAGTGAGGATTTTTCAGGCAGGGTCCTGAAACAGAGATGGTGGCGGATGAACCCTTTATGGGCCAACGGCAGCTTTCACATCCCCGAAGTGGGTTACTGACACTGGAGGAATTCGGTCCCTTTCGTCCAAGGGGTCCAACAAAACACCTGTCCCTCCAGGTTGGGGGTTGTACGCCGGGATAACTGCCCGACTGCGGAAAAAAATAAAAGTTCCGAAACAACCACAAGCCTCGGATACGGATGATTGTACTGTTGACGAACCTGGCAAACGAATAAAGGACAACGAATTTCGGATCTGCACGTGGAATGTTAGGTCCCTTAACAGACCGCGTGCAGCCGAACAACTAGCGGAGGCCCTGAACTGCTATAAAGCAGACCTGACCGCCATCCAAGAAGTGCGATGGGATGGACCAGGCAAGAAGAGGATGGAAAACTGCGATATCTATTATGGCGACTGCTATCGGCAACAAAAACAGCGCTAATTTGGATGTGGATTCGTCCTTGGTGGCTGACTTAGGCAAAAAGTCTTAAGTTTCAGCTGTGTGAACGAGCGCCTCACGACAATCCGCATCATGGCTAAATTTGCCAACATTAGCCTAATATGCGCCCATGCCCCCACGGAGGAGAAAGACGACGACACCAAAGAGAGGTTCTATGAGCTCTTAGACAAGACATACGAATATGACATTAAAATTGTCCTATGTGATCTTAATGCAAAGATAGGAAGAGAGAACATCTTTGGTAGTACTGTCGGAAAGTACAGCCTACACGAGACTACCTCCGATAACGGATTTAGGTTGATCGACTTCGTAGCGGGGCGAAATGGTGTCATACCAAGTACGCGGTTCCCGCATCTTGACATTCATAAAGGCACATGGAGATCTCCCGATCAATCAACCGTCAACCAGATTGACCACATTGCGATGGACGCAAGGCACTCCTCCAGTATTATGGATGTCCGAACGTTCCGAGGGGCCAACATTGACTCGGACCAATACCTTGTTGTAGCCAAGGTACGCCTTCGGTTTTTTTTAATATTTTTTTTTTTTTTTGTTTGTTTTGTTTGGGGTTCGAATGAGCAAGTAGGCGAGGGATGCTTCTGCAATAGTGAGGGACTCGAACAACCTCTAAAAAACCTCCCGGGAGGGACTGACTGTCGTCATGCCGAATGCGATTGCACCTAGTCGGTCGACTAATCTGCAATTTATTTTTAAAATATTTAAAAATTCAGAAGAAGAATCCGCCGGTTGTCGGATTTCGAAACTTTTTTGTTTGGAGATATTACCTAATCTCTTGGCCTTGGCTAACTCTTATAGATCAAGGGGTCTTACCCGCCTCAATCATCTGATTACATTGTCAGTATTTAAAAGTTCTGTAAGTTCTACGTTAACATGGTTGAGAAGCCTACTTCTGTGCCTTTGGGCAACTTTTTTAACTTCATCTTCAACCATTTCAATATTTAAATCTCTAAGTAGATCAGCGTTGCGTAAGTACCAAGGTGCATTAACTACGTTCCTTAGTACTTTATTTTGGAAGACTTGAATTTTGTGTAAATTTGTTTGGCATGTGACCGTAGGTTCATATTGGTTTCAAGACTTGCTTGTATAGCAGTAATTTATTGAAGTTGGACAGGGATGAGTATCTCCCAATAAGCCAATACATTTTACTGTATCGCATGTTCAACTCATCTTTTTTGTTTTTTTTACATGCGCTTTCCAACGCAGTTTAGCGTCTAGGGTCATGCCCAGATATTTAGCTGTATTTGAGTATTCCACTACATTGTTATTTATGTATACTGGAATATGTGGTACGTTTTTATATGTAAAATTAATATGGACTGACTTTAGGTCATTCAACCTAATCTGCCACTTTTTAGTCCATTTTGAAATACCGTTTATTGCCATTTGGAGTTTTTTTGTTGCTCCAACAGCAAGCACAGCAGTGTCATCTGCAAAAGTTGCTATAGTAGTTTCTTCATTTTCAGGTAAATCGCTATTAAACAGAAGGTATAGCACTGGGCCTAGGACACTACCTTGTGGTATACCAGCTTTAATTGCTCTTAGCGTTGAGTACTCTGTCTCGTGTTTAGTTCTGAAGAATCGATCTGTTATATATGATTCCAGAATTGTCGAATACTGCTTCGGCAGTTGCCTTTGTAATTTATGGATCAGTCCCTTATGCCAGACTTTATCGAAAGCTTGTGCTATATCAAGAAATATTGTAGAGCACACATTTTTCTCTTCGAATGCTTTTTCGATTTTATCTGTGATTCTATGCACCTGATCAATTGTAGAGTGTAAACCCAAATTGATGAATTGGAACTAGCGATTTTTCATCAATTATTTTTTGCAGACGTTTTGCCAGCATTTTTTCGAATAGCTTGGACAACATTGGTGGTATCGATATTGGGCGATATGAGGTTACTTCGATAGGTGGTTTACCGGGTTTTGGTATCATTATTACCTCCGCGACCTTCCACATGCTTGGCACATATCTCAACTTAAATGCAGCATTTATAATCTGCGCTAGTTTATTTAAACCTTTTCGAGGAAATTGTTTTAAAATTTCCCCTGGGAAACCTTGGGCTTTTTTTATGTTTATGCCTTCTTTGATTTCTTTGGCAAATTCTTTAGCTGTCACCGGCCGAATAGGTCTGTCTTCTTCGCACCTTTCTTCGTTTCCACGGCCTTCGGATATCCCGAACACCGCCAAGAAAAGTAAATGCTGTGAGGAAGTTTGACGTCGGACGGCTAAAATCGACCAGATCCTTCTCCGATCGAGTCTTTCTCAATCTCTCAAGAGGTTCTATGCAGCCAGCATCAAGCATTGCAGACCCGTGGCAACATTGTCAAAAAGCCATCAGAGACGCCGCCTCTGATGTGCTTGGTTTCACCCGACCACCACAACGAAACCCATGGTTCGACGAAGAGTGCCGGCAAGCACATGCAGCAAAACAAGAGGCATACAAAGCGGCGCTGCAAAGAAGGACCAGAGCTGCTCGTGAGCTCTACGCGCAGAAAAGAAGAGACGAACACCGGCTTCTCAGGAGAAAAAAGAAAGAGCACGAGAAGCGCGCGATCGAAAAAATAGAGAGATGCTACTGCAAGAATGAGGTTCGGAAGTTTTACCAAAGGGTAAGAAGAACCTGCCAAGGCTACAGAGCCCGAACCGAAGCATGCAAGGACGAACAAGGGAACATCATAGTAGAGTCGCAGTCGATGCTGAGGATATGGAAGAACTACTTCTGCAGACTGTTTAACGGCGATGACAAACTAAATCCCGCTGTCAGGCAGAATGATCATTCAACCTGGACGATGAAGACCAACAATTCCTTCCACCCGACCTGGACTAAGTGAAGATATCCATATCTAAGCTTAAGTCCAACAAAGCCGCTGGAGCAGATGGCCTAACCGCCGAGCTATTCAAAGCGGCAGGCGATGACTTGGTTAGGAGGTACAGAGGTATTAGTCTTCTTAACATCGCCTACAAGATCTTATCTGCCGTGTTGTGTGAACGCTTGAAGCCTTTCGTCAACAACCTGATTGTTCCCAATCATTGTGGCTTCAGGCCAGGAAAGTATACCGTCGACCAAATATTCACACTGCGGCAGATCTTGGAGAAAACCCAGAAAGTCCAAATCGATACCCACCACCTATTCATCGATTTTAAGGCCGTCTACGACAGCATTTATAGAGACGAGCTATACAGAGCTTTGTCTAGTTTTGGCATCCCTGCAAAACTCGTCCGTTTGTGCAGGATGACAATGGAGAATACATGCTGCTCCATCAAGGTCGGTAAAGAACTCACCCAGACCTTCGAAGTCAAAAAAGGATTTAGACAAGGCGATGCACTGTCATGTTGCTTCTTTAATATCGTTCTTGAAAGAATAGTGCAAAACTCAAACGCTAACACCAGAGGCACTATCTTCCAAAAGTCCGTCCACTTACTCGCCTACGCCGACGACATCGACATAATCGGCAGAACGCAGCGTGATGTCACTGGCACGTTCATGAGCATTGAGACGGAAGCGGCAAAGATGGGCTTGGCGGTCAAAGAGGGCAAGACAAAGTATATGCTGTCATCAAGAAAGGACGCCCAACACCGACGTCTTGGACAGAATGTCACCATAGACAGATATAACTTTGAGGTGTTAAAGGACTTTGTCTACCTAGGCTCCGCTATGAACGCAGACAATGACACCAGCGCTGAGATTAAACGAAGAATTACTCTTGCTAATCGCTGTTTCTTTGGGCTAAGAAAGCAATTGAGTAGCAAACCCTCTCTTGAACAACTAAAGTGACCCTTTATAAGACCTTAATCATCCCAGTCCTACTTTATGGTGCAGAGGCATGGACTCTATCAAAAGCGGATGAGGTCACTCTTGGTTGCTTCGAGCGGAAAATTCTTTGTGTAATTTTCGGTCCCGTCTGTATAGACGGTGAGTGGAGGAGGAGATACAACCACGAACTGTACGGGCTGTACAGCGACATCGACCTAGCCAGAAGAGTGAAGGTCCAACGACTGAGGTGGCTGGGTCATGTAGAGCGAATGGACGTGAATGCTCCGGCCTGGAAGATCTTCGAATCCACACCCGAGGGACGGCGCAGTAGAGGAAGACCGCGACTCAGGTGGCGCACGCGAGTGGAAGGGGACCTTAACCAACTAAGCGTGCGAAACTGGAAACAGCTGGCCAAAGACCGTGCTGGAGACGCTTGTTGGTTGACGCCCAGTTCCACCTCGGACTGTAGCGCCACCTTAAGTAAGTAGTATCAAGTGAAGTAAACATATTAGTTGCAACGTCCAGTGTTATTGTTTCTTTCTGAAGATAATTACTTATTTTGTCTATTCTTTCCAATATACAGTTCCAAATTTCCGTTAGTATAATATACTCTAGTTTTTCCATTTTTCTGGACAGACTAACGGCTTCGTCTCTAGTTTCTTGTGCCTGTTCTGTATCTTTTGCGATGGATATCAAAGCTTCTATAACTTGTTCATGACCTTCATGCAAGGCGCTTACTGCATCTGCTCAGACTGGCCATCTGGTTTGTGAAAGACTTTTAACAACTGTTTTTGAACCTAAATGTTCTACCAATATATTCCATCGACGAGTAGAGCCCGAAAAAAAGTTGTAAACTTACTGAACCATTTCAAAAAACTTTGTTGCCTCCGATACACACCCAGCAGCATGTACACCTACTAAGTTTAATGAATGTCCCGCAAATGGTACAAAGGTGGCACATTTATCCTTGATTCTTGCTTGTAGACCAGTATACTTCCCCGACATATTTGAAGCATTGTCGTAGCTTTGTCCTCTGCAATCTTTTATGGAAATATCATGGTTATCTAAAAAATGCAAGATGGTTTCCGCTAAATACCTAGACCTATGCTCTATAATAGGTATAAACTTCAGAAACCTTTCAACGACTTAAATAAACTGACCGCCGAGTCGTCACGTTCAACTTGGAGCTTCATGCTTCGCTTCTTTCGCTTAATTTAAATGGAGCGAGTCACACTTATGAGTGTACTACTGATGATTCTTCTTTAAAATGTGCTTAGTGTACCATTATAATAATAAAATTTATCTAAGCATGCTGAAGTCGGAAAGGCTAACTTTTGGGCGAGAGGAGAATAGCTTCGCGCATGTAAAAGCTAGTAAGTTGGTATTGTAGTCAGTAATTTAGGTTCGATTTCTTCGAATTATAAGTTTTTTTGCTAATAAATATTGGTTATCGTTTGGTGATCTGACAGGAACAATGGACTTTGTAATTTTGATCTGCGGGGGCCCCTATCGATCGCGGGGCCCTGGGCACTTGCCCAAAGTGCCCACTGGGAAAAAGGGGTCTGCATGTCAGTCTTAACTCCGTTCAAGGTAGAATTTACTCAGCACATATCATAGATATACCAGAAGCTGAACTACTGGAAGAGCTCAAATAGTGCGAAGTAACGGAAGTAAGGAAAATGATGAAAAAAGAGAAAGACGTTTTGGTACCCACAGGCTCTGCAATTATTACTTTTGACTTAATTCGCCGTCCACAAGCTATTAAAATCGGTTGGATTAACTGCAAAGTAGATGACTTCATACCAAACCGCATGCGCTGTGTGTCATGGCAAAAACTGGGACACACCAAAAACCGCTACACCAATGCTACTTTATGTAAAGACTGCTGTTTCCCCCCACCACATGATAGTTGCACACGCATTTATTGTATCAACTGCAAGGAAGAAACCCACACGTCCTACGATTCCGCTTGATCTGATCGCCGTTGCACTGTTGGAGATGCTTGGCAGATAGATAATGATAGCCCTACACTCCACCAACTACAGCCTCCAAAAAATAGAAACGGTAGTACGCTGACAGTCGCGGAATTAATTAAATCGCGTATAGCGAATCAAAACAAAACGAAACCCACCACTTTCACCTGTACCAAACCACTCTCCGAGATTGACGTGCAAATAGTACCCCAGCTAAGAGACTTCTCAAACATCGAACCAACCTCCTCACATCCAAAAACTTCAAAACAAATAATTCCTAATGAAAATGCAACACAACACATCACAAATGACAGCTACACTTTGCTATGCATTTACAATAATTTTAGTAAAGGTGCTTTCATTGATGATTCAACTTAGACTTGTGTCGACCACTTATTTATTCGTTTACACAAAAATAATAAAAGTTTTTTGAGTGGTAAGGTCTACGATCTTGGACTAACAGATCATTGTATGATCGCCCTTGATATCTGTTTTAACTCTAGTCCACTTAAAAGCTGCAATCCACCCCGAAAGAAGTTTTTAACGGACTATAAACAATTAACCGAGTGTTTAAAGTATGAATTCTGGGAATCAGTTTATTCGGCGGAGAGTCCATCTTCTGCCTTTGATGTCTTCCTTTCCATTTAACAAAACCATATCAAACGTTGTACTTCGTTTTCTGTTCATCATATTAATAATCGAAAACTTTTAAAACCTTGGATGACTGATACTCTATTAAAGCAAACGGAGAGGAAAAATCATCTTGCAGTAAAGTGTTTTAGAAATTCACAAAATAGAAAACTTAATTGTATTAATATCAAAAATTGATAATATTTAGGTTGGCGATGTTAATATATCAACTCCAGTAGCATTGCAAATAAATTCAATGAATATTTCATGGAAATCTCTGTAAAATTAAAACCTTCTTCGGAAACTCATCACACCTGCAATTGTTCTACTTCCTCCAATCTAATAAGAAATAATATGCAATCAAATAGTTTTGTCTTCAATGCGATTACTGCGGGAGAGGTATATAAAGCAATTTGTTCTTTAAAAAAAAAAGTAACACTTGCCACTAGTGATGGCTTATCAAGCATTTTATTGAAAAATAAGATTTGACTTGATCGATCATGACATTTTATTAATTAAATTGTATAGCGCTGGACTTAGAGGAGCAATTTATGAGTGGTGTAAGTCTTACTTGAACCCTCAGCGACTTTCGTATTTTAAAAAATGGTATACCGCAAGGTTCTGTGCTTGGTCCGCTTTTATTTTTCATACACGTTCATTTTTTATTTAATCTTAAGTTGAACGGTGTCACAACTGCCTTTGCTGAGGACATTGTCTTCACGTATCAGTCTCAAACTGTATTTGAAACCATAACGAAGATTGAAGACGATCTTGAATATTTTGCTCATAAATTAATTATTAGTGAGAAGACACAAAATATCCGACATGTTTGATTATAACCTTTATTTCCACTCTCATAATTGTAAAAGGTTCTGCCTACCTTTGCATAAATGCGGTAAAAATAATTTCATTGATAGCATGCAATGCTCAACAAATTGATTTAAGATTGAGACAGTGCAACATCACAGATATCTTGGAATCTTATTTGACTTCAACTTAAATTGGAAAGATCATATACAAACTGTAAAATCGAATTTGAACTTGGTGGCTCGAAAAAGGTATCTAATTAGACCTTACAGCTCCAAACATGTTCTAAAATCGATATATATTATGGTCTTGCACATTCAAAGTACCAATATAGAATCACTAGTTGGGGTGGATCATATCTTAGCTCGTTTGGGCCTCTTTTAATATATTGTACTTACCCCGCATCAGATTATTGTTTTTTTTTTTTTTTTGACATGAATTTAACTGATGTGTCATTCAATACTAACTTTGATAGTTAAAGAATGAACACTCCTATTCTTTTCAAAATAAGTATCATTGAATATCACACTCTTGTTAACATTGCTACTACTCGAAATGAATAAAAATTATTAAATAAATAAATGGATAACAGACCACACAACCTCTCCAAATCGAAAGCAGGCTTATGAACAACCTACCACAGAAAACCAACATCGATGAACCATACACAACTAAAAAACCACTCTGCTTTAACGCTTCCAACAGCCCATGACAAACAAACTCCTCTTTTTCCCCCCAACTCTCTTCTATAGAAAATGTAAAATACAAGGACATTGATTCTGATTCAATTGGTATTGACTCAGAGCACTCCGCTCATACATCAAAACACGCACTTTCGCAAATACTCTATCACAATACCACAATTCCTGCAATACACCATCCACATCAAATGCAAAAGATCATAACGAACAATAATAATGGCTATGTTGGACATTGACTTTGTCATCCTCCAATGGAACATTCAAGGCTATCTTAACAACAAACTATTCTAGAACGACTAGTAAATAAATATAATCCAGATATTATATCACTTCAAGAAACCCACATTACACAAAGTGCGAAAAAGTATTTTACATTAGAAAATGACCATCCTCTTCCCCATACCAGTATGCAAAATCTGGCATAGGTTTTCTTGTAAAAAACAGCATGCCCACAGCATCGCACATCACATCCTCTTCCAACCTGCTCCATCAAACAATTGAAATAAGAAAAAAGCGACCAATTACTAATTTATGCAGAGAACATATTGTTGAAATCACTCCACAAACGCTTGGTGATATTCCCTTAAGCAACAACAGTCACCACATTATTTTGGGAGATATAAATGCGCACAATACATTAATCCCACTCGATCTCAGATAGAAAACTTTGCCAACGTTCATAACCTCATCATCCTTAATGATGGGTCACCGACATTCTTAAGCACTAGGAACACATTCACGGCAATAGATATATCGCTTGCGTCCGAAGATATAGCACCTTCGCTTCACTGGGGGGTTGAACCTCTTGGTTCCGAAAGCAGAGATCATATACCCATCATCATACGAACGCCAGAAAAAGGATTAGGCAAAAGATTTCATGCACGTTTCAAAGAAAATATGGAAAACTGGAGTCTGTTCAGATCAACAACGCAAACGTTCTGGTAAACGAAAAAAAAACAAAGCCTGGAGAAAAGTACGAAGGAGCCATACCACCCAAAACTGCATAATCTATAGAAAAACTTGTGCAAAACTTCGAAGAGAGTCGATCAAGGCTAAAAAATTATCGTGGGAAAATTTTGTCAAAATGGACCATCTTTGGACCTAAGACTTTGTGGAGCAGAATAAGATCGCTTCGAGTCTCGAAACCACCTCAAGAATTTCCATATATGCTCATTGGTGAACTCCTTCAAAAGGACCCCGATGTCATAGCAAACATTTTGCAGAAAAATGGAAAGGGTATAGTGCGGACAGCACTTATCCAGATAGCACAATTCAAAGCAAGACTGTTTTTAAAATAGACGAGCTTCCCACTTCAACTAGTCAATCGGAATATCTTATGGACAAGATAACACTGGCTGAACTTGAGACGACCCTACAGACGACGAAAGAGACGACACCGGGGGAAGATAAGATTACGTACAAAATGGTAAAGTATAGTTCTTATAGTCTCAAAAGAAGGATATGTGCTTTGTACAACAACATCATAAATTCTGGGAACTATCCACATGACTGGAAACTTGCAGTCTTAAAACCTATACCCAAAAAGTCAGCTGGCACTCTTTCGACGAATATCACCCAATCTCACTGCTCTCCTTTCTCTCCAAGATTTTTGAGAAAATCCTCGCGAGACGAATCGGTTGGACAGTGGAGAAAAAAAATGCATCCAGGACAACATGCTTTCAGAACAAACAGAGGAGTTCAGACACTACAACATCTATTAGAACACAAAATTGCTGAGAACCTAACTGGAACCAAGCATGCAGTGTAATCATGTCATGGGATCTAGAAAAGGCTTTTGACCGAGTCCTGGCCTACCCAGCTATTAATCAGCTGAACTCATGGGTGTCCCAAAAAAAGATGCTGAAAGTTGTTGCATCGTTTTGATCAGGACGTACCTTTCACGTCAACATTGACGGCTATAACTGCAAGATATAATCTGGACTTGATGGGAATTTATGCTGAAAATCTCTACGTTTTAGCCTCAGGGAATCCAATCCACGTCACAAGAATCTTAAAAAAAAGCACATACAGCCATCTTCAATTGGACATAAGAAACCAAAATAGAAGCTCTGCACGTTTGAAGAAAAAGAAAATGTGTAACACCTCCTTTCGTCCTTCGTGAATTACCCAGTAACCTTAAATGGGTTTTACATGTTAACCATCTCTCTAACCAGTTGAAATTGCGAACAATGCATTGAAAGTTATATGTTCATGGCGGAAGAGGTCACACATCGAAACTGCCCTTCAAATAGCAAAGACTCTTATAGAAGGTACTCTTCAACATGGTGTGACAGTTAACAGTGGACTACGAAAAAGAGCTCTGGTAAAATTGACGCATCCATCAATGACTGTTTCCGCACTGCAAAAAGGGCATTGAAAGCTGCGCCAATTGCAGCATTACGAGTCGAGGCTAGGTACACATCGTGAAGTTTCCGATGAATTAAGACGAAGAGCTGCATCTCGTAGGGAATGTTTTACGCAGCCTTTCCAGTACACTGGTTCTCAAGAAATATCTACAACAAATATTGTTCGTATCGAGAGCACCAGAAACTATGAGGGTTTAGTAACATTTTCGCTTAAATATACATACAGTTTTCATTCATTTTAATATTGTTAGATAAAACTGACAGTAATACACAAATAGCAGTGAAGGCAGCGATGAATAGTTATGCGACGGATATGAAACACAAATGGAAAGAATTATAAGACTGAGTTCGCATTTGAGAAAATGGGCAATTCAACATCCAATAACTCACGTAGCACTAAAAGATCTTAGCAAGTTGCTAAACACTGACATCAGCAAAATGTTGCCAAATGATCCACCCACACTACTGGAGACTCCAAGAGAAACCTTCATTTGACAAATCGGAGTAAACGGACAATATTGGCACAACGGCGCAAACCACGAATGTGTTTTTCACCAAATATGTTTTTAAACAAACACTTTCACTGATAAATATATTACTTACCTCGGTAAACAGGTAGATATTTTTTGTTGTTAATACAGAAAACACAAAAAAAATTAAAATATTTTGCTTTCGATTAAAGTAATGACAATGCCTTCTTCATAACTTCGGTCGTGTAAGCGCTGCAAGCAAGTTGCAAGTCTTAACGGATCAGATAGATACTATTTGTAAGGATAAGACAAAAACAAAGGTACAAAATGATATTATTAACTCTCAGATCGATTTGTCGTTACACCAGACTGAATTTAACACAAAATAACTTCTTGCCACTTCGGTCTAGTCAGTTGCAAGTAAGTTGCAAGTCTTACCGAAACTCGGAAATGTTATCAAGTAATTCAGATTTAACACTTGCATCGAGTATGACGATTTATCCTAGCGGGTAGCGTGTTGGACTGCTACACAGACAGTTCACTGACAGGAACGATCCCGAGTTAAGAACACGGAATTCGATGATCAAAAACTTGAAACAGTTGATCTCAGAAAATTACAGAAAATCTGTAAGTTTGTATTGGGGCAATAAAGTTCGGGCTATAAAATCCAGTAGTCCGAAAATGTTCCCGCAAATAAATAAACTGTTCAGGCGGAAGGATCATAACGACATTTCATGTGTTCGAATACCTCGGACGAACGAGCACAGACAGACACTACTGACTGCTGGCATAAGTCCGGAAAGTGCCGACTCGAACGACGGTTTTTTCGTGGTCGAAGACCCGCAGGAGAGGGTGAATTTGATGGGAGCTTTCTTTGAGACTGTGTATACGGTGAACAACCCTGTTTGCCGTAACCGCGACCTCGAGGAGAGGGCCTTTCCTAACCACTTTTATCTGCGGACCGAAATTCAAGATTGGCGATCCGAGAACAACGGTTTCACCGTGTTTATTGACGACAACCGTGCAAATGGTACAATCGTCGATGCAAATACTCATCTGTTTGTGAGTAGAGATGAACTTCGGTGCATCTTTGAATCACTTAAAAACAAAAAGTCGGCGGGAGTTGACGGCTTTCCGAACGTCGTATTAAGACACCTGCCGCTAGAGGCGATAGATATCTTCACCACACTATTTAACAATGCGCTGAATAATGCATATTATCCGGAGCAGTGGAAAATAGCGGTGGTACACCCTATCCCGAAAAAGGATAAAGATAGGACGAACCCTGCTAATCTCCGGTCAATTCGTTGGCTTCCGCATGTTAGCAAGGTATTCGAGAAAGTCGTCAATTGATCTCTTTTGAAATGAGTTGAGGAAAACAAGATTATTCCGGACGACCAGTTTGGCTTTAGAGCGGGGCATGACCTATTCATGCCGCGTCGAAACTGGTTTCCGACATTCAGTGGAATAAAAGTAAGAAGCAATGCATGGGTGCCTGCCTGGTCGACTTTGAGAAGGCCTTCGATACCGTATGGTTGGAGGGGCTCTTCTATAAGCTGACCAGATTGGGCATTCAAAAACCTTTGCTGTATATGATTTATGACATGCTTATGGGAATGAATTTCGTTGTCAAAGCTGGCAACGTGACTTCGAGCAGGGTTTTCGAAATTAAAAACGGCTTACAACAGGGAGCAGTGAATTCTCCGGTCCTGTTTAATATTTACACAAGTGATCTGGTGGGTTCCCTCAGACATGCTATAGCGTACGCGGACGATTTAGTGGCGTACAGGTCAGGACCAAAAATCGAGGTCATTAACATCCTTCTGCAGCGTGACTTCGAGCAAATTAAGAGGTATTGCGATGATTGGAAGTTGAAAATCAATTTCCAAAAATCGGAAACAATACTGTTCAGAACAACATTGGCTGGGGCCTCTGGGGATACCAGAAAAAAACTGGAGAAAATTAACAATTATTGGACAGCAGGGGCGACCACTGGCGGTGAAAAACGTAGTGAGGTATCTTGGCATCTGGCTCGACCAGTATCTGTATTTTGACAAACATATAGCTGCTTGTCTTGCTGGGGCTAAGAGAGCCTACGCTCTGACAAGGAGACTGTTTCGCAGCAGTCAACTTGACTCTAGGGTGAAGGTCATTTGCTACGTGGCCCTTATAAGGCCTATCATCGCTTATGGCTGTCCTATGTGGTTCAATATAGCGCCGTTCTATATGGAAAAGATTCGGGTGTTTGAAAGACAATGTCTCAGGGCCTGTCTAGGATTGTTTAGAACTCCTGAATCTCAGTACATAAAATACTATCCCAACAGGACCCTATACAATGGGGCTCGACTGAATAGGATTGATAATTTCCTTATTAAGGTGATTCGGAGGCACGTCGCAAGGGCTTACTACCCCAATTTAATGTACCACGAGAGTACGCTTCGGTCTGGCTTTATCCCGCCTGAGGCATTTCTTCATGACAAAAGATGGTGTGCCGGTATTGTACCACAGCGACCGCGGCGCGAGGGATAAGCGGCTCATCCACGACGGGTACGCCGCCAATGATCAGGAGCTCCTCCGTTTTAGCACCGCAATTGCGGATCGGGAAAAGGTCGATACGGTAAAGCAGTTCACCGAATTTTGGTGGCTTAAGGAAGAGGTGAGGGTTGATATGCTCTCCCGGGCCGGTGCGCTACTAACGTAGCATCCTCCCTAGTTTTAAGCTAGATTAAGTTTGTAGGTTTAGGCTTAGAGTAGGGGGTCTTTGGGAGGTGCCGGGCTAGCCAACATGATAGTGCTACCGAGACTCGAACGACGCTTGTAGCCTCGCTCGAGTCTCGGTGACACTGATGAACCCTTGTGAACGGCTGTCAGGCGCCCATGGACGCGATCAGGATGGTGAGCAATCTCATAGATTATAGGTAATTTAGGTTAAGTAGCTAAGGTAGTTGTAAGTAACAATAATACTAAAAGAATTCAAGTTTTACAAAGTTTCTTGGAATTAAAAAACAAACAAAATTAAATATAGATAGATCTAAGGCCGAAAGGCAATAATTTTAAGGATATTGATAAGTTTAGAGCGCTCGCTGAGAGCCAGTAAGCTAGAATTAAGACAAATGTTAGCTTTAAATTAGATTTAATCGTTTTTGTCTAGTATTTAAGTTTAAAGAATGAATATAATAAAAATTAATTTAAAAGTAAAAGTAAGCGTGTTGGACTACTACGCAACAGGACCCATGTTCGATTCCCAGTGAAAACCAAGTAAGTAAGTAAAATGTAATTTATAAAGAAATGGAAATCCTATAATCGTATGAAAATTTTAAAGTCATTAATAACACATCACAAAGTAATATAAGAAATTAAAAAAATTGGTAAATTAGAAAAGATTAATAATTTTTTTTTTTTTTTTTTAGTTTTTGAGTCTCTATAAAGCTTAGATTACAGTTTCGGTAAGGCCTTACCGAAACTAATGTTTCTCTACCGAAGTAATAACCTACTGCCGACAACTGTGGGATGCTTCTTTTGCGAAACAATAACCCACTGTGTATGTTAATTTCTTCTATAAGATCATTTAGAAGTTGAGGTTGCATTTTCTGTTAGGTGTATCCCAACTGTCCAGATTAATAGTTGTTTCTATTGGACTTCCAACAGAAAGTCTTAGCCAAGCAATATTAAAGTGCGCCAAATACGTTTGTATGAGATCTTATGCAGTCAATATTGCGGGAGGGGTAATAGCTTCGATAGCGCCTTACCGAAGTAAAATTCTTACTTGGGAACCTCTATAATCCTCCAAACTCCAAATCCGAATTTTGAAACAAATCTCGGCAGCCGTTTAGCCTATAGTCGTCGGGAGCATACAGACAGACAGAACATTTTTTATCGAGATCGAAAATGGGGTTTTGGAAGCACGTGCGTTTTTTTTTTTTTTAAATAACAGTTTTCGGTAATTATATATATAGTTGGCGCAACAGGTCTGAGAGACCCAAGGCCTAGCTTCTCACAACCATTCGTTTTGTGTGAGTTTCATTTTTGGAACGAATGGAGGGGATCTACAATTTTATGCCGATTCCAAACGGCTAATTGAGAAGCTCTTAAGACAGTTATACTCTCGGATGTTTGTCAGACGTTCGCGAGAGGCGGCGCAGTGGAAAAAACCCTAAGTTGGAATTTGGGTTTTTGCGGGATTCGAACCTGAGCCCCTCACTTAGTAGTCCAACACACTAACCACTAAGCCACTGCGTTTTCGGTAATTACCAACAGTGAAAAACTAAAGCCTTGATATATTTTACTCTAACAATGCAGTTTCTTCGAAATCTCGTTTTCGGGAAGATGGAAAATCCCCATAACAAATAATACGTTGAAAAATAATGTCCAGTAGAACTGAGTTAGTACTCCGGCAAATTCAATTTATCAACAGAGCAAGGTTTTGGTACTCTAGCTGCTCGATCAAAACTCTTACTCTCTTACTAGGTTGATTAATTCTAATTTGCCAAGTGATAATACAGGAAGGTCATTTAAAATTTATTTAGTGAATACCTAAAAGTATTTAAAGAAAGAATAAATTTCGAAATAGATTCCAATTTGTTCAATAACAAATTTCGTGTGCCAGTTCGAGTTGTTGATTTGTATTTGTATTTATTTATTATAATAATTGTTTCACATTAAGATAGTACCTATCTCATAATTTGTGAAGGCTTCACAATATAGTTTAAGAGCTTTAAATAACCTGCCTGAAAGTCTCTCCCATAAATAACGTTCACCAACTAATAAAAGCAATGCGCTTAGTGTAAGGGAGAAAATATTAACAGCCTTGCATTGGTTTGGGGCCGGGTCTCAGTAACACTTTATGACATTCACGGTGCTAGCAAAATGACAGTCCGTCGGTGTGTAAAAGAACACACTTCTGCAGTAAATGAAATTGAATTTCCGAAACAAATGTGCTGGCCTGACAATATACACCATTACAATACAGGGGTTTTTTGAGAATGGTGGAATGCCGGAAGTTTACGTAGCGATCGATGGTATTTTGATCAATATTTATGCACCTTCAAACAATGAATCAGCTTTCATTGATCGGCATGGTAAGCATTCGCTAAATTGTATGGTAGAAAGTGGACCAGACCTAAGTTTATAAAATGTTAGTGATAGCTGGCCGTCAGTGTTCATGATGCAAGAAGCAAGAGTCCTGCGTGGCTGATGCCACCTTGAAACAAAAAACAAATTTATGTATCACGAAACACTTTTCATATGTTTGCATTCTTTTTCGATCAATAAAGAATAAAATCTTACTTAAAAAGTGGAGGCTGAGGACCCTGAGCCTCAAAAAGGGGCCATTTTGCACCTATAGGGGCCAAACGGCAACGCTGCTTCCTGGGTCCATCGGGTCTTCAACCCCGAGGCCAATTATAACTTCTGACTTTCGCCCAATAATATCAAGTCCTCCAGAACCGTTTTTTCCCCCGTTATCTATGTAGCTTGGCCTAGCAAGAATTTTCCCTTTTCATTATGCGTTTTCTACTTTTTTGCAATAAATACATACAGGTTCATCTCTAAATATAAGGCTTTATTTTTTCTTCACAAATTCTTCGACTCATCGCGTAAGACTGACTTGTTAAACTGATCAAACAAATCGAGGGACATTTTCGATTTAAGGGGTAAATATTAATGATAATATATGCAACATCAAAGTTTAAAAGCAGTCTGGCATTGGGCTACATACCAAACCAGTGGAGACGAGCGAAGGTAGTGTTCATTCCGAAAGTGGGAAAAAAGGACCCAAGTCTACCTAATTCCTATAGACCAATCAGCCTCACTTCGTTTCTTCTTAAAACGATGGAAAAGGCTGTGGACAACTCCATAAGAGAAGAAGTACTAAGTATATCGCCTCTTCATCATCGTCAGCATGCCTACAGAGCGAGCAGATCTAGGGAGACTGCTCTGCATCAGCTAACTGAGATTATTGATAACACTCTTGAAAGGAAAGAGATAGTATTGTGTGCCTTCTTGGACATCGAGGGAGCATTCGATAACACATCGCATGATGCAATTATACGAGCTCTTGATAGAAAAGGAGTAAATAACACAGTATCGAGGCGGATGCACGAACTCCTGAGCACAAGATCAGCAGAGACTCACATATCATAAGGTATTATCAAGGTTAACACAGCAAGAGGCTGTCCACAAGGAATTGTTTTATCCCCCCTAATGTGGAGTCTTGTAGTGGACGAGTTACTTGAGAAATTGACGAACCAGGGCATTAAATGTCAAGCATATGCTGATGACATGGTAATTATTGCCAGGGGTAAATTTGAGGGAACCCTATGGGACATTGTACAAAGGGGGCTCGAAATAACTCGAGATTGGTGCGTAATGGCTGGGCTTACCCTAATTCCGGCAAAAACAGCAATAGTTCCATTCACAAGGGAAAGAAAACTTGAACGACTGAGGCCGATAAGGTTATCGGGTACAACACTGACATCGGTCAATAAAGTTAAATATCTGGGACTAAACCTGGACAGCAAACTCGTCTGGAAAAAACACACAGAAGAGATAACCAGGAAAGCAACGCGGGCCTTAATGATTTGCAGGAGCTTAGCTGGCAAATCCTGGGGATGTAGCCCGACCATCCTCAGATGGATGTATATCGCTATTGTGAGACCAATGATCACATATGGCGCGATTGCATGGGCAATAAGAACCATTCTATCCACCACAAGGAAGACACTAAATAAAGTGCAAAGACTGGCATGCCTCTATATTACAGGAGCATGAGATCTTGTCCAACCGCAGCTATAGAGGTGTTATTGGAACTAACTCCATTGCACCTCGTGGTTGAGGAATGTACAAGTAAAACGATCCTAAGAATGGCCAAGGAGGGAATAGGAAGAGGAAAGTGCATCCAAAAGAACTTTGTTACTAAGCTGAGCAATAAAAAGAACTGGAGCAATGAATCCACAATTCACAGACTGAGCAATCACACAACAAAGTCGTACACAGATGGGTCGAGAACTGACGAGGGAATTGGAGCGGGAGTTTTTGGGCCTGGAACCAAATATACTGAATCAATGGGAAAAAGTACCAGCATCTTTCAGGCTGAAATCTATGCCATAGACAGATGTGTCCAAATAAACCAAACTGTGATATAGCTATAATGTCAGACAGCCAGGCTGCTATTATGGCACTCGATTCCTACATCATTAAATCCAAACTTGTATGGGAATGCCTACAGAAACTTAATGAACTTGGTAGGAGAAACAAAATAACCATCTGTTGGGTGCCTGGGCCACGTAGGAATAGAGGGGAGTGAAATGGCCGACTCTCTAGCAAGAAAGGGAGCATCAGAAACTTTAATAGGTCCTGAACCATTCTGCGGAATAGGGGATCACACCCTCAAAGAAGAATTTAGGAAACTAGAGAAAGAAAACAGGGCAAGAACCTGGCATAGCACTCAGGGCATGAGGCAGGCTAAGAAACTTCTTGGGCAATACAACCAGAAAAGATTCCAAGCTTGCATCGGCATGAGCAAAAGTAACCTCCGTATCCTAACGGGCTTCCTAACGGGGCACTGTAGACTCAAGGAACACCTTAGGAAACTGGGTATATCTGAAGAAGGTCTCTGCAGATTCTGTGATGAGTCCAGTGAAATCCCAGAACACTTGCTGGGATCTTGTGGGGCACTGACCCACAAAAGGTAAGTACCAACTATCTGATGAGGAAATACTGTCACTGGAGCAAGCTCTAATCCTTAGATTCTTAAAGGAAACGGGACTGGAGAGAGTTCTATAGGACAGATTTCTTCCGCCAAGGAGAAAGAGGAGTCTAAGAACCTCTTAAATGGTTCCGAAAGGAATCATACTGTGAGGGAACTCTTATGAGGGAACATACCTCTCTGAGGCATAAGCAGGGGGTACAATAGACCAAAGGTCGCAGTATAATAACCCCTTTCAAATAATAATAATAATAATGCAACATAAAAATGGCCCCGAACTGAAAGCCCAACAATTTTAATACAAAGCCATTGAGGCTTAAGTTCTCAGGAGCCGACTGACGGAGTTGCGTTGCATGATTTCGAAATTTCGTACAAAAATAATGGGGACGTTGGGATTTCTAGCTTGATGATACCATTTCTCTCTCTTTTGGTTGGTCTTGATTGCTAACGTGACAAATTTTTCAATTGACATACACGAGGGGGCAGCCGACCAATTTTGTCAATATAGCTCTTTTTAATTTTTTGCAGTTAACAAAGATTGCCTTACTTCACTATAAATCGGCATCAGATTGACAAGTCAAGTCGTAGGTGGTCATAGTACCTACGAGTTCAGACAAATCTAGTTGACGTTCTACATCTACCGAACGTCGGTCGTCTTAATACACATAAAATATTAATTATTTACTGCCGCGTAATTACAATGCTCACACAGTTCAGAGTTCTGCTCTTAAAACCTACTATGACATCAACAGAGCGATTCGATTTATTCAATAGCTCTATAATTAACTTCACTATGACGTCAACACTATAGTTATAGCACAACATCTTTGACTGAGAAGACTGACGACGCTTAATCCGTCATACGTGTGGCAATCATATTTAAGCCTGCGGTTGAAATAATTACTGCGGTCTCTTATAAAATCCTGCCGGTTTCTATTGTCAAATCTGTGCATCTTCGAGACTTTATAAATCTATTGGGCGTCAATATATTAGTTTTAGATAACTCTTCCCATCTTAAAGAACATTTTATACCTACAACATAGAGTAAGGCGTATCGGTGAGCTCAATAAAAGAATACTGAAAAATCCATATGGTTAATTGAATAGTCTGTCCGAATTTAAAAAAAAAAAAAAAATTGCTTAACGTGCATTCAAGCACTTAATGCATTTCAATATTCTCGTAAATGAGAAGACTTTCATCACTGCACTTATGTGTAACTCTTTCTCATGTTAATTAACCCCTTTATAATGAAAATGGAAAACAAAACCTACGCATTAGTTTAAATGCAAGTGTAATTACCCCAATATCATATTACTGAAATGTTAAATAAGATGCTTGTCGTATATGCATACAAAAACATTATCTTATATTGGTAACCTACACCGGATGTTCTAATAAATACTTAGAATTTAGATTTAACAGTTCTTTCAATGATCTCAAGTGGTCTGAGAGACACTGGGAAGGGCTTATACTCGTGGTAGGTTGGGGTCATTTATGTGCTCACATGTTTATTTTTTCTTCAATTATACTCCTACCATGACATAAACTACTTATTTCCTTAGCAGTTGGTGCTAGTTCACTGTTGACTGAGGTCGGATATTACTCGTAGTTACGATTATATGAAACGCTTGCAGTCCGGTAAGTTGTTGAATTTGCGTGCACACATAGGAATTGGTGTAACATCCGGAATACACCCTTTGTTGTCATGCATCAGAGAGCAAATTGTGTGTGTGCTATATGGGTATGGGAAAAGGGCACTGCGTTTTTACGGAAGTCGTTATTTTTATCAACTAATTGTTGAGCTTCATCTTAAGTTAAGTCAGGTTTTATATCAGGAAGAAAATTATGTTAGATATGCGCTGGTTATATATTAATTAAGTGCTACGTTTTTTAGTTCATACCTTACTTTTATTATATAAAACTAAAGGGTTTTTCAATAAGAGCGCTACAAAAGTTTTTTTAAATAAAACAAAAACGGTATATCAATGAATTTCTTTATTCCTGTGAAAGTACGTTCGATGCCATTATGTATGAAACTCGATTTCTTTTGCATGGATACCACGGGCACGCTTGCAGAAGTCCAGACGCTGAACCCAATTTTCGACGGTTTTCAAGCATAAATCGGCCGATACTGCTGCAATTTCACGTTCGATATTCGTACGAAGTTCATCAATCGTCGCTGGCTTGTTGGCATAGACCATAGACTTGACGTAGCGTCAAATCGCACGACCGAGGCGGCCAAGCGACTGCGGACCATTTCGTGAGATAACACGTTCTCCAAACTTGGTTTCCAATAAATTGATTGTGACATTCGCTGTGTGGCTTGTGGCGCCGTTCTGTTGGAACCACATGTCCTCCAATTCCATATCATCCAATTGGGGCCAAAAATATTCGGTTATCATTGAACGGTAGCGGTTCGCATTCACAGTAACGTGCCGGTCTTGATAATCACGGAGGAAGTACGGCCCAATGACGGCGCCGGCCCATAGACCACACCAAACCGTAGTTTTTTCGGGATGCAATGATGACTCATGGAGTACGTGTGGATTGCTGCCTGACCAATAATGCATATTTTGTTTATTGACGAAGCCATTCAGCCAGAAATGAGCCTCATCGCTGAAGATGATTTTTCGATGAAAATCCTAATCATTTTCAAGTTGTTGCTCAGCCCAGTTCACGAACATACGACGTATCTGGTGGTCAAGCGGCTTCAGTTCTTGCGTCAATTTAATCTTGTAAGGATGTAGGCCAAGATCTTTTCGCAAAATTCGCCACAACGACGTCACAGAGATGCCCAACGCTTGAGAGCGACGTGTGAGAGACACATTTGGGCTTTCTTCAACTGAAGCCTCAGCGGCAGCAATATTCTCGACACTACGGTCACTTCTTTGTCTCACTGGTACGGGAACATTTTGTACTGTGCTTGTGGATTCAAATTTTTCCACTAGACGCTCAATTGTTGATCTGCTAGGACGATTATGACGACCATAAATTGAACGTAGCGCTCTTAACGTTGAATTTCGGTAGTAAATTTTAATAATTTCGACTCGTTGTTAGCTCGTATATCATTCCATCATGAAATTGCAAACCTTACTGAAATGTCAAAAGAGCGGCAAGAAATTCGGCGTCCTTTGCTGTCCCTGTCGCTCTACTTTTGTAGCGTCCCTGTTGAAAAACCCTTTATGATCAGCCATGACCATGAGCAATGACTCGAACGGGCTAACATCGAACAAACATCGAAATTCTGCAGACTTTTGAACGGCGGATTCAGCGAACAGTCCCTTACAGGCAGAATAATTCATCTAACTCTTACGATGATAACCAACAGTACTATATCCACATTTTTAAGAAAGATCGGACTACTCTAATTTCGCTACATACACATGCACCATATCTATAAGGTGGAATTGGTAGGTTTAGTTTTACCATCTCAACAATTCTTTCCCCTAATGCATCTGCAAACCTCAAGTTTACATATTATAACTTATCCCTTTCGCACGTCCACCTATTGCGGGATAATTGATATAAATCCCGTAGCTATATCTCACCGGCTGTTGTGCAATATGCAAATATCTTCGTATTCTGGACTGCTTGCACTTTGTACACGAACAGTTGTTTTGAGAAGCGTCATATAGGAACATAAGTGTCCACTGCTCACCGCCTTCAGGGAGGTTGAAGTCGGTGATTCGGCAGAATATTATTTTATTTTGCTATATTAAATCTTAAATTTCGTACTTATGTGGTCACTTTTTAAACGAACGTTTTTGAGTTCTTTGTAGAATGTATCGGCTGGCGGTGCGGTGGCAATAAAAATGAATGCATTTATCGTTTAACTCGAGCAGCAAACTAAAGTAATGGGAACTTCCGGGCGTCATATGTGAATGACTGCATATTAAATGTGTGATTTCACAACAGACACGGACTTCATTACTCTCCTTTATTTTTTCTTTTGTGTCACCCTACTGTATACCACATCAAAATATTGCCAACGAGACTTAAGTTCATATTCATCTATAGAGTTTCTTGAACTGACCAATACCACCACAATAAACAAGTGCAGTGCAAGTAGTAACGAAAATACAATACATCTTGTGTGAAGTTCTTCAGTAGGTGACTAATTTAGCCCATAGAACAGCAATTTAAGAAGTAGCAAGACAAAAAAAAAAGGAAATCGAAACCTCCGAGTGAAAACGAAATCAGGCGCCGTGACGTGTTGTGATCGTTTTTTTTTATTAGCTTGGAATTCAATTTATGTCATATGAAAGGGTAGTAATTCATAAGGGTTCTTTTAAGAAAGGTGATAGCTATGCCATTAAGGCATTCAAAGACGACGGTATATGTTTTTTTTTTCAGATAGCGTTTACGCCTTACATCAGGTACTAGGTATTTGATACGACTAGAATACAATCATAACACAGCGCCTTCCGCACTTTTCCAAAATTTACCTAATGACTTTTTGATGTGAAGTTTTCTTCACATATCTTTGACATGACTGATCATACTTTTATGTAGTAAATATAATGTATAAACTAAAAAACTGGTTACATAATGAAAACAAGCAATCACTTAATTTAATTTGCTTCCTGATATAAAACCTGATTTATTTTAAGGTGAAGAACAACAATTAGTTGATAAAAATAACGACTTCCGTAAAAACTCGTTCATATCAAGAATTACCATCTACGGGTCCGCCAAATACCTTTTTTTTTGAAAATGCTATAAAAAAAAAACTACTGAATATTATCTCAAATTATTCTTTTTTTATTGGAAAGTACAATCCTTCCGGTTAATAATGGAAAATAATTTCATTCAAATGGCTGCCTCGGCTGGCCATGCAGTAGCCTACACGATCTGTCCAATTTTTAAGCACATTATCGATTGTGTGCAGCTGTATTTCACCAATGGCTTCACGAATATTGTCCTTTAAAGCGTCAATTGTCTCTGGCTTGTCGGCGTAACACTTATCTTTTACGGCACCCCACAAATAATAGTCCAACGGTGTCAAATCGCAGCTCCGAGGTGGCCAAACGACATCAGCTCTGCGGCTGATAATGTGATCTTCAAAACAGGGCGCAAAACATCGAGTGTAGCTTCGGCTGTGTGGCACGTAGCGCCGTCCTGTTGAAACCAAATGTTGCCAATATCCTCCTCTTCAATTTTTGTATGGCGTCATAGCAAGGTCTTTATGCAAAATTCGTCTCAATGATGTCTCCGAAATGTTCAATTGTTGAGAACGACGGTGAATTGATGTTGATGGCGCTTCACGCACACTTTCTGCCACAGCAGCAATTTTCTCGGGTGAACGCACTGTTTTTGGCTTTTCACGCTTTGTTTTATCGATGAGGATGCCAGTTTCTTTCACTTTTTTCACAAAATTATGATCATACGGAGCTGACGGTGCTTCTCTTCTTCCAAATTCCGTACGCAATTTTCGCACACATTCTGCAACATTACCATGATTTTCAAAGTAATGCCGCAATATTTCCCAGCGTTGTTCAAGCGTATACACAACCATATTCGTTCAGCGGAAGGATAAAACTAATTATCTGTCGGATCAGACATGAGCTAAGTGTTACCATTCGCGAAATAAGCACTAGTTGAAAAAAAAAAGTTATATGGCGGACCCTTTATAATTCCATACTAAAATATCAAAAAGGAGCCAGAACAGATTTTTTAAATTTTTTCTTAACGGTAAACATTTTCATGGGTACTTATAGAAAAACCTCAAAGGAACCTACAAAGTAAAACTAATTTTAGAGTTTTAAGGTTCAAACTGAATCTTATTAACTTCTTTTTTTGCATCCATATATTAAATATTGAAAAAAAAAAAAAAAACAGCTAGGTACCTTGCTCGAAGCGAAAAAGTCCCTTTATTTTCCTGTTGAAGAATGTTACTTTTCCGTTAAACCTCCTGAAAAATCGACTGAAAACTTTTATTTCAAATTTTGTTTCCCAACAAGATTTTATGTTTCAATAACATAAATGTATAACTAATTACAGTACTCCCAGGGTATAATCAACCCCCTTAATAGCAACAAATTATGATTAATTTGGTTTCACAAATGCCATACCCGCCTTATAACAAACTAAATCCAGGTTAACCACCTATTATAAATCAAATAAAAATCTTAACAAAAATTGTATTTAACCTGGTGTTTAATCCTTCTATAAGCGCATTCGATTTTGTATTTTTTGCCATGCAATTTCTTAGACCGTTTGTCTTTCGGTATTTTATTTTTTAGACATTTTATTTTTGTTATTTGTTTTTTTTTTACGGAATTCTTTTATACATATTTATGTGTACCTATTTAATTTAGATTTGATTTGTCTGCATTAATAAATGAAAATTATACTTGTAACTAAATTGAATTACTTACAGATTCTAGAAAATACCCTCATAAAAACACATTTATGTGCTATTAAAAGTGTTCCCGCTTAAATGGAACTATAATTATATGCCCCTACGCATATTTTAAAATCCAGGGAGTACTGTAACTCGAATTATTGGTATAAGATACAGTTTTTATTAAATAGCAATATCTTAATCTTAAACATAAGCTTCATGAATATATTAGTTATTTTTTATGATTACATTATTTATATACTATTTATTAAAGTTACTAGGCGCAGTGGCTTAGGGGTTAGTGTGTTGGACTACTAAGCGAGGGGTCCCAGGTTCGAATCCCGCAAAAACCCAAATTCCAACTTAGGGTTTTTTCCACTGCGCCACCTCTCGCGAACGTCTGACAAGCATCCGAGAGTATAACTGTCTTTAGAGCTTCTCAATTAGCCGTTTGGAATCGGCATAAAATTGTAGATCCCTTCCATTCGTTCCAAAAATGAAACTCACACAAAACGAATGGTTGTGAGAAGCTAGGCCTTTGGTCCTTACGGACCTGTTGCGCCATATAAGTAAGTCTTAGTAAATATGTAAGCTGACCCGTGCTCGGGGTGCTTATCAGAATTCTTAGAAAGCTTTTGTTGACTATTCTATATATATCATTGGTCATTGCGAAACGATTGAACAATGCGACATCGTTTTAAGATTCATAAAACATCACCATCGCATCGTTCAATCGAATCGTTCATTGTTTTCATTTGGAACAGTTTGAACATGACTGTAAACAAACTCTGACACCTAAAAAATCATAAAATTAATCTGTGTTTATTTTTTGTTTCTTGAATTTGTTTATTTTTCTTCGTTGTCGTAGTAGAATTTTTGCTACAGGGTCGAGTTGTAAAAATGTATGGTTGCATTTTTTTCTGATAAATGAAATTTATTTGAAATTAAAAAACGTCCAATAACATTTTTCATTCCAAAAAATGCATTCTCTCACAACTCGGGTAAGAGCGAGTGGCTTTCAAAGAAAACTGAAAAAAAATGCACCAAAAACGATGAAACGATTACAAAATAGCCATCGTTCAATCGAATCGTACTGACGATAGTATTTGCCAGTTGCATTTGTAACGTAAAGCAACAAAAAACGATGATCGTAATCGTTTCGACGATTATAATTTTTTGGTTGTTACACAAAGTAGAAGCAACGTTGAGACGATGTCCTTCGATCGTTTACTGCTTACGCGATTAGAGCCCAGGTTTTGTGGCATGCACATGAATCACTACAGCGCATTTTAAAATTTAAATCACAATTGAGTGTGACTCAGTGTTGTTAGGACTCTCTATTCATTTATCCCACGAAGCGTAGTTGTTTTTCCCATTTCACAGTCCTTCAATTACCTAAAAAATCCGAAGATACTTTTTGCGCAAAATTCTAATTTTTAAAGTAAAATTTGTACTACACGGAAAAAATAATATTAAATAAACATTTAGTATTAAAATCGCAGATTGTTAACATTTATATGACTATTTTTGGTGGTACTAGAAAATTTTCATGAAAAACAATTTACATGAGCATCTTTTTAGACACCTTTCATTGTTAAATGCAGATATTTTGATGATATCGCAACAAAAATTTAAAGTTTGAATGTTTTTTGTTGGATTCCTAAAAACCCCACGATTTCGTGCTGTTTCCCTGTATCCCACGGACGGCTTTTTAAACATCGAAAATCCCACAAAAAGGGATAAATCCCACGATACAAAAACACTGGTGAATCTCTTTCAATCCCATGCACCACATTGGCTCTACCACTCATATACAGTATCTAGTGTCCAGTTCAATTATTTAAAAAAGAGAGCAAAAAAATCACAAAAAAAGCACAAAAGGTGCATAAGAAAAAAAAGAAAAAGCACACCGCACAAAAGGTACTGAGAGAGGAACAGATTTTGCGCACACACACACAAAATTTTCTCCAGTGAAAAAATCTAACGATCTCAATCTAACTTCAATTCGAAAAAGTATAATACTTTTTTGAATTTTATAAAATTTATTGTTTAATGCTTATTGTTCAACTTCTGGATAACGTACAAGGATGATTTGTATCTTAAAATATTTGTACATAATTGAACTTTATATTAAAAAAAATTGGATGAGTCATTCAAAAGATAGGAGCTAGAAAGCATTCGAGAATTACAAATTTTCTTAGATATCAGCTTAGATCTCCGCTTCCGGACTGTGGATAATACTAAAACTGTGAAAACTGGAAACAATTTCGTGCAGTATTTTTTTAATCTATTCCGAACAACCGCCTTACAGCCGGGAAAAAAGTATCAGTTTTACTATAGTAAGGATTATAACGATAAATGCTTTTGTCATTTTATAATTTTTGTTTTCAAAAGGTCCTCAAATTCTTGTGTGCCTAAGGGCCCTGTCCAGTGTCCATGCCTCCTTACTTCCTTTTTACTCTTTCGCGAAATTCATTTGGCTTATCCTACTCCGCTTTAGTCGTTTGGGCATTCTTTTTTTTCCGATATGTATTTTTGCCGTTTGTTTATTTTTCAAATTGATCGTTTCGTCCAAAGAGGATTTAACTAGAAGTCCAACTGAGAGCAGAAACGGTACATTTGCCTACAAGCTGCTTTTCCTGCATAGGAATTCCTAAGTATTAGTGCCTGTACAAATCAAAGGAGCGCCATTGCTGCCGCACGCATACTTAGGAAATCCTATGCAGGCAATTAATGTCAATCACGAGGCCATTTTGTAAGTGGGGGCGACTGTGTTCAACATTTTTGGTACCCTTTAGTTACACGGCGTCCACATCGCAGTTCAGTTAAAAAGTTCTTATAGTTTATGAAATTGTTGGAAAAAGGAATTCCTGATACCATTTGTTCACAATGCCAAATACCTTAATATAATCCTAGTTTTTTTTTCAGTATCTAGCAGAAATCTATCTCATGATATTAATCAGAGAAAAATCAACTTAAACGGTTCTTCCACTTTTCTTAAAAGAGATTTTGTAAGTTCAAGCTTTTATTGCAGGTATACTTTAAAGAAAAAAAAATTGTTTTTCGTCGATTTTAATGCTTTTCATTTTGAAGTCATATTGAAACAAAATATATATTTTAACAGAGTTTGGGGAAAGCGTTTGTTTTTATCGTGGGGAAAAAGATATTTTAGTTTTAGCATAATTTTTAATCTGTAAATGGTACCTAAAATGCATATTTGCACAATAACGTATTTAAGTATGCATTTATTAAATTCGATTATTTTTTCCATTTTCTGGTAAATCCCATAGTAAAAAAATTCTGTATAGAATTTTAGAAAGTATTGATAATACAACACACACTTCAATTTAATTCCTTAGGGACTTTCTTACCACGTCCGCTTCCTTCCAACTCGCACACCAGAATGCCGAAATATTACCCTTTCCCATCCACACATCTCTTTCTCTTTCTAAATTGCTACAGATTGCCTTTTATCTATGTGATATATCACATTTTTCACATGTTTTTTTTAATTAATAATTTAGAGAGGCTTGTAAAAATATCAGTGAACATTTCAAAATACAATGTTATAAAATTTGCAAAAGCACATTATTTATAGAAATACGGGAACTGAAAATTAACTGAAAAAAACAATTTAGATTCTTGCGTTCGATTGAATACGCAAAATCTGAAATCGGATCAAATTAAACACCACATTATATTATATTTTTGTTAGGGTTTAATCGTTATGTACTCGTTTTTACGAATTTACTTACCGAGAATAATATATTTTTATTTTTTTTAAATATGAATAAAATTTCCATTTTTTCTGTTCCTTAGTAACATCAACACTGTTCACTCTTGTTAAACCACAGAATTCCTAATCATATTTTGAGGTTTTGACAATGATAGTTATCACGCATACTATGAAGAAAAATATAAATGGCATGTTTTAAGCACACAAATGAAAAACGCACACATCGTGTGCGATTAATGTCGAACGAAAGATAACTGTAACTGATAGCATTCTAATTATCCCTTACATGACATAAAGCAATATAATAAGTACCAATAATCACTATTGTCCTCATGGTATGTCATTCCACATTAGGTGTAGTTTCGTCGTCTAAGAAAAAGTTTAATAGCTCAACCCCATCATAATCTTTATACTCAAGCCAATATTTTAAACGCTATAGGCAATGAACAATTAGGCAAATAGACATTGCATGGCCATATCACACAAACATGATTTATTTATTGTGCTTATATATAGAATAGTTGAGATAAAAGCCCGTCCTGGTAATGACATGCCACTGCTTTACCTGCTGTGTACTGGAGAAATAAAAAGCAATTGAGAACCTCTGTACAAATAGCTATTATAGTGTCCAGGCCTTAATCTAAGGGAAAAATGGAGAAAAACAATATGCAGCACGATGAACACTTAGTGGGAACACTTCGTGTATGATATCTCGATTAATAAATAAAATATGATCCATACACAAAAATGAGCTTAATTACAACAGAGGGCTTTTAGCAAAATGCATGTATTTTCTTTTGAGAAAGCCTTCATGTTATATCTGATTTCGTATCGTACTAAATAAATGTTCAATGGCAAAACCAATGGCTTCCTTGTTACTGGAATGAATCACGGGTACCTTCCTACACGTCCCTCAATACATACGTATTGCATGACTAGTGTAATAGATGATATCTAATTAAGATTTTTAAAATGGTAAAGTCATGCTCAATCGTAAATAGATATAGTATTCATGGCGGACATTTTCAGCTTGCCTATTGAAAGAAAATATTTATTTAAAAATATTTTTTTTAAAAATATTTTCTTTCAATTATCGGTGTAATATAATTGTGTATCTGAATTTCTTCCTACGAAAGCAATTTTAAATTGGTTAAATTGGGTCAGAGCGAATGGACACGAATGCAACGGCCCGGAAGATCTCTGAATCCACACCCGACTTACGCCGAAGTAGATGAAGACTGTGAAGTGCAAGTGATCTGAGATCTTAACCAACTTAGCGTGGGAAACTCGAAACAACTAACTAGGGATAGTGCTGGCTGGAGACGCTTGTTGGTTGAAGCACAGGTACACCCCTGACTATAGCGCCAACTTAAGTATGTATATTATAGGGTAAGTAAGATGTTCTCGGATCCAAAAATACTCTGAAAATTACTTGAATAATTGGAAATATTTATATCGATATGGTTGGTGACTATTTAAAGAATTTTCAATCATTTTGGGTAGAACTTCTGGTGGTGAGTTCTAAGTCGAACTAAGTGATCTGATCGCGATTGTGTAGTTATTATATTGCCTATTCATGACTCAAGCGACATGGGGTTCAACTGAAAATAAGTGAACTAAATATGTATTCATATCGATTGCTTCGTTTTCAGATAATAAGAGGAGAGCATCTACAAATTTGAATTCTGTTGCGTTTTATAATCAAATGGAGCTGAAATTTGAGTATCCACAAACTTATATCAGTGTTGATATTAGATCGTCAGACTTCCGGAGACCTAAAAGAACCTACCCGAGAGACGGCACTGTGGACAAAAAGCATGAATATGTAAATTGTCATGGTATTCCACCTGAGATCCGACGCTCACACTAGCCACTAAGGCACTGCCCAAAACTCCGTCAGTATAAATTTGCTATTTTTTGTTTCCTTGTTTTATTTCAGGTTTTTCAGATTTGAACGAAATAGAAACAAACCCGCCTAGCGCAGACACGACAATTTTTCAAGATAACATCAAACTTATAAGAAGCCTTGAAATCCATGCCGGAAGACATGGTGGCAAAAGTTTAGTAGGAAACAACCCTTCTTATTTATATAATACATACAACATACCTCATCTTTTAATGTTTCCTAAACCAAATAGGACATTCCTGTCAATCGTCCTTTATTGAGTTGACCAAAGAACACAGAATGAGCCTGCTAAGGTATTTCGGAAATTTTAGATATTCTAATTATCAAAGTGTGCGGATTGTGTGTATTGTCACACGAGCATCTTGAAAGTTCTGTATTCCTACATTAACAAAATTATAATATCAACCGTTGTAGCCGCAGTCTTTTTTTCTAAATTATTTTATTCTCAAATTTTTCTAATTTTGAACTTCACAACTAAATGCAGGTTAGGTACTAGGTAAGGTACCTATCATAAATAATTCTGTATACAAATATAAAAACATATCTTTTTAGTGTGCCACGCAAAAAGACCGTTATACCTTAAATGGAGTGGTACAATTATTTAGTATTCCCTGAATACAAACATTTTTGTCTATATCATCATGCTAGTGCTAGTAAAGGTGCCAGACAACACGCGCCTTATAACTCAGCGCTGCATCGAAACGGTCTTTTACTCCATATGGTCTCCACTAAAATTACACATTGTGACATTACCGCTGGCTTTGTGTGCTCTTTACCGGTGAATAAACACAGAGGGGTGGATCACAAGAAAAATATTTCCCCCTTTACATGTCATTCGTATAGGGTTTTCGTAAGAAACACTTCGTTCCATTCGTTGCGTTAAGAATTGGCTGAAAATATAAAACTAGGGGATAGATTCAATGTCTTAAGATGTTTTTTAAGGTAACCAGTAACCACATGTCGTTATGATCTTACTTACTCGCAAACCGTTACACTTTTGAATTTGTACGCTAGTCAGTAAGTGCAATCGCCTTACTTATTGTTCCATGAAAACTTCGATGTTGGAATAAAGTAGTTGTTAGAAATAATACTCAACGTCAATCCACTCTGAATGCTGTAGGTAGTTATAAGTAATAAAAATGAATGCAGTGCGCAACATGAATATTATACGTTAGACTCAACTTGCGCAGAAGATTGGTTTTGAAAAGGTATTCCTTTTGGGACAATGGGAGGAACCTATAAATATAAGCCGTGTAATGTCCGCATTCGAACGCTTTATCAGTATAGTAATACTATCGGATGTTTGTCTGACGTATATGTCAGATGTGGCTTGGATATAAACATGACTTTTATACGTGTTGCTGCATTGTTTATTGTTTTTAAATAAGCTTGTTAATTCTATTGAATCCCTACGCCTACATACCTATAAAATAAATAACTATAAAAAAAATCTCGAGCTATGAAAATTGAAGAAAAATTATCAATTTGTAAACAGTTTAAATGTCATTTTCATTATCACAATCTTCTGTAGCAAAAACTGGCAAGTCTCTTTTCTGTTGAGTATGAATTATACAGATACGATTTCTCTTTTATGCTTATTGCTAATGTTTTATGTTTACCAATTTTACTGTCAAATTGTCGATTGTTGTTATAATCACATATGGTAAATTTATTATAAATCTCGGCGTATCATCTAAAAATTAATGAAACTAACAGAAGTCTGATCACAAGAGACCGTTCTCGTCAAAATTAGGTATTGCGAGACACGATATTTCCAAATCTTCCACATCGCCTTAAGGGTACTGATACTACTACTGTTAAATATTGTTTGCGAAGCCAATTAGAGTCCCAAATGTCACTGTGTCAACAACATATTGGTTAATACTAAACAACCGGTTATTTTTGATAACACTGGAAATTTGTTTGTGTAACATAGGGCAAATCATTTGTGCGCACGAAAACGTTTGATCGTTTCGCCTTACAGAATCTGACCCATGATTTACTGATAGATATTCTAGTCTAATTTTTAATTTTTAATTTTTTTAATTTTACGTTTTGTTTGTTTTCTTAATGGCTAATTTAACTGTATACAGTTATAACTTGCTCTAATTTTTTTCTTTTCTGTTTTAAATTTGTAGATATTTGATAATTGTTTCACTAGGGTCACCCCACTCACATTATTATAACTTGTACTGTTAAGCCCTTTGAAGTGACGTTCATCACTATTTTCCTATTATTCAATTTGTCGTCAAGAAAAAAAAATTGTTTAATTTCTGAAGCTATTATGCAAATTTAGAATTTTTAAATGATATTCAACAAGCTAAACACTATAATGGTGTTGTAAAAGGCGAAAAAAGTCCCAAATTGCAACTTTAGTCGCCAACGGTTACGATAGACGTGTTATCCTTTTGCTTTTGCTATCCAGTCTGGGTCAAGCAAAAGCATTCCATACAATGTCAATGTCGTTGTTCTTTTGAATGAGCTGTACTCTCAGTCTACGATTGGTTTAAAAGTTTCATTGTGTGTAAGTTTAGCGGACATTTGTCATCACGACATTCCTTTGGCAAAAACACAAAATTCACCGATCTTGTTTTTGTGAATTTGATATTGTTTGTGACATTCTCTTTCTCTCAATGCCTCAAGGCCTAACTTTAATGTACAGAATGCTAGGCCCGATTACCTTCTTTTTTTAATGCAAACAGAAAATCAAACCTATTAGGTAATTACAAATAAGGGTACCTACCTAGCGTTGGAAATGGATAATTGCCTTTTTGATAAAACTGAAATTTGTTCGAATTAAATTAAAATTGAAAAGTTATGAACAATTTCTTGAGAACCCCCGAGTTGCTGGGAGTTAAAAAGTAAGTGATTGTCCGTTAACTTCAAAAGATTCGATATCAATGAGATAATTAAATATTATAAAATATTAAATACTTATTTTTTGCAGCAGCTATCTTTCACCTGAGTTAATAAAACGGTAGTATTAATACAATTTTTTTTTTATTTTTATATTTGGATATTTATATTTGTACCTTGGCATTATAAGTATCTGGAGACAAATAATGGAACAATATGGTTTACAGTTAGTATTATTTATTTAATTTCAAAATGACCTCAAAAGGTTTATAACCAAATAACTATTGCAGCTGAATGTGAATAAATTAAATGGAATAGGTAATACAACAATTTATAAAACCAAATTGAATTCAATTCAAAAAGTAGTAAACTTTTATAAGTAAATCCCAGAATTTTCGGTAAACGTGTTTTATTGATTTTTTTCAAATATTTACGGCTAGAACACGGAAACTCAATAAGAATAAAGTAAACCTAAACATATCTACCCGTATCCCCTGCATTTTATTGAGTCTCCTTAACTTTTCCAAAACAAAATGCATCTTTACTAAGCAAACTCTGTTATTTTATGTTCCTATTAAAAAGGCGAGGTATTTGATTCCCAGAAACATCTGCACTTTTTTATTTATCTACCCTTGCCTCTCCAAGTGAATTCCATAAACGCGTTTCTCCAGTAGCCATATGAATTCTCAATGCAAAGTTGAAAATAATGTGTAGGTAAATCGTATACTGCAACGAAACAGGGTATTGTTTCTTGCAATCTTACCCTTACCTTGTTCGATTCTAATCCCCTATTTTGTATCCCTATCCTGCTGCAATGATGAAAGCAGAAGGTAAGAATTGTGAACCCTCGTGTTCTATACTTCGATTGTGGAATTTCGAATAGTGTAGCCGCGGTACGTGCCATAAGTTGTACACCTGGCCATGTCAGACGCCACGAATGGTATCGTCTGCCAGGTATATTTTTGTAGGGGTACTGTGTTGTTATGTTAGAGAAAGGAAAACAACAAAAAATACATTATGGGTTTTCTACACATTTTTGTTTTTGCAGTTTTGCAAGAAAAGATTCAGTGTGATTTCAATATACCTAAATAGTTAGTTAAGAATAAAATGGCTTAATCAGAAGCTTGGTGCTATAGGTAATTATAGTAAGCAGAATCTTTTTTATTTCTTTTTTAGACTAAAAAAGATGGATGACCGGAAAATATACATAAAAGACTTGGTTGCATAATGGAGCTGATTGATGTAATACGCAAAAAAGGATGCCAAAACTATTAGTTGGAAAATACTTAAAAATTGGAGAAGAGGAGAGTGAACACTTCGCAAGACAACAGAACTCCTCTTAAAGTGGTAGGTATACATAGGTATGTGCCAAGTGATTTAGTAGTAGTGTTGTATTGGGAATCTATTTACTATTTAGTAAACGACTTTATGTCTACAGGTAACCTATATTCCTGTACTTAAAAATCCAATGTATAGCAAGGTTCCTAATCGCAACAAAGCTCATAAAAGCTAATTTTTGTAGCAAAAAATTCGAAAAAATATATGGTTTTGTTTTTTAACCCGTTAAATTTTTACTTGGTTAGAACCATAACTTCATTCCATTGTTCTTGTGGGAAAGAAAATTTCCGACCAATTAAACAAAAAAATGTTTTTTCCACCGCTGCTAATTTGATTGGAATTTGGAATTATAAATCAAATGGACCTACCTAATCCATCCTTTTTTGTCAACAAAAAAAGCCTTTTATAATCCCCAACACATCAACTTCTAGCATTGACTGAATTCTTGACGCAAAATAAAAGACGTAGGTACTTTTCGCGATTAATTGCGTGAGCCTTATATCTACAACATCTGACTTTTCAAACTCAAAGAACGCCCTTCAATAAAAATTTACAATTTAGATAGCTTTCTTTCAGCACCTACTAAATTTCCTAACTAACTGCAATATTTAGGTACGTAGGTAAGTATTTCGCCTGTTAAACTCAATGATAGTAATGAGAATGACAATCTGAAACCCATGCGAATTATAGTTTCGGAAATGTATGTACCTATGTACCTACCTAAAACATTATTTTATTTTCAAATAGGCCAAATAATTTATATCTTATAGGTAGATAACATAACTCGTAGCTATCTACCTATATGCTAACTGTAATTTTACTCTCGGAAATCCGTATAAAAAAATGTCGTTATTAATACTAAACATACATTTTGAAAAAAATGCGAACTTATGGTATCGAACCGCAACAACACTGCAACACTAAATTTCTTTTCAGAATTTTATACGCACACCAAGATTTGTTCTTCTACAAAGATATTTGCTCTCTTTTTTCTTTCCTAATCAGTTCTTTTTTTGTATTCATTTTACAGGGGAAGACAATAATTCCAGGGGAATTAAAAAAAAATGCAGTAACCGAAACGGCAGTCATATGTGTGTGGAAGGGAAAGACCAACAAGCTGAATACTTGACGAGGCCGCAAGTTAGAACCGCCGGCGAATTCTGCTTCTTGCTGCGAAGGAGAAATTCGCCAGTAGGCGAAGGCAGTTGTATTTCGACGGCCAACGTAGTACAACACATCGTAAAGCTCGAACAATCCCACTCGAATTATCGCGTGTGTATGTGATAGCAGCAGTACACAAGACTTATTTCCTCCGCCGCTAAATGTGTGGGCTGTATATAATGAGAGAGAATTTATTTACCGAAACAACTACCCCCTAGTTCAAAACTAAGATACTACTCACACATTGAAGCAACATAGGACGCACATACAATTCTGTGAAGAAAAAGAGCGAGTTTTGATGAACTCTTCTAACGAACTTAAAGGGTAGCGCGGTCCTATACACATTCAGATTCAAACATCTAACCAACCACCAATACGTTTCGTACTTTATTTTTTTTTTTATTTTTTTTTCGTTTCCTTTGTTTAATTTATTTTGTTTCATATTTCATTCTACTTCCCTGGTAAGATTATGGAGAAGAACAACACGTAAGAGAAGCAATCGACACATACAGATCACAAAGTGACAAAACCGAAAGAGAGGGAGATAGGATATTATCCCCACTCTACCGAAAAAGTGGTCGCTAGGCCAATAAAGTTGAGTTTCATCTTATGATGTCATCAGAGGAGGACACAGAGTGCTTTGGGTTGTATGATAAGTTACTTATAAACACAACTAATACGAAAAAAGGTCTCGTCGCGGCTGGTAACAGCTCGTTGAATATAAGCAACAGCAACAGCAATAGTAGTATCAGCAGTAACATTAGTAATAATAGTAGCAATAGTAATAAGCGCAGTCGACAACGCGTAGACGCTGGCGAACCTCGAAATAGTTACTCGTCGATTCCGAATTTCAGTTCCCGTCCGTCGTCATTCATGAGCAGTGCGTCTGCTGGAACCGGTGGTCTGTATGGGGCCCTTTTAAATCAAACACAGTCGGCGCATTTCGTTGGCGGTCTATTCGGTCCGAACGGTTTCGGCTCAGCAAAAATGTTAAATGAATTATTTGGACGACAAATGAAACAGGCACAAGATGCTACTAGTGGTTTACCGACTTCGTTGGTGGACAATGCAATGATAGCGGCTGCCATGGAATCGGCAACAAGTGCGGACTTACTAAGTGCTGCTTTAAATTCAAATTTAAATTCTTCAAAATTGTTAAATAATAATTGTATCGCGAAGAGTAGTAATGGTGGTAACGCAAATGGTGCTGTGGTGGGTGCTGTAAATAATAATATAAATAACAACAATGAGTCAACGTCGTCAAATTCTTCGCCAGCCTTAACGGCGGGGACTCGAAGGACGAGTTGTAGTGATCGGTCGGAAGGGGGTGCCACAACACCACCACAACAACAATCAGGTTGTAATCAACAACAACAACAACAACAACAACAACAACAACAACAACAACAGCAACAGCAAAATGATTTGGCACATCATATGTTACGGAATATCCTGCAGGGCAAGAAAGATCTAATGGCGCTCGATCAAGAGCTGCGGTCAGTGATAAATCAACACAATAATAGTGCAAATTTAAACTCAAACGGTGGTGGTGGTACTGGTAGTGATAATGCTGTGTCCCAGGATAATAATAATTGCATTAGCAAAAATAAGAATAACAATTCAAGTGCGACAAATAATAACAATAATAGTAATGCTAGCAGTAATAGGAATTTAGGCAATAACTGTGAAAGTCGTTCGACTACTTCAGGAAAAGGTATTAGTACTAGCAGTGGCAGTGCGAACATAAGTAGCAATGTTCAAAGTGCTAGTGGCGTTTTAATGAGTGCACTAGGAATATGTGGTGAAGTGAAGATCAAAAGTGAACCCAATGCGACCACAGCAGCAACAAATATTTCGAATACGAACAGTGCTGGCATGGGAAATTCATCATCAAACAATAAGAATAATGAGAGCAGTGGTCGTGGTAGCAGAAACAGTACAGGACGAAGAAAATCGTCAGAAGACTTAAGTGATAGCGCGGATGTTTCTATTTGTTTGGGTAACGTATCCGGAACAGATGACCGCTCTGATGGTAATGACGATCATGATTCTAGTGAAATGCATCAAGTTCAAAAACGACAACAATCGGACTGTCAGACCACGCTTGGAATCGGAAATGTTGTTACCAAAAAGGAAGCAGATGATTTACTTGAAGATGAGTTAATTGTGTTGAACTCTAGATCCGATTTGGAGTCTCTTGGATCTCCGAGTCACTCTGATGTTAACGACTTAATATTGGATAGTTCCAAGGATGAACTTGAGGAGGAACTAGAGAAGGATGCTGCTATGACAACTAAAACTGCGGGATCATTAAAACCCGCTGTGGATATGAAGCGAGCACGCGTGGAAAATATAGTTTCTTCTATGCGATCAAGTCCGTCCTCACATCATCATCAGCCTCACCTTCAAGTAAATGGTTGTAAGAAACGCAAGCTCTATCAGCCGCAGCAACATGCTATGGAACGGTATATGGCTGCTGGCTTGAACTTTCGCCTAAATATGCAGAGTCTCATGCTGGATGATGAGGAAGATGATGAAATGGAATCACCACAAATTCAACAGAAGCGAGTCGAGAAGAATGCATTGAAGTCGCAATTGAGATCGATGCAGGAACAGCTGGCCGAAATGCAGCAGAAGTATGTGCAATTGTGTTCGCGAATGGAGCAGGAGTCCGAGTGCCAAGAAATTGACGACACAGCCAGTGATAGCATTGAACAGGATGATAATCCAGGCGATGTATCACCTTCCCTCTCATTAACGGATTCAATGCAAATGAAAAACCATCAAAGGGCAATATCAGCATCGCCTCCATTATATCCTGTGAAGTCTCACAAGTTAACAGGCACAGGAACACCAGTTGGTAACACTCCGCATATGCTTACGCAAATGATGAGTAAAATGATGACTTCCAAGCTTCATAATCCAATGGTTGGGCATCAACAAATGCAGCAAACATTTAATCCACCACATCCGCTGCTGCAACACATACCTCACGTTCCTGGTGATCACTCAAATCCGCATATGCCTCACCCTGCAATCAGTAACGCTGCAGCGATGTACCTGGGTCAACAATTCTTATTAGAACAAGAAGCTCGCTTAGCAAAAGAAGCTGCTGAAGAAAATGAGAGGCAACAGCTCCAGCAGCATGAAAATCAGAGACGGTTCGAACAGGAGCAGCAAGAAGCACAACAAAGGCAAAAAGAACAACAGCAGCAGCAGCAGCAACAACAACAACAACAGCAACAACAACAACAACAACAACAGCAACAACAACAGCAACAACAACAACAACAACAGATGCAGCAACAGCAGCAAATACAACAACAACGGCAACAACAAGCAAACCACCTGCAGCAGCAACATCAACAGCAGCAACAGCAAATACAACAGCAACAGCTTGAAGCCCGACAGTTAGCAGTGCACGCTGCTAGCGCGACAGCAGCCAATCACCCATCTGCGTCCCAGTCGCAACGATCACAACAACAGCAATCACATTCAATTCCATCTATTCACTCATCAATAAAGTCAGAGATTTCCGAGAAGTTCAATATGCTGCGATCTCATTCTTCGTCAATGGTACGAATGTCTGGCTCCGATCTAGAGGGACTAGCTGACGTTTTAAAATCCGAAATCACAACATCGTTATCAGCTTTGGTGGACACAATAGTAACCCGATTTGTCCATCAACGTCGACTGTTCAACAAGCAATCCCAATCGGTCGCTGCGGCTGCCGAACAGCTGAATAAAGATCTCTTGAGGGCTTCACAGATTCTTGATCGGAAATCACCTCGAACGAAAGTGGCGGATCAGTCTTCATCGAACTCCATATGTACTGCGTCTGCTTCCATGATAAATACATCAGCGGGTATTCCAACCAGCATAAACAGTCAATCAGGTAACAATTTACTTCTCAATTCAACTAACAATCAAACAATGCCCTCAAGCAGTAGTATTTGCAATATTAGTTCTACCAAAGGTAGTAATTCTTCAAATTCATTGCTCACAAATCACATAACAAATAACAATGGCAATAGTAGTTGTAATAATCTGATAAGTGGACCACGAATGAACGGTAGCAATGTAGCATTCGCATCATCAGGTATGCAGATGCATCACACTGCCGGCGTGAATGGGCCGCAAAGTCAATCAGATAACAGTAGTAATAATTCACTTAATATACCCCCACCTCATATAAGACCTTCGCCCTCAGCGGCAATCTTTCAGGCACCTAAAACACCGCAAAGCATGAATCCTGTGGCAGCAGCAGCACTCTACAATTCCATGAGTGCCCTGGGAGGAGGAAGCAGTGGACCGCTTACGAATCAAATGAATCCCTTCTGTATGCCCGAACCAAGAGACCAAAATATGGAGCAAAACGAAGCACTAAGTCTTGTTGTGACACCTAAAAAAAAACGACATAAGGTCACCGACACTCGTATTACACCAAGGACTGTAAGTCGAATATTGGCACAAGATGGTGGGGTTGGTCAGTCGCCTAATGGTCCCAATTCAAATTTAGAAACGAATCAGAACCCCAGTACGCAGCATAATAAATTTCTATCCCAAACACCGGCAAGCAGTAATTCTATTATCAGTGCAGCGCCTACAAGTACAACGCCGGCGCAAAGTCCATCACCTCGTTCAAACCAGTATCACCCGCCACCGCCACCACCAACAATGATGCCGGTATCCTTGCCCACGTCCGTAGCAATACCAAATCCTTCGCTACATGAATCTCAAGTGTTTTCGCCCTATAGTCCATTCTTTAATCCTCATCACGGTCCACATGGGCCACATGGAGGTTCGCATGTACCGCCCTCAGCTGCACAAATGCATCATATGAAAATGTCATCCAGCCCACCTGGTCTTGGTGGAATCATAGATACCAGGGATTCACCGCCACTACCACATCCACCAACTATGCTACATCCTGCACTTTTAGCCGCTGCTCATCATGGAAACTCGCCCGACTACAGTGCCCATTTACGCGCTGCAATGGATGCTCAAGATCGCAATTCAGATTGTAATTCAGCTGAAATGCAATTTGATGGAATTCAACCTACCATATCCTTTTTGAAACAACAAATGATGTAAGTTCCTTAACAACCACAACAATCTCTCATGAATTCTCTGCTATGTACTAAGCGATGTTTTTGAATTAGCTCTGTTTGGCAATGAAATTGTCTGTCTTACATTGAAAGGTGTCCACAAACCGCATCAGAGATATTAATTTTTTGGTGGCGTATGGAACATAAAACTAAAAAGCGATCCGTTTTCCTTGGACATGAATCATGATCTGTATCTACCTACTGCTACACATAACTGTGCGCTAGCAACATCTCTTGCAAACATACGCTAGACATGTTTTCGTCTAAATGACAGCTGTCTAGTTTGATGGACTTGGTGAAAGTATCTGTTAGTGTCAAAATTTGTAGAAATTGATCTAAGTAATTTATTGTTCAGCCCATTTGGAAACCAAATTAATGAAATATTCAGTCAGTGGCTGAAAATATAAAAGCTGATGTAAATATAGTGTCACCGTTTCTAACCACATAACCCCCATAACAAGTAGATACCTATATCATGTTCTGTGTACAGTCGTATTCATTGCTTCCTTACTACCAACACTATACGAACTGACTCTTCAATTAATCAGCTTAATCTGGTTCGAGACTAATTCGTTAAAAGGAAGTAGTCTATTTCATTTATAGACATTAAATTAAGCCCATCTGAAGCAAAAAGAAAAGCGATAGGCTTAGCCTGTCATTCTGAGACTCTCAAGTTTCACACAGTTTCTTATTCTATCACAACGCACATACCCTCCTATTCTTTTCAAATCAAAACACGAAACCCATCAAGTGTCTCCAATATTTATATTCGCCGGCCGGTAGCTCAGAAATAAACATGCAAATGCATAGCTATATGTGTATTTTTGTACATAACTGCTTTGCTTTTAATTCTATTCGTTGATGATATAGAATCAAATATATATATTGATTGGATCTTTATAGACCACAACTATACAAATTCATTGCCGCGTACATAGTTTGAGTAAATAAACAATTTCTTAAATATTAACACAAGAAACAACATTTTATATACTTGTCTCCATAAATATAGCAAATCAGATTCCTTAACACCATTGCACTCGTCGACATTGACGCCAATGCACCTGCGAAAAGCGAAGCTGATGTTTTTTTGGGTACGGTATCCTAGTTCGGCTGTTCTGAAAATGTATTTTCCAGACATCAAGTTCAACAAGAATAACACAGCACAGTTGGTTAAATGGTTTTCGAATTTCCGGTAAGTATACTACATTCAAAAATAGTATTCACATTATAACATAGTATGCATAGTAGTAACCAAGATTTTAACCCTTAATTCGCGGTATTGGGGTAGGCCCCTTGGTTCCAAAAGGAGTGAATTAGGGTTTTTAACACCTATCCACCTCAGACTCAGCACAATATTACAATTGACGACATTGCCTGATATTCATTTATATGTGAATATTTTTTAAAATAACTGTAGAACTATAAGTCACGGATAAGATAGGTAGATAAATATAAACTTCTGGCGGTACCCCGTCCGCTTCGCTGGACGTTTCCTTTATTTGTTTGCTAAATTAGAAAACATTTTTTTTTTTTATTTTTTTTAGGGCTCTGTGATAAACAATATTTTTGGGTTTACCTTCACGTGCAAACACAAACAAATCAGCAGGTTTCCCTACACCTGAACAGGCTACATACAATTGTCCTTGCGAGAAACATTTTTTTTTTCCAAATTCAAATCACACGCTTGCAAAAATGTATTGATGGTCAGTGCAAAAGCCAGTCGCACTGGAAACAACAAACGTTTGAATTCGAATGGATTGTATGTTGGTATCATCGGGATATGTGGAATTAAAACGTCTTCACCTTTGAAATTCCCAATTCAAATAGTGGCTTCAATAATGTCGGTCATTAGCTTCTTAACCGCAAGTCTTGTGCCATAGCACAATTTTGGTTGGTTGATGTTATGAAGCATGATGTAATGTAGTGTCACTTCCAATACAACAAAAATTATTTAAAAACTTAAATTTTTGAATTCTTCGGATGTTTTGGGCTAACCGCTACACAATTTGAAAATCAAAGTCGGCTAAGTTTGTTACGCAACCTCAATCCACCGAAACTTTGCAACGGAAGGCGTTTGCGTCATGCAAGCGACGATTTTGAGGAGAAAATTCAGAGGCACACATTCTCATTCCGCGGATGCCGTTTATTCAGAACGGTTCGCCATTCGTATTTAAGCTTCTTCAATTTCCCGTGCGTCTCGCTTTCACTATGACAAATAATAAGTTGCAAGGACAATCTCTGGATATTTGTAGAATCAATCTTAAATTCCCATGTCGTGTACCATAAAGCACTTTATTGAAAAAGCGGAAGGGTGGCCGACACGTCATTGAGGTTTGATTGAAATACATCGACATCGCTATACTTCAGTTATTTCTATTGTATGAGTATAAGTTTTGAATAAAGAATTTTAAATGACCGAATTACATAAAACATCGTGCGCATTGTGCAAAAATGTGGAAACACAAACTAAAAATTAAACAAAAGAAATTTGATTTATTCCCAAAATTAAATCAAAAATTGAGAATAATACATGCCAACCTATAATGTTTATTAGCATAAAAACAATGCGATGCCTAAAAGAAAAAGAACAAATCCTCTTTTTGATTTTCTAAATATTTTTATTCTATTTTTTTTTTCTCTGTGACTTGTTTTTCTTTTCGAATAAAATATATGACTGACTAAATATAAAAAGACAAAACCATATAGAACATACCGGTAAATAAAAAATTAAAAAGGCAATTTCAGATTCATTTAAATCAGCAATAAGTGAATTGTAATGCTCTGTTGTGAGTGAATGAATGCTCTGTTTTACACAACTTTCGAAATATAAGATTTTTAATGTTTTTTTTCATTTTTATATCGGCAGTGGCACGCCCCATTGTCCAATTTTGACAGATCTTCACAGGAATACTCCTGGGCAAATACCTTAGATTGTGTGTAAATTTGAACTCAATCGATTGGGTAGTTTTCGAAATATGTTATTTTGAATGCATTTTTTGTATGGGAGGTATATACCGTATATACCTACAGACCATGGTATTAACGTCACCTTTCATGGGATATTTCCAGAATCAAAATCGGTTCACGCATTACCGAGAACATTGGCGTCAAACACAATACAACTTATTTTTATATATATAGATTTATGTATATTTCCTATCGAAATCCAAAAATAATTTGCCTAGCCCTTAAAGCTAACTCCAAGACTTCGTTAATGTGTGCATACAAAAATAAAACATTTGTTCATCTGATGGTAAAGTATTTAACTAGTTTTACTTAAAGCCTACACAATTATATCAAAAACCGTTGGATGCTGCATGAGTCTGATTTTCTTCCTCTTGTTATATACCAATGTGTGTATCATGATCAAAACAACTAAAAGTAAGGTAATATATAACTGAATATGCACAAACGAATGTACGTCCACACCTTTGAACTATAGAATCTGGAGTAACCACGAGCAGAATTATACAGCTGCTTCAAAAATCAGTATATACACATGAGTAGGTATACCGCACACATCACATTTCCATAATACACGGGCGACCATAAGAACATTTTCTTAAGATTATAAACAGGCAGATGTTCCTTCTTGCACACCTTTGCAAAAGCTAAACCCAAGTAAAACCGACGACATAACAAATAAATAATCCAGAAAAGAAGAAAGGACTGTACTGCTGCGTGTTGTCCTCATTGTGAGAAATATGCACCTTTGTCAAAAGTACGTTCCCACAGAATGAGAATCACTACAAAGGCATTAAGCCAAGTAGTTTCCCTTTTTAAATTGCGCATTGTTGCTGTTTTCTTTTAGAAGCAGAAGAAACATTTCAAGGAATATGGGTTCCATTTCTACTTTTGTGTGACCCTAAGATTCATTCAAGATTTTGTTTCCTTCCTTAGCAATTAAGCGTTTTTTTTTAACAACAGTTGCTCACATTGGCATAATATAAGCGCGAGACAGGCTTGGCTTCTTGAATTGGGCGGGAAAGTTTTTATTGAAAATAGATTGTGTGATTGTGTAAGGTGTCAGTTGGAGTAGGTAATTATAGAGACTGATATTGATAACACGTGTTAGTTGGTGCCAATAAAAATGTGTGTTTCCAATTAAAAGTTGTTCGTTGTTACCTTAAGCAAAATGCCTTGTATCAAATACTTCCGTTTTAAATATATTTAAATTAAAAAGAAACTTACAATAATTGGTAAGGTAATAATGGTAACATATGTTTCTAACATAATTTTTTTAAGTTCAGGTTATACACTTTATTTCCATCATGTAAAATCGAACCTTATTTCAATACACTAATATAAAAGTCTTTACATTTAACGTGAATGCTTGTTTTTTTTTTGCTATAGTATCCAAACATTGCGCAGGCGCAGTGGCTTAGTGGTTAGTGTGTTGGACTACTAAGCGAGGGGTCTCAGGTTCGAATCCCGCAAAAACCCAAATTCCAACTTAGGGTTTTTTCCACTGCGCCGCCTCTCGCGAACGTCTGACAAACATCCGAGAGTATAACTGTCTTAAGAGCTTCTCAATTAGCCGTTTGGAATCGGCATAAAATTGTAGATCCCTTCCATTCGTTCCAAAAATGAAACTCACACAAAACGAATGGTTGTGAGAAGCTAGGCCTTGGGTCTCTACAGACCTGTTGCGCCAACTATATATATATATCCATACATTGCATCTAAAATACGGATGTTTTATTGTTTAGGTAAGGTTACGGCAGTAGTGTTCCTGACTTGTATATTTAGCTTTTCATTCGATTATTTTGAGCATATTCTTGTAACGCGTAATAAGTTAAAGCCATAATAGGAAATAACAATACCAACAAACAAAATTATACTTGCAATTTTTTTTAGATACCTGCCTAAACATTTAAAAAAAAATTCTATTTGATTTCTTAAATGTTGGACGTTTTTGAAAACGTTACTTTTAACGGCCTTCTTTTAATGATTTCTTGAATTTCCTCGATTTAATTGATTGGAAAAAATAAAGTTTATTTGACAAAACAAATTGTTCAAGTATAGCTGCTGAAAAATAAAATCTGTCAAACGGCTGGAAAAAACTGTCAATATGATGTGAATTATCGCCAAATAGTTCTATGTTTAAAAAATGGATAGTCAATTTAGCAAACCCAATGAGTCAATAGTAGGTACCTACCTAATATTGTGTTCTTGAAAACGTTTTTCATCATAAGGGTTAAATCGCTGAACATTCCTTAATTGAATCACCATCGTGGACAACTTAAAACCCAAGCTTATCCATCAAGCATCGTTAGCTTGATGGTGGGATCCGCACAGCACATATGAAGTATGGACACTGATTTTGATTTTGTCTCGATCATTGCGCTGTCAATATATTTCCACTGCTCAAAGCCAGAAATCATTTTGCGTGAATCTTCTGTTGATGATTCAATCGGTTGACTTGTTCTTACCCCAAGATTTGAATACACTGGTACATATGTTTTTTGTTTCCCATTCGCGATTAATTGGTACCTACTAAAAAGTTTCCATATTTTTGGTCAGAATGAAATAGATATCCATAGTTAGTTTTTTATAGATTCGTACAAGGATGCTCTCTTGCTAGCTCTTATCTCTTACGTTAAAAATCCGGAATCGGATAAAATCGGATCCGCATACGAATTTCTTAACAAAAGCGTTTCCTTCTTTTTACTTCAGGAATTCTCTTACTATGCCTGTTATTAGTATCTAAATCTATACATACTCATTTTGAACTTTATCTTCGTGTGGTAGCACCTTCAATTCAATGCAACCTCACCATTTTAACACCAACGTGATTATAAAAATAGCGTTTTAAATACATACAACTTTATTTACTATTGCTTATGTGCTTGCGTTATTTGAAACACTTTGTCGTGTGCCTACCTACTATTCTTTATACGATATAATACATACTTGCGTAGATATCCAGATAAATATGAAGAGTAATAAACGGAAATCCAACAAACGTGAGTATCTCCGTTGTCCGTCTTCTAATTGGCGATTATCATGACGTGCTAAGAAAACGGTGGTGAATTTAGTACCTACTTATATTTCACTAAAACGAATATATTATTATTCATAGGATTTCTTTTATTTTAACTAGATAATTTATATATTATACAATGAAAATCGATGAACTATATGGATCATCTGCAAAGATAAAATATAACTATTTGGAATTTTACTAAAAGCTATACATTTTAGTTTCGGTTCTTTCCCGTACAGCTTAAAGAAAATAAATTAGTGTCCATATTTTCGGCTGACTCAATTGTTATCAATAATTACGTTAGTTTGAAATTTTTTTGTATATTAATTTGTTTCAAATTTTGTAATAAATTAAATTTTTGTTTTTGCGCTTTGTTTACTGTTATTACACGGAAACTCCATGAGAAGTTTATAAGTCAAAAATCTTACCCACTCAGAAATGTTTATATTTCTTCCCCAACATATTTTAAATTTTAATATGCCTTATCAATTATTCCCTTTGAATTCTGTCGGCATTCACCGGCGAAATAATTTTCCCAAAAACCAACGAAGGTAATCAGACACAATAATATTATTGTGGGAACAAAAATGTCTTATTTCATTTCCACGAATGGATATATTCCACGAAACGAGGTCATTTTTCCCTTTGCACTGAACTCAAACTCCCTCGATTTATATATGAAAAAAAAACCTTTCTTTTAAATCGTAAATTTTCGCATTAATTCGCATTTAATTAATCTTCAGTGTATAAAATTCGTAGTTTGTTTACATAATAATGATTACTTCCTGGTACTAAACATTTTATGCTGAAACGCAAAATTTTGAATCTTTATTCCTGTTTTGAACGGAAGTTTTTCGGTCATCAAAATTTCTCCAAAAAGGTAGAAATACTAGGATGTAGGATGACTGCTGTGTGCTGAGTGTCAGTATTTCATTATACACCCTACTGTTGAAAGGAAATTTCTGTTCTATATGACTTTCCCGTGTACGCAGGTACCACTTTTAAATTTTGAGTACTATCTGTATTATTTTTAACTTTCGGAATAAATCGAACATTTATACATATGAGGTTATTTCACTTGCGGCCATATTATTCACTCCATAAATTAAACCCAAATCTATAATATTAAGTCATTAAACCCGAACATGAACTCAGTTTTTTAAACTTGTCGGCGTTTAATACGATTGAATTTAAGCTGTACTCCGGAGACCAGTTTAAGTATTTTAACTCGGGCTAAAACTTAGTTTCAAAATATTAACATTTCTTCGTTCAGATACAATAAGTAAAAGTTTAAAAGTATAAAATGTAGCAAGAAGTTAAAAAATTGATTTCATTTGAAACACAGCCAATCAAATTAATTTTCAAGTGACAAACAACAAAAACTTAATGTTATTTTATGTGAAATAAAAGAAATAAAATCGGTAAAGCGCGCAAATACATCTTTATCCACCGTGTTTATGCATGTTTTTGAGTGAATATTGTAAATGTAGATTTAAATCATCGGGTTGAAAAAATTCGGACGTAAAATTACTACCTTAAACCTCATTTACACTCTGACTGAATAATATGGCCATTCGATTCAATGCAATATTTTATGTTGTGTCTTTTCTTTTTCTACTTCCCAGTTCCAAGTATTCACAGATAGGAAATTAAAGAGAGAATTTTCTTTTCAGAATTTTCGGGGGAATCGGGTAGGTGTACGGGAGCTGACGGTCTATTTAATGCTTAGCTTATGGTTTATAGCTTATACGCTGATCAAGCACATCAGTGCAGTGCGCATTATAACGCATAAAAAAATTAATAAATTTGTATGGTCTACTTGCTTTAGAGATTTTTTTTAGTTTGGCGGTTTGAGTTTTCCAAAAATGAAGTACGAACGTATATCATCACACAAATAATCAGTTTATTTTAAAATGAAGTTCTGCGGTTGAACTTTTATCTACCGCTGGTGTGCAAGTCACCTTAAATAAGTAAAAAAAAAATTCTTTAAGTAAAAAATTAAACATTTCTAAAAGATTGACATAAGTGAAAATTAATGTCAATTAATGACGAAAACCAGCAAAGGGAATCATTCTAGCGTTAGTGAGTTCATCTGTTAGCTGTTAAAAGATTGCAATGACACTCACTAAGGGACTAAAGTCAACGTTCGATTTCAGTATGCCTTCTATCAACCAGCTGTATACGTTAAAATACATATTTAAATGTTCATCAATTTTTTCAGTTTGGTGGTTCTCATTACCAAGTGGTAAAAATGCAGCGAAAGCGGCACTTGAAATGTATACGTACTGAGTACTTTGGCTCGTCTCTATTCATTCACTACGTTTTCAAGCAAATATCAACATGTCATACTCAGCGTTATCAAGTTTCAGGAGTAGATAATTGTAAGGATCTGTTCCATACATTGAGTACTACCTTTGTATAAAAGCGCAATATTTTAAAAAAGAATAAAAAAATTCTTTCTCTTGAAGTGCATGTTCTTAGTGTAGGTATACCTACTTCTTCTGTGTCAAGCTTTCATATAGCATAGGTAGGTATTCATCTTAATATGGTTTCTAATTAAGGAATTAAAGCTCAACTGTGTATGCGAAATTCAAGTCCGCATAATACAATTACAAGTAGGCCTAGTTCTTAATTGTCATATTATAGGGTCGCATCAAAAGAATACACCCACCGCTACAAAAACAAGAGGAAGTGCACAACTTCTACTTCACAGCAGCAATTTGCATGTAATTTGCTTGCCTATATTCTTAATTAACAAACATTATCCTTTATAATATAGCAACACTTAAGTTTTCTCTGTCGTCGACACTTAGGGATAAAATAGCAATCTCCGCTGAACAGTTGAGGGAACTTGAATATATACACTATAACCTCTTCGTCGTCTTAACACCAGCATAGAGTGTCATCATTGTCAAAGGATGATCACGGTGACAGAGCCTGCAGTGGCCCGCTTGAGCTTTTTAACCACTGCAGCCATACTTCAAATTATACTCGTTCCATATCCTTCTTAGGAATAATGTTTTCTTTTTATAAAGCTCGTTTCCTTTTCTTCGGCTTGTGTACGTTGTCATTCTGTTATGGCACTGTGTTAATGCAAATATTAGTTGTTGTTGGTTGCTTGGTATATAATTTAGTGTTCTTCATTATATAACTATGAGCCCAAGTAGAAGTAGAAGCTTTTTGTGGCGTTTTTGTATGCACTCCACTTAAATGAATTGAGTACTCAGTTTAGTGTTAAAATACCCGCTTTCAGAAGGGCAAACTCGAAAGTTATCCTTGCGCCAAAAAATATACTTATACGTATACCTTCATATACGAGTAAAATTACGACGATATTATAATTGCTTGTACAGTAGGCACCTTCTCATTGTGTTATTATTGTTATAAATTTATTGGAAAATGAGATTAGAAGGATGATAGGGCCTTAAAAAAACATTTATCAGATTCTAAATATGTAGACAATCGATATCTTAAAAATGAGACTGAACAATAGCCTTAAGTTTTAGGCGCATCAGGTCTTTAATGCTGATATTGCATCCATGATGTACTTTATCATTTGTGTGCAACTTCGACGGTTTCTTTCCTTAAAGCCAGAAAGGAAGTCTTGCATATAAGGAATCTTCTTAGGACGATCAAGCATTGCATATAGGTTGACTTGTGTCAAGCTAGAGACTAGTGTCTGTTTGCATGCTTCCAGATTGTATTCCGTTGTCGCTTATGCTCAAGATGTTAATCAATTCTGACATTACGATGATAGAAAAACTCAAAAAAGTGCGCCCTGTATGTGTGTCTGTCTGTCTGTCCGTAGGCTACTGAGGCCTACAGCCCAAACGGCTGCCCTGATTTGGTACAAACTCCGGTTTTGGAGTTTCTTTTTTTTTTGCACGGTAACCTAAATACTAAAGATACTTTCCATATAAAATGTTCATACCAGTTTGATTTCTTTGAACCAACCAACGTTCTAAGGATTTCAACCCCATATTGATATCTGAGATTAAGTAGGTAAGGTTAACATGACTGCATACTCAGTTTTTCCATAAAAAATCGAATACGAGTACTTTTGAAATTTTGACATACTTAATTATCTCAAAAACGCTATGAACGATTGTAAACAAAATTGTTTCTATGGTAATACTGTTATTTCTAACTGATTATTAAGCTCAGTTTTTCCCTATATTATCAATTTTCGAAAAAAGTATTTTTAATTTACCTGAAAAAGCTGTACCGATATTGACCAAAATGCATACTTAAGTAAAATTGATGTTTGTCGAAAACTAATTATAACATCCCGAACAATATATAATAAATACATCCTCAGTTTTCAGCTAAATAGTTAAGCATTAATATTTTTTCAAAATGAACATCCGAATATTTGTTACTGTTTTGTCTGCATAACTTTACAAAAACCGCTCTAACGATTTTGATCAAAATACATATTAAAGATAATATATAAGTATTCTTAAAAAAGATCCCGTATTGAGATTTTCAAAAAAAATTGAATAAATCAGTTTTTGAATTATTTGTTAAAAAATGACTACCCAAAGGCCGATCTACGTTCACATATCTACGTACGGTATATTTTTATTATAATCTCAACGCGCCACTTCCAGTAAAAATACATTAACAGCTACGCAAATCTTCTTTTAAGCAAATACTACCCAGCAAGGTTCGGACTTTTATTATCCTATACTCATATCGGAGTAGATCTACTTCACTTTTTGCAACATTTCTAAAATCTACTTCGTCATTCCGCTTGGCTACAAACTACTAAGATTTTTTCATATAGATCAATCAGACTGACTGTCGAAGATTTATTTTTTGAAATCAGCTTCAAATACTGTCGAGGAATCATGTTTAAGAATTTAATAGACTACATCTTAACCTTAGCTATTTTACTACACAGTAAGCAGCGGCGGAAAGAAAACTCTCCGAAATGAATTTAGTAAAAAACGAAATGAATTAAGTAAAAAGCAAAATTAACAATTGTAAAAACAGTTGAAAATCATATATTCACAAATGTTTATTGGAAAATCAGAATAATGTTTTAGTTCCACCTCTTTGTATTTATATGCAATATAAATTTGTTGATGGTAAATTTATGTTTTAAATACAGTGAAATTCGCTTATAGAGCGACCTTGGTTATAACGACGCTAATTCTGAGTCCCTTGATTTTGCACTATATCTTTCATACAAATTCATCCCGTTTTTTGCAAGAATTACAAATTTTCTTCTGGATATAGCGACGAAATTTACAGAAATCATCTAGTTGATGTCTAACGATAATGCATTCGAACACATTAGCTAAATTTAATCAAATTTCGTTCCAAAAGTTGGACAGAAGAGAGCCAAAAAAAGAGAACAAAACTTTTACCCTCCATAAAACGTACAAATTTTAGCCCTAGAAATTTCTTTGGGCTAGTTGGTTTTTGCTGACAGGTGGTTGTCAAATCGTTCAAAAGCTAATTTGAAACTGAGTTTTTATTTGATTTCATTTATATTTTGTGCTTGTATAGCATTAAAATAGGTAAAAAGAATTGAACTTTTTAGTTTTTGAATTCAAAGCTCTTGTTCTTAAATGTTAATATGTGTTTTGTTCCACTGATATTTGAATATTCCCGCCTATAAAAAAAATTCAAAATTTTCAAATTTGTGGTTCAAAGCAGCGACAATACTGAGACCCCCAACTCGCAGTCCTCTTGCCGCTGGCCCCCCCATTTTTTTTTTTTTTTTCAAATTCGCCATTTTGTTTTTCTATCGGTGTTATGTCAATTTAGAATCCGTGTGACATGCAAGAATGTACGAAAAATAAAAAATAAATGCTGCCAACCCCGACCAACCGTGGGGAAATGTGATAGAGTTCGGGAATACCACATTTTTACATTGCTGAATGCCATTTGTTAGTTATTATATATTGTTAAAAGGCGGATAATATTATTTTTGTTGGTTAGTAAAAATATTTACGGTAAATGTTTTACACAACAGAAGCATATTAGGACAAACATATTCACGTATTTATGACTTTTCGATATCATCAACATCGTTTTCATGAGTACATTTTTCTTAAATAACAGATGAAAATTTTGTCAAAATGTTTTTATTTGCATGCAACAATTCTGCATTGACAATTTTTCATAAATATTTTAAGCAAATGTACGCTTATTCCTACAAAAAAAATAAAAAATATCCACAAAAAACGAATAATTTAAAATTTAACGGATAAAATTCTGTGAACGCTGCCAGCAACTTTGCCCACAACGGAAGTGGTTCATATTTTTTGAGAGTATGTTGGTGAGCCGGAATTTTTGAAGTTTCGTGACATATGCCAATACGAATTTGTATGTATCAATACTAACGCACCAAATCAAGGCACTTCCGCTTAAATTAATATAGCTTGTAGGTAGGATAAGTAACGGGAAATCGGCCGAAGTTGGGGGTCTCAGTATTGTCTCTGGTTCAAAGCGTTCCTTTTCTTTTTGGTTATATCTCATTTCGGTGAGCAATTTCTCTCGCAATGAGAAATGTGACATATGTATTGTCAATATTGCACCAGAAAATAAGGGAACATACCTGTAGCTTGTTTGTATAGCGTCCGTTTTAAAGCGACATTTGGCTATTGCGACCATTTTAGCCCGGTCCCTGCATCGTCGTTATATCCGGAGTTCACAGTACATAATTCTTAACCTTTGTAAATCATATTTAAAAAGCCATGAAGTCTCAAGTTGGAAGAAATCCAATGTACATTTACATATATATTTATTTTTTGTTTTAGTAAAAAATCGAAAAATATACTTAAAATATACATCTTCTTTTTTTTCGACCATATTGAATAATAAGCACCTCAAAAAAATACAGTGGGCGCTTATAACTCTCTAATCAGAACTCGTGAGCCTATGATTTGATGATTAACCCAAAAGTGGATTTTATTTTATTTTATCTATAGTATCGCTTCTCAGTTTCGCTCGGCCCAGTGCACTTTATATGTTACAAATAACAGATTATCTGCCTGACCCACATTTATCTGCTGCACTTTTTGAATAAGGGTAATTTAATTTTTTTATATACGTAAAAGTCTGGTATCACTAAAATTCAAATGTGAAATGCAGACAGATAGCATTAGAGAAATTAAATGACCGCCGCCAGTCATGCATTCATTCAATAGGTGTGAATGGATAGATATAAGGTTATAATAACAAATGTTTTATAAAACGTAAGCAAATCACAAAAGCAAATAGAAAAAAAAAAAACAAAATCTACTGCTCAGAATTTTAATTCATTGTACCTACTTTTTCGAAAATCTACTGCGTAAATGAATTCCCCAAGTCCGAGCCCTGGTACATAGGTGTAAGCTTAATAGGCTTACATTTGCCATAATAGTTTAAGATGGTTAAATAATCCTTTTTCTAGTCCTACTTGTATTATTAACACAGTCTTAATCTTCATCTGAAATTTGGTGTAGGTTACCACAGCTAAAACGGTTGAATTTTACTCAATTTCAAATTATGGACCGATTGAGAAGCATAACTACTTAGGTACATCTAAAAAAAATTAACAAAAGTACACGTTCTTCAGAAGCTCTATCTAATGTTTTAATTTTAGTTCAACCTGCCTCATTTCGACACTTTATAATTTGATGTGAAAACAGTATTCCTCTCCTGCAACAGGAAAATGTTCACCAACCTTCTGCAGGGAAAATAGACATAAAAAGCCAACCAGCCCTGGGGTTATTCCTTGACGCTGTGTAAGCCCAGAATACGATTTTGGAGAAATGTGATGATGGTTATGTGAAATGTTTGGTTATCCATTGCCTATTCGTTACTAACGTTACATTCACCTATGATACTTTTGTAAAAAAATTGGCAGTGAATACATAATGGGACTTATAAGTATACAAAATAAACTCTTGTGTCAGAACGCATTTGTCTTCCATACTCACTTGCAACTTTCAGGCTTTTTATAAGCTGGTCGAGTCTTCTCAACTTTTATGATACGTATAATCTGTACCAGTCATTTTAATATTATGTTATACTTGCTTAGCTCCCAATAAGTTGTTTCCTTTTTTTTTTTGATTGCTATTTAATTTTTTAATAAACAAAGGTAAAGGAGAAGAACGTAAGTCCATTCACGGATGTTGCTATAAAGCTTTCAATGCACAAATTTCGCTGGAAATTTCAAAGACCAACTGAGCAAACAAGCTGACAGCAAACGATTTTTTTACCTTACTTATACAAATTTCTAATTAACACACTTATGCAGCACTAATCTTCATTCAAACAAAGGATTAAAGAATGCTATAATGTTTGCCTGGTTTTTTTTTCATCACTTATTCCTTCTGAAACCCTTTCACTCAAGAGATATGAAGCTTTTGTGATGCCAAAGCAATATTTATATGTGCATCTTATAAGTAATATGAATCAGAATAACCCCAATTTGTATTCGTGCAATTTTATTGCAAAATAGCCTTTAACAGTATATGCTTAATTAGTCTGTGTAGTAAAAAAGTATTCCAGTATCCACCTAACACACATATGTACTTGTATTGTAACGTCATAAAGAGTGTTAAAGGAGCTCGCGGCAAAAACCTCTGTTTCCAATCAAAATACCCAACTGACGTTAGCACCATAAAATGCTGCAGTGTAATCTTAAAAAAAATACTCGGTGCATTAAAAGCTGTTCCCTCAAAAGGAATTCCATGGAGATTGTGTCGTTTTTTATGGTATCTGCGTAGTAATGATGAAAATCTATTCTGTTTTTATTGTTCGCAAAAAGTTTGTCTAAATCAGTGCATAATTTACTTGTAGCCCTGCACAATCCACATGTTGTATTGCTCTGAATTAGTCATATCAAGCATATGCGAGCGACGTTTTCAATATGTGTACATTTTCAGTTACGAGTATATGTATCGTATATTGTATAGACTCGTTTTTAAATAAAGCGTAGTGATCAGAGTGATGACGAAGAATTCCAAGAATATGTTTTTGCTAAACCTATGGGATCTGGGTATCCCGCGTTGTTAAAAAAGGAGGGGCTGTGTCGAAGCATCCTTCAACAATTTCACTGTGCAATGATTCTGGGCACGGAAGTCTTTCTTGCTAGATTTCATTCTCTAATGATTTTTAGATGGTGACAAATTAATGATTGTTTTTCTTTTTTGTTCACTTCGTATTATGTCAAGTGGAAAAATTGCGCTTAGGGACATGTTCAAATTAGCGCGATTATTTATCATCTTCCATATCATCTGCCTGATGAGACCGGTAGGAAGAAAGGAGTTAATGATTACTTTCCTTAATTGAGGATAGGGATCAAGATTTTAGTTGTAAGTTGCAACTGGCTGTTGCGCTCGTTCCAATGTCCGAGTAGTATTGGATCAATAATGTTACTTTGTCAGCAAATTCTACTATTGATATTGCATAAAATATTATAATGAGACGGCGGTCAATAACCATCCGGAACTATAAATCGAAAGAGAGATTTAACATTCAAGGTCGTGTTGTTTTACCGGACCGGATTTGTAGATGTAAATCGAAAAAAAAAAACATACTTGAATAGATGTATTATTTATAAAAATAATAATATATTTTTCGTTTTTTTAGTTGGCTTTAAGCCAGAAAAGCTTATTCTTTAGCCTACTGCCATGAGTTTGAAATTCAGGTTGGCTAGCAAAATGCTGTTGTCCAACCTGTGCTTCAAACTTTGCTTTGGTACCTTTTCGTTTTAAACATGTTGGGGATTTTGCGATGAATTTGAATTTACTTTAATTTAAATTTAATTTTACTCTTTGCCATGATCTTTCTTTCATTTCTTACGGATTCGATGACCTTCACATCTCATCTTGTACTGCCTGTGAGCAGCTTTAGTTTTCTTTTGTCAATTTTTGAATGCAACGACACAGTTCGTGTATAATTACCCAATTAAAATGTTTGTGCGATTTTATTTATGCACGTCTATTATAAATCATATGCCAAAAGCCGAACATTATATTTATGATAAACATTAGCAAAATAATATGGTTTAATTAGTAACAATCTTCTCATTCAAAAAAATCCACTTAAAGCATACAACAATTTAGAGAATATTTGGGTATTTAATATTCATTATTTTGTGCAAAATAGACGAATAACTTATGGCCAACTTACACTATGACACCATATATGCATATATGAATCTGTTTTATTTTATTGGGTACCTAAAGCAAACCGACAAGGTTTTTATTATTATTTTTAATATATGTTATATATGCATGTCCTGTTGGAAACTTTTTAAAAACATTTTTTTTTATATAAATTACAGAGAATTTTACTATATTCAAATGGAGAAATATGCTCGACAAGCCGTTACAGAGGGAGTTAAAAATGGAGACGACCTACATGTAGGAGGAGATAGTGAGCTTTACCGTGTTCTTAACCTGCATTACAATCGCAATAATCATATAGAGGTATTTAAGTAAATGTAAAATTTTTCTATTTATATAAACTTTTTAGCAGATAATTTCACAATCAAAATTTGTGCACACATCGCGGCATACTGTAACTCTTATTTAGAGTTAAACACACTGCGCAGTATTATTAATAAATTTGAGTAGTTATAGACTTTAAATTTACGATAGCTCACACGGAAATTTATATGGAAAATATAGCCACTGGCCCTTACCAACAAATATTTTCAGTTTCGACTCTAAATTTTAGTAGTTCACAGTAGCTATATTTTCCTTATAAATTTCGCAATAATGAGCTTCTGTAAATTTAAAGTCGAGAATTATATTTGTTATTAGTACGGCGCACTGTGAACTAATAAAATTTAGAGTCGAAAATAAAAACTGTTATGTATGATACAATGCCGATATAACTCTAATGTTAGATAATTAGTTTCTGTTCATTACTTGGGCATTTTAAGTCCACTTGCAACCGTTATAACGTCGGAATACCTATATTCATATGGAAACGCTGCTATTGTTAGTTTGTAAAATGTAAACGACGAAGCCCCGTTTTTAATATACCTAGTTGATGGATAGTATTTATGTCAACTGTATTTTTATGTGAGCGTTTTCTATATTTTTAAATCTTTTCTAATACTAGCAGTCCCAGCAATGCTTCGCTATTATTAAATTTGGCTATAAATATATGTCTAAATAAATTGAAATACGATTGTATTAAACAGTTTTGGGCCACGACCGTTAACCAATAACACAAATAATATTCATAGCTGTGCATGGTTTTTTATAACTTGTTTAAAAAAAAAGTTGCCGCAACAGGTCCAGATCGTATGGCTAGCTTTTCGTTATTCCTGCGTTCTCGTCATTTTTTTATTCATTCCCCAATATAAGTTGGAAAAATAAATCTAAAAATTAATATTTACAGGATTTAGGAAGTAAATATTCTATTAAGGTATTCGAATGCAGAATCATGGATGAACAATAAAAAGAAAGAGCAGTTGTAAAACTACTTGAAGAAGTCTATAGCAACTGGCGACGTTGAAGTATCTAGTTTAGTAAGTCTGACATCTGGCTGACAAGATCTCGGTTTTGATTGGCTGAAATTGCTCATTTGAGCAACTTTTGATGATGAAGTTTATGGAGGGGTAGCCGACGAATATAGTCAAGAAATTCGTGACTGAGTACTAAGTTGACAGTTCGCATATGTAGCTGACGTAGAAAATGTGACGTTGCCGACCACGTTACATCTTATTCAGATCAATCTAGTCGACTTAAGATAACTAGACTCTTGGATATAGCTGTCAGTGGCTGTAGCCGTCATTTGTATGACAATTCAATTATCGCATATAAATGGTACAAATGACGGCTAGAGCAGTAATTTAAAAAAAAAAAAACTCTTTTTATTATTCCAGTCGATTTAGTTTCCAATTTCAGACATTTCTGCATACTTGCCAGACCTCAGATCGTATTTCTGAAAGTTGAAAGTGAGCGCGAAAGTGCTAACTGTCCGAGTTAATTCTTTAGAACAATTTATCCTTAAAAATCAGGCACTTTTTAACCACTAAATTAGTATCATAGCATTTAATTAGCATTTAATCTGGTCAGCAATTACTAAAAGAAAGTTTTTGCAAATTCTAATTTCAGGTTCCTTCAAATTTTCGATTTGTTGTCGAGCAAACTTTGCGTGAATTTTTTAGAGCTATTCAAGGTGGGAAAGATACTGAACAATCATGGAAAAAATCAATATACAAAATAATATCGCGAATGGATGATCCTGTACCAGAATATTTCAAATCACCAAATTTCTTGGAGCAGTTGGAATAAATTACGATTATTTAAACATAATTTTATATAAAAATTAAAATGTTGTTAATATTTGCAACATGACCTACAAACTCACAATGTGTGTGCATTAAAACGAATTTGTAAAAATAAAAAAACAAAAATCCTTTTCAGATTGAAAAGAGAGAAAAAAATTAACAACGTTTGTGGTTCCTATAAAAATGTAGTGTGCTTACGTCCAAAAATATATAAAAAGAATTTAAACAAAAAATATATATATAAATAAAAATAGCAAAAAAAAAATAACAAATTAAGTTTGGTAAGCGACTGTAATTTAATTGACGATATACTCGCGTTTAGGCCTTCATTTCAAAAGAAAATTGTAAATTACCTTTTAAAAAATTAAGATGGTAAATTTAGAGAAAACAAAAATTTATTACATAAAGATATATAATATTTGAGACAAAAAAAAAATTATTATTAAATTCAAAATTGAAAATACAAAAAGACCGGCTAATAAATAAGTGAGAATGAATTGGAGAAAAAAAAAATTGAACTTTATTTTTGTTTAGGTATATTACGAAGCACGCACTAACTTCTTTATTGTAATCTTACGCCGTTTACAAACCAAATTTATGAACCACTCTCCGAAAAAGAAAGTATTAATTGAAAAAGGATCATTCGCAAGACCTCTAAGAATATTTTTCCATAGTGAAATCATTTTTTTTTATCGAAACTAAAAGAAAATGCAACTATCAACAAAATAGATTAATTTGTATATGATTAACGATGTAAGTTTATTAGTTATTTTCGCAAGTTGAAATATTATTTATTCCAACTCCGAGAAAGAATTCAATGTATATTTAACCATTGTCGATGAAGATTGTGACCATTTAAGTGTAAACTGTATTGCAGAATCTTTTAAAAAGGGCAGTAATATAACGCTTAACATTTTTAACAACTGTTTACATAGGAATATCTTTATATATCCATGCTGGAATTCTAATCAAATGGGAACTGTGTAACATAAACATTTTCTTAGAATGTTTTAAGCGTGATGCTTATTTCTATAAAAGACAAAATGGAACCTTAAATATAAAAGGATTAATGTTTCTAATACATTACGATACTGCAATTTGATTAAGTTTATTTTTCACAAAACAAATAATAAAAAGTACGTAACTAAAATCAAACTTTTTTAGTTCAATATTATGTAAATGTTTGTATATCTATATAACATCTATGAAAAAAATTTAATGTTAATTGAGTTCATTCGTGAAAGTACCTCGATGGTACGAGACATTTTAAAGAAGGCAACTTTAATCTTATTCAAATCGTACCTATCTACAGTAAATTTATTTCCCCGACTTAATTTATGTTAGTGTTTATGCAACGTATGGTTATATAGATATAACCAGTGTCAAGACAAGCGTATACAAATATAAATTCTAACTGTGAATTAAATCGTCACTAAAACGAATACATACTAAAAAATATAATTTTCAATTAACAAAGGAATACAAATGTATTCTTTATCACCAAAGGTCAATTTATTTTTAAGGGATTTTAAAATCATATAGTTTGTTTAGTTTATTAATTTATTTATTTAATTTCACCTCACTTAACTAGTCTGTTATTATAGTTGAATAATAAGTATGATTTTTTTTTTCTTTCACATGTGTACACTTTCTTTTTAATACGGACAAAATATTTATTTAGTTTTAAGCTTTCCATTGGTTTTTATGCTACTTTGTATATATTATGTATTGCTTAAATGAGCACATCATTATTTTTAAATATTTGTTTACATTATTTAAAGAAAATTATAAAAAATATTGACATCTCATTTGTTTTTATTTTTCATAGGTTTTTTTTTGTTGTTTAATACCCAGCAAATGCGTAAATGTTGTGGAGTTGGAGTTGATCATGAAATGTAATGGTTTCTGTCTCATAATATACTGGATAGGTTAGGTATTTGAATCTTACTGTTCCAGTCTCCAAGTATTGCAAACTCGTTTTTTGTTCAACATGTATAATTTTGTATAAAAACTTAAGAAATTGGCAGCAAGATGTCGAATACAAATCATCTATCTCGTTAGATTTTTTATTAAATTGAGTTGCTAAGCTTAAATTAATCTTTTACAATATTGTTCCATTTTTGATTCACAAGCACATTACTATCTAACACAAGCCACTGTGCGTGTCAATCTGTCCGTGTCCATATCGAAACAATTTTAAGCTGCAGTGAATATATTGAATTTGGCCGCAATACCTTAGTCGTTAGTGTATTGGGCTACTAAGCGAGGTGTCCAGATTCGAATCCTGAAAAACACCCTAATTCCAAATTGGGGTTTTTTCCAATGCGCCACCTCTCGTAAATTTCTGACAAACATCCGAGAGTATAACTGTCTTGAAAGAGCTTCTCAATTAACAGTTTGGACTCGGCATAAAATTGTAGATCCCTTCCATTTGTTCCAAAATTAAAAAAACTGTCACAAAACGAATGGTTGTGAGACGCTAGGCCTAGAGTCCCTACGGACTTGCTGCGCCAACTATTTATTCATTTTTAATATTTATATTTAATGGAGAACTTTTTAATAATAATTAATACAAAAATTTAATGTATTATTTATTTCCGCTTTCATTCTTTATTCAATAAAAAGATTAAATTTATTATTTGTTTCCATTGTCATTCTTATTTATAACTACAATATTCTACATTGCTTATGTTCCTACAGTACCATGGCAAAAATATATTTACCACTTAATACACAAGATGGGATTTATTCAATATATAACTTATATTCGCTTTTCTATCATTATTGATGAGAACGTTTTGAAGATTGCGCTCTGTTTAATAGATCGCCTCCGATTCGAACCAAGAATACGAAATAGGCTTACACTACTACTACATGTATATTAGATTACAGCTGTTTTCAAGCCATGCGTTGTCATATCGCCGAAACAGTCAGTATAAGTTGTTGTTTAGCGTTTGCTGTTCTCCGTCGCATTCGCGCCAGTTTCCAAATTCTTCTGACTTTATTTTGACGACACTACACATACAGCGAAGGTAGTCCATTTCAACATAATTTACCCTTCAAGCTTTAAGCTTAGTACGCTGCTCGAGCTAAACTAAATTTTAACCGTTCTCCAACGTTCATCATTAAACACTAAAATTCTAGCTAAATATTGACAAGGGGTGCTCTGTGGAATCTCACAAAAACAACTTCTCTTTGAAAATAACTTCCTTGCAAAATACATTTCTCTCTGATTTTAACCATTTCAGATTCTTGGTACTCCTCGTCGAGGTACTCATTAAAAAAGCTCATCCTTGTTTAATTTTCCGCAACACAAAACACAACGATACATCAAGATTTTGCTTGAGAAAATGTGCCGAATAATTAAATGGGCGCCCTTAAATTTTGACAGATACATGAAGTAAATTTTGAAGAAAAATTTTTAGTTTTTAGCACGAGTACGATTTATCAGCTAATATCCTGAAGAGAAATTTGAATGCATATTTAGCTATAGGGTTTAACCCACACAGGGATTTATAGAACCTAATGATATAGCCTAAATAAATAGATATAAAATAAATAAAAAACATGCATTCGGTTTCTCAACAACGCAACGGGTAATGCGGTTAACGATTGAATGTTCTATATTTAAATCAAGCTCCAACGAATTTCATTATAATAACACATACAACTACTTTCTTAACTAACTTTTTTAATAAAAATTTGGAAATAAATACAATGAAAAATAACTTTGAAAGACAACGGTGCGTTCAGAATGAAAATGAAATGACACGTCATATCGTAACCATAATAGCCATGGTTAAGAAACCGCACGCACTGCCGTTGAACAAATTTGCCAACATTTTTTCTATTCGAAAGATAATAAAAAGATTTTATTTCTTCAATGTTGAAAAGTGATTTTGGGCATATGGCCGCAAAGAGAACGCTTTAGGAACAACATTCTAGAGCTTCAAATTTTCGAACAATTTTTCAAAAATTTCAGCCGTCACTGCACTTGAAGTTAACTTTCAATCGTTTTTGACTTACCTGTGATCTACACTGACCAACATTTTAAGGTCAAGAAATGGATCTACTTCCACCTATCCAAAAGACTGTTCCATCTGATCAGTTTCGTTCATTAGATGGAATAGCAGAAGACACAAGCATGGGGTTGACTGTTAAGGTCACCTTTTGTCCACCCGAACCAGATGACCTGGTCATCTGACCAACTTTTTCATACACAACGACAAATTTTATAAAAGGCATGATTTATGTGAAGATTTGGCGACATTTTGTATTTGTTGCTTAGCATTGCCAGTGGAAACACTATTTTATAGACTTTTGAGTACAATTTTACCTGTAACTACATTTTATTTTCCTGAACGATGCATGTGTTAGCATTTTAGTTAAATTTATTTGTTAATTATGAATACCGCTTAGATAGCTATTTCTCTTACCAATAAAATAATTAAACGACGAATAATGGCAAATACTTGTGAAAAGTAAACCACAAAATTTGAATTTGAATTTGAACGAAAATCCAGTTAATTGTAAGTCACCGTGATTAAGTCAAATTTAAAGAGGCAGTCAAAGTTTTGTTTCTTGAATATAAGTCAATCAATATAATTTTTCAATAGTAAAATGATTAATAATAGAAAAGAAACGTTGATTTATAAAAATTAACATTTCTCGAAAATTGAAAAAAAAAAAATAATGAGACGTTAAAAGCTCAGGTTGTATAAGTCTGACAGGTGGATGGACAAGTGAACAGCTTTCTTCAGTAGAAGTTCAGGGCGTCTTGCATTCTTTGCAACTACATTCTTGAATGTGTAACATTTTTGAGTCTAATTTCTTAATTTCTGTTCATAAGGGCCGTTACGTTAGCTTTTTTGCTGTTATTAAATCAGTGAATCACCAATTTAATGCTATCTATACATTGCATAAGTACTTGCTACCAACGTGTTTGCTCTTTAATAAAAAAATGTAATTCCTTATCATTGAAAATTATATATTTTAAAAAAAAAATATTCTCTGCCGTTCTTATATAAATTGAATCAATTAACACTTTAAAAAAAAAATAATTATAATTAAATTTAAAAATCTCGAACTTTAAGTTTGTCGTAATCAAATTAAATTTTAACAATAGCTAAATTTTAGGATATACAAATCTTTAGGCTCTCAAAGTTCGTATGGCTAAGGCATGAATGCAAAATTAAAAACAAAAAATTTTTTTGAAAAAATAAGGAAATTTAATAATTTATCGGTGAATTTCCTAGCTAAAAATTAACAAAAGAAAATTATTTTATTCCTACGTAAGTCTCCAAATTTGTTAAATATTACCTACATTGTATTTAAAATAATATTGAATTAATATCAAATTTATAATCATACAAATTCATATATTTGTATATGTGTGCAAAAGTATACATGTACCTATACATGTATTTGTATAAATAATTATGAGTTTTAGGTGTAACTAATAATATATGTATATTAAATTATTTTACTTTGCCTGCCCAATTTAAATTACACCGTAGTTCAAACCTGTTTATGAAGCATTTAATGCTAAACTTAGCTTTATTCTTTCTTTCATATTTTGTTTCGCACATTTTACTTAAGTGCTTGTTTAATTATTTATTAATTAATTTTTAATTTGATGAGAAAAGCATACGATATCAAATGCCTTCTAAATTAAATCGACAAATGTAACTGATTTTGTGATAAATTTATTAAGAAACAAACATTATTTTTCGGAAAACAACCTATATAATCGTATGTTGGAGCCGAGTTCCATCGACGACTATACAAAATTGTAAAAATAGGTAATACATCTTAGGAAATTTGATACAAGAAATTAATCTCTTCATAACACCCATTTGGATAATATCTAGGCGAAATTTATATTAATGCTAATATTTATCAGATACACATAGTTAAACAGTTTTAAGTTTAATTGTTTGAGTACGATAATGTAAAAAAAAAACAAATTCAACAGTTTTCAGTATCTACATGTATTTTTTCTTACAAAATTCTGTTTCCTTTTATAAAATTATGTTTATGTACTTTAAACAAAAATGTGTTTAGATAAACAATAATTAAAGTAAATTTATAAGCTAAGTTAGTGCAAACAACTTTTTATTATCAGTACCTATAGGCTTACACCACATACACACATATTCGTTCTTGTACTTGAATGAGGACGCAACATACATATTTTTATTTCAATGTATTTTTATTATGTAATATATATTAAATTATGTAATATTTAAGTAAAGCCAAGAAATTAAAAACCAAAAACACAAAATGCCTTTTTATTTGGTTTCACATCTACAAAACCACACCATCGTTTAATCTTTTGTTCGAAAACTACACAAAGACTATTTTAAATAATAATACTTTGTAGCAGATTCTCGAATAAGAAAAGCATTATTGCTTATTGGTCATATATGGAATTCATCTATAAAGTACAAATTTCAGCGATAATCTGCTCATTTATTTTTCACATCAGACACAAACGTATAATTATTTGATTCGATTTTGTTTAACTAAATATTTTTCTTTTACTCATAACACCATTATTTTATTTTTAGCAAAAATCAAATTTTAGTAAAAAGTTGTTTATATTGGCAAATATTTGGCGAAATCGCCAACCGTTTTTTATGATATGTTTATATCATCGAAAGTTTCGAACGCTAAAAATTATAGTAACTTTTTTCCCTTTTTCTTTTTTATGATTTTCTCTCCATGTTTTTTGGAAAAGAAAATTTAAACTCAATAGACCAACTTAAATCTATATTGTTAAAAAATTTGTTTTAAACTGTCAAGAAAACATGGCATTATAGCTTCGACATGAACTTATTTAATATGAGTTAGAAAGCACGCATCAGGTCAGTTAAAACTTTCAAAAATATTTATAAAAATAGCAATGCAGTTTACACAGAAAAAGCTTTTCTACTAACTATCGACTGATGGAGTTTTATACGCATACCTATAAAGAACTCTGAAATGCCTGTATAATGCAACTAATTCTTTGAAACTTACACCTTATAGCTCTTATCCTTGATATCCATTATATATAAAAAAAAAATAATAACATGCATTAATGAAACATTTTATGATATCCCATCAAAGAAAGCAGGTTATTCATTATTTCATTGTTATTATGATGCTTATATGATAATAAGAACCTGCATTATCTTATGGGAAGTAATTCGAAGCTACCAAGTAATATATCAATCGACAACAAAATTTGTATAAAAAAAGACAGAAAATTATGTGACAAATACAGCTATACATATTTATATCTCTTACGAAATGACATGAAAATTTAGGTAAAGTAAAAGTTTTCCATTTAATAGAAAATAAGGCACCAAAGCTTTCTTTTCTCTAAAAAACAAAACCTAACATGATATAAAATATAAAACACTTCAACTCACCCATGAACACATCCATACAAACAGACGTATGTGGTAAATTACTTAGATATTAAGGTATATTGTACATTATAGTTGTATAATTTAATGTAATATAGCAATACTGGCCGTTATTGTTTTATGGCACAATTCGGCTATATAAAACTGTATATTAAAATGTCATTTTGTATAGAAATGAATAGGGTTAAACTTAAATCTATTATATCATCAGTGCAAAACGAAATATATGATTAAAACACGAATATAGTAATTTGAATGCGATCCCAAAAATACCTCTTAAAGGAGTTTTTACAGCATAAAACATGAGTACGAGTATACATCATCAAAGTATGTTTGGCTATATAAATCTCGAATAAAAAAAATTAAAATGGTAAACGACACCAACAATCTAATAATACACATTTTGTTCTTTTAGTTTATCGCCATCTTATGTTCATTAAGATCTGATCACAATAATAACATAAATATTTTACTTTGTTTATAAAGCTACCAGAAAAAGTTTTAAAATCAATTAACGGACACTCTCATACAATATTAAAAACATAAATAACAATTCAGTGCAGTTCCGAAGAGTTCATGAGTTGCCAATTGTTTTTTTTTTTAAATAAAATAAATTGCGTTTTTTTAGTAGCACAAATTAATCTTATTTTTAAAGCCAAAGAGTAACGAATAAGAATGGTATCCACATATCACTCATTTTTATCACTTATTTAAACATTTTCACCAAGGTGTACTTTACTACATTCTGGTTTTTATTTTCTGCAATAGTCGCACGTGGATCGGAATCCAATTTTCCTCCATTGTTGCATAAGAATATTTTTTTCAGCTCAAAATATTTATACATTCTCTTACATTTGGTAAATTAACCATCTTCATTTCAGTCAAACTTAGCAAACAAAAAAAATTAACTGAAAATCATTAGAGAAGGATAAAGAATAAGTAATACAATTTCACACAGACAAAATTCTAAATTTGATTGATATATTCCAACGGTTACAGTTTACGTAACCTGAAAATTATATAAAAAACAGAGCGATTCCACAAAACTCATACAGCTGTTAAAGCGAAAATGAATATCGCAATTATTGTGTATATATGCATATACTTATTTGTATGAATGCATATATGAGATAAATAAATACTATTTAATGTGTTGATTTCATTTTAAACAACAATAGCCAGGGAGACATTCGCAACTCGAATGTGATATTTTTTCTTAATTTTAAAGTATTTAATATTTATACAGAACGATATACAAACAACCCTTAGCTAAACAAAAAAAACAAATCCTTAATGACAATATAATATTTTCGATTGTATATAATTAAATATATCTTTATTTAAATATTTAAACATCCTCGTTTGAACGTTACCTTTATTTAAAACCAAAAATTCTCTATAACTCACTAAATATAGCCACAGACTGTGTTGAAGTAAAAACACACTACCAATTAAGTTGCAATAGTAAGGAACACTCTTTCGAACAGAGAGAATGTTCCAAGAAACCGGGATAATTTATAGTACAATGCCAATACCAAATAATATTTTATAGAAGAAAATACAAACAAAATAATTAAATAAAGATTAATCTATGAAGTACATGTAAAAAATAATTTATATTTTTATACAAATTAGAATCAAACAAATAACTAAAACAATACACAGATTGTGTACTAATTAAATAGAAAATCATAAAGAAGAAAATCGTTCGTTTTATTAAAAGACACTCAAATTTTTAATTATTTATTCACAAATGGGATTGGTTGCACTGAAAAACTGTGGTTCTTTTCAAGCAAATGAAAGCGGTAGTACAATGTTGTGATTCTAAAACGACCAATGGAACATATGCAAAATACAAAAAAGAAACAAAAATCTGAATTTAACTTCAAAAATTAATTCCTTTGCGGAACCATTGCTATTCTCGCAGTGTAACTAACCCAAAAATAAGTGATAAAAACGCTTTTTACCTAACAACATTGAACACATCAATTAATCTCTTGACACATTGCGTGTAACGCTAAACAATTTTTCAACTTGTTCCAAAAAGTTAAATATTATTTCTATTTTTCGGTCGTATAACTTTGAAAAATAAAACATTATTATTCTCGTTTTTGCTCTAGCTCATTGAATGGTTAGGTAATATAACTGTTTCACTTTAAAAACGATATCAAAATGATATTATGAAATTATAAACGCAATAGCCCAGTAAAGATATTTTAGTTTGCACATCAACATGTACAAAGACATAATATACACGTTCAGACATTCATTTATTCATACGCGTTCAAAGTATAATATAATTGGCTATAAAAAGTTAAATAATATACAAAACCAGTCTGAAAAATTCTAGTTAAAGCTCAGACGATTTATTTAATTCAATGTATATCTTTGTTATGTAACCGTCACAAAATATACATAAAGTTAGTACATACCTACCAAAATCAAATTGCAATCACCAGGTGATTTAAAAAATAAAAATTGTAACAATTTATTTGGAAGAAACTTGAAAATATTGTTTGGGCGTTCCAAAAATACCAGCAAACGAAAAACGCAATTAGCATAAGAAGTGATTAATATTCCATTTGAAAAGAGTATAATTCGTATCAGAATTTTTTTCAAAATATGAATGAAAGCAAAAGAAAAGGAATCGGAATAGCAATAGAAACATTTGTTGAATAAACAAACACACATGTATGTAAATATATGTATATGGAAACGTATATATATATTTATATTTGGATCAACACAAATAAATCGACATAATATATTAATATATACAGAGACTGCAATAAATGTGATCAGATATTTAATAATAAATTTATGTATCAATTTTAAGAAATAAGCATTAAAATAAAGTTACATACATAGAAAAAAAATATATTATTAATAAATAAACGAACGTGTGAAATCGAATCAAATAAAATTAGTCATTATGAAAAATCTGTTGAAAACATAAAAATGTGAAAATAAATTCAAAATGTCTTTAGCATGTCAACAGTTCGAATTTCAATAATTTGAAAAGACATATATATATTTAAAAGAAGAAATGAATTTATAAATAAATATCATATTATATTTTACAATAGAGAATACATATATATATATGCGATCGTAATCCGGCAAATACTTTTAATTGTTTGCTAGTGTCATTTTTTGGCCTGGATATACGATCGAATATTTTACCAAATAATTTGCAATAGTAATGTGATGAGCCGTGGGCATTTACCCCCATGGTTCGGAACTAAAACCAGGGTGGAGAGTGTTATAAAGTTCCCGAAAAAACTGTTTGGGAACTTATGTACAATCTCCAAAGTTTAAAACCAGATTTTGTTAATTTTTTATTTCACATTAACACAACAAGGTTTCATTTAAAAGATTAATACAAAATATTTGTTCTTTTTCCGTAAACCACATCTTGTCAGAGATAACCAAAATTCAACAAAATTTAAGCTACCTAAAGTGTTTTTTATATGTAAGATTTGCTAAGCAGCAAGCAAAAACCAACAAACAAAAAACATTTTGAATGCTATTTTATTTGTATAAACATTGATAGTAAAAACCTAACAAACTCTTTGGCAACATTTCAATCTTTAGTTAACACTTTTCGACAAGGAAAATCAATTATTTCAACAATAGTGCCAGAAATATTTTTATAACATACTATTACATAAAAAAAAATCAATGTCGAGTAGATAAAGAAATTTATACATAAATACAAAAGTTTAAGTCTTTTTACAAAAAAAGATACATTCAAAATCAAACATATTTTCTAAATATTCAAATAAGTAAATACAATAGAGATTTCCATAACTGGGATCGCCTGCAAATTACTCTATATAGTTTCAGAATCTAATTGCGTATTAACAAGAAAAATTCAATAAAAATTACGTACATACTTACGTTATTTTTTGTACTTGTAGGCCATTAATAATATTAGGACCCCATAACATTAGTTTATTTAAAATGTTATTCGAAAACACAATCTAACATCATTAACAAAATACATATATATGTATAATATAGTCATTTTTATATATAAATAATATGTAAATAACTGATCAGTTGTACTATAAATACAAACAATTGAAGACATACTATATTGAAGTAAAATAAAAGAAACGGATTGCTTAAAAAAAGAAAATACTACAGTGGCATAACAGATCATTTAAAACACTAAATTAAAAAAGAATTCAAAAGTAAAGCCAGGTATAATTTTCCATAGAAAATTAATATTTTAATACCTATGTATAATTAAATCAAAAAATAAGTAAAAACTACTGCTAAAATAAACATGGTGAAATACTAATACATAATATGTATTTTTTAAAAGTTTCAAACCTACTTGTAAATAGTCCTCATGATAATTATTATCGAAAACAAAACCCTCCAATAAGAGGTTCAGTTAGAGATAAGTTATTTTTCTTTTAAATGGAAAGCTTCTACGAATCTTGGAGTAATAGTTCAATTTGGCACTATGTACATTTGAGGAACGCTAAAACTATACAGCAAAATCCTACGAAAAAAAAGCCAATGATAATAATGATTAACGATTAACGAGAACAAATAATTAATATGATTAAGCAAAACTTTTGCAATTAAACTGAAACTAATATTAACTTAATACTAGTAAATACATAACACTTTATATTCCTAAAAGAAGATAGTTGCATATCTTCAGTGAACTACGAAAGGTGTTAGTTTGAACTTAGAATACAGTTTCGCATTTCTTTATGTTTTGATATAAGTATCTTAAAAACAATTCTAAGTTCAAGCTGAACTAAAACTGTTTGAACAAGAATTCCAGCGAGAAAATGTTGTATTATTTAGTCCTTCAAGATTTTCGATAGGAATATTTTCAAATAAATCTATTAAGTAGAACATTATAAACTGGTACAAAAGCACAAATTTCAATTTCAGTTAAAAATCGTTCCTCGTAAGAATAAAATATTCTGTAATTATAATTAAATAAATTAAATATACGGAACATAACTATCCAGCAAATCAATTAATTTGTGAAATCTAAAAACAGTAGCAGAATAAGCCAAATGAACACTGAACAGTTAGAAATAACTATGATGCAAACAAAATTAAACGAATTGTTGTTTTTAAATCGATACACTAACACTCGAAAAACCTCATTAGTATCCAGACTCCCGTTACATGATTTGATTTAAACATAACATAGAATGCACATTAAAAGGAAAAGAATTTATAATTAATAATGTCAAATAGACGCAATACTATATCTTCCTTTAATAAAGTTGTATTATGTATATTTATTTTCAAATAAACTTTTATTTTCGCAATTAAAGAAAAACAACATACGTTTTGGTTCCGTTGTATTTTCAATATACATCAATATATTTTTCGACCAAACTTTTTGATGTTATACTGAAATGGAACACATAAATTTAGATCAGTTCAATTAATGCTTAAAAAGCGAGCTATAAAGAGAGAACTGTAGATCTCATCCCATATCGACATGTCTTTTAATCCGTAATGAAATACGAGCAAATAAACAATTTTTTAATTGTTAAAAGATTTCGGCACTTTTTGGGAACAGAATATTTAAATTTAATGCGAACGACTAACGACAATCAATTGTTTCAACAGGCACACCGGGTGTTTGCCTAAGTTTTATACACAAACCATTTAGAAACAATATATAAAATGTCTAGGTATAAGTGTAAAAATAACTCTTTCGGTAATGTTCCTATACGTATTAACAAAAATAACAAAATTAGATTAAAAAAATTCAAAAAGGTATATGTATAGATAAATTGATCCAAAAATCTAAAAAAAAAAAATTAAATGTAGGTGTGTTAAACATGTTACAATTGATCAAAGCAGTGGTAAACACTCGTTGTGCTTTGTGATGGAAAGTTAGATTCGATCGATCACACTTAGTTAAAAATAAAAATCAAAATAATTATAATTTACAGGCAGCATTTCCCTAATTTTATTCTACCTTCTTATGTAACGAAATGTACTATCAAAACAAGCAAACAAAATTAACAACCTTTTGGAAATATTTGGAATATTATCTCTTGATCAGTAAAAGTAAAAAATTGAAAACAAAAACTTACTCTAAAATCAAAAACAAAAAAAAATAATTTCTACGGAAAAATGTAAAAAGGAAAAAAATTAAAAATAAAAAAATATCACGAAAAAAGTACAAGCTTATTTTAAGCACCTTCGCGCCTTATCTTTAAGAGAAAAATAAAACGAGATTAAAATTAAATTAAACAAAAACAAAAAAAAAGAAGAAATTAAAGTTGAAATGTGTAATTTATTGAAAACATTTAAGAAATAATGAACTTTAAAACATTTCGATCGTTATAAGAACAAAACCAATTAAAATACTATTTTTGTTCGTATGTTTATTTTCAGAGCAATGTGTATTTTTTAACCAAAATCTGCCTTAAATTATATTTTCTGAAGAACGAACACAAGAGAATGTAAAAGGTGTAAGTTATACGAAAACAAAATTAAACAAAATTCAAAAACTCAAAATTATAAAAATTACACTAATAATTTACCTTCCAAAACAACAGAAAACAAAAACACAATAGCCATGTCTCTTTCAATAAATAAATAATCTTTTCCGTTTAAGTTTCGTTATAATTATTTACTTTAAAACAATATCTATACAAATAATACTAAAAACAATCAACAACAATAAACAACAACACGGAAATAAAAAAGGTGTATTCTACGTTATTATTTCTTTAAACGGATATAAATAATACAAATAAATACTCAATAACAGCAAAATAATATTTAAACAAGTAATTATTTTTAATGAACCAACCAATATAAATTTGAATCTTGAGTTATCTAAATTGAAAAGAAACCCAAAACAATATACAACTGTCGTTTTGTTTCCAAAATTTTTTTAATGTCTTTTGAAAGCAGTTATCTAGGATTGTATAAATTATGTTAAGTATTAAAAAAGTAAAACCCATAAATTTAGCATAATAAACAAAGATAAAATTTATAATTATTAAAAACTGCAGTTATTATAAAATTGTGTATGTTTATAAGTGGGTACGCATAATAATATCTGGTTTTTATATATATTCGTCTGCAAATCAATTTGAAACTGCTTGTTCTAAGTATAATTAACTGGCAGTCAAAAAAAAAATAAACAAATTTGTTAAAGAATTTAATTGTTACTTCCTTTTTATAATACAAAATCAAACCTTTTAACAAATTTAACCTGTCTTTGTTGAAATTATGTTATAAAACTATGCGAAAAGTACATTAAAGTAATAACCGTCCTGATAAAGAAGTCGCAAAATGTGGCAATACCGCAATAAAAATAAATTGTTCTTTCGAGAAACGGTAAACCAACAAACATTTAAAAAAGTAACTGCTATGACACTATTAATAAAAAGTACGTCGTACTACTACTGCAGTGTCACTTCTTTAAATCAGCGCTTGAATCATAAAGACCTTAAAGACTCTTATTAGGTGTTCGGGATTGGACTCTACTACTCAAACAGCGATTGGAAACATTTATTATATATATATCTTCAATTCTTCATACATGAACATGAATAATCGCTTTGAATTCACAGAAGCATATATGCCATTATCTATAGCCATATGGAGGTGTTATTCTCATACATAACTTACTTATTCGAAGACCCCCGCTAGTAAAGTGTTAAGCGAAATTGGCCTTGTGTTTCTAATGACTTTATCATCATCATGGGCAAACAAATTAAAAAAATCTAAACATCGATATTGGGAGAATGGTGTTTCACTGACCAGACCAGACGCTGGTTCTTCACTTGTCCTGTCACTCTGTTAACATGACAAAGACATCCATTTACCTAACATACTTCCGAGGCTGTTGATCATGCAGGCACTTATTGCTCACGTAGTTTTGTCCCTCCGGGCAACAAAATATAGTTTTTTCCTCCCTTCTCACCGTAAGCATTCGTTCAGCCGTTGCAACCAGAGACGCACTGATGAGTGAACTCTAATAAATTGTGTGATTTGTAAGATGAGTTCGGGCGTTTACCCAGCTGAGTTTGCTTAGCGATCTTACCAAACTTATCTCAGAATGTCCAGTCTCATTCTGTATAATGCATAAGTGCCTGTATAATGCATAAGTGCATACATTCAACCCTTAGTGAGAGCTTGAGCTGCATTGACGAATCTAGGTAATATTCACAGTGGCAAGATTACTTCGCTGTTTTGAAAAGTCTTAACCCGACCTCCCGATGTTGTTTTTATTTTTTATTTGATGAACTGGAGGTTCTTGTGGTGTGCTACAGCACCTTTCTATGTAAATCTTCTGTCACATTTTTTCCGATAAATACATTTATTATCATGCCACGATTTTTTTCTACCGGTAATTCGACAATCACAATAGGATCCTTAAGGAAATCTGGTGTGTTCGAAATGTAAATGTCTGAAATTATACGTGAAAGTGCACATTGGATACAGATTAACCTAACTCAATTGACATACGACCTACAAATTTGATGTAGGGGCTTATAGGAAGGATAACTGATGATGCGGCCTTATTAATAATCAAGCTCTAATGTCGACAATTAGTTGGCTGCCAGCTTTAGTAAAAATGTTCAGCATTTGTGAAACCGTACCAACAAAAAATTATACCTCCACATATCCCAGTGCGAGAACTTTTTTAGAATCTATTTGATTTGTTGCCATGGCAGAATTTGAATTTCATATTGTTTTCGTGAAAAACAAGATCAATGGTTTAATTCACAACGAGGATTTTATTCTAAAAAAAAGGAATACATAAATTGCAATTAAATTTGCCCAAAAGATATTTCAAGTGTTTTTTTAAGAGTTACTTAAGGCAAAAAAACAAGATATAAAATAGGAAATGCACAAATTATCCGCTGATCTATCAAATATCATATGCAAATCAGTACTTTTTATAGTACGCTTTCCTCTGATTTCTAATACTTCATGATTGATTTGTGAGTGCATTTGTGTCGTAATAAGATCCCTTTCAAATTATTCAATAAACGGAACACAGTTTATTATAATGCTTTGATGCAAATCAAACCTTATTGGTGGTCTAAAGATACCAATTTAATAATTTAATAATAATAATAGCCTGATAATTCATTTCAGAAATCTCATGTATTTTTGTCTCTGCACATCTACGGTACCTTTCGAATGATATAAGTTTCTTTCTACTCATTTCATAATAAATACTAAAAAAGTCTACGGAAACTTCGGATGTTCACGTATTAATATAATGATATGATTTACTGATGGATCATTGTGCATCCCAACATTTGGTCCTACGCGAGGCGGATAATTTAATAAAATCAAGTACGAGAAAACAGATTTTCGTTTGATCCTCTACGCACTGAATTTTTATCCATCACATTTAATACGTCGATCTTATCATCATCAATAAAATTCTACCAAGGTCAAGAGATCCAACGGCAGCCCAAATCAGAGAGTCAACATCAGACCATTGCACTGAACATCTGCGCAATCGCATCTTGGCCGCTAAACATTTTCAACGCTATCACCGACCCGTCGCTCGCTCCCGCATGTTTCGAATTTGCTGCATCAGACAATCTGATTAAAACCAGTTACACAGAAAATAATTCTACGAAAACTTCGTTGTGAAAGGTATGTGTTCTGCAATTCGGTTTTGATTTATTTTTCTATTAAGTTTATCATTATTTATCGAATTAGTCTATAGATAATAGATAATAGTTCGAATACACTTAATTAGATTCAGAAAACAAAAATTAAATACGATATGGAAACCTTTATCTTTTGGGCGGATCATTTTGTAGAGTCCTTTGCTGATATAAAAGAAATCCAAAAATGTTCATTAACACCAATGTCGCTTGAAACGAGAAAGATTGAGATTGAGATTTGCATACGCAGATTGCGTTCGTGGGACTTCGGAAGTGCTTACACAAGAGAATTTAAGTGCAGTGAAGAGTAAATGCAAGCTATCGAGAGAAACTTACATGGGGTGCTTAGAATACATTTTAAGTGTATCTCGCCAACTATGTACAAATCTATGGATCATCTCGAAAACGGAGCGCTTAGTAGTCCGCAAGCCCCTCAGACGATGATATTGCCTACCACGCAGGAGAATGTTTCTAGTATTCCCCAAAGTAATTTATTCTCACTTCCGCCATGTGGTTCGGAATTATTTCAGGGCGATTATGTATCGTGGCCATCGTTTCGAGATATGCCAAGACTCGAGGGGAAGCATTCATTCAACATTATAGCCAAATTTTCTTTAACGGATGTTTATTTTGAACTCGCATGGAAGGCTCTCGTTGATCAATTCGAAAATAAACGAAGTTTAGTTATTGGTCAGTTAAAAGTGTTGTTTAATATACCTAACATAACAGTCGAACGAGACTTAGAAAAGCCATCTGAGATTCCAACGTGGAATACCATGAGTAAGTTTATTGCCGCGAGGTTTAAAGTACTAGAAACTGTAAGTGATTTGCGGATTCCGACAAATCCAAAGCCAATTTCCAAGGTTCCACAGTCTAATTCAAACGGAAAATTCAATGCATATCACACCGAATCACCTAAGCATTCATGTTTGATATGTAAGGACAGCCATCCAGTTCGAAGCTGTCCTAAGTTTGTACAAATGACTGTTTGAGGTAGACTTGAAGCCGTTCGAAGCAACAATTTGTGTTTCAATTGTCTTTCTTCTTATCATAACTTACAAGTATGCAAAAGCCAGTTTACGTGTAATTACTGCAAGAAGCGCCATCACACTCCACTCCATAAACAAGAATCGTTGAGTGATAAGCTATCTTCATCAGGTAGTATCCGATCCAATATAGATCCTAGTTTACATACAGTCCACTACTCAATCATTTCCAGCTGATGTTAAATCGTACTTCTCGACTTCTAAAAAGCAGATACTTTTGGCAACAGCCTTAGTGTCAGTTTATAGTCAGGGTACTAAATACACTCTCAGAGCATTAATTGAACATGGGTCACAAGTCACTTTAATTTCTAAAGCTGCTCAGGTACGCTTAGGTATCCCAATCATACCCACCTATGTCCAAATATCTTACGTTAACACATCATTAGCCACAACTTCTAAAATGCAATGTCACTTTACTCTCGCACCCGTCTCAACTTCAGACATTCACATTTTCGTACAAGCAACATTCAATCGCAGACAGTTGACTCATTTGATTGATTTCCTCATTTGGGGTTGATCTTTATCCAGAAGTCATTCTCATTGATCTTCGTCACAATATTCTAGGGAATCTTGTCGTCCAAAGCACAATTTTTGGCTGTATTATTTCCGGTCCTATGACGGTAAATACATCATCATTTTCGGCGTTTGTTACGTATTTTAATAAAGTTTCTCACGATTATGCAATCAAGCGCTTTTGGGAAGTAGAAGAGGTAACGGAGTGTGGACCTCTTTCGGGTCCTATTTTACATACCAATACGTTTTTAATGCTGACATAGCCAAAATGTATAGGCAAATATACGTCAACTCTAGCCATACACCTTTTCAAAGGATTTTTTTCATAACATGTTCGAATGAGAGACTCACGGACTTTGAGTTGCTAACAGTGACATTCTAGCGGCAGGTTTTAAATTAGATTTAATCGTTTTTGTCTAGAATGTAAGTTTAATGAAATAGCTCAATAAAAAATGAATTTAAAATGAATTTAAAATGAAATGACTCACGGACTTTGAGTTGCTAACAGTGACATTCGGCGCACCCTACTTGGCGATACGCACACTCCTACAGTTAGCCGATGACGAAGAATCCAAATTTCCCCTCGGTACCTTGTTGCAAAATATACCAAAGGATTATCTTTGTAATGAACGATTTCTAGATCTCAATGACCAAAGCTCGATCAAAATTCTTAGTGCTTACAGGAATCCTAGTTCCGATGCATTCCACTTCAAAACTAAACCCATAACATTACAAACACCTGAACAAAACGTGAAGGTTTCTCCCATATCGCTAAGATCTTCGACCCAGCTGGTTGGCTTGCACCTATAGTAGTAAAAGCGAAGATTCTGATGCAGCGAATATGGAAGGAAAAAACCCAATGGAATAAAAATCTTACATCGCTATCCTTATCTGTCTTCGAATGGTTTACAGCATCTTTTCCAGATGTAAGCATTTTGGGAATACCTCGATGGGTCGAAACAGGTTGTAATACTGTAACGCAAATTCATGGGTTTTGTGATGCAATCAAGCATATTCTGCCACTCTATACGTTCGTATTTTAAAAGGCCCCAATGAAATCGCGTGTCATCTGTTATTTGCAAAGACGAAAGTTGCACCCGTTGACCCAATATTATTGGCGACATTGGAACTGTGTGGCGCTGTGCTTTTAGCTAAGCTCGTGACATCCATTGTTTCCATTTTTAAACTACAATATCTCTCGATATTTTTATGGACAGATTCCTCTATTGTCCTCGCGTGGCTTGAAAAACCACCCTGCTCGTGGCAAACTTTTGTTGCAAATCGCAATATCAAAATAAAGAGGTACGTGGAGGGGTCAAATGGAGGCATGTGTCCTCAGGGGATAACCCAGCTGACCTCGCAACGAGGACGATGGCTCCTGGTGAGCTTGTTGACAACGAGCTGCGGACCAAATGGCTACGAAATTGCTGTGGCCACATTTCACTCACACCGTTGTCAATGAAGCCAACCTTGAATTTAAGCCTACAAAATCCTTTTATACTTATTGAAGATATACTCGGAAGATTTTTATCTCTTTCTCAAGCATTTCGCGGAATATCGAATATATATTGCGCTTTTTGCACCGCACAAACCCTCGTTTCGGATCGCGATATGTTTGTACAAGTCGTGATATTCAACGAGAAGAAATCATTTTCGCTTAAGAAAGACTTGTAATGCTTTCTCAGAGAATCTATTTCCAGAGTGAATACAACGGACTGCAAAATAATGAACCGATTAAACGATCCAGTAAGGCGCTAACACTCAACAAGACCCATTGTTAAACTTAGTGTTATTCCTTCTAAATAGACAATCAGCTAACAATTAAATGTCTTTTATAATATCAATTACATTGTTGCTCATATTTATCCAGACCGAATCAAATAAATTGCACCAGTATCTATGCACAACATATCCTTTTGTATTAGTTTTTTTTTTAAATTACTAGGTATAAGTTTATATAGTTTAGCTATCGCTAATAACTTTCCTTTCCGGAGTGAGCGGAAACCCTTTGGAAACAAAAACAAATGGTTCTTCATCCGAATCATCGATTTCTTTTCTTTAACAAACCATTATAGAGGTAAAACCTATCTGACCTTATATTGGAATAAACCACATTATTAGGATATTACTAATTGCTGCGTTGTTATTCTAATATGATTTAAACGTCATCATACTAAGGGATCATTTGCATCCCAACAGGAGGATTTATTTAGCTAATGCCCGAGATAAACATGGCTTTCTCAGCATTAACATTTGACCTTACAGTAAGCAATATTCTGGCAACTATATTTGTGAATTGGTAAAGGGATTTTGGAAAGTGTTGAGTCTTTACGTAAGCTGCCAGACTAATTACTACTGCACGCTCAAAAACTTGCCCAAAGTGAGTGCGATTTTTGCTCGGTTAAATAAATGGGTTAAGGTCTCTGTTAAAAAAGCTTGTATTCGTAGTTAGGAACTACCGAGAAAGTCGGTTGATTTTAAGTACGTCATTTTTCTGCGTGTATATGGGGTGCGTTAATGAGTTCAGGCATATCATTTCGAAATCCCCAAATTGTTCTTGTCCCTGGAAATTGATTGAGCTTGCCTTACAAGAGCTGCGATTGGATGAAACAATAATGACAATGTCACGATTCTCAAGACCCACCATATTTATTGGTCTTCTTTCACCAGACTCAAAAAGAAGTTTCGGCCTTGATTCAACGATCTCATCCTGGTATTACAAAGAGGACTTCTGCACGGATGCAAGAACAGGTCTTCGAAACAACCCATTTAACATAATCCCACCAAATAATCGATTCCCTCGACCGTCTTTAATTTCATAGTTAGAAACAAAAAAAACATTTACCTTTAACTTACCATTACGTTCCCCTAGATCTCAAGAGTTGTTCAACTACATAACGGAATTACAAGTTTGTTTGATGTTGAATGGATTATATGTAGTTGTAAGTAGAGAAAGAAGTGCCGACTCTTCTGCAGGGAGGATATTCTTTTATTTGCAATATTCGATCGTGATTGTTCTGTCTCTTATAAAGTTTGTTTGCGACTGGGAAGCTCATCACATTACAGTACAACTTCGACAATCCGGACACATATAGTTTTGGGCACGTTCGGATTATCGAGTTGTCCGGACTATAGTAGTGAAAATTATTAAAATAATCTAAGTGAATTAAATACATATATATGTACGTATGTACTTTGATTTATTTAAGAACATTAAATTATTGCATCAAATTATTATATTAAATACATACATATTATGGTTTATTAAAAAATGAAGTTATTTTGTGCTGACTAACTTTGTTGAGGTGAATGATTTGTGCTTTTTGCTCTATCCTCTTCAACAATAGAATATCCTGCATATCTATATTATTCTCCTCAAAAACCATGTGTAAAGCGCGTCCTCTAATTCTGGATATTCTGCTTTTTTCATAACTTTTCTATTTCCTAAAAAAAATATTTCATATGTTATGAAAATGGTTTATTACATTATTTTGGTTCAAATTTTACTGGGTCCATTATAGGTATTCGAAATAAATTGTTTTATTTTTTCCTTATTTTTTTTAATGTCGCAAATCGTTGATTTAGGAACATGGAATTTTTCGGCAACCTGCCTAATAGTTTTTCCCTCATCAAGACTTTGTAAAACATCACACTTTTCCTTTAAAGTTAGTGTTTTATGTTGGCGTTTATTATTTAAAGACATGGCGCTTGGTATGAAATTAGTCAAACACGCTTGCGAAACAATGCACCGAAATTGAAGTATGTAATGATAGTGCGAAATGTAAACAAAGGTAAGAATATAAAAACGGGGAACCCCCGAAATTGATTTTTTCTTCCAAAAAAAAAAGTTGTCCGGATTGTAGAGGTAAAAATTGTAAGTTGTCCGAAATGAAGAAGCGTCCGAATTATTGGAGTGTCCGGACTGGCGCATGTCCGGACTGTCGAAGTTGTACTGTACATATATTTATCACTGTTATCCAGTAGTTACATCTTAGATACATAAATATCTTCCGCGTTTAGAGTGATTTTGTAAAGATCTAGTTTGTCACTGTCTTTCCATTGATGCTGTTGTCTCCTTTTACCGACTCTTCCTGTTATTGTTCTATTTTTGCATTCATCTATTTTGCCAATGATTTGGGGGACACCAATTTCATTTTCGTTTACCATTGGAGCAAAAAATACTTTTCAAATGACTGCAATTGTGTATTAAGTAAAAAAAAAGCTGGCATCAGCCATAGATTAATTTCTGACATATCACCAATCGCCATAAATGTGGGGTCGGCCAGAACCAGACCAGTTTGTTCAGAATGAGTGAATCTTCGAGTATATAATAAACAGCGCCATTAGTTTGTTGCAGTCTTGTATCTATATATCGAGTGTAAAAAGAATGTTTTAAAAAGGCTTTATGAAGAGTATAGAGTGTAAGCTTGTTTTTTCATAAGCAATCATGATGAACTTTTTTATTTGGTTGCTGCAAACGAAACAAGTATAAAATGTACCGTCGCTTCCAAAATAATAAGTTGTGGGCAAATTTAAATAGTCGTGTATTCTCAATTACTGAAATAGCCACAAATTTATCTGACCACATCCATATCCGTTGAATACAATAGCAATGAAGGCAACCAAAAAGCAATATACAAATACAGGCAAAACTAAATTGAAATTTCGAAATAACATGAACCACTGTATAGGATTAACATATCCTAGAAAGCAAAATAATGATTTAAAAAAAGAGTCACTTATTTCGAAATCTAAAATTCTGGCAAAAATATAATTATCAAAAAAATCTCTCATCAAAATACAACGTGGGCCATAACGTCCGATCTAAAGTGCCTTCAAAATAATGTTGATTTTTTACGAAAAAAAAACTTATAAATTATTATAAATAAATTAATACAAAAAAATGGGCCCTCTAAATAGACTTATCGCCCCCAAAAATACATGACTATTCAAATATGTCTCGATGTACTTTCGCTAAGTTAAAAAGACAGTAGTGTTTTCAAAAATAGGTACCATAGTTATTTTTTGGTTACGTTGTACGCAAGTATGTATCTTAGAAGAACATTTTTAATTTAAGTTTCAATTATACTCATCCAAAAACACAATTGCTATTTGTAATAAGCAAATATATACAATAACATTTTGAAACAAAAGGAATGACTTTTTTTATTGAGAAAATGTATCAATTGACAAACTGCTAATTTTAAAATCAAAACGAATCGGAATCAATTTATATATTTGGTGGAGAGAAATACAACCATACTACATTGTGTTTAAAAATTAAAAAAATAACATTATTAAATACCAAATATATATGTACATTTAATTGTATATGTGCACTCTACGTTGAGCACCGATAACTAAGTATGGTTTCTTATGTGTGTAGATACAGATAACAAACTTTCAATTGGGTTGAAGAAGAAAACTAACTAAGATGTTGCATCTGTGCGCACACGAGAAAAAATATTTACTATCAGCAAATGACCCAGCTGCTGATAAATGGGTGATCAGCTGAGGAGGGTTCCGAAAATGACGTTTGTGCCAATCCACAAACAAAATCATTAAAACAACATTTTAAAACGAAGTATTTGAAAATAATTAAAATTTTAATAAAATAATCGTACAGAATTCAATATACTGCTTAATAATTGTGTCAATTCGTTTAATTTATATCGTTACCTACCTTAGGTTACATTTGTTTTTTTATTGCAATATCAAGTATTGACACAAATATTAAGTCAAATAAATCACGTCTGTAGCCCACTTTAGGCATAGTAATAACGACATACTCGTAAGTTCAATGGAACCAATCCATGCATGGTTTTACTATGACTTAGTCCGTGTCATACAGCACTTACTGCGCATACGCATACATATATATAAATATATAAATGTACGTATATATTTATATATATAGCTAATAAGATGTGTGTATATGGACATATTTAGGATTTAAGAAAAAATACTACGTATATATAACTATTACAATTATGAATATAACTATTATTATAAATTACACAAAAAATATCTAAATATGAATATATATATATGATAATATCAGTATGTCTGATGAGAAAAGTGGACTTTTGGAAGCAATATACTCGTATCATATTGATTTGAATTTATATTTTGTTTCCCCCTTCAAAATAATTTAACACTTGTGTATGTTGGCATTCCCAAAAAAAGCATCAAAACTTATAATAGTTGGGATTTGTGTGAATATGTGAGTACTCAATTAACGCTATAATGTTAACAGGGAGAAAAAAAAATGTTTACAAGAGTATTCGTTATTAATTTCTGCTATCAAAAAACTCAATGTAAGAATTTAATCAAAATTTATTTTTGCTGATATGTGAAAAGCCCAAGCTATACCGTCAATATTTATTTATAAGTTCGGCTGACATACATTTTATAATTGGACGCTACATATTAAAATTAAATTCATAAGAATTTTAATTAACTTTGCTAAGAAAATTAACAATCGAACACTCATTTGTGCAAAAGAGTGTATCTGATAATTTTCATTATTTTAACACACTGTGTACCCTACTTTGAAATTACAAAACAAAAACTGTTTCTGAGTAGTATAACGATTCATATTCCTAAAGCTATTTTGAATTTTACTAAAGCTAACAAGTTTTTGACCAAGCAAATATGCATTTCGGCCAAATGTTGTATTTTACATAAAAGAATAAAAACGTAACAAACCTTTTTTTTACTGGTTTATGTTTTTGCTTGGGAAATGCAACATAACTCTATATTTATCATATATGTAATTTATAATTGCATTGTACATTTTGAAATGATATTTTTTTAGGGTCTCGTTTTGATTATGATAAAAAATATATGCGTAGTAACATAAGTATATCATATTATTTCATATTAAACATATTTTAACGGACATTAAATATTTGGGGAAAAAATTAATATTTATTAAAGTATACTAAGAAAAATAAGGAACAAATTAAATGAAAGGAATAGCAAAAGGAGTAAATAAATAAATAAATTTTAAAACTCAACAAACAGATTATTTTACTGAAAATTACGTAAGATTTGAGATATATATTGTTTATTTTCATCTTAAGAAATAAAGTTTTAAATCGTAAAAAATGAAATTACCGTTTTATTTTAAGTTTCTAAAGGAATTTAAGAGGCACACAAGTAAGTTCAGGATATGAAAAGTATTTTTCAGCTGAATATAAGAAATTAAACTAAGGTATTTGGGTGATAGGACCAACTCTGATTGGTGCCAACTTGATGATACCCAGTGTTGCTACTCAATAGCAACTGATGCTAAGTAAAACCAAGTTCCTTTCTTCTTTTTCCAAAAAAATTGAGCCTTGTATTTACAGCAAAAAAAAAATGTTTCCTAAATATTATTAACAATTTAGGTATAAACATTATATTATGCCAAGAAGGACATTACCGACTCCATAAAGGGAAAAAGACAACACTATTTACTGGCACATAAATTATCAAACGAAAGAGCTACTAAGTCTGCCCACAACCAGCCTTTTCGCTGTCTCACACACCAATTGTTTTCAGTTTACATTCAAGTGGTATTCACCGGCTATGGTCTTGTGCGTTGTGAAGCAATGAGCATGGCTCTCCAGTTTAGGCTTGCTTGAGTTTTGCGAGAAATTCTGATTTAAGCGAATCGAAGAACAGAAACATATATACTTTACCTCAATTTGTAAGCTTTTACCATCTTTTTTTTGGCACAAATCTGAACTTTTACAAAATAACTTTTTCATAAATGTTGGCCGAGAGGACAACATTCTGTTGAAACGCACTTGGAATTATAGTCATTTTGACTTCCATACCCTGGGTATCTACACTTCTTTCAGACCAAGCGCTCTAGCATCAGCGATGTCTTTCAAACGGAGGTTTGGTCTTCCATCTCGTGTCGAACCTGAGAGCTGGGATTCGAAGAACTTAGATGAAGAATTATTGTCCATTCGCTCGATGTGGCCGAGCCAATGTAGACGACGCGTTTTGGCCTTTTGGACTACATAACATATTGGTAGAGCTCTAAAGTTGCCGGTTTTATTCTCCTCCATTCGCCATAAAACAGAACTGGCACGATAAGGGGTTTATGTCGTATATAACATTTCGTCCTTTGAGTTTGGAGTTTTGAACTATATTGTAGTGCCGCGTAGCAGCGGTTTCCAAGGGTAACTCTTCGCCGGGTATCATTCCAAACTGAAATTTTAATTTTATTTTCGTTTCGAATTTACAATTTGTTTTAGCACAATTTACATAATTGAAATACAGAGACATGACAAACTTATGCCTTTCTACTAGAAAAATTTACAAATGACAATAAATAAATAAAATAAGAAAAATGTTTGTTCTTAAGGCAAACAAAAATAGGGAGTTAATGTTTATCCGAGGTTGGTGAAGTCCTTACCTACCTTGACATTGTTACTAACAATAATGACGTTTTGTCCTAATTTACTTCAAGCTCAATATATTTCACCTGTTCTTCAATCTACATGAAAGCTTCTAAATGTCTAATTTCGGAGATATAAGGATATAAGGTTTGCTCAGTTATACCACTGAGCAGGTGCAGCCGCTGCTGCCTCGGAGATAGCGGTACCGGCAGTCGGGTTCCGCACAGTTTTGGGCTCATGGGCGGTCTGGTTTGGGCTTGGGGTACTTAACGCCGTCCCGGTGGTACTTGGGCCCGCCGAGCACAATTTCACTAAGGAGCAATGTTTAGTTTTTGTCTTTGGAATTAACAGACTAGCTTGGGATGTAGCACGTGGTTTGGACACAAGGTTTTAGGCACGGTTTTTTTTTATTGTTTTTGGGGCACTAAGGGCATTTTTTTTTTTTTTTCGTACAGTTTGCGCACAGAGTGACCGGTGGATTATTGGACTTGGAACAGGCACGTGCCCATTTCAGGTGGCAGACACCCACCTGAAATGTGTTTTGGTAGTAATTGGGTGGCTCTTTGCATGCTCTTTTCCTCTTCGTATGGCCATTAGATTTTGATTAGGCATCAGCTATGACAAAGGGTCAGGGGGACATCAACTTTTTTTTATTGGGAAACAGGTATGCGAAGCAACACTAAAATGGTCAGATAATTTGCAAAAATCCGGCAACGCTAACTGAAGGGCAACCACAGAACTAAAGCATTTATTAACATTTATTCCATCCATAACATTTATTACATCTATTAAACAACCAGAAAGTGCGCACAAACTTTTCCTCACTCTGAAGAACAAGGAGTCGAAGCGCTTCACAAAATGTTTCCATGGCTGGAGTGCACACATGGCTCCACCAGAATAGAGTGCAGATTCGTTTCATCTTACATATTTATAACACGTACTGATAGTTTTACATGTAAATTATTTTATATTCAATGCATATACTAAAATGTTTTGGAACAACAACAAACTACGATTACTGGTGTTGGCCTAATCGAAGACTTTGTAAATAGTTGTGACGCCCAGTTGATCCCTTGGCAGACCAACAGCAGTGCATTTAGACGAATCTGTGCTTTTTTTTATGTCACGATTCTCCCTGTCAACCTTGGCTTTAGTTCTCATCTCGTGCTCGAGTAGTTTAAGACGGTTTTTCTCCTTCATTTCGATCTCGTGTTCGATGGTTTGCCGGCGCATTGCCTCTTGGAGTGTGACACTTTCCTCTTGCCTAGTAAGTGTTACCGTTTAAATCAATTCACACAACTTTTACTATATTCTTACGTTTTGAAACTGTCCTCCTGGATCCGTTGCTGCTGCGACAATTGATCTTCAAAGCGGCGCCTTGCCAATTGTTCTGATATTTGGCACGATGCTGTTGTTGCTTGTCTCTTCCTAGAAGTGGATACAAATGGTTAGCAATTCGTCTTAAAGTTCATGTTAATTCAAATCCAACTTACAATCAGGGTCTTCCTATGCTTCCTTCGTGATCGATACGCTTGTGTACAACTTTCGCCTGTTCAATAATGTGTTTCGAATTCCTTGACTTTGGCCATACACTCTTGATGGCGTGTGCTCTCCTGCATCGTGGACAAATCAAGGGCTTCTCTAGCATGATCTTGAGTGGGAGCTTGTGATTTAACAAACCATGAAGAAATATCAAATAATTAAATATATATAGTGAGACAAATTCATTGAATAGTATGGCTTACTTATATCGATTCTGATTGATGTTCATCGTTGTCTCCAGTGCGATCCATTATTATGGTAAGGTTAGCGAACACCTCAACGTCGGCTTCTTCCTTAGCTGTAAGACAAATGTATTTAAATATTAATTTAAACACTTAAAATACACGAAAACTAACATTCTTTCAATTTGTTGAAGGAAAAATACAATTTGTTTTGCATATTTTGACAGTCTGTCACTCGACTTCTGTCAAAAGAAATTCACGACATTTTTTTTTTTTTTTTGCTTTTTTTGTTGAAGCTCACACGGACTCTAAATTGACATAACACCGATAGGAAAACAAAATGGCGAATTTGAAAAAAAAAAACTGAGGGGGCCAGCGGCAAGAGGATTGCGAGTTGGGGGTCTCAGTATTGTCTCTGATAGCAACTTTGCCCACCGCGGAAGTGTCTCTGAAGCAACTTTGCCCACAGCGGAAGTTGGATATTTTAGGTGCGAGTGTGTTGGTGAGCCGGAATTTTTGAAGTTTCGTGACATTTGTCAATACGATTTTCTATGTAACAATACTATCGCACCTAAAGTTTGCAACCCCATGGTAATATAGCTTGTAGGTAAGTAACGGAAAATCGGCCGGAGTTGAGGGTCTCAGTAAGTTTGTTTGACGTGGGCCCTAGTGCGCACTGGTTTAACCCTAACGTGTTCGATACAGCACTGAACTCGCCCTGGCACTGAAAACCTGTGTTTGACAGGACTTTTAGGGCGCCCTAGTTGTGCCCTGAACTAACCCCAGTTAATTTGTCGGGGCAAGAATTCAGTGCTGAGTTGCGTTGTCATTTCGCTTGCTGTCATTCACTTGTTTATCGTGATAAAGGCAAATACAAATAAATTTGGTATTCAAACGAATTGAGTTCATTCATTTTTAACAATAAACAAAAAATAAAGTGAAGATACCACTTCGTTCAACAAAAGATAAATATTTTTCAATTTCAAAAACTGGCAGAGTTCAGGGCAACATATTTTGCGTTCGATATAGTAGCCGAGTTTTCAGGGTTGTGTTACAGTCACCCGTTTTGCCATGTCTGCAGGGTCTGAAAAATGCAACGAAAAGTAAACGAAATAAAAACATTACTACCTATATCAGATACCTTTTTTTTATCGAACACACCCTCTCCGTCACCTATACCCTGTTGTGTCCCTCATGCTGTCCTGTAATGGATTGGAAATAGATTTTGACATGAATGGTTGTAAAAAATATAGAAAAATAAATAAATATACTACTTACCCCTGTAAATGTTGTCCATGCTGTTTGTCGCGATAAAGATTTTTTTGTTTACCTGCTGAAACGTCAAAGTGAGTGGGTTGAACCGATTGAGTTCAGAGATGCATTGTTGACTGAACTTTTAGATGTATGTTGGCAGAGTTCAGACACATTGTTGATTGAGTGGGTTTGAAAATTCAAAGAGCAGGACGTTGAGATGGCGTGAAGAAAATAGCATGATCTGTAGCGGCTACTCCAGAAACGGTGGAAGATTGGACAAATGTTAGTGATAGTGGTACTGGGAGACTAGGGGACATTATTGGCTGGTGAAGCCGAACAATAGTTCTTGCCGAAACCATTGTGTGGTGCAAAGTCAAAGACAGTGGTACTTAATGGCCACAGTGCCGAAGATTTTTTTTGTTGTAGTAGTTTTTTTTTGTGATCTAAGAACTAAAAAGGAAGCAGAAGGGTTTTATCCCAACAAATAAACTATTATTTTTTTTTATTTTAAACAGATAGTGGTGAGTTGATGAGGAATTTAATGTTGTATTGTGGAAATTAATTCAGTGTTGTGTTAGGTACCTACCAAAACGTCATCATTTGGCGGTCAACGACTATCCAGAAACCAAATCGCAAGGAAGCCGTTACCGCCAACATTTTTTGTTGCACATTTTTGTTGTACATTTTTATTCGAGAGCCTGAACCGGGAAAGGGAAGGGAAGTGCCGCAAGAGCACCCGCTTACCACTCCAAAACGGTCGGCATATGTCCCGTGTTGCACCTCATACGGTACGAAGGCCACACAAAAACAACAACTACAACTGAACCACATTACACCAACAAAAATCTCAAAAGACAGAAAGATACTGTGGACAGAAGAAGAGCAATTCACCGAACAAGTAACATACATATACGTACAATCGTTGCCAAATGAAACATTTTGTTTATTTTTATTTTATATTAGTTTTTATTGAATCTTATTTTCGTTTTCGATATCAAGTTTTTTTGTGTTTTACATTTAATTTTTCCTTTGTGTCGTTGTTTTGTAAATTAACGTAAAAATTTGTAATAAGTTTTGTATCCAAGTTTTTTTTTATATACCTATTTACAATTTGTGTAAGACCCCTAAAGTGAGCTCATTCTAGGTAGGAGGTAATTGGGAATTCAGGAGTTTCGCGGAGGGGGATCAAAACAAAAATTTAACCGGTTAGGGCAAAGGGATACCAAATCAGGCATTGCCAACATTTCAATTTTGTTAAATTTTATTATGTTTTTTGATTTTTTTGTTTGTGTACATTTTAACATCTTAATTTATTTTCTATTAAATTAAAATAATTTAAACACGATTCTTTAAAATAAATTAACTGTCACAATAAACGATTCGTCATGTAATAGAACTAATTTACCTTTTCTTTTACGGTGAGCTGTAAAGTAACATTATGGCATCTTAAAATAATTTCAAGGGGGTGACATAGGGTGGTCTAATACCTTCGGAAGATGGGCTGATCGTGCTGAGACATCCATAGTTGGGGAAGTTCAAAACTCGCCGCCGAACTTCCAGGTAGGGAGGGAATAGTCATGGCCGCGCTGAATTCCATCGACAAAAGCAAGCGTGCCCTGCTCCTCGCACCCAACGCTCCCCCCCTTCTCTATCACATCCTATCCAACTGTCATTTCCTCATCCTGTCTCCTGTCATTTTCAAACCCCAACGTCCTTATAGTCCTAATAAATGCCTATTACAGTTGTGCAGGGTTTTTAGCAGATGTGGAAAACAGCTGATACTTCTCTGTGCGCACTAGTGGGCACTAGTGCTAGGCACGTCAAACAAACCTAGTATTGTCTCTGGTTACAAGTGCGGATAACGTAAATTTTGAAATAAAGCCAAGATAGTTTTTTTATATTAGTCATGATAAAAACCAATAAGTTTGGCTAGAAATGAACGGCAGGAAATTTAAAATGAGTTTTGTTAAAGAAAAGACAGAAAAGGATGAGGATGGGTGTATAGGGAAGGATGATGATGGCGAACATAAGTAGGAAGTGAATGGTGGCAGCTTATGGGGCTACTTAGGCGAGAGTAGTAGTCAAGGTAGGGAGGGTAAGACAAATTTCTCGCAGCATCAATGTCACCCAGGCGCGAAGACTAGCATGAATTTTTTTGTTGCTAGACAAAGGGTCAAGTCCCACGCCCACCAACGAGCTAATTGAGGGAACTAGCATGCCAGCACTGACCCAATGCAACCAAGGTTTATGCAAAAAATCATCTTGCTTTTATGAGCATCTCGGTAGAGAATACCGAATTCTTGCATTAAAGTCCAATTCATGAACTCACATATACTAGAATAGAAATAAGAAAGTGTATGTGACTTCATGAATTTTTCTGGAAAACAGCTTGTAGGCAGCCGCCTTTCCACTGGAAAGTTATATATCTCTGTATTCCATTATCTTTGATTCAGAGTCTTTGTTATAAAATTATAAACTTGTCAATGATAGTTCGGGGCGATGATTCGGGTTCCAAATGAACACACCATTTGGCAGAAATTCGGTAACATCAACGACAATCAAGTGCCAAATTGGCGTAGGAACACAGGCATTTGCCCTTTGACTACTGCGAAGTAGGACCAAAAAATATTCATTACGTCGACAGAACCCGAAACATCGCCACCGCCCAAGAAAAAGAAAAGAATAAACCTTTCCCAACTTAATAAAAAGAAGGTTAAATCGGCTTATTACTTATAAGACGACGGGTTTCTTTGTTTAACGAAATTAATCTAAATAAGAGCAACAGTCAGTTGTGGTAATAGCCAGCGTATGCAAGGTCAAGCGAAGGAGAATCGCACTGCATTTGAATCAAGCTGTCGTCCATGCCGAACAATTCACAGGTAAGAAGAAGTTCTCGCCTTATTAAACAAACTTCTACCACACAGAAAGATGGCAAATTGATGTCCCAGCAAGAAGAGCAAGAACATTTAGACGCTGGTGAAATTGATCCCGACATGAATGCCACCATGAGAGAAGACCCCAGCCAGCCATGCATTCCATCGACAGCTATAGGGGCACTTCAGAAGCAGATGGAGGAACTTCGGTTGCAATTTGATGCAGCCAACGCTGCTTCCGAAAAAGCGGAACGCCTCCGCATTGAGCATTGAACAACTACTCATCAGTCATCAGCCTGCCAGCACTACCCGTTTCTCCAACGAAGAATCCTCAACTGCAACCATCCTTTCAACAAGCCAAGATGTCGGAATTAGTTCTTCAGCAACAGCCACGTGCATGCGTGCCGGAACAGCCCAGTACGCACCGTGTACATATTCGTTACCGCCACACTCATATCCAATGAGCGTGTACCAGTGTTGGAACAGCTCAGTACGCACCCATGTCGTGGCGACCGCAGCCGCAGCCGGCACAGTCCAGAACAAATGCTCCCACAAGTGTCGGGGCTATTGATCACGAGCCACAATCGCAGCCACAGCTTATACCGCCACAGTACCGAGAATAGCAACATTTCTGCTACCTTTGAGTACGTTCTAGCCCTTCAGGACCTACCTGCTTTCACCGGCCGATCTGAGGAGTGGCCGATGTTCTGCACCGCCTGTTTGGAGTCCACCGCTATGTTTGGTTACTCTGACGTGGAATATCTATTACGCTTGCAGAAAAGCATCAAAGGGGATGCGAAATTGGTCATGGAAGCCCTTCTTATCCACCCAGACAACGTAGACCGAATAATAGCAGCTCTGGAATTTCGTTTTGGTCGCCCGGAGTGCTTGGTTCACAGCCAATTATCTAAGGTTAGGGAGATCGTTCGGATTTCAGAAGGCAGATGGGAAATGCTTATTCCATTCGCCACCAGCGTACAAAATCTCTCCACGTTTCTTGAGTCTAGTGGGATGAATCAGCACCTAGCTAACCCTATTCTTATGGACGAACTTGTTAGCAAGCTTCCAATGAGCAAGCGTTTGGAATGGGCTCAACGAAGCACCTATGTCAAGCCATATCCCACGGTGAAGCACTTCGACGAATGGTTGAGCAAAATCGCCCGTCTGGTGTGCCTCGTTACTACTTCTTCGCTGCAACCACTTGCCAAAACGGACAACGGGATGAAGCCGAAAAATCTGCTGTTAGCTTTGGAGCTTACTGTAACACGGTGTCAATGCCACTCATCGAACGACCAATCAACATCGAAGGTCCTACATAATGTTGAGCAGTCTTCGACAGCAGCCGCAAAGAAGAGTGTCTGCCGCCTGCAAAGGGAAGTCAAATCCCTTAAATAACTGTAGGAGCTCTGTCAACTTGGAGGTCGCAGCAAAATGGAACTTCGTCAAGAAAAATAAGCTGTGCTTCTCTTGTTTAAATTACGGACACAACGTCATTGCTTGTCGACAGCGGAAAGTCTGTGGAACTGATGACTGCTCCAGAGCTCACCATCCATCGCTACACGAGTCGAAGCCATCGCATACGCCAACGCCATTTTCAGAGGAGTTCGAGCCAAAATCCAAAACATTGTTGAGCAGAAGTACAAACCCGAACCCAGCAATTTTCATTCGTGTACTACCATCAGTTATAGTAAAGAATACGATCGATCACCATAGGTATAGGAGCCAAATTCCAAACATGCGTGATACAAGGAATATCTATAAATATTACAACGAAAAGTGGACAAACTATATCAGTCGCATCGATTGACTGGTCTCCCAGTTATAAAATAAAGAAAAATTACTTTTTAGATCTTTTCCTCATATTTAATAATAGATTTATTGTAGGGGGAGATTTTAATGCCAAAAACAAGTGTTGGGGATCTAGATTGACAAATACAAGGGGAAGAGAACTTTATGAAGTAATAAACTGAATTAGCGGCAAGTATCACTCAACGGGAAAACCTACGTATTGGCCAACAGATCGACAGAAAATCCCAGATCTTGTAGACTTCCTTGTTACAAAGAATATATCGTCTAACGCTATAAAGGTAAATGAAAGGCCAGATCTTGACTCAGATCATTCCGCAATACTTTTAACATTTGGCGATAAAATTACTATTAAAAAAAAATAGCGCGAGGCTAGGTAATAAATTGACTGATTGGAGCTATTTCAGACATAATCTAGAGGATAGCATTCAGTCTTAGCAACAATTGCAACAGAAGATCAATTAGAAGAGGCTGTCCAAATCTTAACTGTTAACATTCAAAAAGCTACATGGGCTGCAACACCTAAAACAAAAACTAAATTCCAACAAAACTCGTATCCAAACGTAATATGTGATTAAATTGCAGAAAAGAGACGAGCTAGAAAACGTTGGCTGCAATCAAGGGCGCCCATCGACAAAACAATACTTAATAATCTAAACAGTCAGCTTAAAAGATCTATAAGAGAATTCAAAAATGAGTCACTTAAAAAATACCTTACCAATCTTACGAATGATGCTAGTACCGAATACTCACTCTGGAATGCAAGAAAGAAAATGAAAAGGCTAATTGTACACATCCCACCTGTTAAAAACAGAGAAGGTAACTGGGCAAAAAACAACCAAGAAAAAGCTAATTTATTTGCTGATTATCTTCAAGGTGTTTTTCATCCATATTGTGGCGTGGAATGAATCGTGGTGAAATGAAAACAAACTAAAATGGTGAAATGAAAACAACCCCCATTAGTCACCAAACAAGTTCCACTTCCACGGAGATTGGAATCTGTCAATTCCCCACTAAACTAAATTAACTGGGAATTTATCAACTGCTGAAAAGGGGAAAAAGTATGTCAGCCAATTGTAGAACCAATTGGAGTTAGCTAGAAAGTTCTCGAAGAGATGGCAGTTGATTTTTATCGGTGATTGGTTAAAGTTCGAGATAGTAATCGGTTGTGAAGATAAATAATAGAGTGAAATAAATGATTGGTTTGAATCGTTGAAGAATTGTTTAAGTAATATTGTTCTAGTACTTAATTAGTGTATAATCCATAAAAGTGTAATAAAAGTGATTCTGACTAGAAAAGTTTAACAGAATAGTGTTTTATCTTTTCGAATCCCAGCCCAAATGTAACATTGGTGTCAGAAGTGGGATAAAACTTATTCTGTGCTGAAGCGTGTGTTATAAAGAAACATTAAAAAAAAAAAAAAAAAAAAAAAAATTAATTAAAGTGAATTTGTGATTTTCGAAATTACAAGTGACAAACAAAATGGGTCGTGTATTGCTACAACTAAGCATACCCCAATTAAAAAAAAGAGGAATCTCTCCACAGCTGGAGAGAAAAGTGACCTCATACTTCGTCTGCAGGAGGCTGTCGAAAATGAGGGAGAAAATCCAAAGACCATGCTTTTCGACGTGGCAGAAGAACAAGTAAGTACAGGCGTTGATATTAGTGCTATGATGGAATTACTTCTTGCCAAGATGGAAGAACAGAAGAATTCTCTAGAAGAACAGAAGAATTCTATGGAATCGAAGTTCGCAGAACAAAAGAATTCTCTAGAAGAACAGAAGAATTCTATGGAATCAAAAGAATTCTCTTGTCGCCGCACAAAAAGATGCCGTGGAAGAATTTAGGAATGTTCTAAATGTAAAAATCGACGCAATTGATGACAAATCAAACGAGCATGAAACAAAATTTGAGGAAATTAATGAGACATTTCATAAACACGAGAGCATAGCTAAAGAGCTCGAAAAAGTCAAGAAACAGAAAGCTCGGGAATATTCTACTGACTGCCCAAGAAGGAAGGAGATGCAACCACCCGTTTTTGATGGTCAAACATCATGGCCGATCTATAAGAGACAGTTCGAAGCAGCTGCAATGACCAATGGATGGGACGACGAGGAAAAGTCGATTGCATTAACGCTCGCATTACGAGGTACAGCTGCAGAATTGCTTCAAACTATCTCCGAAGAAAAACAGCGCGACTATAATGCTTTGGTTAAGGCTGTTGAGATGCGGTTTGGTGACGACCATATGCAGCAAGTGTATAGAGTGCAACTGCGCAGTAGATTCCAGAAGAGGAGAGAAACACTCCAGCAGCTGCAAGCGGATATAGAACGGCTAGCGCACTTGTCATATCCCAATGCCGGCGAAGATGTCATCAACGAAATGGCTATTGAGGCATTTACGCCATAGAGGACAGACAACTGCAGATGGCTCTACGAATGGCTGGAAAGAGAACTCTTCCTGAGTCACTGGCATTTGCATTAACTATGAAAGCTGCTGATCAAGCATCTCAAGGATTCCACCGCGTGAGAGAAATACCATCCGACGAATGTTCATGCCAAAGAACAGAGGTAGTAGACCGGAACAGTGCTCACAGGGGACCGATCCGTTGCTGGAACTGCAACAAAATTGGACATCTTCAACGACAGTTCAGAGCTGAACGTGGACAGGGTAGTTGTCCACATTGCATAACTAGGAGTCGTATCGAGGAGGCATCTGAACAATCGGCGGATGGAACCTCACAAAGCCATCAGTTAAGAACCAACTTCGCGGGGCGGAAGCTGGTTTCTGAAATCGACGCCCCGAGGACCACAATTCAGGTCTCCCAGACCAAACGATGTAATAGGAGCTTGACAGTGGAAGCCCATATCTGCCAGAAAAAGTATGTGACCACAATCGATACTGGTGCCACCGCTTCCATAATAAGAAGGGACATCGTTCGCCAATCATGGCTGCAAACAAAATTAAATATAGATAGATCTAAGGCCGAAAGGCAATAATTTTAAGTATATGGTTTAGTTTAGAGCGCTCGCTTGGAGCCAGTAAGCTAGATTAAGATAAATGTTAGTTTTAAATTAGATTTAATCGTTTTTGTCTAGTATATAAGTTTAATTAAGAATACAATAAAAATGAATTTAAAATGAAATGAAAATGAATGGCTGCACAATACCAGCAGCTACTGTCTGAAAACAGCAACTGGAGCAACGGCAAAAGTGCACACTTTCTTAGTAGCCGATATATGTGACGAATGCATCATTGGAATCGACTTTATGAAGACGCATGATGTAGTACTCGACATCGGCTTGCAAGTTCTAAGGTACAGAAACGTCGAGATTCCAATGGTTTACGGTAACGAAAACGTTGCAGCTCTAAGAACAGTTGTAAGTGAGGACAAAATATTACCACCTTCGTCAGAGACACTTATTTGGACAAAGCTGGAAGGTGATCCTGGGAGCTTCCGATTCTACTTAATAGAGCCAGATCCACAAAACTATTATCAGAGCTATATCGTCGGAAAGATGCTTGTTGAACCTAAAAACAACTTGGTTCCCGTTCGTGTCCTCAATGTGGAACACAGAAGCGTAAAGCTGAAGCAAGGGGAAGTGATCGGAAAGTGCGTACCAATTACTGCGGTCACAAAGTTGTCAAATGAAAGTCCTGCGAAACCGGTTAGACCTACGGAGATATCGGAAATGAAAAAGAATATACTCGAAGAGTGCGAGCTGGATCAGGAGCAGGGAGTCTAATCAACGAGTTCGCTGATATATTTGCTTCGCAGAGTAGCGAGTATGGCCGAACACATCTCCTACAGCACCGAATTGACACCGGGGATGCAAGACCAATTCGTCAGCCTCCCAGACGACTACCATTGGCCAAGCAGATGGAGGTTGCAGAAATGGTGTCGACGATGGAAAAGGAGGGACTGATTGAGAGCTCAAAAAGTCCGTGGCATCACCGGTCGTCTTGGTCAAAAAGAAAGACGGAAGTACGAGATTCTGCGTGGACTATCGCCACCTAAACAACGTCACCAAGGAGGATAGCTACCCCCTGCCAAGAATTGACGATACCCTGGACACACTATTCGGAGCCAAATGGTTTTCTACTCTTGATCTGAAGAGTGGCTACTGGCAAGTACAGATCCATCCAGAAGACCGCGAGAAAATAGCATTCACAGCAGGAAACGGGCTTTGGCAGTTTACAGTAATGCCATTTGGACTGTGCAATGCCCCAGCAACTTTTGAACGTCTAATGGAGCGTGTTTTGCTGAGACTGACGTGGAAAACCTGTTTGGTCTACCTGGACGATGTCATCGTGGTTGGTAAAACGTTCAACGAACATTGAAATAACCTTAAGGAAGTGTTCCAAAGGCTATCAAGTGCACAGTTAAAACTAAACCCGAAGAAGTGTTCTCTATTCCGAACAGAAGTGAAGTATCTCGGGCACATCATCTCTCCAAGGGAGTCAAGACTGATCCGGAGAAGATCGATGCAGTGAAAAACTGGCCGGTTCTCAAAGACAAACATCAACTGAGAAGCTTCCTGGGACTTGCGACCTATTACAGACGGTTTTTTTAAAGGACTTTGCCAAGATCGCAAAGAGCTTGCATCAACTGACAGAAAAAGGCAAACAATTCAAATGGTCAGGTGAGTGCGAAAACAGCTTCAAAGAAATTAAGCAACAGTTGTGCGACGCCCCCATATTAGCGTACCCTACCGCTGGGAAAACATTTATTGTGGATGCAGACGCTAGTAATGTAGGAATTGGAGCCGTCCTTTCCAAGGTGCACGAGGGCCAAGAGAAGGTAGTTTCGTACTTCAGCAAAGTTCACTCAAAGCCAGAAAGAAACTACTGTGTTACCAGGCGCGAAATCCTTGCTTTGGTACTGGCAACCAAACATTTCCATAAATACCTCTATGGGCGAAAATTCATCCTTCGCACAGACCATGCATCTTTAAAGTGGCTTCTACACTTTAAAAATCCTGAAGGACAAGTCGCCAGGTGGATCGAACAGCTCCAGATGTACGACTACGAGATACAACATCGAAAGGGAAGTCTTCACTCAAATGCAGACGCTCTCTCCCGTCGACCGTGCAAAGCAGATTGTAAACATTGCTTACGACACGAGGAAAAAGATGTCGTGTCCGTTCAAAGGGTGACAGCTATGCCTATTGGTGGCTGGAGTGCGCGGGAAATCCGGGAGGTTCAAAAGGAAGATCCGGATATCGAACCCATTCTCGCCTGGAAGGAGCATGAGGGAAAACCAGACTGGCAGGAGATATCCAATAGGAGTCCCGAGCTGAAGGCTTACTGGGCGCAGTGGGACTCCCTTCATGTACAAGACGGCATTCTAAAAAGAAAATGGGAAAGCCCGGATGGAAAGTCATACGTAATGCAACTTGTTGTTCCCAGGACAAAAGTTATCGAAGTGCTGAGGGAATTGCATGATGGAGTGTCTGGAGGCCACTTGGGAATAAACAAAACACTCGGAAAAGTACGAGAACGCTTTTACTGGGTCCATTCAAGGGAGGATGTTGAGAATTGGTGCAGGAAATGCGTAATATGTGCGGCCAGCAAAGGCCCGAGAGTGAAAGTCCGAGGCCAGATGCATCAATATAATGTGGGAGCCCCTTTCGAAAGGATAGCCGTTGATATTGCGGGACCGTTTCCTGAAACGAACAATGGAAATCGTTACATCCTTGTTGTTATGGACTACTTCAGTAAGTGGCCTGAAGCATTCGCTATCCCAAATCAAGAAGCTAAGACTGTGGTGGAGCAAATCGTCTTCAACTGGGTAAGCAGATTCGGTGTACCTATGGAACTGCATTCGGACCAAGGACGAAACTTCGAGTCCAGGATTTTCCAAGGAGTGTGCCAGTTACTCGGGATTAAGAAGACAAGAACAACACCGCTTCATCCACAATCAGATGGGATGGTGGAGCGCTTCAATAGAGCGCTGAATGAACACCTCTCTAAGGTCGTTGGCGAAGACCAGAGAGATTGGGACAAACACATTCCCATGTTTTTATTAGCCTATCGAAGTGCAGTGCACAACACCACAGGACATACTCCATCTGAAGTCCTATTTGGTCGAAAAGTCCGCCTACCTAGCGAGTTAATGTTTGGATCTCCATGCGAAGAATCCAAGAATTAGGAGGACTATGTTACAGACCTCAGGGATATCATCAGGGACGTGCATCGAGGGACTAGGGCTACTATTAAGATAGCCAGTGACCGCATGAAAACGAGGTACGATACTAAAACAACAACTACAGGATTCCAGGAAGGAGATCTGGTATGGCTATATAACCCTCATCGAAGAAAAGGTTTATCAACAAAGTTTCAACAAGACTGGGAAGGGCCCTACAAAATCGTAAAGCGCATCAACGACGTTGTCTATCCCATCCAACGAGGAAGAGGCAAGCTGAAAGTCGTTCATTTGGATCGTCTCCATCGATAAAATGGTGCATCTGTTAACGAGTTTGTTCGGGACGAACAAGATTAAGAGGGGGATATTGTGGCGTGGAATGAACCGTGGAACCTAAAATTGTGAAATGAAAAGCAAACCCCATTAGTCACCAAACAAGTTCCACTTCCAATTGGAGATTGGAATCTGTCAATTCCCCACTAAACTAAATTAACTGGGAATTTATCAATTGCTGAAAAGGGGAAAAGTATGTGAGCCAATTGTAGAACCAATTGGAATTACCTAGAAAGTTCTCGAAAAGATGGCAGAGCAGATATAAAAGGAAAGGTTTTAGAACAGGGGGACAGTTGATTTTTATCAGTGATTGGTTAAAGTTCGAGATAGTAATGGGTTGTGAAGATAAATAAGTACAAAGTAATAGAGTGAATTAAGTGATTGGTTTGAATCGTTGAAGAATTATTGTTTAAGTAATATTGTTCTGGTACTGTTGACGACAACAAATTTCACGTCAACAGCACGGGTCCACCAAACGCACCCACTCAATCGGAAATTTCCCAAAGGGAAATTATGTCAAACCAACGTCAAAACTATTGATGTAAACAACATTTTTATTATATAAAAGACTATAATCGACAGTAATAATAAATTGAATTATAACGTTTGTGAAAAGCGGTTGTTTTAACTTTGCGGAATTCTTTTAAAGCGTTCGTACAGTTTTTCCTTTATGCAAATCGTTTTTCCTTTGTTCAACGCCCGAACATTTGGTCCTATCAAGCCGGATTTTTGCTTTTTTGCGATTTGATCATTTTTTGTACTCAACGCTGTTTTTGCGATTTGGATTTCGCAATAATAATTTCATTAAATTGTGTGTGTGCTGTGTATTCGCCATCGCCATCGTGAGGTTTTAACCATCGCCATTTGGAAAATCGTGTGCGCAACTTGGACTTGGACTGCAACTTGGACTTGTACTGCATTTGCAATCTGGTGGACTTTGGACTTTCATCTGGAAAATCAAAATTTCACAAGTAAGTGATTTTTATTTTACTTTGTGTGGCATTTACGTATTTAAGAGTAGTAATATCAAATATGAAAGCTACGAAATTATGTCGAGTACTTACCCAACTCAAAAAGGACGTCGTAAATTACTCCAAAAAGGGTTCTAAACGTACGGCGAATTATTTATCAGGCCGCTTGACTCTTTTAGAGCAATCAATGGAGTCGGCGTCTGAAATTTATGAAAAGTTAGTTAGTGCGCTGGAGGAAGATGAAGAGGACACTGAAATCGAGAACATTTTTGAAGAAATTCGGGAAACGTACCTTGATTACAGAGGTGATATACTCGACGCAATCGATAAGTTGAAAGAGAAGGACGACGTCAAGAAGGATGCCACCGAAATGGATTCAAGCAACACAAAACCAGTTTCCAATAATGATCTAAGGCTGAAAAACATTCCGGTTCCAGTTTTCTCAGGGAGCTATGAGTCTTGGCGAAGTTTCCACGATTTATTTGTGTCTCTTGTTCACAATAATTCATCGCTGTCGGAAATCCAAAAGATGCACTATCTTAAAACAAGTGTATCCGGAGAAGCCGAGAAACTTTTAGCTCATTTGTGCATTGCTAACGGCAACTATACTAAGGCATGGGCTATTCTTCAAGATAGGTATGACCATAAGCGGTTTTTGGTGAACACCCAACTCAAGTGTTTGTTTAATTTGGCAACGTTAACCCAGGAGCGAGCTGAATCCCTCAAAGAGCTGTTAGACACGGCAACAGAAGTAGTGCACAGTTTGGAAAACTTGAATGTGCCCGTTCAACACTGGGACGTGGTGCTAGTTTACATTCTGTTGCAAAAACTTCCGTCGAAAACGCAGCAGCTTTGGGAGGAAAAGCTATGATCCAAAAAGGACAGTAAGGAGCTACCCACTTTCGCGGAATTCACCCAATTCCTCGAGACTAGATTCCGTACTCTGGAAGCGGTGAGCTATCAACAGGCTCGTTCATCGGTAGATCCATCCAAAAAGGCATCACAGCGAAATTCGTTCCATGCTCAACAAACCACCTCGAAGTTCACTTGCAAGCTTTGCAACAAAGGTCAGCATGCTATCAGGAAATGCAATAAATTTCTAAAAATGAGCATTTCTGATAAATATCAAAATGTGAATAAATTAGGTCTATGTATTAATTGTTTAGCGTACAGTCATTCGTCTCAACAATGTCCAAGTACACGTAGATGCTATTATTGTCATCAGCCACATCATTCACTCTTACACAATAATACAAATAATGCTTCTCATTTACAAAACTCATTCCCGCAATTAAACCCTTCTAACAACCCCTCCACTACTCGCAATAACCCATACAGTTCTAGTTCTTACAATACAAACAACACAAATCGATTTTCACATTCATTTCCACCCAACACTCAAAATGTTCAACCACCACATCCAACACAAACATACAGTACCTCAATTTTTAATAGCGAAGCTCCAGCTTTCAATCCATCCATCGAAGAGCAGCCTTCAACCAGTTCCGGCGTGAGAAACCATCACTCAACGCATGATGCCAACACACAGGTTTTACTCGCTACAGCAATTGTGAAGGTAAAGACGTCATCCGGAAATAGCATACCACTCCGGGCATTGCTTGATTCTGGATCTGAAGCATCTTTTATCACGGAGTCCGCCGTGCAACTTCTCCGTTTAAAAACAAAATCTACTGATGTCGAGGTGTCCGGGTTGGGTTTGGTCAGCAGTGGCACTTGTAAAAAGGTTGTGAACATAACGTTTGCTTCGTACCATACAGCCTTCGAAACAACCACGCAGGCGTTAATCTTCCAGTCACTGTCTGGGCATCTTCCAACCCAAATCCTATCCGTTGGGGATTGGAAGCACCTCACCGGTTTACAATTAGCGGATCCATCGTTTTATAAACCAGCTAAAATCGATCTTTTGTTGGGCAGCGACGTATTAGCTGACATTATGTTGCCGGAGATGTCACGTCACCCAGATAAAACCGTTCCTGTTGCTCAAAACACCAGACTGGGATGGATTTTGTTCGGCAGATCACCAGTTGCTCCTCGATCCATCAGGGCTTTCTTCCAAACATCCGATGTCGACACGCAACTTCGAAGATTCTGGGAACTTGAAGAAACTCCATTCGCACGCCACGAAACCACTGAAGACACTGCTTGTGAAGAACATTTTATGCAACACATTAAGCGTATGGTAGATGGACGCTATCAAGTAGCACTACCATTCAAAGAAAATGTTCATCCCGTACTAGGTAGGTCACGCGAAGGAGCTCTTCAACGTTTCAGGTCCCTGGAGAGACGTCTAGCAGCAGATCAACAATTGCATGACCAATACGCTTCTTGCATTGAGGAGTATTTGAAGCTGGGCCACATGAGTGAAGTTGACGAAGACGACATATCCAACAGAGGTCACTATTTTCTCCCACATCATGCCGTCCTTAAGGAAACAAGCTCCACTACGCGACTGAGAGTTGTCTTCGATGCATCATACAGGACATCTGACGGATCTTCCTTAAACGATCACCTGATGACTGGCCCGTCGCTGCAACACAACGTCACTGATGTGACTCTACGTTGGAGACTGTATCGTTTCTCTTTTTCAGCGGACATAGAAAAAATGTACCGGCAGATATGGGTAACCGAGTTGGACTCAAACTACCAACTGATTTTTTGGCGCAATCATCCAGCAGACCAATTAAAGGTGTTTCGCCTCAAAACGGTAACGTTTGGTACGGCTTCAGCTCCTTATCTAGCCATTCGGACATTGATGGAAGTGGCTAAGGCGGCAGAAACCCAGCATCCAAGAGCTGCAAAGATGATTCGTTCCGAAATGTATGTCGACGATCTATTTTCTGGTGCAGATACCATTGAAGAAGCTGAAATCAAGAAGAAAGAGGTAAAATCCATCTTAGAAAAGTCAGGTTTCAACTTACGGAAGTGGATGTCGAACGCGGAAGAGCTTCTTCAGGAAATTCCAATCCAGGATCGGGAATCATCTTTGGCAGTTCCATCGGAAGGATCAGACCGAATCAAAACACTGGGCATCCACTGGCTTCCCAACGTTGATCACTTCTGCTTTCGGTTTACTACTCCAGATAACCCACAGCCAACAAAACGATTCATACTGTCGACAATTGCTCGGCTGTTTGACCCCATGGGATGGATATCACCATGCATTCTTAAGGCAAAACTCGTCATGCAGCTTCTCTGGATCCAGAAATTCGCTTGGGATGATCCCATCGACAAGAAGGTGCTTGAAGAATGGAACAAATTGTATCACGATTTACCGTCGATTAATGAAATAAGAATTCCAAGGTGGGTTCAAACAGTCGGCAAGAAGAACCGTATCGAACTCCATGGCTTCAGTGATGCGTCGGAGAAGGCGTATGGAGCAGCAGTTTATCTTCGGGCAGAAGACAGCGAAGGGAATGTGCATATGCACCTCTTGATATCGAAGTCTAAGGTCGCACCAGTACATCCGGTTAGTCTTCCACGTCTGGAGCTCTGCGGTGCTGTTATCCTGGCTAAACTGCTACATTACGTAGTAACCACACTCGAGCTCAACGACATCACAATTCACGCCTGGACGGACTCTACCATAACACTGGCATGGATTCTCTCGCCGGCATCACGATGGGAGACATTCATCAGGAATCGAATAGGAGAAATTCAGCGACTGACGGACACTCACATATGGAAGCACGTGCCAACACATCTCAATCCCGCAGATTTAGCGTCCAGAGGGATGCTACCATCGGCACTAGTACGCGACACACTTTGGTGGAACGGCCCGGATTTTCTGCTATCGTCTTGGATCTTCAAGTTGCCGACGCAGCCAACAAATCTCGCTACACAGGAAGGCAAAAGAAAGATTCAGGTTCACTGTACAGGACTGGTAGAAAATGTACTTACCCAATTAACTCACAGGACATCAACTCTAACACGACTCATCCGAGTGGCAGCCTGGTGCTTGCGCTTTGTTAACAACGCAAAAGCAAACCTCACCAGCCGTCACTTCGGATATCTTTCACCCAAAGAGCTGGGCAACGCTGCAAATATAGTTGCACGATCTGCTCAGCAGGAAATGTTCGTCAAGGGTATGAATTCCAAAGGAATGGGACCATTAAATCCATTCGTTGATGGAGATGGAATTCTTCGCGTCGGTGGAAGGCTCAGGCACGCAAACATTCCCTATGACCAACTGCACCCAATCATCTTGGAACCCAGACATCATCTCACAGAGTTGATTATTCGCGACTCTCATTTGAGGTCACTGCATGGTGGAATCCAGCTCATGATAACCCTCATACGCCAAAAATATTGGGTTTTTCAGATCAAAAGAGCTGTAAAGAAACTTGTCAAAAATTGTACCACATGCTTCAGGTTTCGAAATCAAACAGCGCAACAGCTAATGGGAGAACTACCTGCACCCCGAGTGACAGTATCAAGACCCTTTTCCCACACGGGTATCGATTATGCAGGACCCATCAACATTCGAGCCTGGAAGGGTCGTGGGTCCAAATGCCATAAAGGGTACATCGCTTTTTTTATTTGTTTGGCCACCAAAGCTATCCACTTAGAAGCGGTAAGCGACCTAACTACGCAAGCGTTTCTAGCGGCATTCAAAAGATTTACAGCACGACGGGGAGTTTGCGGTCAAATCTACAGCGACTGTGGCACCAACTTCGTGGGAGCCGATGCAGAACTGCGTCGCCTTATGAAAAGCGCGATTCACGACTGGAAGGAGGTTGCAGACATAATGGCAAGAGAAGGAACTAAGTGGAATTTCATTCCCCCTGCTTCTCCCCACTTTGGCGGATTATGGGAAGCAGGGGTGAAGAGCGTAAAACACCACTTAAAACGGATCGTCGGAAACGGAACACTCACCTTTGAGGAACTCACCACGCTTTTGACGCAGATCGAAGCGTGTTTAAATTCGAGGCCTCTGTGTCCATTAACCGAAAACCCCGATGACTTCCAACCGCTGACACCAGCACACTTCCTAATAGGAGAAACGCTATTCACCATACCAGAGCCAGACATGTCCATAGGCAAACAAGGACATATCGACAGATGGAAGGCAGTGCAAGCGCATCTACAAACCTTCTGGAAGCAGTGGCAAGTAGAGTTTCTAACTCGGCTACAGCAACGCCCAAAATGGTTGAAGGTACAACCTCAACTTAAGACAGGAGACCTAGTCTTGTTAAAAGATGAACGACTTCCCCCGGCTAAATGGAGTCTAGGCCGCATCATACAAACTCACCCAGGATCAGACAACCTTATCCGCGTCGTAACAATAAAAACGCAACAGGGAATTATAAAACGACCAATAGCAAAACTTTGTCCACTACCAATAAACGAACCTCATACAACAGAAAACCAGGAACAAACCCAAAATCAACACAAAACAACTACCACGCAAACCGTCACTGATTGAAAACAAATTCCACGCATCTACACATATATTAAAACATTCATCAAAATAAATAATTAAATTAAAAAAAATAATTAATTACCCAACTGCTTCTCTCAACAGCACAAACACACAACACATAAATAATATTACACAAAGAAATATAATACAAAAATCACAAAACACTTAAAATATTTTTCAAACACACGAAAGAAAACTTTTTCGCACCACTGTCATCAGACAGCAATTCACACCCACTCAAATCTAAATCCAAAGCACTCAACACAATTTCACAAACATCCACACACACACGTTGAATACAGTCCACTCATTCACGCACTCACTCATTCACTATCGAACACCACACAATAAAAATACACACAATCATAAACCAATTTCCCTCCAATCGCACACGCACTTAAACACACGTCTTCAATGCACCCATCGCCAAAGCAAAAAAAAAAAAAAAAAAAAAAAAAAATAATTCCATTCATCGTCATCGGCATCCACACACACATGCACATCATCGACGGACGCCACCGAAAAAGAATTGGAACAAATTTAAAACAAAACAACAAATCGAAATAACACAGAATTTACAATTAATTTATGAAATTTTAATGCAACTCACCTGGATTATATTGGATCACACACCATCTTGAAAATTACACTACACTGAATTATAATTTATTTTTAAATCAATAAAACCACCACACGATTTAATGCGCGCACCACCGAAATCAAACCTACCAACAAATGCAACAAAGAGCTTTCGTTCTACGCCAACAACAGCTGCACTGAAGTTCGTCTTCGTGTTTATCAACAACAACAACAATGCACAAGTGCAGTATGCTCTTAATTAATGCTCGGACGCGGAGCCACAATCAAGAGAAACTTTGTCAAAGCCACATACGAGTTCACATGAACGGGATCATGTGTGAGATCGACTACTGGAGTAGTTGATGGTTATAGGTTCTCTTGTAAATTTGTCCGTTAATGTTTTTTGTTGTCATTCTCTCTGTATATATCATATACAATAATCTGTTTTTCTTTTCATGCATACAAATTATGAGAAAGACTAACAGAGGGTATCAGGTGGAGATGTATATTGGGAAGCGGCACGAGATCAAGACAAGGAAGGAAGAAGGGGCGCGCAGCGGCAACCTAAGAACTTTGTTCATCGTTGGGGGAGAATGTTGACGACAACAAATTTCACGTCAACAGCACGGGTCCACCAAACGCACCCACTCAATCGGAAATTTCCCAAAGGGAAATTATGTCAAACCAACGTCAAAACTATTGATGTAAACAACATTTTTATTATATAAAAGACTATAATCGACAGTAATAATAAATTGAATTATAACGTTTGTGAAAAGCGGTTGTTTTAACTTTGCGGAATTCTTTTAAAGCGTTCGTACAGTTTTTCCTTTATGCAAATCGTTTTTCCTTTGTTCAACGCCCGAACAGGTACTTAATAAGTCAATAATCCATAAAAGTGTAATAAAAGTGATTTTACTAAGGAAATTTAACAGAATAGTGTTTTATCTTTTCAAATCCCATCCAAAAGTAGCTAATAGATATAAACTTAGGCTTCTCCATCACGTCAACTCAGAAATGACTGAGCTATTAAATACTAGCAATCTGACTAGAAGGTTAAGAAGAGTAAAACCTTTTGAACTAGCTGCATAGCTCGAAGAATAAAACAAAAACAGTATTAAATCTTCTCTATGGACGAATACTTAACATATAAATTCCAAAATATGAAAGATAAATTGCTGATTGGTTTGACTACTAGGTGCAATAATTGGTTAGCTGGGTATCCCCCGCCCTGCGATGATGAAATGCCAAGAAGGTTGTAGCGCAGGGAAAACGGGAAGACGTGAGAAGGGGTAAGTGGGTAAAAATCACCACACTGTTACTGAGTACGGTCTCGGTTTCGTCTTTGGAAGATTACCACCTCCCAGAGTATAAAAAAAAAAAAAAATCCTGTACTACCAGTGAGACTCTAAAATGACAACATTAGCCCTTTTTTATTTTCAGCCATGATCCATATAAATCATCGAAATACATGCATTTACAACAACAGCATGTGATCCTGCTACTCATCGAGATCACGAATCATGATCTGAAAATTTATTGTACTATTTCTCACTAGGTGGCTTGTTTCATTTTTCAATGTTGGTGTACCGTTAATAAAATTTCCAATACATTTTGAACTGATTGTAGGTAAACTCATTTCCTTTTAGAAACAAAACACACCATATTGCGTAAGCGGTGTTGTTGTTTTCGAGTGTCTGGCCATGAATTTCCGACAGTAAAAAGAATTTCATAAACATTTAATAAATACTAAATCGGGGTCTACACCGGTAAAAATAGAAATGTTTGACAAATGTTTATGAAATGTTTCTGAAGCAAATCGAGAACATTTCATAAATGTTTAAAAAAATCATTCGCTCGCATGAATGCACCGAAATACCGAAATACAGCAGCAAAATATTGTTTATTTGTTGCGTATTTGAACATAGAATTTCAAATTAGTTTTTTTAAAAACAATATCCAAAAATAAAAATTATTATTTTGATTCATATGGTAACACCCCCGACAAGCAAATGAAATCTCATGTCAATTGACATCACATTGTGACGTCACGTTGTACAGAATGTTTGCAATATGGCTGGTGGCAATATGAAGTATGTCGTTTTCATAAATTATCCGCCGTGTTTTGAAAGCAACTGTTGCCACAACTCCAAAATAAAATTTGTCTATGATCCGTATTGTTTTATTTTCGTGATCTGATTAGGATCAGATCACGCTGATAATAAAATACTGCTATTAGGTTAAAGACGTTTGCACTTTTGGACGAAGGTTCGTCCGTGACAATTATGGATTCCGACGTGGCGACCAAGCTCCGCTTAAGCGGTCAAAGCTAGTCTCTTAACCTACAATGGTTCGGCAAAGGGACATCAACCAAGAAATCTTTGCCAGTTGACCTTCAAATCAGCGCGGATGAAGATAATGCCAGGAAGCTCTCGTTGAAGGGAGTTCAAAGAGTCAACGGGTTGAATCTGCCAACTCAAACGCTTACTGCCGCCGATGTAGAGCCGTTTCTTCCACACTCAATTTTGATGTCACTTGCCAAGTATGACAACACTAAACCGCAACTGCTAATCGGACTTGACCAATTCAAGTCAATGCATCCACAGAGGATTAGCCACTTGTCACTTTCTGTGGAGGGACCGAAGGGATCAGCCAATCGATGTATACGTCATGCAGTCTATGACGTTTGGTGCCAGTTGTTCGCCATGTTCGGCCAATTTCGTCAAAAACCTCAACGCTATGAGATTCATAAAGAAGCACCCGAGGGCCGTTAAAGCAATAGTTGACCACCATTACGTAGACGACTACGTTGACAGCTTTGACAGCAAAGAAGAAGCATCGGAAGTCACCAAGGCTATTATTTCTATCAACAAAAGCGGTGGGTTCGAGCTACGAAATATCGCCTCTAATTCGAAAAAGGTGTTGAGAGACATATCTGGTATGGACTTAGAGGACGAGCAGAGGCAGGAGGTCAACATGAACCTAGAAGCAGCGTTGGAGAAAGTGTTGGGGATGTGCTGGGTACCAACTGAAGACATTTTTACATTCAAACTCAAGTTCGCCAAAGTGAGTGGGGACATAATCAACAGGGAGAGATGCCCAACCAAACGTGAGTTCCTGAGTGTGGCGATGTCTATATTTGACCACATCAAGCTGCTACTTCGAACAATATGGATTTAAAGCATAGCCTGGGATGAGCCACTTTTTGCGGAGGTTTTCCAAAAATGGATGTTGTGGAAAGCGGAGCTGCCAACGCTAGCCAGCTGCAAGGTCCCCAGATGCTACAGTCCTTACATCTCTTAAGCGCACCGCAAAATTCTTCACATATTCGTCGATGCCAGTGAAGAGATCTTCAGTGCGGTTGCGTATCTACGTGTCGAAGGAGGTGAAAGGATTAATGTGTCCTTCGTATCTGACAAGACGAAGACAGCTCCGAGGAAGCTCATGTCCATACCACGCCTAGAGCTTTCAGCTGCTGTATTGGATATACGCCTATGTAACACGATATGCGAGCATCATAGTTTGTCGCTGGAGAGTCGGGTTTTCTGGAGCGACTCGAGGACTATTTTAAGCTGGCTACGATCAGACCCTCGTCGCCATAAGCCATTCGTCGCATTCTGTATAGTGTAAGTTCTTGAGAGGAGACAGTGCCACGAATGGCGTCGGGTGTCAACAAACTCAATCCAGCTGATGACGCGACAAGAGCGCGCTTATAAAGTAGACAACAAGTGATTATCCAGACCTTTCTTTCTTTAACTATTCGAGGATGCTTGGCCTGTCCCCATGGAAGATGACACAAACTACGTTTGCGAAGAAGAGATCGGATCCAAACGCCTTTTACATGCCGGTCTGGTGAGTAGCCCTTTAACCATATTCGAAGCTGGTTAAAGAGGTTCATTAAAGAATGCCAACGGAAGTGCAGAGAAAGGGGAGAGCTTTCAGCCGCCGAGCTTATTGATGCTGAACTGATGCTATGTTCGGAGGCCCAATCCGAAATTTTCGCCGATGAAATCGCCCAACTTAGTCGCCAACAACAGTTCGAAAAAACCAGCAACATCTACAAACTCACTCCTTACCTGGACGACTTCGGTCTACTGCCAAAAACCCACAGGCTTATAAAGTTGATTGAGGATCATTTTCACCGTCGGCTTCATCACCAGAATAATGAACTGATATCCATCGAAGTCCGACAGAAGTTTTGGGTACCCAGCCTCCGAAGCATACTAAGGCGAATACAGAATGATAGCCAATTTTGTCGAATACGTTCAGTCCTGGCGTTGCCACCGCTGATGAGACAGCTTCCCGAAGATCGCCTCACGCCGTTTGTGAGGCCTTTCACTTACACCGGGTTGGACTACTTTGGGCCAGTCTTGATAACAAATGGACGTCATAGGGAGAAACGATGGATAGCGCTCTTCACATGCATGACTGTAAGAGCCGTGCATCTGGAAGTCGCAGCGGACCTATCAACAGACGCCTTCATATTATGCCTCCGCAACTTCGTCAACAGGAGAGGGGTTCCAATACGTATCAGAAGCGAGAATGGTACCAATGTTCTCGGTGCCAAGGGTGAGCTGCTCAACAACACAATCTTCTACAACGAAGCGATCAAGACCGAGCTCGCTGGAAAGGGGATTGTGTGGATTCTAATCCACATGCTGGCGGGTGTTGGGATTTGGGAACGACTTGTCAGATCAGTAAAGAGAGTTCTGGTCTATACACTACGCGAGCTAGCTCCGAAGCTCGAAACTCTGATGAGCACGTTAATCGAGGCCGAAAACGTTATTAACAGCAGGCCACTAGCGCACTTGCCAGTGTCAGTCGAAGAAGAGGAACCATTGACGCCCAACCACTTCTTGTTGGGAGCAATGAAATCGACCCAAACTCCAGGTCCAGTTTATGACACAACGTTGTGTGTGCGCAAGCAGTAGCGCGTTAGCCAACAGATCAAAGATCGTCTTCGGAGAAAGTGGATGCAGGAGTACCTACCGGTGCTCACGAGACGTAGCAAGTGGTTTAAACAAGTGCCACCCATTGTAGTAGGAGATCTGGTACTCGTATGCGACGCTGATTTGCCCAGAAGCCAATGGAAACGAGGAAGGGTCATCAGGGTGTTTCCCGGTCAAGACAATCAATTTCGCTCAGCCGAGATCAAGACTGCATCGGGAGTTGTCCGGAGACCATCAGTGAAACTGGCAGTACTGAATGTTGGTGAGGCTTCGGTGAGACCAGGGCGCCTCAAGGGGGGTGGGGTGTTATAAAATTATAAAATTGTCAATGATAGTTCGGGGCGATGATTCGGGTTCCAAACGAACACACAATTTGGCAGAAATTCAAACCGGTAACCTCAACCACAAACAAAATGGCGTAGGAACACAGGCATTTGCCCTTTGACAGCTTCGAAGTAGGAGCAAAAAATATTCATTACGCCGACAGAACCCGAACCATGGCCACCGCCAAAGAAAAACCAAAGAATAAACCTTTCCCAACTTAATGAAAAGAGGGTTTTATCGACAGTCTTGATTTTGTGCGGTTTTTTTCCGCAATGTCGCTAGGGAACGTTTCGACTCGGATTTGAATGTGTGAGTGAGATGACTGTGTGACCACCAAAGCATTATATTTAATTAATCTAACATCTTATAAAAAAAACATGCCCCTCAATTGATTTAAATAGCTAAATTTACAATTACAGCAATTTTCCCGCGAATTGAAAATTCTTGCCGCGAACTGTAACTCTTTATTCACAATCCACATAAATCAGTCGCGATCCACAAACTCACGAATGAAAAATGCGCTCTGATCCGAGCGTGCTCAAAGCGTTCTGATGTTTTTTTGTTTTTCCTGTTTTTTTTTTCTGTCAAGTGTGACTGAAGTATGCTTGTACATGTGTAATCAGCTTTTTCCTCAGCCTGCTCAGTCAATTTATTCTGAGCTCATAGAGCGTGCTCTGATCATGCTCTGAACGAAAAAAGAAACACAAATTTGAGCTCTTATGTGTCTGAGCTAAAAAAAGAAACACGAACTTTTTTTTATAACAGTTCAGGTTCTGCTCCGAACTAAAAAAGAAAAACGGCAAAAAAGGAACAACAAATTGTATCAGGTTCCTCGAAAAAAAAAGTATCAAATTGTCGCACAACGGTCACGCTGTTGTCAGTTGTTCTCATCCAGAGATGAATGATTAAAAGAGATGGATATCTTTCGTACGTCTATCCCCCAAAACCCATTTGTTTACATTGTTCTTTTGTAATTTCAACCCCCGTCTGTGAATTTGAATACGTGTGAGGAACAAAAAAGCATGTTGCTAATGGCCAGCCGCTATTCATATTGCTTTTATGGGTATAGCAGTGTTTAATTGTTTTCGTATTGTATTTGACGTGGGTAAAGCTGGGCCCGCCACATTCGAATTTCGCCAAACAAAGTACATGGGAATTAGTTGCTATTTAATTGCTCTATTCCTGATTTAGTTGCTCTTCGGGAAGTGGGAGATTTTGTGGCGGTCCTAGCTTACCGGTAAAGCTGAGACCGCCAGATTGACTTTTGAAGGATTTTGTTTGCCCAAAGCTATCACCGATTTAATTGCTCTGGGGATATGTAATTTTTTTTAATCGGACAAGCCTTTCGCACACAATTTCAAATTTAAGTTTTTTGTAACGGTCAGTTCGTTATAAAACTCTTTTGATTTTCAAGGAAAAGCAACAAAATTATGAGAAAATTCATAAAAAATAAACCCATTTGAATTTTACTGCACCACATATCTTAAAAGAAGTGTACATTTGTGGGCTACTAATGGATTCAATCAAATATTTTTTCACTCTTCTCTTAATTGAGACAAAAAGGTGAGATGGACATACCAAAGGTAAAAATTTTGAAAAATTAAAAAAAAATAGTTTACGTTCAGATTCAACCAATCAATACATATCAAAATAAGCGCCTATTTATTAGCTATCAGCGCAAAGAATAAAATACCTCGTCTCTCTTCTGTAAATGTGTCAAAAAGACCAAAAAAGTAAGCTAATAATACCAAAATACAAATTTGGAAAAACTTTAAAGTCATATATCCCAGTCCAATCCTACTATGCCACATACATCAAAAGAAGCGTGAACTTATTAGCTATCAACCCCTAAGGTCAAATAATTAGTTACTCTTCGGCAAATATGACAAAAGTCAAAAAATTCATTTTGCCAAATTTGAAAAAAAAAAAAAAAAACCATATAACCCGTTTGAATCCTAATATGCGACATAGCTCATTAGAAGCGTGGATTCATTAGCTATGAACCCCTATACTCAGATAATTAGTTGCTCTTCGATAAATATGTCAAAAAGCAAAAAGTGCATTTTACCAAAAAACGGCAAAGATACCCCTAGTACAAACAGGAAATGCGGAAAATTTGAAAATACTCACATAACCCGTTTGAATCCTACTATGTCACATAGCTCATTAGAAGCGTGGATTCATTAGCTTTCAACTCCTGTACTCAAATAATTAGTTGCTCTTCTCAAAATATGACAAAAAGCAAAACATTAATTTTGTCAAAATAAGGCAAAGATACAAAAATACAGATAAAAAAAGTTTAAATCCAACTATTTTATTTTTTATGGAAAACTTCAAGAAACGAATTAACCCTCAATCGCTCTGCAATAGATCAGTAAATATTAATTGAATTAATTAGATATTTGTGTCAAAATGGCACAAAAATTCTTGAAAAAAAATGTTCCAACCCACAAAGTATGCATCACATTTGGAATGTTGTAAATCGTTGCCTGCCAATTTTCATAAATCCTGAAAGTCTGCAATACCCGTACTACCAAATTTCGCTAACTGAACGTATGCATTGATTTTAGCTTTGAAATATTAGGTTTGTTTGACGTGCCTAGCACTAGTGCCCACTAGTGCGCACTGAGAAGTATCAGCTGATTTCCACACCTGCTAAAAACCCTGCACAACCCTGAAAACTCGGCTACTATATCGAACGCAAAATACTATGTTGCCCTGAAGTCTGCCAGTTTTTGAAATTGAAAAATATTTATCTTTTGGTGAACGAAGTGTTATCTTCACTTTATTTTTTGTTTATTGTTAAAAATGAATGAACTCAATTCGTTGAATACTAAATTTATTTGTATTTACCTTTATCACGATAAACAAGTGAATGACAGCAATCGAAATGACAGCGCAGCTCAGCACTGAATTCTTGCCCCGACAAATTAACTGGGGTTAGTTCAGGGCACAACTAGGGCGCCCTAAAAGTCCTGTCAAACACAGGTTTTCAGTGCCAGGGCGAGTTTAGTGCTATATCGAACACGTTAGGTTTAAACCAGTGCGCACTAGGGCCCACGTCAAACAAACCTATTCATACATGTACCGGCTGAGTAAAAATGGTTCTGGTAGAACTCAACCCTGGACAACTACCCCTTGCAATAGTTGATAGCTAATGAATCCACGCTTCTAATGAGCTATGTAGCATAGGAGGATTCAAACGGTTTATATGCGTTTTTTCAAATTTTCCATAGGAAAACAAAAGAGTTGGATGCGCGAACTGTATTTCCAAAGAAATGATATTTGTTAATATTTTTAACTTTTGAGATATTTACAGAACTAATTATTTGAGTTTAGAGATTGATAGCTAATGAATCCACGCTTCTAATGAGCTATGTCGCATAGTACGATTCAATCGGCATGTATGAGTTTTTTCAAATTTCCAAATTTTTTTTTTGTACTAGGAGTATCTTTGGCTTTTTTTGGCAAAATGAACTTTTTGCTTTTTGACATATTTATCGAAGAGCAACTAATTATTTGAGCTTAGGGGTTGATAGCTAATAAGTTCACGCTTCTTTTGATGTATGTGGCATAGTAGGATTGGACTGGCATATATGACTTTAAAGTTTTTCCAAATATGTATTTTAGTATTATTAGCTTACTTTTTTGGTTGGAAAATGAACTTTATACTTTTTGACACATTTACAAGAAAAAATCCGACGGTTACCCTCCATCACTATCTTACGAAAACATAGCTTCAAGTGATCCACACTCCATTGCTAAGCTTTTTTAAACAATCTTTTGCTGACAGCTCCTTTGTACCGGATCCTTTTTATTTCAATTACCTTCTCAACTATTCCATTGGCCCCCTCCTCTCTCAAACTTTTGAACCTACTGTAATTGAAAATAAATTACAAAAAATTAATGACGAATATTCACCTGGCCCAGATGGTATTCCCGCTATTTTTCTCAAGAAGTGTTCCCTCGTTCTCTCCCACCCCCTTTCGAACCTCTTCCAGCTCTCGCTTTCCCAAGGTGACTTTCCTCAGATATGGAAGTCCTCCTTCATCACACCGATTCATAAAAAGCGAGGTTACCAATTACCGTCCAATAGCCAAACTTTTGCACATACCCAAACTCCTCGAAAGTATCTTGTACGAATCCTTAAGCTTTCAATGCAAATCTTTCATTTCTCCTAACCAACACGGCTTTCTAAAAGGTAGATCGACTACAACTAACCTCGTTGAATTCGTGTCTTCTGCACTGTCGGCCTTAGAAAGTGGTAAAGAAGTTGATGTTATTGCAACTGATTTTAGTAAAGCTTTTGATAAGATATCGCATAATTTAATTATTTTCAAACTGTCTGCACTCGGCTTTGAACCAATACTGTTGAAATGGATTTCCTCGTATTTGGAAAACCGTTTTTATAGTGTTCGCTTCAGGTCCGTCCTATCCGCCCCATTCATGGCAACCTCTGGTGTACCTCAAGGCAGTCACCTAGGTCCGCTACTCTTCATCTTAACTATAAACGATCTTGAAAGGGTCATTAAACACTCCGCTATTTCTCTCTATGCCGACGATACCAAATTCTTCAAACACATATCTTCATCGCAGGACTCCTGTTTACTGCAAAAAGATCTAGATAGTTTTTCTATCTGGTGTCTCAAAAATTGCCTGGAGCTCAATATTTCTAAATGCCAATCTATCACCTTATCCCGTAAGATCTAAAAATCTCCTCCCCGTCTTTACCTACTTAATGACCAGCCTATACCCATCGTACAGTCTCTTCGTGACCTTGGCGTATTATACGACCATGAGCTTAATTTCCGTTCGCATATCAATGAAATAATTCGCAAGGCCAATTCATCCCTTGGATTCATTAAACGGTGGGCAAAGGAGTTCTCCGACCCCTATGTGACTAGATCTCTTTACACCACTTTTGTACGCCCCCTCCTCGAATACGCAAGCCAAACGTGGTCACCATTTCATCAAGTTCATATAAGTAGAATCGAAAACGTACAAAGACGTTTTCTTCGATTTGCGCTCCGAGGTCTTTCTTGGAACGATCCCTTAATTCTTCCCCCCTATTTAGACCGCCTCAAACTTATTAACTTGAATAGCCTTGAGGATCGCAGGGATGCTGCAGACATTCTTTTCATTCATCGACTCCTATCAGGCTCTATCGATTGCCCGTCTCTGTACAACTCCATCTTCTTGAATACAAACCCTCGAAACCTAAGAAACCCTTGCCTTTTCTACCTACCGACCCACCGCACGCTCTACGGATCCAACGAACCGATTTCCCGTATGCTCCGGAAGGTAAACTCAAACATTTCCATTTTTGATTTCAACCACAGCACTCTCTCCACTAAACTCAGCCTCCTTCACTCCAAGCCCTAACTATACATAATAGTTATAAGTCTAAGTGTCTAGTTCTAAGTCTTAGTTTTAAGTTATTATTATAGCTTGTATTAAGCCAAATAAATGGGGGTTTCGCCCCCACCAAAATTAAATTTTATTCTTTGTGTTGATAGCTAATAAATAGGCGCTTATTTTGATATATATTGCTTGGTTGAATTCGAACGTAAACTATTTTTTTTAATTTTTCAAAGTTTTTGTCTTTGGTATGTCTATCTCACCTTTTTGTCTCTATTTAGAGAAGAGTGAAAAAATATTTAATTCAATCCAGTAGTAGCCCACAAATGTACACTTCTTTTAAGATATGTGGCGCAGTAAAATTCGTATGGGTTAACTTTTTATGAATTTTTTCATTATTTTGTTTCTTTTCCTTGAAAATCAAAAGAGTTTTATAGCGAACTGACCGTTACAAAAAATCGTAAATTTGAAATTGTGTGCGAACGGCTTGTCCGATTAAAAAAAATTACATTTCCCCAGAGCAATTAAATCGCTGATAGGTATGGGCGGTCCCAGCTTTACCGGTAAGCTAGGACCGCCACAAATCTCCCACTTCCCGAAGAGCAACTAAATCAGGAATAGAGCAATTAAATAGCAACTAAATAGCAACTAATTCCCATGTACTTTGTTTGGCGAAATTCGAATGTGGCGGGCCCAGCTTTACCCACGTTGTTTTTCTTGCTGTTGCTGCGGCTGTTGTCTCTGCTGCTGTTGTCTCTGCTGCTGTTGCTGCGGTTGCTGCTTCTGTCTCTGTTTTTGTTGTTGTTGTGGTTGCTGCAGTGGCTGTATTTTTGCCAGCTGCTTCTTCTGTTGCTGTTGTTGCTGCTGCTTGTTGTTGTTGCTGCTGCTTAAGCTGTTTTTGTTGTTGTTTGTGTTGTTGCTGCTCAGCTTGGAGTTGCTTTTGCTGTTGTTATTGCAACTTTTGATGGCGCAAATTTTCTCTTTTCTCGAGGAGCTCCTTGATCAGCCGATCAAGCTGGGCTTCCTCGTCTTCTACTTCGTGTTGTTGTTGTTATTGTTGTTGTTGTTATTGTTGTTGTTGGTGTTGCTCCGAGCCGTCTACGGCGTCCAGTAACTCTTGGAATGAGTTACTTTCGCCCACGTACCGACCTTCGCCCCCTTCAGATTCGTACGAGTAGCTGCGTACGTCATCCTTGTCTGACTCGGCCTCTGTCAAGTTTGCCTTTGACGTCATCGCCGCTTCGTCTTGCTTTGGCTTCCTCTTTGCTGATAAATTTGGTGTGGGCTTCAGCTTTCGTCGCCTCTTTTCGACTTTTTACGGTTCCTGCGACTGTAACAATCCGTATATTTTGGGTGCTGCTACTACTGCAGCACTTCTTGATGCTCCCACTTGCAGTTGCTGGACTTGCTTGTCATGCGTTTCGGCAATGGGGCATCACTTTGCGGGACCTTTGGCTGGCCCGTGTCCATCGCACGTTTGCCTTGCGGCACTTTCACTTTTTATTGTGATTTTATGCCATATTCAAATTAAAAAAAACTTTCCCCCAACGGGGACTGGAACTCGGCTTCGATTGCGTCAGAGCCGAAGACTTTTTTTTTTTTTTGTACATTTTAAATTCATTTTTATTAATTTCTTTTTTAAGCTTACATACTGGACAAAAACGATTAAATCTAATTTAAAACTAACATTTATCTTATTCTAGCTTACTGGCTCCAAGTGAGCGCTCTAAACTTATCAATATCCTTAAAATTATTACCTTTCGGCCTTAAATCTATCTATATCTGTGTGGGATTTCTTTATTGCCTTTATTAATATTTTATTTCGAAAATTAAATGAACATTAAAAAGGTACGGCACTAGTCGACACGTCTACTCTGCTCGAGTTAATTCTTACAGCTACCATTTTGGGGACGATGAATTTGAGTGAGGTATGCGTGTGAGCGAGAGGAAAAGCGGCAGCGCCTATATATACGGCGTTATGTGCGACGCGATCGTGTCGTCGGACCTGCATATCCCACATTCGGCCCTCCTGACTGGTCATTCGTCCCGATTGACCTACTTCACGGCTTCATGCTGTCTGCGACCGATGATGTTGTACGCGGTCCCTCGTGATCCCCCACCTTCTCCACCTCATAGCGCTCATGCTTACAGAGCTTCGTAACCTTGTATGGTCCTAGGTACTTTAGCTTCAGCTTAAGCCCCGGACCGAACTGTGTTCTGCGTATCGCAAACAGCTCTCCCAACATGTATGTTTTTGCCTCCTTCCGATGACGATTATATTGCTCGACGTTTTCTCTCTGTATCAGACTAATGTTTTCTCGAGCCTGCTCGCGAATTTCGTTTCTCTCCTGCTCCAGTTCTGCTACGATCTCTTGATGGAATATCGCTTGAACCTCCGGCCTATGGTGAACTCTCATATCAAGTCCAGTGAGGATTCGAAAAGGAGAATGCTTGGTGCTCCTTGATGCGCTACTGTTGATGATCTGCTGCACCCGCTCGATATGCTTGTACCAACACGACGGATCCTCTGTCGTCATCTTGGTGAGCATTGAAATCAGTATACAGTGCATCCTCTCAACTTGTCCGTTTCCCCGTGGAATACCCGTGGTGATTACCAGGTGAGCGATGCCCTCCTCTTGACAATACTGCTCAAAGGCACCTGCGGTGAAGGCGGTGCCCCTGTCCCTTATTATGCGTCTTGGATTCCCGAAAGTAGACGCTTGCTTCTGCAACCAGACGAACTTGGAAAAAACATCCACAACAACCAATATATGATTATACTTCTTTTTGGTAAGCTCCATGGGACCGACGTGATCGATGTGGTTTGTCTGCAGTGGGCGATCTTCTTTCTCAATAAGCGACAGAAAACCTTCTTGTTTCGCGGCCTTTCTCTCCGCCATGATACACTCTACACAGCTACTCACGATGCTTCCAACCTTCGTTGATAATTGCGGAATGTAGTAGGTCCTCTCAACAATCTCAGCAGTCTTCTTTGAAGAGAAGTGGCCTTCCTTGTGAGCAAGTGAGATGATTTCCTCTTCCATGGCAGTTGGTATGACGACCAGCTCCTTGGCTTCATCCTTAAAGAGGATACCATTCTTCAAAAAGAAATCTTCGTACTGGGCGTATTCCAGAAACTTACGTACGGCCCTCACACATGGATCCTGCAACTGGGCTTCTCTGATCCTGTGGCTCATTGTATCAACTATCATTGCAACCCGACTTACCGCATCAACGTGTATCATCTGCGTCCCTGGTCGATGAATCACTTGGTAGTTGAAGTCCTGAAGGAACATAGCCCATCGCGACACCCGTAACGAAACCTCCTTCTTATCTATCGTCATAGTGAATGGCGACTCGACATCCTTCTTCGGTTGATAGCGTAAGAGCATTTGTTCAATTTCGTCTCTAGCGGTCGTAGGTAAGGAAAATAGATCTACCTTATCCATTACACTCTCCTCACTTCTGACCCCCATGGTGCAACACAATCCATCAAACTCTTGGCGTAACACTCGGATTCGATCCTCCACTACCACCAACACATCCGCTGTTTGCACACTCTCCGCCTCGCAAGTCTCCATGATGGGTGAAATGCTTGACGTCGAAGGACGCCCAACTTCCTCACTGCTACATTGTTGGTGTCGTTCCCCATGAACGACCTTTTCCTCCTCTGAACGTTTCCTCTGAAATCTCACTTCGCCATTCTCGACGATGACAATCGCCTCCCCCAGCAGCTCGTTACCCAATACCAGAGTAAACGGTGACTCAATCTCCTTCACCACATGCATCTTGACGTCGAACTCGATTTGGTCTACCACGATCTTGACTTCGATGAACCCCTGGGTGAGTACTTGTGGTTTCCCAACCCAGACAAAGCAACTGATTCCGGCTCGATGTTCACCCTCTTCAATTGCATCAAGAAGTCTCACCTCACGTGATACGTTGACATGTCTTTTGTTTGTTGATGACCGTCCTTTACACCGCCTGCCCCTTTATACTCGAACGATCGGTGTCCAAAACCTTGGCACCTGTAGCATTTGACCTGCTTAGTACAAGTCTTTGCCACGTGGTCCGTCTCTCCACAATTGTAGCATAGCCGTGTCGTAGTCCTCTCTACAGATTAGCTTCTTACCACCGTACGTCTCTCCGGTTGCGCTGCGGAAGATGTTTGGCTCCTTATCCTTTCGTAGACTCTCAATTTCCCTTTGAGCTCGTCGATCGTCCTCGCCTCGTACAGCACAATCTTGTTAACTTTGTCGTCTCTGAGCGCTTCGACGAAGTATTCGATGATGGGCTCCTCTTCGATCGTTATTGGCCTCGCCATCTCAATCACTCTATACAGGAATTCGCCCGGTCGTTTTCGCGCATTCCTCAACTGCTTATGTATCTCAGCTGAACTAACTCCCTCGCCGAACTCTTTTATTAAAGCCGACTTGAGTGAAAACCAGTCTCGTACACCAGTCTCACTTTGCACAAATAACTTCGCTGCCCCAACCAACAAACGCTTTCCGTAGATGTATTGTTGTAGCGCGTTCCATTGGACCAACCTGCTAACGTCTTCGAATTCGGCTACCCACTTGCGAATATTTTGCGATTGTTCGCCTGTGAATGCCGGTACGCTTTCCTCGATATCCCTAAACGAGAATACGGCTCGCTGCTCCCCCGGTTGCTCCCACAGAATGGTTTCCTGCGTCCTTGTAACGAACCTCGGGCCCCACGTTGGGCGCCACCTGTAACGAACCTCGGGCCCCACGTTGGGCGCCACCTATAACGAGCCTCGGGCCCCACGTTGGGCGCCACCTGTAACGAACCTCGGGCCCCACGTTGGGCGCCACCTGTAACGAACCCCGGACATCCGCCATGTGTAGGAGAGATGGTTTTTCTGAGCGTTAGCTCAATTGGAATCGGCAAGGTCTACTCCGGCACTATCACCCGTGCCGGCGAAGACCTAGACCGTTGATGTTCGAAAATCCTACCACTACAGCATGAGTCCGGGTATAATCCTCCCTCTACCACTACCTCCACCCTTATGACCCAAACTAACAGGACCTTTAGGTCAGTCCGGGCAGACTAGAAGGAGGGGTGTCCAGGCCACTTGCGGCGCAGGCATAATCTTCCACCCGGTAGCTCAACGAAGGGTATGGGATCTTGCCACAAGTCCTGGACGGGGGTTACATTATTTATATGCCTGAAAACTTGCGAAAAAAAAGGACTAAAACAAACGCAACCGTAACCAAAAAAAAAACCGAAAGAATGCGAGGCCCGAATTCTGTCTAACTTGCCTTCAGTTAGGTGCCTCCATAGCGAAAATGAGGCGGAGAGTTAGATGGTAGATCTCTCCTTGAGCTGGCCCACCCCTAGCTAAATGTAAAATTTAGCAACCTTGGCTATCGCGGCGCTCTATTACGATAACCCCTAAGACGACCATGTAAACTCCCGTTTACAACATTACACCACGATCTCGCTTCAGCTTACCGTTCAATACCGAACTTTAAAAAAAACAAGAGTTCGGTAAAACAGGTGACTGTCATGCGCAACGTACATCCTCGCGGTATACCTTCCGCCTGGTCACACACATCCCACTTTTAAAATCCTAACACTTCATTTCAAAACTTAACACTGAGAAATAAGACTTGCGGTATCTGTTTTGGATTCTATTCTATTTTTTTTTCTCTTTTTGTTTCTCATTATATTTCATATTCTTTAAATTTAAATCTAATAATTTAATTCACATATTCATGTATTGTATAACTTAGATTTGCTACCGTAAAATATTTAATTCCTATGTACATAACAATCATTGTTACTCACTGTACACGCATTTCACCTTCGTTTATGTAATGCATTTACAGTGAGAATCATCAGATATCCACACAGCAGCACCCACACATTACAATCGCTGTCTTAACAGCTTTACTCTCGTCGCTTATCTCGCCATACCAAAATCGCTAACCGAAACCAAGCTGCCGATTACAATGAACCGGTATATAATTACTCTCTTGGAGGTAAATAAGTGCGTAAGTCTTGGAGGCGCGTTGCTGGTTGTAGCTGAGTGGATTTCTCGTTCATTTGGATCTGGACCAGCTCATGGGTAACAATAAATTATAACGTGGTTTGAAAGGCTCGTCTTTTTGTTCTCTTCGTCTCTTTTTGTCATCGTCGGCTGATTGTTATCGTTCGTAGTCAACGATTTAATTTTTGTTACGCTCGTTGCTATACAAATTTTTTGGTCCAAATCGAGCCGGATTCTTGTGTTTCGAATTGATCTCGCTTAGACAATATACAGGCAGTAGTGTACATAATTAAAGTGCGATTATTTGTATTGTGCTAATTCGCTAAAGACAATCAAATTCGCGAAAATATATTGACCACGTGCACCTAACCATCTCGTGGAATTTGAACATTTTCATTTCGAGGTAGTGCGTTGGATTTGTTTGAGGAATATATATTGCGCTTTAATTAAAGTCGAATATTCGTATTAATAATAACAAAAAAAAACATTTATCTGACTTTTCGGTTTTGTGTCGTTAAATACAAAAGAAAACCTTCAATTGAAATGTCTTCTTCGGTCAAACTCGCTGCCCTTCGGTTGACTCGTGGTCACATTAAAGGCTCTTTGACAAAGTTAGCCAAGTTTTCAGAGAGCATTAGTGCGAATTCGTCATTAGTTGAACTTGAGGTCAAACTTCTCAAAGCAGACGATTTGTGGAAAGAGTTTGATGCTTCGCAGAAACTAATGTACGAGTTGGTAGAGACAGAGGGTTATACGGACCCATTGCCTGAGTTCGAGGAATTTGAGACTAAATATTTATTAGTCAAATCGGTTTTATTATCCGCGTTTCGGGAACGTGAAAATGCTGAAAAAAGTAAGGATGCAATTAATCAAATAGCGGAACAACAAAAAATTCTTATTGAATCGTTTGCCAAATCGCAAAATTCGCCGCGAACAGACCTTATTCTTCCTACAATTCGAATCGAACCGTTTTCGGGAAATTATCAGGAATGGCCTGCCTTCCGAGATATGTTCGAGGGTGCCATACATAATAAACCCAATTTAACGCCTCTTCAAAAATTTCATTATTTGAAGTCCTATTTACGGAACGAAGCCCTAAGCTTAATTAACCATTTGCCACTCTGTGACGCCACTTATGAAACTGCTTGGGAGCGTCTCGACAGTAGATATCATCGACCACGGTACGCGATAACGGGTTTCATTCAAACTTTTATGGACTTACCCTCAACCCACACTTCCAACGTTCGCATTCTTCGGAAAATCTCTGACGGAGCAGACGAAGTGGTGAGAGGGCTTATTTCGCTTAACTCGCTGGACCGGGATCCATGGTTAATACACATTCTGCTAAACAAGTTGGACCCCGACACTCGAAAACAATGGTCGGAGACCAGTGTTCTTGAAGACTACCCTACCATCGACAAATTCCTAAAGTTTTTGGAGACTCATTGTGAGGCTTTGGAAAACTCCACAGGCGGCAACATTCGTAATGCATCAAAAGCAAAATCGTCAGCTGTAAAAAGCATGCATGCTTCTTCTTCTTCTTCGCATTGCATTAAATGCAGTGATTCTCACGGACTTTGGCAATGTCCACAATTTCTCAAAATGGCAATTTCAGCTCGAAGAGATTACGTCAAGTCGTCAAAGGCATGTTTTAACTGTTTGCGTAATGGACATTCTTCCGCTCGTTGTCCATCTAACAGTCGATGCAAATCGTGCAATTCACGCCATCATAGTTTGGTTCATGACCCTTCGGTTAATCATCTTCGGCAAACATCATCGGAACATAATTCCTCGGTTGGTTCTCATACAAGCGATTCTTTCGATCCCGTTTCCGTCGACTCGTCTCCCCAACCATCAACTTCGTCAGCACACGTTGCTAATAATAATTATTCGGTAAACGTCGCTCATCAATTAACCCAAACACTTCTTCCCACCGCTGTTGCAATGGTCCGAGACATTAATAGAAAATCCCATGAAGTTCGCATTCTAATCGACTCAGGCTCCCAGGTTTCTTTTATCTCTGAGTCATGTGCTCAGCGATTAGGACTCAAGCGAAGAAACGCTAGGATATCGGTCAACGGTATTGGATCTACCAATGCAGGTACATCCAGAGGCCTCACCTCTTTGGCAATCTCGTCACGCTGTGGGTTATTTTGTATTCAAGTTAATACTTATATTTTACCCAACGTTACTACAAACTTGCCAACATTTTCCTTTTCGATTGAGGACTGGGATCATTTACGCGGGTTGGATTTAGCTGATCCGTCATTCAACGAATCTAGGCCTATTGATATTTTGTTAGGAGCAGATAAGTGTTGGGAAATCTTCCATGGAAAGGTGACCAAAAACAGACAGGGTCATCCAATCGCACAACATACCATTTTTGGTTGGGTTTTGGCTGGACAACTTTCAACAAATTCAAGTCCCAATATCGTTTCAAACCATACTTCGCTAGACACCGATTCCCTTTTGCAAGCATTTTGGACAGTCGAGGAGGTAGATCCTAAATCGCTTATGTCGGAGGAAGATGTGAAAATCGAGGAACACTTCCTACAAACTCACCATCGTGACTCTGAAGGGAAATACGTCGTCGGTCTCCCATTTAAAGCTACACCACAATTCACAGATACTCTATCAGGGGCGGTCTCGCGCCTCAAATCACTGGAGAGAAAATTCTCTCAAAACCCCGAGCTTCTTGCTAAATATACTTATTTCCTTGACGAGTATCTTGCGCTAGGACATATGGAACCCGTTCCTGCCGCGGAAATAGGAAATCCTAATGTGTACTACCTACCCCATCACGCCGTGCTGAAGCCTGATAGCGCAACGACAAAATTGCGTGTCGTATTCGATGGGTCGTTTAGAGACAAGAATGGAAAATGTCTTAATGATTCCCTCATGATCGGCCCTTCCATTCAGCGAAATCTCTTCTCTGTCTGCACCAGGTTTCGTCGCTTTGCCTTTGTGTTCACTGCGGACATCGTAAAGATGTTCCGTCAAATATGGGTAACAAAAAAGGATTCGGACTTCCAGCGCATTCTTTGGAGGAAATCGCCATCTGAGGCACTCCAACATTTTCGACTTCGCACTGTGACATACGGCACATCGTGTGCACCCTATTTATCGGTTCGAACTCTCGAGCAGCTCGCCAAGGATTATCGAAATGACCACCCAATCGCGTCAGAAGTGATCCTTCACGATTTTTACGTGGACGATGTCGCCTCAGGAGCAGACACATTGTCAGAAGCCATATCGAAACAAAACTCGCTTATTGAACTCCTTTCCAAGTGCGGTATGGAACTAAGCAAATGGCAAAGTAATTGTGTCGACCTCCTTAAGAATGTAAATAGTTCTTCTCGGGAAAATATTCCACTTCTTTCCAACGCGGACCCATGGGTCAAAGTTCTCGGATTACACTGGAACTCTCAAAGTGACGTATTCAGTTTTCGACTCAATTATACCCCAAATGACGTGATAACCAAGCGCCAAATTCTTAGAGACGTGGCGCGAATCTTTGATCCCCTCGGGTTTTTATCGCCTTCGGTCATTCGTTTGAAAATTATATTTCAGGAGCTCTGGCATCGAAAATTGGAGTGGGATGACCAAGTTCCGCCTACAACCGCTACCCTGTGGAGTTCTTATCGAGATGAACTTTCATTGCTAACAAAAATCTCGGTTCCGCGAATAATCGGTCTCGGTGATGATTCCTTTGAATTGCATGGATTCTCCGATGCATCGGAGTCTGCATACGCTGCCGTTATTTATGCGCGCTATAAACTCTCAAACGGAAGTTATGTAACAAATATCGTCGCCGCTAAATCTCGTGTAGCTCCGATACAACAACTAAGTATCCCACGTCTCGAACTATGTGGAGCAGTTTTGCTCACGAAACTACTTGTCGCGATTCTAAATTCCCTAGATATTCACGTAGCTAAAGTGTATGCCTGGTGTGACTCCAAAGTTGTGCTTTCATGGTTGTCGTCTCCCCCTCGTCGCTGGTGTGTTTTCGTCGGTAACCGTACCTCAGAAGTTTTGGGCACAATACCGCGTAATCGTTGGTTCCATGTATCCGGTAAATCTAACCCTGCGGATTGTGCCTCCCGCGGTATTTCACCCTCACAGCTCGTCGATCACCCACTTTGGTGGACCGGACCACAATGGCTTCGCCAAGATTCGGCCTTGTGGCCGATTGAAGACACACCTGAAGAAGACTCTACCTGCCTGTTCGAAATGAGGAAGAGCTCATGCCAATCACATCACGTCATCAACAAGGAGCATCCATATGAACAGCTGTCAACTCGAATTTCATCGTGGAGTACCCTCATCCGAACAGTAGCTCGATATCTTGGATTCATAGCTCGGATTCGCAAACAACTACCATCGCTATCCGACTACCTTAAACAACCCCAGGCAGCCTATGACGCCAAGATAAGTATAATCAAATGGTTACAGTATCAATACTTTGGTGCATATATACAATTTTACAAAAAACATAGTTTCTTTCCCAAAGACTGTACGCTTCTCAATCTTTCTCCTTTCATGGATAGCGATGACATCTTACGAGTCGGAGGACGACTTCAACAAGCTGACATTTCGTTCAACACAAAACACGCGATAATCATACCTAAAGGGCATATAATCACTCAACTTATTATCGTCGACGCGCACAAACGTTTTCTGCATGCAGGGGTATCGACCCTCTTTGCCCTTATTCGCCAAGAATATTGGATAATCGGGTGCCGAAACCTACTTCGCAAAATCGTTCACGACTGTGTTCCCTGTTTCCGTCAAAGAAAAGCGACCGCCACTCAGCTGATGGGTAATCTTCCCCCACAACGACTTCAGTCTTGCCGACCGTTTACACATTGCGGTTGTGATTACGCCGGTCCCATTACTCTTAAAGTGAAGTCGGGCAGAAAAAGTTCAGTAACCAAAGGCTTTATCGCGTTATTTGTTTGCCTCGTGACGAAAGCGATTCATTTAGAACTTGTTAGCGATCTAACCACCGAAGCCTTCCTTGCCGCTTTCCATCGCTTTGTTTCACGCCACGGAAAACCCTCGCACATGTATTCCGATAATGGAACAAACTTTCGCGGATGCAATCGCTTATTATCGGAGATGCATGAACTCGTTCTTTCGGAACATCATAATTCGCTGGTAGCGGAATCATTAGCTCGCGACGGAACTACATGGCATTTCATCCCACCTTCTGCACCTCACTTCGGAGGTTTGTGGGAGGCGGGGGTAAAGTCGGTGAAACAGCATCTTCGTCGAGTCATAGGAGCTGATATTCTTACTTTCGAGCAGTATTATACGCTGCTAACGCAAATCGAAGCGTTGCTAAATTCACGGCCCCTATGCCAAATATCTGACACTGATTTAGATCCGCTAACCCCCGCTCATTTCATTCTAGGTGAGTCGTTTGCAGCTGTACCGGAGCCTATGCTTGACGTTCCAACTAATCGTTTGTCGTGCTGGAAAAATCTACAAGCCAAAATTCAAGGATATTGGAGGCGCTGGCACATTGAGTACCTGACGTCTATGCAACAACGTCCCCGCTGGCAGCAAGCAGAAGCCAACATCAAAGTCAACGACCTGGTCGTCATAAAAGACTCCAACCTCCCACCCGGCAAATGGGCTATGGGGCGCGTCTCCGAAGTTCACCCAGGCCAGGACGGCCTTGTTCGAGTTGTAACTTTGCGAACGGCCAGCGGCACTTTCAAACGTCCCATTCATAAACTGGCAGTGCTACCTGTGTGCTGAAACGTTGTTCTAGGGGCGGCGGAATGTTTTGGATTCTATTCTATTTTTTTTTCTCTTTTTGTTTCTCATAATATTTCATATTCTTTAAATTTAAATCTAATAATTTAATTCCCATATTCATGTATTGTATAACTTAGATTTGCTACCGTAAAATATTTAATTCCTATGTACATAACAATCATTGTTACTCACTGTACACGCATTTCACCTTCGTTTATGTAATGCATTTACAGTGAGAATCATCAGATATCCACACAGCAGCACCCACACATTACAATCGCTGTCTTAACAGCTTTACTCTCGTCGCTTATCTCGCCTTACCAAAATCGCTAACCGAAACCAAGCTGCCGATTACAATGAACCGGTATATAATTACTCTCTTGGAGGTAAATAAGTGCGTAAGTCTTGGAGGCGCGTTGCTGGTTGTAGCTGAGTGGATTTCTCGTTCATTTGGATCTGGACCAGCTCATGGGTAACAATAAATTATAACCTGGTTTGAAAGGCTCGTCTTTTTGTTCTCTTCGTCTCTTTTTGTCATCGTCGGCTGATTGTTATCGTTCGTAGTCAACGATTTAATTTTTGTTACGCTCGTTGCTATACAGTATCAACGACCACTTTCAAAAACATGACAACGAACGAGCGGAACCGGAAACCTCAAAATTAAAAAATGCGAAAATGTTTCTTTTCACGAACAAATATATAATGGTATTTTATTGCATAGGAACTAACTACCTTATCCACTATCCTACTATAATACTTAATTATTTTCCAAACTCCCGAAGAATATGCAAAGAAGTATGAAATCAATAAATATAATCCTAGTATTCGAGCAGTGGTTTCATCCGGTATTATAATATTTCCTTAATAGCTTAGGTATCCACTTAGCAACGCAATTCATTCACCTTCACTTAATATGTTTTTATTCTCCCGACGTAAGCAAACAAATAATTAATATAAATTCCAAAAGAAAATTGATATAAAATGGTGGCATACTTTTAGGCAAAATGAAAATGAAAACGAGCTAGACCAAGATTTCTTCTGTGTGTACGTACGCAACATCTCGCAATTAATCTATCTTTACGTAAAAAAATTATTTCAATACATTAAACAAGTCACTCATTACGGCGCTCGTTCAATTAAACGCTAATATACAGCTCTTTACTGCTCAAAAAAAATCAATAAACAGAAGTAAGAAAATCAAACTAAGTATGCAATCTTAATGGAGTTCGTTCAAAGTAGAAAATATGGTTAATCACTTACCCCGGTTCTGATCTTTGATCAAGTTGAAGTTACAGCATGTTTCTGCGAAGTCCTCCAGATGGTGTGCACAGCATCAAGGGGAATCAGCTTTCGACGAATATTATTTTATTCTCTATATTTTTTTTTATATCAAATTATTAATCAAACGCGGAATTTGAACGAACTTTTACAAAAACAACCAAAATGATAACTGAAAAGGAATTGAATAAAAAGGAAACTACTTAGCTTTTTGTTGCAACTTGCAAACCTGAATGATACTGTTACATTTGGGCTGGGATTCGAAAAGATAAAACACTATTCTGTTAAAGTTTTCTAGTCAAAATCACTTTTATTACACTTTTACGGATTATCCACTAATTAAGTACTAGAACAATATTACTTAAACAATTTCTCAACGATTCAAACCAATCACTTATTTCACTTTATTACTCTGCACTTATTTATCTTTACAATCGATTACTATCTCGAACTTTAACCAATCACTGATAAAAATCAACTGTCGCCCTGTTCTACAACCTCTCCTTTTATATCTGCTCTGCCATCTCTTCGAGAACTTTCTAGCTAACTCCAATTGGTTCTACAATTGGCTGACATACTTTTTCCCCTTTTCAGCAATTGATAAATTCCCATTTAGTTTAGTGGGGAATTGACAGATTCCAATTTCCAATTGGAAGTGGAACTTGTTTGGTGACTAATGGGGGTTGTTTTCATTTCACCACAATTCATTCCACGCCACAATATTCCCCTCTTAAACTTGTTCGTCCCGAACAAGGTCGTTAACATTTGCACCATTGTAGCGATGAAGACGATCCACATGAACGACTTTCAGCTTGCCTCTTCCTCGTTGGATGCGATAGACAACGTCGTTGATGCGCTTTACGATTTTGTAGGGCCCTTCCCAGTCTGGTTGCAACTTAGGTGATAAGCCTTTTCTTCGATGAGGGTTATATAGCCACACCAGATCTCCTTCTTGAAAGCCTGTAGTTGTTGTTTTAGTATCGTACCTCGTTTTCATGCGGTCACTGGCTATCTTAATATTAGCCCTAGTCCCTCGATGCACGTCCCTGATGATATTCCTGAGGTCTGTAACATAGTCCTCCTCATTTTTGGATTCTTCGCATGGAGATCCAAACATTAACTCGCTAGGTAGGCGGACTTTTCGACCAAATAGGACTTCAGATGGAGTATGTCCTGTGGTGTTGTGCACTGCACTTCGATAAGCCAATAAAAACATGGGAATGTGTTTGTCCCAATCTCTCTGGCCATCGCCAACGACCTTAGAGAGGTGTTCATTCAGCGTTCTATTGAAGCGCTCCACCATCCCATCTGATTGTGGATGAAGCGGTGTTGTTCTTGTCTTCTTAATCCCGAGTAACTGGCACACTCCTTGGAAAATCCTGGACTCGAAGTTTCGTCCTTGGTCCGAATGCAGTTCCATGGGCACACCAAATCTGCTTACCCAGTTGAAGACGATTTGCTCCACCACAGTCTTAGCTTCTTGATTTGGGATAGCGAATGCTTCAGGCCACTTACTGAAGTAGTCCATAACAACAAGGATGTAACGATTTCCATTGTTCGTTTCAGGAAACGGTCCCGCAATATCAACGGCTATCCTTTCGAAAGGGGCTCCCACATTATATTGATGCATCTGGCCTCGGACTTTCACTCTCGGGCCTTTGCTGGCCGCACATATTACGCATTTCCTGCACCAATTCTCAACATCCTCCCTTGAATGGACCCAGTAAAAGCGTTCTCGTACTTTTCCGAGTGTTTTGTTTATTCCCAAGTGGCCTCCAGACACTCCATCATGCAATTCCCTCAGCACTTCGGTAACTTTTGTCCTGGGAACAACAAGCTGCATTACGTACGACTTTCCATCCGGGCTTTCCCATTTTCTTTTTAGAATGCCGTCTTGGACATAAAGGGAATCCCACTGCGCCCAGTATGCCTTCAGCTCGGGACTCCTATTGGATATCTCCTGCCAGTCTGGTTTTCCCTCATGCTCCTTCCATGCGAGGATTGGTTCGATATCCGGATCTTCCTTTTGAGCCTCCCGGATTTCCCGTGCACTCCAGCCACCAATGGGCATAGCTCTCACCCTTTGAACGGACACGACATCTTTTTCCTCGTGTCGTAAGCAATGTTTACAATCTGCTTTGCACGGTCGACGGGAGAGAGCGTCTGCATTTGAGTGAAGACTTCCCTTTCGATGTTGTATTTCGTAGTCGTACATTTGCAGCTGTTCGATCCACCTTGCGACTTGTCCTTCAGGATTCTTAAAGTGTAGTAGCCACTTTAAAGATGCATGGTCTGTGCGAAGGATGAATTTCTGCCCATAGAGGTACTTATGGAAATGTTTCGTTGCCAGTACCAAAGCAAGGAGTTCGCGCCTGGTAACACAGTAGTTCCTTTCTGGCTTTGAGAGAACTTTGCTGAAGAACGAAACTACCTTCTCTTGGCCCTCGTGTACCTGGGAAAGCACGGCTCCAATTCCCACATTACTAGCGTCTGCATCCACAATAAATGTTTTTCCAGGGGTGGGGTACGCTAATATGGGGGCGTCGCACAACTGTTGCTTAAGTTCTTTGAAGCTGTTTTCGCACTCACCTGACCATTTGAATTGTTTGCCTTTTTCTGTCAGTTGATGCAAGCTCTTTGCGATCCTGGCAAAGTCCTTTACAAATCGTCTGTAATACGTCGCAAGTCCCAGGAAGCTTCTCAGCTGGTGTTTGTCTTTGGGAACCGGCCAGTTTTTCACTGCATCGATCTTCTCCGGATCAGTCTTGACTCCCTTGGAAGAGATGATGTGCCCGAGATACTTCACTTCTGGTCGGAATAGAGAACACTTCTTCGGGTTCAGTTTTAACTGTGCACTTCGTAGCCTTTGGAACACCTCCCTAAGGTTATTTCGATGTTCGTTGAACGTTTTACCAACCACGATGACATCGTCCAGGTAGACCAAACAGGTTTTCCACGTCAGTCCCAGCAAAACACGCTCCATTAGACGCTCAAAAGTTGCTGGAGCATTGCACAGTCCAAACGGCATTACTGTAAATTGCCAAAGTCCGTTTCCTGCTGTGAATGCTGTTTTCTCGCGGTCTTCTGGATGGATCTGCACTTGCCAGTAGCCACTCTTCAGATCAAGAGTCGAAAACCATTTGGCCCCAGATAGTGTGTCCAGGGTATCGTCAATTCGTGGCAGGGGGTAGCTATCCTTCTTAGTGACGTTGTTTAGTTGGCGATAGTCCACGCAGAATCTCGTACTTCCGTCTTTCTTTTTGACCAGGACGACGGGTGATGCCCACGGACTTTTTGAGCTCTCAATCAGTCCCTCCTTTTCCATCGTCGACACCATTTCTGCAACCTCCGTCTGCTTGGCCAATGGTAGTCGTCTGGGAGGCTGACGAATTGGTCTTGCATCCCCGGTGTCAATTCGGTGCTGTACGAGATGTGTTCGGCCATACTCGCTACTCTGCGAAGCAAATATATCAGCGAACTCGTTGATTAGACTCCCTGCCATTGCCCGCTGCTCCTGATCCAGCTCGCACTCTCCGAGTATATTCTTTTTCATTTCCGATATTTCCGTAGGTCTAACCGGTTTCGCAGGACTTTCTTTTGACAACTTTGTGACCGCAGTAATCGGTACGCACTTTCCGATCACTTCCCCTTGCTTCAGCTTTACGCTTCTGTGTTCCGCATTGAGGACACGAACGGGAACCAAGTTGTTTTTAGGTTCAACAAGCATCTTTCCGACGATATAGCTCTGGTAATAGTTTTCTCTATCTGGCTCTATTAGGAAGAATCGGTGGCTCCCAGGATCACCTTCCAACCTTGTCCAAATAAGTGTCTCTGACGAAGGTGGTAAAATTTCGTCCTCACTTACAACTGTTCTTAGAGCTGCGACGTTCTCGTTCCCGTAAACCATTGGAATCTCGACGTTTCTGTACTTTAGAACTTGCAAACCGATGTCGAGTACTACATCATGCGTCTTCATAAAGTCGATTCCAATGATGCATTCGTCACATATATCGGCCACTAAGAATGCATGGGAGAAGACTATTCCTGCTAGATTTATCGTCAAGAGTACCTCACCATACACCTTTGCTGTTGCTCCAGTTGCTGTTTTCAGACAGTAGCTGCTGGTGTTGTGCAGCCATGATTGGCGAACGATGTCCCTTCTGACTATGGAAGCGGTGGCACCTGTATCGACTGTGGCCACACACTTTTTCTGGCCGATATGTGCTTCCACTGTCAAGCTCCTATTACATCGTTTGGTCTGGGAGACCTGAATTGTGGTCCTGGGGGCGTCGATTCCAGAAACAAGCTTCCGCCCCGTGAAGTTGGTTCTTAACTGATGGCTTTGTGAGGTTCCGTCCGCCGATTGTTCAGATCCCTCCTCGTGACGACTCCTAGTTCTGCAATGTGGACAACTACCCTGTCTACGTTCAGCTCTGCACTGTCGTTGAAGATGTCCAATTTTGTTGCAGTTCCAGCAACGGATCGGTCCCCTGCGAGCACTGTTCCGGTCTTCTACATCTGTTCTATGGCATGAGCATTCGACGGATGTTATTTCTCTTACGCGGTGGAATCCTTGAGATGCCTGGTCAGCAGCTTTCATAGTTAATGCAAATGCCAGTGCCTCAGGAAGAGTTCTCTTTCCAGCCATTCGTAGAGCCATCTGCAGCTGTCTGTCCTCTATAGCTTGTGTAAATGCCTCAATAGCCATTTCGTTGATGACATCTTCGCCGACATTGGGATATGACAAGTGCGCTAGCCGTTCTATATCCGCTTGCAGCTGCTGGAGTGTTTCTCCCCTCTTCTGGAATCTACTGCGCAGTTGCACTCTATACACTTGCTGCATATGGTCGTCACCAAACCGCATCTCAATAGCCTTAACCAAAGCATCATAGTTGCGTTGTTTTTCTTCTGAGATAGTTTGAAGCAATTCTGCAGCTGTACCTCGTAATGCGAGCGTTAATGCAATCGACTTTTCCTCGTCGTCCCATCCATTGGTCATTGCAGCTGCTTCGAACTGTCTCTTATAGATCGGCCATGATGTTTGACCATCAAAAACGGGTGGTTGCATCTCCTTCCTTCTTGGGCAGTCAGTAGAATATTCCCGAGCTTTCTGTTTCTTGACTTTTTCGAGCTCTTTAGCTATGTTTTCGATGTTTGATTCGAGCTCTTTAGCTATGTACTTGATGTTTGTTCCGAGCTCTTTAGCTATGTTCTCGTGTTTATGAAACGTCTCATTAATTTCCTCAAACTTTGTTTCATGTTTGTTTAATTTGTCGTCAATTGCGTCGATTTTTACTTCTAGAACATTCTTAAATTCTTCCACAGCATCTTTTTGTGCGGTAACAAGAGAATTCTTCTGTTCTTCTAGAGAATTCTTCTGTTCTGTGAACTTCGATTCCATAGAATTCTTCTGTTCTTTCAGGGAATTCTTCTGTTCTTCTAGAGAATTCTTCTGTTCTGCGAACTTCGATTCCATAGAATTCTTCTGTTCTTCCATCTTGGCAAGAAGTAATTCGATCATAGCACTAATATCAACGCCTGTACTTACTAGTTCTTCTACCACGTCGAAAAGCATGGTCTTTGGATTTTCTCCCTCTTTTTCGACAGCCTCCTGCAGACGAAGTATGAGGTCACTTTTCCCTCCAGCTGTGGAGAGATTCCTCTTTTCTAATTCACTTTTTAATTGGGGTATGCTTAGTTGTAGCAATACACGACCCATTTTTTTTTTTTGTCTCTTATAATTTCGAAATTCACAAATTCACTTTAAATTTTTTTTTTTTTTTTTTTAAATGTTTCTTTATCACACACGCTTTAACACAGAATAAGTTTTATCCCACTTCTGACACCAATGTTACATTTGGGCTGGGATTCGAAAAGATAAAACACTATTCTGTTAAAGTTTTCTAGTCAAAATCACTTTTATTACACTTTTACGGATTATCCACTAATTAAGTACTAGAACAATATTACTTAAACAATTTCTCAACGATTCAAACCAATCACTTATTTCACTTTATTACTCTGCACTTATTTATCTTTACAATCGATTACTATCTCGAACTTTAACCAATCACTGATAAAAATCAACTGTCGCCCTGTTCTACAACCTCTCCTTTTATATCTGCTCTGCGATCTCTTCGAGAACTTTCTAGCTAACTCCAATTGGTTCTACAATTGGCTGACATACTTTTTCCCCTTTTCAGCAATTGATAAATTCCCATTTAGTTTAGTGGGGAATTGACAGATTCCAATTTCCAATTGGAAGTGGTACTTGTTTGGTGACTAATGGGGGTTGTTTTCATTTCACCACAATTCATTCCACGCCACAATACATTGGTAACTGTCGGATTTGAAACGGAATGAATTGCGGATGGATGATCGTGGATGGTGGGACCAGATGGTCTGCGACAAAAGTGAATGATGTGGATGGCTGTTGGATGTTGATTGCTGCGCTGATGATTTTGATGAATTTCAGGTGGGGTTGCGGCTGTCCATACAGGGTGTTCGATAGATTTTTTTCTCTTACGGCGTCGTTTGAAAATTGTGTTCTCGATCACTTTGCGTCTTTCACATGGGTATAATTACGATTTTTTTTTTCTCGGCTTGACGGTTGCTTCTTGATATGCACGTGGGTGTGGGGTGCTCATGTGACGAATCTCATGGGGTAAGGTTGGATTCGATTGGTTTTTTTGACTTTTTTGGTATGCGAGTGTGTGTGGCGAAAAGGTGTAATGGGCTTTGATGCTTTCGGGGATTTTTTTTTTTGACTATTCCGACGATTCAGAAACGTGTTTGTGGATTTATTTTGAAGGGACGGAAGAAAAAAAAAACCCCCAAAGGGAGGGGATAAAGGGAAGTAGAGCGGATAAATTTTATTGGTGTGTGTGGCGAAAGATTAAACGTTGGCTTTTCATTATGCGCCTGGGTTAGAGACAGTTAAGCACACTTAGCACATGTATTGGCAATTTGAAGATGTAGCCACATGGATTTGTAGCCACTTAATTATTTTTTTTCCTTTTCCACTTTTATTACACTCGATCTAGATTGAGTTTAGATCGTCCACATTTTATTTATTATTTTATTTTTCTTCGCGTTTTGTTTTTTTTTTATTTACTTTTTTTCTCACATTTAGTCACTTTTAGATTTTTTATTTTTTTATTTTCACAAAACTTATTTTTCTTCCGACTTGGCCCTTCGCCATACAACCAACCCGATTTAAAAAAAAAGGTGTCGACAAGTTTACCGGACTTGAAACTTTCCTTTCACGCAATACCAAACAAAAGAGACCGAAATTAGCGTGACAGTGCTTTTTATAGGCTTGATTTGGGGACGCCTTTTTCCTCACCCAGCCACAGCCAGATCGCACGATGGTGGCACACCTATTTCCGTATCTTAGCTGAATAGCTTATCTCTGATCAGAAAATTATTATTTACGTTTTAAAATTCAAATTAGAATTTATCGGAAATAGGTGTGACCAAGGATAGATTATTTGAATTAGGTTTTATTAATTACAAGCAACAGGAACTCTTCCATGCTGGCTCGCCATTGGTAATTGTAGTAGTGGATGTGTACTATCACGCATGTTTGCTTACATTTGTTTTTCATAGCTGAATAATTATCCATTGACATATACCAGTTTAGACAGAAGATCGGTATACTACGATTCGGCGCAGGGCTCCGTGATCTTCTACCTTTTCTTTCTTTTTCGATGCCGAAAGCGTGGGTTCGACGCGGCCCCACGACGTTTCTTTATTTTGTTTTTACCGTGCCCCTAGACCCTTACAAGTCCGAAACTGCAATTCGGTAATTTTCGTCGGTATGAATAACAGCACCAGAGTATGTACACCAACCATTATCCACAGATCTCATTGTGAACGATCATCCCCAATTCATTTCGCCGTCACCTAATAAAAGCTTTAAGAACCAGAACCAGAACCATAGGCTCTTAAACTAATAATTTTGAATTTTGAATATTTTTTTAACAATAAAACTTACTTACAACTGAATCGTTTCCTACATCCTTCTGTCTGACGTTGACGCACATGCTCCTTCCTCTCGGTCCACACCAGTAGCACCTTCACTACCGTTGGCGATTTTCCTCCCAGCCGCGGTTCCACTTGTTTCTCCTTCGTCATCGTTGGTGCAATGCGAGTTCAAAAAACGTAGTAACCGTGTTTGCAGTTCCTGCTTGTCGCCTGACGTAGACAACCCTACTGCCCTCACCCTCTCACGCAAATCGTCCCTTAGTACCCCCTCAAGTTCCTTCTCCATCTCCCCAAATAATTCAAAGTAATACAATTAGAGAAATTCCAAAATCTAGATAAGTAATCTGTTCAAAATTAAATCGACTGTTGATGCAATCGAATCAAATGTCAAAAAAAGGAAAGGAACTAAAAAAAACTACTTCCTATGACCAGTGCACGTACTTACAATTTTGTTGTTTTTTTTTTTCTCTTTCATCTGCTACCTCTGCTACTGTTGTTATTCGTCTCCATCTCCATTCAACGCTGCTTCGATGAAAACTCCATTTGCTGCTGCTGTCGTCCTTTGTTGTTGTTTTCACATTTGCACCGCTTCTTCGATGTAAACTGTGTTTCTACTACTGCTGCTGTCGTCTTTCGTCTTTTTTTTTCACGGATGCACCGCTTCTTCGACGCGAACAGGTTTTGTTGCTGCTCTTGCTTTTGCACCGCTGCTTCGATGCAACTCTCTGTATGTGTGTTCACTGCTTGTCTACTCGCTGCTTCGATGTTGATGTGCGATGTACACAGCACCACTTTTTTTTTGTTAGATTTTTTTGCCGCCACCTCTTTAGCACTTGGGTTCTTTGTTCTCTTTTTTTTCGCCCACTTTAATTTTCGATTTGATGATTATCAATTATTAATAATCAAATATCAGATTTTAAGAAGACTAGCAATATCCCGGTTGAGCCCCCAATTTGTGGGATTTCTTTATTGCCTTCATTAATATTTTATTTACAAAATTAAATGAACATGAAAAAGGTACGGCACTAGTCGATACGTCTACTCTGCTACCATTTGGGGACAATGAGTTGGAGTGAGGTATGCGTGTGAGCGAGAGGAAGAGTGGCAGCGCCTATATATACGGCGTTATGTGCGACGCGATCGTGTCGTCGGACCTGCATATCCCACATCTATGATTTGTTTTTTTTTTTTTTAATTTTCAAGAAACTTTAGAAACCTTGAACTCTTTATTATTTGTTTTACTTAAAACTACTTAAAACTGCCTAAGCTACTTAACCTAAATTACCTATAATCAGGGTGGTGAGCAATCTCATCGATTGGTCACCATTCTGATCGCGCCCATGGGCGCCTGACAGCCTCCCACAAGGGTTCATCAGCGCCATTCATGTTGGCACTATTCATGTTGGCTAGTCCGACCCCTCCCAAGGACCCCCCACTATAAACCTAAACCTACAAACTTAATATCTAGCTTAAAACTAAGGATGATGTTACGTAAGTAGCGCACCGGCCCGGGAGAGCGTATCCACCCTCACCTTGCACATTACTGCGTGTTTCGAAGTGATGACAGAATTTGAATTGATTCGAAGTGGGTTCCCAGATTAAACCAAGGGTTTTTATTACCTTTGATTGATAAATGGTCAGCAACCTTTCTCGATTTTCCTCAGGAATATCATCAAGGATGCTGTAGTGTTGTTGTTTGTTTCTGCTTGTTTTTTTTTTTTTTTTTTCAGGAGTATCAATGAACACCTCCATTGGAGAGGTGTAGAGCGGAGACCTTTGAGGTTGTGTAAATGAGAGAGGGAGATGTTTTATTGGAGAGAAATAAAGTTAAATTTATAATTTGAAGTAAGATGGACGTCTTTAACTACCAGGGATTTTAGAGATAAAAGGTTTGAACAAAACAAGCAGAAACAAACAACAACACTAGATTTGGCGACGAGATAAAAGGTACGAGTCTTAAATATATAATATAAAATATTTCAACATGGAAAGCGGCAGAATACCATTTTTCAATTACAACGAGGACACCACCGATGCAGGTGATCGCTGGAAAAAATGGATTGCCCGGTTTGAGAATTTCCTAATCGCAAGTGAGATAAGTAATATAGATAGGCAAAAGGCTTTATTATTACATTATGCAGGAGAAGATGTTTTTGAGATTTTTTACAACTTACCAGAGTTAGTAATCACAACAAAGGTAATAACAGGAGAAAAAGGCGAGGAAAAAACAGTGGAGATGAACTGTTTCGAAATAGCGAAACAAAAGCTATTGAACTATTTTTCACCGAAATCGAACGTTGAATTCGAGATATTCTCTTTCCGTCAGGCCAAACAAAACGCAAATGAAACAGTTGGCCAGTTCTACGCAAGGTTACTGAAATTAAGTGCCAATTGTGATTTCGCGGATAGGGATAAGGAAATCAAATCTCAAATCATATGTACAACATTATCACATCGATTAAGAGATTTCGCATTTCAAACAAAGCCAACTCTACAGAGTTTGTTAGAAGAGGCAAAAACATACGAAATGTCTGAAGAGCACACAGTTAAAATTGAAGCACAACAACAACATGCAGAACAGTGTAACAATGTAAGAGCAAGACGACACCAGCACGTAAAACACACAAACACTAACACCAAAGATATACCAAAATTTAACAAAACACCAAATCAAAAGCCAAATTGCAAGAACTGCGGAAACAAATGGCATGTTAATGGACTTCAACATTGCCCCGCACGGAATATCTACTGTAATGATTGCAAAAAGAAGGGACATTTTGCAAAGGTGTGCATGATGTCTAATAAAACAAACAAAACTTATCACGTACATACAGCAGAAGAAGAAACACACAAAAAAGTATTCAACGTATCCAACACAAACAACACATTACCAACAGTTGTAGTATCAATCAACAACATGGCAACAAAATTCACCATCGATACAGGATCGACAGCAACAATCATCAGTAGTAGCGTATTCAACGAAATGCACAATAAGCCATTATTAACAAAACAAACAGAAAAAATCATTACCTACTCAAACACATCCTTACCAATAGTTGGAAAATTCACAGCAAACCTAACATTCAAACAACAATCAATAACTGAAACAGTATATGTTATAGCCAGCCACTCAGCTTCCCTATTAAGTTATCACGCGTCCACACAACTCAACATAATACAAATAGTTCAGTCCATACCAAATAAAACATCACATAACATGAAACAAAAATATCCAGAAGTATTCAGAGGAATCGGAAAACACAACAAATACAAAGTTCATCTTTACATCGACAAAAATGTATCGCCAGTAGCTCAGCGTTTCCATTCCATCTGAGACCAGCAGTTGAAGACGAGATAAATCGCCTATTGAAAGCAGATATCATCGAAAAAGCAACAGGCCCAACACCATGGTTATCACCGGTTGTCATTGTACCGAAACCCCATAACCCAACTGCTATACGAATGTGCATAGATATGAGAGCCGCCAACAAAGCTATCCAACGTGTCAGGAAAGTAACACCGACCCTACAAGACATTATTGCATCACTTAATGGCACGACAGTCTACAGCAAAATCGATCTCAACGAAGGATATCATCAAATTGAACTTGATGAGCAGTCTCGAATCATAACAACATTTAGTACGCATTGCGGAGTGTACCGATATAAAAGGTTAAACTTTGGTGTTAACACAGCAGCCGAAGAATTCCAGGACATCATCAGACAAACACTAAATAACATAAAGAACACTTTAAATGTGAGGGACGACATCTTTATATTTGGAAAAACACAAGCCGAACACGATGCAACATTGGAAGAGGTTTTCCAACGACTTCGAGCGCACAATCTCACTGTCAATGAGAAAAAATGCGTTTTTAGTCAACCGCAGCTGAAGTTCTTCGGATTTATGTTCTCGAAAGACGGAATGCAACCCGATCCGGATAAAGTAGCAAGTTTTAAAAAACTTGGAACACCCAACAACGTTTCAGAAGTTCGCAGCATCTTAGGTATGTTAAATTTTGTTTTGCCATTTCTTCCAGAACTAGCAACACATACCCAACCGCTAAGAGAACTAATTCAGAAAAACAACGAGTTCATTTGGAAGGATAAACACGAGAAAGCACTAACATTTCTAAAAAAGTTATTGGGAGATGCTTCAAAACTAGCGTACTATGACGTCAACAAACCAACACACCTGCATGTCGATGCAGGCCCTGAAGGTCTATCTGGCATTTTGTCACAACTCAACCACAACACCTACGAGATAGTGGCATATGCAAGCCATGCACTCAGTCCGGTCGAGCAAAGATATAGCCAGATTGAGAAGGAAATGTTAGCAGCTACGTGGGCAATGGAACACTTCAAAATTTACCTATATGGCACAAAGTTCACGCTTCATACAGACCACATGCCTTTAATAAGCATTTTTAAAAACCCCTTATCAAAGCCAACAAGCAGAATTGAACGTTTGTTACTAAAAACACAGCAGTACAACTTCAACATTCAACATCAACGAGGTAGCTCCAATCCTGCAGATTATTTTTCCCGTCATCCAAACAACAATAACATAAACATTAACAGTGACAACAAACACAATAACCTGGAACACTATGTCAACTTCGTAGTTCAGAACGCTTTACCAAAAGCCATTTCACTTGAAGCAGTCCAAAAGGAAACCGCACGAGATCCTACTCTACAATTTTTAATTAAGGCAGTTTCTACTAATCAAAACAGCATGTGGAATTGCAAAGAAATCGCGCGTTACAAAGGAGTTCGTCAAGAACTTTGCGTAACAGATGGATGTGTACTAAAGGGTTCGCAACTATTATTACCCGAGAAGCTCATAACAACAGCAATTGCTTTGGCACAAATCACATATGGGAATCGTTAAAACAAAACAACTTCTCCGCACAAAAATTTGGTTTCCCGATCTGGACAAACGTGTTGAGAAAACAGTCTCACAATGTCACATCTGTCAAGCAGTTACCAATCAAAACGTTCGTGAACCGCTTGCTCTGGTTGAACCCGCATCAGCACCATTCGATAAGATGTCTATGGATTTTGCTGGACCGCTTCCAAATGGAAAATATTTACTCATTTTGGTCGACGAATATTCGAAATTCCCATTTGTTGAACAGATCAGCTCTACAAAATTCGTAGACGTAAAGAAAGTATTGATGAAAATATTCGCAACATTCGGTGTCCCAATCAATTTGAAGTCAGACAACGGTCCACCATTCAGCAGTCACGATTTCAAAATGTTTATGGAAGAAAACAACATTCATCACCACAAAACAACTCCTTACTGGCAAGAAGCAAATGGTCAAGCCGAAAGGATGGTGAAAACAATCAAAAAATCACTAATGTCATCGGAGTTACAAGATTCAAATTGCTTATCTCAGTTGGACATGTTCCTGATGGATTACCGGTCGACACCACAAGCAACTACAGAATCTTCGCCATTTGAAATGATGTTCAATAGGACGATGAACAATTTTCTGCCAACACTAAAGGAAAAAAAAGAAGAAATTAGTAATAGCATTGAACAGAAGCACAAATTAAAATACAAAGAATATGCGGATAAACGAAGGCACACAAAGCCATCTACTTTTCAAGTCGGAGATGTGGTCCTTTGCAAACAAAAGAAAATAAACAAACTAACACCTCCGTTCAACCATGTTCCACTAAAAATCATAAAAGTCATCGGATCACAAATTTGGGCAAGTAGAGGAGACAAAACAATAATTAGAAATTCTTCTTTCTTTAAGCATTTCAATAGAAATCCAAAAAATTCTACAAGCAGATACATTCATAATCCAGTACCAATAATGCCAGCAAGAGCCTCTATTCGGCAGCAGCAGGAACAAATTCAATTGTTACCCATTCCAACAGCAACACCACCAGCTGATATTGGAAATGACAACAACGATGAATACAACTGTGAAGTTAGTAACAGTGAAATACATGTCATTTCACAACCAATACCACAGGACTTACCCCCAGGACACATCGGAAAGCGTAGCACAAGAAACATAAAACCGATGCGTTTTCAAGATTATGAACTTTAATAACTTTTTGAACTTAATATTATCTTATCAGTTATTATAATAAGTAAAGAAGGAAATGGAGTATCAATGAACACCTCCATTGGAGAGGTGTAGAGTGGAGACCTTTGAGGTTGTGTAAATGAGAGAGGGAGATGTTTTATTGGAGAGAAATAAAGTTAAATTTATAATTTGAAGTAAGATGGACGTCTTTTACTACCAGGGATTTTAGAGATAAAAGGTTTGAACAAAACAAGCAGAAACAAACAACAACACTACAGATGCGTGGATCGTTTGAATAAAACTTCATAAGCTCAAAGCTTCCTTGATTTAGCAATGCTACAGTTTCTCCGAGAAGCATCTTGGTTTCATTTATGGTAGCGGCCCCAGTAAGACAATCATCAACATAAATATTTTTTAGAATAGTTGATGCTGCCTTAGGATAGGCATGCTGAAAATCAGTTGCTAATTTCACCAAACATCTTGTTGCTAAATAAGGTGCGGATCCCATTCCATATGTAACGGTATTCAGCTGGTATGTTTGCAGTGGAGTATTGCTATCAGGCCTCCATAATATAAGCTGATATGCCCTATCCATTGGATTGATTAGTATTTGCCTATACATTTTGCTTATGCCACCAGTAAATACGTACTTGTGTAGTCTGAAATTGACAATAATTGAGAATAAATCTGATTGGACTGTTGGACCAACCATTAAGGCATCATTAAGTCAATGACCTGACGTACTCTTAGCAGAAGCGTCAAAGACTACCCGGAGTTTCGTTGATGAACTCTCGGGTTTGAGTACGCAATGATGTGGAAGCACAAAGTTAGAACTTGGGATATTATCTTCCGATATTGGGCTCATACGACCTAAACGTTCATATTCAGTCATGAAGTTGACATAAGATGACTTTAGTTCCTTGTTGCGCTCCAGTTTCCTTTCTAGCGAATAAAAGCGTTTCAGAGCCATATCACTGGAGGCGCCGAGTAGCTTACTTGGTTCGTGTTTAAAAGGAAGTCTTACTACGAATTGCCCATCGGCTGTCGTTACGACATGTTTTTTTAAAATGTTCTTCACATCTTAATTCCTCTTCACTTAACATTTTAGACTCAACTTCGAGGGAGTCACTTTCCCTAAATGATCTGACAAGCTTGTCTAAAGAACGGAGAGTTGGTTTGGTGGCTGGATGGCAATACGACTTGGGGGATGTTCCCATAGCACAACCAGCCACAAGCCAGCCTAACTTAGTATTTCGCAATACTGGAAGATCGTCCGAGACCTTGAACTCACCTGGTAGAAGAAGTTCGAAAAATATTTCCGCTCCAATCAATAAGTCAATGTGGTGAGAGCCAGTACGGTTTGGATCGGCGAGACGAATATTTGCTGGCAATTTCCAATCCTGAACATCTGTTTCAAGGGTTGCCTTGTAATCGCTTATTATTGGCATTATGCTTGCCTCAACAGTTGAACTATATGAGGAGGTCCTTGATTCTATTGGAACATCGATAGCAAAGTTAGATTGACTTTCCTTTCCCCCGATCCCACTTAGTGGGATGTTCATCCTCCGCTTTTTGTATCCTAACTGATGAGCTAACGAAGAAGTAATGAAATGTAATTGTGATCCTGAATCTAGCATGGCTCGGCAAGGAATTCGAATGCCATTTGCTGATACCACATTCACTATTGCGGTGTCAAGATATACCTTACGGTTTTTAATACAAACATCTAGCGAAGTGTTAAGGAACGAGCCTGATGGCGACTCGCCCCCCTAAACAATATGATTATCACACGACTTACCGGATGATGATTGATTGTGGGCCCCCCGGTGAAGTAAGGTGTTGTATTTTCCGCCACATGATCTGCAGCCTCGCATCCGACACGCCGAGAAAAAATGTCCTGCTTGCAGGCAATTGAAGCACAGTTGAAACCTGAGCACCCCTTGCTGCCTTTCATCTACTGAAAGATTCAAAAATTGTTTACAATTAAAATTATTATGATTCTGTGATTTACAATAGAAACAATTGATTACTCCCCTTGTACCCTCTGTCACAGGTGCTGCTACCTTCTTTCTTTCATTCGGGATCACTGCCTCTAGAGTCTGGAATCTTGACTCCACAAATTCCAGTAGTTGCAACAATGTTGGACTGCTTATCGGATATGCCAATGATTGCTCGAACATCATCCTTGTATCTTTATCTATTCGTCCAAGTAGCAAGTGAACAATCACAGGATCCCATCCACTTGTATCGTAGCCGAGATTACTGATGGCTTGCATGACCTCCTTAGTTGTATCATGTAACCCCTTTAGGCTCTTTGAGTTGTCCACGACGTTGGATTGCTGGAGCAGCCTGTTTAGTTGTGCGGTTAACAATAATCTTTTGTTGTTGGACATGTCAACTAATGTATTTCAGGCCACCTCGTAATTGCTGTCCGTGGCATGAAAATGTTGAATTAGGCTGTTAGCATCGCCGGTGACATTGATTCTTAGGAAGTATAATTTCTGTGCTGGGGCAATCGACTGGTTATGTACCATTTGCGTGTACAGATCGAAGAACTGAGGCCAATTCAAGTAACTTTCATCGAATTTGGGTATCTCAATTTTTGGGAGATTGATTGCCGCGTTGAAGGCGATCTGGGCTGAGTCATTTGTTGTCACCTTCGATTCTGCTTCACTGGGTAAACGAACAATCCTGGAATCCAATTGATCTTGGAGATCAAAATATCGCTCTATATCGGCTGCATTGGCTTCGTCCCCAAGTTTCCGATAGGCGGCGACTACCTCATTCCAATTGAGCATGAGTGTGTTGGTTTTTAACGTAAACTGATGCGGTGACTTAACTCCAAAGAACATTTTTTTAACGATTCTTGAAATCTTCTGGCAGTCAGCCGGAATCTGTTTCCTGAGGTTAATCGGGGTGCATTCACTGATTTCATTTCGAACCTTTCAGGAACTGGGGAACAAGTTGGTGGCACTGCTAATGGCGCTATTGATGGCGCTGATGCGGCTAGCTGTCCTGCTGTTGGGTCTGCTGTTTGAAAAGGTCATCTTTCATGACTTCGTATATCCTTTTCACTTCATTGTAGTAATCCTTTGCGAAATATTCATGATCCGTTTCACTCGGGTAATTATCTCTAATTTGGCTGTCTATCTTGTCGAACTCCTCCCACAGTGGATCTAGCTTGATCCAACGCTGTTGCAAGTACTCGGGGCCCTTTCTATCAAGCCCATCTTTTCTGTAGTTGCGAGAAAGCACACAAATTTCATTGGCAATCTTCTCTTGTCGTTCGGTGAGTTGCTCCATTATCACAAATACACTTTACACACTCCTTTCTTTGGTTTGGTTTTTTTTTTTTAGAATTCGCTCAGGCCTCTAAACTCTTTTAGTTGTGTCCTGTCACGGTCGCCAAATATTTAATACAAATATCAATTAAGTCTTTACATTTTATGTCAAAATTACACCCTTTAATACAAATATCAGTTAAGTCTTTATATTTTATGTCAAAATTACACTTTGTTTAATACAAATATCAGACTACACACTTTGCCGGCCCTTTGTCGACTGGCCTCTGTCCTACTGCCCCCCATTCACCGATGCGTATTCTTTCACAAAATATGCCTAGTAGCTGGTTTTCGAGCGTGAGAGCGTATTAATCGCTGATAATGTGAATTAAGAATCACATCATCAATTACCAGCGCGTCGGAAACGAAGCAAAATGCAAGTCGTGCACATATCGCTCATACTCCGCTAGGTAATTTGAACAACATACATCCTCCTCTGGCTATTGAGGGGAATGCATACGATGCATGCTTCCAACACCTGGAACCTGCGCACGTCCCTGCTATACATAACCTTATGGCGCAAGCCTTTACGTATTAAGATAGCGACACCACCTCCCTGTGTGGAGTTGGGCCGGTCTCTTCTAACTACACAATAATTTCTAAAGCCCAATTTGTGCTTCGGTGACAGCTTAGTTTCGCTAACCAGAAGCACATCTGGCTTTTCGGCTTTCAACAAATTGGAAAGATTGATCCTTCTCTCGATCGGGATTACTGAATTAACATTCACCGCAAGGATCTTTAAGTTTACCTCGTCCAGCGTACCCATCATATTTATGGCGCGGCAGACTCGGCAAACAGCGTCGAATAGATCATGTCTATTCGAGCCGCATGCTCATTTAATTGTTTCTGGAAATTGTCGATCTTTCCGTGCAGTGACAGAAGGATCGATTTCAAATCTAGATCCGCTTCCGGTGTAGGAACCTTCGGCGCGCTTTTTGTGATTTTGCCACCCGGTCCAGCTACCATTTGGGCAAAGGACACATTGGGTGCAACAAAATTAGAGAACGAGCGACTCTTTCGACCCTTCTCTTCTCCGGACCTCTGTTTTCGAGCCTGCACATTCTGTTTTACTTGCTGATACTTGGGACATCCCCTGAAATTAGCAGGATGTCCTGAGCTGTTGCAGAGTACACATGAGAACAGGCTTCGATCGTCTACCCTATCGCTACCTAAAGCACATTCCCCATGTTTAAGGTCCTTGTTGCACTTAACGCACCTGAACTGCATGTGGCAGTTAGCTGCGGCGTGCCCGAACCTCTGGCAGCGCAGGAATTGAAGTACACGATCTGACCTCTTTAATTTTTCCCAACGTACTGCATGATAGTACAGGAATCTGATCCTTTTCAGACTATCTATTTTGCTTTCGGGGGTTAATTGTACCAAAAAGAATGGTAATTTGCGGCTACCACCCCTGTCCGCTGGCGAAGAAAACGGCTTGACCCCCATGAACTTAAGGTCGTCGCACTCATAATTCTTGAGCTCGTTTTCGAGCTCCTCTATCTTTATATTGGGATCGATATCCTTAAGCAGCACAGTTTGCCGCTTTTCTCCTTTTGGAGTGTACGTGCAGTACTCGGTTTCCGCTTTCTCCAGAGCGGTGCGCAACCTTTTGTGCTCCTCAATATTACTGCACATAATAATGTGCTTACTGGCGTTTAGCCTTTGAATATAAATATTTTTACTAATTAACCTACATAACCTTATGCTATCGCTTATATCTAGATGACTCACATTTATTGGTGGTAACTTTTGTTTTTTCGTCTGTTGTTCTTGCTGTTGCTGCTGCTGTTGTTGTTGTTGTTGTTGTTGTTGCAGCGGCTGCTGCTGCTGCTGTTGTTGTTGTCTCTGCTGCGGCTGTTGTTTCTGCTGCTGTTGCTGCGGTTGCTGTTTCTGTGTCTATTTTATTTGTTGTAGTTGTTGCTGCTGCAGTGGCTGTTTTTGTGCCAGCTGCTTTTCTGATGTTGCTGCTGCTTAAGCAGTGCTTGTTGTTGTTGCTGCTGCTGTTCTTTTTGTTGCTGCTTGTGTTGTTGCTGCACAGCTTGCAATTGCTGCAGCTTTTGTTGCTGCTGTAGCAATTTTTGCTGCCGCAATTTCTCCCTTTTTTCTAGGAGCTCTTTTATCAGGCGGTCTAGCTCGGCTTCCTCGTCGTCCTGATCGATTTGTTGTTGTTGTCGCTCGTCTGCTTCGGCGTCCAGTAACTGGAAGGCATTACCTTCGCCCTTGCAACTTCCCTCGCCCCCTCGGACTCGTAGGAGTAGCTGAGAGAGTCGTCGTCTGTCTCCTGTGCTGACGAGGTTGCACGTGACGTCATCACGTCGTCTGCCTTCGGCTTCCTTTTATGTTGGAGATTTGGTATCGGCTTTAATTTTCTCCGCCTTTTTTCTGTTTTTGATATTTCTGTCGACTGTACCTTTGTCAATGCTGCGGTACTTGTACATGGTATATCCATATTTGTTGTTTGTGCTGGTACTGCTGCCGCACTTATTGTTGTTGCTGATGCTGCTGCTACTGGTGCTGCTGTAGTTGTTGTTGCTGTTGCTGCTTTGACTTGCTTGGCCACGCGTTTCGGCAACGGGGTATCGCTTTGCGGGACCTTGGACTGGCCAGCGTCCATCGCCTGCTCGCGTTGCGGCACTTCCACTCTTGTTTTTGTTTTATTAATTTATTAAATTAATAAAAATTAACCCCCCACTGGGAAACGAACTGGGCTCCTCTCACGTGAGAGCCGAAGACTTTTTATTTTACATTTTTTATATTTTAAATTCATTTTTATTAATTTCTTTTTTAAGCTTACATCTAAACAAAAACGATTAAATCTAATTTAAAACTAACATTTATCTTATTCTAGCTTACTGGCTCCAGGCGAGCGCTCTAAACTTATCAATATCCTTAAAATTATTGCCTTTCGGCCTTAAATCTATCTATATCTGTGATTTGTTCTGTTTTTTAATTTTCAAGAAACTTTAGAAAACTTGAACTCTTTATTATTTGTTTTACTTAAAACTTCTTAAAACTTCCTAAGCTACTTAACCTAAATTACCTATAAACAGTGCGATGAGCAATCTCATCGATTGGTCATCATCCTGATCGCGCCCTTGGCCGCCTGACAGCCGCCCACAAGGGTTCATCAGCGCACTATTCATGTTGGCAAGCCCGGCCCCTCCCAAAGACCCCCTACTCTAAGCCTAAACCTACAAACTTAATCTAGCTTAAAACCAGCGAGGATGCTACGTTAGTAGTGCACCGGCCCGCTCATCCACCTTCACCTTTTCCTCAAGCCACCAAAATTCGGTGAACTACTTGACTGTATCGACCCTGTCCCGTTCCGCAAATGCGGTACTAAAGCGGAGGAGCTCCTGAGCATTGGCGGCGTACCCTTCGTAGATGAGCCGTTTATCCCTCGCGCCGCTGTGGCTGTGGTACAATACCGGCATACCATCTTTTTTCTGGACTAACCCTTTCATATCTATATGGAGAAATGCCTCAGGCGGGATAAGGCGAGACCGAAGCGTACTTTCGTGGTACATTAAATCACTGGCCATCGCCCTTGCGACGTGCCTCCGAATCACCTTAATAAGGAAATTGTCAATCCTGTTCAGTTGAGCCCCATTGTATAGGGTCCTGTTAGGATAGTATTTTATGTAGTGAGATTCAGGAGTTCTAAACAACCCTAGACAGGCCCTGAGACATTGTCTCTCAAACACCCGAATTTTTTCCATATAGGACGGCGCTATATTGAAACACATGGGACAGCCATTAGCGATGATAGGCCTTATAAGGGCCACGTAGCAAATGACCTTCACCCTGGGATCAAGTTGACTGCTGCGAAACAGTCTCCTTGTCAGAGCGTAGGCCCTCCTAGCCCCAGAAAGACAAGCATCTATACGTTTGTCAAAATACAGATACTGGTCGAGCCAGATGCCAAGATACCTCACCACGTTTTTCACCGCCAATGGTCGCCCTGCTGTTTATTTTCAATTTGTTAATTTCTCCAGTTTTTTTCTGGTGTCCCCAGAAGCCCCAGCCAATGTAAATAGTTCTGAATAGGATTGTTTCCGATTTTTGGAAATTGATTTTCAACTTCCAACCATCGCAATGCCTCTTAATTTGCTCGAAGTCACCCTGTAGAAGGATGTTAATGACCTCGACCTCTCGAATACCTTGCTAACATGCGGAAGCAAACTAATTGACTGGAGATTAGCAGGGTTCGTCCTATCTTTATCCTTTTTCGGGATAGGGTGTACCACCGCTATTTTCCACTGCTCTGGATAATATGCAATATTCAGCGCATTTTTAAATAGTGTGGCGAAGATATCTATCGCCTCTAGCGGCAAGTGTTTTAATACGACGTTTGGGACACCGTCAACTCCCGCCGACTTTTTGTTTTTAAGTGATTCAAAGATGCACCGAAGTTCATCTCTACTCACGAACAGATGAGTATTTTCATCGGCGACTGTGCCGTTTGCACGGTTGTCGTCATTGAATTCGGTGAAACCGTTGTTCTCGGATCGCCAACCCTGAATTTCGGTCCGCAGATAAAAGTGGTTAAGAAAGGCCCTCTCCTCGAGGTCGCGGCTACGGCGAACAGGGTTGCTCACCGTATACACAGTCTCAAAGAAAGCTCCCATGAAATTCACCCTCTCTTGCGGGTCCTCGACCACGAAAAAACCGTCGTTCGAGTAGGCACTTTCCGGACTTATGTCAGCAGTCAGTAGTGTCTGTCTGTTCTCGTTTGTCCGAGGTATTCGAACACATGAAATGTCGTTATGATCCTTCCGCCTGAACAGTTTATTTATTTGTGGGAACATTTTCGGACTACTGGATTTTATAGCCCGAATTTTATTGCCCCAACACAAACTTACAGATTTTCTGTGATTTTCGGTGATCAACTGTTTCAATTTTTTGATCATCGAATTCAGTGTTCTTAACTCGGAATCGTTCCTGTCGGTGAACTGTCTGTGTAGCCGTTTAAGCCTCGAGAGCAGTCTACTTTTATGTCTGTACAGAGTATCGATTGTTGCGTTTCGATACTTTTCAGTATTCAGTTCTTCGTCTGTGGAACGTCCTACCCTAGGGATAGTTCGCTCCATTGTCTGTTTGATGACGACATTCATTTGCCGTAAAAGACTGTCGATCTCGCATGAGCGTATGTCACGTTTTAACACTCTGGAGAAGCGCGACCACTGTGCTTTTCAGTAATCGAAAGAACGCACTGCTCCAGCTGCGTCTGCACGTTCGCGATCCGTATTACGGCGACTGAGCCGAAGACTTGCTTCTTGAGCCAAATGGCTTACATTTTTTTAACACTTGGAAACACTATTTATAACTTGCCTTTGCACACGCTGCCTCACTCTCAAAGTCGTCTGTCCACCACGGATGCTGAAGAGCGACTGAGAGCCGAACTCGCTCATTGAGCCAAATGGCTTACACTGTTTTAACACTCGAAATCACTTCTTAAACTTACTTTACTTTCGCACACGCCTCACTAAACAAGTCGTCTCCACGATCACCACGGATGCTGAAGAGTGACTGTGACCAACACGCTACCGGCATCGCTACCTTCACTGCTATTTGTGTCATCATCTATACGACAATCACCGCTAGTGCTACTGTCAGTTTTGTCTGGCAATGTTAGAAGGAACGAAAACTGTATATTTAAGCGAAAATGTACCTAAACCCTCATAGTTTCTGGTGCTCTCACTATGAACAATATTTGTTGTAGATATTTCTTGAGAACCAGTGTACTGGGAAGGCTGCGTCAAACATTCACTACGACATCCTCTTCGTCTTAATTCATGGGAAACTTCACGGGCTCTTTTCAGAATTGTGTTAGGAGCTGAGGTCGGGCCACAGAGGCATCTTAGGCATGGCGGAGAAGGACTGAGGCACGCGGCTGCACGGCTAAACTCTTCGGACAGGGTAGTTCTTGTCTCCCCTTCACACCAGCCACCTGCTCTTCACAAAAATATTCGTGCCATGAAATAAACTAAGAGGGATAGTAGGAGATCTAAAATTACTTGACGACGGACGGACCAAAAAAATAATTATAGACGAAAGGAAGAGTCAAGTAAAACTATCCGTAGACGGACACCATCTGATACCCAGAACCTTAACTACACTTGACTCCTCGAATTCTACTGGGGACAGCTCCCGGCGCCCAAAATGCAAGGACGATCACCAGCTTTCCTCTTGCAAATCCTTTACTTCGCTCGACTGTGAAGCTCGTCGCGATTTTACTAGGGAAAATAAACTTTGCTTCAACTGCTTTCGTCCAGGCCACTCATCAAATAGATGTCGCTCTTACCTGCGCTGTAATATGTGCAACAAGCGACACAATACGCTTGTTCACCCTACTGAAACCGTAGCACCAACAACTTCCGCTGAACACATACAGTCTAGTAATCCAACAACGTCACGTAGCTCTTCTAGTCCTTCGATCGTTAATTGTCATGCGCTGGAATCATCTCATCATTTTGCAACTCTTCTTCCTACCGTTGTTGTCAGGGTTCGAGACAAACAAGGAGCTTGTCATAATGTTCGCGTGTTGTTGGACACAGGATCGCAAGTCTCTTTCATAACAGAGCCGATCGTCCAACGTTTGGGATTGCTGCGCAAACCATCGCGGATTCCTATAATGGGTGTTGCATCTACGTCTGCAGGTATTACAAATGGTGTGGTAAATCTGAATTTATCCTCTCGGTTTGATACAAACAACATTGATATTGATTGCTACATTATCTCTAAATTAACGTCACTGCTTCCACCTGCTCCTCTCTCTCATTTGAATATAAAGGCATACCTGTCGCTTGAATTGGCGGATCCTAGTTTCAATAAGCCGGGTCCTATTGATATTCTCATAGGAGCAGACAAAGTGTTTAGCATTTTAAACGGAAACTTAAACCCAAAAACTATTGATATCCCTAATTGTGGTTCAACTATTTTCGGCTGGGTAGTTGCAGGCAGTATTGATCAGCAGCTTTCTTTTGTCAACCCGGGGGTTAGGACATTTTGTACGCAGCTAGATTTTTCGCAGGAGTTTGATCTGGAACGGTTTTGGCGCCTAGAGGAGGTTCGTTGTGAGACTATGCTGTCAATTGAAGAACAACAGGCTGAGGACGTTACGTCGTGCAGCTGCCGTTTAAAACTGGTTCAACCGCGAATCGCTGTAACTCTTTTGGCATCGCTCTCAGTCGGTTGCGATGCATGGTCAAATCCTGACCTTAAGACCCAGTATTCTCGTTTTATGAGTGAATATATTACATTGGGACATATGGAGGAGGTACCACAGCAGGAAATTGCTCAACAGACCTCATGCTCTTATTATTTACCCATCACGCCGTTATAAAAACTGATAGCACTACCACCAAGCTGAGGGTAGTATTTGATGGTTCAGCAAAGACTCACTATTCCGAAACATCTTCTCTCAACGAGCTTCTTCTTGTTGGCCCTACTATTCAACGCGACATTTTTGTCATCTGTCGCCGTCACGCCTTTGTTATTTCGGGGGATATAGAAAAGATGTTCCGTCAGATTTGGGTTGCTTCAAGCCATAGAAATTTTCAACGAATCATTTGGCGCTTTTCTCCAGAGGAACCTCTGAAGCATTTTAAATTGCTGACAGTTACCTACGGTACATCAGCGGCACCCTTCTTATCGGTACGCACCCTAAAACAGTTGGCACTGGACTATGCCAAAACTCAGCCTCGAGCCTCCAACGTTATCCTCAATGAAATTAAAATCGATTTGCAGGAAATGGATCTTCGAGTCTTCGCTTGGACAGATTCAGCAATAGTATTGCATTGGCTATCAGCTCCTCTTAAGAAGTGGTATGTTTTCGTTGGCAATCGCACGTCGGAGATTCAATCATCCATCCAATTTAAATGTTGGAACCATGTTCGCTCGCCTCATAACCCAGCTGACGTAGCATCGCGAGGTATTTCGCCACTATCAGCCTCAACAGACATATGGTGGAACGAGCCGTCGTGGCTCAAGAAGGAACCTATTGAGTGGCCGATATCGCGTTACAGTATGGATGATGTTCAAGGTGTAGAATTGGAGGAAAGAAGAAACACGAAAGTTCAGGTATTCGTTTCAAATATAAACTGCAACAACGTTATTAAAGATGTAGTTTCGAAGACCTCGAATTGGTTTAAGCTTGTGCGTGTAGTGGCTTATATCTACCGGTTTATTCGAAATGCTCGTTTTAAAAACACTCGGAACTGTCCACTGTCACTGTCCTTACTTGTGTTCTCAAGAAATTGGTGAAGCTAAGACTCTTATCATAAAAAATGTTCAATTCTCTTTATTCCATTCCGAAATTGACCTTCTTAGCCGAGGTAAGGAATTACATTCAAAAAATAAACTTTTGCACCTGGCCCCATTTCTCGATAAATTTAATGTTCTTCGGGTCGGTGGACGTATAAAATACTCTGATTTAACCTACAATGAAAAACATCCGATAATCCTGTGCCAATCGCATCCGCTCACTAAGCTTTTAGTTCGTTGCTTACATAAACATTGAAACTAGGATCCGCCAATTCAAGCGACAGGTATGCCTTTATATTCAAATGAGAGAGAGGAGCAGGTGGAAGCAGTGACGTTAATTTAGAGATAATGTAGCAATCAATATCAATGTTGTTTGTATCAACTTTAATGATTTCTTTACTTAAGCAGAAATATTATATACTTGGCTGCAGAAATATCTTACGCAAAATTGTTTTTGATTGTAATGATTGCTTTAGACACCGTCAAACGTCAGCTCACCAGCTGATGGGGGATCTCCCAGTAGAGCGCGTTCGGTTTTCACGCCCGACGGAATCCCAAATTCTTGAAAGCGTACATCGCTCTGTTCGTATGCTTCGTCACTTAAGGAGTTCACATCGAGTTAATCGGTGATTTAACGAAAGACGCATTTCTCTTAGCCTTGGATCGGTTCGTGGCGCAGCGCGGTAAGCCATCGGAAATCTGGAGAAACAACGCAACTAGTTTTCATGGGGCTAAGAGAAAACTTGGAGAACTTTACGACCTTCTTTTGAGTCAGCAGCGAAACACCATCATCATTGATCATCTTTCCAAGGACCAAATTATTTGGAAGTTTATACCACCGTCTGCACCTCACTTAGGATGATTGTGGGAGGCTGGTGTAAAATCAGTTAAACGCCACCTCAACCGAGTTATCGGTGACCACCGGCTCACGTACGAAGAGAGGTATACCCTCTTAGACAAAATCGAAAATCTGCTCAACTCACGTCCTATGTGGCAAACATCTGACCTTGAACCAACTGCCCTAACTCCATCGCATTTCATGATCATGACTCTGCAGTACCATTACCTGATGTTTCTTGCCCTAATGATTCAATCGTAAATAACTGGTCTCTCTTACAGGCACTTATGCAAGGCTTTTGGAAGCGATGGCACCAAGAGTACCTGACGTCACTACAGAGCCGACCAAAATGGAAAAAGGTTCAACGCAATTTACAAACTAATGATGTCGTGTTACTTAAGGAGCCTAACCTACCTCCATCCAAGTGAATTCTGGGACGTGTGACTGAAATCCATCTTGAACAAGACAACAAATGCCGAGTCGTCACTGTGAAAATAGTCAATGGAAGCTATGTTCGACCAGTGGTGAAACTTGCTCCCTTACCGTTTACTGAAAGACCGGAGTCTTCCAGGGGGGGCTGAATATTAAGAAATGTATTACTTAATGAATCATGCTTAATATGCATTTGCCAAACAAATGTTAAATTACCCTACTTTTTACATATCTCTTATACTTTAATTGTTCATTTTTTATTACTGTAATCTACAGTAGTTGCATAACATGTTATTGCTCTCTTTGAATAAGCATTTTCTTTTGTGGTTTCTTTCGCAATCTGCTTCTGCTTGTAGTTTTTTTCTAATATCGGTCTCTTTTTAAACGGACCACCAGCCAAGACAGTCGCAGCGGCAGCAGATAAGATTAAGTATAACAATAACAAAATAAATAGAATCTTAAAATTGACCTACGTTTCCAGCATTTATCTCTGATTAAATATTAATTCCACGATACAGTCCACAGTATACAAAACAGAGAAGATAGAAAAGAAGAAAAGAAATGCTCAATTGAACCTCTGCCTGTACCGCGAGACAAGGGTGGATAGTCAGATGCTTTCGGATATAATTCTTAAACTAACCTAACTATGCCTGACACCAGAAAACGCACTAACTATTACCTAACCTAACATATACCTAAGCATCTTTCCAGCTTTCCACTGTCGTTCCTCCGTACAGGTTCGTCTTATCCAGGAGATGTGCCAGATGTTGTCGGCACTTGCGCGGCCTACCCACCCCATGCCTTGAGCGGCATATCCTTGGCTATCTCATTGGCCAAGAATTCGGAGACAGCCCCTTTACTCACTCTAACCAGTCAGTCGTCAGCCCATGATCCTTATGTCATCAGCACGTAGATTCGTCTGTTATCACGATGCCAGCCCTATACCCCCGTGAAAGGACGGCCTTCCCAGAAATCCACACATCACTTCTCACCTATTCCATCCTGCGAGGCATAAACAGTCTCAAATTCAGGTTTGTATAACAAAATCTTTACTTGCGAGGCTCATAAAAGGGAAAAACACCCTAACTCTTAACCTAACCTATTAAAAAGATTCAAAAAAAAAAAAACCAACTAAATAAGAAAATAAAAAAAATTACGGTTATTGTGCTAAGATAAGTATCTATCCTTAAACCACGAAAATTCAATACTATTTTAACTACGTTTCAACCAATTCAAGAAGAAAAAAAAAAAGAGGAAAAATAAATATAAGTAGAAAAAAAACTTACGTCTCGGTGGAGGTGGTGAGGATCCCTCGTCGTCCTGCGCGCAGCACTTGGAGAAACCGTCGTTGTCACACCTAAATTGGAAATTTGAAAATCCTTTTTCCGCGACCGAATGGCTTAGCGACAGATTTCTTGGCACTTCACTAACTTAATTAAAATTCATCGATCTTCAGGTTTTCAATCTTAAAATATAAGCTAACGCTAAAATAAGGTAACCACGCACTCGCTCACAAAAAAAAGTGATATGTCCTTTGTTTGACCTCTATGAGGGACGTTGATGGGTGGCACTGTCGTTGTAGTGAGGGTGACCTCTAAGGTCCTCAGTAACAAAGACCCGTTGAGTGGCTTTGTCCACTCGTAAGGTACCTGTGTCCGTTGTCCAAACCTTCGCTCTGCTCACCAAAATACGGGACCTCCCACGGGTTCTGAGGATCCGCTTTTCGTTGATTCTGAACTGGCGCGGCGTTTGATATGCGTATAGGAGACTTATATGGTGGCGAGTTTCTTTCCTGCTTGGCGGGGACAAAAGCTTTGCAGAGGTCTGGATGGTTTCGACGACCAGTGGCCTCAATCCAGCACCTCTGCTCAGTATAGGCCACTTTGCCCTCTCTTTATAGAGAATTTCTTCGTTGGGGATTTCCTCTCTGCACTTTATTGCACCGCTTAGGATTTTTCTACCACAATTTTCAAATTGGAATGCAAATTTGCACTATTAATTAAAAATCAAATTCTGCTGCGGCAACTTTACTGAAACGATACGATCGTAAAGAAGCTACGGTTGGCAATGACCTATATGTTCCCAATTGGGAAAGTGTAATTGCCCTTTCGTTTGTTTCCCTTTCATTGAGTGCTTCTGTCTACCCCCATGAGCTATTATTTGCAGCACAACACAGTTTGAAACGGGTGACGGATTGTTGTATGTGTAGGATAATTTCCTTCTCATTCCTTTCCTCTCTCTTTCCAGTCTGAAACTGCCAATACCACTCATACGCGGTTCCCTAGAGCGGAAGATGGAAGTCCCTCAAGATCTCCGCCCATTTACACTCGTACTGATTCTTGAGGGTCTCGAGGCGGAAAATAAAATCTTCTACTGTAAGAGTTTCCGGCTTACCCTCGCAGTTTATGTCCCATTTGTCAATTTTGATTAGCCCCCGAGGATTAGTGTGTGAATCATTTTCTTGAAATTGAATTGGAGAATTTTGGTGCCGATTCGCGTTTTGCCATCTTGGTCGGTTTTGCCTGTTATAGTTACGGTTTTTGTTATTGTTCAGCTGCTGATATCCGACATTCTGCGATTGACCATTGCTGAAATGGTTATTTCCTTTTGTATTCCCTACAGGGACGAATGGTCTGGACGAAGGATCCAGCTGAGATTGCAAGTTGGAACTTTGTGGCTGTTGGAGAGTGTTGATCTGCGCTGAAACAGGTCCTTGAACTGGAGGATCAACAGGTGCATTTGGGCGAATCACCGCATTTATATCTTTCATGAACTCTAACATGCTGTTTTTCATTTCCTCTCTGAGTACTTGAGAGATGTCATTCGTTATCGTGCTTTGATAAGATGCGAATGCATTAACCACCGCTAGATTGAGGTATGCTTTGATGTCAATTTGCTTCTTTCTCGCTACTATTTTTGCTACTAACTGGTAAACTTTTATTGTTGTTTTGCTCATTAAGCTCAATTTGTTCAACTATAGTCCTTACGCTATCATTTTGTGCTTCTTGCGATGCTGCACCTAAGTCTGAGAGACTGCTATAAGACGGTGCCCTAATTGATTCGTTTGAGCTTTGTGGGCTACTAATTCGGGTTGAAGGTATTGGCGGGGGATGGTACGGATTAAGTGGATCTGAAGTGCTTCGAGGGGGTTGCTTCCCGGTTTGTGTACGTCCTATCGGCATTGTGTTAGTGATTGACGTTTGATTGATTTGAGAGCTTATAGAACGAGTGATTCTTCTATTGATTTCGTAAGTATTCTCTGCGGGGGTACTTTCTTTTCAGGAGGACTCATATTATAAAGGATCGGATGATTAAGAAACAATCAATGGAATAGCAAAGTGTTAAGTAGTGATTTCGTACCTGCAAGGGTACTTCTCTAGAGAGAGAGAGGTAACGGGCGTAACGACCCCGCGGACCCTAGTCACAAAACTCCAGAAGCGTCTGACCCATATTGGGCGGCTCCCTAGTCAGCGTCTGTTCTCCATGTCAGGAGCGGCTGTGCACAAAATAAAAAGTTTACACTTTTCACAAAAGTGATAGCAAATATGTATGCAATGAACAAAAAGAATGATATAATTACCCCAGGTGGTATGCCAGTTGCTCTGGCAAATCCACCCTCTTCGGAGGTCGGTTCCATGGATTCTGGGGGGGACCGTTTATTGCAAAGCAACAACCCATTTGGGAGAAGCAAAAGAGTAGAAAGAACACCCCCATCTAAAAAGAAGAAACACGAGAAGCATTGAAGGCTAAATATTTAAAAGCCTGTGACGAAAGAGATGGGTTTAAGCAACTGAATGAGACACTGCTTAAGGAAATAAATAATCTTAAGCAGGAGTTGCAATTGTTGAAAGAAGAGGTCAACAACCAAAAAAAGGCGAATGTCCAACCTGCCGAGTTCTCGACTGACGAAGAGGAACTTAGAAAAGAGACAGAAGGACATCGTCACAAGGGGAATAAAAACAAAAAACGCAAAATGAGTGCATCCCCAAAAGTCTCACCAACAAAAGAAAGCTGCACAGTCACTGTGTATGCTTCAGACAAAGAAAATAAAACACAAAATCTTACCAAGCCCCCACCAATTATAGCGCTGCAAGTAAATAAGTATGAAAGCTTGGCCAAAGTATTGGAGGAAAATCAAATTAAAGCTAGTACAGCGCTTATAAACAAAAATGACATAAAAATCAATGTAGTTGAAGAAGAGGGATACAGAACCCTCACTAAAATACTAAACCAAAGGTGCGTGGTATTCTTATGAAAATAAGCAGACCAGACCAATGAAGGTTGTAGTGAAAAGACTGCATTATTCATGCTCACCGGAAAGCATAAAAAAAGAGTTAAAAGACCGAGGCTTTAAAATCTTGGAAGTTGTAAATATGCTTAAATTTAGAAGCAAAGTACCACTACCAATGTTTACACTCAGCTTTGAGCATGACGAAGATAAGAAAAAAGTATATGAAATTAAAAATATACTTGGGATGCAAGTTGAGATTCATACCCTACGTAAATCGAAACAAGTGCCTCAATGCAAAAACTGTCAAAGATATGGGCATACACATAGATACTGCAGCTCAAATCCAAGATGTGTGAAATGTGCAGGAAGTCACCACACCAAAGAATGTAGGAAGAAAGAAAATGAACACCCTAAATGTGTAAACTGCAATGAAAACCATCCTGCTAGCTACAGAGGTTGTTTAGTTGCAAAAGAAATCCAACTTGCAAGAGACAAAAAGCAAAAGAAGCAAACAAAAAGCTCAAATAAAGAAGACCAAAAAGTCAAAAAGGACTTACAAAAGAGCCCACAGAAAGAAAAGCCTAAAGACGAAAAGATAATCAAAAAGGTCCCAAAACAAAATACAGCGGGTCCAAAAATGACATATGCTGAGGCAGCATCAATAAATAATCAAACAGATAAAACGATAAAACGAAAAGTAGAGCCAAACACTGGAATGGAAAACCTCATGAAACAAATCCTAAACAGGATTGGTTCCATGGAAAAATCGAATAAAACGATATTAGATAGAATATCGTTGTTAGAGAGACAGAACAGCAACAAAAAAGCTGTGCCAAAAAGACAAACACGATGAATAGAATAAAAATTCTTGAATGGAATGCTAATGGTATCGAGAGTCGCAAGGACGAGATGAAAGTGGCTCTTGACATACACCAGATAGATATATGTCTCATTTCAGAGACACACTTTAAATTTATAACTAATTTTAAACTGCAAGGATATGAATTATATCACTCCCCACATCCTCATAACTGTGCAAAAGGTGGGGCTGCAGTGTTAATAAAGAATACAATAAAACACCATATAGAAGCAAAATTCCAATCATGTGCCATCCAAGGAATTTCCATAAGTGTAGAAACGGGTAGTGGGCAAATATCTGTTGCAGCAGTATACTGCTCTCCTAGCTATAGACTAAAGAAAAACGATTTTAAAAGTCTTTTCCGGATATTTCACAATAGATTAATCGCGGGAGGGGATTTTAATGCCAAGATTAAATATTGGGGATCTAGATTAACAAATACTAGAGGCAGAGAATTATATGAAACTATTAAAGAAGTCGGCGGAAAATATTACTCAACGGGGAAACCTACCTACTGGCCTACAGATAGGAATAAAACCCCAGATCTTGTAGACTTCTTTATATCCAAAAATATATCCTCAAATAAAATAAACATAGAAGAAGGCCCTGATCTTCAATCAGATCATTCCTCAATACTTCTTACACTTGGTGATAGAATAATAATAAAAGAACATAGCCCTAAACTAGTTATTAACTAGTCTGATTGGAACCACTTCAGGCAGAAGTTGGAAGAATGTGTTCAACTATCATCAGCTATTCAAACAGAAGATCAACTAGAAGAAGCAGTGCAAATATTTACATTGGATATACAAAGAAGCAGCATGTGCTGCAACTCCCAAAAGAACAAAAAAGATTAAACAAAACTCTTATCCTCGTGAAATATGTGAAATTATTACAGAAAAGAGGAAAGCTAGAAAACGCTGGCAACAGACAAGGGCGCCAAGCGACAAAACCACACTGAACAACTTAAATAATAAGCTCAGAAAATCTATAAGAGAATTTAATAACGCGTCTTTAAAAACGTATCTTACGAGTTTAACAAATGATGCTAGTACCGACTACTCGCTCTGGAAGGCAGCAAAGAAAATGAACAGGCCAATAGCTCACATTCCGCCAGTAAAAACCAGAGAAGGTAACTGGGCAAAAAGTAATCAAGAAAAAGCAAATACTTTTGCAGAGTACCTTGAGAAGGTCTTCAAACCTTATGAAGATAAAATTATCAAGGAAACGAAGAAACGTGCGAAGAAGACAGACCTATTCGGCCGGTAACAGCTAAAGAACTTGCCAAAGAAATCAAAGAAGGCATAAACATAAAAAAAGCCCCAGGGTTCGATTTAATCACAGGGGAAATTTTAAAACAATTTCCTCGAAAAGGTTTAAAAAAACTAGCGCAGATTATAAATGCTGCATTTAAATTAAGATATGTGCCAAGCATGTGGAAGGTCGCGGAGGTAAAACCACCTAGCGAAGTAGCCTCATATCGCCCAATATCGATACTACCAATGTTGTCTAAGCTATTCGAAAAAATGCTGCCAAAACGTCTGCAAAAAATTATTGATGAAAAATCGCTACTTCCAAATCATCAATTTTGGTTTAGAAACAAGCACTCTACAATTGATCAGGTGCATAGAATCACAGATAAAATCGAAAAAGCATTTGAAGAGAAAAATGTGTGCTCTACAGTATTTCTTGATATAGCACAAGCTTTCGATAAAGTCTGGCACAAAGGACTGATACACAAACTACAAAAGCAACTGCCGAAGCAGTATTCGACTATTCTGGAGTCTTATAATTTTAATTTTAATTTAAAATTCATTTTTATTTCTTTCTTTTCTTTAAGCTTACATAGTAGACAAAAACGATTAAATCTAATTTAAAACTAACATGTATCTTATTCTAGCTTACTGGCTCCAAGCGAGCACTCTAAACTTAACTATATCCTTAAAATTATTGCCTTTCGGCCTTAAATTTATCTATTTCTATGATTTGTTTTGTTTTTTAATTTTCAAGAAACTTTAGAAAACTTGAACTCTTTATTATTTGTTGATACTTACAACTACTTAAAACTACCTAAGCTACTTAGCCTAAATTACCTATAATCAGGGTGGTGAGCAATCTCATCGATTGGTCACCATCCTGATCGCGTCCATGGGCGCCTGACGGCCGTCCGCATGGGTTCATCAGTGTCACCAAGACTCGAGCGAGGCTATAAGCGTCGCTCGAGACTCGGCATCACTATCATGTTGGCTAGCCCGGCACCTCCCAAAGACCCCCTACTCTAAGCCTAAACCTACAAACTTAATCTAGCTTAAAACTAAGGAGGATGCTACGTAAGTAGCGCACCGGCCCGGGAGAGCGTATCCACCCTCACCTGTTCCTCAAGCCACCAAAATTCGGTGAACTGCTTGACCGTATCGACCCTGTCCCGTTCCGCAATTGCGGTACTAAAACGGAGGAGCTCCTGAGCATTGGCGGCGTACCCGTCGTGGATGAGCCGCTTATCCCTCGCGCCGCGGTGGCTGTGGTACAATACCGGCACACCATCTTTTGTCTGGACTAACCCTTTCATATCTACATAAAGAAATGCCTCAGGCGGGATAAAGCCAGACCGAAGCGTACTCTCGTGGTACATTAAATTGGGGTAGTAAGCCCCTGAGATCAGGTTATTATCACTGGCCATCGCCCTTGCAACGTGCCTCCGAATCACCTTAATAAGGAAATTGTCAATCCTATTCAGTCGAGCCCCATTGTATAGGGTCCTGTTAGGATAGTATTTTATGTACTGAGATTCAGGAGTTCTAAACAACCCTAGACAGGCCCTGAGACATTGTCTCTCAAACACCCGAATCTTTTCCATATAGGACGGCGATATATTGAACCACATGGGACAGCCATAAGCGATGATAGGCCTTATAAAGGCCACGTAGCAAATGACCTTTACCCTGGAATCAAGTTGACTGCTGCGAAACAGTCTCCTTGTCAGAGCGTAGGCCCTTTTAGCCCCAGCAAGACAAGCATCTATATGTTTGTCAAAATACAGATACTGGTCGAGCCAGATGCCAAGATACCTCACCACGTTTTTCACCGCCAATGGTCGCCCCTGCTGTCCAATAATTGTTAATTTTCTCCAGTTTTTTCTGGTATCCCCAGAGGCCCCAGCCAATGTTGTTCTGAACAGTATTGTTTCCGATTTTTGGAAATTGATTTTCAACTTCCAATCATCGCAATACCTCTTAATTTGCTCGAAGTCACGTTGTAGAAGGATGTTAATGACCTCGATTTTTGGTCCTGACCTGTACGCCACTAAATCGTCCGCGTACGCTATAGCATGTCTGAGGGAACCCACCAGATCACTTGTGTAAATATTAAACAGGACCGGAGAATTCACTGCTCCCTGTTGTAAGCCGTTTTTAATTTCGAAAGCCCTGCTCGAAGTCACGTTGCCAGCTTTGACAACGAACTTCTTTCCCATAAGCATGTCATAAATTATATATAGCAAAGGTTTTTGAATGCCCAATCTGGTCAGCTTATAGAAGAGCCCCTCCAACCATACGGTATCGAAGGCCTTCTCAAAGTCGACCAGGCAGGCACCCGTGCATTGTTTCTTACTCTTATTCCACTGAATGTCGGAAACCAGTTTCGACGCGGCATGAATAGTGTCATGCCCCGCTCTGAAGCCAAACTGGTTGTCCGGAATGATCTTGTTTTCCTCAACCCATTTTAAAAGAGATCTATTGACGACTTTCTCGAATACCTTGCTAACATTCGGAAGCAAACTAATTGACCGGAGATTAGCAGGGTTCGTCCTATCTTTATCCTTTTTCGGGATAGGGTGTACCACCGCTATTTTCCACTGCTCTGGATAATATGCAATATTCAGCGCATTTTTAAATAGTGTGGCGAAGATATCTATCGCCTCTAGCGGCAAGTGTTTTAATACGACGTTTGGGACACCGTCAACTCCCGCCGACTTTTTGTTTTTAAGTGATTCAAAGATGCACCGAAGTTCATCTCTACTCACGAACAGATGAGTATTTTCATCGGCGACTGTGCCGTTTGCACGGTTGTCGTCATTGAATTCGGTGAAACCGTTGTTCTCGGATCGCCAACCCTGAATTTCGGTCCGCAGATAAAAGTGGTTAAGAAAGGCCCTCTCCTCGAGGTCGCGGCTACGGCGAACAGGGTTGCTCACCGTATACACAGTCTCAAAGAAAGCTCCCATGAAATTCACCCTCTCTTGCGGGTCCTCGACCACGAAAAAACCGTCGTTCGAGTAGGCACTTTCCGGACTTATGTCAGCAGTCAGTAGTGTCTGTCTGTTCTCGTTTGTCCGAGGTATTCGAACACATGAAATGTCGTTATGATCCTTCCGCCTGAACAGTTTATTTATTTGTGGGAACATTTTCGGACTACTGGATTTTATAGCCCGAATTTTATTGCCCCAACACAAACTTACAGATTTTCTGTGATTTTCGGTGATCAACTGTTTCAATTTTTTGATCATCGAATTCAGTGTTCTTAACTCGGAATCGTTCCTGTCGGTGAACTGTCTGTGTAGCCGTTTAAGCCTCGAGAGCAGTCTACTTTTATGTCTGTACAGAGTATCGATTGTTGCGTTTCGATACTTTTCAGTATTCAGTTCTTCGTCTGTGGAACGTCCTACCCTAGGGATAGTTCGCTCCATTGTCTGTTTGATGACGACATTCATTTGCCGTAAAAGACTGTCGATCTCGCATGAGCGTATGTCACGTTTTAACACTCTGGAGAAGCGCGACCACTGTGCTTTTCAGTAATCGAAAGAACGCACTGCTCCAGCTGCGTCTGCACGTTCGCGATCCGTATTACGGCGACTGAGCCGAAGACTTGCTTCTTGAGCCAAATGGCTTACATTTTTTTAACACTTGGAAACACTATTTATAACTTGCCTTTGCACACGCTGCCTCACTCTCAAAGTCGTCTGTCCACCACGGATGCTGAAGAGCGACTGAGAGCCGAACTCGCTCATTGAGCCAAATGGCTTACACTGTTTTAACACTCGAAATCACTTCTTAAACTTACTTTACTTTCGCACACGCCTCACTAAACAAGTCGTCTCCACGATCACCACGGATGCTGAAGAGTGACTGTGACCAACACGCTACCGGCATCGCTACCTTCACTGCTATTTGTGTCATCATCTATACGACAATCACCGCTAGTGCTACTGTCAGTTTTGTCTGGCAATGTTAGAAGGAACGAAAACTGTATATTTAAGCGAAAATGTACCTAAACCCTCATAGTTTCTGGTGCTCTCACTATGAACAATATTTGTTGTAGATATTTCTTGAGAACCAGTGTACTGGGAAGGCTGCGTCAAACATTCACTACGACATCCTCTTCGTCTTAATTCATCGGAAACTTCACGGGCTCTTTTCAGAATTGTGTTAGGAGCTGAGGTCGGGCCACAGAGGCATCTTAGGCATGGCGGAGGAGGACTGAGGCACGCGGCTGCACGGCTAAACTCTTCGGACAGGGTAGTTCTTGTCTCCCCTTCACACCAGCCACCTGCTCTTCACAAAAATATTCGTGCCATGAAATAAACTAAGAGGGATAGTAGGAGATCTAAAATTACTTGACGACGGACGGACCAAAAAAATAATTATAGACGAAAGGAAGAGTCAAGTAAAACTATCCGTAGACGGACACCATCTGATACCCAGAACCTTAACTACACTTGACTCCTCGAATTCTACTGGGGACAGCTCCCGGCGCCCAAAATGCAAGGACGATCACCAGCTTTCCTCTTGCAAATCCTTTACTTCGCTCGACTGTGAAGCTCGTCGCGATTTTACTAGGGAAAATAAACTTTGCTTCAACTGCTTTCGTCCAGGCCACTCATCAAATAGATGTCGCTCTTACCTGCGCTGTAATATGTGCAACAAGCGACACAATACGCTTGTTCACCCTACTGAAACCGTAGCACCAACAACTTCACGTAGCTCTTCTAGTCCTTCGATCGTTAATTGTCATGCGCTGGAATCATCTCATCATTTTGCAACTCTTCTTCCTACCGTTGTTGTCAGGGTTCGAGACAAACAAGGAGCTTGTCATAATGTTCGCGTGTTGTTGGACACAGGATCGCAAGTCTCTTTCATAACAGAGCCGATCGTCCAACGTTTGGGATTGCTGCGCAAACCATCGCGGATTCCTATAATGGGTGTTGCATCTACGTCTGCAGGTATTACAAATGGTGTGGTAAATCTGAATTTATCCTCTCGGTTTGATACAAACAACATTGATATTGATTGCTACATTATCTCTAAATTAACGTCACTGCTTCCACCTGCTCCTCTCTCTCATTTGAATATAAAGGCATACCTGTCGCTTGAATTGGCGGATCCTAGTTTCAATAAGCCGGGTCCTATTGATATTCTCATAGGAGCAGACAAAGTGTTTAGCATTTTAAACGGAAACTTAAACCCAAAAACTATTGATATCCCTAATTGTGGTTCAACTATTTTCGGCTGGGTAGTTGCAGGCAGTATTGATCAGCAGCTTTCTTTTGTCAACCCGGGGGTTAGGACATTTTGTACGCAGCTAGATTTTTCGCAGGAGTTTGATCTGGAACGGTTTTGGCGCCTAGAGGAGGTTCGTTGTGAGACTATGCTGTCAATTGAAGAACAACAGGCTGAGGACGTTACGTCGTGCAGCTGCCGTTTAAAACTGGTTCAACCGCGAATCGCTGTAACTCTTTTGGCATCGCTCTCAGTCGGTTGCGATGCATGGTCAAATCCTGACCTTAAGACCCAGTATTCTCGTTTTATGAGTGAATATATTACATTGGGACATATGGAGGAGGTACCACAGCAGGAAATTGCTCAACAGACCTCATGCTCTTATTATTTACCCATCACGCCGTTATAAAAACTGATAGCACTACCACCAAGCTGAGGGTAGTATTTGATGGTTCAGCAAAGACTCACTATTCCGAAACATCTTCTCTCAACGAGCTTCTTCTTGTTGGCCCTACTATTCAACGCGACATTTTTGTCATCTGTCGCCGTCACGCCTTTGTTATTTCGGGGGATATAGAAAAGATGTTCCGTCAGATTTGGGTTGCTTCAAGCCATAGAAATTTTCAACGAATCATTTGGCGCTTTTCTCCAGAGGAACCTCTGAAGCATTTTAAATTGCTGACAGTTACCTACGGTACATCAGCGGCACCCTTCTTATCGGTACGCACCCTAAAACAGTTGGCACTGGACTATGCCAAAACTCAGCCTCGAGCCTCCAACGTTATCCTCAATGAAATTAAAATCGATTTGCAGGAAATGGATCTTCGAGTCTTCGCTTGGACAGATTCAGCAATAGTATTGCATTGGCTATCAGCTCCTCTTAAGAAGTGGTATGTTTTCGTTGGCAATCGCACGTCGGAGATTCAATCATCCATCCAATTTAAATGTTGGAACCATGTTCGCTCGCCTCATAACCCAGCTGACGTAGCATCGCGAGGTATTTCGCCACTATCAGCCTCAACAGACATATGGTGGAACGAGCCGTCGTGGCTCAAGAAGGAACCTATTGAGTGGCCGATATCGCGTTACAGTATGGATGATGTTCAAGGTGTAGAATTGGAGGAAAGAAGAAACACGAAAGTTCAGGTATTCGTTTCAAATATAAACTGCAACAACGTTATTAAAGATGTAGTTTCGAAGACCTCGAATTGGTTTAAGCTTGTGCGTGTAGTGGCTTATATCTACCGGTTTATTCGAAATGCTCGTTTTAAAAACACTCGGAACTGTCCACTGTCACTGTCCTTACTTGTGTTCTCAAGAAATTGGTGAAGCTAAGACTCTTATCATAAAAAATGTTCAATTCTCTTTATTCCATTCCGAAATTGACCTTCTTAGCCGAGGTAAGGAATTACATTCAAAAAATAAACTTTTGCACCTGGCCCCATTTCTCGATAAATTTAATGTTCTTCGGGTCGGTGGACGTATAAAATACTCTGATTTAACCTACAATGAAAAACATCCGATAATCCTGTGCCAATCGCATCCGCTCACTAAGCTTTTAGTTCGTTGCTTACATAAACATTGAAACTAGGATCCGCCAATTCAAGCGACAGGTATGCCTTTATATTCAAATGAGAGAGAGGAGCAGGTGGAAGCAGTGACGTTAATTTAGAGATAATGTAGCAATCAATATCAATGTTGTTTGTATCAACTTTAATGATTTCTTTACTTAAGCAGAAATATTATATACTTGGCTGCAGAAATATCTTACGCAAAATTGTTTTTGATTGTAATGATTGCTTTAGACACCGTCAAACGTCAGCTCACCAGCTGATGGGGGATCTCCCAGTAGAGCGCGTTCGGTTTTCACGCCCGACGGAATCCCAAATTCTTGAAAGCGTACATCGCTCTGTTCGTATGCTTCGTCACTTAAGGAGTTCACATCGAGTTAATCGGTGATTTAACGAAAGACGCATTTCTCTTAGCCTTGGATCGGTTCGTGGCGCAGCGCGGTAAGCCATCGGAAATCTGGAGAAACAACGCAACTAGTTTTCATGGGGCTAAGAGAAAACTTGGAGAACTTTACGACCTTCTTTTGAGTCAGCAGCGAAACACCATCATCATTGATCATCTTTCCAAGGACCAAATTATTTGGAAGTTTATACCACCGTCTGCACCTCACTTAGGATGATTGTGGGAGGCTGGTGTAAAATCAGTTAAACGCCACCTCAACCGAGTTATCGGTGACCACCGGCTCACGTACGAAGAGAGGTATACCCTCTTAGACAAAATCGAAAATCTGCTCAACTCACGTCCTATGTGGCAAACATCTGACCTTGAACCAACTGCCCTAACTCCATCGCATTTCATGATCATGACTCTGCAGTACCATTACCTGATGTTTCTTGCCCTAATGATTCAATCGTAAATAACTGGTCTCTCTTACAGGCACTTATGCAAGGCTTTTGGAAGCGATGGCACCAAGAGTACCTGACGTCACTACAGAGCCGACCAAAATGGAAAAAGGTTCAACGCAATTTACAAACTAATGATGTCGTGTTACTTAAGGAGCCTAACCTACCTCCATCCAAGTGAATTCTGGGACGTGTGACTGAAATCCATCTTGAACAAGACAACAAATGCCGAGTCGTCACTGTGAAAATAGTCAATGGAAGCTATGTTCGACCAGTGGTGAAACTTGCTCCCTTACCGTTTACTGAAAGACCGGAGTCTTCCAGGGGGGGCTGAATATTAAGAAATGTATTACTTAATGAATCATGCTTAATATGCATTTGCCAAACAAATGTTAAATTACCCTACTTTTTACATATCTCTTATACTTTAATTGTTCATTTTTTATTACTGTAATCTACAGTAGTTGCATAACATGTTATTGCTCTCTTTGAATAAGCATTTTCTTTTGTGGTTTCTTTCGCAATCTGCTGCTGCTTGTAGTTTTTTTCTAATATCGGTCTCTTTTTAAACGGACCACCAGCCAAGACAGTCGCAGCGGCAGCAGATAAGATTAAGTATAACAATAACAAAATAAATAGAATCTTAAAATTGACCTACGTTTCCAGCATTTATCTCTGATTAAATATTAATTCCACGATACAGTCCACAGTATACAAAACAGAGAAGATAGAAAAGAAGAAAAGAAATGCTCAATTGAACCTCTGCCTGTACCGCGAGACAAGGGTGGATAGTCAGATGCTTTCGGATATAATTCTTAAACTAACCTAACTATGCCTGACACCAGAAAACGCACTAACTATTACCTAACCTAACATATACCTAAGCATCTTTCCAGCTTTCCACTGTCGTTCCTCCGTACAGGTTCGTCTTATCCAGGAGATGTGCCAGATGTTGTCGGCACTTGCGCGGCCTACCCACCCCATGCCTTGAGCGGCATATCCTTGGCTATCTCATTGGCCAAGAATTCGGAGACAGCCCCTTTACTCACTCTAACCAGTCAGTCGTCAGCCCATGATCCTTATGTCATCAGCACGTAGATTCGTCTGTTATCACGATGCCAGCCCTATACCCCCGTGAAAGGACGGCCTTCCCAGAAATCCACACATCACTTCTCACCTATTCCATCCTGCGAGGCATAAACAGTCTCAAATTCAGGTTTGTATAACAAAATCTTTACTTGCGAGGCTCATAAAAGGGAAAAACACCCTAACTCTTAACCTAACCTATTAAAAAGATTCAAAAAAAAAAAAACCAACTAAATAAGAAAATAAAAAAAATTAAGGTTATTGTGCTAAGATAAGTATCTATCCTTAAACCACGAAAATTCAATACTATTTTAACTACGTTTCAACCAATTCAAGAAGAAAAAAAAAAAGAGGAAAAATAAATATAAGTAGAAAAAAAACTTACGTCTCGGTGGAGGTGGTGAGGATCCCTCGTCGTCCTGCGCGCAGCACTTGGAGAAACCGTCGTTGTCACACCTAAATTGGAAATTTGAAAATCCTTTTTCCGCGACCGAATGGCTTAGCGACAGATTTCTTGGCACTTCACTAACTTAATTAAAATTCATCGATCTTCAGGTTTTCAATCTTAAAATATAAGCTAACGCTAAAATAAGGTAACCACGCACTCGCTCACAAAAAAAAGTGATATGTCCTTTGTTTGACCTCTATGAGGGACGTTGATGGGTGGCACTGTCGTTGTAGTGAGGGTGACCTCTAAGGTCCTCAGTAACAAAGACCCGTTGAGTGGCTTTGTCCACTCGTAAGGTACCTGTGTCCGTTGTCCAAACCTTCGCTCTGCTCACCAAAATACGGGACCTCCCACGGGTTCTGAGGATCCGCTTTTCGTTGATTCTGAACTGGCGCGGCGTTTGATATGCGTATAGGAGACTTATATGGTGGCGAGTTTCTTTCCTGCTTGGCGGGGACAAAAGCTTTGCAGAGGTCTGGATGGTTTCGACGACCAGTGGCCTCAATCCAGCACCTCTGCTCAGTATAGGCCACTTTGCCCTCTCTTTATAGAGAATTTCTTCGTTGGGGATTTCCTCTCTGCACTTTATTGCACCGCTTAGGATTTTTCTACCACAATTTTCAAATTGGAATGCAAATTTGCACTATTAATTAAAAATCAAATTCTGCTGCGGCAACTTTACTGAAACGATACGATCGTAAAGAAGCTACGGTTGGCAATGACCTATATGTTCCCAATTGGGAAAGTGTAATTGCCCTTTCGTTTGTTTCCCTTTCATTGAGTGCTTCTGTCTACCCCCATGAGCTATTATTTGCAGCACAACACAGTTTGAAACGGGTGACGGATTGTTGTATGTGTAGGATAATTTCCTTCTCATTCCTTTCCTCTCTCTTTCCAGTCTGAAACTGCCAATACCACTCATACGCGGTTCCCTAGAGCGGAAGATGGAAGTCCCTCAAGATCTCCGCCCATTTACACTCGTACTGATTCTTGAGGGTCTCGAGGCGGAAAATAAAATCTTCTACTGTAAGAGTTTCCGGCTTACCCTCGCAGTTTATGTCCCATTTGTCAATTTTGATTAGCCCCCGAGGATTAGTGTGTGAATCATTTTCTTGAAATTGAATTGGAGAATTTTGGTGCCGATTCGCGTTTTGCCATCTTGGTCGGTTTTGCCTGTTATAGTTACGGTTTTTGTTATTGTTCAGCTGCTGATATCCGACATTCTGCGATTGACCATTGCTGAAATGGTTATTTCCTTTTGTATTCCCTACAGGGACGAATGGTCTGGACGAAGGATCCAGCTGAGATTGCAAGTTGGAACTTTGTGGCTGTTGGAGAGTGTTGATCTGCGCTGAAACAGGTCCTTGAACTGGAGGATCAACAGGTGCATTTGGGCGAATCACCGCATTTATATCTTTCATGAACTCTAACATGCTGTTTTTCATTTCCTCTCTGAGTACTTGAGAGATGTCATTCGTTATCGTGCTTTGATAAGATGCGAATGCATTAACCACCGCTAGATTGAGGTATGCTTTGATGTCAATTTGCTTCTTTCTCGCTACTATTTTTGCTACTAACTGGTAAACTTTTATTGTTGTTTTGCTCATTAAGCTCAATTTGTTCAACTATAGTCCTTACGCTATCATTTTGTGCTTCTTGCGATGCTGCACCTAAGTCTGAGAGACTGCTATAAGACGGTGCCCTAATTGATTCGTTTGAGCTTTGTGGGCTACTAATTCGGGTTGAAGGTATTGGCGGGGGATGGTACGGATTAAGTGGATCTGAAGTGCTTCGAGGGGGTTGCTTCCCGGTTTGTGTACGTCCTATCGGCATTGTGTTAGTGATTGACGTTTGATTGATTTGAGAGCTTATAGAACGAGTGATTCTTCTATTGATTTCGTAAGTATTCTCTGCGGGGGTACTTTCTTTTCAGGAGGACTCATATTATAAAGGATCGGATGATTAAGAAACAATCAATGGAATAGCAAAGTGTTAAGTAGTGATTTCGTACCTGCAAGGGTACTTCTCTAGAGAGAGAGAGGTAACGGGCGTAACGACCCCGCGGACCCTAGTCACAAAACTCCAGAAGCGTCTGACCCATATTGGGCGGCTCCCTAGTCAGCGTCTGTTCTCCATGTCAGGAGCGGCTGTGCACAAAATAAAAAGTTTACACTTTTCACAAAAGTGATAGCAAATATGTATGCAATGAACAAAAAGAATGATATAATTACCCCAGGTGGTATGCCAGTTGCTCTGGCAAATCCACCCTCTTCGGAGGTCGGTTCCATGGATTCTGGGGGGGACCGTTTATTGCAAAGCAACAACCCATTTGGGAGAAGCAAAAGAGTAGAAAGAACACCCCCATCTAAAAAGAAGAAACACGAGAAGCATTGAAGGCTAAATATTTAAAAGCCTGTGACGAAAGAGATGGGTTTAAGCAACTGAATGAGACACTGCTTAAGGAAATAAATAATCTTAAGCAGGAGTTGCAATTGTTGAAAGAAGAGGTCAACAACCAAAAAAAGGCGAATGTCCAACCTGCCGAGTTCTCGACTGACGAAGAGGAACTTAGAAAAGAGACAGAAGGACATCGTCACAAGGGGAATAAAAACAAAAAACGCAAAATGAGTGCATCCCCAAAAGTCTCACCAACAAAAGAAAGCTGCACAGTCACTGTGTATGCTTCAGACAAAGAAAATAAAACACAAAATCTTACCAAGCCCCCACCAATTATAGCGCTGCAAGTAAATAAGTATGAAAGCTTGGCCAAAGTATTGGAGGAAAATCAAATTAAAGCTAGTACAGCGCTTATAAACAAAAATGACATAAAAATCAATGTAGTTGAAGAAGAGGGATACAGAACCCTCACTAAAATACTAAACCAAAGGTGCGTGGTATTCTTATGAAAATAAGCAGACCAGACCAATGAAGGTTGTAGTGAAAAGACTGCATTATTCATGCTCACCGGAAAGCATAAAAAAAGAGTTAAAAGACCGAGGCTTTAAAATCTTGGAAGTTGTAAATATGCTTAAATTTAGAAGCAAAGTACCACTACCAATGTTTACACTCAGCTTTGAGCATGACGAAGATAAGAAAAAAGTATATGAAATTAAAAATATACTTGGGATGCAAGTTGAGATTCATACCCTACGTAAATCGAAACAAGTGCCTCAATGCAAAAACTGTCAAAGATATGGGCATACACATAGATACTGCAGCTCAAATCCAAGATGTGTGAAATGTGCAGGAAGTCACCACACCAAAGAATGTAGGAAGAAAGAAAATGAACACCCTAAATGTGTAAACTGCAATGAAAACCATCCTGCTAGCTACAGAGGTTGTTTAGTTGCAAAAGAAATCCAACTTGCAAGAGACAAAAAGCAAAAGAAGCAAACAAAAAGCTCAAATAAAGAAGACCAAAAAGTCAAAAAGGACTTACAAAAGAGCCCACAGAAAGAAAAGCCTAAAGACGAAAAGATAATCAAAAAGGTCCCAAAACAAAATACAGCGGGTCCAAAAATGACATATGCTGAGGCAGCATCAATAAATAATCAAACAGATAAAACGATAAAACGAAAAGTAGAGCCAAACACTGGAATGGAAAACCTCATGAAACAAATCCTAAACAGGATTGGTTCCATGGAAAAATCGAATAAAACGATATTAGATAGAATATCGTTGTTAGAGAGACAGAACAGCAACAAAAAAGCTGTGCCAAAAAGACAAACACGATGAATAGAATAAAAATTCTTGAATGGAATGCTAATGGTATCGAGAGTCGCAAGGACGAGATGAAAGTGGCTCTTGACATACACCAGATAGATATATGTCTCATTTCAGAGACACACTTTAAATTTATAACTAATTTTAAACTGCAAGGATATGAATTATATCACTCCCCACATCCTCATAACTGTGCAAAAGGTGGGGCTGCAGTGTTAATAAAGAATACAATAAAACACCATATAGAAGCAAAATTCCAATCATGTGCCATCCAAGGAATTTCCATAAGTGTAGAAACGGGTAGTGGGCAAATATCTGTTGCAGCAGTATACTGCTCTCCTAGCTATAGACTAAAGAAAAACGATTTTAAAAGTCTTTTCCGGATATTTCACAATAGATTAATCGCGGGAGGGGATTTTAATGCCAAGATTAAATATTGGGGATCTAGATTAACAAATACTAGAGGCAGAGAATTATATGAAACTATTAAAGAAGTCGGCGGAAAATATTACTCAACGGGGAAACCTACCTACTGGCCTACAGATAGGAATAAAACCCCAGATCTTGTAGACTTCTTTATATCCAAAAATATATCCTCAAATAAAATAAACATAGAAGAAGGCCCTGATCTTCAATCAGATCATTCCTCAATACTTCTTACACTTGGTGATAGAATAATAATAAAAGAACATAGCCCTAAACTAGTTATTAACTAGTCTGATTGGAACCACTTCAGGCAGAAGTTGGAAGAATGTGTTCAACTATCATCAGCTATTCAAACAGAAGATCAACTAGAAGAAGCAGTGCAAATATTTACATTGGATATACAAAGAAGCAGCATGTGCTGCAACTCCCAAAAGAACAAAAAAGATTAAACAAAACTCTTATCCTCGTGAAATATGTGAAATTATTACAGAAAAGAGGAAAGCTAGAAAACGCTGGCAACAGACAAGGGCGCCAAGCGACAAAACCACACTGAACAACTTAAATAATAAGCTCAGAAAATCTATAAGAGAATTTAATAACGCGTCTTTAAAAACGTATCTTACGAGTTTAACAAATGATGCTAGTACCGACTACTCGCTCTGGAAGGCAGCAAAGAAAATGAACAGGCCAATAGCTCACATTCCGCCAGTAAAAACCAGAGAAGGTAACTGGGCAAAAAGTAATCAAGAAAAAGCAAATACTTTTGCAGAGTACCTTGAGAAGGTCTTCAAACCTTATGAAGATAAAATTATCAAGGAAACGAAGAAACGTGCGAAGAAGACAGACCTATTCGGCCGGTAACAGCTAAAGAACTTGCCAAAGAAATCAAAGAAGGCATAAACATAAAAAAAGCCCCAGGGTTCGATTTAATCACAGGGGAAATTTTAAAACAATTTCCTCGAAAAGGTTTAAAAAAACTAGCGCAGATTATAAATGCTGCATTTAAATTAAGATATGTGCCAAGCATGTGGAAGGTCGCGGAGGTAAAACCACCTAGCGAAGTAGCCTCATATCGCCCAATATCGATACTACCAATGTTGTCTAAGCTATTCGAAAAAATGCTGCCAAAACGTCTGCAAAAAATTATTGATGAAAAATCGCTACTTCCAAATCATCAATTTTGGTTTAGAAACAAGCACTCTACAATTGATCAGGTGCATAGAATCACAGATAAAATCGAAAAAGCATTTGAAGAGAAAAATGTGTGCTCTACAGTATTTCTTGATATAGCACAAGCTTTCGATAAAGTCTGGCACAAAGGACTGATACACAAACTACAAAAGCAACTGCCGAAGCAGTATTCGACTATTCTGGAGTCTTATAATTTTAATTTTAATTTAAAATTCATTTTTATTTCTTTCTTTTCTTTAAGCTTACATAGTAGACAAAAACGATTAAATCTAATTTAAAACTAACATGTATCTTATTCTAGCTTACTGGCTCCAAGCGAGCACTCTAAACTTAACTATATCCTTAAAATTATTGCCTTTCGGCCTTAAATTTATCTATTTCTATGATTTGTTTTGTTTTTTAATTTTCAAGAAACTTTAGAAAACTTGAACTCTTTATTATTTGTTGATACTTACAACTACTTAAAACTACCTAAGCTACTTAGCCTAAATTACCTATAATCAGGGTGGTGAGCAATCTCATCGATTGGTCACCATCCTGATCGCGTCCATGGGCGCCTGACGGCCGTCCGCATGGGTTCATCAGTGTCACCAAGACTCGAGCGAGGCTATAAGCGTCGCTCGAGACTCGGCATCACTATCATGTTGGCTAGCCCGGCACCTCCCAAAGACCCCCTACTCTAAGCCTAAACCTACAAACTTAATCTAGCTTAAAACTAAGGAGGATGCTACGTAAGTAGCGCACCGGCCCGGGAGAGCGTATCCACCCCCACCTGTTCCTCAAGCCACCAAAATTCGGTGAACTGCTTGACCGTATCGACCCTGTCCCGTTCCGCAATTGCGGTACTAAAACGGAGGAGCTCCTGAGCATTGGCGGCGTACCCGTCGTGGATGAGCCGCTTATCCCTCGCGCCGCGGTGGCTGTGGTACAATACCGGCACACCATCTTTTGTCTGGACTAACCCTTTCATATCTACATAAAGAAATGCCTCAGGCGGGATAAAGCCAGACCGAAGCGTACTCTCGTGGTACATTAAATTGGGGTAGTAAGCCCCTGAGATCAGGTTATTATCACTGGCCATCGCCCTTGCAACGTGCCTCCGAATCACCTTAATAAGGAAATTGTCAATCCTATTCAGTCGAGCCCCATTGTATAGGGTCCTGTTAGGATAGTATTTTATGTACTGAGATTCAGGAGTTCTAAACAACCCTAGACAGGCCCTGAGACATTGTCTCTCAAACACCCGAATCTTTTCCATATAGGACGGCGATATATTGAACCACATGGGACAGCCATAAGCGATGATAGGCCTTATAAAGGCCACGTAGCAAATGACCTTTACCCTGGAATCAAGTTGACTGCTGCGAAACAGTCTCCTTGTCAGAGCGTAGGCCCTTTTAGCCCCAGCAAGACAAGCATCTATATGTTTGTCAAAATACAGATACTGGTCGAGCCAGATGCCAAGATACCTCACCACGTTTTTCACCGCCAATGGTCGCCCCTGCTGTCCAATAATTGTTAATTTTCTCCAGTTTTTTCTGGTATCCCCAGAGGCCCCAGCCAATGTTGTTCTGAACAGTATTGTTTCCGATTTTTGGAAATTGATTTTCAACTTCCAATCATCGCAATACCTCTTAATTTGCTCGAAGTCACGTTGTAGAAGGATGTTAATGACCTCGATTTTTGGTCCTGACCTGTACGCCACTAAATCGTCCGCGTACGCTATAGCATGTCTGAGGGAACCCACCAGATCACTTGTGTAAATATTAAACAGGACCGGAGAATTCACTGCTCCCTGTTGTAAGCCGTTTTTAATTTCGAAAGCCCTGCTCGAAGTCACGTTGCCAGCTTTGACAACGAACTTCTTTCCCATAAGCATGTCATAAATTATATATAGCAAAGGTTTTTGAATGCCCAATCTGGTCAGCTTATAGAAGAGCCCCTCCAACCATACGGTATCGAAGGCCTTCTCAAAGTCGACCAGGCAGGCACCCGTGCATTGTTTCTTACTCTTATTCCACTGAATGTCGGAAACCAGTTTCGACGCGGCATGAATAGTGTCATGCCCCGCTCTGAAGCCAAACTGGTTGTCCGGAATGATCTTGTTTTCCTCAACCCATTTTAAAAGAGATCTATTGACGACTTTCTCGAATACCTTGCTAACATTCGGAAGCAAACTAATTGACCGGAGATTAGCAGGGTTCGTCCTATCTTTATCCTTTTTCGGAATAGGGTGTACCACCGCTATTTTCCACTGCTCCGGATAATATGCATTATTCAGCGCATTGTTAAATAGCGTGGCGAAGATATCTATCGCCTCTAGCGGCAGGTGTCTTAATACGACGTTTGGGACACCGTCCACTCCCGCCGACTTTTTGTTTTTAAGTGATTCAAAGATGCTCGAAGTTCATCTCTACTCACGAACAGATGAGTATTTGCATCGGCGATTGTGCCATTTGCACGGTTGTCGTCATTGAACACGGTGAAACCGTTGTTCTCGGATCGCCAATCTTGAATTTCGGTCCGCAGATAAAAGTGGTTAAGAAAAGCCCTCTCTTCGAGGTCGCGGTTACGGCGAACCGGGTTGTTCACCGTATACACAGTCTCAAAGAAAGCTCCCATCAAATTCACCCTCTCCTGCGGGTCTTCGACCACGAAAAAACCGTCGTTCGAGTCGGCACTTTCCGGACTTATGCCAGCAGTCAGTAGTGTCTGTCTGTTCTCGTTCGTCTGAGGTATTCGAACACATGAAATGTCGTTATGATCCTTCCGCCTGAACAGTTTATTTATTTGCGGGAACATTTTCGGACTACTGGATTTTATAGCCCGAATTTTATTGCCCCAATACAAACTTACAGATTTTCTGTAATTTTCGGAGATCAACTGTTTCAAGTTTTTGATCATCGAATTCAGTGTTCTTAACTCGGGATCGTTCCTGTCAGTGAACTGTCTGTGTAGCCGTTTAAGCCTCGAGAGCAGTCTACTCTTATGTCTGTACAGAGCATCGATTGTCGGGTTTCGATACTTTTCAGTTTGTTCTTCGTCCGTGGAACGTCCTACCCGAGGGATAGTCCGCTCCATTGTCTGTTTGATGACGACATTCATTTGCCGTAAATGATTGTCGATCTCATCGTTTGTTAGGTTCCTGTTTGTCGGTGGGTCGATCTCGCATGAGCGTATGTCGCGTTTTAACACTCTGGAGAAGCGCGACCACTGCGCTTTTCGGTAATCGAACGAACGCACTTGGTCGTACTGCTCCAGCTGCGTCTGCTCGTTCGGGATCCGTATTACGGCGGCAAGTCCGTAGTGATCACTATCGTACTCAACCGTTCGTAAACAGTTCCGCGTGCTTAGATCAATGTTTGTTAGTTCCAGTCTTTCGTCAACTAGCGCCAAGTCCAAGAAAGAACCATCTCTAGGGAAAGACGGGATATCCGTCGCGTACAACTCGAGTTTGTACTCAATCATATTATGACGCCACCAGTCGTGAAACTGGTTGCCTCTAGGGTTCGGAATATCATTTCCCCATGCCGCATGTTTAGCATTGAGGTCTCCGCCCAAAAAGTAATAATTATCTTCTGATTGAAGCTGTAAGCAACGAAAAAGCGTCTCGATCTCATTTAAAAATTCAATGCGTCGAGGAGATTCTGGTGCGTAAAGCGACACCACATACACCCGCCTCTGGGTATTGAGGGGAATGCATACGATGCATGCTTCCAACACCTGGAACCGGCGCACTTCCCCGCTATATATAACCTTATGGCGCAAGCCTTTACGTACTAAGATAGCGACACCACCTCCCTGTGTGGAGTTGGGCCGGTCTCTTCTAACTACACAATAATTTCTATAGCCCAATTTGTGCTTCGGGGATAGCTTAGTTTCGCTAACCAGAAGCACATCTGGCTTTTCGGCTTTCAACAAATTGGAAAGATTGATCCTTCTCTCGATCCGGATTAGTGAATTAACATTCACCGCAAGGATCTTTAAGTTTACCTCGTCCAGCGTACCCATCATATTTATGGCGCGGCAGACTCGGCAAACAGCGTCGAATAGATCATGTCTATTCGAGCCGCATGCTCATTTAATTGTTTCTGGAAATTGTCGATCTTTCCGTGCAGGGACAGAAGGATCGATTTCAAATCCAGATCCGCTTCCGGTGTAGGAACCTTCGGCGCGCTTTTTGTGATTGTGCTACCCGGTCCAGATACCATTTGGGCAAAGGACACATTGGGTGCAACAAAATTAGAGAACGAGCGACTCTTTCGACCCTTCTCTTCTTCGGACCTCTGTTTTCGAGCCTGCACGTTCTGTTTAACCTGCTGATACTTGGGACATCCCCTGAAATTAGCAGGATGTCCTGAGCTGTTGCAGAGTACACATGAGAGCTGGCTTCGATCTTCTACCCTATCGCTACCTAAAGCACATTCCCCATGTTTGTGGTCCTTGTTGCACTTAACGCACCTGAACTGCATGTGGCAGTTAGCTGCGGCGTGCCCGAACCTCTGGCAGCGCATACATTGAAGTACACGATCTGACCTCTTTAATTTTTCCCAACGTACTGCATGATAGTACAGGAATCTGATCCTTTTCAGACTATCTATTTTGCTGTCGGGGGTTAATTGTACCAAAAAGAATGGTAATTTGCGGCTACCACCCCTGTCCGCAGGCGAAGAAAACGGCTTGACCCCCACGAACTTAAGGTCGGCGCACTCATAATTCTTGAGCTCGTTTTCGAGCTCCTCTATCTTTATATTGGGATCGATACCCTTAAGCAGCACAGTTTGTCGCTTTTCTCCTTTTGGAGTGTACGTGAAGTACTCAGCTTCCGCTTTCTCCAGAGCGGTTCGCAACTTTTTGTGCTCCTCCATATTACTGCACATAATTATATGCTTGTTGGCGTTTAGCCTCTTAATATAAAAATCCTTACTTATTAACCTACATAACTTAATGCTATCGCTTATATCTAAGTGACTCACATTTATTGGTGGTACCTTTTGTTTTTTCGCCTGCTGTTCTTGCTGTTGCTGCTGCTGTTGCTGTTGTTGTTGTTGTTGTTGCTGCGGCTGCTGCTGTTGTTGTTGTCTCTGCTGCGGCTGTTGTCTCTGCTGCTGCTGCTGCTGTTGCTGCGGCTGTTGTCTCTGCTGCTGTTGCAGCGGTTGCTGTTTTTGTTGTTGTTGTTGTTGCTGCGATTGCTGCTGCTTTTGTTTTTTGTTTTGCTTCTGTTGTTGCTGCTTCAGCAGTTCTTGTTGTTGCTGCTGCTGCAGTTTTTGTTGTTGTTTATGCTGTTGCTGCTCAGCCAGAATTTGCTTCAGCTTTTGTTGTTGATTTAGCATTTTCTGCTGCCGTAACTTCTCCCTCTTCGCGAGGAGCTCCTTAATCAGACGATCGAGCTGCGCTTCCTCGTCTTCTTCTACGTTTTGTTGTTGTTGCTCTTCGTCTTCTGCGGCGTCCAGTAACTCTTGGAAGGAGCTACCTTCGCCCAAGTACCGACCTTCGCCCCCTTCCGACTCGTACGAGTAGTTGACGGCATCATTCTCGTCTGACTCGGCCTCTGACGTGTCTGCTTTTGACGTCATCGCCGCTCCGCCTTGATTTGTCGTCCTCTTGGCCGCCATGTTTTGTGTGGGCTTCTGTTTTCGTCGCCTCTTTTCGACTTTTGTCGGCTCCTGCGACTGTACCAATCCGTGAGTTTTTGGTGCTGCTGCTACAGCAGCACTTGTTGATTCTGGTACTGCTGCTGTTGTTGTTGTTGTTGTTGCTCCCACTTGTTTTTGCTGGGCTTGCCTTGTCATGCGACTCGGCAACGGGGCATCACTTTGCGGGACATTTGGCTGGCCCGTGTCCATCGCGCGTTTGCCTTGCGGCATTTCCACTTTTTATTGTTTTTTTTTTTTTTTTTTTTAAAAAAGAAAAACTTTTCCCCCACTGGGACTCGAACTCGGCTCGTCTGCGTCAGAGCCGAAGACTCGCACCTTGAGCCAAATGGCTTACACTGTCTTAACGCTCGAAATCACTTGTTAACCACTTTTCTTTCGCACACGCTGCCTCACTAACCAAGTCGTCTGTCCACCACGGATGCTGAAGAGCGACTGGAGTCTTATATATCAGATCGATTCTTCAGAATTAAGCAAGATACAGAGTGTTCAACATTAAGAGAGATTAAAGCTGGTGTACCGCAAGGCAGTGTGCTAGGTCCAGTTTTATACCTACTCTTCACTAGCGATTTGCCTGAAAGTGTAGAAACCACCATAGCTACTTTTGCAGATGACACAGCCGTCCTTGCTGTGGGAGCAACTGTCGAAATAGCAACAAAAAAGCTTCAGACGGCAATAAACAATATTTCAGAATGGACAAAGAAATGGCAGATTAGATTAAATGACCTTAAGTCAGTCCATATTAATTTTACGTATAAAAACGTACCACACATTCCAGTCTACATTAACAACAATGTAGTAGAATTTTCTAACACAGCTAAATATCTAGGCATGACTCTAGACGCTAAACTGCGTTGGAAAGCGCACGTTAAGAAAAAACAAGATGAATTGAACATGCGATACAGAAAATTGTATTGGCTTATTGGGAGATACTCATCCCTACAATAAGTTATTGCTTTACAAGCAAGTTCTAAAACCAGTATGGACCTACGGGCTCCAATTGTGGGCATGCACATGCCAAACAAACTTACAAAAAATTCAGGTTTTCCAAAATAAAGTACTAAGGAACATAGTTAATGCACCTTGGTACATACGAAACGCCGATCTGCATAGAGATCTAAATGTTGAAATGGTTGAAGATGAGGTTAAGAAGGTTGCTCAGAGGCATAGAAATCGGCTTCTCAGCCACGTAAACGCAGAAATAACAGAACTTTTAAATGACAATGTAATCAGGAGATTGAGACGTATAAAACCTCTTGATCTGTAAGATTAGGCTAGGGCTAAGAAATTAGATACTGATTTCAAACAAAACAAATTTAAAAATCCGACAAACGGCGGATTTATCTCTTTAAATTCATTGAATAATTCAAAAATTAATTGCTGATTAGTCGTACGACTAGGTGCAATCTAATTCGGGATGGCGAATGTCAGTCCCCCGGGAGTTTTTTTTAGATGAGTTAAAGTCCATCACTATTGCAGGAGCAACCCTCGCGTACTAGCTCTGCAATGTCTTTCGATGATTTTTTACTTCCAGCGAATTCCCAACACAAAAAAAAAAAAAAAAAAGACACAGCCGTCCTTGCTGTGGGAGCAACTGTCGAAATAGCAACAAAAAAATTTCGGATGTTAAAACAGTGTAAGCGATTTGGCTCAAGGAGCGAGTCTTCGGCTCTTCGCCACACTTTTTAACAATGCGCTGAATAATGCATATAATCCGGAGCAGTGGAAAATAGCGGTGGTACAACCTATCCGGAAAAATGATAAAGATAGGACGAACCCTGCTAGTCTCCGGTCAATTAGTTTGCTTCCGACTGTTAGCAAGGTATTCGAGAAAGTCTTCAATAGATCTCTTTTAAAATGGGTTGAGGAAAATAAGATTATTCCGGACAACTAGTTTGGCTTCAGAGCGGGGCATGACACCATTCGTGCCGCGTCGAAACTGGTTTCCGACATTCAGTGGAATAAAAGTAAGAAGCAATGCACGGGTGCCTGGCTGGTCGACTTTGAGAAGGCCTTCGATACCGTATGGTTGGAGGGGCTCTTCTATAAGCTGACCAGATTGGGCATTCAAAAACCTTTGCTGTATATGATTTATGACATGATTATGGGAAAGAAGTTCGTTGTCAGAGCTGGCAACGTGACTTCGAGCAGGGTTTTTGAAATTAAAAATGGCTTACAACAGGGAGCAGTGAATTCTCCGGCCCTGTTTAATATTTACACAAGTGATCTGGTGCGTTCCCTCAGACATGCTATAACGTACGCGGACGATTTAGTGGCGTACAGGTCAGGACCAAAAATCGAGGTCATTAACATCCTTCTGCAGCGTGACTTCGAGCAAATTAAGAGGTATTGCGATGATTGGAAGTTGAAAATCAATTTCCAAAAATCGGAAACAATCCTGTTCAGAACTCCATTGGCTAGGGCTTCTGGGGATACCAGAAAAAACTGGAGAAAATTAACAATTATTGGACAGCAGGGGCGACCGTTGGCGGTGAAAAACGTGGTCCGGTATCTTGGCATCTGGCTCGACCAGTATCTGTATTTTGACAAACATATAACTGCTTGTCTGGCTGGGTCTAAGAGGGCCTACGCTCTGACAAGGAGACTGTTTCGCAGCAGTCAACTTGACTCTAGGGTGAAGGTCATCTGCTACGTGGCCCTTATAAGGCCTATCATCGCTTATGGCTGTCCCATGTGGTTCAATATAGCGCCGTCCTATATGGAAAAGATTCGGGTGTTTGAGAGACAATGCCTCAGGGCCTGTCTAGGGTTGTTTAGAACTCCTGACTCTCAGTACATAAAATACTATCCCAACAGGACCCTATACAATGGGGCTCGACTGAATAGGATTGACAATTTCCTTATTAAGGTGATTCGGAGGCACGTCGCAAGGGCGATGGCCAGTGATAATAACCTGATCTCAGGGGCTTACTCCCCCAATTTAATCCACAAACGTTATTAACCGTATTTTGCATAGAGTTGGGTCTTAAGGCTTATAAAGTTCAGTTAACACAAGAACTCAAGCCGGCCGATCATCAACAACGTCGTGTCTTTGATGATTGGGTCCTTGAAATGCATGAAAATGATCCGGAATGCCATCGAAAAATCATCTTGACTGATGAGGCCCATTTCCACCTCGGTGGCTACGTCAACAAGCAAAATTGTCGCATCTGGGGCTGGGAACACCCAAAAGTTATTGTTGAGAAGCCTCTCCATCCTCAACGTGTGACTGTTTGGAGCGGTTTATGGTCCGGCGGGTCATTGGACCTTACTTTTTCGAAAATGAGGTTGGATCAACAGTTACGATGAATGGATTGCGCTATCCAGAGATGATTAATGATTTTTTATGGTCGGAGTTGGATGGTATTGATCTGAACAACGTTTGCTTTCAACAAGACGGCGCTACGTGCATTGATCTTTTACGGGAAAAGTTTCCGGACCGTGTTATCTCTCAAAGAGGTGATCACAATTGGCCACCGAGATCTTGTGATTTAACTACTTGCGACTTCTTCCTTTGGGGCCACGTGAAAGATAAGGTCTACGCCAACAGCCCAGCATCGATTCAAGACCTCAAGGAAAATTTCATAAAAAGGATATGGTCCTGCATGCGTGCTCGTGGTGGCCATTTGGCTGATGTTGTTTTTCATTATTAACGGCACACCTTCCTCTTTATTATGAAATAAACATCCGATCATTTATCTAAAAAAATTACATTTTTCTTTTAATACCAAAATAACACCTCTCTTTACAATATTGTTTTAATTAAAAGCAAAAGCCAACTACCTATAATCTTTTCACTAATCAATCGAAAGAATCAAGAAATGAAATCTGAGGAAATGTATTCAGCTGCATACCCATTCATATACAATTTGGCGCGAATACCCCAAAGCTCTGTGTGAAGGCATCATCCCTTGCACCATCCTCCCTCACCCTGCTATTGATTGATACTTAATCATAATATTGCATCTCCTTTCCTTTGTCCTCCTCTTCTATAAGAAAAACCAAACCAAAACCAGTTCCCTACCCTGGATTGTCATATCAGAAAGATTTTTTAATACCGACGGTTGGGGATGGCGAGTATGAATGAAGAAAGGAAAGAGGCACACGAGTAGTTAGTTTTTGTTTTGTTTCTTTGGTTTACTTTAAGCACATTTCCTCAACGCAATATCAAAAGTCTCATTAAGATACATGATGCCGTAAGCAAGGAACATTTTGTTTGTTTTGCGAAAAAGGAAAATAAAGAAGAATCAGGTATGAACCTCATTGCGAAGCCAAAGAGGTCCTCGGTTCACGTTGATCGGAAATGTTTCTCAACAGAACACCTCAAATAAAGTGTTTTGCAGCATGTATCCGAGTTTCAGGTATATTTTTACGGTGGCGCCATCTAGATATTGGGGTGTTTCGGAATAACCATTTCCTTTATATGAAATGCACCATCTAGTAATATTGTGTCTATGCAGGGACACACTTCATTGCGTTCAGATTGTTTCCGCAATTCCAGTTCAACCAATGGGCTTTTGCTGAAAGACTTGATACATTCTGAACAGCTACACATAAAAGAAGACAACTACTACAGATGACATGACAAAACAATATCAGACTAGGCCACTAGATACATAATCGAATAAGACATTAAAAACTAGAAGGGAAAGATAACTAGGACCAACAAATAGTTAATTGTTATCGCTGTCAATATTGAACATTCTCGTCGCAATTCGAGATGGCATGCTAATGGGCTATCCTCTCGAAGACTTACGAGGTTTCAATGTTGACAGCATGGACAAATGGGGACGAATACGGCATAAAGGACAGAAGAAAAACGTTGGACGCCATTTGTAATAGATCTAGAATATGGAAATATAGAGGGCGTTGGGAGCGGATTGAGGAAGGAAGCCAGGATGTGGACGGGACTTAAGGATGGAAACGGAAATGGAGAGGGATGGATGTTATGTGCGAGGAGCATGGCATGCTTGCGTAGCACGGCTCTACTCGCCAGATGGGGTGGTTCTTGTCCTACACACATAACGAGATCTACCACAAAACATTGAACATGCCAAAAAAAAATAAACTTACTTTTTGAAAACAGACAAACGTCCACCATACTGAGGGTGCTGCTGGTGTTGTTGCAGCTAGGGCCAGTTCCCACCCTTCCTGGAAGTTTTCGACCGAATTTTCAACTTCCCCAGATTTGTCTAGTTGCCGCTGACTAGACAAGACAGAGTGACAGTGGATACAGAAAAATTTAATGAAGCTGAAAAACCCAGCAAAGTGGAATTTCAAATGAGTGCGGACGATGAGTGTGCGGACAAATTGAGTGCAGACAAAATGAGTGCGAGCAAACCGAGTGCACATAAAGTGAGTGCAGCAGAGGCAGTGGTGGATGTAGACATGCAAGAGAGCGCAAAAGTGTATGGTTCTGCACAATTCAACACGTTGAAAGATTTGTTGCCAGAGTATGATGGCGGCACCAGTTTGGATGTATGGTTATCACAGCTGAAAAGCATAAGCAAGATGTGCGGTGCGGATGAAAAAATGTTGCGAGCAATGATATTGTGTAAGCTAAAGGGAAAAGCGCAACAATGGATGTACTCGAAACCTGATTTTCTGGAGGAGAGTGCCGCTGTGTTGATCGAGCAATTACAACAAATGTTTGGCAATAAAGAGAACAAAGTGATGCTGCGGAAAAAATTCGAAACCAGGAAATGGAAAATAGACGAAAGTTTTGTCGAGTATTACAACGACAAGGTAATTTTGGCAAACGGACTGCGAATGGACGAAGACGAATTGGTGGAGTACATATGTGAGGGTTTCACTGACGAATATCTACGGCTACAGGCGTCCGTACAGATTTGGTCGTCCAAGACTCAATTATTGGAAGTGTTCGGCAAGATGATGCAGAGGCGGCGGGATGATATACCGTATTCGGGCGAAAAATTCGTGTAGATTTTCTAACAGTCGGAGACGAGGCAACGAACTATGAGGTAATCTTAGGTAGAGATTATCTGAAAGCTAGTAAATCTCGGTTAATATCTAAATTTGAAGATGATGATAGTAAGATCTGCAAAAGATGTATGAAACAAGTGGAAAAGGTCAAAATAATTAACGAACTATATGAAGTAGATAATTTTGAAAAGAATTTGATGTTAGTTGATTATGGACAGTTGGAAAGTAAAGAGTTTTGTTTAAATGTTGAGGAAAATTTGAACTATGTTGCTAAGCAGGAATTACAAAAAATGTTCGACTCATGCTATTTGATGCCTAACCGCCCCTCCGAGCCAGTGGTAAAAAGTAAAATGGTTCTAACGCTAGAGAATGTAAAACCTTTTCACTGTGTTCCCCGACGATTATCGTATTTTGAAAAGGAAGAACTGCAAGAACTGTAAGATGATTATTTGGCAAACGCATATATTTGGGTATGGGAATCAGAGTATGTTTCGCCTATTGTCCCAGTTAAGAAGAAGACAGGCGATTTGAGAATGTGCGTAGATTATAGGACACTGAACAAAGTCACTACAAAAGATAGCTATCCCATTCCTCTGATTGATGATTTGTTGGAAAAGTTAGGAGACAAAGAGATTTTTACCAAACTAGATCTGAAAAATGGGTTTTTTCATGTTTTTATGCACGAGGACTCCGTCAAATACACTTCATTCGTTACGCCTCTAGGACAATTCGAATTTCTGAGAATGCCGTTCGGGTTGAAAAACGCACCTTCCGTTTTTCAAAGGCATGTTAACCAAATTTTTGCAGACATGATTAGGAAAGAGGAGTTAGTAGTATATTTGGACGACATTATGATAGCTACAAAAACATATGAAGAACATTTCCGAATTCTAAGTGACGTTTTCAAAAGACTAATGGATAACAAACTGGAGGTAAGACTAGATAAGTGTGAATTTTTACGAAAAAGTGTTAAGTATTTGGGATTTACAATTACTAAAGAGGGTATAAAGACGGATGCAGAAGGTGTAAGAGTGATAGAAAATTTTCCGATACCTGAAAGTGTGCATTGGGTTCAAAGATTTCTAGGACTATGTTCCTATTTTAGGAAATTTGTTAAAAATTTTTCGACAATCGCCAAACCACTGTACGACCTAACAAGAAAAAATAAAACGTTTAGATCTGGCTCAACAGAGCTAGAATCTTTTGAAATCTTGAAACGAAAGTTAGTAGAGTCGCCTGTGTTAGCGTTATATAATCCAAGAGACGATACAGAGTTGCACTGTGATGCTAGTTCCATAGGGTTGGGAGCAATTTTGCCACAGAAAAAACAAGACAATAAAATTCATCCAGTATTTTACTACTCAAAGAGAACGACAGAGGCAGAAGCAAAGTATCATAGTTTTGAGCTAGAGACGTTAGCAATAATAAAAGCGTTGGAAAGATTTCGAGTATACCTTCATGGTAAACACTTTAAGATAGTAACAGACTGTAATTCGCTAACGATGACATTAAATAAAAAGGATTTAAATACGAGAATAGCAAGGTGGGCCTTGGAGTTACAAAATTTTGATTATGATTTAGAACACCGGTCTGGTAGCAGAATGCAACACGTGGACGCATTGAGTCGATCCACTAATATTATGATACTAAAATCAAATAGTTTTGAGGAAAATCTAGTCATCTGCCAAAACAAAGACAAGAGATTGAACAAACTAAAAGATACACTACAAAATTCGGAACATTCCACGTATGAGATGCGCAATGGAATCGTTTACAGAAAAAAGACTGACGGTACGGTTACGTTTTGTGTACCAGAAGACATGGAAGATCATGTTCTGCATAAATACCATGATGAATTCGGACACGTTGGAATCGACAAAACTCTAGAGTTAATCTCCAAAAATTATTGGTTTCCAAAGATGAAAGAAAAGATAACAAAGCACATAAGGAACTGTCTAAAGTGTATAGTGTATTCGTCTAAAAAGGGGAAGGGGGAAGGGTTCCTGAATAATATACCTAAGGGAAGTGTCCCGTTTGAACTAATACACATAGATCATTTTGGGCCTGTCGACCATTCCAGGTCAGCAAAAAAACATGTTTTAGTTGTGATTGATGCTTGCACAAAGTTCGTCAGACTTTATTCGACTAAGACCACAAGTACTAAGGAGGTGATCAAGGTGCTTACAGATTATTTTAGATCGTATAGTCGCCCAAGGAGAATAGTATCAGACAGAGGAAGCTCTTTTACCTCCGCTGATTTTAAGGAATTTCTATTGAAAAATAACGTTCAACATATTAAGATAGCTACGGGGTCCCCGCAAGCGAATGGGCAAGTAGAGAGTGTAAATAGAAGAATTGGACCTATGCTAGCTAAGTTGGTCCGACCTGAGGAGGGAGTGCATTGGGATCAAATTTTAGATGTGGTAGAATATTCTCTTAATAACACGGTACATCGGACTGTGAATGAACGTCCGAGTGTTATGTTATTTGGAGTCAGTCAGAGGGAAAAGTGTTAGATGAGCTTTAGGAAAAATTATTTGAGTTGGAACAAGGAGGTGTTCAGAAAGACCACAAAAGAGTGAGAGAAAAAGCAGCGTTGGTTCAGGAAAAAGTTCAGGCGTATAATAAGAAACAGTTCGACAAAAAACATCAGAAACCCACAAGTTATGAGGTTGGAGACTATGTTATGGTAAAAGACTTTGACTCACACCCGGGTGTTTCCAAGAAATTAATCCCAAAGTTTAAGGGACCGTATCAGGTGATGAAGGTTTTACGAAACGACCGCTACTTGCTTAAGGATGTTGAAGAATTTCAACAGTCGCGTGTACCATACAAAGGGGTGTGGGCGGCGGGAAATATGCGACCATGGCTTGAAAAAGGTGAGGCATCAAAGAGCTGACAGATCAATAAAAATTATTATTGTTAAGATCAGGGGATCTTAGTAGGTCAGGAAGGCCGAATTGTAGCATGTCAATTGTAAATATATATGTATATAAAGGGTGATTTTTTAGCTGGTTTGGTTTTGGCAACACTGGTTTTGACAGCTGACGTGTGTTTAGTACCTTGTGTCACTGTCAAACAGCTTCAGTTTGGTTTGCAATTTAACCATGGATCGTCTTACAAATGAACAACGCTTGCAAATTATTGAATTTTACTATCAAAATTCGTGCTCGGTTCGAAATGTTCATCGCGCGCTGCTTCCATTTTATGATCGGCATTCTCGACCTTCTGAGCAGTCTATTCGGAAGATTGTGACCAAATTTCGCACCAAATTTACTTTGTTGGACATTAAACCACCAACACGTTTACGTACTGTGCGTAGTGAAGAAAATATTGCGGCCGTATCAGCTAGTGTGACAGAAGACCGCGAAATGTCGATTCGGCGCCGTTCCCAGCAGTTAGGCCTTTGTTACAGCACTACGTGGAAAATTTTGCGGAAGGATTTGGGCGTAAAGCCTTTTAAGATACAGCTGGTGCAAGAACTAAAGCCAGCCGACCTACCACAACGCCGAATTTTTGGTGAATGGGCTCTTGGAAAGCTGGCCGAGAATCCGCTTTTTTATCGAAAAATTGTGTTCAGCGATGAGGCTCATTTTTGGTTGAATGGGTACGTAAATAAGCAAAATTGCCGCATTTGGAGTGAAGATCAGCCAGAAGCATTGCAACAGCTACCAATGCATCCCGAAAAAGCCACTGTTTGGTGCGGTTTATGGGCCGGCGGCATTATTGGGCCATATTTCTTCAAAGATGATGCGAATCGCAGCGTTACTGTCAATGGTGAACGCTACCGAGCGATGATAACAAACTTTTTTTTACCCGAAATGGAAGTTCTTGACTTGCATGATATGTGGTTTCAACAAGATGATGCCACATGCCACACAGCACGCGAAACAATGGCGCAATTGCGAGGCGTGTTTGGTGAACAGTTAATTTCACGTTTCGGACCGGTCAATTGGCCGCCTAGATCGTGCGATTTGACACCATTAGATTATTTTTTGTGGGGTATGCCAAGGCTAATGTGTATATGGACAAGCCCGCTTCGATTGACGCACTGGAAGCCAACATCCATGCATTCATTCGTGAGATACCGGCCGATATGTGTGAAAGAGTATGCCAAAATTGGACTCAGCGGATGGGCTACCTGAGACGCAGCCGCGGTCAACATTTGCATGAAATTATCTTTAAACATTAAATTGCAAGGTTCAAACTATCGATTCAAATAAATATTTCATTCATTTTTTCGAATTTTTGTGTTTTTTTTTTTTTTTTAAAGTTCTAAGCCTCTTAAAAAATCACCCGTTACATGTCTAATTCTCTTAATACACATACTTAGGTTTAAGTATTCTTATGTTCCGCTCTTGAGCTTCTAGTTGTAAGCAAAGCTTTGAGTAATCCTATATTCCGCTCTTGAGCTCTTAGTTGTAAGTGATAAATAATAAAGTCAGTCTAAAATAAAGTGCGGAAGCAACCAAACGTGTTTATATCAGAGACTGCAATAAAAATTGTGTCAACTGTAAATTTTCAAGTGTACCCTTTCTTGCATCTACTCTATCGCGGTCCTACCTAAAAAGAGCTCTGTTTAGGGGCCTACTTATACCACAGTGGTTCGGAACAAGAAAAAAGGAGGGGGTAACTTATAAATAAATAAATAATATTCCAAATAACAAAAAAAAAACAAACAATAATTGAAAATATCACCCCAATATATATATAAAAAAAAAAATACAGCAAAATAACAGAAATATTCACACGATGGTATTTTATTTTTCTACCCGACTGTGCGGGTGGATTTGAATATAATTTTTTGATTTGCGGGTGTACGAATCTTATTATCGGCTGTTTGATTCGCGAACGTTGGTTGTACTATAAAAAAAAAGCCATTTTCTGTGTACACCAAGTAGATTTATAGTGATAGTATTTCGGATAGATCCGGCAGAGCTCCTTATGATGAGACTCCGCTGACCCCACGACTTCACACATGTGTATAAATGCTTCATGAGTTGGGTGGATACAACGCGTTATTTGCCTCGCCGAGGACAGCACTTCGATTAAAATAAAATTGTTGGCGGCCACGATGCGTTTATGACCGCCAATCCGCATAATTCGGCAATTTGTTTATGTTCGTTTTACTTGCACGAAACACCGTGAACATGAATGATTTGTTATTCTGTTTGCCGTTGGTATCGGCTGACTCATACTGCCGTTTTTTTTGCAAAAGGTCATTTTTTATATATACTTCCTTATAACTTTCACTTCTGCTCGAAGATGCTACCCCGGCGACTGGACGTTTGAAAAAGTCAAAGCCGTTCGTCGATTCTTCATCAGTGGGTCTTAATCGCACCCAACTCTTTGAATCTGTTATTAATCATTCGATCCTTAGTTAGTTCTTTCCTTTTGAAATTGTTGCTACCTGTTGCTGGCTGCAAGATTGAGCGCCGTGCTGCCGTTTGGAAGGTAACCCCTAGCAATGAAACGCAGTATCCGCAAACGTTTACGAAATGGAGTATTTATTCTCTGAAATAATGTTATTTAATACAATCCAAATGAGTAGACAAACTTACTCTTTTTGGCAACACGTTCGGCGGCCTGGGATTCCAATCTTCAAATCACTGAATCAGCGAGAATTGAATAAAAAAATGGGGCTTTCTCTGAAGTGTCAAATAACACATTCGGCCGTAGGTTAGTATGTTTTAATTTTAGGTATATCTGTTCGGCCGTAGGTTAGTATGTTTTAATTTTAGGTATATCTGTTCGCTTAGAAGTCCAAGCGGCTGACGTTTACAAAATATTATATTGGTTAAACGATGAGACTTTTCAACACTACCTCTTTTAGCTTTATTATTCCCAAAGAGAATCCACAGAGAATCACAATTCGAATCCCTCAACGTTCACGACGCAAAACGGTAAGGTAACGTAACGCTCATATTGTGTTTTTTTTGTGTGGTTTGGAGCTCCTCTACAGCTCTGGGTAATTTCGAACTCGAGCTTCGAATTCAGCAAACGTCAAAAAAAAAATAAAGAGAAGGGAATGGACGCAACAAAAAGAAAACAGAGAAATATTCACACAACAATTTGAAATGCCGGTAAGTAAGTTTATTTCTTAGATCAATATTTGTTTTTTTTTCTTTGCAGGCGTCGAACTATATGAAGTAGATAATTTTGAAAAGAATTTGATGTTAGTTGATTATGGACAGTTGGAAAGTAAAGAGTTTTGTTTAAATGTTGAGGAAAATTTGAACTATGTTGCTAAGCAGGAATTACAAAAAATGTTCGACTCATGCTATTTGATGCCTAACCGCCCCTCCGAGCCAGTGGTAAAAAGTAAAATGGTTCTAACGCTAGAGAATGTAAAACCTTTTCACTGTGTTCCCCGACGATTATCGTATTTTGAAAAGGAAGAACTGCAAGAACTGTAAGATGATTATTTGGCAAACGCATATATTTGGGTATGGGAATCAGAGTATGTTTCGCCTATTGTCCCAGTTAAGAAGAAGACAGGCGATTTGAGAATGCGCGTAGATTATAGGACACTGAACAAAGTCACTACAAAAGATAGCTATCCCATTCCTCTGATTGATGATTTGTTGGAAAAGTTAGGAGACAAAGAGATTTTTACCAAACTAGATCTGAAAAATGGGTTTTTTCATGTTTTTATGCACGAGGACTCCGTCAAATACACTTCATTCGTTACGCCTCTAGGACAATTCGAATTTCTGAGAATGCCGTTCGGGTTGAAAAACGCACCTTCCGTTTTTCAAAGGCATGTTAACCAAATTTTTGCAGACATGATTAGGAAAGAGGAGTTAGTAGTATATTTGGACGACATTATGATAGCTACAAAAACATATGAAGAACATTTCCGAATTCTAAGTGACGTTTTCAAAAGACTAATGGATAACAAACTGGAGGTAAGACTAGATAAGTGTGAATTTTTACGAAAAAGTGTTAAGTATTTGGGATTTACAATTACTAAAGAGGGTATAAAGACGGATGCAGAAGGTGTAAGAGTGATAGAAAATTTTCCGATACCTGAAAGTGTGCATTGGGTTCAAAGATTTCTAGGACTATGTTCCTATTTTAGGAAATTTGTTAAAAATTTTTCGACAATCGCCAAACCACTGTACGACCTAACAAGAAAAAATAAAACGTTTAGATCTGGCTCGACAGAGCTAGAATCTTTTGAAATCTTGAAACGAAAGTTAGTAGAGTCGCCTGTGTTAGCGTTATATAATCCAAGAGACGATACAGAGTTGCACTGTGATGCTAGTTCCATAGGGTTGGGAGCAATTTTGCCACAGAAAAAACAAGACAATAAAATTCATCCAGTATTTTACTACTCAAAGAGAACGACAGAGGCAGAAGCAAAGTATCATAGTTTTGAGCTAGAGACGTTAGCAATAATAAAAGCGTTGGAAAGATTTCGAGTATACCTTCATGGTAAACACTTTAAGATAGTAACAGACTGTAATTCGCTAACGATGACATTAAATAAAAAGGATTTAAATACGAGAATAGCAAGGTGGGCCTTGGAGTTACAAAATTTTGATTATGATTTAGAACACCGGTCTGGTAGCAGAATGCAACACGTGGACGCATTGAATCGATCCACTAATATTATGATACTAAAATCAAATAGTTTTGAGTAAAATCTAGTCATCTGCCAAAACAAAGACAAGAGATTGAACAAACTAAAAGATACACTACAAAATTCGGAACATTCCACGTATGAGATGCGCAATGGAATCGTTTACAGAAAAAAGACTGACGGTACGGTTACGTTTTGTGTACCAGAAGACATGGAAGATCATGTTCTGCATAAATACCATGATGAATTCGGACACGTTGGAATCGACAAAACTCTAGAGTTAATCTCCAAAAATTATTGGTTTCCAAAGATGAAAGAAAAGATAACAAAGCACATAAGGAACTGTCTAAAGTGTATAGTGTATTCGTCTAAAAAGGGGAAGGGGGAAGGGTTCCTGAATAATATACCTAAGGGAAGTGTCCCGTTTGAACTAATACACATAGATCATTTTGGGCCTGTCGACCATTCCAGGTCAGCAAAAAAACATGTTTTAGTTGTGATTGATGCTTGCACAAAGTTCGTCAGACTTTATTCGACTAAGACCACAAGTACTAAGGAGGTGATCAAGGTGCTTACAGATTATTTTAGATCGTATAGTCGCCCAAGGAGAATAGTATCAGACAGAGGAAGCTCTTTTACCTCCGCTGATTTTAAGGAATTTCTATTGAAAAATAACGTTCAACATATTAAGATAGCTACGGGGTCCCCGCAAGCGAATGGGCAAGTAGAGAGTGTAAATAGAAGAATTGGACCTATGCTAGCTAAGTTGGTCCGACCTGAGGAGGGAGTGCATTGGGATCAAATTTTAGATGTGGTAGAATATTCTCTTAATAACACGGTACATCGGACTGTGAATGAACGTCCGAGTGTTATGTTATTTGGAGTCAGTCAGAGGGAAAAGTGTTAGATGAACTTTAGGAAAAATTATTTGAGTTGGAACAAGGAGGTGTTCAGAAAGACCACAAAAGAGTGAGAGAAAAAGCAGCGTTGGTTCAGGAAAAAGTTCAGGCGTATAATAAGAAACAGTTCGACAAAAAACATCAGAAACCCACAAGTTATGAGGTTGGAGACTATGTTATGGTAAAAGACTTTGACTCACACCCGGGTGTTTCCAAGAAATTAATCCCAAAGTTTAAGGGACCGTATCAGGTGATGAAGGTTTTACGAAACGACCGCTACTTGCTTAAGGATGTTGAAGAATTTCAACAGTCGCGTGTACCATACAAAGGGGTGTGGGCGGCGGGAAATATGCGACCATGGCTTGAAAAAGGTGAGGCATCAAAGAGCTGACAGATCAATAAAAATTATTATTGTTAAGATCAGGGGATCTTAGTAGGTCAGGAAGGCCGAATTGTAGCATGTCAATTGTAAATATATATGTATATAAAGGGTGATTTTTTAGCTGGTTTGGTTTTGGCAACACTGGTTTTGACAGCTGACGTGTGTTTAGTACCTTGTGTCACTGTCAAACAGCTTCAGTTTGGTTTGCAATTTAACCATGGATCGTCTTACAAATGAACAACGCTTGCAAATTATTGAATTTTACTATCAAAATTCGTGCTCGGTTCGAAATGTTCATCGCGCGCTGCTTCCATTTTATGATCGGCATTCTCGACCTTCTGAGCAGTCTATTCGGAAGATTGTGACCAAATTTCGCACCAAATTTACTTTGTTGGACATTAAACCACCAACACGTTTACGTACTGTGCGTAGTGAAGAAAATATTGCGGCCGTATCAGCTAGTGTGACAGAAGACCGCGAAATGTCGATTCGGCGCCGTTCCCAGCAGTTAGGCCTTTGTTACAGCACTACGTGGAAAATTTTGCGGAAGGATTTGGGCGTAAAGCCTTTTAAGATACAGCTGGTGCAAGAACTAAAGCCAGCCGACCTACCACAACGCCGAATTTTTGGTGAATGGGCTCTTGGAAAGCTGGCCGAGAATCCGCTTTTTTATCGAAAAATTGTGTTCAGCGATGAGGCTCATTTTTGGTTGAATGGGTACGTAAATAAGCAAAATTGCCGCATTTGGAGTGAAGATCAGCCAGAAGCATTGCAACAGCTACCAATGCATCCCGAAAAAGCCACTGTTTGGTGCGGTTTATGGGCCGGCGGCATTATTGGGCCATATTTCTTCAAAGATGATGCGAATCGCAGCGTTACTGTCAATGGTGAACGCTACCGAGCGATGATAACAAACTTTTTTTTACCCGAAATGGAAGTTCTTGACTTGCATGATATGTGGTTTCAACAAGATGATGCCACATGCCACACAGCACGCGAAACAATGGCGCAATTGCGAGGCGTGTTTGGTGAACAGTTAATTTCACGTTTCGGACCGGTCAATTGGCCGCCTAGATCGTGCGATTTGACACCATTAGATTATTTTTTGTGGGGTATGCCAAGGCTAATGTGTATAGGGACAAGCCCGCTTCGATTGACGCACTGGAAGCCAACATCCATGCATTCATTCGTGAGATACCGGCCGATATGTGTGAAAGAGTATGCCAAAATTGGACTCAGCGGATGGGCTACCTGAGACGCAGCCGCGGTCAACATTTGCATGAAATTATCTTTAAACATTAAATTGCAAGGTTCAAACTATCGATTCAAATAAATATTTCATTCATTTTTTCGAATTTTTGTGTTTTTTTTTTTTTTTAAAGTTCTAAGCCTCTTAAAAAATCACCCGTTACATGTCTAATTCTCTTAATACACATACTTAGGTTTAAGTATTCTTATGTTCCGCTCTTGAGCTTCTAGTTGTAAGCAAAGCTTTGAGTAATCCTATATTCCGCTCTTGAGCTCTTAGTTGTAAGTGATAAATAATAAAGTCAGTCTAAAATAAAGTGCGGAAGCAACCAAACGTGTTTATATCAGAGACTGCAATAAAAATTGTGTCAACTGTAAATTTTCAAGTGTACCCTTTCTTGCATCTACTCTATCGCGGTCCTACCTAAAAAGAGCTCTGTTTAGGGGCCTACTTATACCACAGTGGTTCGGAACAAGAAAAAAGGAGGGGGTAACTTATAAATAAATAAATAATATTCCAAATAACAAAAAAAAAACAAACAATAATTGAAAATATCACCCCAATATATATATAAAAAAAAAAATACAGCAAAATAACAGAAATATTCACACGATGGTATTTTATTTTTCTACCCGACTGTGCGGGTGGATTTGAATATAATTTTTTGATTTGCGGGTGTACGAATCTTATTATCGGCTGTTTGATTCGCGAACGTTGGTTGTACTATAAAAAAAAAGCCATTTTCTGTGTACACCAAGTAGATTTATAGTGATAGTATTTCGGATAGATCCGGCAGAGCTCCTTATGATGAGACTCCGCTGACCCCACGACTTCACACATGTGTATAAATGCTTCATGAGTTGGGTGGATACAACGCGTTATTTGCCTCGCCGAGGACAGCACTTCGATTAAAATAAAATTGTTGGCGGCCACGATGCGTTTATGACCGCCAATCCGCATAATTCGGCAATTTGTTTATGTTCGTTTTACTTGCACGAAACACCGTGAACATGAATGATTTGTTATTCTGTTTGCCGTTGGTATCGGCTGACTCATACTGCCGTTTTTTTTGCAAAAGGTCATTTTTTATATATACTTCCTTATAACTTTCACTTCTGCTCGAAGATGCTACCCCGGCGACTGGACGTTTGAAAAAGTCAAAGCCGTTCGTCGATTCTTCATCAGTGGGTCTTAATCGCACCCAACTCTTTGAATCTGTTATTAATCATTCGATCCTTAGTTAGTTCTTTCCTTTTGAAATTGTTGCTACCTGTTGCTGGCTGCAAGATTGAGCGCCGTGCTGCCGTTTGGAAGGTAACCCCTAGCAATGAAACGCAGTATCCGCAAACGTTTACGAAATGGAGTATTTATTCTCTGAAATAATGTTATTTAATACAATCCAAATGAGTAGACAAACTTACTCTTTTTGGCAACACGTTCGGCGGCCTGGGATTCCAATCTTCAAATCACTGAATCAGCGAGAATTGAATAAAAAAATGGGGCTTTCTCTGAAGTGTCAAATAACACATTCGGCCGTAGGTTAGTATGTTTTAATTTTAGGTATATCTGTTCGGCCGTAGGTTAGTATGTTTTAATTTTAGGTATATCTGTTCGCTTAGAAGTCCAAGCGGCTGACGTTTACAAAATATTATATTGGTTAAACGATGAGACTTTTCAACACTACCTCTTTTAGCTTTATTATTCCCAAAGAGAATCCACAGAGAATCACAATTCGAATCCCTCAACGTTCACGACGCAAAACGGTAAGGTAACGTAACGCTCATATTGTGTTTTTTTTGTGTGGTTTGGAGCTCCTCTACAGCTCTGGGTAATTTCGAACTCGAGCTTCGAATTCAGCAAACGTCAAAAAAAAAATAAAGAGAAGGGAATGGACGCAACAAAAAGAAAACAGAGAAATATTCACACAACAATTTGAAATGCCGGTAAGTAAGTTTATTTCTTAGATCAATATTTGTTTTTTTTTCTTTGCAGGCGTGGCACACGATGTCCCGATTTCAATGAACAATTCTCATTTCGTCGGTCAGTATTTGTTATTTTAATTGATCTACCCAATTTCCCAGATCTTATTTTCATTCCAGGTTACCTCAACACTGTTCCAAGGAATCGAAGATCTTTATTGGCATTTTAAATATTTTAAGAAATACATATATATCTATTATGTCGATAACAACTAAATCTTATGCTCTACCACACCCGCACACACTTTAGCATATTTTTGCAATTCTTCCGAATCGTTCGTAGACATTTCATCATCCAATATATGGTTTGGAATTTCACATGTCACTCCAAAATCCTTTGGATAATGGTTGGTTCCTCTCATTGTTGGGTACATGTAATGTACTAAACTTTCACTTATCATTCCACTCTCACTAATAGATTCCTTATTCCTTATTAACTATCCATTTTTGGATTAACACAGCCTACACGACACCACGTCTGGAAACGGACTTAGGCTGATTGATTTTGCGGCGGGACGTAATGTCGGATGCCAAGATGCCATCAAAAATGCCGCAACTGATGTGCTCGGTTTCACCAGCCGCTGTCAGGCAGAACGAGCCATTCAAACTGGACGATGAAAACCAAGATTACCGTCCACCTGACCAAATTGAAGTGAGGATAGCAATATCTAAGTTTAAATTCAACAAGGCTGCTGGACCGGACGGCTTAACTGCCGAGCTGTTTAAGGCAGCGGGAGATGACCTGGTAGAGAGCATACACCAACTCGTCTCCAAGATCTGGTCAGACAAAAGTATGCCTGATGAATGGAACCTCAGCATCGTTTGCCCGATCCACAAGAAAGGAGACTCTCTAAACTGCGCCAACTATAGAGGCACCAGTCTCCTGAACACTGCGTATAAGATCATGTCTGCTGTACTGTGTGAACGCCTGAAACCATTCGTCAACGATCTATCAGTGCGGTTTTAGGCCCGGCAAGTCCACGACCGACCAAATATTCACACTACGGCAGATCCTGGAGAAAACCCAAGAAGTCCATATCGATACTCACCATATTTTTATCGATTTTAAGGCCGCATATGACAGCATTTATAGAGACGAGCTTTACAGAGCCATGTCTAGTTTTGGCATCGCTGCCAAACTTGTCAGATTGTGCAGAATGACGATGGAGAACGCTCGCTGCTCCGTAAAGGTCGGAAACAATCCCATTGAGACCTTTGATGTCAAAAAAGGATTTAGACAACGACGCGCTGTCATGTGACTTCTTCAACATCATTCTTGGGAAAATTGTGCGAAACTCACAAGCCAACACCAGAGGCACAATTTTCCAAAAGTCTGTGCAACTGCTTGCATACGCTGATGACATTGACATTGTTGGCAGAACACAGCGAGCTGTCACTGGTGCGTTTGCAAGTATTAGTACAGAAGCGGCAAAAATGGGTTTAGTGGTGAATGAGGGTAAAACAATATATATGCTGTCAACAAGAAGGGACACACAACACCGACGAATCGGACAGAACGTCACGATAGACAGCTATAACTTTGAGGTAGTTGGGGACTTTGTCTACCTCGGCTCCGCTATAAACTCTGACAATGACATCACATCAGAAATCAAGCGAAGAATTACACTTGCCAACCGCTGTTTCTTTGGCCTAAGACGGCAATTGATTAGTAAGGCCTTGTCAAGAAGCACTAAGGAGATTCTATATAAGACCCTCATCATCCCTGTCCTGCTCTATGGCGCAGAAGCATAGACCCTAGCAAAGACGGATGAGGATCTTCTTAGTCGCTTCGAACGCAAAATTCTTCGAGTGATTTTTGGTCCCGTTTGCGTTGACGGACTCTGGAGGAGAAGATTTAACAGCGAACTCTACGAGCTGTACAGCGACATCGACCTGGTCAGAAAAGTACGCATTAGTCGTCTAAGATGGTTAGGACATGTAGAGCGAATGGACACCAACGCTCCGGCCCGAAGAGTCTTCGATTCCAACCCAGAGGGACAACGCAGTAGAGGAAGACCTCGCCTTAGGTGGCGCGCGCAAGTGGAAGGGGACCTCAACCAACTTGGAGTGCGCAACTGGAGGCAGTTAGCCAAAGATCGCGCTAACTGGAGAGGCGTATTGGTTGAGGCCCAGGTCCACCCCGGACTGTAGCGCCACCTTAAGTAAGTAAGTAAGTTTTGGATTAAAGGATAAATAAAAAAATTAAAAAAAAAAAAAAAAAAAACAATTTCCATACATTTTTTGATTTTTTAGGTGTCACAGTTTGCTTACTGTCATGTTCAAACTGTTCAAAATGAAAACGATGAACGATTCGATTGAACGATACGACGATGATGTTATATGTAGCAAACTCAAAACGATATCGGTTGGTTCAATCGTTTCGACGACAATCGTTTCATAAATTACGCGATGAGAGCTTGTAGCAAAGATAATGGAATACAGAGATATATAACTTTCCAGTGGAAAGGCGACTGCCTACAAGCTGTTTTCCAGAAAAATTCATGATGTCACACACACTTCCTTGTTTCTATTCTAGGATATGTGAATTCATGAATTGGACTTTAATGCAAGAATTCGGTATTCTCTACTGTGTATTTCACAATTTTTTTATAATTTTAATCAAAATCTCCACAAAAACCAAACAAATTCAATACAAAACACAGAACAATTAAGCACCGCGATGCTCATAAAAGCAAGATGATTCGCGGTCGGCCATTAGCAACATGTTTTTTTGTTGACCACACGTATTCACAGATGGTAGTTGAAATTACAAAAACAACAATGTAAACAAATAGGTTTTGGGGGGATAGACGTACGAAAGATATCGATCTCTTTTAATCATTCATCTCTGCTTGTAGCAAAGATAATGGAATACAGAGATATATAACTTTCCAGTGGAAGGGTGGCTGCCTACAAGCTGTTTTCCACAAAAACTCATGAAGTTTTCCAGAAAAATTCATGAAGTCACACACACTTGCTTATTTCTATCCTAGTATATGTGAGTTTATGAATTGGACTTTAATGCAAGAATTCGATATTCTCTACTGTGAGTTTCACAATTTTTTACATTTTGATCAAAACCTCCACAAAAACCAAACAAATTCAATACAAAACACAGAATAATTAAACACCGCGATGCTCATAAAAGCAAGATGACTCGCGACGGCCATTAGCAACATGCTTTTTTTGTTGATCACACGTATTCACAGACGGGGGTTGAAATTACAAAAACAACAATGTAAACAAATGGGTTTTGGGGGGATAGACGTACGAAAGATATCCATCTCTTTTAATCATTCATCTCTGCTTGTAGCAAAGATAATGGAATACAGAGTTATATAACTTTCCAGTGGAAGGGCGGCTGCCTACAAGCTGTTTTCCACAAAAATTCATGAAGTCACACACACTTGCTTATTTCTATCCTAGTATACGTGAGTTCATGAATTGGACTTTAATGCAAGAATTCGATATTCTCTACTGTAAATTTTACAATTTTTTACATTTTAATCAAAACCTCCACAAAAACCAAACAAATTCACGTACGAAAGATATCCATCTCTTTTAATCATTCATCTCTGGCTTGTAGGCAGCCGACCTTCCACTGGGAAGTTATATATCTCTGTATCTATTCCATTATATTTGATGGCAACGCTGACTGTATACATCGATTTGACGTAAATTTGGTAGCATTGGTAATCTAAGTTTGACACGAACTGATTTTATGAGTTAAGTCGAGTAAGTGGGATTACTGAGTTTTCTTGTCGTTTGTAATTGAGGTGGGAATCAAACTCCTGTTCACAATTTTTCTGAAAAATCACAATTGGATTGGAAAAAAAGCAATGACTGGTATAATGGATTCCGTAGAAATGCCTAAATTACCTTACAATCAAAAATCGTTTGCTGGTATTCCAGAGGCAGTGTTTTTAGTAAGTTTCAAACGTTCTTCATGGAAAGTCATAACCTCAATTTTTGATTATCCCAGGATGAAATAGATTCTTTTATGGCACAACCAGAGAATGAGAAAAATTGCGAAAAGGTTCTTCAGAGATTAGATGAGCAACATGGCAAATATAGATTCATGGCGTTCAATTTAGACGCACGCCGAAGAAAACTTAAACAGCAAATTCCCGATTTACAGCGATCTCTGGAGATGATTAATGTCTTACGGAAACAAACTCAAGACAGCGAAACTCAATTTCTTCTTAGTGACCAAGTGTTCATTAAGACTATAGTAGCTCCAACAGAAACTGTTTGCCTTTGGCTTGGTGCGAACGTGATGTTGGAATATCCTCTCGACGAAGCTGAGGAACTCTTGAAACAAAATATGAATTCGGCTGTTGCCAATCTTAAGAGTGTAGAACATGATCAAGACTTTTTGAGGTAAGCTTACATGGTGTAATTTAATGGACAATGGAACAATTTTTAATTTATTCTTAGAGATCAAATAACTACCACAGAAGTTAATATGGCGCGAGTTTATAATTGGGGTGTCAAAAAACGCCAAGCTGCTGCCAAAGACAACGTTACCTCTTAAGCGCGCACATGCTTTGCAAAAGTCTTAATACATTTTTTTTTAGAGTCAAGCTTTACAAGTTGACAGCGAACAGTTTTTATTTTCATATTAAGAAATCTGAATTGTAACGTAAATATTCTCGTAATTATTTATTTGTATTTTACTGTTGACATTTTATAAATAATATATTGTTTAAGGCACAAAATACATTTTAGATCCCAAGCAATATTATCGACTTTAAATTTGTGCCCCAGTTAAGTCACTTATTTCTTAAAACACTATTTTTTAGTCCCGAAGCCAGGCAAACGTTAGTCCGTACAAAAAGAACACGCGAAAAGCCACTTATTTTAATATGGTTTATGTTGCTCTTAAATACCTCCCAACTCTTCGTCAAAAATCATATTTGCTAAGAAATTTTCTAATACTAGAGTAGTTTATTCCTGACATGTAATTATTTTATAAATAGATAAAAACACGTAAACTAACTCATCATTCCATATAAATATTTTGAAAATGAATGACAGCAGCAAATACGGCTAGTTTTCATTCGGTATAATTGATTTGCTTATGCTCTAATTGAGAATCATTTTTTTTTTATATTTGACATGTAATGCAAATTACAATATAAGGCGTTCGAGTAATATTAGAGATTATAATACGCACTGGCTCAATGGTTAGTGTGCTGGATACAGAGCAAGAGGAAAACACAAATTAAATCTTAAGGCTTTTTCCATAGTGCTTCCGCTCGCGAACGTCGGACAAACATTCAAGAGTATGATAGAGGTTCCGTTCGGACTCGGCATAAAATTGGAGGTCCCATCCATTCGTTTCAAAAAAAAAACTCATAAAACTAAAGGTTGTGGGAAACTTAGAGAAGATGAATCAGTTACGCCAACTATTTTTGTATTTATTTGATACATGTTCTATGATGGCGCTACAGACCGCGGCGAACCTGGACCTTAGCCAATGCTCCTCTATAGTTACGCGCTATCCTTAGCTCTTTAACTGCCTCCAGTTGCGAACTCCGAGTTGATTTTTGTCCCTTGGGTAGGCAGTGTATTTAAGCCGGAGCGTTTTGTTTATCAGTTGTCGAGCTCTGTGGTAGAGAACAGAGACGGAATGTTTGGTGCCTTCTTCGTTTGTAATGGAGGAGGGACTTCAGATTTCTCGGCGTCTAGGAGACATTTGTTGATTGTTATTGGAGAATTCAGTGAGAGCATTTATCGTATATTTGCATGTATCCAGTATCCAATAGTCTGTTTTTGAGAGGATGATTAGATCAATCTTATGATGTTGGAGTTAGTAATTACTTGAGAGGGGCCGTCATCGAATACCATTTTCTAAATCAATTTGTTGTGCTACGGGCATGCTCGAAAGGTACGCTTTTTTCTATGAACCACATTAGTCGTTAATCTGCGATATGTTCTTACATTTTTTTCTGTACAATACTATAAGGCTTTAGTTATATGGGCCGTTAGCGCTGGGAATAATCTACGTATGTAATTTACCTCGAGTAAAATTCGATGACGTTTATAACTCGATAACTGATGGACAGTTTTAGTTAGGCAGACAGGTAGAATTCAAGAAAATCCGGAATTTATTCACATTTTTCGGGCAAAACGGAGTTATGTCGGGAACTCGTTAAAATTAATTTTCCAAACAATTTTATGCGGCAAATTTTCTGGGTTCTAATCGCGTAAGCACAAAACGATCCAACGACATTGTCTCGATGATGCTTCTACGTCGAGTAACAACCAAAAAACGATAACCGTCGAAACGGTCGGTCGATCATCGTTTTTTGTTTCTTCACGTTACTAATTACTGCGCTTAAGATGTATCCAGCATGCCTAAATGGCAGGCATGTCTACGGAAACAGCGCTACTTCAAGTAGTACGCGTTGCGGAGGAAGAGCTAAATACCGGGGGCGATAAATATTCGGAGGGGAACCTCAAAACTCAGAGGTCGGGTTAGCGGAGGTTGCCCACAAAGAGGTGTTCTCTCACCTACACTGTGGAATGTCACTGTGAACTCTCTTCTCGACAGACTTGCGGCGACTGGCATTCGTACATTGGGATATGCCGAAGACATAGCAATAATGGCCAGAGGCAAATTCATAGACGTCACCGCAGATGTCATGAGGAATGCACTCAAAGTGGTTGTGTCTGGAACAAGGGCTCTCCATTAATGCGGAGAAAACAGGTCTAATAATCTTCACAAGGAAGTGGAAAAATCTAGAATTTCGGACGTGGGTAAAGCTGGGCCCGCCACATTCGAGTTTCGCCAAACAAAGTACATGGGAATGAGTTGCTATTTAGTTGCTATTTAATTGCTCTATTCCTGATTTAGTTGCTCTTCGGGAAGTGGGAGATTTTGTGGCGGTCCTAGCTTACAGGTAAAGCTGGGACCGCCACATTGACTTTTGAAGGATTTATTTTTGCCCATACTTATCACCGATTTAATTGCTCTGGGAAAATGTAATTTTTTTTTAATCGGACAAGCCGTTCGCACACAATTTCAAATTTACGTTTTTTTGTAACGGTCAGTTCGCTATAAAACTCTTTTGATATTCAAGGAAAAGCAACAAAATTATGAAAAAAATTCATAAAAAATTAACCCATACGAATTTTACTGCGCCACATATCTTAAAAGAAGTGTACATTTGTGGGCTACTACTGGATGCAATCAAATATTTTTTCACTCTTCTCTAAATAGAGACAAAAAGGTGAGATAGACATACCAAAGACAAAAACTTTGAAAAATTAAAAAAAATTGTTTACGTTCGAATTCAACCAAGCAATATGCATCAAAATAAGCGGCTATTTATTAGCTATCAAAAGAAAGAGTAAAATACCTCGTCTCTCATCTGCAAATGTGTCAAAAAGTAAAAAGTTCATTTTCCGACCAAAAAAGTAAGCTAATAATACCAAAATACAAATTTGGAAAAACCTTAAAGTCATATAACCCGTTCTAATCCTACTATGCCATATAGCTCAATAGAAGCGTGGATTCATTAGCTATCAATCTCTAAACTCAAATAATTAGTTGCTCTTCGATAAATGTGACAAAAATCAAAAAATTCATTTTGCCAAAAGAGGCAAAGATATTCCTTGTACAAACAGAAAATGCGGAAATTGGAAAAAAAACTCACATAACCCGTTCGAATCCTACTATGCCACATAGCTCAATAGAAGCGTGAATTCATTAGCTATCAAACGCTATACTCAAATAATTAGTTGCTCTTCGATAAATATATCAAAAAGCAAAAAGTGCATTTTGCCAAAAAAAAAACGGCAATGATATCCCTAGTACAAACAGAAAATGCGGAAATTTGAAAAAAAAAAAAAAAAACTCATATAACCCGACCGAATCGTACTATGCCCCATAGCTCATTAGAAGCGCAGATTCATTAGCTATCAAACCCTATACTCAAATAATTAGTTGCTCTTCTCTAAATATGTCAAAAGTTAAAAATATTAACACATATCATTTCTTTGGAAATCCAGTTCGCGCATCCAACTCTTTTGTTTTCCTATGGAAAATTTGAAAAAAAACCCATATAACCCGTTTGAATCCTACTATGCCACATAGCTCAATAGAAGCGTGGACTCATTAGCTATCAACCTTAAAACTCAAATAATTAGTTGCTCTTCGTTAAATATGACAAAAGTCAAAAAATTCATTTTGCCAAAAGAGGCAAAGATATTCCTAGTACAAACAGAAAATGCGGAAATTGGAAAAAACTCATATAACCCGTTCCAAACCTACAATTCCACATAGCTCAATAGTAGCGTGGATTCATTAGCTATGAAACCCTATACTCAAATAATTAGTTGCTCTTCTCTAAATATGTCAAAAGTTAAAAATATTAACAGATATCATTTCTTTGGAAATCCAGATCGCGCATTCAACTCTTTTGTTTTCCTATGGAAAATTTGAAAAAACCCATATAACCCGATCGAATCCTACTATGCCACATAGCTCATTAGAAGCGTGGACTCATTAGCTATCAACCTTAAAACTCAAATATTTAGTTGCTCTTCGCTAAATATGACAAAAGTCAAAAAATTCATATTGCCAAAAGAGGTAAAGATATTCCTAATAAAAAAAAAAAGATTCGGAAATTTGAAAAAACCCATATAACCCGTTTGAATCCTACTATGCCACATAGCTCAATAGAAGCGTGGACTCATTAGCTATCAACCTTAAAACTCAAATAATTAGTTGCTCTTCGTTAAATATGACAAAAGTCAAAAAATTCATTTTGCCAAAAGAGGCAAAGATATTCCTAGTACAAACAGAAAATGCGGAAATTGGAAAAAACTCATATAACCCGTTCCAAACCTACAATGCCACATAGCTCAATAGTAGCGTGGATTCATTAGCTATGAAACCCTATACTCAAATAATTAGTTGCTCTTCTCTAAATATGTCAAAAGTTAAAAATATTAACAAATATCATTTCTTTGGAAATCCAGATCGCGCATCCAACTCTTTTTTTTTCCTATGGAAAATTTGAAAAAAACCCATATAACCCGTTCGAATCCTACTATGCCACATAGCTCAATAGAAGCGTGAATTCATTAGCTATCAAACGCTATACTCAAATAATTAGTTGCTCTTCGATAAATATATCAAAAAGCAAAAAGTGCATTTTGCCAAAAAAACGGCAATGATACCCCTAGTACAAACAGAAAATCCGGAAATTTGAAAAAAAACTCATATAACCCGATCGAATCGTACTATGCCCCATAGCTCATTAGAAGCGCAGATTCATTAGCTATCAAACCCTATACTCAAATAATTAGTTGCTCTGCTCTAAATAGTTATGACAAAAAGCAAAACATTAATTTTGTCAAAATAAGGCAAAGATACAAAAATACAGATAAAAATAGTTTAAATCCAACTATTTTATTTTTTATGGAAAACTTCAAGAAACAAATTAACCCTCAATCGCTCTGCAATAGATCAGTAAATATTAATTGAATTAATTAGACATTTGTGTCAAAATGGCACAAAAATTCTTGAAAAAAAAAATTTTGCAACCCACAAAGTATGCATCACATTTGAAATGTTGTAAATCGTTGCCTGCCAATTTTCATAAATCCTAAAAGTCTGCAATACCCCTACTACCAAATTTCGCTAACTGAACGTATGCACTGATTTTAGCTTTGAAATATTCATACATGTACCGGCTGAGTAAAAATGGTTCGGGTACAACTCAACCCCGGACAACTACCCCCAGCCAAATTTCCCACCAGCCGCCATTTATATCTGTACTACGCAACTGACAGCCAATAATCAGATCCGTCACCTTTAGTGACAGTGTTCCTGCGTTCCTTCCAGTTCCTTCGTCTCGGATATTTTGTGCTAGACGTCTAGCGGGCAGTGGAACCCGGCCATTAAACGTGACTTATCTTAAGAAACGACTGAAGAAGAAGAAGAAGGTTACAGAGAAAGAACAAATCTTATAGTTTGACATTTCAGCTTAGAAAAAACGTTTAACAAAATAATGATGACGTTCAGCGAATTATCATAATGAGAATGCTGCATTGATGAAAGCGATATTTCCAACAGTTACATTTTTCAGCTGCAGGCATTTTTTTTTTTTGACATTTCAACGTTTGAAAAACGTACAAAAACATCTTCAACCGAGTATTACATAAAATTGGTACCTACGTCCTTCCTTCCCCCAAAGATAACGCTCGCATATTTTTTCGGCCAAAAACAGTAGGTATATTTCAACAAAAAAAGCAGTATAAATCGATTCCAGAAAAACAGTATTTTGCGAAGTATACCGAACCACCGAACAATTCACCTGTGATTGTTGTTTTGTATTTTAAGCTAAGTATCCTGCTCGCGCTAAATTTTATCTCCCATACAAAAATGTCTACAAAGATAAAATTTAGCGAGACAATTTAGCAAAGCAGTATCCTGTTCGCTCGCTAAATTCTTAACTTCATATAGATGGGCCGATGACAAGTCTCCACTCATTTAGCTCGCGAAATAAATGTCCGGTACATTAAATCGAAGATGTTGTTGCTGCCGGGTGAATTTATTATCTCAAACTATTTATTTATTTCTCTTTCCCAAGCTGTGTGTAGTCACATTAGCGGTATAAGTAAAAGAAGAGGCAAAACCAAAATACCCTTTTCATGGGATGAAAAGAAAAAAAAACTTGCGGGGCTTGTGGAGGAACGGCCAACTATATGGAACTTGCAGGACAAATCTCACTGGTTGATTGATTGGATTTACGCGACACGAAGTTAAGTGTCGTCTTCTACTTGCCACTATAGCAATTATTTCAGCTGCTGCAGCAATTATAACATCTACTTCAATTCTTATTGCATCCATTGTTTTGCAGATATTTAAATATTGCAATGTCCTTGAAGTTTGAATTTCTTTTTACTTGTATAATTAAAATGTCGTTTACCGACATCTGTCATGAACATATGGTTTTTGTCCCATTTATCGCATTTCAAAATTTAGCGACCATTTATCTTTGCTTGTGGAGAAACGGAGTGGAGACTAGTAACGCTAAAATTTAGCGCGAGCAGGATACTTAGCTTTATCCTTTAAAGACATTTTACGAAGCAATTCCGGCTTTGTTTTGAGGTATTCAAAGAGATCAGTGCATGAATATCTAAAGTTACATTACGCAGTATTTTGAGAAAACAATCGCTATGCATTTTTGGAAACTTTAAAACAGTATAATGCTGCGAAAAACTGAATCTATTTATGCTTTAGAGAAACTTTAACCAAAGATAATATAATCATCATAAACTAAGTACTAAATAGACCGCCAGCTCCCGTGCACCTACCCGATTCCCCTCGCAAATTTTGAAAAGAAAATTCTCTCTTAAATTTCGTATGCGTGAATACGTGTGAAGCAGCAAAAAAAAAAGAATTCTGAATGGAGGGGGTATAAACAAATAATGACACTGAGCAGTCATCCAACATCGTGGTATTTCTACCTTTTTGTAGAAATGTTGACGTCCGAAAAACCTTCAGTGCTCAACTAAACTAAAGCATCAAAATTGTGGAAATATTAGGAATCTGACGAAAAAACCTTCGAACTACATTTGAACACACTAAATGTCCATAAAAAAGGGATTTAACTTTTAGTAAACATTTCTAGTACCAAGAAATAATCATAATAATGTTAACAAACTGCGATTTTTATACTGAAGGTTAATTTATTATGAATTTCTATCCGAATAATACTAATTTTACTTTTACGAGAAACATTTTTTCATAAGCAAATCGAGGGAATTTCAGTTCGGTGCAATGGGAAAAATGCCCACGCTTCGTGGGAAAAATAAAGAGACAGTGTTAAGCACAGTGACTGACAGTAGGGTAGTTGGTGAGTTTCTATCAGCTGATGGATGCGTTCCAGCAGTTTAAATTGGTTGTTTTATTTCACCACGAAAACATTTATTTTACAAAATGGAATAAACTGAGAAATATTCATTCGCAGGAATAAAATAATACATTTTTGTACCCACAGTAATTCTTTTGTTTTCGTTTGATGTTTTTGGCGAAAAATTATTTCGCCGGCGAATGTCAACAGGAAAAAGGCAACGAATTCAAATGGAAGAATTGATTAGGAATATTCAAATTTAAGGTTCGTTGGGGTTCAGGGCAGAGATATGAACATTTCTGAGTGGGTACCATTTTTGAGTTTTGAGTTAAAATTTTTTCATGAATTTTCCAGAAAACAAAAAGGCAAACAAATTATTACAAAATTTCAACAATTTAATAAACAAAAGTATTTCAAACTAGCGAAATAATTAATGAAAACACTTGAGTCAGCTGAGAACAGCCATGAATAATGTTTATTTAGAAAATAACTTTTTTGTCCTATTCTTTGGGCTGTTGGTTTTCGTACTATTTTGGTGCAGATTTCTTTTCGAAATGTTACCTTCAAAACGATATAAAGGGTGATTTTTTAGCTGGTTTGGTTTTGGCAACACTGGTTTTGACAGCTGACGTGTGTTTAGTACCTTGTGTCACTGTCAAACAGCTTCAGTTTGGTTTGCAATTTAACCATGTATCGTCTTACAAATGAACAACGCTTGCAAATTATTGAATTTTACTATCAAAATTCGTGCTCGGTTCGAAATGTTCATCGCTGCTTTTTTATCGAAAAATTGTGTTCAGCGATGAGGCTCATTTTTGGTTGAATGGGTACGTAAATAAGCAAAATTGCCGCATTTGGAGTGAAGATCAGCCAGAAGCATTGCAACAGCTACCAATGCATCCCGAAAAAGCCACTGTTTGGTGCGGTTTATGGGCCGGCGGCATTATTGGGCCATATTTCTTCATAGATGATGCGAATCGCAGCGTTACTGTCAATGGTGAACGCTACCGAGCGATGATAACAAACTTTTTTTTGCCCGAAATGGAAGTTCTTGACTTGCATGATATGTGGTTTCAACAAGACGGTGCCACATGCCACACAGCACGCGAAACAATGGCGCAATTGCGAGGCGAGTTTGGTGAACAGTTAATTTCACGTTTCGGGCCGGTCAATTGGCCGCCTAGATCGTGCGATTTGACACCATTAGATTATTTTTTGTGGGGGTATGCCAAGGCTAATGTGTATAGGGACAAGCCCGCTTCGATTGACGCACTGGAAGCCAACATCCATGCATTCATTCGTGAGATACCGGCCGATATGTGTGAACGAGTATGCCAAAATTGGACTCAGCGGATGGGCTACCTGAGACGCAGCCGCGGTCAACATTTGCATGAAATTATCTTTAAACATTAAATTGCAAGGTTCAAACTATCGATTCAAATAAATATTTCATTCATTTTTTCGAATTTTTTGTGTTTTTTTTTTAAAAAAAGTTCTCAACCTCTTAAAAAATCACCCTTTACAACTTTCATAGGACATGAAAAACGAATTTTTAGAATTTCTCATGACGAAAGAGTGACTTTGGCTGACGAAAAAAAATTCGTTCAACTTTTTAAAATTATTTTATCTAAATTTTCATTGCAAAAAATGTCTTATAAATGCAATCAACGAAAATGAATTTATTTTCTTTATACTGTACGGGAAAGAACGGAATCTTAAATATATAGCTATCAGTAAAATTCCAAATAATAATTTGTAGATAGGTACTGATTTTATTTTATTTTTGCAGATGATCCCTATAGTTCATCGATTTCCATTGTTTACAACCACAATGTTAACATCCTGTACTGTATGGATTATCTAGGTAAAATAAAATAAGTCCTTGTAATATTCGTTTTAATGAAATAGAAATTGTTACTCAATTCACCACACCATACACACCGTTTTCTAGACACATCCCGATAACGGCCAATTATTTGAATTATTTGAATTTTTTCCAATGTCACCACAGAATGGGTTGTCAGTCATCTGTCAGGTTGCTATGTGCAAATGTATGCGTGCGTCTTATGGACTTTAACATGGCACACATACTTTCGCACATAGGAACACGGAAAACAGCTTGTAGGCAAACTCTCTTAAGTTGGAAGAGCTGACGGTCTATTTAATACTTAGTTTATGATAATCATCTAGATGATGCAGTCCAATAGGAACTGTTGTCATATGAAACCAAAATCCGAAACATTAAGAAGCTTTTCCAAAAAGCTTTTACAGAGAGAAAGCAAGGTAACCAAAGCCAAAGTCAAACACATTACTACTACCACAGTTTAGAACATATTATATGTTCAATTGTTCATATCACATCACACAATCAAAGATCACTTATTCTGTCTCCCTTTCATTATTCTTCATTTTTATCCTTTCGCGAAGTCGGACCTGTTACATGCATATTGAACTCATACGAATGCAAGCGTATCATTTAGATGTGTATCGTTCGTGCATGACTGATTTTCTTTCTTTTGTTCTATCCTATGCTTCTTCTTCTCAATATGAATCGAATGTCCTCCTGCTCTTCGAACAAAAAATACCGTGGTTGATGGATAAAAATCGGGGGTGATTCCCATTAATTTTGTATTATCTGCCTGTAGGGCCTGCTCTCATTTCACCTTTCCATTTTTTTTAGGACAAATTAAAGCAAATTTAGAATTCCTTGTTTTATAGGTTTAAATAACTTTTAGGAAAATTTAATAAAGTATAATAGATATGTCTTGGAGAGTGAAGTGCACATAACTTCCTGCAATGCAAGTGCCACGAAGTACCTATCCAGAGATAAAATTATTTAAATTTCCTGATAAAGGAACTACAAAATATCAAATAAACATGAAATGAAAAAAAAAAAAAAACATGATTTTCGTTTATTTTGAATATTTTCTCAAATTTCTTTTTTTATTTGAAAGTACAATTCTTCCGGTTAATAATGGAAAATAATTTCATTCAAATGGCTGCCTCGGCTCGCCATGCAGTAGCCTACACGATCGTTCCAATTTTTAAGCGCATTATCGATTGTGTGCAGCTGTATTTCACCAATGGCTTCACGAATATTGTCCTTTAAAGCGTCAATTGTCTCTGGCTTGTCGGCGTGACACTTATCTTTTACGGCACCCCACAAATAATAGTCCAACGGTGTCAAATCGCAGCTCCGAGGTGGCCAAACGACATCAGCTCTGCGGCTGATAATGCGATCTTCAAAAACAGGGCGCAAAACATCGAGTGTAGCTTCGGCTGTGTGGCACGTGACGCTGTCCTGTTGAAACCAAATGTTGCCAATATCCTCCTCTTTAATTTTTGTGAACAAAAATTCGTTCAACATGGCCCGATAACGATCGCCATTGACTGTAACGCCACTCCTTGCTCATTTTCGAAGAAAACTGGCCCAATTATGCCTCTGGACCAAATTCCGCACCAAACAGTGACTCGTTTTAATATTTTTAACTTTTGACATATTTCGAGAAGAGCAACTAATTATTTGAGTATAGCGTTTGATAGCTAATGAATCCACGCTTCTAATTAGCTATGGGGCATAGTAGGATTCGATCGGGTTATATGAGTTTTTTTTTTTTTTTTTTTTCAAATTTCCGCATTTTCTGTTTGTACTAGGGGTATCATTGCCGTTTTTTGGCAAAATGCACTTTTTGCTTTTTGACATATTTATCGAAGAGCAACTAATTATTTGAGTGTAGGGTTTGATAGCTAATGAATCCACGCTTCAATTGAGCTATGTGGCATAGTAGGATTCGAACGGGTTATATGAGTTTTTTTTTTTTTTTTTTTTTTTTTTTTTTCAAATTTCCGCATTTTCTGTTTGTACTAGGGGTATCATTGCCGTTTTTTGGCAAAATGCACATTTTGCTTTTTGACATATTTATCGAAGAGCAACTAATTATTTGAGTATACTGTTTGATAGCTAATGAATTCACGCTTCTATTGAGCTATTTGGCATAGTAGGATTAGAACGGGTTATATGAGTTTTTTCAAATTTCCGCATTATATGTTTGTACTAGGAATATCTTTGCCTCTTTTGGCAAAATGAATTTTTTCACTTTTGCCATATTTATCGAAGAGCAATTAATTATTTGAGTATAGGAGTTGATAGCTAATGAATCCACGCTTCTAATGAGCTATGTGGCATAGTAGGATTCGATTTCCGCATTTTCTGTTTGTACTAGGGGTATCATTGCTGTTTTTTGGCAAAAAGCACATTTTGCTTTTTGACATATTTATCGAAGAGCAACTAATTATTTGAGTATACTGTTTGATAGCTAATGAATTCACGCTTCTATTGAGCTATTGGCATAGTAGCATTAGAACGGGTTATATGAGTTTTTTCAAATTTCCGCATTTTATGTTTGTACTAGGAATATCTTTGCCTCTTTTGGCAAAATGAATTTTTTGACTTTTGTCATATTTATCGAAGAGCAACTAATTATTTGAGTATAGGAGTTGATAGCTAATGAATCCACGCTTCTAATGAGCTATGTGGCATAGTAGGATTCGATCGAGTTATACTATTTTTTTTTTTTTTTTTTTTTTTTCAAATTTCCGCATTTTCTGTTTGTACTAGGGGTATCATTGCCGTTTTTTGGCAAAAAGCACATTTTGCTTTTTGACATATTTATCGAAGAGCAACTAATTATTTGAGTATAGGGTTTGATAGCTAATAAATCCACGCTTCTAATGAGCTATGTCGCATAGTAGGATTCAAACGGGTTATATGTTTTTTTTTCAAATTTCTCAATCTTTTTTTTTTTGTTCCGGGAGTACCTTTGCCTTTATTGGCAAAATGAATTTTTTGACTTTTGTCTTATTTGGCGAAGAGTTACTAATTATTTGAGTTTAAAGATTGATAGCCAATGAATCCACCCTTCTAATGAGCTGTGTGGCATAGTAGGATTCAATCGGGTGTATTAGTTTTTTTTTTTTTTTTTTTTCAAATTTCCTATTTTTTTTTTGTATTAGGAGTATCTTTGACTTTTTTTTTTTTGGCAAAATGCACTTTTTGCTTTTTGACATATTTATCGAAGAGCAACTAATTATTTCAGTTTAGGGGTTGATAGCTAATAAGTTCACTCTTCTTTTGATGTATGTGGCATAGAAGGATTGAACTGGGATATATGACTCTAAAGTTTTGGCAAATTTTTATTTTGGTATTATTAGCTTACTTTTTTGGTCGGAAAATGAACTTTTTACTTTTTGACACATTTGCAGAAGAGAGACGAGGTATTTTATTCTTTGTTTTGATAGCTAATAAATAGGCTCTTATTTTGATATATATATAGCTTGGTTGAATTCGAACGTAAACTATTTATTTTTTTTATTTTTCAAAGTTTTTGTCTTTGGTATGTCTATCTCAACTTTTTGTCTCTATTTAGAGAAGAGTGAAGAGTGATTGAATCCAGTAGCAGCCCACAAATGTACACTTCTTTTAAGATATGTGGCGCAGTAAAATTCGTATGGGTTAATTTTTTATGAATTTTTTCATAATTTTGTTGCTTTTCCTTGAAAATCAAAAGAGTTTTATAGCGAAATGACCGTTACAAAAAAACGTAAATTTGAAATTAAGTGCGAACGGCTTGTCCGATTAAAAAAAAATTACATTTTCCCAGAGCAATTAAATCGGTGATAAGTATGGGCAAAAAAAATCCTTCAAAAGTCAATGTGGCGGTCCCAGCTTTACCGGTAAGCTAGGACCGCCACAAAATCTCCCACTTCCCGAAGAGCAACTAAATCAGGAATAGAGCAATTAAATAGCAACTGATTCCCAAGTACTTTGTTTGGCGAAATCCGAATGTGGCAGACTCTTATAGATCAATGGCTCTTACCCGCCTCAATCTTCTGATTACACTGTCAGTATTTAATAGTCCTGTAAGTTCTACGTTAACATGGTTGACAAGCCTACTTCTGTGCCTTTGGGCAACTTTTTAAACTTCATCTTCAACCATTTCAATATTTAGATCTCTATGTAGATCAGCGTTGCGTATGTACCAAGGTGCATTAACTACGTTCCTTAGCACTTTATTTTGGAAGACTTGAATTTTTTGTAAATTTGTTTGGCACGTGCATGCCCACAATTGCAGCCCGTAGGTCCATATTGGTTTCAAGACTTGCTTGTATAGCAGTAATTTATTGTAGTTGGACAGGGATGAGTATCTCCCAATAAGCCAATACATTTTACTGTATCGCATGTTCAACTCATCTACTTTTTCTTTACATGCGCTTTCCAACGCAGTTTAGCGTCTAGGGTCATGCCCAGATATTTAGCTGTATTTGAGTATTCCACTACATTGTTATTTATGTATACTGGAATATGTGGTACGTTTTTATATGTAAAATTAATATGGACTGACTTTAGGTCACTCAACCTAATCAAACCCAAATTGATGAATTGGAACTAGTGATTTTTCGTCAATTATTTTTTGCAGACGTTTTGCCAGCATTTTTTGGAATAGCTTGGACAACATTGGTAGTATCGATATTGGGCAATATGAGGTTACTTCGATCGGTGGTTTACCGGGTTTTGGTATCATTATTACCTCCGCGACTTTCCACATGCTTGGCACATATCTCAACTTAAATGCAGCATTTATAATCTGCGCTAGTTTATTTAAACCTTTTCGAGGAAATTGTTTTAAAATTTCGCCTGTGATTAAATCGAACCCTGGGGCTTTTTTTATGTTTATGCCTTCTTTGATTTCTTTGGCAAGTTCTTTAGCTGTCACCTGCCGAATAGGTCTGTCTTCTTCGCACCTTTCTTCGTTTCCTTGATAATCTTTATCTTCATAAGGTTTGAATACGTTCTCAAGGTACTCTGCAAAAGTATTTGCTTTTTCTTGACTGCTTTTTGCCCAGTTACCTTCTCTGGTTTTTACTGGCGGAATGTGAGCTATTGGCCTGTTCATTTTCTTTGTTGCCTTCCAGAGCGAGTAGTCGGTACTAGCATCATTTGTAAGACTGGTAAGATATGTTTTTAAAGACTCGTTATTAGATTCTCTTATAGATGTTCTAAGCTTATTATTTAAGTAGTTCAGTGTGGTTTTGTCGCTTGGCGCTCTTGTCTGTTGCCAACGTTTTCTAGCTTTACTCTTTTCTGTAATAATTTCACATATTTCACGAGGATAAGAGTTTTGTTTAATCTTTTTTGTTCTTTTGGGAGTTGCAGCCCATGCTGCTTCTTTGTATATCCAATGTAAATATTTGCACTGCTTCTTCTAGTTGATCTTCTGTTTGAATAGCTGATGATAGTTGAACACATTCTTCCAACTTCTGCCTGAAGTGGTTCCAATCAGTCAGTCTATTAACTAGTTTAGGGCTATGTTATTTTATTATTATTCTTTCGCCAATTGTAAGAAGTATTGAGGAATGATCTGATTGAAGACCAGGGCCTTCTTCTATATATATTTTATTTGAAGATATATTTTTGGATATAAAGAAGTCGACAAGATCTGGGGTTTTATTCCTATCTGTAGGCCAGTAGGTAGGTTTACCCTTTGAGTGATATTTGGGGCCGACTTCTTTAATAGTTTCATATAATTCTCTGCCTCTAGTATTTGTTAATCCAGATCCCCAATATTTATTCTTAGCAATAAAATCCCCTCCCGCGATTAATCTATTGTGAAATATCCGGAAAAGACTTTTAAAATCATTTTTCTTTAGTATATAGCTAGGAGAGCAGTATACTGCTGCAACAGATATTTGTCCACTACTCGTTTTTATACTAATGGAATTTCCTTGGATGGCGCATGATTGGAATTTTGCTTCTATATGGTGTTCAATCGTATTCTTTATTAACACCGCAGCCCCACCTTTTCTAATATCGTTTTATTGCATTTTTCCATGGAACCAATCCTGTTTAGGATTTGTTTCATGAGGATTTCCATTGCAGTGTTTGACTCTACTTTCTGTTTTACAGCTTTCTCTGCTGGTATTTCAATTCGTTTTGATGCTGCCTGAGCATACGCCATTTTAGGATCTGGTGGCTTTTGTCTTGGGCCCTTTTTAATGATCACTTCGTCTTTGTTTTTTTCTTTTTGCGGGCTCCTTCGTAAGTCATACATTTTTGAGCTTTATTGTCTGACGTTTTTAGAGATTTCTTTTGTTTTTTCTCTTTTGAAAATTGTATTTCTTTTGCAACTGAACATCTTCTATAGTTAGCAGGATGGTTTTCATTGCAGTTTGCACATTTAGGGTGCTCAATTTTTTCTTTCATGAATTCTTTAGTGTGGTGACTTCCTGCACACTTTACACATCTTGGGTTTGAGCTGCAATATTTATGCGTATGCCCATACCGTTGACAATTTTTGCATTGGGGCACTAATTTCGACTTCCTTAAGGTATGAATTTGGACTTTCATCCCAAGTATGTTCTTGATGCCATATATCTTTTCTTTATCTTGGTCATGTTCAGAACTGAGTATAAAACTTGGAAGCGGAACTTTGCTTTTTTACTTAAGCATATTTGTGACATCCAATATTTTAAAATCTCAGTCTTTTAACTCTTTTTTAATGCTTTCTGGTGAGCAAGAGTAATGCAGTTTTTCACTACAACCTTTATCGGTCTGGTTTGCTTATTCTCATAAGAATACCATTGCATTTTTCTCTGGTTCAGTATTTTAGTGAGGTTTCTGTATCCCTCTTCTTCAACCACATTAATTTTAATGTCGTTTTTGTTAATTAGAGCTGTAATAGCTTTAACTTTATTTTCCTCCAGTATTTTGACCAGGATTTCATACTTATTAACCTGCAGTGCAATAATTGGCGGAGGCTTGGTTGTGTTAAGTATTTTGTTTTCTTTATTTGAACCATACACTGTGATTGTGCTGCTTTCTTTTGCGGATGAGATTTTTTGGGATGTACTCATCTTGCGTTTTTTATTTTTATTCCCCGTGTGACGCTGTCCTTCTGTCTATTTTGTAAGTTCTTCTTCATCTGTTGAGAACTCGGCAGGTTGGACATTCACTTATTTTTGGTTGTTGAATTCATCTTTCAACAATTGCAACTCTTGCTTAAGATTGTTTATTTCCTTAAGCAGTGTCTCATTGAGTTGCTTATACCCATCTCTTTCTTCACAGGCTTCTAAATATTTAGCTTTCAGTATTTTACTACTTTCTTCTTTTTAAGATGGGGGTGTTCTCTCTACCCTTTTACTTGTCCCAAACGGGTCGTTGCTAAGCAATAAATGGTCCCATCCAGAATCCATGGAACCGACCTCCGAAGAGAGTGGATTTACTAGTGTAACTGGATTACCACCTGGGGTATTACTATCTTTTGATTTGTTCATTGCATATCCATATTTAATTATAACTTTTGTGAAAAGTTTAAACTGTTGGATGAACAGCCGCTCCTAACATGGAGAACAGACGCTGACCAGGTAGCCGCCCAATATAGGTCAGACGCTTCTGGGTTTAGATGACTAGGGTCCGCGGGGTAGTTACGCCCGTTACCTCTCTCTCCCTCCAGAGAAGTGAAGAGAAGAGAAGTACCCTTGCGGACAATGCAATTGCCAACAGTACGACGGACTCGGGACTTTAAAAACTTCGGCAGCAACTTGGCGTTTTGGTCGTGAACGAAGCTACTTTGTGCAAAATTTCTGTGAAAGACTTCTTGCCCTACTTTGAATCATGTTGGCCTTGAACGCGTATTGTAAGTATTCATCGATCTTTCGTGAGCTTTTAGAAAATTCCGGACAACTGTGTTCGTGCAAGAGCAACACTGGCTTCGCGAGGTGTTACAATCATTTCGGGATCCTGCAGTGCCTTCAAGTTACGAAGTATTTTGTATGAAGAACCATGGTTGATCATGTTTTGCCCGAACAAAGCATAGTATGGTTGACATCCTATGGAATCATGCATATCAGACCGTAGCGCACAGGCTATGCTTAACAAGTGTGTATCCCAATAGTCCTGTTCATCGGATATAAATACTCGTAACTTGTTAAGGATACTGCGGTTGACTCGCTCCGAAATATTTGCCTGTGGTAAGTACAAGGCTGTACGGACGTGTTGCACGCCATAGTTGTCCAAAAATTTCCCGAACTCTTGCCCTACTTTGAAACATGTTGGCCTTGAACGCGTATTGTAAGTATTCATCGATCTTTCGTGAGCTTTTAGAAAATTCCGGACAACTGTGTTCGTGCAAGAGCAACACTGGCTTCGCGAGGTGTTACAATCATTTCGGGATCCTGCAGTGCCTTCAAGTTACGAAGTATTTTGTATGAAGAACCATGGTTGATCATGTTTTGCCCGAACAAAGCATAGTATGGTTGACATCCTATGGAATCATGCATATCAGACCGTAGCGCACAGGCTATGCTTAACAAGTGTGTATCCCAATAGTCCTGTTCATCGGATATAAATACTCGTAACTTGTTAAGGATACTGCGGTTGACTCGCTCCGAAATATTTGCCTGTGGTAAGTACAAGGCTGTACGGACGTGTTGCACGCCATAGTTGTCCAAAAATTTCCCGAACTCAGCAGACACAAACTGCTTGCCGTTGTCCGAGTATGAATTCGGGTTTACCGAACCCATGAAATACCTCGGACTCTAAAAATGTTATTATTTTTATTATTTTTTGTTTTTTTAACTTCAAAAATTCATTTTTTATTTTTCTTTCTTTAAGCTTACACACTAGACAAAAACGATTAAATCTAATTAAAAACTAACATTTATCTTATTCTAGCTTACTGGCTCCAAGCGAGCGCTCTTAACATAACAATAGCCTTAAAATTATTGCCTTTCGGCATTAAATCTATCTATTTCTATGATTTGTTTTGTTTTTTAATTTTCAAGAAACTTTAGAAAACTTGAGCTCTTTATTATTTTTTTTACTTAAATCTACTTAAGACTACCTAAGCTACTTAACCTAAATTACCTATAATCAGGGTGGTGCGCAATCAAATCGATTGGCCACCATCCTGATCGCGTCCATGGGCGCCTGACAGCCGCCCACAAGGGTTCATCAGTGTCACCGAGACTCGAGCGAGGCTATAAGCGTCGTTCGAGTCTCGGCAGCACTATCATGTTGGCTAGCCCGGCACCTCCCCCTCGCAAAGACCCCCTACTCTAAGCCTAAACATACAAACTTAATCTAGCTTAAAACTAGGGAGGATGCTACGTTAGTAGCGCACGAGCCCGGGAGAGCGTATCAACCCTCACCTCTTCTTTAATCCACCAAAATTCGGTGAACTGCTTTACCGTATCGATTCTGTCCCGATCCGCAATTGCGGTGCTAAAACGGAGGAGCTCCTGAGCATTGGCGGCGTGACCGTCGTGGATGAGTCGCTTATCCCTCGCGCCGCGGTGGCTGTGGTACAGTACCGGCACACCATCTTTTGTCTGGACTAACCCTTTCATGTCTACATAAAGAAATGCCTCAGGCGGGATAGAGCCAGACCGAAGCGTACTCTCGTGGTACATTAAATTGGGGTAGTAAGCCCCTGAGATCAGGTTATTATCGCTGGCCATCGCCTTTGCGACGTGCCTATTATGTTATGGAATGTATGCTTCGTGAAGTGGTCAACAGCAATGAAGATGAAGACGTTACCTCGTTTTGTGCACGGATATGGGCCGAGCAAGTCGACGTAAAGTCGCTGCATTGGCCGCTCTGAGACGATCTGCTTCACTATTGGAGGACGAAGAACCTTGTTTGGCGCTTTCGTGGTTTTGCATACCTCACACCGACTCACAAATACTCTGATGTCATTAATCATTTTGGGCCAATATTACTTCTCTCGAACTCGTTCATAGGTCTTAGAGAAGCCACTATGGCAACAGAGCTTCGAGTTGTGACACATCTCGATGACGGTTTGCATCAAGGTTTTTGGTATCCACAAACGCCACAAGGAATCTTCGTTTGCTTGTACATCGCTTCTAAATCTAACTCTTTTGTAAATATATTTGTCGGATATAACTAGATCTGGAAGCGAGACTTGATTTTTGACGATTTCCTCTCCAAGACAAGTATATTCCACAGAATCGAACTCAGGCGAGGTAAGGTCTATTTCTTCACCTATGTCTGCGACCGAAATCTCTTCCATGTCTCCTCGTGACAGGGTATCCGGCACTATATTCAGTGAACCCTTGCGGTGTTCGATTGAAAAATCAAAACGCTGGAGTTCCAGACTCTATTTTGCGAGACTACCACTCAAATCCTTAAGCAGCATAAGCCACTTTAGACTTGAATGATCAGTAACAATACGGAATTTGGAACCCTCGATGTAGGCACGGAATTTCCATCTATCTATCTATCTATCTACATAAATCCTATCGGTTTTTCGTTGCCTTCTGCATCTAGTTGGAAAAGAACTCCCCCTACTCCCTCGGACGAAGCGTCACAGTAGATAGTAAAACCCTTTTTAAAGTCCGGCTGGGACAACACTGGAGCGGAGGTAAGTGCTTGATTCAACTTTCCAAACGCTTCCCGGGCTGCAGACGACTGATATAACATTCGAAGGAGTTGGTGTCGCGGAATGAGATTGATGTACATATTGGGGATTGGATGAAGGTGGAAGTACATTTGCATGCCTGTCATCTATGCTGCTCACAAATTGGGAATTGGCATTATCGTTACCGCCTAGGTTAAGCTGTTGTGGTTGCTGGTTTTGGTATATACTGTCCACCTTTGCTAAGACATTGTTCATGAACATGTCCATTTGTTGGAAGAGACGAAGCTGATGATTGTCAAGGACCGCTCAATTTTATCTGCCAAATCATCTGCTCCCTCTGTGGTGCTAGTACCTGAATCCCCTGCATTTGTACCACTTTTGACGACAGTAGGGTTCTGGTGGTTATTATCAGCGTTAGTTACTTATGCACCTGAAGGCCCCGGATTATAAGCTTCATTGTTTATAATTGGAGCTGGCTGGTTAGCGATTGCCGTATTTATCGAGTTGTCTGTGTCACTAGCGGTTGTGTTTAACGAATTGTCAAAGCTTAACCGTTTAATTGACCCATGAAAAGTTTCAGAGTCAATATCCACCCTATTTAGACTAGCCGTGTCTCCTCTAGTAATCGACCGAGTGACTGGACGACTTGGCGTCTTACTCATACTACAGAACAGATTACAGATATAACAAGCAAGCACAAGAAAAACTCATAAATAAACAACAATTTTGAAAATTAAAAATAACTAAGAATTCGATCTTATTTAAAGTAAATTATATTTAGGTTTAAGAAATTCAGTAAAATCAAGCAATAAGAAAGAATGGAATGAAAAAAAGTAATTAGCCAGAAAAAATTAATAATAGGCACAAGTCCCCGTCGTACGTCGTGTTCGTTCTTTCGCCGCTCGTCTTCGACTGCCGTCGTCTGTTCGAATTGTCCGTTTGACAACTAGCATAGGCGTAAGGTTGGCGTGGAGAGTTTAAATACAGGGTGGACATTTTTCCCAAAGATCGGCCATCCAGTGTACAAGCTGTCCCCAGCGCACTGTATAAAAGAAAAGAAAATAAATCAATTAGTGCCCTCCTCGTCAGATGACGAGCTCAAATCGAAGTCGGTCTGACGCCACTTCTTCATCATATCGGCGCTACTCGTCGTAATGGTTGGTCCCACATGGTCGCCTACTTTTTCCACCTGGTACCGCTCATGATTTCCCACACTCGTTATTTTATATGGGCCTAGAAATTTTCCAGCTATCTTCAAATTTGGTCCAAACTGAGTTCGCCGAATCGCTACCAAGTCTCCTTCGTTGTATTTTTCGGCTGGATTTCGGCTATAGCATTTCTGGTCTGCTGCCGAGCCTCCTCTCCTTCGCTGCTAAAAACATCTCGTATCTCCATATCAATTAAGCTGGTTAACTCAGGATCTGTATCGTTTTTCATCCGGATACCGAACATCAGCTCAAAGGGTGTGGTTTTGATGCTGCGCTGCCAAGTAGAGTTGATGCATCTTTGGACTTTGCTGCAATGCGTATACCATTTCCTGGAATTTTCCGCTGATAATTTGGCAAGAACTGAAATTATTATGCGGTTTATCCGCTCTACTTGTCCATTTCCGCTTGGTACGCCTGTCGTAATAAGCATATGTTCGATTTGTCCTGCTTTACAGTAGTCAGCGAACACGTTACTCGTAAAAGCAGATCCCCGGTATGATATGATCCTTGCCGGATTGCCGAACGTCGCTTTTCTTAGTTCCAGCTTAAAGACTACTTCAGCCGCTGAAGTAGTTTTGGTAGGATAGATCCAAGTGAAATTGGAAAACGCGTCTACTACGCAGAAAATAAAACTGTACTGCTTCGTCGTTTTATCGAGTGGACCGAGATGGTCGACATGATACGTGGTTAGTGGTGCACTTTCTTTGTCGATGGGACAAAGGAATCCCAGCTTTTTCCCATTTTTCCTCTCTGATAGGATGCAGGCTATGCAGTTATTTCGCGTCTCGTCAAGCTTTTGTGTTAGTACGTACTTGTGGTACGTAATAGTCCCGTGTTATAAGTTCCACCATCTTCTTCGTCGCAAAATGTCCGTCGTTGTGCACGTTCCGCAAAAACTCAGCCTGCATCTTCTTAGGAATATACAAAAGTTTTCGTCCTTCACTGTCCACTTTAAATATGACACCTCTTTCGCTTACAAAGTCGTCGTATACACTATACTCCAGCAAATGTTTAATGAGTCGGATATTCTCGTCGTCATCTTGTGCCTTGATGATCCTGGAAAGGAACTCACCTTTGACAACGGATACTGCGTTTCTGCTGAGCGCATCTGCATGGCGCATTCTTGTCGCATTACGATGCTCCAAGACGAAGTCAAATTCCTGTGTTACCAAGACCCAACCGGCAATTCGTGGAGAGAATTCCTTCTTCTCCATCGTTCCTTTAAACGCAGCACAATCAGTGACGATTTTGAAATGGAGTCCGAGGAGATAGTGTCGAAACTTCTTTAAGGCCATGACAACCGCCAGGGCCTCTAGCTCATTGCTGCTATAATTTTGTTCAGCGGCTAATGTCTTCTTACTGAAAAAAGAAACAGAGAGTAAATCGTTATTTTCTTTCTGAAGAAGAATGGCTCCTAAACCCCATTTTGAAGCATCTGTATGAAGCTCAATTTCTGCATCGGGGCGATATAATTTAGGGACTGGTGCTGTTGTCAATATGTTTTTAAGCTCCTCAAACGCTGTCATTTCCTTAGGTCCAAATCGAAATTTTTCGTCTTTCTTCAAAAGGTTTGTTAGTGGCAACGCAATACTGGAGTACCCTGGGACGAACTTCCTGAAGTATCCAGTAAGCCCCAAAAAGCTTTGTACTTTAGACACACTCGTCGGCTGTGGGAACTTCCTAATAGCGTTAATTTTCCCCTCGGAAATTTTCGATTCGAAACCCCAGATGCTCTATGGCACTGCATAAAAATTGACACTTTTTCCACCGAAAAATAAGTCCAAACTCACTGGCGACGGTCAATACTCGCTTGAGGTTCACCACTGCTTCGTCGTAGTCATTTCCCAGTACTACAATGTCGTCCATATATAGCAGCATAGTTTTTTGCAGCAACAAATTGTGGAATACTCTAGAGATGTGTCGTTGAAATACAGGTGGCGAAGTGCAGAGCCCAAAGGGAAGACGATTGAACTCGTATTGTCCTCCCGGTGTGACGATAGAAGTATATTTCCGGCTTTCCTGGCTCACGGGGACATGGAAGAACCCATTTTCCAAATCCATCGTTGATCTATTTGGTCGTCGATAAGTGGTAGTGGAAAACGGTCACGAACGATGAGTTTATTCAAACAGCGATAATCAACACATAGTCTTTTGCTACCAACCTTCTTATTTGCGAGTACTATCGGTGATGAGTTTTCGGAGTTGCTTGGTTGAATGATACCTTACCTCTATTTGGCTTTGTACCATGTCCTTTTCCAAGGGTGCAAGCCTTATTGGACGCTGTGCAATGGGAATTTCGCTTTTCAAAACTATTTTCATCTCCACGTTAGTCGTTTTTGATTTGGCTGGTTCGTACTTGTCAACTATGTCCTCCACTACGTCTCTGTACAATGGATTGCCTACACAAAGCTCTGTCCTTTCGTTGCTTTTCTGAAAGCAGTTTCTTAAATCAGGCTCCATTTGTTCAATGTGTATGCCGTCTTTACCACGGGTGATTCGCGTTCCTCGTAGAACGTCCTTACCGATCAAGAGATCATGCTTTAAAGACTTTGATGATACTATATAAATCTTGGTTCGGTAGGTAATGCCATCAATTTTAATAGCCGCATTGAAATACCCATATGGTTTTGTGTACTCTTCAGAGAGACCGCGAAAGACTTGGCTATCGCTTTCTAATATAGGTGATCCTATGTTAAAATACTTAGCCGAACCCATTGCCGTCACATCACTGCCTGTATCAATTCTCGCCCTGACCTCCACACCATTCACCATAACCATCTTCACTTTCAACTCACTGATGTTCGTTTCCACAAAATTAACGGTCTTAGCATTTTCCTTTCTTAACGGACAGTTGGCTGAGAGATGACCAAAACCCTCACAGTTAAAGCACTTTGGGCCTTTAGCTTTAAATTCGCACACTTTACTCTTATGTCCCGTTAATCCACAGTTGAAACAACGCATTTTTCCGCTTATAGAAATTTCTCTTACCCTAGGTTTCACTAACTGTGAATTCGGCTGATGATGATGGGATGAGTGTGGCCTTAAAGAACTACGGAAACGTTCGTATTCCAAGAGCTTTCCTCTAAAATTATTCATCGATTGCGCACCATACAGTATTGCCTTATTTGAGGGAGAATCATCGATGCCATCTACAACATATTGTATTACGGATAGATCATCTACGCCGCCTTTGGCGCCTAGTTCCCGCATTGAGAACAGATACTCCGTTAAGCTTTCACCTTTTGCTTGCCTTTTTGCCGCCAACCGTTTATGAATATCCGCTCTAGTCATACCGCTTCCAAATTCATTCAAAAGCAAAATCTTTAAGTCCATCCATTTCGTAATCGTCGGTTTCGTCCCCATAGCCATTTTCGCCGTTCCGACTAACAACCGTTTAGCAAACAGTATCTCTCTCGATTCATCCCATTTCATTAGAGCAGATACAGTTTCAAACTCGTCGACCCATGAACCCACGACCTTCGCCACTGAAATACGAAACGGCATTAAGAGCGTCTTCAAAAGAACCAATACCTGACTGTTTCGCATGACCTTTTAACTCCTCTACTTCCGTACGCAGTAAAGAACATTCTAATTCAATACTCGGATTAGCATTTTTGGGGGGCGAAGGTGACTTGGTTGTAGCTTGGTTTTCATCATCCTGTGCGTCATCTAAACTCTCATGCTGCTGCCGTTGCGCCGCACCTTCACTTGCCTTATCGCCTGTTCGTTTACAGCCCTCTCGGTCCACCTCCTCATTCGGCAACTTAAATTCCGTCGTTGCATAGATCGCCACCACTCGTTCTTGGAAGTCTCCAATTCATGTTCTCGTCGTTTTAACTCAACTTCCCGCTGCACGAGTGCCTCAAACATTTCAGAAAAATCGGCTCCCGAAGTTACAGCTGTACTGTTCATTCGTTTACCGCGTTTGCCCACCATCGTCAATCAACAAAAAAAAATCCAAAAAGAAATGACCTGTGCTCGTGCTTCGTCGACTATGATAATCATGCAAAAAAAAAAAGTACAGCTCAGTATGGCAAGTTTTCGTTGTAAGGTTCTCCTTATATGGGAAAATAGCGTTTTCCGATAGCCGACGCGAATAGCGGCTAGTGGATATACAGATTGATGCACGTAATCGTCTGGACGATTTCTGGTAACAATTTTATGCGCGAGTTGATTTAACCGGTTTTTACTTTAATCGAATAATTGCTTTTAGGATAGTTATTTACTATAAAATCCCGGTTGAGCCCCCATGTAGAATTCGATTTTTATTTAAAGTAAATTATAATTAGGTTCATGAAATTCAGTAAGATCAAACAATAAGAAAGAATGGAATGAAAAAAAGTAATTAGCCAAAAAAAATGAATGATAGGCACAAGTCCCCGTCGTACGTCGTGTTCGTTCTTTCGCCGCTCGTCTTCGACTGCCGTCGTCTGTTCGAACTGTCCGTTTGACAACTAGTATAGGCGTAAGGTTGGCGTGTAGAGTTTAAATACAGGGTGGACATTTTTCCCCCCTAAATAAATAAATAAAAAAATAAAACAATAAAAGTATAATATCTATTAACTAACCTATCTAAAGTGATCTCACCGTTAAAGGTATTGAGAACAACGAATAAACGAAGCGACTTATTTTCATAAATTGGCTAAGGATTCGGATTACTGGCGGAGGAAGGACGACGACTTCGGAAGTGATAGATGGCAAGGTTCTCCGAGCCGAATAAAAGATTTGAAATGTAAAATAAACTAGGAAAAGAAATCGGGTAAAATATGTTTCTTTATTTTAAATTTTATCTGAAACTAGCTTTTACTATATTCTGTTTCAGGACAGCGACATACAAACAAGTTGTTTTCACTGAACTCCAAAACTAAGTTTTGTATTGATGGAAGGATCTACATGCAGACTCGTCGAGTCGACGCGCAATTGTATCTTCCCATCAGTTCTAATTATGTTATTTATAAAGGGTTTTCCAAAAAGAGGTGTTATTTTGGTATTCAAAGAAAAATGACATTTTTTGAGATAAAAGATCGGATGTTTATTTCATAATAAAGCGGAAGGTGTGCCGTTAATAACGAAAAACAACACCAGCCAAATGGCCACCACGAGCACTCAAACAGGACCAACCAAAATCGCAAAGTGGCTGCCCTATGTCCTCGATAGCCTCACGAATTTTATCTTTGAGGTCTTGAATCGACGCTGGGCCGTTGGCGTAGACCTTATCTTTAACGTGGCCCCCAATTAAGAAGTCGCAAGGTGTTAAATCACAAGATCTCGGTGGCCAATTGTGATCACCTCTTCGACAGATTACACGGTCCGGAAACTTTTCCCTTAAAAGATCAATGCTTTCGTTGCTTGTGTGGCATGTAGCGCCGTCTTGCTGAAAGTAAACGTTGTCCAGATCAATACCATCCAACTCCGATCATACATAATTATTATAATCATCATCGATAGCACACCATTCACCGTAACTGTTAATCCAAGCTCATTTTCGAAAAAGTAAGGTCCAATGACCCCGCCGGACCATAAACCGTACCGAACAGTCACACGTTGAGGATGGAGAGGCTTCTCAACAATAACTCTTGGGTCCTAGATGCGACAATTTTGGTCCGACAAGGTGCTTCACGACGACAAAAAAATGCTTTAGTTTTACGAACTGTGACTGCAAGATTTTCACCATTTTTGTAGTGAATTTTAATAATTTCAGTGCGTTGTTGAAGCCTGTATCGTTCCATTTTTAGTAATAACGTATTTTCTACTTGTTAAATGTCAAAGAATAAAAACTTCAAAAGTGGCAGACACCGAAATAGCGTTTCATTCACAATAACACATTTAGTATCCGCTCATCTGGACATCGATGTCATTATTAAAGAAAATCAACATCATGACTGAGGCAACAAAAAAAAAAACTATAAAATTGATTTCTATTGGCTTTCATCATCGCAACGCGATGCTAAGGTTTTACCCCAGTAACCGGGACTTATGATGGAAGGCCAATACAAAGATTCGAGAAAAAAAAATTTTTAAAATATAAGTAAATCGAAACAATCTTAATAAAAGTGAAGTGGCTCAAAAAAAAAAAACAATCCTAAGTAAGTAGGCGCAGTGGCTTAGTGGTTAGTGTGTTGGACTACTAAGCGAGGGGTCCCAGGTTCGAATCCCGCAGAAACCCAAATTCCAACTTAGGGTTTTTCAACTGCGCCACCTCTCGCGAACGTCTGACGTACATCTGTCTTAAAAAGAGCTTCTCAATCAGCCCTTTGGAATCGGGATAAATTTTAGATCCCTTCCATTCGTTCCAAAAAATTAAACTCACACAAAACGAATGGCTGTGAGAAGCTAGGCCTTGGGTCCCTACGGACCTGTTGCGCCAACTAATATATATATATAAGTAAGTATCTCTAGCTGCTACTAATTCCTGCCATAAGGCAGGCCTCTCACGTTGTGGGCGCCATTTTGTTGCATAAACCTTGGTTGCATTGGGTCAGTGGTGGCGTTCTAGTTCTCTCCATTAGCTCGTCGGTGGGCGTGGGACTTGACCCTTTGTCTAGCAACAAAAAAATGCATGCCAGTCTTCGCGCCTGGGTCACATTGACGCTGCGAGAAATTTGTTGTACCCTCCCTACCTTGACTACTACTCTCGCCTAAGTAACCCCATAAGCTGCCACCATTCACTTCCTACTTATCTTCGCCATTACCATCATTCCCAAAACTCATTTTAAATTTCCTGTCGTTCATTTCTAGCCAAATTTATTGTTTTTTATCATGACTAATATAACAAAAACTATCTTGGCTTTATTTCAAAATTTACGTTAACCGCACTTGAAATTATTAAAATTCACTACAAGATTATTAAAATTCATTACAAAAATCATCTCGACTGATGAGGCCCATTACCACCTCGGAGGCCACGTCAACAAGCAAAATTGTCGCATCTGGGGCTCGGAAAACCCAAGAGTTATTGTTGAGAAGCCTCTTCATCCCATCCTCAACAGTTACGGTGAATGGATTGCGCTATCGAGAGATGATAAATGATTTTTTTATGGTCGGAGATGGATGGTATTGATCTGGACAACGTTTACTTTCAACAAGACGGCGCTACGTACCACACAAGCAACGAAAGCATTGATCTTTTACGGGAAAAGTTTCCAGACCGTGTTATCTCTCGAAGAGGTGATCAAAATTGGCCACCGAGATCTTGTGATATATAACACCTTGCGACTTCTTCCTTTGGGGCCACGTGAAAGATAAGGTCTATGCCATCAGCCCAGCGTCGATTCAAGACCTCAAAGACAAAATTCGTGAGGCTATCGAGGACAAGGGGCAGCCACTTTGCGATTTGGTTATGGAAAATTTCATGAAAAGGATATGGTTCTGTAAGCGTGCTCTTGGTGTCCATTTGGCTGATGTTGTTTTTCATTATTAACGGCATACCTTCCTCTTTATTATGAAATAAACATCCGATCACTTTCCCTTACCTTTATGATTATATTTTAAGTATTACGACTTGGGGTACTAAATGGCCTCCAAGTACTACTTTACCTTTAGCTGGTAGTTTCAATGGCGGCTTTCTTTCTTGATGGTACAATGGCGGCTTGGCTTGTTACTAATTATTTAGAAAGTAACGCACTCTTCGGGGTTCCTACAGCCCTGTGCGATACACAAGTGCTGCCTTGAAATAGAACTTGCGTTCTATTGCTGCCTACCGAGAAAAAGCATTTTTTTATGTATTAAGATGATAACGCACTGAACACTTAAACTACCTCAAATTTGCTCCTTTTCCGGGTTGAGGTGCTGGGTTATCCAATATAACAACTTTTGCGTGACTTATATTATTTATAAAAAAATCAAACGCACTTTTCAAATTCTTTTGAATTATTTATTTTAAGAATGGCCGTTGCTTGTACGCCAGCTGAATTTAAAATAAATGAAAATTGAATGGCTTATTAGCCGTTAATTTCAGCGGCTTTCTGGAAAGCTGGCTACCTGCTGGCTACATGGAAGTTTTTTTTTTAACCGCTCGTCTCCCAACGATTTGTGATTGAAGCTTATGTGGTATTCGTTTGGGCGCTCTCAGAGCACTTTTTTTGCCCTCAGATTAATTTTCAGAGCACTTTTGCGAATCTAGATATTTTCTCAGATTTGTTTCAGATTTACCAATACGAATGAATTAGAGTTTGATAACTGGTGGACTTTGTTTACATTTGCGTGAATTTTTTCTACAGCAAAGAAAGGCAGTGCATCGGGTGAATCTATTTTCGTAAATAATTTATGTGCAAATATAAAATAATATATATATAATATAATATAAAATTTAACCAGTGAATGGAAAGCGCATAGAAAAGTGTCGAAGACTACACATATTCAAGTCGCACGAATATCAACACAAAAAAGAGCAAGAGCGTTTTTGCGTTCGATTAGTCACACGAAATCTGAAATCTGAGGGCAAAACCTCCACAAAAATCTGAGAAAATATATAGATTCGCAAAAGTTGTCTGAAATCTGAAAAAGATTTCTTTTTTTTGTACTAGACGCACATAAAAATTGCTCTGAGCGCCCGAATGAATACCACATTAATCATTCATCTCTGGTTTAAAACGTTAGTCGAACAGTTCTGTTACAGATTCGCGGTCGGCCATTAGCAGCATGCTTTTTCATATCCATCTCTCTTAATCATTCATCTCTGCTCTGAATATTTTCGGAAAACAGCCCTCCCTACTCCGTCCTGCTCACACAGCCCTCACACACAAATCGTTAACCTAGCAAAGGTTAATCCACTCAAACAACACTCATTGCCACCAAACTCACTCACTTACAACTCTATCCCACAATCACCAATCTCATCCATCACTCAATCGTTAACCCAAAACAAAAAATACTACACACAACTACCCATCAACGATATAGAATACGACATTCACACAATGGAACCCGACGCTGATGACGTCTAAAAGCACCTTCCCCACCTCCAACACCGACTCTGCAGTACGGGAATTGAGCCGACCAAGTTCGACTACGAGCTTGGACGGTTCAACATCCGGACTGCGGAGTCAATGCAGCTTACCATCCTCTAGTTTTACCATCCTCGGTTTTTCACAATATACCTCTGATTATATTGTTCAAAAGCCTCTGATACCAAAAAACTCAGAATTAAAAGTTCTGCAATGGAACTCGGATGGTTATTTCAATAACTATCATGAGCTCCAGTTACTAATAAACGAACATAATCCCTCTGTTATCTCCCTTCAAGAAACTCATATACCCGCAAATGTCACAAAGCCTTACTCGCCGAAACAATATGCCCCTTTTTGTTTATAAAAATCAACTCTCCTATATCAGCCGTTGCCGTTACAATTGAATTAAAACAGAAAATAACAGTAATTTCCCTATATATTACCCCGGATCAAACCTTTTCTGCTTCTGAAATAGACAATATAGTAAACTCCTTCCAACCCCCTCTACTTATCACAGGTGATTTTAATTCCTGGAGCCCCCTGTGGGGCTCTCCACATACCAACACAAGGGGCAAAATTGTAGAAGACTTCCTGACCCACTCCAACTTGGCTGTTTTAAATGATGGCAAACCTACCCACTTCTCCACCCACAACACATTCTCTCATATTGATCTATCCCTAATTTCCTCACAATTATATCCCAAAGCCACATGTTCTACCCTTCCAAACCTACATGGTAGTGACCACTTTCCCCTTATCACAACAGTGACGATAGGAATCCAGCCCTCAAACCCAAGGCGACTCCCAATGTTTCAACTAGATAAAGCGAAATGGCCAATGGCGTAGCAGCAAACCTCATAATATCCTCGGCTCCATCCCTCAACATTAATAAAGAAGCAGCCCTCATACATAAATGTATTAGAACCGCAGCTAACACAGCCATTCCCCAAACTCTTCCCCCACGCAAAAAAAAAACCGTTCTCTGGTGGAATAAAGAGATAGCCAATCTCCGGAAAATTAAACAGAAAAATTGGCATGAGTTCAAAAAGCACCCAACTCAAGAAAACCTCACTGCCTACCGGAAATCCAACGCGTAGTTCCGTAAATCCGCCAAAATCGCAAAAAAAAAATTGCTTTGAAAATTTTACTTCAAATATTAGGCCAAAAACCTCTTGTAAGCAACTGTTGAACAACATTAAAACACTCACTGGCGATTATACTCCCCGCTCTATAAACATAATCAGATCTGAAACAAACGCACTATCCTCTCCCATTGATATCGCTGAACACTTCGCCAAAACATGGGCAATCCAGGCCGATGACTCCAATTTTTCTCCACCCTTCCTCCAAGGAAAATATGCGGCAATTAATTTCACTTCACCTCAACCCAACCATCCATCCGCAGCTAGCACGATCGAACACCCCATCAAGCTTATAGAACTTGAAAACTGTCTTCGCACGGCCAAAGGGAAAACGCCCGGATTCGATAGAATCTCTTATCCATTTTTAAAAAATTCCCCGGTAGTTGTCAAGCAACGTATTGTATCCCTCTACAACAAAATCTTTGACACGGGAACTATTCCCCAAGCATGGCGTATCGCCAGTGTGGTTCCAATCTTAAAGCCAAACAAGACTACTACCGAAATCAGTGGATATCGACCCATATCCCTCCTACCATCTATCGGCAAAATCCTAGAGAAAATTATCTCAAAAAGACTGTTTTGGTTTCTAGAAAAAAGAAACCTCATTAATATAAACCAAGTGGCTTTTAAGCACGGAAGAGGCACCACAGACTCTCTCCTCCACATTGATGATTTTGTGTCATCTGCACTGTCCTCAAAAAATCACATAACTATTCTGTCAATTGACTTCGAAAAAGCATTTGACAGAATAGGTGTACATATAGTTTTAAACAAATTAATCCAATGGAAAATCGGTCCTAAAATTTACAATTACATAAAGGCATTCCTAATTAACAGACAGTTCCGAATAAAATTAAACAACGTGCACTCTCAAATTTACAGCTACAAAAATGGTATCCCACAAGGATCTCCACTTTCTGTTGTCATTTTTATGGTCGCTTTCAATGAATTAAGCCAAATCCTACAAGAATACAGCACCATTCGACACTGTCTTTATGCCGATGACTTGATAATTCTTTCCAAATGCAAAGACTTAACAAAGACATCCTCCACCTTTTCTAATATCCTAAAAGATATAGACCAGTGGTGTACCATCTCAGGGGCAAAAATAAATTTTGATAAATCTAAAATATTGCACATTTGTAAGAAAACGAGCTGTGCTAAACATCTAACACTAAACTATAAGAATAACGATATTTGCAATGTAAATTCCCTAAGTATTCTAGGCATTATTTTTGATTCTAAATATAACTTTAAAGACCACTGTACGAACTTAAAAAAAAGCCTAGCTACCAGGCTAAACATAATTAAGTATCTTACATCTAAGCACTCTTGTTCACACATCAATACTATAGTTAGAATTATCAAATCCATTATTTTATCGAAGATAGATTATGGCCTAGTCATCTATGGTAAATGCCCAAAGGCTTCACTCAAACTCTTCAAACCTCAATATCACTCCGCCGTTCGGGTCGCTCTCAAAGCATTCAGGACGACTCCCATAAAATCCATGTTAACCGAAGCTGGTCTAATGTCAGTAGAAGAAAGGTTCGATTATCTCACAGCTCTCCTCTTGTTGTAACATCCCCAGTATCTCCCATTATACTGGACGCCAAAAAAGTACTATCTTGGAAAAAAGTACCCCGACGACCATCGGCAATTTTTAATGCGTTGCACTCACCGTTATGGGCGGATATAGCAATGAACATCCAAACACACAGAGCTCCAAAACACCCTCAATAGCTTTTTGATGAATCCTCTACAATAACCCACCTTCACAGCTATCAAAAATCATCTACAAGCAACCTAATATACAAACCCTTGTTCAATGACCTGACATTTAAATACATAGATGAAAATTGGACCGTTCTCTACACCGACGCATCGAAGACTGAAGGCTGTACATCTTTTGCGATAGTAGATGGAAATAATTTAGTCCTTAAAAAGGGTATAGTACCTAGTTTTGCTTCTATATTTACTGCTGAAGCCCTTGCAATATATCAAGCTACAAAATTATACCCAAACAGAAAGGTACTTATTTGCAGTGACAGCCTATCCACTATATCCGCAATCCTAAACATATACAACACGACACCTATAATAGAAAGGATCCGGGACAACCTAATCACAAAAAAAAAACAGACTCAAAATTATGTGGGTTCCTGGTCACGCTGGGATATTCGGTAACGAACAAGCCGACTTGGCAGCAAAAGCAGCAACAACAGAACCTCTTATCACTTTCTACACACACAACAAAAAAGACTTAAAAAAAATTAGAATCCTTGTGGAACGATAAAAGACGGAATACTTGGACAGAGTACATCCACCATTACTCATTAATCAACCCTGACGCAGAAATAGCAATATACCCTACAAACTGCTCACGAATTATGATAAAATGCTTCTTACGACTTCGCATGGGCCATACAAACCCCTACGGGACAGGGGTTAGAATATTCCCGTGGTAAGGTATGCCTGTCGTAGAAGACGACTAAAATCCCATCCCAAGGCAAGACGAAAAAGCGACCCGTGCCGAGGCCTGAATGGTGCTGGGGATGTAAAAATAAAACAGCATCGCTAGCGGAGCCCTCCAGATACCTGGTGACCTCTGGTTGTAATAAATGCCCTACCACGTTAATGGGGGCTATGACGTGGTCGACATCCTTTCCCCCGTACTCGTGGGATCCAAATTTAAAAAAAAACATGGAACAAAACAGAACAGAATAAAGAAGACGGAAAACAAAAAAAATTAAAGCTTATCGATTAACCAGGAAATGATAGAAGATCCGTTCAGGCGGAGATCTTCGATAATGCGTTCACCGCCACTGAAAATCGACAAGGCAGTTGAGCAGAAGAGAGATGGGAGTACCCCAACATCAACAGAGTCAAGAAAGGCCCAGGACCGAACACCGGTAGGAGCGGTAAGAAGTTCATTTAGATGGATGTTACAGCAATCCGCCAAAAACTACTCTGAACCCAGAGGGGTAGAGAGCCCGCTACAACCCGTACACGAAGCCGCTGAGGGAGAACATAAAGGTGCGATACTCATAGGCACTATGGAACAGGAGGTGCAGAAATGCAAAGACATATTGATGAAGATGCGAAACGCGACGGAGAGACAAAAAAATATCAGCACGGAAGTTAAAAAAGGGCTCTCCGAGCTAGAGGAATCCCTGGATATTATTGGGTTTGCTATTGAAAATAGAAAACTCCGACAAAAGGACCAATCAACGCAGAGCTCTCCGCCGACCATCGTAGAAAGGAAAAAAAGGCCAGCTCGAGGCAAAAAACTCCATTAAACGGAAGAAGTCCGGTGAAAGAGGCAGCACCTCAAAAGGAAGCCCCTTCTAAGACGAATGAGCTCTGGAAATCCTCTAAAAAACAAGCGAACCAGGAACCATCAAAAAACGAGAACGTAACTGGTAGTGGCGGTACTTTAAGCCTGAAAGAGAAGGAAAAAACGAAGAGGCCACAAAAACTTAGACCAGAAGCTATCCTGATAAAACCACAGAGATTGGAGACGTATGCGGAATTACTCCGAGAAATACGTAGCAAATCCAATCCAGACGAGACGGAAACGAGAATCAAAGCTGTGCGCCAAACAAAATCAGGCGACCTTCTGCTGGAACTAGACCGGAGATCCAAGGGCAGAGATGGATTTAGCTCATCCTTAAGGGCAATCTTGGGGGATAGGGCTAACATCTGGAACCAAAGACACTGGAGATAAGAAATATGGATGAGCTCACAACAAAAGAGGAAATAGAGGAGGCCATTAAATTAAAAATCACTGATCCATCACTAGATATTAAAGTAAACATGCTAAAAGTAAACAGTAGATCGCACCAGATGGCTTTAATTCATGTAAACACGCGAGTTGCAAATATACTACTAAAATCTCCCCGCGTTAAAATTGGCTGGGTATATTGCAGGATCCGCCGCAGAGTGGAAGTAATACGCTGCTTCAGATGCTTCGGATATGGCCATCAACAAGCAACGTGCAAAGGGCTCAATAGAAAGGAACAAGGGCTCAGTTTTAACTGCGGTAAAAGCGGTCACAAGAAAATAGAATGTAAAGCAAGTGCCAAATGCTATCTATGTGAGGAGCTAAATGTAAATGTGGACTCACTATCTCACGTGCCGGGAACGGGCTCTTGTCTGGTCTTCAGGAAAGCCCTACAAGATGCGAAAAAATAAAACGCTACAATGATGCGAATACTTCAAGGAAACCTACACAGAAGCCGTACCGCAAACGATATCCTCAGTCAGCTCAGGCTCGATCTGAAAGCAGATATAATCATTATAAGCGAACAATATAGAAATAGAGGCGAACAAGGATGGCTCATAGACTTAACAGGCACGGCTGCTATATGGAGACCAGACGAAGTGACTGTCCCCATACTAAATCAGGGAGCAGAAAGAGGATTTGCTTGGATCAAACATGAGGCAACCACAACAGTAAGCTGCTATTTTACGCCAAATGAAACTATTGGTGACTTTCGGGAAAAACTAAATACTCTAGAGGACACCTTACGTGAAATTGAGGGCAAAGTAAATGTAGCCGGTGACTTCAACGCCAAGGCAATAGAGTGGGGTATGCCTACAACGGACTCGAGAGGACGACAAATTCTAGAGATGGCCGCTAGGCTAGGACTCAATGTGATAAATAATGGCAACACATCCACATTCAGACGCCCTGGATATATATCATCTACGACCTACAAATAGAGCAACGCTCGTACCGTGCAAATTGGAACCGAGAACCTCGCTGGAAAGTAGATAGGCTTAACATAGATCTCCTTACTCGTACAATCGAAGATGGGAAAGTAGACATTTTGGAAATGACTGGAAGTGCTGAATTAAAGACGGAAGCCACAATGCAGCTTATTTGCCGGGCATGTAACAACTCAATGCCGCAGCTAACCCATAGGATAGAACACAGGAAACCAGTATACTGGTGGACAACCGAGATTGCTGCACTAAGAAGAAACTGTCTACACCTTAGACGCAAGGTCACCAGAGGTAGAAGGAGACATGCTGAAACAACGGAAGAGGCACTTGTAGAGTTTAGAAACGCAAAAACAGAACTCAAAAGGGCCATATATTTGAGTAAGAGACGCAAGTGGGAGGAACTCCGCCAAGACGTAAGCATCGACCCCTGGTGACTGGGCTATAAGGTAGTGATGCGCAAGTTGGGCGCAAGATCGGCCACCCCACCCATGAGTGCAGATACAATGCAGACAATAGTGGAAACACTTTTCCCAACCCATCCTAATAGGGGGCAAGATATTTCTCATGTAGTCGAAGACATCCCGATGTTCACAGAAGAAGAGTTGAAACTAGCAGCGAGTACACTTCAAAATAAGAGAGCTCCAGGACCTGACGGCATTCCAGCGGAAGTGCTAAAAGCCATCGCTCAAACCTGCCCGCAAATTCTTCTGAATATGTACAACAGCTGCTTGGAAGAAGGGATTTTCTTTAAGAAATGGAAAATACAACGCCTAGCTTTAATCAGCAAAGGAAAAGGGGACCCAAACTCTCCTGCAGCCATTAGACCGCTTTGTATGTTAGATACGGCAGGCAAACTACTAGAAAAGCTGTTGAAACCCCGGCTCACAACTGCAATCCAGAGTGCAGGAGACCTATCCGAAAGACAACATGGTTTCAGAAAAGGACACTCAACGATCGGAGCAGTTGAGGAGGTGATCAAAACTGCGAAAGCCGCTCATCGAGGAGGACATAGCTCGAAAAAGATCGCCGTTCTGGTAACCCTAGACGTGAGAAACGCTTTCAACACAGCCAGATGGATAGACATGCTGAAATCGCTCGAGGAGGTCTATAGGATACCGCTGTACCTACTTCGTATAATCAAAGACTACCTCAGCGAACGAAAACTAATCTATGCCACAAAAGAAGGGCCACGTGTTAAACAAATCACAGCAGGAGCAGCGCAAGGGTCAATCCTTGGACCCGACCTTTGGAACATATTTTACGACGAGATTCTCCGTATCGAAATGCCTAGCGACACCTTTTTGATAGGGTACGCAGACGACATCGGCGCGGTGATAACTGCGAGGGACACTGAGGAAGCACGAAGACAGTTGAACCAAATCATGAGACGTGTCTATTTCTGGTTAGAAGCCCATGGTCTTAGCCTTGCACCTGAAAAGACCGAGATTGTTCTGCTAACCAGAAAACATATCCCGACGCAAACTGAATTCAATATAGGCCCAGACGTAATCACCAGCAAAAACGCCGTAAAGTATCTTGGCGTAACTATTGACTCGAAACTCACCTTCTGGAGTCATATTAAATCAGCTTCCTAACGAGCTGCTAAAGTGACTACATTCCTTAGCAGACTCATGGCAAACGTTGGAGGACCAAGAGAGAGCAAACGAAGGCTCCTCATGACAATCACACACGCGATACTTCTATATGGATGCGAAATATGGGCAGATGCACTCAAACAGGAGACCCCCGAAAACATCATTGGGAAGATGATCGCAAGCGAACGTATCTGGAAACGGGTATCAGCGTTCATCGAAACCGTGCTCAAAACCAAGAAGAGAGAAGAAAGCCAGAGCACACCCTCATAGAAGAACAGGACGTTAATGAGGTAGAAGGAAAACAACGGCCCCCCGAAGTTATACGAATAGTGGTTCCAGGGAGCTGTTGAAGAAAGACAAAGGGAGAGGGGGAGTTTAGTCAGTAAGAGTCTGAGACACCAGGAAAGTTTAAATTTCTTGACGGTGCATGATGCATTCTTCGCCCTCCCTAAAGGAAACAAAAAAAAAAAAAAAATTACAAACCTTACACACTGCCATCTACTATCGGGAAGCGATCCCCCGATCTGCCACCTTTGTCATAGGAACACCTTTCTCACCACCAAACATTAATTCGAATGCCAGAGGATCAGAGACGTAGTTAAAAACTTCTCCACCACACCACTTGTGGACCTTATAAAAACACTTAACGAAACCAATGTAAAAATAGTATACAAGATATTAAGAACTCTAAAAATTGACAAACATATTTAATAATTAACAAATATCAAAAACATCTAGCCGATAGCCCTGGTAGCTAGTGCTACATTTTTCTTTTATTTTATTGTTAATGTAATTAATTACTTAATAATATAAGATAATAATAATAATAATTACCAATACAATACCAATTTGAGTTTGACAACTGGTGGACTTTGTTTACATTTGCGTGAATTTTGTCTTCAGCAAAGAAAGGCAGTTCATCGGGTGAATCTATTTTCGTAAATTATTTATGTGCAAATATTTAGAAATTAATCGGGACGGACATTTCGAATGTTTTAATATAATATTTAACCAGTGAATGGAAAGCGCATAGAAAATTTTCGAAGACTGTACATATTGAAGTCTTACGAATATCAACACAAAAAAGAGCAAGAGCGTTTTTATGTTCGATTAGTCACACGAAATCTGAAATCTGAGGGCAAATCTGAAGAAGCCCAATTGAATACCACATTAGACGCCTTTCCACTGGAAAGTTGTAATTAACTGTAATTCCATTATGTTCCATATTTTGTTAGCGCTGTTTTGTGTGTGAAAAACGCTGCCATTATTTGCACAACACGTCTGAATTATTCCATGGAACATTTTAAATTTATTTGCAAATAACGGAAACGATAAAGTCCGAAATAAGCAACAGCGGGTATAAATTCTTTAAAAAAGAAAATGTCAAGAATTGATAGCGAATTGCTTACATCTGATGAAGAAATATTTAGTGGCGATTCCAAAGGTACATGTAGTTTATAAATTTGGCGCGTGTTATACATGTATTATTTCTTATTTGGCATTTAGGCGACGTTACGATTGAGGATTCCTCGGAGTCTACAGGTAAATTGGTGATAAATGCTAATATAATTGAATTATGTAAATAGCGTCTTTACAACCAGATGATGAAATTGTTCCAACAAGATCTAAGTCGAAGTTTCATCGACCAGATCCACGTGAATTGCTTTCCGAGAGTGATGATGAGCAGTATGAAGCGCGCGCTCTGTCTCCAAGAACCCGAATGAGTATAACTGGTATAAGACCTGCAGATCTTTCGGATAGCTCAAGTGAAATCGAGTATTCCTTTTCTGATAGTGATGAAAAAGAAAGAAACAGCTTTCTCTCAAACGAGACGCAGATGAATAGTTCTAAAAATGTACCATACAATGGTTCAGCTGCTTGCGAATCTAACAGCCCTGAAAAATCTTTGGATCAAAACGATCCTCTCACATTAAAGCCAAATGTGTCGAACAACCAAATATACCAACCTATCACACTGTCGAAATATTCCGACTTTAATTCCAGTTCTGCACGGTATAGTACAGTGTTTGGTTCTACCGACGATGAAAAACTATCGTCTACATTAAAGCCAGAAAATGACAGTTGTACAAATGACTCGGGTGAGTGTTCAAATGACAGCGACATTATTGTTGTAACTAAAGTTGAGAGTGTAGTAAACATAAGCTCAGACCATGATGATTCATGTGCCAACATAAATCTTGTGAATCCAGCACTGGTTAAAACAGAAATAAAACAAAATGTTCAGCCGAAAATTACGGACACCTTTAATCGAAAGAAAATGTTGTCCCAAAATGTAGCTGCAATCAAATTGGTGTCGCAAGAATTTTATGACAAGGAAGTTAAAACACTAAACGATCTTAAGTCAGATCTTGTGAATGCAGAGAGTTTGCTAGATAAACTAGGACATAGTTTATTCGATGGAGGTAAACAGCTTTCTCTTCGGGTAGAAAACATTAAAAACAACGTGAAAAAGAAAGCTGAAGAAATTGTTAATCTTGTGGTTGAAGGAAATAGTAAGGCAACTGACAATAAAGAGCAGAAAAAACATATTTTTAATAAGGACATGCCAAATTGGGATGACTTATCGGAAGCGGTTAATCAAATTCAACCAATATTTACTGGAAAACAAGGACTAAACACGTTCAATAAGCAAAAAGTTCTTACTATAGAGCGTCTAAAGGTATTTATTATCAGATTACAAATATTTTATGTATCAAATTTGTATGAGTTGACTAGCTGCAGCCCCGGCTCGCCCGTCCCAGATTTAGCACAAACCATTTAATGAAAAAGCATTTAAAAAACATCTGCCTGAAAGAAACTTGTCGTCTTTGAGGTTTTTGGGAATCGATCGGAGAAAAAGTCATCCAAAGACATTAGGTGGTATGAATAAAACGTAGCAAATGCTTTGACTCAAAAGAAGTGTCAAAATCTAAGCATTTGCGTATGAAGTTGATTTGAGTAAACACTAACTTTGATATGATCGAAAGCGGCTTCATTCTCCTTTTACTTTTGTCGTTTTCCATTGGGACCACCAGAAATCTTTTTCAGATAGCAGATTTTATGCTGCTAATGGAACGCGCAACGAAATTGATCTGCTTTTATAAATGTATTTGTGCGTTATTTGGCAGCAATATCAGCTTGCATTTGTTTTTGCAAAAATCACAAATGGATATCGACTTCGAAAATGTTTTCCCTGTTGTAGATACAAACTTAGTATTTTTGGTGATTCGTAGTCTTCAGATGACGAGGAAATTACATCCATGGCTATTTATTTGTAGATCTGAAAAAATATCGAGATCTGCAAAAAGTGTTCCGAATCGAAAAAAAGATTGATTTTTTTTGCCCAATGGAACATGAAAAGTGATTTAGATAAAAAAAGGTTTATTTTTTAGTCCCAAGGGAAAACGTAGCAATTGCTGCGAAAATCCATGTGTGTCTATTTTGCTGATTCGGAATTTGAAATTTGAACACATCATTTACTTCGTACGTATATTGCATTGCAATTCCTGACAAACTTGACCAGTAAATTATAATTTAAAAGTTCCCTTGAGAAAGATTCTAATGTCGCTTTACATTGAATTTTCCCGTTCTTACTATCAGATTTCAGATTTTTCGTGCACAATTGGAACACAAAAGGTTTTTTCCTACCGACAATGCATTTGAAAACGTAAGTCAAACTTCGTTCCCTTATGCGAAAGAGAGCCACAAAGAAAACAAATATTTCTTCTCCATAAAAAACCGGCAAATATAAGCACAAGAAAAATTCTTTGGGGTACCTGGTGGGTAGTTGATTGCAGCTGATAGATGATTGTCAAATTGTTCAAATGCTTTTATGTAACTGACTTTTTATTTGATTTATTTTTTATGCTTGTTAAGCATTTTATTATTATTATTATTTGTACCTATTAATTAGTAAATAAATTACAAAATTAATAATTAAGATAGCACTAGCTGCAACGTGTTTCGGCTAATCTAAAGAACATAAAATTAATAAATTTGTGTAATATTACGTAGGGTACAGTATTAATGTTATCGATGGATATTGTGTACAAGTTCGGTAAGGTTTTGGCTAGCGAGTCGTCTACAGATATTGTTAACTTCCTTACATACTAAAAGTATCATCTTAGTAGTCAACGAAGTTTGATCGGCACATAGTTGGCACAGAGGTGGTGGATCCTTGGTGAATAGATGTGAATGCGTTGCGTTCGTGTGTCCCATACTTAATCTTATGTCCATTTTTAGTTTTTTTTGGTGAGGCATTTTGCGGATAAATATACCCCCTCACAATTGGAGTTAAATTGTTTGTATATATGAAGGTAATTGGCCCATTATGTTTTCCTACTAAATTTCCATGTTGTAGATATGTACTTTTTTAAGTCCTTTTTGTTGTTCCATTAATCCCGATTTCGCTGCGGCATCCGCGAGTTCATTGCCTACAATGCCACAGTGTCCGGGGACCCAAAAGAGCTTTATTAAGAATGTACCCTATAATGTATGTGTTGTTGTTTGTGTTTTGGAAAGCTGTGATGGTGGAAAGGCTGTCAGTGAAAATGATTGTTTTATTTTTGTTCGTGTGAAGTATCGCGCTCAGAATTGCATACGCTTCGGCTGTGAAGGTTGAAGTAAATAACGGAAAGATAACTTTTGAAACCGTTGTTCCACTTGCGTCAACGACAGCAAAAAATGTTCCATCTTCAGATTTTGAAGCGTCGGTAAAAAGGAATCGCCATCCAAGTTTCTTATATTCTTCTACAGCCACTGCGAAAAATTGTTTGTAGGTGTCGTTGGTTGTTGTGTTTTAAGGATGCTTTCTTAAGGTTGTACATATTATGTTGTTTGGCAACTTCCATGGTGGAAATGTTATTTTTTTTCTTTTTTCGTTTAATTAAGACTGGTATATGTAGATTCTTTCCGGATGTTAATACGTTTTATAGTGTTGAAGGGTACTTCGGAATTTTTGTACGTTTTAAAATCTTGTTCTTTTTCGAGCAGACTCAAATTTGTTAACTTAGAAAAAGGAAAGGGATCGTTTGCATATAGGATATGAAGAATTTGCTTATAACCACCGACTATTTTGCTAATTTTATTAAAAGCTGTGCGATATCATTTAAGGTGATATGTTGAAGAGTAGGCGTCATTTATCTTTATACGACAGCGTCTATTACTTAGAAAAGAAGTAATGTATTTTTGAATTTTCGGTCCAATTTTCCATTTGTATGTTGTTTCAATGTGGCGTACAGATCGATCCGATCAAACGCCTTTTCAAAATCGATGGCTAATATAGATGCGTGTTCAGATAACGCAGTGGAGATGAATTCGTCCAAACTTAAAAGAGCGTCTGTGGTGGATAGACTCTGTTCTAAACACTTGTCGGTTGTCGATGATGTTGTTTTTTTCAAGGAGCCAAAATAGTCGTTTGGCAATGATTTTCTCTAAAGGACCATTTACATGAGCGCGAACTGCGAATTGCGAACAAATAGGTTATTAGGTAGTCGTCATTAGGGCATTACTTAAAGAGATGCCACGCACGTTGTTTTGCATGGCGTAGAGCACTAATTTCTTTATTCGATCAAGGAACAGTTTTTTTTATAGGTTTCAATTTATGTTTGAGAAATTGCTATGTTCTTCTTCATTATTCTTTATTTATGTAAGAGGTGGCTTCTCTGTTTTTTGGTTTGGTCGGGTTACAATTGTTCCCAAGTAGAATGGTGGTAATGATAGAAAAATTACCGCTACCATGTAGATACTCTGAAACAGTCCAAGTTGCTTTAGGAGTGAGTGAAGGAGTGATGAGCGTTAGGTTTACATGAGTAAAGGTTTTGTGTGTAGAAAAGTGGGTAGGGCGACCCTCATTTAGTATTGTTAGTCCTGAGTTTGTTAATAACCGCTCAACTAGTTTTCCACGAGCATTGCATGATGCCGACCCGCAGGATGGATTCCAGGAGTTAAAATCCCCTGCTTCAATAACTGGGGTATTGATTCCGAACAAAATGTTATGGGGGTCGTTATATGTGAATTGTTGGTCAGGTGGGATGCAAAGAGAGATTATAGTCAGTTTTATTAAAAAAAGTCAGTTTTATGTGAGTGTTATGGATGATTTGTTGGAGTTAATAATACGAGGATGCCAGTGCCCTGCTTGGAAGAAGTATTTGTGCTTAAATTATGGAATTAAGGGGAGTATTCTTAAGGTGAGTAGGGAGTTTGTTTCGGATTGTGTTCAATATGAGTCTCTTGAAGATATTGGATGGTTTGATTTCGTTAATAGGTTTTGTTGACTTATCAATTTTTGTATGCATGTTTTTATATGTTTGAGGTGAAGATAACGTGCTGGGTTTATTTGTTTTTGCGGTTGGAGGGAGTGGGGTTAATGGGTAAATGGTGGGGTTAGAGCCAGTTGCTCGTGTTGTTTGTTTGGTTATTTGCGAAAATGATGCAGAGGTCGTATTAGTAGGAGTTGGGTATCTTTCCCGTTGAAGTCGTTTGGCCTCAGTCAATTGTGATGATCTCTTTCATTTTAATGAACTTGGGACATGTTTTCTCAGATGCAGGGTGGGCGGCTAAGCAGTTGGCACACATAGCGCGTGTGCAACAAGAGGGTGATTGGGTAAATTGCAGATCTAACATGAAGGGTTAGCTGTACATCTATTATTCGTATGACCAAGAAGCTGGCAGTTTCGGCATGGAATTAGGTTGATGATGTAATCGCTAGCTTCGGCATTATACCAGCCTATTATCACTGAATCTTGTGGTTGGAAAAGGTCAAATGTGAACAACATGATACCGGTTGTTTGTTGCTTAACTTTTCCTGCGTTTTTTGAATTTAAAGACCTCGGTCACTCATTGGAACTTCACTTCGGAGACAATCTCAGTTTCATCCACATTGATCAAGCAGGGTTCGAAAACAATTCCTTTGGAGGGGCTTAAACGGTCGTAATTGTATAATTGATATTGTGCATAAATTACTTAAGTTTTTGGTGGCTAAGAATCTATTAGCAACACGTTGGTTATTAGTTAGAAAGAAAATATTACAAACTCTGAGTTGGACTATATGATCATATTCCGTACTGATTGCGTCGAGCGACTTACGAAGAGGAACACATTTATTGATGTTAGGGGCTTATCAGCGTTTTTGTGGGATATCAAAATGAATCGAATCGAATAATCGGTACTTTAGAACTTTTGACTTATCTCAAAAACGGTCCAATAAAATAATAGTTGGCGCAACAGGTGGCGCAGTGGAAAAAACCCTAAGTTGGAATTTGGGTTTTTGCGGGATTCGAACGTGGGACCCCTCGCTTAGTAGTCCAACACATTTTTACATTTTAAATTCATTTTTATTATTTTCTTCTTTAACTTACTAGACAAAAACGATTAAATCTAATTTAAAATAAACATTTACCTTATTCTAGCTTACTGGCTCTAAGCGAGCGCTCTAAACTTATCTATATACTTAAAATGATTGCCTTTCGGCCTAAAATCTATCTATATTTAATTTTGTTTCTTTTTTATTCTTCAAGAAACTTTGAAAAACTTGGATTCTTTATAATTGTTTTTTTTTTTTACAACTAATTAAAACTACCTAAGCTACTTAACCTAAATTACCAACCTAAATTACCCATCTCATCGATTGGTCATCATCCTGATCGCGTCCATGGGCGCCTGACAGCCTCCCACAAGGGTTCATCATAGTGGTGCCGAGACTCGAACGACGCTTACAGCCTTGCCCGGGTCTCGGTGGCACTATTCATGTTGGCTAACCCGGCCCCTCCAATAGACCCCCTACTATAAACCTAAACCTACAAGCTTAATCTAGCTTAAAACTAAGGAGTATGCTAAGTTAGTAGCGCACCGGCCCGGGAGAGCGTATCCACCCTCACCTGTTCATCAAGCTACCGAAATTCGGTGAACTGCTTGAACGTATCGACCCTGTCCCGTTCCGCAATTGCGGTGCTAAAACGGAGGAGCTCCTGAGCATTGGCGGCGTACCCGTCGTGGATGAGCCGCTTATCCCTCGCGCCGCGGTGGCGTCTCACCATCTTTTGTCTGGACTAACCCCTTCATGTCTACATGAAGAAATGCCTCAGACGGGATAAAGCCAGACCGAAGCGTACTCTCGTGGTACATTAAATTGGGGTAGTAAGCCCATGAGATCAGGTTATTATCACTGGCCATCGCCCTTGCGACGTGCCTCCGAATCACCTTAATAAGGAAATTGTCAACCCTATTCAGTCGAGCCCCATTGTATAGGGTACTGTTGGGATAGTATTTTATGTACTGAGATTCAGGAGTTCTAAACAACCCTAGACAGGCCCTGAGACACTGTCTCTCAAACACCCGAATCTTTTCCATATAGGACGGCGCTATATTGAACCACATGGGGCAGCCATAAGCGATGATAGGCCGTATAAGGGCCACGTAGCAAATCCTTCACCTTCACCCTGGAATCAAGTTGACTGCTGCGAAACAGTCTCCTTGTCAGAGCGTAGGCCCTCTTAGCCCCTACAAGACAAGCATCTATATGTTTTTTAAAAAAAAGATACTGGTCGAGCCAGATGCCAAGATACCTCACCATGTTTCTCACCGCCAATGGTCGCCCCTGCTGTCCAAAAGTAATGCCCTAGCCAATGTTATTCTGAACAGGATTGTTTCCGATTTTTGGAAATTGATTTTCAACTTCCAATCATCGGAATACCTCTTAATTTGCAATTACAATTACAATTACTTGCAGCTTGCCATGTGATGGTGCTGTGCATTTTACTGCATAACATGCTGCCCGCCTCTGGAATTGGTGTGTTGGCTCAAATGTGGCTCACTCTTGGTAGTGTTTCTGGAAGCCTCCCCGGTGCAATGTTGTTGTTTTGGTTTGCTGTGGTCTGTTCCTCAACTCCCTCGATCCGTTGCCGTTACAATGTGTACCATGCAAAAAAAAACAAGGAATTAGCAATTGTTTTATCGTAAATTTGATCTAAGATAATGTCTAAAATCTTTATGCATTAGAGATTAGAGATTACTAATCTATCGTGGGGTAAGTCGACCTTGTTTGTAAGGGTTTTAATTTTGTGTTGTATTCATATTGTTATGTGTTTGTTTATTAGAATTCATGTCGGTTTTGGTTTATTAGAGTTCATTTTTTGTATAGAGGATATGAAGAGATTATTTGGGGTTTTATTCCCTGATTCGTTCGATGAATTTCATACCGGAAAGGGGGATATTTTTGCGATTGGCCACTTAAGTGTGGAATTCGCCGTTTTTATGGTCACCACGCGCGTTAGACCGTCTGACCCGGGATGTAGTTCCGTGACTCGCGCGAGTAGCCATGATGACGGTGGGAGGTTGTCTTCCTTCACGAGGACAATATCTCCTACTTTTACGGTTGATTGTTGTTGTAGCCATTTTGGACGCTGTTGGAGCAAGTGGAGGTATGATGCACTCCACTGTTTCCAGAAATTCTGTGTTATTCTTTGGATGTATCTCCATCTGTCCAGGCTGTTGATGTTCTTTTCTTTCAGGCTTATTTCCGGAAGCATTCGTAGTGGTGCACCTATTAAAAAATAACCTGGTGTTAGTACCGTGAGATCGTCTGGATCCGACGTCATTGGACATAAGGGTCGTGAGTTGAGGCAAGCCTCGATTTGTGCGAGAGGTGTCGCGTACTCTTCAAATGTCAGTTTAGCTGTCCCAATTGTTCTTTTGTAGGCGCAGTGGCTTAGTGGTTAGTGTGTTGGACTACTAAGCGAGGGGTCCCAGGTTCGAATCCCGCAAAAAACCCAAATTCCAACTTGGGGTTTTTTCCACTGCGCCACCTCTCGCGAACGTCTGACAAACATCCGAGAGTATAACTGTCTTTAGAGCTTCTCAATTAGCCGTTTGGAATCGGCATAAAATTGTAGATCCCTTCCATTCGTTCCAAAAATAAAACTCACACAAAACGAATGGTTGCGAGAAGCTAGGCCTTGGATCCCTACGGACCTGTTGCGCCAACTATATATATATAATTGTTCTTTTAACGTGGTGTTTTATGGATATGGGTAAAAAAAATGTGATTTTTGGATAAGACTTCTTATGAAGTTTATAATTTATTTCCGTATTCATGGGCGATCTACTAGCAAGTGATTTACATTTTGTCTTTTAAATAATCTCGGTACTTTATATACTAGCACAGCTGTTGTTTACTTTGGGTCATTGACCCTTTCAATTACTTGCAACAAGTTTTAGTTACCGCTGTAAGCTCTACTCCCCTACACTTAACACGTATGCAAATTTATATTATTAACGTCCCATATTATACACATATTTAATGCACAATGAACATCGGGTTCTACTTGTTGCATTGCAACACATGTACATTAGTTAGAGCGTACCACTCAATTTGCTTAAGACACTCCATGTTGTTAGACAGAGGCAGCTCTTTCTCTTGAGGTCGGTAGCTCGGCATAATTTGACATTTCGTTCGGTGCCTTCGTGTTGTTTGCCTCGTTGTTCGTGCCGCGTGTTGAAATGTCGAAATTTCGTTTTAAATGTTGTTTAATTTTGTGTTTTATTGCTAATGCGCCTAGGTGCATTCCAGATATGGCATGTGATGGTGCTGTGCCTTTTACTGCATAATTTAGTTGGGAACGAACAGTGCTAAACATGATTTGTGAGCACTAGCTGCGGGGGCTTTCGGCTCTGGGGTAACTTAAATTTGTAAGTTAGTTACATTGTATATACAATATAGTTGTATATTTGTATAATGTCACGACTTATAATTTTTTTTTTAAGAAAAACTATTGGCCCGCTATCTTTTAGCAGCGCCGCGACCAATAGTATTTTATAGTTTATTTATTTATTCGTTGAGATTTGACCCGCTGTCTAGAGCGTGGTTGCGATCAATCTTACTTGGTATTATTATTCACTCTGCTCTTTCCTTGTCACAACCTTCACCTTTTATACTATTATTGTTCATGACCCATCTCCTATCTCCCCCCTCCACGCACTATGGTTTCCTTACCAATTACCGTATGTGCATACGCGCTATTTTTAGGTATTGCTTAATTGTTTTCCGTTCCCATTAAAAGTACCCAAATGGCATCTTGGGTGTCATTTGCCTTACGCTGGTGTCAAGTGTCATCCCTTCATAAATTATTATTTTTCCCTGATATCACAACGTGGTATTCCTCCGATATGCAACTATTGCAGTTTTGCCATATGTCGGCGTGCCGCTGTGCAATCGGAGTTGAGTTACGTGTGTAGCGTATTGGGTAGGTATGCACTTGACTCATTGCGCTTGGGTGGCGTTTGGGTAAATGGAAAAAACAAAGCAAATTACCTATTAATAGCCGTGCGCTCTGGTAATGTATTTGGTGTATGGAATGGATTGCTAGTGCGAAGGTGATGATTAGGGTAGGTCATGAGTAGGGTATGGTCGTGCGGATCGCAACATCCCACCCCCCTTAGAAAAAGAAAATTCTTGCCTGAAGGGTTTGGAATTACAAGGAAATTTCTTTTAAAATTTAAGTACCGTGTTAAACTAAATACAATGCTTGAATGCTTATAACGAAGTGCTTAGACTAAATACAATGTTTTACTGCTACTTCTTAGGTATTTGTAATGAAAAATAGTACAAAGAAAGTATAACAATATTCTTATTCTAAGAGTACCTAGTATAAAAATTATTTTTAAACAGTTAGTACAAGGATATATTAAAAAATGTTTTTTTCTTTTTTACATTAATGCAATGTTCGCAATAAAGATTGTAGTAAATACAAAGTTTAAAACATAGTAAAGTCTCGCTGATTGAACTGATTTGGTAAAGAGATAAAATGTCGTTTGTGACCATGGATGATATTTTCGTACCACTGGGGAGATCTTGTCTGATCTTTGTTAAAACTGTTCTGAGGTGGTCTGGAGTAACTATTGAAGGATGAGGTTAAACATGATTAGCATTGCTAACGAGGTCTATAATTTCGTCGTTCGAACTCCAATACTGCGCTTATTAGTGCACGTTTCTCCCGATTGCTATTACCCATTGATATTAAACTATACATTTGTAAGACATCCATTAGTAAATGGTTCAGTTCGTTGGATATCCCGTAACATAGTATATCACAGCTCACTCTACCTTGCAGTTTTGCGCACAGTTGATTCATTTCGACCACGTTCTGATTTGCATGCGCTAGTGCGTCGTCCAACCTTTGTAAATCGTAGTAAATGATTAGTTTCCATTCGTTAGAGTATAACTCGGCCTTTCCCCATTGTTCGAAGTAGATTCCGGGGTTATGGTCTATCTGTGTTAGATTCCACTTGTGGATGATAGTATTGACAAAACGAACATCAGTGAGTCCATTTTCTGTAAAACGTGAAGTTTTTCAACTGAGTTCGCATATGGTTGGTTGTTTGCGTGTTTGAGTGAGGTGTGTGGTGTGTTTATCGTGTGGGTAATGGATGTTTCGAGTATAAAGACCGGATTTTATTAAATGAACAAAACATAAATCAATTATTTGTGTATTGTGTATGTTATTCGTTGTATAGTTTTATGTCGTTGTTGTGGATGACCTTATTTTTGTTGCCTATTGTATCATGGTATTCTCGTTTGAGATAAGTTTGGTGATCTCATAGGGACCTTCTTCAACAAGACTTTGTCTCCCAAATTAAGATTCTTTGGCTGACTGTTTTTATCATATTGCCGTTTTGAACATTCTTTCTTTCGTTGGAGGATTTTATTAGCAGTCTGATATCCGTGTTGGAGTCTGGCTCGGAGTTCATTGGCATAGTTATCGTAGTTGTATGAGGTTTTTGGAGTTTGTTGAAGGGTATTGGGATTGTGGCTTAGTGGTTAGTGTGTTGGACTACTAAGCGAGGGGTCTCAGGTTCGAATCCCGCAAAAACCCAAATTCCAACTTAGGGTTTTTTCCACTGCGCCGCCTCTCGCGAACGTCTGACAAACATCCGAGAGTATAACTGTCTTAAGAGTTTCTCAATTAGCCGTTTGGAATCGGCATAAAATTGTAGATCCCTTCCATTCGTTCCAAAAAATGAAACTCACACAAAACGAATGGTTGTGAGAAGCTAGGCCTTGGGTCTCTACAGACCTGTTGCGCCAACTATATATATATTGGGAATGTTAGCGGGATAACCGTATAGAAGCTCATAAGGAGTGAAATCAGTGCTACTATGGGGTGTAGTGTTGTATACGAACATAGCATACGGTATCCATGTATCCCAAGTAAGTGCGTCTTGGTTAATATGGTAGGTAGGTAGGTAGGTAGGAGTGGCGTTGTTTTATTTAAAAAAACTCAAGTAGCACTATGTGCCGTTTTGTTACCACAACTCATTTGACCTGGTTGCTTACGATTGTCGAATAGGAGAGTTTAGATCCAGCCTGTGGAATTCAAAAACGTTATCAATTCCCTAATACAACTTTTCGAGACCTCCTCAAGGGAGTCGATGAAGGGTTTACCCAGAGATCGCTGTCTGACCCTTGCTAGTGCTGGGCAGGCGCAAAGGTAGTTTCTTTTTCGGCTGAGTCATTACAGCTGCGGCAGTGCGTATTATGTGGGATGCCTAGTCTAATTGCGTGTTCCCCTATTGGCCAATGGTCTGTGGTTATCGCTATTATTCTGGCAATATCTTCTCTTGATTTACTTAGAAGGTAGGCTGTTTTCTGTGCTGTCGTTTGGCCACATCCTTCTGGATATGATACAGCTCGTCAGCCTCCTCCATCTGAGGTTTGCCTTCGATAAGAATACTGAGGAGATCTTTGCTTTGACTGCTCCGAGCGGTACCTGCACCGATTCCGAAAGTGAGCAGTGAAGAGATGAGCCTTGCTTGGCCAGCTCGTCAGCATGTTCGTTTCCGTAAACGTTGCTATGACCTGGAACCCTAATCAGGGTAACCTTGAACTTGTCAAGCGAGGCCAGCTCCTAACGACACTCTAGAACTAATTTTGAGTCTATATTGCGTTGATGGCAGCTTGGCTATCAATGAAAATGTCTTTCTTTTGCCTCGGACCTATGTTTGGGTGTAGTTTGACGACAGGCCTCGCGTATAGCTAGTAATTCCGCCTGAAACACACTGGACGTATCCGGAAGCCTAAAGGATTTTGAGATGTTTAGAGACTCAGAAAATACACCTGCACCTACTCCACAGTCCATTTTTGAACCGTCTGTGTAGATTGCTAGATTCGTATCCCTGTTCCCCCGGCCATCTTGCCAATCTGATCTTGAAGGGAATTCTACTTTAAAATGTTTAGTGAAAACATTTTGGGAGTTATATAGTCCGTTGAGGGTGGTATGAGTTCTCTTGATAGAGAAAGCAAAATGTTACTATGGCCGTAGGGTCTCGCAGACCAGCACCCCGACTCTCTGAGTCTGATCGCGCTATGTGCTGTGATGCTTGTAATATGAAGGTCTACAGATGCAAAAGGACCGTAAGGGCGTCTGACGGTGTAAACCGTAGGGCACCTGTGGTACCTATGCATGCCGTCCTTTGTACTTTGTTTAGTTTGATTATATTGTGAGCTTTTCTTAGAGCCGGCCACCAAACTATTGACCCGTAGGGTCAATTATTTCTGGTACTAAGCATAGAGACAATCCATAGACTAAGATGGTTCTCTATCCTTAGCTCCGTAAGGGACTCCAGAATTGCTTCAGTGTGTACATTATTGAAAGCCCCTTCTATGTCTAGAAATGTTGCTAGAGTGTATTCTTTGTAGTGTATTGACTTTTCGATTGTTCGCACTACTTCATGAAGAGCGTTTTCTGTCGATCTTCCTTTAAGGTAGGCGTGCTGTGCCTTGGAAATTGATATGAAAGTCCCTACATGATATTTCTATTGTTCCACGCAGATGGTTGTCTAGAAGTCGCTCGAGAGTCTTCAGAACAAAGGAGGTCAGACTGATTGGTCTGAAATCTTCCGCGATTTCATGACCGCGTCTGCCTGCCTTTGGAATAAAAATGACTCTCACTTGTCCCCATGAATGGGGTACATGGTTGTTGAGTAAAGAGCTCATAAAAATCGGTGTGAGCCATGAAATCGCTATATCTTGGCATTTTTGTAGCAAAAAAGGCAATATGCCATCCAGGCCCGACGATTTGTATGAAGCGAAACTGTTTTTTCTCTGTGTAATGGATGTTATGTTGTCCCAGGCGCTGGGTTGCGAGCTTTGTGAGTTGTTACACTCTGTGCTGTTATCCTTGCACCCTGGAAAGTGGGTATTCATTAAAAGCTCTAAACATTCTGCAGTTGACTTAGTCCACGCTCAATCCGTCTTTCTCAGAAGAGAGGGGTTGGAGTGCTCTGTGGATAGAATTTTACTTAGCCTTGCAGAATCCTTAAGAGTTTCGATGGATTGGCAAAACACTATCCATGACTGCTTCTTGGCCACTCTGATAGATTCTTTGTATAGTTTAAGGTAGTATCGGTAAGGCTGCCAATATTTGCAGCTATGGCACATATTGAACGTCTCTCTAGTCAATTGTCTAAGATTTGAGAGTTCCTTGTTCCACCACGGAGGTAAGGTTTTTTTACTTTTGTTTCGAGTTCTGTGTTCGAGTTGATTATTGGGCTTGGAAGTTTATGGAGTTTAGATTCAATGACTTGAGAAAACTTTGGCCAGCAAATTTTTCTGGGATTTCGCAAAGGTTTTGGTTTTTCCATATCGAGATCTATATCAAAGAGTGTCCAGTTGTGATCTGAAAAGGATTTCAGGTTGGAAACTCTCCAATTTTGGACTTTCACAGTGTTGTTGCTTATGCCCATTGCGATGTCTATAACATCCTCCCAACCATTAAAACTATCCGTACTCGGAAAGATAAAAGTTGGGGTGTTAACACTATTGCAAATTTACAGGTTGTTTTCGATAATATACTCAAAAAGAGACTCACCGCGTTCGTTGGTTTCTGAGCTTCCCCATAGCACGTGTCTTGCATTGGCATTGTAGCCCATCAGCAGGTTGGACTTCGCTTTGGTTGCGAGCTCATGTACTTCTTCTGGTGGTGCTCTACGGTCATGTGCCATGTAGACGGAAGCAATTAGTCTCCCGCATTTTCTAGTTTAACTACTGTTAAATCAGACGAGCTAAAATTTGGACATATAAAAGCTTTAATATGTTTCTTAGCTAAAATGCAGGTTCTTGGCTTACCATGGCTGTTGTTATTACGGTTGTAAAAGAGGTTATATTGGCTGTCGTTTAGGCCCTTAATAGTGGGGCCTTTTACCCATGGTTCTTGGACTATGCTGATGTCAATGTCTTCCTCCTTAAGGAGAATCGTCAGGTTATCTGTAGCACATTTGGAGTGCTTCAGATTAATCTGTACGACTTTCAGCATTGGTGTTTATGGTGGTTGGGTTTTTTTGGGTTGTGGATTGGATGGTCTCGATCAAAGTCGTCGGTTTGGCCTGAGGGTCGGAAGATCTTGACTTTGGCGTGTCTGATGCCGAAGCGAAGTTAGCAGCCGACGCTGTCTTCAGTTATCAGCATCGGAAACGATAGATTATTGTTGTGTGGTTCCTCTGGTTTGATGACTTTCCAGTCGTCCATGGGAACCGTCGGGTTGTGGAGCTTTAGACAGTTGATGAGCTTATCAATGTCAATGGTCATGTTAGGGAGCCAGAGGCGTATCCTAGGTCTTCTCGGAATCTCTCTGGCTAGGATTACCTTGAGTCTCAAGCCGTCCCACGCGTCACGTATCTCGTGAACGCAGCCAACTAGAAATTCTTTCCAGAAGGTATCCTCGCATTTGATGACCCTGTACCCTCTTACGATATCGGCTGAGTCAAAGCAGGGTAGTGGTCCGCCTTGGTTTTGTGGCCTCCGTTTTGCGTGCTAGTGGTTGTGGTCGTGCGTCTTTGCGGAAGTTGATGTACTCATCAACAATCCTCTGATATTTTTCTTTATCAGCCAGGTCCCGCGGAGAGCACTGCCAGAGAAGAACTCCTTTTAAGCTGTTGCTGCCCACTACTGTCTCCTGGCTAGAGGCTAGTAGGTCATCTTCGGATGACGTATTTATTTTTTTGTTTTCTTCTTTGTTTTTTTGTTTGTTCATATTTTTTGTTTTGGATTTAGTCCCACGAATAAAACGGAAAATATATCCGTCCCGGTAGAGCCGTTATACCGGGATGAGGTTACTATACGACAGACCTCGCCTGTGCGTCTGAAGGAGGTTAACATAGTGACGAAGATATTCGGTCAAAGTTCTGTGGCTTCTTTCTAGAGCTCCGTTGGTTTGTGGGTGGTAGGGAGTTGTATTTAATTTTTTAATTTTCATAAGTGAACAAATTTCTTTAAAAAGGGCCAAAAAAGTTTGAACCTTGGTCAGTTAATAGTGACGTTGGTATATCATGTCGGCAAACGATATTTTCCACAAAGATTCTTGCAACCGTTGAAGCTTCCATGTTGGGTATGGCGTAAGCTTCCGAAAACTTTGTTAAATCGTCTTGAAAGGTTAGTAGATACTTCTGATCACTGTAACTCACAGGTAAAGGTCTAAGTCTAGAGCGATTCTTTCATATGGTCTGGAACTTGTTGTGTTCATTTTCATGGGAATTTTGGGATTTCTATTACTTTTATTAAGCTGACAAGAGGCACAGTTTTCTATGTAGGCACTTATATCCTCTGCCATATTTGGCCAAAGGTATTTAAGTTTTATTCTCTTCAATGTTCGTGTGGCTCCTTGGTCGCCACCGAATGGTGAATCATGGAAATAATAATGTAAGGTCACGTCTAGGTTTTGGAAGACTTCCTCGAGGAGGGTCTTGAAGATGTGCCGTGTTTCGGCTCCTAGAACTGGTGTGGAAAAACCTATTCTTTTTAGACCTTTAGTTACTATTTCCTTGATTTTTCCCAACAAAATTTCAAAAATAGTTTTATCTCTAGTGCTCCTGAAAGGTATTGGTAGGGTCACTACATATATCGTTTGGTTGTTGTCTGTTCGGAGCGGAACCATTTCACCTATTGGAGGTTTTAAGAAATCAGTGAAGTTTTCCTTAAGAATTTCTTCATATCGGGACTCAATTAAGGGGAGTATTATTATTTTAAATTGTACGCTTTGGTCTTTAAAAATTGGTTTTCTTTCTCCTTGTAGAAGAAACCTTGAGATAACCTGTTGTCTGGTTCATTGTGCGGTTGTCGCGAAGGCTCCCCCAGTTTTTGTTTCTGTCCACGTGTGGTTACTAAGACGTGTTGTCCGTTAAGGATTTCTGCATCAGACTTCGGAATGCGACTTAGTGCGTCGGCGTTGGAGTTGCTTTTGCCTGCTTTATACAGAATTTGCTATTCGTATTCGTCCAAGAGGATCCTCCAACGAGCTAGCCTTGATGTTGGGTCTTTTAGATTCATAAGCCATTGAAGCGGCTTGTGGTCAGTACATATGATGAACTTCGTACCATACACGTATGGTCGGAATTGCTTTACTGCGTAGGTAATGGCTAAAAGTTCCTTTTCCGTAGTTGTGTATCTGGTTTTCGCATTATTTAATGTACTACTGGCATAACATATTGGGTTCTCCTCTCCTATTTTACCCTGTGAGAGAATGGCTCCTAATCCGATGTCACTAGCGTCAGTTGTAATTATAGAGGGTTGGTCGAAGTTGGGGTAGACCAGAAGTGAGCAAGCTTTTGAGTTTGCGGAATGCTTCGTCGGCAAACGTGTCCCATTTGAATTCTACGTCCTGCTTTAATAATTTGGTCAAAGGTTTGGCTATGGTTGAAAAATTATTTATGAATCTTCTATAATAACCAACAAAACCTAAAAACGATTAAATTCCCTTTACGTTTTTTGGTATAGGGTAAGTTTTAACCACTTCTATTTTTCAGGATCTGGTTTAAGACCGTCTTCGGTGATAATATGCTCGAAATACATTTATTCCCTTTTTAAAAAGTTGTCGGGCTGAAGCTTGAGGTTGTGTTCCTGTAACCTGCTTAGGACTCGTATTAGTTTCTTATTATGCTCTTTGAGATCGTACCCGTATAGGACTATGTCATCGACATACACAAAACACTTAAAACCTCGTAATCCTATCAATACCGTGTTCATCAGTCGCTGGAAAGTAGCTGGTGCATTCTTAAGACCAAATGGCATACGAGTGTACTCGTAGTGTCCATAGGGAGTTACGTAGTTCCTTGTCCGGTTTCATCGGAACCAGAAGCAACGGAGACTTCCATGGACTAGCGCTGGGAGTGATTATGCCTTCTTGCAGTATTTCGTTCGTTTGTTTGATGATCTCACTTTTCTGTGATTCTGGAAGCCTGTAGGGTTTCACAAACAAAGGTGGTTTATGGGGATCAGTTATGATAGGGTGTTTAACAGTGTCGGTAAAGGTTAGCTGGTGCCCCCTACGGGACAGGGGCTAGAATATTCCCGGGGTAAGGTATGCCTGTCGTAAAAGGCGACTAAAATCCCATCCCAAGGCAAGACGAAAAAGCGACCCGTGCCGAGGCCTGAATGGTGCTGGGGATGTAAAAAACAAAGCAGCATCGCTAGCGGAGCCCTCCAGATACCTGGTGACCTCTGGTTGTAATAAATGCCCTACCACGCTAATGGGGGCTATGACGTGGTCGACATCCTTTCCCCCGTACTCGTGGGATCCAAATTAAAAAAAAATATGGAACAAAACAAACAAAACAAAGAAAACAAAGAAGACAAAAAGCAAAAAAATGAAAGCTCATCGATTAATCAGGAAATGGTAGAAGACCCGTTTAGGAGGAGATCTGTGATAATGCGATCACCGCCACTGAAAATCGACAAGGCAGTTGAGCAGGAGAGAGATGGGAGTACCCCAACATCAGCAGAGCCAAGGAACGCCCATGATGGGACACAAATAGGAGCGGTAAGAAGTTCTTTTAGATGGATGCTACAGCAATCTGTCAAAAACTGCTCTGAACTCAGAGGGACAGAGAGTTCGACAAAATCCAAGCCCGAAGTTGTTGAGGGAAACCAAAAAGGTGCGAAGCCTATACATGGCACTATGGAACCAATATCTACCCAAGATCTTGTTGATTTGAGTTCTACAGAAACTCAGCTTCCCCCCTCGGCCACCGAACAGCTAAAACCCGAAGACGAAATGTCCAAAGAAGTACAGAAATGCTTCGATATTTTAAAAATGATGAAGAATGCCTGCGCGAGCAAAAAAATGTTAGCATGGACATCAGAAACGGAATTGCTGCATTAGAGGAATCGCTGGACAAAATGAAGTGGGAAGCGAAAGCCCGAAGCATTCTGAAGCCAATCTTGAAGATACCGCCACCAAACGGGAACGAAAAACCAGGAGAAAAAATAAAAAATCTCGAAAAGCCAGCCGCAAACAAGAGACCTCCATCTAGCCCTCTTGGAAAACAAACCGACAAGAAAACCAGAAATTATCAAACTCCTGCAAACAAATCAAAACAGGAGAAAATGCTGGAGACGGAAGGTGCCGACACTGAAGCAACAAACATAGAACAGGACAGCTATGCAGAAGTGCTCAAGAAGAAGACAGGAAAAACACCACTTTCACTCAAACCTACTACTAAGAAACACGTAAGAGAAAATCCTAGAAATAGAGCGAAGCAGAATGAAGGTAAACATCGGAAATCCAGAAATGAGGCAATCCTTATCAAACCAAAAGGCACAGAAAAGTACAGTGATATTCTGCGGGAAATTCGGGAAAAAGTCAACCCTGACGAAACCGAAACTGTCATCAAATCGGTGCGAAAAACAAAACAAGGGGAAGTTCTTTTAGAACTGGGACCGGAGACAAAGGACAAAGAGGCTTTTGGGAAATCGCTCAGAGACATTCTAAGAGAAAGAGCTACGGTCCGGAGACTTGAAGATAAGGTTGCACTCGAAATCAGGGACTTGGATGAACTTACCACAGTAGAAGAGGTCGAGGAAGCCATCAAGAAGAAAACACCAAACAAAAATCTGGAAATACAAGTGACAGTGACTGGGATAAACAGAAGCTCGCTGAAAATGGCTATAGTCCACATAAACGCTCGAGCAGCTCACGAGATGCTGAAGATTCCCAGAATCAAAATAGGATGGGTTCAGTGTAGAATTCGCCGCAGAATAGAAGTTTCTAGATGTTTCAAGTGCTTCGGATACGGACATCACCAGGCAACCTGCAAGGACACGGACAGAAAAGGACAAGGGCTCTGTTTCAACTGTGGAGAAGAGGGCCACAAAAAGAGCGACTGCAGAAAACCTCCAAAGTGCTGTCTATGTGCAGATCTGCAAACATCAAAATGTGCCCTAGATCATATGCCGGGGTCCGGTAAGTGCCAAGTTTTCCGAGAAGCACTTGAAAACGCGAAGAAAAAGGCCTTACAATGACCAGAATATTACAGGGAAATATCCACAGGAGTCGAACGGCAAACAACTTACTGACCAAATTACTGAGGGAACTGCAGATTGATGTCGTCATAATCAGCGAACAGTACGGAGACAAAGAAACAAACTGGACAGTGGACACGTTAGGAACCGCCGCAATTTGGATACCAGACACAAGGATATTCTCCCTAAATAGTTACGGTACACAAAGAGGTTTCGCGTGGGTCAAGACCGATGGACTCACGATTATAAGCATCTACCTCAGCCCGAACGACAGGATAGATGATTTCCGCCAAAAACTGGACGACCTGGAGGACTTCCTAAATGAAATGACAGGCGAGATTCTGGTTGCTGGCGACTTTAACGCCAGAGCACAAGAGTGGGGAATGCCAACTACAGACTCTCGAGGAAGGCAAATACTTGAAATGGCTGCGAGACAAGGCCTAAACGTAGCAAATGTAGGAAACACCCCGACCTTCAGGAGGCCAGGGCAAAGAGGCACCATACCGGATGTAACCTTCGCTACTGAATCCACATCCGCAAGAATAAAAAATTGGCGGGTAATCGAGGACTATACGGGCAGCGATCATCAATACATTGTTTTTGATTTAGAAGCAAACCAGCGAACTCCTCATTGGAACCGTACACTAGCAACGAGGTGGAACATCAACAGGTTAAACGAAGAGCTCTTTAAATCGGTCATTGAAGAAGGAGAAAGTGCTGTGCTCCAAGTACAAGGACCTGCGGAAGAAAAAGCTGAAGCCACAATGCAACTGATACGGCTCGCATGTGATGCCTCAATGCCCAGGAAAAGCAACAACAGAACCAGAAACCCAGTGTACTGGTGGTCGGATGAGATAGCTGAGCTCCGAAGGAGATGTCTACAGCTTAGGCGCATAGTCACCAGGGGAAGGAGAAGACACGCTGAAAACACAGAGGAAGCTCTAGCGGAGTTCAGAACCAAAAGATCCGAGCTCAAGAGGGCCATCAATTTGAGCAAAAAACTTAAGTGGGAGGATCTCCGCCGCGACATAAACAGCGATCCCTGGGGGCTAGGCTACAAGGTAGTAATGCGGAAACTGGGAGCTCAATCGGCACCACCCACTATAAACGAAGAAAAGATGGAGAGGATTGTAAATACTCTTTTTCCAACTCATCCGGTCAGGCCTCCCGACAACACAACAGCCCGACGACAGGAAACCCCAGGCTTCAGCGAAGAAGAGTTGAGATTAGCTGCGCAGACACTGCAAAACAGAAGAGCACCCGGCCCAGACGGAATTCCAGTGGAAGCACTAAAATTGACTGCTCAAACATGCCCTAACCTGCTGCTCAATATGTACAACAGTTGCCTTGAAGAAGGAGCCTTCCCTAAGAACTGGAAAAAACAAAGACTGGTACTCATCAGCAAAGGAAAAGGAGAACCAGATTCCCCAACGGCGTACAGGCCCTTATGTATGCTGGACACTGCGGGGAAACTCATGGAAAAGTTGCTGAAAACACGAATCACAGATGCAGTACAAAGAGCAGGAGACTTAGCAGAAAGGCAGTATGGTTTCAGGAAAGGTCGCTCTACGGTCGGAGCGGTTGAAGAGGTGGTGAAGGCTGCCCAAACCGCCCAAGAGGGAAGCCAGCGCTCTAAGAAGATCGTCCTCCGGACACACGGGGATGGTCAACGCAAACAGGCCTCCTTATGGTGCGTAAAGCATTTCTCCTCCCCCCAACAGAAAAAAAAAAAAAAAAAAAAAAAAAAAAAGGTTAGCTGGTCACCTTCTAGATAGAAGAGGTCGTTGTATTGTCGGCAAATTTCGAGTATAGAATCCTTTTCTTCCTTATTGCAGTGACCAAGTTCTATTACCGACTCTAACTTGGTTAGCCTTTCCTTAATAAAATCTTGAGCTTTACCCGTTATAATGTTAAAGTTGTCTAACTTGTCCCACTCGAGATCGATGTCCCGGTACAGAACATCTTGTTCAGTGTCCGAGGTGTTCATCATCATGACTCTGACTTTAGAATCTGTGGGTTTAGTTACAGACTCGCCTATGTAAATTCCTGGCTTGATTATCTGTTTTCTGATAACGATATTGAAATCGGTTTTGAGGGGAACAGGGATGTCCACTATCTGCTGAGTTCGGGGTTTGAGTGTCACTACATCTTGTTTGTTAATGATTTCTTTCTTAGCCTCTGTCTTACTGCGTGCTGGGTCTTTCATGGCCTCAGTCTTACTTCGTGCTGGGTCTTTCCTAGCCTCAGTCTTACTGCGTGCTGGGTCTTTTATGGCCTCAGTTTTACTTCGTGCTGCGTCTTTCTTAGCTTCTGGAAGTAGTGATTGCGAACAGTGTAGCCCGCCCCGAAGACAATCGGAGTTCACTTTTGGTTCGTTATCAACGTGTAGGGTCCTAGTGGTGTCCTTATACGGATGCTCTGGACTAGAAACGGCTACTTCGTTATGGCGTATTTTATTGCGAATATTTTCTTTATTTATTTTCATTTGTACTTCATTATTTTTTTAGTTTATGTGACACTCAAATCTACTTAGGAAGTCATTGCCAATTATTCCATCATACCTGAGGTTTATCCGTGAAGGAGTAACGTATAATAGATGATCTAGAAAAATTGATTGATTATCTACTTCAAATTCTAGGGTAGCTGGAATTTCTCCTATGGTACGAAGAGAGTCCCTAGCTAGTGTCGATATTTGGCAGGTGTTTGTTGCCTGTCTACAGGGCCCAATTTTGTCTCTTTTGACAAGGCTTAGGTTAAATATTTGTTTTAAGCTCCAGGATGAAATTTAATTCGGATCACTGGTTCCTTAAATTCTGGACGGAGTGATACGTCCGAGTGATCATTCCCTATACGCGGATGACCTTAAATTATTTACAAAATGTAGCAATCTCACAACTACATCCGCAGCCTTCTCAAGCTTTCTAGTTGACGTCACGACCTGGTGCAATACCTTTAGGTCAAAGATTTCAATTGAAAAATGCAAAATTCTGCATATATGCAGAAAAACTAGTTGCCCAAAAAATATATCTCTAGATAGTAACTTTGCTAACATACAAAATTTAACCACATTAAATATTCTAGGCATTACTTTTGATGTAAGATTCATTTTTAAGGAACATTGTTTAAATCTTAAGAAAAGCCTAGCTACCAGAGTAAATATGATTACGTATATCGCTTCCAAGAACAGCCTCTGTCATGTAAATTCTTTGATCAACATCACCAGATCCACTATACTGTCTAAAATTGATTATGGACTAAGTATCTATGGGAAATGCTCTCAATCGTCATTTAAACTCATCCAACCCACATACCATTCAGCAATAAGAACCAGCCTAAAAGCCTTCAGAAGCACACCGATTAAGAACATCTTAACTAAAGCTGGTCTCCCGTCTATCCAACAGAGATACGACTACGTCACCTCACTCCAGTTCCAAAAGCTAAACTCCATCTACGAAACACCAATTGCCCTGATCTTAAAAAATTCCTCCGTCGACGTAAAACACCGAAATGCCCATCTACAATATACAATATGATATCCCTCGCAAAATCTATAGGTATACCCATATTGAGAAAAGCATCCAAGTCCCCACTTCACCCTCCATGGTTGCTAAAGAAGGAATCATTTATCACTGACCTTAACAAGCTGCCTAAAGTATCCACAAACAATGAGACGTACAAGCAAATGTTCCTCGAAACTCATGCAAGCTACAGACAAAAAAACTGGTCCTTCGTTTTTACAGACGGCTCAAAATCTAAGAATGGTACGTCATTCGCAGTCGTTGATCAAGATGGCAAAACATTATCCAAAGGACTCCTCCTACAATTCTCATCGGTACTGTCAGCAGAAACTATGGCAATTCTAAAAGTCACTGAACTTGCAAAACCAACAAAAGTGTTATTTGCACCGACAGCCTGTCAGTAATCAAAGCCATTCAAATCGTCAATAATAAAACGGAGATAATTGCAACCATCCGGGACAAGCTAATAGCAAACCGATTTTATCTAAAATTAATGTGGATACCAGGACACGTAGACATAACTGGAAACAAAAAAGCCGACCGGGCTACGAAAGCAGCATTAGCGGAGCCTTTAACTACATTTTATTGTCAAAATAACAAAGACACCAAAAGGAAAATATTACGATTCTGGGAAGATGTTAGGCTCGAAGACTGGAAATCATACTCACATCACTACACAACGTTTAACCCACAAGCAGAAAAACCAGTATATCCATTAAATTGCTCAAACCTCAAAAACAAGATCTTTTTAAGACTTCGTTTGGGACACACCTACATCACCCATAGCTTCCTTATGACGAAAAGTGAGCCCGCAGATTGTCATCTGTGTAACAGCAATACACCGCTTTCTATCAAACACCTAATATTTGAATGTCCTACACTCAAAATGAAAACAAAACAACTTGCACCTAAAGAAAACCTAAACGGACTTACTTAGAAACCATACGGAAGTAAATGTAAATTTAGTTTCTGAAATCTGTAAGAACATAGAATAAGAAAATAGTATATAATAAAATAATGTCCTTAATTTTTTTTTTTTTAATACCCCGCTGAAAGCCCTGGTAGCTAGTGCTGTAATACTTTTTTTCTGTTTATATCAGTATTGTAATTTATTACTTATCAATAAAGTATATTATTATTATTAATATTTGTTGGCATTTGAAAAATATCTGAAGTCAATTATTCCCTTGAAATTCAATAAAAAATCGTTTGCTGTTTGAAAAACATACAAATTATTGCAAACGATACCTGATTAGGTATCACTCCAATTGTATCGTCTGGGCAATAGAGTTTCGACGATTATTGATTTACGTAAAGCAAATATTCAATTGTCAAAACGATATTATCGTGATGGTAGAAGATTAATGAAGTAACGTGAATCAAAATGTCATAAATGACTTTTTTGCAAAATATTGTGTTTGATGCCGGCAAAATTTTAAAATTGCAAAGTGGAATTATTTTAGTTCATCTTTGTTCCTTAGTTCATTAATAAAACATCGAAAGAATATATTATTGATAGGTCAGCTACACCAAAGCAAAGTACAATTTTAATCTTTGATGAAAGAGCACTCCTACTAGGCCAAGGGTTATAAGCCAAGTAGCAACCAATAAAAGTGAGTTGTTTATTTCGTCCCTTATTTTTGAAGTCAACTGCCTCATCCGGTTATTTCCACTTCGTATTTTTCGATTGCTGTACTATCACTATCAATACAAATGTTATGGAGGGCAGCACAAATATTTGCAAAAATTTTACGGGGGACGTAATTACTTTTCCTTTTTCAATAATAATTCTACATCGACACAGGAAAATGACATCATGTAAATATCTTTGTAAAAACCAATACACCTTTCCACAATATTTCTTGCTTTTGCGTGAGGTTCGTACAAAATAAGTGTAGAATGTAGATAAGTCGCTATTTATATACTTGGTGGCATTTGAAAAAATATCTAAAGTCAATTACTCTTGAAATTCAATAAAAAAAATTATGCGCTGTTTGCAAATCATACTAATAAATCAATGCAAAACGATTGAGATAGGGTTTCGACGATTATTGATTTACGTGAAGCAAATGTTCAATCATCAAAACGATATCGTCTGGACGATAAACGATTATTGAAGTGACGTGAATCAAAGCTATCGTCCAAACGCTATCGTCTGGCGATAATCGACGTACGGAACGAGTGTCCTGGAAATAGGTTCAGTTTCTGTTACTATGAGAGCGAAAAAATATTAATTTCAACTGTCGAATTTTTTAACAACACACAGAGCTTGTGATAATTAAAAAGATAAAAAACAATATAAAATAATGTGAATAACTAGAATAATTAAATTTTTTGAAGGGCTTAAAAATTTCCAAAATTCAAAAGCAAAAGCTTGTTGAAAATTATGGCTGATTATAGATTGACCTAAGGCCTCTATCAAAAAACAAAGACGGTGGGTGGAAACATTATTTGATTTTGAGGAGGAGGTCTTAAAAATAATGCACCTGTAACATGTTACGCCGGTCAAATTATTTCCCCAAAACTAGTGTTAAGCTAAACATTTTTTAAAAATGCCGCTGAAATTCCAATGAAATAAATTTGTATTATTTTGTTTTCCAGTATTTTGACAGCTTGGGGAAATCCAAAATTCCCATGAAATTAATAGCTACTAGAGGATACTTTTTCGCATGGATTTAGAGAACTCCATTATGCGGTAAACGGCGGAATGTTTTGTTTCTAAGTTTTCGATTCGAAGGGTTATCGCATGAGTTACGGAACATGGGCACAGGTTACATTTTACGATCTGACAATGGCAAGATTTTTCATACAAAATTATGCATCGTGACCTCCAAAATATTTAGTGCAACCCCCTGTCAATATAATGACAATATTCGTGAAGCCATTGGTGAAATACAGCTGCACACAATCGATAATGTGCTTAAAAATTGGACTGATCGTGTAGGCTACTGCATGGCCAGCCAAGGCAGCCATTTGAATGAAATTATTTTCCATTATTAACCGGAAGGATTGTACTTTCAAATAAAAAAAGAAATTTGAGAAAATATTCAGTAATTTTTTTTATAGCATTTTCAAAAAAAAAAAAAAAAGTTATTTGGCGGACCCTGTAGTACCTACTGCGACAATAAATTAAAATGTAGAAAATTCAACTTTCGTACCCTGCGTTCTCGTTATATCAAACGGACTTATTTTCTCTATGTGGAAACTTCCTTCCCAATAGTTTTATTGGCTATCGAATAGTGTTTACTTCGACCACCTACCTCTTAAGCACCGCAGGCACCATCGGGTTCAACAAATGTAACGGTCTGTAGTTCCTCTCGAAAACTATCTTTGATTGCGATAAAAGTTTAAGTTGTAGGTAATGTTTTCATTATTATTAACATTATTACGTTAAACAGTTTAAGAACTGTTACCATTTTGGTAGCATACATTTTAAGATTCCCTAACTATCAGCCCTATCCTGGAATACGGCGTATTTGAGATTATCTTCACATACTCGATTCATTTTCACTTTCCATACACCTCGTGAAATCCGCCGGGAGAGACTTTCTTATCGACAGGTATTTTCAATCAATGTTGGTCGGGAAATCAGATGTTTTGTATTAAATGGCTGCAGAGATGGAGCAAAGCAATTTAAAATGTATTTTACCGAAATGAAATTAAAAATAAATGGATAGTATAGGCTTATATTTGAGCAGAGTATATTTAACAATGTGGAAAGAGCATCCAACGACAGGAAAATGCGTGCATATCAGTGGCGTGGCGTGAATATTTTAAAATGGGAAGTCGAAGCAAAATTAATCACATACAAATATAAAAAAAAACACTCACACTACCTACCTTAACAGACTACCTGCAATTATCCACACAATCAGAAAATAAGACGGTAGAAGTAAATCGAATAGCTCGAAGAAGCGGGTGTCGAACACAAAATCCAACCCAATACTCAGGGAAGAAAAAAATTCTATGATGCCAAAAATTGAATTTGAGTGAAACGTTCGCATCGGCGTATTCCACGACAGGGGTATATTTACTTATATACTTCAAAATTATATCTGTCTATTGAGACGTTCTGTCCGATTCGTTGGTATGTATCACCACCAAACCCTTTTTTTCTCATTCTGTACTAATACAATTGACAAAACACAAGATGCACTGATAGTGTCGTTCACTAGTGGTATCAGGCGTTCCCACATTACAGCAGACAGGATCTGATACGGAATGTTAAGGAATATGGCACTCTCTGGTAATAGGCCCTGGCCAAGCTATGGCCTAAGTGTTTGCGGATCGTAGAAAGGCACTCTACCTACCCTCCACCTATAATTTTTTTTTTTTTTTTGTTTAAAATAACATAATACCTGTTTATATCATTCCAAATTGCTAAGGATTTACATGGATCTTTGGAGAACTGTCCAAGTGATAAAGTATTAGCAGATGACCCTAATGGGTTAAAAGTAACGCTAATGGAACATCAAAAACATGCATTGGCGTGGATGAATTGGAGAGAACATCAAAAACCACGTGGAGGTATACTTGCTGATGATATGGGCTTAGGTAAGAAATAAATTTCACTTTGATATGATTGAGTTGTTCATGTCATGTATATATTTTAGGAAAAACTCTTACTATGATAGCAATGGTGCTTGAATATAAAAATCGGGAAGACAACAAATCGCACGATGACGTTGATTTGGATGACGAAGATGAAAAAGAAAATAAGGGTTGGTCAACAAAAAACCGGAGAGACTGTGAGTATCTATTTATATAATCAACCTCTTATAGCTTAAAGGTAAACAAATTTAGTGGCGGCAATATAATCATAACGCCAGTGTAGTTTTGACAGTAATCCTCAAACGCCAAGTCTTAAAGGTTCATATAAACATATAAATAACAAATTTAAAGAGGTATCGTAAAACAAAAAGTTAAAAGGTATTAAGATTATAAGTTTGTAACGGACTTAAATTTTTTTAAAGACAGGATTACAGATTACAGATTATGCATGCTTTTGATCCACCTAATGTTTATGTGAAGAGAATTCCACAATCGTACAAAAAAAACAACTGTATTTCCGTAATTAAACAGTGATAACTAGTTTACCTTAGCATATGCGATGATTTGAGAGGTGTCTACCCAGAAATCGAGCAAAAGTGCAAAAAATTACATTTTGATTCTCGAACTGATAAATTACTACTGGAGCTATTGAATTGAAACTTTTTGCATTTGGAGGAACAGAATTTCCTCTTCAAAAACGTCGGAATAGTTTTTAAAAAAAAAACATCTCAACTATATTTCATTTAAAGAATTCTCAGAGGTATTTCGGAAAATTTGCATAAAATCGATTTACTATAGGTCAAACCATTATAAGACAGAGTAAGATACATCTGAGATCACTAGCTCAGCTAAATGGTCATATCCAAAACACCAATAACGTCCATACTGATCTTGCAAGGTTTGGATCTTGCTGGTTTGGAAAATACAAGTGTTTTAAAACAAACAATATTTTGAAATTTTGAACTACGTTTTTCATGTGAATATTGATGCACGTATGTTTCAATTTTTACTCAGAACAACAAAGTATCATATCAGCTAATAGATCCAATAAAAATATATATTTATTACGTGTATTTTGTCACCAAATACCGAGTTTAAATTACAATTTCAATAAAAGAAATCAAATGTGTATGTGGGTATGTGTAAGCAGATTTATTTCTGTGGCGTTTCGAAGGGATTTTGCATTTTTGTTCCGCTGACTGAAAGTAAATATGAGTGAGGGGTTGATAAAGATACTTTTCAAGATGTGGATCTAGCTAATATTACAGTTTAAAATTTGTTTACAGAAAAATATTTGAACTAATAAACAATACTACAAAAACAAAATCATGATATTACTCAGGATTTTCAGAAACCTTAAAATTTCATTGCTAAATATCGTTGTACAAAAGTTTATTATTGAATGGTGCATAGATAGGTACCCTTCACACAGTGAATATTATTGAGTCTGGGTGGATTGGAAGATTGGTGAATGGCGGTTTAGGCTAAAGGGAATAATGTAGCAGTGCGCTGTTGCCGTTTGTGGCCAATTATTATTTTTTGTGCGCTGTTGCCGTTGTCTTAGGCTTTATGAATTTTATTATTAAGCTAGCCATTATAATATTCCTACTTGGTACAGAAAAGCGTACAATAAGAGAAATCAGGTAAAATTAAATCTTAATAACCATTTGAGAAAAAGGCTGCCTAGGTAGGTAAGCAATTCATTTTAAATTGGTTTATCGGTTTTTTCATAATGATAGAAGCTAGAACTAATAATATGTATAAGGATAGAAAACCTGATATTTTTTCTAGCATAATAGATAGGTATGCAGAATTACATGGGTTGGGGTTTTTTTGACATGGGACTGCGGGAGCTCGATGTTTAATTAAAGCAGATATCAGCAATGTTATTCGTCATGATTTTGGAGATCACAACGAATGCCCACTCTACATAAAAGAGAATGACGTGAATTTAATTCCCATGATGAAATTAGATGGACTTTATGATACAGTGATATTTCCTACAAAAAGACTTATAATGAACGCAAAGAGTCTATATCTTGGATTCACTAACAACCTTGCCGAACTCTACAACTCTATTGTAGCTAAACTAGTAGGAGGAAAAAGAATCAACTTTTCACTTGGGCAAGGATATTCAGCCCAGGTGTACTGCAGCAGCTGTAAAGTTAAACTCTAATTGGCAGATCTCTGAACTGCTTAAACATCTATATGGACATAGCTCAAATTCCCTGGCAAAACAAATTGAAATTCGGCGACTCCGGAAAGCGTGTTACAAACCCACAAACGAAATGCGAGAAAGGTTTATCGTAAGAGCAAATCACTATCGCATAAACCGGACAGGTGTTGCCAAAGATGTTGGGTATGGTACCAGTTGCCACCAACCAGACATGGATGAAGACAAATTCATTGCAGAGAAAGACTGTCTAAAACAATCGCCAGCTTCTCCAGATGGACTTATCGACGACGATTCCTTGGTAGAAATAAAATGTCCATCAAGCATGGATGCGACCCTACGGATGCTATCAAAAAGAAAAAAAATTAAATACATAACGGTTTCTGAGGATGGTATCATAAAAGGTCTTAATAAAAGCCATAACTATTACTACCAAATTCAAGGCCAATTGTATATATGTAAGCGTGAAAAATGTATATTTGCAATTTGGGGTTGTAGTGCTTTTAAAATTTATATAGAATAATAGATGTCGATCACGATTTTTGGAAGAAAAATGATCGGACAGTTAAACAGATTTTACGAAAACAGTTTTTTACCAGAATTAGTGGATCCTCGTATTACTCGGAGAATGGAAGTGCGAAACGCACAATCACAGGATACTTGAGACCGACAGTGATTTAAGCTAATTAGGTGCAGCAGAGTAGCAGACACTACATTAGCAGTTTCCTATGTGTATTATTTTCTATTAAGTTCCAAAATAAATTAAATAAAGCTTTCAGCCATACGTTTGAGCGAGTTTATATCTTTGGAATGGATGGAAGGACCTATTCTATTTTGTCTGCAAAATCTCTAAGTAATACAGGGTCCGCCAAATAACTTTTTTTTTTTTGAAAATGCTATAAAAAATTACTGAATATTTTCTTAAATTTCTTTTTTTATTTGAAAGTACAATCCTTCCGGTTAATAATGGAAAATAATTTCATTCAAATGGCTGCCTTGGCTGGCCATGCAGTAACCCTACACGATCAGTCCAATTTTTAAGCACATTATCGATTGTGTGCAGCTGTATTTCACCATGGCTTCACGAATATTGTCCTTTAAAGCGTCAATTGTCTCTGGCTTGTCGGCGTAACACTTATCTTTTACGGCACCCCACAAATAATATTCCAACGGTGTCAAATCGCAGCTCCGAGGTGGCCAAACGACATCAGCTCTGCGGCTGATAATGCGATCTACAAAAACAGGGCGCAAAACATCGAGTGTAGCACGTAGCGCCGTCCTGTTGAAACCAAATGTTGCCAATATCATCCACTTCAATTTTTGTGAACAACAATTCGTTCAACATGGCCCGATAACGATCGCCATTGACTGTAACGGCCACTCCTTGCTCATTTTCGAAGAAAAACGGCCCAATTATGCCTCTGGACCAAATTCCGCACCATACAGTGACTCGTTTTGGGTATATCGGCTTTTCAATGTATGCGTGCGGGTTTTCTGTGCCCCAAATGCGACAATTTTGCTTGTTTACATACCCGCCAAGATATCGAACATACGGAGCTTCTCTACTTCCAAATTCCGTACGCAATTTTCGCACACATTCTGCAACATTACCATGATTTTCAAAGTAATGTTGCAATATTTCCCAGCGTTTTTGAAACGTATACACAACCATATTCGTTCAGCGGAAGGATAAAACTAATTATCTGTCAAATCAGATATGAGCTAAGTGTTACCATTCGCGAAATAAGCACTAGTTGAAAAAAAAAGTTAGATGGCGGACCCTTTACAAAATTATCACACATAATCAACATACGATACCTACAATCTACAAAACCCGTTCGTCATGCCATACACCACTAAAGGTTCGCCCACTAAAGTCCATTTGCAAGTGGATTGCAAGTGGATGCTATGTTGCCAAACAAAGAGAGATGGCGCTTCACGTTTACAATCTACAGAATTGGTATTCGGCATGGAGAAATCGTCTATATATTCTGTTTAAAACCATAGCAAAATAAGAATGAAAGACAGGATTTTGAGACTTGCATCATCAATTTTTTTATAAAGTTCCTAACTAGAGTTATTTCAAATGGATATCTGTATAATTCTTCGTCAACGAAATGCTAATTGTAAAAGGAGACAAATGTAATGAATGCATAATTAGAAAAAATTAACTAATAATATATTTTTTTTTATATATAGATACAAAAATAAAGACATTTTGAAAATAAACTTAAACTTTCTGCTCGCACATTACTCTTTTTATCCGTTTTTTTTTTCTTAGTTTTCAATTAGGTATGTTGCTGTTCTTTTTATAGGGTAAGCAAAAATATTTTCTTAGCCGTCGTAAAATTAGGAGATCAGGAGCGCTTTTTTGGCATAGCCGCTAACGATTTCATCCATATCGTTTACCATTAGAAATTGATTCAGTTATCCCGTAACTTGGTGCAAGTGGCCCTTAGACAGTTCCAGAAATTGTCTTTAAGCACCCTCACCATATTGACAAATGCCTTGAGAAGCGTTCACCTTCTACAACTTATTGCTTGCTCGTAGGTGAGCAAGAAACACTTTTATTAAAGTGTTACAGCTTTTACTAAACAAGAGAATTGAGTTCTTTCTGCACAAATTGAAATGACATTGATGTGGACGACATTTGGTTTCAATAAGATGGCTATCTGGCTCAAGTGATTAAACAACATTAAATTTTGTCCATGGGGTTATTTGAAGTCAAAGGTCTATGCCAAAAAACCACATCTACCTGTGTATTGAAGGAAAAGATTCATCGCTGCATCAACGAGTTTTTTCTAAAGGGTGATTTTTTAGCTGGTTTGGTTTTGGCAACACTGGTTTTGACAGCTGACGTGTGTTTAGTACCTTGTGTCACTGTCAAACAGCTTCAGTTTGGTTTGCAATTTAACCATGGATCGTCTTACAAATGAACAACGCTTGCAAATTATTGAATTTTACTATCAAAATTCGTGCTCGGTTCGAAATGTTCATCGCTGCTTTTTTATCGAAAAATTGTGTTCAGCGATGAGGCTCATTTTTGGTTGAATGGGTACGTAAATAAGCAAAATTGCCGCATTTGGAGTGAAGATCAGCCAGAAGCATTGCAACAGCTACCAATGCATCCCGAAAAAGCCACTGTTTGGTGCGGTTTATGGGCCGGCGGCATTATTGGGCCATATTTCTTCAAAGATGATGAGAATCGCAGCGTTACTGTCAATGGTGAACGCTACCGAGCGATGATAACAAACTTTTTTTTGCCCGAAATGGAAGTTCTTGACTTGCATGATATGTGGTTTCAACAAGACGGTGCCACATGCCACACAGCACGCGGAACAATGGCGCAATTGCGAGGCGAGTTTGGTGAACAGTTAATTTCACGTTTCGGGCCGGTCAATTGGCCGCCTAGATCGTGCGATTTGACACCATTAGATTATTTTTTGTGGGGGTATGCCAAGGCTAATGTGTATAGGGACAAGCCCGCTTCGATTGACGCACTGGAAGCCAACATCCATGCATTCATTCGTGAGATACCGGCCGATATGTGTGAAAGAGTATGCCAAAATTGGACTCAGCGGATGGGCTACCTGAGACGCAGCCGCGGTCAACATTTGCATGAAATTATCTTTAAACATTAAATTGCAAGGTTCAAGCTATCGATTCAAATAAATATTTCATTCATTTTTTCGAATTTTTTGTGTTTTTTTTTTAAAAAAAGTTCTAAACCTCTTAAAAAATCACCCTTTATTTAATTCCAATCTTGCGTGAATTTAGGGACACCCTTTATAAAAATCAATGAAGTTGTGTTTTGTTTGTTTCTTCGTATTCTGTATGCTATGGAGTCTTAAATCATCCAACCGATTAAGCACAAATTTGGACTCATTCATCGTTATTGCGGGATAGGAAACAACGAAATTCTATATCTTGACATATATGACAGCTTTAGTCTTGAAGTTTGCTAAATGGACATTGGACATATATCGCCTATTGTAGCGCATCCTGCATGTGTTAGCAATAGAAAAAGGGGTGTGACACCTCCCATATAAATAAATAAAAACATTTATCGGAGCCAAAGTTATAAAATTTAGAATAATAAAGCGTATTGTCCCAATAAGTTCTTTGGCGAGACAATACGAATGGTAGTTGTAGCAAGATTTTTATAAAATATGATTTCATTCATAGTTATGATACTGCATGAAATTAAAATGGAGAGATCTGTCTGTATCACCATTACATATGATTTAAATAGAAGCCTATATTTATTTCGCAGCACACATGTATTGTACTATACTTTTTGGTTTCATTAAGAATTATTATTATCGGCTGGACTTTTTTTTTTAATTATTATTTGCATTTGTTAAAAAGATAAACTCAGAACATAATATATAATATTTATTTATTTTTTATAGATTGAGGTGTAGAAAACTAAAACTGTTTTTATTTATTAGATTACACTGGCGGGACACTAATCGTTTGCCCAGCAAGTTTAATGCGGCAATGGGAGAATGAAGTAGAAAATAAAGTGATTCGGCATAAGCTAAGTGTGTGTGTTCATCATGGAAACAATCGAGACACTAAACCACGCCACTTAGCTACGTATGACATTGTCGTTACAACTTACAATATAGTCAGTCGTGAGGCAAAATCACAGGGTGCTCTATTTTCTATAAATTGGAAACGAATAGTTCTTGATGAAGCGCATTTTGTGCGCAATCACAAAAGTCAATCATCTATGGCAGTATGCGAGTTAAGGGGAAAATTCCGTTGGGTGCTTACCGGTACACCAATACAAAACAAGGAAATGGATGTGTATGCGCTACTTAAATTCATCAAGTGCACACCGTTTGATGATTTGAGCCATTGGAAAAAGTGGATTGATAACAAAAGTGCTGGCGGTCAACAGCGTTTGAACACATTGATGAAATCATTAATGCTGCGAAGAACAAAAGCCCAGTTACAGCAGCAAGGAAGTCTTATGTGTTTACCAGAACGGGATTGCAAACTTATCGAAGTGAACTTAGATAAGGATGAAATGAATGTGTACCAAAAAATTATGACGTACTCCAAAACGCTTTTTGCACAGTTCTTGTATCAGAGAGCGGAGAAAAATAACGACCTTTACTTTAATGATCAAGGAAACCGGCCAACGTTTATGCAATCGAAGGATCCCAATGGAGCGTATCACAAAATGCATCAAAAATTTTCAAAAATGCATCATGGGGAAAAGGAAGTAAAATCGCACGAAATTTTGGTGTTGTTGCTGCGCCTTAGGCAAATATGTTGCCATCCTGGATTAATAGATGCGGTAAGATTTCTATTCGTATTTTTAATGCTTCAGATAATATTGACTTACACATATCCAGAAGCTACCATTGCGAAACACTTATATACAATTACTAAAAGTAACCCTTTTTGCTCCCTGTTCATATTATTTTTCTTTGTTCGTAATCCACAAACGAATCAATCGATTTTGATATTATTTATTGGGTTGGAAAATAATAAAAATGTGCGATAGTGCGTAGCAACATGTATATCACTAATCTTGTTTGCCCATTCTAAAACTTATATAATTTGGTTCGAGGGTGGGTTAATGGCAATTATAATCACTAATAAAAACATTTTAATCAAAATCAAAATTTCTGTTTACTTGATTGCCTTCACATTCTAGAAGGTTTCGGGCGCGGACCTGAGTCTTAATCAATATGCCTCCCCAGCCATCTCCAGCGCTGAATATATCATTATAATAAGTCGAGTACTAATGGCATTCTGCACAAAAAGACTCGACACACTTCTTGGTTTACATCAGACTCGTCCGTTTGCAGTGAACATTTGTTTTTGTTTTGTATATTTTTTATATATTTTTTTAAAGATTAGATTCAATTGCAGACGAGACCGGTGAACTTCAGATTTTGGTGGAGTTATTGGCTGTTTGTTTTTGTGCCGTACTTCCTGTGACTACATACATTCGACTGGCCTGTAACTAATGGTAGCGTAATCGGGAATATGAACTAGTTTTTCATTTTATCTACCTCAAATTCACGAATTGTAACAGTATTAGCCTTCATGGAACGTCGATCGAAAGATCGGCAATTATAATCACAAACTTAGGGCCCGAACATCGACAAAAAAACCATCTTCCAACTACGCTCAATCTAGGAGAACGCCCAAATATTTTAAGTCTATAACAATCCCGTATATGTTTGATAAACTTAGTAACGTTACACTTTTCATAAAATCGGCACAACTTTTTGGCTACGCGAAGGATATGGGTTCCATCTGATTGAATTATTTAAGAAACGATAGATTTAACTAATAACTTGAAGAATGTGCGTTATATATACGCTCGTATCTATACTGCTTTTCGCAGTATTACACTGTTTTTAAGACTCCAAAACTGCATACCGCTTTTTTTTTTCAAAATATTGCATAATGTAACTTAAGATATTCATGCGTTGATTTGTTTGAATTGCTTCAAAGGACAAATACAAATAAAAAAAACAGGAGATATAGAAATGAAAAACGAAGACAATTCACATGATGGAAATGAATTGCTCGGTGGTTAATTTGTTAACTTTGTCAGTTTACATTGGATAAAGTGTATACTGCGCAAAATACAGGTACAATAATCTATTTACTGTTTTTTTTTTTTTAAATTTGTTTAGTGAAATATACAACTTTTTTTGTCACAAAAATGGATACGGGCGTTAGTTATATACTATATAAGATACCGCGCAAGTACAAGTTCTAAAAAAAAGTTAATTTTATCCAAATCATACTTTGGTTAATATTTTAGTTTGAAGGAAATTAAGTTGAGAAAGAAAATGCAATTTCGTCTCTTCTACACATAGACGATCGTCCTATAGGTTTATTAGGGTCATGCATAGCTAATCGCAATAATTAATTTTAATGATTTGTCCTACATTTTTCTTTGACAACAATTTTTTTGACTATCTGTAAATGAATTCACAATGTTTTACTTTCAGATGCTGGAAGATGAAGATGAAAGTCTACCTTCAGAATCGGATGCCATCGAGCCAGATATAGATTTACTTGAACAGCTTAATAAGCTGGCAATCAATAATGACTCTGGCTCAACCTCGCAGTTAGTCGATAGTTTTAATGATGATGCCCAACATGCAGTTATTTCCAAAGCTTCGGCTAAAGTGCTTCAAAGGTCAAACCCCGTATTTGATTTAAGTCACCCTAGTTCCAAAATGAAAACAGTGTTACAGATATGCGAAGAAAAAGTCTTAAATTCCACCGATAAAGGTATTATTATATCGCAATGGACAAGTGTTCTCAATATCCTGAAAAAACATCTCGAAGCGAAAGGTGTTCGTACTTTGTCGCTCAATGGAAGCATACCAGTAAAAAATCGACAAAATATTGTTACAGAATTTAATGATCCCAAAACTAAACCAAAAATTCTTCTTCTTTCATTGACTGCGGGTGGTGTTGGTCTAAATCTCGTAGGCGCTAATCACTTACTATTGATAGATCTGCATTGGAATCCACAGCTTGAGTCACAGGCGCAAGATCGAATTTATAGAGTTGGTCAAAAAAAACATGTATATATATACAAATTTATGTGCAAGGATACTGTTGAAGAACGCATAAAAGCATTACAAGACCAAAAATTAGCAATTGCTAATGATCTTCTTACGGGTGCAAAAGCTTCAGAGGGAAGCAAACTTTCAATTGATGATTTAAAGGGTCTGTTTGGATTGTAAGACTTATAAATAAAAATGTATATTATTAATGTGAATGTGTTTTGAAATACGATTCCCTATTTTAACAAACTTTTTAGTGTTTTTTTTTTTGTCCATATATTCTGTTGTGTATACGTACACGTGGCCTCCAATGTGACGGTAAATTCAATGTCTGTGTCTAGTTGTTTTGTTTTTGTTTATGGTATGTATCTGGCCTATGCGGTATTGGATTGGGCGCTCTCAGAGCACTTTTTTGCTCTCAGGGCTCTTTGGTACAAAAAGAGCACTTTTGCGAATCTAGATATTTTCTCATGTGGTATTCGTTTGGGCTTCTTCAGATTTGCCCTCAGATTTCAGATTTCGTGTGCCTAATCGAACATAAAAACGCTCTTGCTCTTTTTTGTGTTGATATTCGTGCGACTTGAATATGTGTAGTCTTCGACACTTTTCTATGCGCTTTCCATTCACTGGTTACATTTTATATTAAAACATTCGAAATTTCCTTTCCGATTGATTTCTAAATATTTGTACACAAATAATTTACGAAAATAGATTCACGCAAATGTAAACAAACTCAAACGCACTTTTATTGGTAAATCTGAAGCAAATCTAAGAAAATATCTAGATTCGCAAAAGTGCTCTGAAATCTGAAAAAGATTGCTTTTTTTGAACCAAACGAACATAAAAATTGCTCTGAGGGCAAAAAAAGTTTTACAGAAATCGAATTGAAAATAAATTTATAATGAAGGCGAAAGCCATCAATACTACGGCCTATCTGAGAAATAGATCACCAACAAATATTGCTGGAACTTTAACACCATATGAGCTTTGGTCAGCTCGGAAGCCCACAATTTCCCATCTTAAACTATTTGGATCTAAGGCTGTAATGTTAGATAAGAAATCAGGTCGCTCAAAGTTTTCTGCTAAAGGAAAAGAGTTATACATGGTTGGTTACTCTGACGAATCGAAGGCGTATCGTCTATTCGATCCTAGTACAAGGAAGGTGGAAAAAAGTAGAGACGTCATATTTTTTGAGGATTTTCAGAAAATGTCCAATGGTAACGCGAGCGATTTTTTAACCACTGAACTACAACATCAGCCACAATCCCAGACAGAGCAACAACAATCGAGTGAACTGTCAGATGGAAGTTAGGAAGAGGGAGAGAAGCCCCAAGATCTGGACTACGTTAGAGGACCAGGACGTCCAAGGATAATTCGCACAGGCAAACCCGGTCGTCCAGCAAAACAGTTTAATGTCATCGAAGCTGTGCATTCTGTGGAAGTTTCAGCCAACCCAATGACGGTTGAAGAGGCAATGTCGAGTGCAGACGCAAGCAAATGGAAGGATGCTATGAATGCTGAAATGAATTCACTTTTGAAAAACAACACTTGGGAATTGGTTGACCGTCCCGAAAACGGTCAGGTGATTGGCTCCAAATGGGTTTTCAACATTAAACGGAATGCAGATGGTTCAGTCGATAGATTCAAATGTAGGCTCGTTGCGAAAGGTTGCGCTCAAAAGTACTTGGAGACTTTCTCACCAGTTGTACGTTTTTCAACGATTCGGTTGATAATCGCTTTAGCTGCGGAACGGGAACTTCTTTTACATCACTTAGACGTGACGTCCGCATACCTGAATGGTGATTTTAGGGACACGGTTTTCATGTCACAACCGGAGGGTTTTATAAACGCTCACAATCTTAACAAGCTGCTAAAATCATTATATGGCCTCAAACAAGCAGGCCGGGAGTGGAACAAACGATTGGACGGTACTTTGCAAGCTATCGGTTTTTCAAGATGCAACGGCGATAACTGCGTTTATATAATGAACAAGGAGAACAATTTTAATATTATTGCGATTTACGTAGATGATATTTTGATAGCATGTTCTAATGAAGAGTCTGTACGTGAAATCAAGCGACAAATTTGTAACGAGTTCGACTGCGTGGACAAGGGAACTCTCAAATACTTCTTGGGAATTCAAGTTGAGCGAAATGGACTAAAGGGATCAATAAGTATTCATCAAACAACAGTATATACTAGATGTACTGCAACGTTATCGGATGGAAACTTGTAGGCCTCAGTTCACGCCGCTGGATCCAGGTATCAAGTTGCGGAAGTGTAATGATTCCACGTGTAAGAGAGATGTCCCGAGCTCTTATCAATCGCTTATTGGAACCCTTCTTTATTTGGCTGCATCTACTCGCCCGGGTATAGTTTATACAATAAGCCAGCTATCCCAATTTAATACTGACCCACATGCAGAGCATGCAGTTGCTCTGAAGCATTTGTTGCGATATGTCAGTACTACTTGTGGTGCGAAGCTTACTTACACAAAATCATCTGAAGATCTTAAGGGCTATGTTTTTATATTGTGAGGCGCCGCTATTTCTTGGGAGTCGAAAAAACAATCATCAGTTGCTCTCAGTAGTATACAGAAGCTGAGTACATGGCTTTGTCTCAAGGCAGTATATTTACGAAATTTAATTTTAGAATTGGGTATCAAATTAAAAATAATCATATTGTTCTTTTTAATGACAATATAGGGGCCCAACAACTTGCGAAGAATCCGGTGCATCACCCCAGAACAAAACACATAGACACCCGGTATCACTTTGTACGAGAGCTGCTCCAAGAAGACGTCATCAAGTTAAACTATCAATGCACGGGAGACATGATTGCCGATGTATTTACCAAAAATTTGGCAAAGCCAAAACATATGAAATTTGTATCTTTAATGGGCTTGTCAACTTAATAATTTTGCTTGATTAATAATTTAGATAGTATTGCATTGTGGGCGAATGTTCAAATAGTTTTTTACACCACTGCATAATCATTGAAACAGTAGTAACACAATACTCTCTCTCTCTTGAAACTTAACTGAACTTATGTACACTATTCACGCATTTCTTGCATTTGCCCAAATCTTTTTCTGTTCATTCGCTTCCCTTACCTACCTGAATAAAGGTCTAAAAATTAAACACGGCTTGCGTTTTATTCTGCAAGAATAACCTTTCTCTAACACTCAAGGAGATTGTTGCAAAATTCTGAAAAGTAGCAAAAAAAAAAAAAAGAGCAGTGAAAGAAAAAGTGTCATTTCTAAGACTGCTCTGCAATTTAAGAATTTTCGCACAATATTTAACAAGTATTGGCTTATATCTAACATTATAATCGTGTTCTGATAGATAGCCACGTTACATTTTAAAGATATTTATTTGGAAATCCCAGTTTTTGACAAATTTGCGAATTGCCATTCAAACTATAAAAAAAGGAAAAACGTAGCAACAAATTGTATCAGGGTCCTCGAAAAAGGTGCCAAATTATCGCACAACGGTCCGATTCAGAACTTTCCCTAGCGACATTGCGGAAAAAAACCGCACAAAATCAAGTCTGTTTTTTTTTTTTTTTTTGATGCCAACAATTACCGCACAATTGATCGCAAACTCAAAATATTGCATGCATTTTGGGGACACCCTTGAATATGTTGAATTACATCGTCGGTATGGTACCTCATGCCAGTGAAGTAGTTTGTGACTATATTTAATGGCGTTTTCGATTGAAGAAAAGGATTGCGCTTCCTATCAAGAGACCAGTTCCATTGAAGAAAAAAGGGCACTTCCATGTCAATTCTCAACACTACAGAAGAGTCAGGGATACTTTTAAAGAATTGCATTTCATTTTCATTTTGAATTCATTTTTTATTATTTTCTTCTTTAACTTACTTACTAGACAAAAACGATTAAATCTAATTTAAAACTAACATTTATCTTATTCTAGCTTACTGGCTATAAGCGAGCGCTCTAAACTTATCAATATACTTAAAATTATTTCCTTTCGGCCTAAAATCTATCTATATTTAATTTTGTTTATTTTTTATTCTTCAAGAAACTTTGAAAAACTTGAATTCTTAATTATTTTTTTTTTGTTTACAACTAATTAAAACTACCTAAGCTACTTAGCCTAAATTACCTATAATCAGGGTGGTGAGCAATCTCATCGATTGGTCACCATCCTGATCGCGTCCATGGGCGCCTGACAGCCGCCCAAAGGGTTCATCATAGTGCTGCCGAGACTCGAACGATGCTTACAGCCTCGCTCGGGTCTCGGTGGCACTATTCATGTTGGCTAACCCGGCCCCTCCCAAAGACCCCCTACTATAAACCTAAACCTACAAGCTTAATCTAGCTTAAAACTAAGGAGTATTCTAAGTAAGTAGCGCACCGGCCCGGGAGAGCGTATCCACCCTCACCTGTTCATCAAGCCACCGAAATTCGGTGAACTGCTTGAACGTATCGACCCTGTCCCGTTCCGCAATTGCGGTGCTAAAACGGAGGAGCTCCTGAGCATTGGCGGCGTACCCGTCGTGGATGAGCCGCTTATCCCTCGCGCCGCGGTGGCGTCTCACCATCTTTTGTCTGGACTAACCCTTTCATGTCTACATGAAGAAATGCCTCAGACGGGATAAAGCCAGACCGAAGCGTACTCTCGTGGTACATTAAATTGGGGTAGTAAGCCCCTGAGATCAGGTTATTATCACTGACCATCGCCCTTGCGACGTGCCTCCGAATCACCTTAATAAGGAAATTGTCAATCCTATTCAGCCGAGCCCCATTGTATAGGGTCCCGTTGGGATACTATTTTATGTACTGAGATTCAGGAGTGCTAAACAACCCTAGACAGGCCCTGAGACACTGTCTCTCAAACACCTGAATCTTTTCCATATAGGACGGCGCTATATTGAACCACATGGGACAGCCATAAGAAATGATAGGTCTTATAAGGGCCACGTAGCAAATGACCTTCACCCTGGAATCAAGTTGACTGTTGTGAAACAGTCTCCTTGTCAGAGCGTAGGCCCTTTTAGCCCCAGCAAGACAAGCATCTATATGTTTGTCAAAATACAGATACTGGTTGAACCAGATGCCAAGATACCTCACCACGTTTTTCACCGCCAATGGTCGCCCCTGCTGTCTAATAATTGTTAATTGTTTCCAGGTTTTTGTGGTATCCCCAGAGGCCCTAGCCAATGGAGTTCTGAACAGGATTGTTTCCGATTTTTGAAAATTGATTTTCAACTTCAAATCATCGCAATACCTCTTACTTTTGTTCGAAGTCACGCTGCAGAAGGATGTTAATGACCTCGATTTTTGGTCCTGACCTGTACGCCACTAAATCGTCTGCGTACGCTATAGCATGTCTGAGGGAACCCACCAGATCACTTGTGTAAATATTAAACAGGACCGGAGGATTCACTGCTCCCTGTTGTAAGCCGTTTTTAATTTCGAAAACCCTGCTCGAAGTCACGTTGCCAGCTTTGACAACGAACTTCTTTCCCATAAGCATGTCGTAAATCATATATAGCAGAGGTTTTTGAATGCCCAATCTGGTTAGCTTATAAAAGAGCCCCTCAAGCCAATTTCGACGCAGCATGAATAGTGTCATGCCCCTCTCTGAAGCCAAACTGGTTGTCCGGAATAATTTTATTTTCCTCAACCCATTTTAAAAGAGATCTATTGACGACTTTCTCGAATACCTTGCTAACATTCGGGAGCAAACTAATTGACCGGAGATTATCAGGGTTTGTCCTATCTTTATCCTTTTTCGGGATAGGGTGTACCACCGCTATTTTCCACTGCTCCGGATAATATGCATTATTCAGCGCATTGTTAAATAGCGTGGCGAAAATATCGATCGCCTCTAGCGGCAGGTGTCTTAATACGACGTTTGGGACACCGTCAACTCCCGCCGACTTTTTGTTTTTAAGTGATTCAAAGATGCAACGAAGTTCATCTCTACTCACGAACAGATGAGTATTTGCATTGGCGATTGTGCCATTAGCACGGTTGTCGTCATTGAACACGGTGAAACCGTTGTTCTTGGATCGCCAATCTTGAATCGGTCCGCAGGTAAAAGTGGTTAAGAAAGGCTCTCTCCTCGAGGTCGCGGTTACGGCGAACAGGGTTGTTCACCGTATACACAGTCTCAAAGAAAGCTCCCATCAGATCCACCCTCTCCTGCGGGTCTTCGACCACGAAAAAACCGTCGTTCGAGTCAGCACTTTCCGGACTTATGCCAGCAGTCAGTCTGTTCTCGTTCGTCCGAGGTATTCGAACACATGAAATATCGTTATGATCTTTCCGCCTGAACAGTTTATTTAATTGTGGGATTATATTCGGACTACTGGATTTTATAGCCCGAATTTTGCTGCCCCAATACAAACTTACAGATTTTCTGTAATTTTCGGTGATCAACTGTTTCAAGTTTTTGATCATCGAATTCAGTGTTCTTAACTCGGGATCGTTCCTGTCAGTGAACTGTCTGTGTAGCCGTTTAAGCCTCGAGAGCAGTCTACTTTTATGTCTGTACAGAGCATCGATTGTTGCGTTTCGATACTTTTCATTTTGTTCTTCGTCTGTGGAACGTCCTACCCGGGGTATAGTCCGCTCCATTGTCTGTTTGATGACGACATTCATTTGCCGTAAATGACTGTCGATCTCATCGTTCGTTAAGTTCCTGTTTGTCGGTGGGTCGAACTCGCATGAGCGTATGTCGCGTTTTAACACTCTGGAGAAGCGCTTTTCGGTAATCGAAAGAACGCACTTGGTCGTACTGCTCCAGCTGCATCTGCTCGTTCGGGATCCGTATTACGGCGGCAAGTCCGTAGTGATCACTATCGTACTCAACCGTTCGTATGCAGTTCCGCGTGCTTAGATCAATGTTTGTTAGTTCTAGTCTTTCGTCAACTAGCGCCAAGTCTAAGAAAGAACCATCTCTAGGGAAAGACGGGATATCCGTCGCATACAATTCGAGTTTGTACTCAATCATATTATGACGCCACCAGTCGTGGAACTAGTTGCCTCTAGGGTTCGGATTATCGTTTCCCCATGCCGCATGCTTAGCATTGAGGTCTCCGCCAAAAAAAGTAATAATTATCTTCCGAATGAAGCTCCAAGCAACGAAAAAGCGTCTCGATCTCATTTAAAAATTCAATGCGTTGAGGAGATTCAGGTGCGTAAACCGACACCACATACATCCGCCTCTGGCTATTGAGGGGAATGCATACGATGCATGCTTCCAACACCTGGAACCTGCGCACGTCCCCGCTATATATGACCTTATGGCGCAAGCCTTTACGTATTGAGATAGCGACACCACCTCCCTGTGTGGAGTTGGGCCGGTCTCTTGTAACTACACAATAATATCTATAGCCCAATTTGTGTTTCGGAGTTAGCTTAGTTGCGCCAACCAGAAGCACATCTGGCTTTCAACAAATTGGAAAGACTGATCCTTCTATCGACCCGGATTAGTGAATTATTATTCACCGCAAGGATCTTTAAGTTTACCTCGTCCAGCGTACCCATCATGTTTATGGCGCGGCAAACTCGGACCTCATTTTTCGAGCCTGCACATTCTGTTTTACCTGCTGATACTTGGCACATCCCCTGAAATTAGCAGGATGTCCTGAGCTGTTGCAGAGTACACATGAGAGCTGGTTTCGATCTTCTACCCTATCGCTACCTAAAGCACATTCCCCATGTTTGTGGTCCTTGTTGCACTCAACGCACCTGAACTGCATGTGGCAGTTAGCTGCGGCGTGCCCGAAACTCTGGCAGCGCATACATTGAAGTACACGATCTGACCTCTTTAATTTTTCCCAACGTTCTGCATGATAGTAAAGGAATCTGATCCTTTTTAAACTATCGATTTTGCTGTAGGGTGTTAGTTGCACCAAAAAGGATGGCTGTTTGCGGCTACCACCCCTGTCGTCGCTCTCATAACTTTTAAGCTCCTTCTCGAGCTCCTCTATCTTTGAATTTGGGTCTATACCCTTAAGCAACACCGTTTGTCGCTTTTCTCCTTTTGGACTGTACGTAAATTACTCTGTTTCCGCTTTCGCCGGAGCGGTGCGCACCTTTTTATGCTCCTCCATATATGTGCAGATAATTATGTGTTTTGTGGCGTTAAGCCGTTTTACATAAAAGTTCTAAGTAACTAACCTATATAATCTTATACTATCACTAATATCTAAATTACTTACGTTAATTGGTACTAAATACTTTATCTTTTTTCGTCTCTTGTTGTTGCTGTTGTTGTTGTTGTCTCTGCTGCTGCTGTTGCGGCGGCTGTTGTCTCTGCTGCTGTTGCTGCGGTGGCTGTTTCTGCTTCTGTGTCTGTCAGAGGTCCGAAGTTAGTTGTTGTTGCTGCAGTGGCTGTTTGTGTGCTAGCTGATTTTTTCGATGCTGTTGTTGCTGTTGCTGAAGCAGTGCTTGTTGGTGTTGCTGCTACTTAAGCTGTTTTTGTTTGTGTTGTTGCTGCTCAGCTTGTAGTTGCTTCAGCTTTTGCTGTTGTTGTTGCAACTTTTGCTGGCGCAACTTTTCTCTTTTTTCGAGGAGCTCCTTGATGAGCCGATCAAGCTGGGCTTCCTCGTCTTCTTCTTCGTGTTGCTGTTGTTGTTGTTGCTTCGAGTTGTCTACGGCGTCCAGTAACTCTTGGAATGAGTTACCTTCGCCCACGTACCGACCTTCGCCCCCTTCAGATTCGTACGAGTAATTGTGTACGTCATCCTCGTCTAACTCGGCCTCTTTCATGTTTGCCTTTGACGTCATCGCCTTGCTTTGGCTTCCTCTTTGCTGATAAATTTGTTGTGGGCTTCAGCTTTCGTCGCCTCTTTTCGACTTTTGTCGGTTCCTGCGACTGTACCCACTCGTATGTTTTGGGTGCTGCTACTACTGCTTGCGTTGTTGTTGTTGGTGCTGCTACTACTGCAGCACTTGTTGATGCTGATACTGCTGCTGTTGTTGTTGTTGTTGCTCCCACTTGCCTCGTCATGCGCTTCGGCAACGGGGCATCTCCTTGCTGGATCATTGGCTGGCCAGTGTCCATCGCCTGATTGCCTTGCAGCACTTCCACTTTGGTTTGGGTTGATTATTACTTTCTTATAAAAAGTTTTTCCCCCGCAGGGACTCGAACCACGCTCTACTTGCGTCAGAGCCGATGCTACTTACTTACTTTACTTAAAAATTCATTTTTATTAATTTTTTTCATTAAACTTACATACACTGCGCGTCATCAGGTTAGCACACATTCATCAGTCTAATATAATTGATTCTTATTTTGTTGTTGTTAACTTGCAGCTACTTTTTTGTTTTCTATTTTACTCATCTTTGTATGCACTGTCACTGGTAAAGAGAACATGCGATAACAATATACCGTTATATGGTTTTTGCTATTTTCTTTTATTTTAAATCGAAAAATGTGCTTAATTTTTGCGTCATCAGGTTAGCACATGCAATTTGTCTTTCATTTATCTTCGGAATTTGAACACGTATTGAAACCAAATTTGATTTACTTCTCAAGTGATCTATTTTCTTTAATATGGGTAAAGGAAAAGCGCTATCGGTTGAAGAGAAAGCAAAAATCAAAGCCTATGAAGAGTTGAGGCTTTCAATAACGCAAATATCAAAAAAAGTCGGCAGAAGTCGAAAAGCTTTATAGAATTTCTTACGTAATTAGTCGGGTTTTTGGTCGAAATAATAAAGGCGGTAACCGTAAAGTGATTTCCGATGCTGATAAGACAGCAATTTTGAGAGAAGCATCCAACTCTCATGAATCGACCGCAAAGATCAGGGCAAATGTTGGTGTTGAAGCAAGCTTATCTACTGTTTAAATGGTGATAAGGAATGCTTCACATTTGAAGAGACTGAAACTTAAGAAAAAACCACCACTTAACTATGCTCGAAAAGAAATGCGATTCAATTTCGCACGAGAGCACATGGCCGGGAACCTGATTGGCGCTATGTTGTCTTTTCGGATGTAAAGAAATTTAATTTGGAAGGACCCGATGGATTCAATTATTATTTGCATGATCTTCGGAAGGAGGAACACCAGTTGGATCGACTTCATAGTTCAATATTCTACCAAAGAGGAATTAATTGAAGGCATTAAAAGAGCTTGGACAGCCATTTCTTTGATTTATATTGGAAAGTTGTACGACAAGCTTCCCAATCGGATCTATGAGACTATTCTCAACAAGGGAGGATCCACTAAAATTATAAAAAAAAATGCTTAAGTAAGTTAATATATCATCTTAAACTAAGTGTTTACCTGAAAAGTTTGAAAAAATTGAAATAAAGAGATGTGTACTAACCTGATGACCCAATATAAATTGTTAATGTTTCGGATGATTTTGAAAAAAAAATATAAAAAAATATTGGCAAATAGTGAAGCATTAATATTTGTTTTATTCAATTGAAAATTGATTTGTTAATAATCCCTAGAATTGTAAGAATTTTACCTCTTTTAGTTTTAACAGAAATGCGCGGAAACTATTAAAAGCAGGTCTGTGCTAACCTGATGACGCGCAGTGTACCAGACAAAAACGATTAAATCTAATTTAAAATTAACATTTATCTTATTCTAGCTTACTGGCTCCAAGCGAGCGCTCTTAACTTATCAATATCCTTAAAATTATTGCCTTTCGGCCTTAAATCTATCTATATTAAATTTTGTTTGTTTTTTTATTTCCAAGAAATTTTATAAAACTTGAATTCTTTTATTATTATTTTTTTACTTACAACTACTTAAAACTACCTAAGCTACTTAACCTAAATAACCTATAATCAGGGTGGTGAGCAATCTCATCGATTAGAGCCGATGCTACACTCCACTGAGCCAAATGGCTTATTGGATTTCGATATCCAAAAACACTATTTCTGACTTTTGATTTCGCTTACACTGCCTCACTAACAAAGTCGTCTGATCACCACGGATGCTGAAGAGCGACTGTTCTTAAAGAATTGCCCTGAACTCACCAACACACACTAGCAAAATACGTGGGTAAAGCTGGTACCGCCACATTGGAATTTTGCCAAACAAAGTACAGGGTGTCCGCCGGGTAGGTATACTAATTTGTTTGTTTATAATTTTTGATTAAATGAAAGGGAATGGATCTTATATTGATAAATGTTTTATTTAATGTCGGCAATTATGTATGGAATACAATATCAGGTAAATATCCGCCTCTGTCAGTCTCACAAATGCGAGCCCTTTTGAGCATATTTTTTATTACATTCTCACACATTTCACGCGGTATTTCATTAATTTCATCACGAATATTTTGTTTGAGTTGCTCAAGCGTTTCTTGTTTGTTTGCATAAACCTTGCTTTTCAGATATCCCCACAAAAAGAAGTCCGGAGCAGTCAAATTAGGCGACCGTGGAGGCCAATCAACATCACCATTTCTTGAAATAACCTGTTGTGGAAAGAGGTCTCGCAGTAATTCCATTGTAATCCTGGTTGCACCGTCTTGTTGATACCACATGTTAATCAAGCCCAAAGCGTGATGTTGTGGTCCATGCTTGGGCCTATCACCTACAGACCCTCTTTCTTCGAAATCATTCACTACACGATAAATAGTGAGTTTTGTTGGCACGATGTTTCTCCCAAAAATTTCAAAGTAAGTTTCTCATCGTCACAGTAATCGATGATTGATTTTGATAAAATGTTTTAAAGATTAGAACACGTTGGTTTATCGAATATTTTTCCATAATAAATTCGCCACGTGTCTACTTCACGACCGCCAAATATGAACTGTCAAGACTAATGTTTACCAAAATGGCGGCAAAACAAAGTAGTATACCTTCCCGGCGGACACCCTGTACGTGGGAATTAGTTGCTATTTAATTGCTCTTCGGGAAGTGGGAGATTTTGTGGCGGTCCTAGCTTACCGGTAGATTTGGGAATGCCATAATGACTTTTGAAGGATTTGTTTTTGCCCATAACTATCACCGATTTAATTGTTGTGGGGAAATGGGCCAAGCCATTCGCGCACAATTTCAAATTTACGTTTCTTGTTCGCTAAAAACCTCTTTGGGTTTTCAAGGAAAAGCAACAAAATTAGGAAAAAATAAATACAAAATGAACCCATACGAATTTTACTGCGCCACATATCTTAAAAGCAGCGTACATTTGTGAGCTACTACCAGATTCAATCAAATGTTTTGTCGCTCTTCTCTTAGTTAACGTTCAAATTCAACCTAGCCACATACATCAAAAGAAGCGCCTATTCATTAGCTATCAACCCGTAGAATAAAATACATCGTCTCTCTTCTCTAAATGTATCAAAAAGTAAAAAGTTCATTTTCCCACCAAAAAAGTAAGCTAATAATACCAAAATAAAAATTTGCCAAAACTTAAAAGTCATAATATCCCTTTCTTATCCTACTATGGCACGTACCTCAAATGAAGCGAGTATTCATTAGCTACTAGCCCTAGCTACTAGCTACTCAAATAATTAGTTGCTCTTCGATAAATATGTAAAAAACAAAAAGTTCATTTTGCCAAAAAAAGGAGAAGTTACCGAAAGTACAAAAAAAAAAAATGGGGAACTTGAAAAAACTTATATATTCCGATTGAATTCCTTTTATAAGCTATGTGGTAAGCTTATAAGAAGCGTGGATTCATTAGCTATCAACCTTTAAACTCAAATAATTAGTTGTTCTTCGATAAATATGAAAAATATACAAAAAATCATTTTGCCGAAAAAGGCAAAGATACTCCTAGTACAAAAAAAAAGATTCGGAAATTTGAAAGAACTCATACATACATAGCTCATTAGAAGCGTGGATTCATTAGCTGTCAACCATTAAACTCAAATAATTAGTTGCACTTCGCTAAATATGACATAAATCCAAAAATTCATTGTGCCAAAAAAGGCAAAGATACCCCTAATATAAACAGAAAAACAGTATTTTGCGAAGAATACCGAACCACCATTTCCATCATATAGTTCCTCTTCGTTTTGGTTTTCTTTATCTCCTTCTGTGATTGTTGTTTTGTATTTATTGGTATTGGTTTCGAGGTGTTACTTGTTTATTTTTTTTATTTCACATCAATGAAATGAATGCATGAGTATCTTAAGTTACTTTGCCCATTATTTTGAGAAAACATTCGGTATGCAGTTTTGGAATCTTTAAAAACACTCAACATAATAGGTACTCGTTTCTTGGTAGCATTGTCCACTAAAGTTGATGCCGACAGCTAGGGAAATTGGAGGTAGTTGTCCGGGGATGAGTTGTACCCGAACCATTTTTACTCAGCCGGTACATGTATTGTCTGATTACTAGAGACAAAGTGCTTTGGGCGATACAGAGCTTCAAACCATTCAAATCCTCGGGACCAGACGGCATAATACCAGCCGAGCTTCAAAACGCTTCGGATATCATCTTGCCAGTTCTAATGATAATCCTAAGAAGCTGTTTGGATCTGGTATATATCCCATTGCTATGGAGAGAAGTAAAAGTGGTTTTCATACCCAAAGCAGGTAAATGCTCTCATGTAAGTCCGAAAGATCTCACACCGATAAGTCTTTCATCATTTCTCCTAAAAACTTTAGAATGACTGATTGAAATCCATTTGCGCCAAAGCATTGACAAAAAACTCCTGTCAACGGCGCAACATGCCTACTCTAAGGGAAAATCTGAAGAAACGGCTCTACACACGCTAACGCGCTCTATTGAGGATTCCCTCCGTCATAAGGAGTATACAATGGTTGCATTCCTAGACATAGAAGGCGCTTTCAACAACGTCGACTCATCTGCGATTGCTGGTGCACTGGCAGCTCTGAACGTGGATGCATCACTTGGCGAGCTGATTAATTTGATGCTGAATAGCCGAATTATCAACTCAAGCCTGGGTGAGATATCTACCAGAAGATCTGTCAGTAGAGGAACCCCACAAGGTGGCGTCCTATCTCCCCTTCTCTGGCTGTGTCAGGAAAGTACCTTAATACTTTAAAAGAACTCCTACAACACGCTCTCAATGGGCTAATAACATGGGCGAACAAATGTGGGTTGGGGGTAAACCCTCACAAAACTGAACTTGTCCTCTTTTCTAGGAAATACAAGATTCCACACATTGACCCTGCACATATTAATGGCACTAGATTGACATTCTCAAATGAAGCTAAATACTTGGGACTCATTTTTGATAGAATGTTAACCTGGAAGCCTAACGTCCAAGAAAGAATTAAAAAAGCCACTGTGGCACTTTTCTCTTTCAAAAAAGCCATAGGGAACAAATGGGGCTTACAGCGTATCACTCACTGGCTATACATCTCTGTCATAAGACCGATACTCACGTATGGCGTGGTTGTTTGGTGGACTGCTTTGGACAAAGCGATCAATCGTGATAAGCTAAGCAAAGTCCAAGGTTGCTTGTGCATCGGTGGGGCTCTTCGCACTACCGCCTCTGCTGCACTTGACATCCTGTTTCATCTGGCACCCATTGACATCTTCAGTAGGCAAACGGCAGCTTCCGCAGCCGTACGCCTTAAAGCCACTTCACAATGGACCAGCAAAACAACTGGCCATGCTGCTATCCTGAACGGTCTTCAGTACCTCCCAGGAAACATCGACTACACCACACCAGAACTAAAGTTCGATAAAAACTTCCAGGTCTCCATTCCCACCAGATTATTCTGGGAGGAGGACGCATTCCTGGGTGATGAATCGATCCACTTCTTCACGGATGGTTCGAAAACTGAGGATGGTGTTGGTGGTGGTGTCTTCTCCGACCGACTAAATCTTAGTCTCTCCTTCCGTCTTCCTGATCACTGTAGCGTTTTTCAGGCGGAAATTATGGCGATAAAAGAAGTCTTATCTTGGCTGAAAGAAAACGTGATATCTGCTAAAGATATCCGTATATTCTCGGATAGTCAAGCTGCTATCAAGTGCCTGGAATCAGTCTCTACAAATTCTATAACAGCCCAAGACTGTCGTTCGTCTCTCATAGAGATGGCGGAGCAGTTCAATATTCACCTCTGTTGGGTGCCGGGGCATAGGGACATCCCAGGTAACTGCAAGGCTGATGAACTCGCCAAACACGGTACCACACTACCTATACTTCCAGTTAAGGATTCGTTAGGTATTCCAATCGCGACTTGTAAACTCATAATAAAGCAAGATGCTATCAATAGAGCAAATCTTAGATGGACAACCGGCTCGACATGTCTAGCGACAAAACGGATTTGGCCAAAGCTGGATCTAAGACGGTCTAGACACTTGATATCCTTGGATAGGAAGCATATAAGTGCTACAATAGGTGTCATCACAGGACACTGTCTTATAGGCAGGCAGCAACAAGGCTTGGCGTATTTGCAAACGATTTTTGCAGAAGCTGTCTTGACGAGGAGGAAGAAGAAACTATTCTCCATCTCCTCTGTACTTGTCCGGCCCTCTCACAAAGACGTAAACTCCATCTGGGAGCGTTCTACTATAATGATCTGAACGATCTAAAAAGCACAGACATTCGGAATATCCTACGCTTCATCAGAAGCTCCAATTGGTTCAACGAGTAGGAAGAATTGCATTTTAGGCAGGCAACGATTTACAACATTCCAAATGTGTTGCATACTTTGTGGGTTGACACATTTTTTTTCAAGAATTTTTGTGCCATTTTGAACGAACGTCTAATTAATTCATTAGTATTTATTGATCTATTGTAGAGCGATTGATGGTTAATTCATTACATAGAGTTTTCCATACAAACTAAAATAGTAGGATTTGAACGGCATGTATGCTTTTTGTATCTGTACAGATACAAATTCCTTTTATTGGCAAAATTAAACTTTTGGTATTTGACATGTTTAGCGAAGAGCAATTATTTGAGTTTAAATTTGATAGCTAATGAATCCACGCTTCTAATGAGCTATGTGGCATAGTAGAATTCGATCGGGATACATGAGTTTTCTCAAATTTTCCATAGGAAAACAGAAGAATTGGATGTGCGAACTGGATTTCCGAAGAAATGATATTTGTTAATATTTTTAACTTTTGACATGTTTAGCGAAGAGCAACTAATTATTTGAGTATAGGGGTTGATAGCTTGTAAATCCACGCTTCTAATAATCTATGTGTCATAGTAGGATTCGATCGGGTAGCATGAGTTTTTTCAAATTTCCAAATTTTCTGTTTGTACTAGGGGTATCTTTTTTTTTTTTGGCAAAATTACCTTTTTGATTTTTCACATATTTAGCGAAGAGCAACTAATTATTTGAGTATATGGACTAGTAACTAATGAATACTCGCTTCTTTTGAGGTACGTAACATAGCAGAATTAAAGAGGGATACATGACTTTTAAGTTTTCCCAAATTTTTATTTTGGTATTGTTAGCTTACTTTTTTGGTCAGAAAATGACCTTTTTACTTTTTGATACATTTAGAGAGGAGAGACGAGGTATTTTAATCTATGGGTTGATATCTAATGAATAGGCGCTTCTTTTGATACATGTGGCTGGATTGAATTCGAACGCTAACTATTTTTGTTTAGTTTTCAAAGTTTTTGCTTTTGGTATGTCTATTTCACCTTTTAGTCCCTATTTAGAGCGACAAAACATTTGATTGAATCCAGTAGTAGCCCACAAATGTACGGCTTGTCCGATTAAAAATTATTTCTCCCCAGTGCAATTAAATCGGTGATAGGTATGGGCAAAAAAAATCCTTCAAAAGTCAATGTGGTGGTCCCAGCTTTACCGGTAAGCTAGGACCGCCACAAAATCTCCCACTTCCCAAAGAGCAACTAAATAGCAACTAATTTCCATGTACTTTGTTTGGCGAAATTCCAATGTGGCGGTCCCAGCTTTACCCACGTTAGCAAAATGTCAGATTGAAATGTTTGTTCTTTTGTGGGCAGCACATTTTTGAGCTATGTGATCCGAAAATATGCAATTGAGCATGCGAATGTAAACTTCAATGGGAAAAAATTGATTTGGCTCATTAAAACATTAATATCTTCAATGAAAAACGCCATAAGTGATATAAGTAGAGCGGTGGGTGGGTTTTGAATATCCGTTATAATACATAATTTCAACTTTTAAGTTCCATCAGGCAAAAATTATAATAAACAACATTTAGCGAGTCATTTTCTTAAACTAATTCAAAACCTGAAGACCGACAGCTTGTTGAAAAGCCGTTGTTCAACGACTAATTGGCTTCGAGAGGGCTGTTCTGTGTTATTGGCGACATTCAGTTACATATTCGTTTTAGTATGCAAATAAGTATTAGGTACACAATAAAACCTCCAGCTCTAATTATGTGATGCCTAGATAGACTAATTCTTCTTTTCGTATTTGTATAAATTACAAACATTGCAAGTCCATTGTCAATCTATCCATCACTAATGATTCCGAAATTTACATTCGTTATTAGATTGTTGGTCAAAGCACCTCATATCTTCGTTAAATTAACCAACCCTAGTAAACATCAATAGGGGAGACGATGAAGAAACACACAAAGTTTATTCCTCACAGAGTATCGAAGCGTCCACTTTGATGGTGTTAATTAATAAAGCACGCCACGAGGACATCAAGTGTTACCGGATTTAAATGACACCTTCCCCACACAGCAACGATACCTTTCAATTATAAAAAAGGATATTTGTTTTCCTTGCGGCCGGTGTATTCCACAAGCATGCACAAAACAGACTCAGAAGGCAAACTGTACCAACTTTCATATTTGCATAAAGAGCGTAGATGTAGCTACATGGGTATACAAAAGTTCAATTTAGAGGGCAGTATGGTAAGTACGATTTTATGTTGCTCGCATAATCACTCTGCTTATGAGGTTGCGAGAGGCTTAGGTGATACGATGATACACCGATTTTTGGTTTGGAAGAGATGGGGTAAGGTTTTGGTTATATCGAATCATTTAGCATTGCAAAATTTCATTGACCTAGCCAGCATAATTGAGATTTTAATAACTTCTTTTATCCGTTACCCAGTATCGGAGAAATGCTCTGTCTACCTACATCTGATGACAAAATAGATAAATGCGTTGCATTAACGAGGGAATTAATATGTGTTGTATGGAAATGGACTCATATAATGTGAGAATTGAAGAAAAGTGCTTCAAAGCCGCAATACGCCGCATACCTGTGTCATTAAGCAGGGTGTTTCAGTTCAAAGTAAATTAATTTTAGGGATGATTTCTTGGGTTAGTACAAAATAAACTCCTCACGAGTTAGTTTAAGGGGTGCTGGCTTAGGAATAGGGTAGCTGATATAACGTGTTGTGTGAGAAATAAACTGTCTGTCAGACATTATAACACCTCCGGTCTCTGAATTATCGTTTTTGCGCACTAAAAAGAATTTTTTTTTGTGTAACGCCAGCTATCTCTTACGTAGGCTTTTTCATCCCAAGTTACTCGTAAGACTTGATTTTTTTCAGAATTTTTAAAAACGCTGTAATTCTCGAACCGTAAGGTGCATGAAACTAAATCGTTGCACATAGCTCTAGAGGTAATATTGATTAGATAGGCTAAATAAGCTAAAAGGGCGAAAAAGGACATTTTTTGACTGGAAATACATTACTCTTTTTCTACACAGCTCTTTTTAAAAAAAAAGTTGAAAAAAGCCCTTAAATAGTACCAGACATGGAATATCTAAGGTATGCAACAGTGTGTTCGACGCGAATGTAACAAAATAGAACACGCAGAAAGTAAAATTTACCAGGCATAAAAATGTCAAGCCATATGAAAATTTAATTTCAATCCGAAATTAAAAATTGGAGTACAATATAACTTTGGACGGTACTCGCCTGTACGGCAGACGAAAAAGGAGCACAATACTCATATTGTAAATAGTAATTTCGGCAGCGTTGCTGTCCGTTCTGTGCTGTGCAAGAACTCTCGCATAGTGTAATTCAACTTTTTCAACTGTAAATAACTTAGTAAAATAAATATGCTTCATATAATACAGGACAATCTCTTTCTATCGACATTTAAAAAGGATCTATTGAAAAATAAAATAGAGGGGATCGTATAGTTACTTTTAAATTCATTTTTATTGTTATCATTATTTATACTTAAATACTAGACAAACATGATTAAATCTAATTTAAAGCTAACATTTGTCTTAATTCTAGCTTAATGGCTCTTAGCGAGCTCTTATAACTTAACTATATCCTTAAATTTACTGTCTTTCGGCCTTAGATCTATCTATAGTTTGTCAATCACAATCCACGATACTAAAATCATTTTTAGTGTCCAGGCTATTCGAATTAACAATGGCGAAATTTTCAATACAAAACCGCATATTGTAACCTATAAAATAATTAGTTTGAAGATTAAAAATAATTATTAGTAAGGCCCTATATGTATATGGACTTTTTCGTCCTTGTTTTCTCTTGATGAGATCGAGAGAAACAGAGTGTAAAATAAATTTTGATAAAATTGAACAATGTAACTGTAATGTTATTCTATGCGATCACGAAAGCTGATTATCTTTGTTCAAATAGACGGATTGCACATAAATAAGTTATCTTCTTTTATTGAATTTTGTTTTGTACAAAATGCCTCGAAGGCATTCTAAAAAGATGTGGGATTTCTTAGTTTAATTTACCTAACAACCAAAATTTTTAAGGTTATTTTCTTTATTTCTACTCGCTTAAAAGAAGAACACCGGAAGAAATATATGTACATACATACCTATATTTCAATTTCTTTAACCAATATATGAAATTTTTGTTCCGTTTCCTTCACCACTGATTTTGAACAGAGCATTCAAGCTCCCCTGCCCAAATGGGTGAAAGTTTTTAGATATACACGTTATTCAATAACCTGTTATTTTGCTTCTACGTATCTGTGGTAAAAATTCTAGTTCTAAATTGAGACACCCTACGTTTATGTAAGAGTATTACGGTATGACAGTAGTATAGCTATGTGATTCCTGGCCCAGGAAATGACGTCATCAAGGTCACTGATAAGAACTGCTGATAAGAGAGCAGACCTGGCCCAGCAAATGACGTCATCAAGGTCACTGATAAGAACTGCTGATGAGAGAGCAGACCTGGCCCAGGAAATGACGTCATCAATGTTACTGATAAGAACTGCTGATAAGAGAGCAGCCCTGGACCAGAAAATGATTCATCAAGGCCGCCGATAAGAAAGCAAGGTTGTTTCAAGGTTGTTGCTAAGGAAGCAACACCATAATTCCCTCTCTCTCTCTCTCTCTCTCTCTCTCTCTCGCTCTGTTTGAAAAGGAAGCAAGACCGTTGTGGCTTTCAAAGTCAATGAATAAAATAATGGGCATTAAGCGAAAGATAGAAATAGAAATCATGGATGAAAGAGTAAAACTAAGTATTATTATGAAATTGTGATAAGAAGTCAAGTTTGAATTAATTTTGTATAAAATGAGATGATTAGTTCATAGAGTTGAATATGTACTCTGGATGTAAACAAATAGGGGCGGCGTAGAAATGAATCATGTTGTTTGAAGTATGGTTTGTGATGTGAGGCGATGTTTTATAATCTTCAGCAACAACAGCTACAACAGAAATCGTCAAGGTCAATGAATAAAAAAATGGATAAGAATGAAAAAATCAAAAGCATGCTTGAACATGTTAATTCGAGCACTGGCATCAGCCTTAAATTTCCTCTAACTAAAAAGAAGCGGTCCAACAACTTGGAAACTAGTGAAAAACAAAAACTGCCTGAAAGGTTAAGAAAAAAAACACAAACAACAAAAAATTATTTTTTAATTATTTATTTTACTCAATGCAATGGCATTAATATAAAAGCGAAACCAGTCGCCCAAAAACTAGTGGAAAACAAAAACTGCCTGAAATGTTAAGAAAAAGACACAAACAACGAAAAATTATTTTTTAATTATTTATTTTACTCAATGCAATGGTATTAATATAAAAGCGAAACCAACAGCCCAAGAAATTAGTGAAAAACAAAAACTACCTGAAAGGTTAAGAAAAAAACACAAAGAACAAAAAATTTTTTTTTCTTTAGTTTATTTTGAGTAACCCCATTAATATGAGGTTAATTACGTTAACATCAAAGGCGTCCGCCTTGGCTCTGTGATGTCGAGCCACCAATAAAAATATGGCTGCTGCAACAGCCGCAACAGCGTCCAATTCATCGGCAAAAACAACAGCAGCAAAAACAACAACATCCACAGCAGCTACAACAGCCGCAACAGCAACAGTAACAAGAGCTACAACAGCTACAACTACAGCAACAACAACCACAGCAGCAACAATTAGAACCGCAAACAAAAAAGCGGAAGACTGTAGAGGAGGATATTATAAATATTTTAGAGCGCGTCAACAATGCCCAAGAAATTACTGCTAATCATAATACATATGTGTATAAAAAAACAATTAATTCAGCGGACATTGAGCAGAATAAATATTATTCTGTGCAGAAAATGAAAAAAGTGAATACACAGTTTGGTTCGAGAGTGGTTATTGAGTTTCAACAAACGCAAATGTTTTTGCCTAGTCGCATGGTTAGTTTATTCAATGAGGAAGAAATCGCCATATTTAATAACAATACAGAATGTCTATACCTCATAGTAAATAATGATAAATATTTGTTTACAAAGCAAAAGTTGAACTCGCAAAAAAATCTTGCGCAATATCAATAAATAAATGTACCTTTTGTTGTTGAGTCGTTATTTTCTTGAATGTAGATTTGTGGTTGTTTGGAACTACTCTTTGCTCTATTTAATTTTGTTTAGCAGTTATTATCGAAGTCTGGCGATGACGTGAAAGGCTTTTTATTTATTAAATATCAGATCATCAAACCCCCTAATAATAGCTCTTCGTCTGGTGAAATTCCATCGAGCTGGCCTATGCAACTCATTAACAACATCTCGTTTACTCATCACATCAAAGAATGGACAGAAACAAGCAAAGTTTTTATTTTATTAGATATTTTATTTAGCCAATCGGCGATAAAGCAACATCAAATTCTTAATTCTAAGCAGCCTTTTCTCCAACATATAACAGGCGCAGGTATCTGGTCCATCTTTACATAAATCCGAAGACCAGGAAATGGCCACCATGAATGGATTCAGTTGAAGACACATTCTCAAACATTCTTAAGAAATTAATACAACCAATGAGTTCATTGTAATGTTCTTCAATTATAATGTTCTGATATGAATTCATAAAATCTAAAAGCTGATCGAAAACTGCAGAGTTATTTAAACTAGACATGTCTTCAGAAGCATTGTCTAATGTTGACTAGATTGATTTAAATGATTTAAATAGGTGGCCCTAACCAGCCGATTTTTTTCTTAGCAATAGGTTCATAGTCCTCTTTAAGTTTTTGCAAATCATCAAGAAAATATTTTCTGAACTTATCAAGCTATTCAAGTGCATTTAAATTAAGTTGGTCAGTGTACAATCTCAAAGATTTATCAGTTTTTTCTAATTTCCCATCGATTGCTAAAAGGCACTTCTTAAAGGCATCATTAGCTACGCCATCAACATACTGTTTCGAAGCTGCGTCATCATCATCTGTTGGCGCTTTAATGTTTCTCAAATACTTGTGCTGAATATCAAAAAATTCATTCAAATTTAGCTTTAAGGTTTTCATACTCTCATCGTTAATGGTTTGTATTAGTGCGTTATAATTGCCATCAACATATTTTTGTAGAATGAGTATAGTCTTATCTTGAAAGTCTATATTGTTATCTACATATTCCTTATTTGCAGCCTGGGTTAGGTTTACTGGTTTTCCAACATTGTTTAGACATTTTCCCTAAATATCGAAGTCGCCAGTAGATGTTAGTTTAAATCCTTCTCCAGCTGGTCCCTGCAACCCCACAGTGGGTCTTTGAAATCTGTTGGAGCTTCGACCGAACTTGTCAACACTCATTTTGCTAATAATGTCAACTTTGTTGTCAAACTGTATTGAATATAAGATATTTGATTCACGCAGTCTTCCACAATTGAGTTTATTTCATTCTGATGATTATTATTGCCAGCAGTTTGCGATGCGATTAAAAGTCTAAGTCTATCAACGAGCTCATTAGGATCATCCCCAATGTACGTAACCGATAAGGCTCTCAGAATATGCCATATCATATGATTTGTCAATTTTTGGTGTGATTCTTCAAACATATCTTTAATTAAGGGCATAATAATTGTTGCATACTTTTGGTTGCGATTACCCTTTACTTGGAGATTACTAAATTTTCGTCGATTTTCATATTCATTATTGTATATGAAACAGGTTTCATACATGGCAGTTCCATACAGGGCTGTTCCATACAGGGCTGTTTTATAACAGGACAGTTTAATAACAGGGCAGTTTCATACAGAGCTGTTCCATACAGGGCTGTTCTAAAGCTGATGTAGTTACGTAGACAGTTGTTTAATAATTGAATAGCTTTATGGAACAGTTATTTGTTTAAAAGATCTATTGTACTGCCGCTCATCTTCACTACAATATTTATATAGAAATCGACACTGACCAACTATGTGGATGTGCAAGTATGTATTGTCAATGCTACAGAAGGTGGCTGTATCACTAATTTTTTATTATAGTACGGATGCTATTGCTTTGGTGATTTTTTTCATCTCATACCATAGCATGATCTCAAAGAGCTGATGTGTTTATAGAATGTAGCATACATTATCCAAGAGGGTGAGAAGAGAGCATACAATATCTCAGAAGACTACATCACATTCCAGAAAGTAGATTGTGTACTATACATTATCCTTGAAGAACTTATTGTTAGCTGGAATGAACTTTTTTCTTATGCTGTTGTTGTACTATACTTACTTAACTTGAGAACTAATTTCCAAGAAAGCAATATTCAAATAGGTGAGGAAAAATCAAAGAGAGGCTTTTTTTCAATTCATGTTTTATTATAATTGGTTTATCTTATTTTGTAATGCCCCCATGGTAATGTACAATAACTATTTTCTATTGGGCATCGCTTATCATCTGCTGCACTTAAAGCTATTTTTTTTTTTTTGGATCAAATTTTGTTCAACAGTTTTATTATTATTATTAACTAAACAATTTAAGAAGTCATTAAAATAAATTTCTTTTTTGACAACATGTTTTTTAACGCCTTTGATTTTTTTTACTTTTTCCTTATTTTCTACCTTAATTGAATACATTTTTGACCTTAAACCTACAAAACGGGATATAATATGTCCATTATGTCCATTCATTTCATCTTTCATCAAACCTATTACTTTTTTATTTACTTGCGGTATTCCCCAAACATTACTTTGTGGATAGTCGCTAGTATCAAAGCGCTGATAGCAATCACTTTTGATCATATCATATATATTGTTACAAGCAATTTCATAAATTAGGCTGTCAGTGTCAGTATACATGGCTGTACAATTATCACCAAATTTTATTTTCATATAATCATAGAATAATCTAGAATACATAATCCTACATATATCGGCTTGTTGAAGTAAACTTCAGCTTTTTGGAGTTCAATTGCAACCAGATTTTCATTGAAGATAGTTCTGTTTTAAAAAAAGGCGACGCAATCATTGCTTTGGCCCCATACCTCCCTTCCCATTTTGAAACTAATTTAACATTGCTATATTTTCTAACATTTTCCATACATTTTCCGAAAACTGCGTTATTGTATAACTTATAAAGTTCAATGTCAAGTTTGTTTGTAGCTATAGTTCTTAATTGCGTATTTAGATCAATGTATGGTTTAAGCCATGCAGATTGATCAAATTCGAGAACTCTATATATTTTATTTTATTTGAGGCCATGCAATAAAGCTTGACGTAAATTTCTATAATGAATCACATATCTGCTTTTATCTGTTAAGGTTGCTAATAATTTTGTTTGTTTAGATTTAGGAGGGCACATAAGTTCTGGACAAAATGGTATATCACAATGCAAATCATGCAATTCTGTGGGATAACTTAAGTCAACCTCAAAAATGTAGCCCTTGAGAACATCCAAGAGAGAACAAATTTTATCTCCAGTGAATTCATGAATGTTTATAACCCAATTGAAATTTCCTGTTGGTAATAACTGACTCATTGCATAACCATATTGGTTATTTATATCCCAATTCATTAAAAAAGTGTTTGGCTTACTATTATCAAAACTATCTAAGTATTCATTGTTCGCTTCTGAATATTTTTTTGAGCATTGACTTAGTCCCCCACGGATACCGCTTTCAATAAACATAATCATGTCTATATCATCAAGAAGTTCCAGTTTTACACCCGTATAGAAAAGCATTGCATCCCAAGTATAACCTGGGAGAGAATAATAATGAGCTGGATCTAATTTATGTGTTTTAACAGAATTAGAACGAAATTGCTCAAAAACATCAGCTAATAAAAGAACATCTGTCTTTAAATACAAATCGGAATATTCCCCCAAATTTCTTAGCCCTAAATGATGCCATACATTTTGAGCATGTAAATAATTTATTTAAATAATCATAGGGATAAACACCTTTACGCTTCAATAGATCCAGCTGATCTTGCGTTAAATAGCTAAATTCAGATTCAAGTATTGGGAATCCATTTAATAAAGATGATAGCGAATCTAAACTACTACTCAAAAACCTAAAAGAGTCTATGAATCTGAAATTATTTTTTTGATTAGAAAGCACTTTAGTGAATGAAATATATTTTTCCTTATTTAATGGCAGCACATTCACTTCACCAGCTCCAATTTTATGTATTTCTTTAATTATAAAATGGGCGGCATAACCGCTTAGGTTATGAAAAATAATTGGAATAGTTAGATTATCTTTATAATTTAAATTACAGTAACTGTGTGCTGGGCCTCGATAAACTCTTGTAAAATGGCAATGATCACGCACCTTGATATCATTTGGTAAAAAATGTTCTTCGCATATATGGCATTTGGTAGCCGAGTTAAAACCATCCTGTTGCTCAATGGAAAGATTCTCAATTGGTACTATGTATGAAACGTCAGAATCCAGAAGCATTACTAAAGTTTTTAGTTCATTCATAAACCAATCTATACAATTTTCTCCTCGAAATGCCGCGTAGGTTGTATAACTAGATTTGAATGAACTTTTAACATAAAACCCTATAGAACAGGGTATGTGTTCCTGATACTTATTACCATCATCAATTTCTTTTAAGATACATTCAAAGTCTGCATATATTACAAATGGGGTCACAATTTTATTTCTAAAGTTCTTAAATAATAGTATGTTATTTTCTGGCGTAGGTAACTTAATTTTACAATTATTTTGATTGGCGCAATCATTTATATGAATATCTAATTTTTCTTAAGAGTAAAAATAGTGAAGGCATCTATTACAGATGTGTAGCTTACTTGTATTTTTAGTTAACGCACTTTTAACTAGGGCAGAAAGGTTTAATCCATATGAAATGCTGTTTCGAAACTGTATAATCACTGCTTGCATGTTCTTCTAATAGCAATAAATTGATATGCCTCTTTTCTTTACATGTTAATTGTGATAATTTAAGTGGACATATTTCAGCTTTCTTGTCATTTTTTTCTCTATGTAATGTAAAAATATTTATGGAAATATTGTTATTTTTCTCAAATAGTGATACTAAATTTAAAGACATTGGAAAAGTTACACCATCTAAATTTAATACATTTTTATAATGCTGGTAACTTGTTGGTCTATCCACATTTTTTTCCGCAGGAAACAACGCAGATACTACAGCCCATGCAAAGCATGCATTATCGGTATTTTTGACATTAATACAAACTTTCTTGCCAGATATATTTAGTAAGTGGTGTTTTTATATATGAACTTCCTACAATTGGTGAATATTTATTTATATTGAAAATAACATTTATGATTGATGAAAGTGTCCATCCGCTATTTTTCTCTTGAAATTCTTCTAACTTCCTCAGCAATGGTTTTTCTAAATTTTCTATTATAACTTCTTCTAAATCATATTTACAACAATATTCTTGGTGTTGAGATATTTGATGTCTTGTTGTTGCTATTCGCCTTCATATTTCCGGAACTCTGCACAAAATACTGCATTAATTTTGATGTTGATGTATTCACGCAAAACTTCTTTAAACTTATGAATTACAACTGGTCTGCAAGCCTCTAAAAATGGTTTAGGATCTGTATGACGCAAATTTGTAATCACGCCTGATCTGATTCTGTGTGAAAAAGCACTATCAGCAATTGTTGTTGTTGTTCTTGTTTAGATATTTTATTTTCCATCATTTGTTTAAACGATTTTAATTTCCCGATTGCTGAGGTAAGACAGAACTTTTTACCTGTAGTCTTAGTGCCATTCAAATATTTCTGCAACAAGTCTAAATCTTTTTCACAGTTTTCAATGTCTATATCAAAGTTTTCAACCCTTTTTTATTCATGAGCATATCAAATAAAATTGATTGCTACCTTTCAAGCATCTCCTTAATGTAGGCTTCCATTTTGCTCACAACACTTTCACTATTAAACGATTTAGATATATTCATATGTACATATGTACATAAATGTATTACTTGAAGTTTACTTAAGATCAACTAATCAATAATTGGGTTTGATCTTCTTAATTAGCACTTTGGTGCTCATGGTATTAATATTTCTTCAAAACTATTATAAAGATGTATTGAACTTTGCTTTTATAGGGCAGAAACAATTTCCTTATCAACTACAACCACAATGGTCTTGCTGGAGCATTTTTATTTCTTTTGTATATACCCATGACGAATAATGTTTTTTTTTGTTTTTTTTTTCATTCTTATCCATTTTTGTATTCATTGACCTTGACGATTTCTGTTGTAGCTGTTGTTGCTGAAGATTATAAAACATCGCCTCACATCACTAACCATACTTCAAACAACATGATTCATTTCTACGCCGCCCCTATTTGTTTACATCCAGAGTACATATTCAACTCTATGAGCTAATCATCTCGTTTTATACAAAGTTAATTCAAACTTAACTTCTTATCACAATTTCATAATAATACTTAGTTTTACTCTTTCATCCATGATTTCTATTTTTATCTTTCGCTTAATGCCGATTTTTTTATTCATTGACCTTGGCAGCCACAACGGTCTTGCTGCCTTTTCAAACAGAGCGAGAGAGAGAGAGAGAGGGAATTATGGTGTTGCTTCCTTAGCAACAACCTTGAAACAACCTTGCTTTCTTATCGGCGGCCTTGATGAATCATTTCCTGGGCCAGGTCTGCTCTCTTATCAGCAGTTCTTATCAGTGACCTTGATGACGTCATTTCCTGGGCCAGGTCTGCTCTCTTATCAGCAGTTCTTATCAGTGACCTTGATGACGTCATTTCCTGGGCCAGGAATCACATAGCCCTACGAGGTATTGCCAATATTGACGCCTTTACGGGCCGCTAGTGTCTTCCCCCGCTTGGAAGACACTACTGCTATCAGGAGGTCTGATGGAGCTGATCTGGATAACAAGTACGAAGAAATAAATCGTTTGGTTGAAGAATATTACGAGTTGGATAACTTTGGTGTTAAGAAACCGGTAGAAGAACTTGAAGCGAATGAAGTAAAGCGAGCTCGTCAAATTTTGAAAGAGACTACATCCTTGGTCAATGTACGTTATGAAACCGGTTTGTTATGGAAGGCCGATCAAATTTCTATGTCCGACAGCTATGCCCGGAATTTATCACCAGGAGAACCCAGGTCGGTGTCCCCAAAAACATGGTACTTAACTCATTTTGGTGTCTAAAACCCGAATAAGTCAGCGAAGATTCGACTCGTCGTTCATGCGGCCGCCATGATGTCTGTGTTAAGCCAATTCCCGGAAAATCTGACAGCAGTCAGAACATGTTCTGTCAAGTCAAAATAATTAAGAAGGACAGAGGATCGCAGCGCTTATGGCGAACCCAGGAACAGTCGCTCTTCAGCTTCCGTGATGATCAGACGACTTTGATAGTGAGAGAGTGTGCAAGCGAAAGTAGTGATAAATAGTGTGTTCGGGCAGTAATACCCAAATTAGCCATTTGGCTCTTTGGAGCATAATGTCGGCTCTGACGAAAGAGGAGCTTGGTTCGAGTCCCAATGGGGGGACTCGAACCAAGTGAAAAAAAAAAAAACAACAAGTGAAAGTGTCGCAAAGCAAACACGCGATGGACACTGGCCAGCCAAAGGTCCCGCAAGGAGATGCCCCGTTGCCGAAGCGAATGACAAGGCTAGTCAAGCAGCAATTTGGAGCACAAGCAACAACAACAACTAGTATAGTGGACGCAGTTCTTGCATCAACAAGTAGAGCAGCATTGGCTGCACTATCAACAACAATGGCAGCAACAACAGCAGCACCAATAATAACACCAGCAGAGGTACAGTCGCTGGATTCAACAAAAGTTAAAAAGAGGCGACGTAAAGCGAAGCCCACGCCAAATATGTCGGCCAAGAGGAAGACAAAGCAAGCGGCGATGACGTGAAAATCAAACACGTCAGAGGCCGAGTCATACGAGGATGATGCCGCCTCGTACGAGTCTGAAGGGGGCGAAGGTCGGTACGTGAGTGAAGGTAACTCATTCCAAAAGTTACTGGACGCCGTAGACGACTCGGAACAGCAACTACAACAAAACGAAGAAGAGGACGAGGAAGCTCAGCTCGATCGGCTGATCAAGGAGTTCCTCGCGAAGAGGGAGAAGTTGCGCCAGCAGAAAATGCTTCAGCAACAACAAATGCTGAAGCAAATTCAGGCAGAACAGCAACAGCACAAATAACAACAAAAACAGTTGAAGCAGCAACAACAACAAGAAATGCTGAAGCAACAGCAACACAACAAAAACCAGCCGCAATCGAAGCAGCATCAACAACTACTGAAAAAGCAGGCGGCACAAAAACAGCCAATGCCAAAGCAGTAGAAACAGCAACCACAGCATCAGCAGCAACAGCAGCAGCAGAGACAACAGCCGCAGCAACAGCAGCAGCAGAGACAACAACAACAACAGAAGCAGCAGCAGCCGCAGCAACAACAACAACAACAACAGATGAAAAAACAAAAGGTACCACCAATAAATGTGAGTCATCTAGATATTAGCGATAGTATTCAGTTATGTAGGTTAATTAGTAAGGATTTTTATATTAAAAGGCTTAACGCCAACAAGCACATTATTATATGTGCAGTAATATGGAGGAGCACAAAAAGTTGCGCACCGCTCTGGAGAAAGCGGAAGCTGAGTACTTCACGTACACTCCAAAAGGAGAAAAGCGCCAAACTGTACTCCTTAAGGGTATCGATCCCAATATAAAAATAGAGGAGCTTAAGAATTATGAGTGCGACGACCCTAAGTTCGTGGGGGTCAAGCCGTTTTCTTCGCCTGCGGACAGGGGTGGTAGCCGCAAATTACCATTCTTTTTGGTTCAGTTAACCCCCGACAGCAAAATTGATAGTCTGAAAAGGATCAGATTCCTGTACTATCATGCAGTACTTTGGGAAAAATTAAAGAGGTCAGATCGTGTACTTCAATGTATGCACTGCCAGAGGTTCGGGCACGCCGCAGCTAACTGCCACATGCAGTTCAGGTGCGTTAAGTGTAACAAGAACCACAAACATGGGGAATGTGCTTTAGGTAGCGATAGGGTAGAAGATCGAAGCCAGCTCTCATGTGTACTCTGCAACAGCTCAGGACATCCTGCCAATTTCAGGGGATGTGCCAAGTATCAGCAGGTAAAACAGAATGTGCAGGCTCGAAAACAGAGGTCCGAAGAAGAGAAGGGTCGAAAGAGTCGCTCGTTCTCTAATTTTGTTGCACCCAATGTGTCCTTTGCCCAAATGGTATCTGGACCAGGTAACACATTCACAAAAAGCGCGCCGAAAGTTCCTACACCGGAAGCGGATCTGGATTTGAAATCGATCCTTCTGTCACTGCACGGAAAAATCGACAATTTCCAGACACAATTAAATGAGCATGCGGCTCGAATAGACACGATCTATTCGACGCTGTTTGCCGAGTCTGCCGCGCCATAAATATGATGGGTACGCTGGACGGGGTACACTTAAAGATCCTTGCGGTGAATTTTAATTCACTAATTAGGATCGAGAGAAGGATCAATCTTTCCAATCTGTTGAAAGTCGAAAAGCCAGATGTACTTTTGGCTAGCGAAACTAAGCTAACACCGAAGCACAAATTAGGCTATAAAAATTATCATGTAGTTAGAAGAGACCGGCCCAACTCCACACAGGGGGGTGGTGTCGCTATCTTAGTACGTAAAGGCTTGCGCCATAAGGTTATATATAGCGGGGAAGTGCGCCGGTTCCAGGTGTTGGAAGCATGCATCGTATGCATTCCCCTCAATACCCAGAGGCGGGTGTATGTGGTGTCGCTTTACGCACGTGAATCTCTTCAACGCATTGAATTTTTGAATGAGATAGAGACGCTTTTTCGTTGCTTGGAGCTTCAATCGGAAGATAACTATTACTTTTTGGGCGGAGACCTCAATGCTAAACACGCGGCAATGAGAAATGATGTTCCGAACCCCAGAGGCAACTACTTTCACGACTGGTGGCGTCATAATATGATTGAGTACAAACTCGAATTGTACGCGACGGATATCCCATCTTTCCCTAGAGATGGTTCTTTCTTGGACTTGGCGCTAGTTGTCGAAAGACTGGAACTAACAAAAATTGATCTAAACACGCGGAACTGTTTACGAACGGTTGAGTAAGATAGTGATCACTACGGACTTGTCAACTTGTCGGCGGGAGTTGACGGCGTCCCAAACGTCGTATTAAGACACCTGCCGCTAGAGGCGATAGATATCTTCGCCACGCTATTTAACAATGCGCTGAATAATGCACATTATCCGGAGCAGTGGAAAATAGCGGTGGTACACCCTATCCCGAAAAAGGATAAAGATAGGACGAACCCTGCTAACCTCCGGTCAATTAGTTTGCTTCCGAATGTTAGCAAGGTATTCGAGAAAGTCGTCAGTAGATCTCTTTTGAAATGGGTTGAGGAAAATAAGATTATTCCGAACAACCAGTTTGGTTTCAGAGCGGTGCATGACACTATTCATGTCGCGTCGAAACTCTTTTTCGACAATCAGTGGAATAAAAGTAAGAAGCAATGCACGGGTGCCTGCCTGGTCGACTTTGAGAAGGCCTTCGATACCGTATGGTTGGAGGGGCTCTTCTATAAGCTCACCAGATTGGGCATTCAATAACCTTTGCTGTATATGATTTATGACATGCTTATGGGAAAGAAGTTCATTGTCAAAGCTGGCAACGTGACTTCGAGAAGGGTTTTCGAAATAAAAAACGGCTTACAACAGGGAGCAGTGAATTCTCCGGTCCTGTTTAATATTTACACAAGTGATCTGGTGGGTTCCCTCAGACATGCTATAGCGTACGCGGACGATTTAGTGGCGTACAGGTCAGGACCAAAAGTCGAGGTCATTAACATACTTCTGCAGCGTGACTTCGAGCAAATTAAGAGGTATTGCGATGATTGGAAGTTGAAAATCAATTTTCAAAAATCGGAAACAATCCTGTTCAGAACTCAATTGGCTAGGGCATCTGGGGATACCAGAAAAAAACTGGAGAAAATTAACAATTATTGGGCAGCAGGGGCGACCATTGGTAGTGAAAAACGTGGTGAGGTATCTTGGCATCTGGTTCAACCAGTATCTGTATTTTGACAAACATATAGATGCTTGTCTTGCTGGGGCTAAGAGGGCCTACGCTCTGACAAGGAGACTGTTTCACAAAAGTCAACATGATTCCAGGGCGAAGGTCATTTGCTACGTGGCCCTTATAAGGCCTATCATCGCTTATGGCTGTCCCATGTGGTTCAATATAGCGCCGTCCTATATGGAAAAGATTCGGGTGTTTGAGAGACAATGTCTCAGGGCCTGTCCAGGGTTGTTTAAAACTCCTGAATCTCAGTACATAAAATACAATCCCAACAGGACCCTATACAATGGGGCTCGATTGAATAGGATTGACAATTTCCTTATTAAGGTGATTCGGAGGCACGTCGCAAGGGCAATGGCCAGTGATAATAACCTGATCTCAGGGGCTTACTACCCCAATTTAATGTACCACGAGAGTACGCTCCTGGGGCATTTCTTCATGTAGACATGAAAGGGTTAGTCCAGACAAAAGATGGTGTGCCGGTATTGTACCACAGCCACCGCGGTGCGAGGGATGAGCGGCTCATCCACGACGGGTACGCCGCCAATGCTCAGGAGCTCCTCCGTTTTAGTACCGCAATTGCGGAACGGGACAGGGTCGATACGGTCAAGCAGTTCACCGAATTTTGATGGCTTGATGAACAGGTGAGGGTGGATACGCTCTTCCGGGCCGGTGCGCTACTTACGTAGCATCCTCCTTAGTTTTAATCTAGATATTAAGTTTGTAGGTTTAGGCGTAGAGTAGGGGGTCTATGGGAGGGGCCGGGCTAGCCAACATGAATAGTGCTGCCGAATCTCGGTGGCACTGATGAACCCTTGTGGGCGGCTGTCAGGCGCCCATGGGCGCGATCAGGATGGTGACCAATCGATGAGATTGCTCACCACCCTGATTATAGGTAATTTGGGTCAAGTAGCTTAGGTAGTTTTAAGTAGTTTTAAGTAAAACAAATAATAAAGAGTTCAAGTTTTCTAAAGTTTTTTGAAAATTAAAAAACTAAACAAATCATAGATATAGATAGATTTAAGGCCGAAAGGCAATAATTTTATGGACATTGATAAACTTAGAGCGCTCGCTTGGAGTCAGTAAGCTAGAATAAGATAAATGTTAGTTTTAAATTAGATTTAATCGTTTTTGTCTAGTATGTAAGCTTAAAAAAGAAATTAATAAAAATGAATTTAAAATTTAAAATGTAAAAACAAAATAATTTTGAAAACCTCAATTTTACTCTAAGCATTAATTTTGGTCAAAATCGTTCTTACCGTTTTCCGGTAAACTAAAGAGAACTAAATTTTTAAAAAATCTTTTTTCCTAAATCCATTGTACGATAATAAAGACAAAAACAGAGTTTGTTATTAAGTTAGAAATGACCACTACTTTAAATAAAACAACGTATTTCAGGTTTTTTTTTTATTTCTAGAACAAGGAAGCACCCTCTCCAATGAACGTGCAATTGAGTAACTTTCTCTTAAGCAATCTGCCTATAGTTGACTTTTCAATTGCCATCACTCTATAAAACACGTTTACGCAGTAAAATAAATAAATAAATCATAAATAAATATGCTGATTCTTAAGCCCTGTTGAATTTAGAAAACTGTTTATAACTATCAGGTTTACATAAATGATCTGCTCAATAAAAGTGTAGGTAATAACAATAAGCTACCTACATGACATAGCAATGTTCTTCAGTCACATCAGTTTCTGAAATCCAACCCTTCGGGAATCATTTACACGTTTAAACACAATACATATTAAGCAAGTTTTCAACAAATGTACAGCAAAAAAATAAATTCGTTTTGTTTGTGTGTACTCTAATCTTAAACATTTATATTCCTACTCCTGGGGACAATCGCTCCTTTGTTCTGTTGAATCCTCTACACTTGTGTGTAGAATATTATTTCCCACTTCCTCTTTTGTGTGTATACCAATTTCCCTTCTGTTTTAATACTGCTACGAAGTTATTTTATAACATGGTGAATGGAGGTTCAAGTTCGACTGCGCTTTTCGTAGTTTTGACCAGACAAAGTTTTGTACTGTAGTCATCTGGGGCTGTTGGCACAAAATATCTGCATTCGATTAACCGCAACAGAAAAGCATATCTGCAAAGTGTGCTGTGAACATTGTGGAGTATTTCGAACAAACCATTCAAATAAAAAAAAATTACACCGCATGTATGTGAAATTCCTTACATTCGAAGACTTTTTACTTTCCAGTTTCTCAAATTCCGTCACAATACCTACATATGCACTGTAAATAATATACTTAAATAGCTGTATTATCTACTAGCTACATAATTATATTTGTGTTTTTTTAATATTGATGTATTATTGACCATGTCATTTAACAGATGATTTGAAATTTGTTGTCCTATTTGGCATACGTATATCGACATATATATAAACAGGCGACAAAATAAAATGTTATAAAGATTCTTTTCAATTCCCTAACTACCGAGCGCCGAACCTGACGAGTTGTGGGGGCTGAGTAATGGTAAAGATTCTCGAGAATCTCTCCAGATTCCTTCCCTCCTTTCTTGTCCCACTCCTACCTTTATTTTCCTCCTAATTCTAACTCTTATCCCATACTGTTTCCGCCTGGGCCGGATAAAGGTGTCATACGACCCGTGCCGAATATCAACCTATCTGGGGGCCCAGTTTCAAAAATAGCTCAAGTCGAATACGGAGTATCCGGATACCTGGCGACCTCCGGATTAGCTAGCCCTATCTGTGTAATTCGGATCGCTGCACAGACCGATCTCAATTTTCCGCTACTCGTGGGTACTAAAAATTAACAAAACTTTAAACAAACGGCGACTTCGCTGACTACTGGTACAACTCCTGCGGCATTGATCGGTGGAAAAATCGTGACTATCATGATTCTTCTACCGTGAGCAACTGTAGTGTGCACAAAAAAGAATGTACACATCTCAGCAGTGGTGGGATTGTGAGTATACACGGCCCTACCACTGCTACCAGCGCAACAGGATGCAGGATCGCTCAAGCGTCTCCCAGTGAGACAGGGCGTCATCGCATTACGTCGAAAAGGGCGTATAATTAACGTTGCTATGCTGTTCATATCCTAAAGGTCTTCGGAGAAACTTTGAAGGCTGATAAGACCGCCGAGCAAAACAGCAAAGTCCAGTGGGCAGAAAATTTCTAAGGAACGATCCACAAACGACCAGCAAGGACTCTACGTCTAAGCGCCAGAGATCGTTGGAGGGGACCGCGCCGCCTCCCAAAAGACCTAAGGTGCATAGCACCGTCGCCCCAAATAGGTTATCCAACATCACATCTCAAAAGTCGTTTAGTGACGTTCTTAGAAACAAGATGGTGATCGCTCTGATCGGTCATAGCGACGATGATGGCACGATCTCCCCTGAACGCTGGCAGGTGGTCAAGACGAAGCTTTCAGGCAGCTTCTTAAGCGTCAAGAGGGACAACCCGGAACCACCACCCATCACTTTCGATGGTGGATGGCATAAGGGGCATGTAAAGCTCATCGCCTGTGACGATCAGAGATCCTGCGATCTCTACAAGTTTGCTATAAGCAGACTGGGAGAAGTTTGGCCGGAGGCTGTTACTCCCGACTTACAATTGGAAGGTCGTAAAGCTGGAGGAGCAACGAGGTCTCCACAGGTGTGCTCTTATCGTCATAAACAAAGAGTCGCTTGCTCCCTCGACGCTGACTGAAGGTGTGATCAGATTTGGTTTCGAATCTATCACCCTAAAAGTCTATAAAAAAGACGAGCTATATTCAGGCAAAATGCCTCCTTATCCCACAGGTTCAGAACCTGAGACCTTAGACCCTGGAGCATCGGTTTCATTCCCATCGTTAAGTGATGATGCCGCCAGCACAAACACTCTTACCATGGATCACACTTTGTCGGATATGGACATGGATGAATTTAGATTCTACTCAGCGAGGACGAACTTCTAGGTTTATCTTCGGAAGCGGAAGATCTTAATAACACTGTGGTGGAGGTTCATCCGCCTGATTGTAGCAAGAATGCTGCAATTAGTTCAGATTAATCTCCATCACTCCATAGAGGCTTCGGCCGCCCTTGTACTCCGCCTCTCAGAGGGTAGAGAAGACATCGTCTTGATACAGGTACCATAGTTTGACAACAGCGTGGTTCGAGGACTCCAGACTCCTGGATACGAAAAGCTGTACGTTACTGATAAAAGTGGACTCAGATCATGCATACTTGCGAAACGCAGCCTTAAATTACTTTTACTCCCTAATTTCAGCTATTCAGATGTAACTGTTGCTAGACTAGTGACTGCGAAAGGCACCTACTGGGTAGCATCAGCATATCTGGCCCATGACTACAATGGCCCTCTCCCTGGGGATAAACTAGAGAGAGCGATCGCGGAAGGAGAGAGGACAAAAACAAACCTCATATTCGGTTGTGATGCTAATGCTCACCACTCGGTATGGGGAAGTACGGACATTAATGATAGATAGAGGTTTTTGATTACATTTTAAGAGCTAACCTTATCGTAAGTAATGTAGGAAACGAACCTACTTTTACAACAAAAAACCGACAGGAAGTTTTAGATATCACTCTTGTCTCCGATACTGCTAGTCAGTTGATTACCAATTGGAAAGTATCAGCTGAGCACTCCTTTTCAGATCATCGGTATATTCAATTTAACCTAGCCGATGAACCTCCTTGCCTCAATATAGGGATATTTTGAGAAAATCAGTTAGTTTAATGCCAATGAGCTTGATCTTAAAGTTGACGTTTAATAATGCGAAGTCCACCACTTCAGACTTGGGACTGAGTACGACAAATTGCCAAAAACACAAGAAAAGTGACCGACTGGGATTCCTACAAGGTAGCCCTTAAAATATGTTAGAAAGAATTAAGAAAAGCCAAGCGAGTATCATGGAAACTCTTCTGTGGTAAGATAGAGGAATCCTCCGAGGCATCAAGGCTGAGAAAGATACTCTCGACAAACCCAACAATGCCTGAAAAAGACAGATGGCTTTTGGACGACTTCTAGCGAAGAATCGATTAATTTGCTCGACACCCACTTCCCAGGCAGCTGAAGGAGTATTGCCCACAAAGATCCAAACAGATCAATTTTGCAATCTAGCAACTTACAAGTTCTGATTACTAGAGACAAAGTGCTTTGGGCGCTACATAGCTTCAAACCATTCAAATCCTCGGGACCAGACGGCATAATACCAGCCGAGCTACAAAACACTTCGGATATCATCTTGCCAGTGCGAATGATAATCCTAAGAAGCTGTTTGGATCTGGTATATATCGCATTGCTATGGAGAGAAATTAAAGTGGTTTTCATACCCAAAGCAGGTAAATGCTCTGATGTAACTCCGAAAGATCTCAGACCTATAAGTCTTTCATCATTTCTCCTAAAAACTTTAGAACGACTGATTGAAATCCATTTACGCCAAAGCATTAACAAAAAACTCCTGTCAACGGTGCAACATGCCTATTCTAAGGGAAAATCAGTAGAAACGGCTCTACACACGCTAACGCGCTCTATAGAGGATTCCCTCCGTCATAAGGAGTATACAATGGTGTCATTCCTAGACAAAGAAGGTACTTTCAACAACGTCGATTCATCTGCGATCGCTGGTGCACTGGCAGCTCTGAACGTGGTTCCATCACTTGGCGAGCTGATTAATTTGATGCTCAATAGCCGAATTATCAACTCAAGTCTGGGTGAGATATCTGCCAGAAGATCTGTCAGTAGAGGAACCCCACAAGGTGGCGTCGTACCTCCCCTTCTCTGGAATTTGGTGGTGATTGAACTGCTGATATGCGTGGAAGCGGTAGGTCACAATGTGATTGCCTATGCGGACGACGTTGCTATTGCTGTGTCAGGTAAGTACCTTAATACTTTAAAAGAACTCCTACAAAACGTTGGGTGTAAACCCTCACAAAACTGAACTTGTCCTATTCTCTAGGAAATACAAGATTCCACACATTGACCCTCCGGATATAAATGGCACTAGATTGACATTCTCAAATGAAGCTAAATCCTTGGGACTCATTTTTGATAGAAAGTTAACTTGGAAGCCTAACATCCAAGAGAGAGTTAGAAAAGCCACTGTGGCACTTTTCTCTTGCAAAAAAGCCATAGGGAACAAATGGGGTTTACAGCCTCGTATCACTCACTGGCTATATGTCTCTGTCATAAGACCGATACTCACGTCTGGTGGACTGCTTTGGACAAAGCGATCAATCTTGATAAGCTAAGCAAAGTCCAAGGAACAGCTTGCTTGTCCATCGGCGGGGCTCTTCGTGCTACCCCCTCTGCTGCACTTGACATCCTGTTTCATCTGGCACCCATTGACTGAAGCTTGGAATCAGTCTCTACAAATTCCATAACAGCCCAAGACTGTCGTTAGTCTCTCATAGAGAGGAGCAGTTCAACATTCACCTCTGTTGGGTGCCGGGGCATAGGGACATCCCAGGTAATTGCAAGGCTGATGAGCTCGCCAAACACGGAACCACACTACCTATACTTCCAGTTAAGGATTCGTTAGGTATTCCAATCGCTACTTGTAAACTAAATAAATTATGATGCTATCAATAGAACAAATCTGAGATGGATAACCGGCTCGACATATCGAGCGAATAAAGGAATATGGCTAAAGCTGGATCTAAAACGTTCTAGATATTTGATCTCCTTTGATAGAAAGCATATCAGTGCTACAATAGGTGTCATCACAGGACATCTGCCTCTCGTCGGCAGGCAGATCCGCTCGAGTCGGGGGTATAGGTTTGATGTGAGGAGATCAATTATAGTTGATCCGGGAAAGTGTGTTCTAAGTAAGAGACGAAGTTTCTCTTTCTTATTTTGTGTTTGACAACCGTTCTCATCGGCAAGTGTGCCTAATGAGATAGTTCTGTTAGAGGCAAGAAATTTATGTAGTCGGCAGCTGGAAGGAATATCAGAAATATCTTCACAGAACCGTCTAAATGATTCTTTTTTGGCCTTCTTTATTTCTTTGTTGTAGTTGGTAAGAGCACTAGAGTAGTTTTGCCAGTCACCATTGCGTTTAGCTTTGTTGGATATTAGGTAGTCGAATGAGGAAGCAGCTAGAGTAAGATCTCGAACTTCTCTTCTGACAGCATTTATGAAGGTTGGTTCCCTCCCGATAAATTATTGCATGTAATAAAATCAACTAAGGACTCACCTCGATTGTTGATGTCCGAGCTCTTCCAGATTGTGTGATGTACATTTGCATCGCAGCCGAGAACAATTCGTGTTATCATCAAAAATTAAACATGTTCTAGGTCTACTGGATAAGGTGGAATAAAGAATCCTACCTGCAGGTATTGAGAGTCCTAGAATATTGACGTTTGTGCCTGTCCATGGTTCCTGCACGACGGCAACGTTACGACCGTTAGAGTTAAAGGTCTTGGTTAAGACCGCCGTTGCGTGGTCTGGCAGAAAAGTTGGAGGAAGATGATTTTCCAGATCTATTCGTGTATCACATTCTTCTGCTAATTGCATCCATTTCTGCGTGAAGTTCAGTTTCCTCCGTATTGCATATGTACCCAGAATGTACGGTATTCTATTATGACTAAGGGAAATTGCTCTTACGATGTAATCAAAGTGAAGTTTTAAAGTATAAATATATATAGAGGGGTAAGCCCGTTTCTAAATTAATCATGTAATTGGGTATATTCTGTGGGAGTAGAAATATTTTTTTAATGAAAAATTATTGAAGTTTTTCGACTTCTTCATACTCCTGATAGCCCTACACTTGTGCCCCATAGCACATAATTGATCGTAGCACTGCTTCATATACTTGGTATTTTACTGAGGTTGGAACCTCCCTCTTTCGCAGCAATGGATGCCATGCTACATTAATCGCGTTTTTTGTTTCAGGCAGTTTTTTGCATGTTGCTTCATATTTAGGTTTGGGGTTAAGGTAACTCCAAGATATTTATATTCCTTAACTTGTTCTCTCTCCTCCAAAGCTCCAATTCTCATTTTACGCGCGTCTTTCTCTTCCAGAGCCTACAACCATAACGTTTGATTTATCTAAGTTAACGGAAATATTCCAAAAATTACAGTAATTATACAATATATAATCATTAGCTCTAATCTTTCAGGTGACTCGGCCAGAATGATTATATCATCTGCATATAAGAGTGCTTTAATTTGGGTGTTCGCTATGTTACCCCAGCTGGTAGAAACGTTGATATATCATCTATAAATAATGTAAACAGGATTGCACTGAAAAGACATCATTGTCTAACGCCCGTCTTAGATTTGAACCGATTTGAAACAGATTTTCCATCCCGAACAGCTGAACGCGTTCCATTGTACATTGCTTTTACCACAGATATCATCTTTGTTGAAAGGCTTAGTTTGTTATATAGTGCATTTCTGTCGATTGAGTCGAATGGTGCTTTAAAGACTACAAAGTAGATATAAAGCTTGCGTTTTCATCGCATGAAGTCCTGAGCAATCGCAGTTAAATTAAAAATAGCTATTATCTGTAGTAGAGTATCCAGAGCGGAAACCAGGTTGAAATTCACTTAGAATTTGTTTTTCATTGACCCATTTAGTTATTCGGTTCAGTAGAACTGCAGTAAATATCTTGGCTACAGCATTTGTGAATGAGTTGGCTGGTATGTTTGGATCTCCTTTTTTGTATATAGGAAAAATAATAGCTTCCTTAAAACTGTTGGTTACTTTTGCACTACTGAAGATGTAATTGTAATTATCACAGATTTTTTGTACAGATTCAATCGAGGTGTTTTTATATAATTCCGCTGATACCCAATCAGGCCCGGGCGCTTTTGCATTTTTTGAACGACGAATTTCATCTAATTCTATGCGATCATCTAGGTATTATCAAAAAGGGCCCAAGACAAAAGCCAGCAGATCCCAAAATGACGTATGCTCAGGCAGCATCAAAACCAACTGAATTACCAGCAGAGAAAGCTGTAAAACACAAAGCAGAGCCAAACACTGCCATGGAAAAATGCAATAAAACGATATTAGATAGAATATCATTACTAGAGAGACAGAACAGCAACAAAAAAGCTGTGCCAAAAAGACAAACATAATGAATAGAATAAAAATTCTTGAATGGAATGGTAATGGTATCGAGAATCGAAAGGACGAGATACAAGTGACTCTCGATATAAAACAGATAGATATATGTCTTATTTCTGAGACACACTTTAAATTTACTACTGACTTTAAACTGCAGGGATATGAATTATTTATCATTCCCCACATCCTCATAATTGTGAATAAGGGGAGGCTGTAGTTTTAATAAAGAATGCGATTGAACACCATATAGAAGCAAAGTTCCAATCATGCGCCATCCAAGGAATTTCCATAAGTATAAAAACAAGCAGTGGACAAATATCTGTTGCAGCAGTATACTGCTGTCCTAGCTATAGACTAAAGAAAATTGATTTTAAAAGTCTTTTCCGGATATTTCACAATAGATTAATCGCGGGAGGGGATTTTAATGCCAAGAATAAATATTGGGGATCCAGATTAACAAATACTAGAGGCAGAGTATTATATGAAACTATTAAAGAAGTCGGCGCCAAATATCACTCAACGGGGAAACCTACCTACTGGCCTACAGATAGGAATAAAACCCCAGATCTTGTCGACTTCTTTATATCCAAAAATATATCTTCAAATAAAATAAATATATAAGAAGGCCCTGATCTTCAATCAGATCATTCCTCAATACTTCTTACACTTGGCGTTAGAATAATAATAAAAGAACATAGCCCTAAACTAGTTAATAGAATGACTGATTGCAAACACATCAGGCAGAAGTTGGAAGAATGTATTCAACTATCATCAGCTTTTCAAACAGAAGATCAACTAGAAGAAGCAGTGCAAATATTTACACTGGATATACAAAAAGCTGCTTGGGCTACAACTCCCAAAAGAACAAACAAGATTAAACAAAACGTATATCCTTGTGAAATATGTGAAATTATTACAGAAAAGAGGAAAGCTAGAAAACGTTGGCAACAAACAAGGGCGGCAAGCGACAAAATCACACTGAACAACTTAAATAATAAGCTCGGAAAATCTATAAGAGAATTTAATAACGAGTCTTTAAAAACGTATCTTACCTATCTTACCAGTCTTACAAATGATGGTAGTACAGACTACTCGCTCTGGAAGGCAACAAAGAAAATGATCAGGCCAACAGCTCACATTCCGCCAGTAAAAACCAGAGAAGGTAACTGGGCAAAAAGCAGTGAAGAAAAAGCAAATACTTTTGCAGAGTACCTTGAGAACGTCTTCAAACCTTATGAAGATAAAGATTATCAAGGAAACGAAGAAAGGTGCGAAGAAGACATACCTATTCGGCCGGTAACAGCTAAAGAACTTGCCAAAGAAATCAAAGAAGGCATAAACATAAAAAAAGCCCCAGGGTAAAACGTCTGCAAAAAAAAAATTTATAGAAAATCACTATTTCCAATTCACCAATTTGGGTTTAGAAAGAAGAAACTGCCGAAGCAGTATTCGACAATTCTGGAGTCATATATAACAGATCGATTCTTCAGAACTAAACAAGAGACAGAGTACTCAACATCAAGAGCAATTAAAGATGGTGTACCACAAGGTAGTGTAATAGATCCAGTGCTATACCTTCTGTTTACTAGCGATCTACCTGAAAGTGATGAAACTATAGCAACTTTTGCAGATGACACTGCTGTTGGAGCAACCGTCGAAATAGCAAGAGAAAAACTTCACTCCACTTAAAAGTGGCAGATTAGATGAATGACCTAAAGTCAGTCCATATTAATTTTACATATAAAAACGTACCACACATTCCAGCATACGTTAATACCAATGTAGTGGAGTACTCAAACGCTCAATAATAATACGATAATAATTGTAGCTACAAAAATGTATTATTTTATTCCTACAAATGAATATTTCTCAGTTTATTCCTTTAATTAAACGTTGGTTACATTAGTTATTAACCATTTTGTAAAATAAATGTTTTCTTGGTGAAATAAAACAAAAAATTTAAACTGTTGGAAAGCATCCATCCATCCACTGTCCTTAGCACTCCCTCTTTATTTTTCCCAAAAAGCGTGGGCATATTTCCCTTTTCACCGAACTCAAATTCCCTCAATTTTTGTATGAAAAAATGTTTCTTCTAAAAATAAAATAAGTATTATTCGGATAGAAATTTACATTAAATTAATTAATTATAATGATTATTTCTTGGTATTAGAAATTTTTACTAGAAATTAAATCCTTTTTTATGGACATTTCGTCGGATTTCTTATATTTCCACAATTTTGATGCTTTATTTCTGTTTTGCACGGAAGGTTTTTCGGACATCAACATTTCTACAAAAAGGTAGAAATAACACGATGTGGGAAGATTGCTCAGTGTCATTGTTTCAGTGTACCCCCCCCATTTAGAATTTTTTTTTTTTTCTCTTTCACACGTATTCACGCATACGAAATTTAAGGGAGAATTTTCTTTTCAAAATTTGCGGGGGGAATCGGGAAGGTGCACGGGAGCTGGCGGTCTTTTTAATACTTAGTTTATGCTCCAGACCCCCAATCACCAATTCGAAAGTGTGGCATTTATATGCCTTTTTCTTTTTTTTATTTATGTAAAGAGAACAGCGGTGTCGGTAACCGTGTTCACGGTTGCCACTTGAAAATAAAGTTTGGGTCCGAAATTGGAAAAAAAAATTACCAACTGTAGCCATAATGACCAAAGTAATCTAATTCCAAAATATTTGTAAACACAGAACGATCAGACGAATAGAAATGCGTAAATTTAAGTGCCCTTTTCGTTTCGTAAAAAAATACCAAATGGAATAAAAAAGGACCAGGTGACCAAGAGAAAAAATAATGACCAGATTTGGTCACAAATGACCAATGTGGCAACCGTGACAGTGTCGCGACTTTATTGGTTTCTTCCCATCTCAAAAGTGCCCAATGCGCCTAAAGATGTTATCACTTCAAAAATGTGTTTTTTTTTAACTTTTTTTTAATTGAAACGTAAGTAATGCACTTTATTTTGTTTTTTTGGAACAGAATGGGTCGAGGAATGAAAAAAACCGAAATAAAAACTTTATTGATCCATTCCCAAAGATAAGTAGCTGTAATCACGGGTGTCTCAAAATCTATTGTAAACAGATTAAAATTAAATTTGGACCAATATATTCCAATTACTCCCAACAAAACCGGTAAATGTGGAAGAAAAGTAGTATCAACACCCCGAACAGACAGAAAAATTAGAAACATCTGCGTTCGGAGTCGAAAGAAAAGTGCATCAGTTCTTACGAACATGATCCATGATTCGGAAATATTAGTTTCCAAAATATCTGCGCAGCGACGCATCAACTTATATTGTTAAATAGCTGACCCAGCGAACTTCGTACCGCCTATCGGTCAATGAATTTAATGATACCTTTTAGCTAAACTTAATTTATTATTTTAATTAAGTTCATAAGTTCATAAAGATAATAAAGGGGTTTTCAGGGACGCTACAAAAGTAGAGCAACTGGGACAGTAAACGACGCCGAATTTCTTGCCGCTCTTTTGACAATAATTCTCTTCAGTAAGGTTTGACATGATGGAAAGATATACGAGCCAACAACGAGTCGATATTATTAAAATTTACTACCGAAATTTGGAGTCAGTGGCCTCAACGTTAAGAGCGCTACGTCCAATTTATGGTCGTCATAATCGTCCTAGCAGATCAACAAATTAAATCCAAAGGCACAGTAAAAAAGTACAAAATGTTCCCGTGCCAGTGAGACAAAGAAGTGCCCGTTTCAGATGAAGAAAGCCCAAGTGTGTCTCTTACACGTCGTTCTCAAGCGTTGGGCATCTCTGTGACGTCGTTGTGGCGAATTTTGCGAAAAGATCTTGGCCTACATCCTTACAAGATTAAATTGACGCAAGAACTGAAGCCGCTTGACCACCAGATACGTCGTATGTTCGTGAACTGGGCTGAGCAACAACTTGAAAATGATTCGGATTTTCATCGAAAAATCATCTTCAGCGATGAGGCTCATTTCTGGCTGAATGGCTTCGTCAATAAACAAAATATGCGGTATTGGTCAGGCAGCAATCCACACGTAATCCATGAGTCATCATTGCATCCCGAAAAAACTACGGTTTGGTGTGGTTTATGGGCCGGCGGCGTCATTGGGCCGTACTTCTTCCGTGATGATCAAGACCGGCACGTTACTGTGAATGGGAATCGCTACCGTTCAATGATAACCGAATATTTTTGGCCCCCATTGGATTATATGGACTTGGAGGAAATGTGGTTCCAACAGGACGGCAAGCGTGCCCGTGGTGGCCATGCAAAATAAATCGAGTTCCATACATAGTGACATCGAACGTATTTTCACAGGAATAAAGAATTTCATTGATATTCAAAACCGTTTTTGTTTTATTTAAAAAAAACTTTTGTAGCACTCTTATTGAAAAACCCGTTATATGTATCTAAGGAAAATAAAAATTCAAAAAAAGTACAAAAATCAAGTATTTCAATTGCCTGTCAACAAGACTTTTGCTTTGATGAAGCTATATAAAGGGTTTTCCAATAAGAGGTGTTATTGTGAATGATCCGCTATTTCGGTAGCTGTCACTTTTGAAGCTTTTATTCTTTGACATTTGACAAGTAGAAACTACGCCATTACTGAAAATGGAACGATACACGCTTCAACAACGTCGTGTCTTTGCTGATTGGGTCCTTGAAATGCATGAAAATGATCCGGAATTCCATCGAAAAATCATCTTGAATGATTAGGACCATTTCCACCTCGGTGGCTACGTCAACAAGCAAAATTGTCGCATCTGGGGCTCGGAAAACCAAAGAGTTATTGTTGAGAAGCCTCTCCACCCTCAACGTGTGACTGTTTGGTGCGGTTTATGGTCCGGCGGGATCATTGGACCTTCCTTTTTCGAAAATGAGGTTGGATCTGTAGCGACCCGTCACAAAAACCCTACTCCCACCATATCCACCACCGATCGCCACCACTGGCCACCACCGTTAGTCAACACGTGACACCCCATCTTCCACAACCAAGGGGAAACCATGACCAGTACCTGCAGCCGAAAACAACAACAACACAAGGGCCGATTTTGCACAGGACGTATACTTCACACTCACTACGCAGTGTAAAAGTAATGAGTACCCGAAGACAAGATCATTTCGGGAGGACAGTACACTCAGTTCCGGGTGCAATACATCTGACGCTGATCCTGCTCTTTAGGGACTTGCACTTTTCTCTAAATTTTTGGCGGCCAAATTCTGCTAGAGGAATTAGCCATATATAGGAACCCGGCATTGCGAGAAGTCCAATCCGTTCCGCTTTGTGTTATCTGTTCTTCCTTCCTCTTTTCTTCTTGTGAGAATTCCAATCCGACACGGCTTTCCTGTTCTCTCCTCTGTGGATGTGCATTGTGAGCATTCCAATCTACCACAGTCTTCTCTTCTTTCCTCTGTGGTCGTGTATTGTGAGAATTCTAATCTGCCACAACCTCCGTTATTCCCTCTGTGTGTCCAGCCATCCGTCGTAGACTAGGAGTTACGTATGAAATGTTTGTTAAGGTCGATTAAGTAGAGTTAAGACCATTATATTCTTAAAGTATATTAATAAAAGGTAACAGTGTGTTGGGTTATCATCATCCTCCTCGTCATCATCATCGTCATAATAATTAACTAATATTTGATTATGCATATTTGAATCTGGCGCCTTAAATTATACCAGTTACCATATTTTTTTTATTTTGCCATTTCGCCACATAATTTAAACATTCAAATATAACGTAATGTCTCTCTCAAGCGAAACAAAACCTGTTATTTCATCCTCTATATAAACACTCCATGAAATAAAGCTTTATTATTGTTATTTGAAAACCCTTCGAGGAAAACTATCGTTTTTGATTTCGCTCTCGATCTCGCTGTCGCACAACAAACTCGCTGTAGTTCTGCTGCTTATTGCAAATTCGAAAGTTTCGCATCCGTTTGACAATCGGTCAAACGCAACAACCAGGATCTACCTAGTCCTTACTCGAAGGTAAACTAGAGGTCCCGAGGTTGACGGTCGGAGAACCCCACGATCGTACATTTTGGCGCCCAACTCGTGTTAAACAATTTGGTATATATATAGAAATATCAAACAAACCTAAAAGTTATAAAAAAGTGTTAAAAACAGAATTAACAAACAAGACAATAAAGACATTAATAAGTGAATTTCGTCGCGAACTCGGTTTCGGTTTCGGTATCGGGATAATAGTGCCAGAAGAAAAGTGCATCACAAAGGGAGCAACCTATCATCAGGGAATACATATTGGCAAAGCACCGTCACAATACACCAACAGAGGAGAAGTCCAAGAAAGGCAATCTAACATCAAAAGGGAAGATAAGTATCATCTCCCTCCCAGGTACGTCACAAATCGCCTTTCAATCGAAGCTGCGCAAAAATAATCGCATACACAAAATTAAAGATCAAACTCTTTGAAACTAAAACTCTTTATCAAATACGAATTAAACGAATCAAAGCGCATCTTCGACGAAATTATGCTATGCATGCAAATATATATTAAATTCAGCCATAAAAACGTATAAAAATTGTATGATACTATTCACAAATTGCTGCATTCAATAATTGGATTTGGGTACGGAACAAATTATCATTTCTCCGTAGAAGTATTGATCATAGAAAATTCAAAATTAGAATCCACAAAAGCTGTAACAATACTCAATCGCATTTTACAATCCACAAGAATTTTCTCTTGTCGCCCGCCATATAGCGTGATCTTTTTGCCGTCTACGCAATTGCATTTGCATAGACAATTCGTATAATAAGCTCAATCGCTTACGCATGACTGCTATTCTCTCTGGCACTTTATACTCGTTCGTCATCTCGCTTGCAATTGTTCGCCACTAGAATATAAATTTGTTGTTGCTGTTGCTGGGAATATTCTACAAATCTACTACGTCATCATTGTCATTGCACAGACCTATATTTCGCTCACACATATACTTCATTATTTGGAGCTTTTTCGTCGTCGTGGTGGCCGGAGTGGGTGCTGCATTGATCATATGCAATGAAAATCATCTTTTGCTTGGGAAGTGCTTTCTCTTTTTGGCAGTTGTGAATCTATGTTTGAATTCTTTCTTTCACTGCACTTTGAAGGTGAATACACCATTAAGAACAATTCTCCTTTAAACTACAAATTACCCATACATCATTTTCGTCGTTGGATTTATTTCATATCTCAACTTATTTCGTCGATTCATCATTGGATTTTAATCGCCAATTCGCTTTCTGTCAAAACTTTCCGGAATAGTGTTGCCATATAACTAATTCTTCATTGCTTACAATTAAAAGTTTATTCATTGTTGACAAAATACTTCTATCAATTATTATAATCAGAAATCATGTCAACTGAATCGACTTTAGAGGATTTAAGACAATTGCGCTCTACAACCAGGGGCAATATAACACGGATAAAAAATATCGTTGATACCAGACAAGGTAGCCTTTCTGCTACAGAATTGGAATGCCGTTTAGGAATATTGGAGTCCTACTTCAAGCAATTGTTAGCGTGTCAAACTCAAATCGAGCGGTTAGTGCCAGCTGATGTTGTTAGAGGTGAACTGGAAGACCTTTATATCTCAACGAAAACAAAAATTCAATCGCTATTAGGGCCCACCCGATGCAATAGCTCCTTAGAAACAACATTTGCAGTTCCTCAGGTTGCACACAATCATCTACCGAATCTCAAATTACCGCGCTTTAATGGAAGATACTCGGAGTATAAAAATTTTATAAATTCTTTTATTACTCTTGTGGATAATGAGCAGAACCTAACAAGAATAGAAAAATTTAATCACTTTTTGACCTGCTTGAGTGACCAAGCTCTAAGTACGGTTAAGGCCTTCCAAGTTACGGAAGATAACTACCCCAAAGCACTAGAGCGGCTTAAGGATCGCTATGATAACGACTGCCTTATATTTTTACAATATATTTCCGAACTATTCGAACAACCTAAGATTCCAAAGTCTTCTGCAGCGGCGTTAAGATGCCTCGTGGACAACATATCAGCCATTTTTAATTCGCTTCAGTCTATAAGTTCGTTCGAAAATATTTGCAATGCCATAATTACACACATCGCCATGTCTAAGGTTGATGTGGAAACCCAATCGAAATGGAATGAAAATCTCGATTATAAGAAGCTGCCTAACTGGAGTGATTGTTCTGTGGTTCTTAGGCGGAGGTGTCAGTACCTAGAAGCTCGTGAAAGCAAGCAGCTTAAATTACAAAACCATCAACGGACACATATCAAGCAAAATCCATCGTATTCTGGTTACCGTACTCAGTCGTCGCTAGCAGTTTCACAAAAGGGTTGTTTGTTCTGTCGGGATTATGGTCACTCTATTACTGGTTGCTTAGCTTTTAATAAGTTGACTGTTATGGAACGGTTTGCGAACATTAAGAAACTAGGACTGTGTTTGAACTGTTTGGGCAAAGGCCATAGCGTTTCAAAGTGTCCTTCATCGTATTGGTGCAAGCTTTGCAAGCAGACTCACCACAGCCTTTTGCATCGAACTCATCAAACAGAAGGCAATCCCCGAGATTCGGAACAGATCACACAATTGACACCAGTAGCAACAAGTCACACTGCTTTGGAAAGAGTGCAGCCTTCTTCTGCTCAGGTTATTTTAGCAACGGCGTTGGTTCTCGTTAAGGACTCAAATGGAAGTTTCCAAATTGGTCGAATGTTACTCGACTCAGGTTCCCAAGTCAACTTCATCCATGAAAAGTTTGCCAACTCTCTGCATCTTAAAAAGCAAAGAAAAAATGTGGATATAGTTGGAATAGGGATAGCTGAAACTAAAATAAACTTTCAGACACAAACGACGATTAGATCTCGTTACAATAATTTTGAGACATCACTTGAGTTTTTGGTAGCTCCAGCCATCACTGGCTATCAACCAGAGGCAGCGCTCAACGTCTCAAGTTGGAATCTGCCTCGTAATGTGGAACTTGCAGATGAGTATTTTAATAAGCCATCACAAATTGACTTGTTGTTAGGGGCCGAGTCGTTCTTTGACCTTCTTGAAATAGGCCAAATAAAGCTAGGTGAAGGATTACCCTCTCTACAAAAAACCTCTTGGGGATGGATCGTATCGGGAAGGTACAGAAAACCGATTAACGTAAAGAAAATGTTCTGCTTCGTGAACTCCAGCGGCGATTCGCTCGAGCAATATGTGGAGAAGTTCTGGAAACTAGAACAAATTCAAGACCAAGGATCAAAGTTGACTGAAGAGCAAAAGGAATGCGAAACGCATTTTAAGGAAACAGTTCAGGTTTTACCTAGTGGCCGACTTATGGTTTGCCTACCATTCAAACGTGATCCCAGCTGTTTAGGGTCATCTCATAATATCGCCTTCAGGCGCTTCTTAGCATTGGAACGAAAGCTCGGGAATAATGCATCCTTGGAGGCTCAATATGCCGAGTTCTTAGAGGAGTACCAGGTACTAGGATATATGTCACTGATCAAGGATCCACAATTAGGGGAACCTCATTACTACCTACCTCATCACTGTGTTGTTAGACCCGAAAGTACGTCCACAAAACTTAGGGTTGTTTTCAATGCTTCCTGTTGTACTTGGTCTCATCTTTCGTTGAACGATACGCTAATGGTTGGTCCAACAATTCAAACCGAATTGTTCATTATTCTTCTTCGTTTTCGACTACATAGGTTTGTCCTCACAGCCGACGTCGTTAAAATGTTTCGTCAATTTTTAGTTCACCCCTCTCACCGTAAGTTCCAATACATTCTTTGGAGAAAGGACGAAACTACTCCGGTACAGACGTACAAATTAAATACCATAACGTATGGTACATCCTCCGCTCCTTTCGCTGCTGTTCGCTGCCTTAAGTACTTGGCAGAAACTAACAGAAACAAATTTGAACTGGGTCCTCGTGTAATTGAAGAAGATTTTTATGTTGATGATCTTATTACCGGAGATGATGACCTAGATGCGTTACTAAGAAAACAAAAAGAAGTTGTTGCCATATTAAATTCGGCAGGGCTAGAGTTATCGAAATGGATGAGCAACCACCCCACCATTATGGAAGCTGCAGGCTCTTTTCAGAAGGAGATCAAACTAAGTGAACCTGGTCTGACTAGCACACTCGGTATAACATGGAATCCGCTTGGCGATGAATTCAGTTTTTCGTATAACCCAAGTAGAAACTTCTCCAAATGCACAAAAAGGTCGATTCTTTTTCTGTCGTCATCGCTTTTTGATCCCATGGGATTACTTAGCCCTATTATTATCAGAGCAAAGGTAATTCTTCAGAAGCTTTGGATTGAAAAAATAGACTGGGATTCATCTATTCCGCCAAGCGCTTACATAGAATGGCGTCAGTTCATAACAGATCTGCATTCGTTGCAAAATCTATCAGTCCCTAGATTTGCCTGATAGCTAATAAACAGAGTTACCAAATACATGGGTTCGCGGATGCTTCTATACACGCATAAGGAAGCAACTTCCACGGCTAGAACTTTGTGCCGCACACTCATTAGCGAAGTTGTGGGAAAAAATAAACCCAATTATTAAGGAAAACCACTCAGAGGTCTACTTTTGGACAGACGCTGCAATTGTATTGCACTGGATAGCTACGTACTCGTCGAAACTGACAACCTTCGTGGGAAATCGAGTAGCCGAGATCCAGGATAAGACAAAGGGTGTCGTGTGGAAGCACGTACCCACTGCCGAAAATCCAGCAGACATAGTTTCGAGAGGCTGCACTGTGGAAGAACTATCGACCTCCATATGGTTCAAAGGTCCTCAGTTTTTGCTATGCCCAATGGAAGTTTGGCCCATTAACTTTGAAGTTTCGCTTTCGCAAGAAGAACTTTTGCTGGAAAAACGAAAAACAGTATTGATCTATACAAACTCATCAGGACTCACATTACTAAATTTTGTACTCCGCATAGTCGAGCGCTTCAGTTCCTATACTGACAAAATACTACGTATATTTGCTTATGTCATCCGAATTTGTCGAAGAAAGGTAAATAAACAAATTCCTTTAGCGGTTTCGGAGTTGGAGGAATCCCTTTAAGGATTGTAAACCTGACTCAAATTAATTCGTTTTCGGAAGAAATTGACGCCTTAAAATCCCAACGACCTCTTAAGGGATCAACTAAATGCTTGAATCCTTTTCTGCAGGAAACAAATGGTATCGAACTACTTCGTGTCGGAGGACGGCTGAAACATGCGAACATTCCAGAGGAGAGTAAACATCCCTTATTACTTCCCAAAAACGATAGCTTTACCGAAACCCTAGTTCGACATCTGCATTTGGCTAACTACCACGCTGGTACAAAGGCCCTAGTGTCACTGGTTAGGAATACTTTCTGGATTGTTAATGCTAGGGACATCGCAAAGCAAACTGTAAGGAAATGTGTTCACTGTATGAGATACCGTCCAAAGCTATTAGAGCAGGTTATGGGAGATTTACCTCAAGAAAGAATCACTTCCTCGCGTCCATTTTTATACTGTGGGGTAGACTTTTGTGGACCGATTCTTTCCTACTATAAGATCAGAGGAAAGGTACCCTACAAAACTTATATTGCTGTCTTCGTGTGCTTCTCGTCCAAGGCGGTTCATTTAGAAGCCGTATCCGATCTTTCCACTGTCGCTTTTCTTGCTGCCCTAAAGCGAATGGTAGGGCGCAGAGGTCTTCCTAGAAACATATATTGCGACAATGCAACTAATTTCGTCGGAGCTAAATCCAGAATAATTGAACTGCACAATTTGTTGTTTAAAAAAACGTCGCAGGATATAATTCAAAACTATTGTACTAATGAAAGCATAAATTTTATGCTATGGGAAGCGGCTGTCAAAGTCGCAAAAGGACACATGTACCGTAGCCTTAGGGGTGCCAAACTTAATTTTGAAGAGCTGTCAACAGCGCTGGTGGAAATAGAGTCGGTGATGAACTCCAGGCCAATCACCCAAATGTCATCGGACCCAAACGACCTCGAAGCACTGACTCCTGCCCATTTTCTGATCGGCTCATCTCTTAAGGCGATTCCCGAACCGGCAGACGATGTAGGGGAAATCAGCTTCATTCAGAGGTGGCGACGAATCAACGCAGTCAAAACCCACTTTTGGAAATGATGGTCTGCAGAATACATCCAGGAGCTGCAAAATAGAGGGAAGTGGGCATCCGCTAGCCCAAACATCAAAATTGGAGACTTAGTTATCGTTCACGAAGACCATGTTCCTCCCCAAAGATGGCTTATGGTACGAATTACAACCATCATTCCAGGCTCTGACGGACGAGTCAGAGTAGCAATTGTAAAAACGTCCAAGGGAGAAATAAAACGTCCGATTCGCAAGTTGGCAATCATACCCTCTTAAAAGCCTATGCTTTCAAAGGCGGCGGAATGTTGGGTTATCATCATCCTCCTCGTCATCATCATCGTCATAATAATTAACTAATATTTGATTATGCACATTTGAATCTGGCGCCTTAAATTATACCAGTTACCATATTTTTTGTATTTTGCCATTTCGCCACATAATTTAAACATTCAAATATAACGTAATGTCTCTCTCAAGCGAAACAAAACCTGTTATTTCATCCTCTATAAAAACACTCCATGAAATAAAGCTATCGTTTTTGATTTCGCTCTCGATCTCGCTGTCGCATAACAAACTCGCTGTAGTTCTGCTGTTTATTGCAAATTCGAATGTTTCGCATCCGTTTGACAATCGGTCAAACGCAACAACCAGGATCTACCTAGTCCTTACTCGAAGGTAAACTAGAGGTCCCGAGGTTGACGGTCGGAGAACCCCACGATCGTACACAGTGTATGTACAACGGTCCAAAGTTCGTGTTTCTTTGGGGGCAGCCCTGGACCCGACAAGTATACCCCGGCCGGAGGTAAAAAGCACATCACAGATCAACAGTTACGGTGAATGGATTGCGCTATCGAGAGATGATTAATGATTTTTTATGGTCGGAGTTGGATGGTATTGATCTGGACAACGTTTACTTTCAACAAGACGGCGCTACACAAGCAACGAAAGCATTGATCAGTTAGGGGAAAAGTTTCCGGACCGTGTTATCTCTCGAGGAGGTGATCACAATTGGCCACCGAGATCTTGTGATTTAACACCTTGCGACTTCTTCCTTTGGGGCCACGTGAAAGATAAGGTCCACCCCAACAGCCCAGCGTCGATTCAAGACCTCAAAATTCGTGAGGCTATCGAGGACATAGGGCAGCCACTTTGCGATTTGGTTATGGAAAATTTCATGAAAAGGATATGGTCCTGTATGCGTGCTCGTGGTGGCCATTTGGCTGATGTTGTTTTCCGTTATTAACGGCATACCTTCCTCTTTATTATGAAATAAACATCCGATCATGTATCTCAAAAAATGACATTTTTCTTTGAATAAAAAAATAACACCTCTCATTGGAAAACCCTTTATTTTGCTTCATTGGTTTACACTTGGGTTGATTATCTTTACTGGAGCACCTTGTGATACACAATATTTGTCTCTTTCTTATCACGCGCAAGAACGTGAACATGCCTCGTAAAATAGTTTAGATTTTGAAGCGTGATGACTACCGCACCAACCTGTAGTTGTAAATTGTGATCTGGTAAGCCAGGCCAAGAAGTTTAAAAATTCAGTTGGATAGTTGGTTGTTTCGTCTTCGTTTGTTACATAGTCAATAGATTTGAATGACTGAATTACAAAATTTATGTCAATCAAATTTGTATTCTTAGCCGCTAAAATTGCTCGCTCACGCAACTATTCGTTATTTTTGCGGTAAGTAACTATCTTCGGGAAACTTTGTTGATGAGCTCGTCCTTCGATTATAAAGGGTGATTTTTTAGCTGGTTTGGTTTTGGCAACACTGGTTTTGACAGCTGACGTGTGTTTAGTACCTTGTGTCACTGTCAAACAGCTTCAGTTTGGTTTGCAATTTAACCATGGATCGTCTTACAAATGAACAACGCTTGCAAATTATTGAATTTTACTATCAAAATTCGTGCTCGGTTCGAAATGTTCATCGCGCGCTGCTTCCATTTTATGATCGGCATTCTCGACCTTCTGAGCAGTCTATTCGGAAGATTGTGACCAAATTTCGCACCAAATTTACTTTGTTGGACATTAAACCACCAACACGTTTACGTACTGTGCGTAGTGAAGAAAATATTGCGGCCGTATCAGCTAGTGTGACAGAAGACCGCGAAATGTCGATTCGGCGCCGTTCCCAGCAGTTAGGCCTTTGTTACAGCACTACGTGGAAAATTTTGCGGAAGGATTTGGGCGTAAAGCCTTTTAAGATACAGCTGGTGCAAGAACTAAATTTTTGGTGAATGGGCTCTTGGAAAGCTGGCCGAGGATCCGCTTTTTTATCGAAAAATTGTGTTCAGCGATGAGGCTCATTTTTGGTTGAATGGGTACGTAAATAAGCAAAATTGCCGCATTTCGAGTGAAGATCAGCCAGAAGCATTGCAACAGCTACCAATGCATCCCGAAAAAGCCACTGTTTGGTGCGGTTTATGGGCCGGCGGCATTATTGGGCCATATTTCTTCAAAGATGATGCAAATCGCAGCGTTACTGTCAATGGTGAACGATACCGAGCGATGATAACAAACTTTTTTTTGCCCGAAATGGAAGTTCTTGACTTGCATGATATGTGGTTTCAACAAGACGGTGCCACATGCCACACAGCACGCGAAAAAATGGCGCAATTGCGAGGCGAGTTTGGTGAACAGTTAATTTCACGTTTCGGGCCGGTCGATTGGCCGCCTAGATCGTGCGATTTGACACCATTAGATTATTTTTTGTGGGGGTATGCCAAGGCTAATGTGTATAGGGACAAGCCCGCTTCGATTGACGCACTGGAAGCCAACATCCATGCATTCATTCGTGAGATACCGGCCGATATGTGTGAAAGAGTATGCCAAAATTGGACTCAGCGGATGGGCTACCTGAGACGCAGCCGCGGTCAACATTTGCATGAAATTATCTTTAAACATTAAATTGCAAGGTTCAAACTATCGATTCAAATAAATATTTCATTCATTTTTTCGAATTTTTTGTGTTTTTTTTTAAAAAAAAAGTTCTAAACCTCTTAAAAAATCAACCTTTACAAAACTAGCTGTTCCCGCCCGGCTTTGCCCGTACTTTGTTTCTTACATATCTTGTTCTTGTTTAAAGTCCCGCTCACATAAAAATGGTTTTCGTAAAGAAAATTTCCGAAATCATCCTAATAAGGAAAAACTTTTAACAAACACGATCTCACTGTATATTACGATTAAAATTAAAAAAGAAATAATAAAATTACCAGTACAAAAAGGAATAAAAAATCTATTTTTACGAACCTTCCCATTCCCTTTTCACATTTCGCCAATCTCTGTGCATTCCTCTCGCCGTATTTATTTGATTGGTATGTACATTCAGATAATATTTTTTAAAGTACTTAGAACTTTAGAATATTTTTAATATAAAATCAAACTAAACTAAATTACAAAAAAAGTGGAGATGGTTTGAGGAGTGAAAGTTTGGGAAAAATTGGAGGAAGGTAAAAAGGAAAAGGAGAGATAAGATAATTTGAATAGGTATTAATTAAAAGAAATAGTCGATGAGAAGTAAAGAAGAATTGCCGTTTTCACTCTGGGAAAAAATGTAAATTAAAATGTAATATGATCTAAAGGGTCCCCCATCTAACTCTTTTTTTTTCAACTAGTGCTTATTTCGCGAATGGTAACACTTAGCTCATGTCTGATGTGACAGATAATTAGTTTTATGCTTCCGCTGAACGAATGTGGTTGTATATACGCTTGATGATATGACCATCCAATGCGTTTTCGCTTCGCTAAGTGGGCCTGCGATCGACTTAGAGAAGATGCCGATTTTGCCAAAAAAAAAAAATCGTCTTTTCAGATGAAGCTCATTTTCATCTTGGCGGGTATGTAAACAAGCAAAATTGTCGCATTTGGGGCAAAGAAAACCCGCACGCATACATTGAAAAGCCGATATACCCAAAACGAGTCACTGGGCCATTTTTCTTCGAAAATGAGCAAGGAGTGGCCGTTAAAGTCAATGCCGGTCGTTATCGGGCCATGTTGAACGAATTTTTGTTCACAAAAATTGAAGAGGAGGATATTGGCAACATTTGGTTTCAACAGGACGGCGCTACGTGCCACACAGCCGAAGCTACACTCGATGTTTTGCGCCCTGTTTTTGAAGAACGATTTGACACCGTTGGACTATTATTTGTGGGGTGCCGTAAAAGACAAGTGTTACGCCGACAAGCCAGAGACAATTAACGCTTTAAAGGACAATATTCGTGAAGCTATTGGTGAAATACAGCTGCACACAATGGATAATGTGCTTAAAAAATTGGATCGATCGTGTAGGCTACTGCATGGCCAGCCGAGGCAGCCATTTGAATGAAATTATTTTCCATTATTAATCGAAAGGATTATACTTTCAAATAAAAAAAGAAATTTGAGAAAATATTCAGTAGTTTTTTTTTTATAGCATTTTCAAAAAAAAAAAGTTATTTGGCGGACCCGTATTTAATTTTACGTTGAATAAACTTTAATAAATAATATTTATCTTCACGTTGAAACATATTTGATTTGAATACGCAATATAATTTTAATTATAAAGTCACCCTCGATTCAAAGTGGAACGTATTCACTTTTACGTTAGTACCATTTTTTTTTTAAATATTTTAAATACTCTCGACGTAGATTTAAAGTGCAACATGATAATATTTGTCCAATATAAAGTTCGCAATGACATCTACGTACATTCAAAGTGTTGCATAGTCAATTAGAAGTCGTTTTAAAACACCATTCACTTCAAAACGTTGCGTATTTTTTTGTATGTCCAAATTCCACGGTACACATGTAGCTTCAAACTTCGATCAACGTTAATTTAAAGTGTTGCATGTTGGTTTTTAAGGGACGATAATTTAAATTCAATGTAGAACATGTTCATTCTTACATTGATGTTATTCTTTTAAATAACGATCAACGTAAATTCAAAGGGAAAAATGTTTATTCTTCATTTCCACTAACTGTCGTGACGCGAAAGCCATTGTCTTTGTTATTCTCGTTTCTCTTTCAATCGTAAAAAGACAGAAAAAATCACTCACTTCCTCGCATGTAAATATTTAAAATAAAATAAAGTGCATTGAAACCTACAATGAAGTGTTAAGTTAAACATGTGTGGAAATAATTTGTTCAATACAATATTGTGAAATTTGAAAGTGAAAAAAATTAGGTAAAAATATGTATAATAACTTTATATTCATACATTAACTTCAGGAAAAAATTACGTGTAATTATTTAGGTACCTTCCGAAGAAAAAACACATTTGGTTACTTGTGTTCGATTAGAAATTAATCGATTGGATACAAAAAGGTATTAGTTGTCAAAGGATTGCACTTCACTTGATTACTCCTTGTTTGTAATAGCTTTTTTCTTATTAAAAAATAACTTTATTTCAGCCTATGAGAAAACATTTAAAAGACTAACATACTTAACAAACACCCAGAGAGCAGAATTTAGTGGATAAAAACAGAGGTAAGAATCATTATTAACAAAATTAAAATTATAACCGGATTTTATATGAAATGCATTATAGTATCCAACTGACGACGATTCGGATTTCCTCAACTCAAATGTCCTGAATTGGCAGAAAAAGAATTAATATTGAGAAAACGTATGTTAAAAATAGTTTTATTTTGTATCTTTAGTTTAAAACATAATATTATATTGAAAAAAAAAAAAAACATTTTTAAAAAAAATTAAATTGTTGTATCGTTATTTTTATTAAAAAAAAAGAAAGATGTGTATTCAAATAATAAACGTGAAATTTTCAAAGTCTAAAGGGTTATGTCTACGAAGCATCATGGTAAGATTAAAGTTAAAAAATGTTAATTCAAAATGGGTCCACTTTGAATCAATACCTGATCGAAGTTAAATTAAAGCTTAAGCATAGTACTTTCAAAGTTGGATTTGTTTGAATACACAATTACTTCAAAGTGTATTCGTAGTGGTTTTAAGGCCAAATACATTTGATTTTATCATGAATCATTGTCAAATTAAAGTTGAAGCATAGTATTTTCAAAGTTGAATGTATTTAAATCTACGATGCATTATTGTTGGATAAACATTTATAAACGTTGTTTTAGAGATGGGTGATTTTGATTTAAGAATGATTCCACATCAAATAAAGGTGAATGCGTGGTTAGATCAAACAACAAATACATTCTTTTTAAATTACTGAACACTTTGAATTAACGTCATGCCACTTTCATTTAAAAATGTTCGTAGTCGAAGCTAAATAATTCCGAAAAATCTTTAAATCAAAGTGGTTTTCTTTGATTATACGTTGTTTTTTCTCTGGGTGAAACTGGTGATATTAGAAATTGTTTTAATCCGCAAAGGTAACAAGTTCCATAGGCTGACAGTGTTGATGAAGAATAGACGCGAGAAATTGAGGTGCACGTAAAGAAAAGGGATAATATTCATAGGCCTATTGGAGCGAGAAAAGTTGAGCCTAGTGAACAAATAGGTATGGCGTTTGGAGATGGTTGTATATGATTTTCTGAAGAGACATGCAGTTGATGTAATCATGAAAATAACATCCAAGTAGCTCCCGTGCGTAAATTTAGATGTGCTCGCTTCTATGAAGGCCATACACATGTCTCACCGCATCATTGCAAGCAACTTGCAGTTTTCGTTGTGATAAAGATTCGAGCATATGTAATGGGAGGTAGTACTCATGCAATTACAGCTATCGCCGAGTTTCAGTGGGAGTGAAATAAGCAGACAGCGACAATATACGAAGTGATCCATAGATTCGTCCAACAACAATGTTTATATAATTGTAGCTAGGTAGGCTACGGTTTATAACGAACCCTAGACTACTGACAGTTTCAACTACTCTGATTTTATTATCATTATTTAAAAAATCAAGGTTGAACTTTTTGTAACATATAGGCAGGGATAACTTGCGACTTTTTCGGATTTAGCTGTAGTCCATTCTCTACAGACCATCTGTGAATTTGCTCTAAATCTTCATTGACATGTGCTGTGAGTTTATTAATATTTTGGAGCGACCTTGTAGCATGAAGTTGCACATCATCAGCATATAAGTGAACTGATGTAGTTTACAAACATGAGGAAGGTAATTTATAAAAATGCAGAATAAGATCGGTCCCAATATTGATCCCTGTGGTACGCCCTGTGAGATCGGTTTTAATAGAGTATGATTCGCATTCGTAACGACCCTTTGCGACCTATCAGAGAGAAAACTTTTTATCAGAATTTCATGGTTCAGCTTATCAAAAGCTTTAGAGAAATCTAATAAGCACAGCGACTTTATGTTGTTTTTATCGTAGTCTTGCCTAATTTCCTCGACTAAGTTGACCATAGCTGAGGAACAGCCGTGGTTAGCTCTTAAACCAGACTGTCGAGAACTTAACAAATAATGATGCAAAATGTGCCTCGTTAACTGCTTTTACATCAAGTATTCAAATACCTTAGACAAACAAAGTAGCAGGAGAGGTTGGGTTTGATTTTTTGGCAATTGGTAGGACTCTTGCAACTTTCCAGGAATCCGGAAAAGTGGTAGTAATGCACGTGTTTATAACCTCAGTGAGGTAGGCAATGATTACTGGTAAGATGAGTTTGACAAATCGTATAGGCACGCCGTCTTCTCCTATGGAGAAGGACTTAATCGCGGGTATACTCTCTAAAACCAAGGACAGCTCTTGATTTGTATACAAACCGTTTTGATCGTAACACATTTGTCGAATAAGGAAGATAAAATTGATTGAAAGCAACTCAGCTTTACGTTTGCCATTTGTCCCCAAGGGGCTGATGAGGTTAGCATATTGCAATGTGGCCTGGCCCTTAGGACTCTAATGCACCTACTTGTGAAACTACGAATCACAATATATGTTTTCACCCGAGTGATCATGACACCTATCCACATGTGCACTCGTAAACGTCACTTGCTAAGCATTGTCACCATTCCTTGAATATTGCATCATAAATAAAGTAGTTGAATTAATAGTAATGCTTTGGCTATTATTGACACATATGAAGCGAATTTAGATCTAGGGAGTTGAAATCCTTGAAGGTGAAATACTCAGAGACAGCTGACCTGGCCAAGTTAATATTATAGGTACAATATAGGAGATCATGGTCGGAAACAAAATCAAAAGATATTTGGTCGAACGACGAATCCGAGACGACAAATAGGTCTGCAAGACTATATAAGCAATATTGAGCAAAACGTGTTGGGTAGGTGGTATTAACTATATTTAGTCCAACAGATGAGAATGGGTCTTTCATTCGAAAGGAAAGTGAATCTTTTTTTTCAGAAGATCTGCATTGAAATATTATATATACATATATAATGTGTTCATAGAGTTTTAAAGAAAAGGTAGCTCAAATCGGACGATGCGTACTCAAGTTATGGGTGGTCTTACGGATGCAACTTTGTTTTATGTACATACATATATAGATTGCACAAATTCACAGGAAATGAAATCAATCTGCTCAATTCGACAGGGACAAAGCCATTGATAGTCAGCAATTAAATACAAAAAATACAAATAAAGAATTCAAGTTTTATAAAAGTTTCTTGGAAATTAAAAATCGAACAAATTTAAATATAGATAAATTTAAGGCCGAAAGGCAATAATATTAAGGATATTGATAAGTTTAGAGCGCTCGCTGAGAGCCAGTAAGCTAGAATAAGATAAATTTAGTTTAAATTAGATTTAATCGTTTTTGTCTAGGATGTAAGTTTAATGAAAGTTATAAATAAAAATGAATTAAAAACGTCAATAATTTCAGCAATTGCTTGGAGAAAACTTAAGTATTTCGCAAAGTTACATCTGGGTTGTTCAATAGCTTGAAGGTTTAACGGCAATTTTAACGCTGAATGAGCCGTACGGCATCCTTTTAACAACGTGGCCGCTATTCCAGAAGAAGTTACTGCTACCGCAATGTTGGATCTCTCACGTTTGAACTGATTGGTCTAATTCATGCTCTGACTGATTTCGATGAATCGCACCAACTCGGACTGGTATCCGGCCAAACAAGAAGAATACCCAAGAAAATTCCCGAACAATCCCTGAAAAAATAATAAAAAGAAAATTCATTTTCCGATACATTTTGTATGGAGCGATTTTACGATGCCATCTTCATGATGGACGACGTTTATGTTTACGTTACGTTGTGACTTTTTTTCTTGTTTTTGATTTTATGCAACGCTTCAACAGTTTAAAAGTTTAAACGCGTACAAAATAGTAGTTGAAAATCAAGTTTGAGTAATTTTTTGAAAAGGCCAAGATGCGCAAATATTGGCCGAAGTCGACAGAATGGGAATGGGACGTCGCATAAGACCAGATCAGTGATACCAATCCGGATCGAAGTTTTTGTGCATAAGCCTGACAAAATTATGTCGTTTTCAAAAAATTATGACCTTTTTCAAAAAAATTATACCGTGTTTTTTTGAAGTTGCCCAGAGGCACAGGTTCACTACGAACAGTAGCGCCACCCAAAATAAAAATAATCCAAGAAGCTAACAGACGATTTCGTTCCCACTTTTTTGTATATAATTTTGTTTGACCTCGAGTAAGTCAAGCTAAGAATTGGAAAATAAGCATGACGCACAGTTACGAATGAAGATGAGTGATGCCACTTCGATCAAAGTACCAGATTTACAAAATACAAAATTGATTTGTAAGAGCATTTTACAAATATGTATGCTTTTTCTCAAAATTATTCCTCAAAGTCCATTGTAATTATGCCTTATACTATGTTCCCACCAGCCAATGTGATTTATAAATCACGAAAGGCGTCTCCACTAAACTGTGTGTGTTTTAGTTTGACATTCAGGAGAAAGAATTCGGCCACTTTGGACTTTTGTTTTATTCCCATACCTTCCGAAAATAAAACAATTTATGATTGTACCTTTGTACTTAATAAAAATACCAAAACTCACCGAAACACGAAGAACATTGAATTTGAACAATTTTTTTGACAATTTTGTTTTTTGTCATGGTCATAGTTGTGCCTCAATTGGCATCACTGGCCCAGATAAACAGCCAAACAATTTGAGATTGCATGTAATGAGAACTGCGTCAAATCGTACTGCGAGATAGCAAACAAGTTCAAATTGAAGAGTGGCAAGACGCGCATCGTTGCCGATATACGACTAAAGGTATATAGACCCAGTGACGCCAGATTACAAGATATATCTATTTTTTCAAGATTTTTGAGCTCCAAAATGTGTACAACTTTTTGTTTACAACTCATGAAATTTCAATATTTTTGAAATCAAGAAATTGCTAGATCTAAAAAATTTAAACAACATTTCCCATTGAAAAACATTTCTATTGATTACATTTTTATGTATAAATGTGAGTCGAGCAGAGCCCATGCACAATTTCTGTTGCAATAACCTTCCATCAGCTCTAACGAAACATGAATTTCAACGAATTTTATCGCTTCCACGTTGCGCTGCATATATTTTTTTTTGCTGTAAATTTAAATAAAACAGAAATTCGTAATCGTTTACTGTACTGAAACAGTTGAAAGAATCTTTAAAAAGGATTTCTTGCGCTTTATTGAACCGAAATGCTATGACCTTCATACAAGCTATGAAAATATTAATGTCATTTATAAATTATGTTCCGAAATAAAAAAAAAAAAAACAAAAATATTAATTCTTGAGCACAGTTTTTTCAGCGACATTAAAGTAATTTGTGTATTATGTATGAGATGAGATGAGATGAGTTGAACATGCGATACAGTAAATTGTATTGGCTTATTGGGAGATACTCATCCCTGTCCAACTACAATAAATTACTGCTTTACAAGCAAGTCTTGAAACCAATATGGACCTACGGGCTCCAGTTGTGGGTATGCACATGCCAAACAAATTTACAAAAAATTCAAGTCTTCCAAAATAAAGTACCAAGGAACTTAGTTAACGAACCTTGGTAGATACGCAACGCTGATCTACATAGAGATCTAAATATTGAAATGGTTGAAGATGAAGTTAAAAAAGTTGCCCAAAGGCACAGAAGTAGGCTTCTCAACCATGTTAACGCAGAACTTACAGAACTATTAAATACTGACAATGTAATCGGAAGATTGAGGCGGGTAAGACCCCTTGATCTATAAGAGCTAGCCAAGGCCAAGAGATTAGGTAATATCTTCAAACAAAAAAGTTTCGAAATCCGACAACCGGCGGATTCTTCCTCTGAATTTTTCAAATAATTGAAAAATAAATTGCCGATTAGTTGAACGACTAGGTGCAATCCCATTCGGGATGACGACAGTCAGTCCCTCCCGGGAGGTTTTTTATAGGTTGTTCGAGTCCCTAACTATTGCAGAAGCGTCCCTCGCGTACTTGCTCTGCAATATCTTTCGATGATTTTTCCTTCCAGCGAACCCCCAAACAAAACAAAAAAATGTAACGTATGTATATTATATGCCTACTCTATTTTTGCGACCAAATAAATATTACTTGTACAAATTTAAAGAGTGTATGCATATATTTTGAAAAAATCGGGAAAAAAAGATTCTTTATTTCGGAAAAACGAGATTTTCAGATATTTTATCTGGCAACACTGTATAGACCTTGCGAAGGACTGGCATTTCGGTATGAACAGAAAATCATAACAATTTTTGTTTATTAAATTCACATTAACGACAACTTGAATCTAGCCTCTGGTGAAAAAACAAAATTGATTCACAATAGCTAGCAGAAGTTGACCTGTGTAAAATTTCTTTCATTTCTATGAAATGATTGGTGGAATTTATCGGTCACTTGCAAGGGCGGGCTTTAGAGCTGATTTTTTTCTATTTCTAAGGGTCGTATTTAAAATAACTTTTGAAAAAAGTTCGTGCATTGTGCATGCCCGGAGTTATTATTTGCAGTACATTAACGAATTTGGGCTGAACGAAGTTCGCTGGGTCAGCTAGTACCATATATACACATGTATGCTCTTGGTATTTAATCGATGTGTAATACAACATTTTTTGTGTTACAAAATTTTGAAATATTTTTTGGAATAATAGGAAACAAAATGACAATCGACAAAGCGAGAAAATATTATTTAATGTTTTGAATCGCAGTTTTCCTTTTGAAATATTTGTCCAACAGACGGGTGGAATTGCGTTCTGCTTCATCGTTATGTCAGAACTATTTCCATCTCGAGAAAGAAATTTTGTGCAAAAACAATGGGCCTTACCAATAAATATTTTTAGTTCCGACTTTAGATTTAAGTAGTTCACAGTGGCTATATTTTCCCTACAAATTTTGCAATTTTGAGCTTCCGTAAATTTAAATTTGAGACTATAATTTGTTATAAGTACGGCGCAATATCTTTCTATTACTGAAACCACATGTACAGAGTTTTAACCAATTCATGGGCATGGACGTAACTTCAATATGGAAAATATTCTAAGCCTTATATATATAAATACATCATTTTTTTTTTTTTCAAATGGCGGCAAATGTCTTGACGTTTGTAAAGTATAAAGAGATAAATATTCGGAATTTTCCACTTTTCCATATTTTTAGGATCGATCGTAATGAATAATTACATTTTTCTCAAATAACTGATGATAGTTTGCTCAAAATGTTTTTGTTATCCTAAGTCCGTTCTAAATTGTTTACCTTTCTTAAATGTTTTTGTCAGCATCTTTTCCTAGTGATTTGGCAAAGATTATAGTTGCGAGCACTGTGTATTGACTCTGCTTTTAACAACTCCTTTCCCGAAAACGGAATTCATTGAAAACAATATAATATTTTGGATTATGTGACCGTACTATAAGGTTTTTTAAGTTATATAGAAACATTTATCTATACCCCAATTTTTTTTAATTATCATTATTTTCTCTAATGATCTTACTAACTGTGTATAATTAGTTCCTGTTGATATTTACTTTGTTTGAAAAATTACAATCTTCTCTATGAAGTTTAACCCTTATTTTTTTTTTTAAATAGGTATTTAGAGTAGTGCGACTATTCAAATTTCTCTAAATATTCACGTTAATTTAAGTCACATAGGTACTTTATTTAAAAAAATAAAATGTTTTGGGTATGAAAACTATTTGTTAAGAACTGTATGGTAAGGATTCAGATAAAAATCGATTTACTTTAAATACCGAAAGATAAGAGAAATAAAATAGTCCAAAGGAACTTTACTATTAAATATTGGATATTGGAGATACATAGGTACATATATACAACACGTAGGTACCTATAACGATTTCTCTCTGTTAGGTACATTCTTGTGTAATTATACATATTTACTGTTAATATGACTGTCAAAAATTTTTATTGACGTAACGACACCCATTGGTCACATAAATTTCTAAGTGCTTACAATGTGGAAGTAACTTCACGCACCGCTTCCATTCAAAACCGTTTATTATTTCAATGGACATTTCTCTGTTTCCTCCCATCGCTTTGTTCTTCAATCTCTCGCATTAATGGTACTGCACAGCTTAGGCATGAATATTTCAAGTACCCAGACTTAGACACATATCGCCGATGCTTAGCGATTCTTTGCTGAGCATATCATAATAAAATGTATTCTTCTAACATCTACATATCTCAAAGATTGTAGCTGCGATTCATTTGATCGTGTGTTATTTGAATCGATCGTAAAATTCGAGGAGTTGGTTACGCATATGAAAAAATAAACAATATTAAACGACTCTAAGCATCTGCATTGTTGAAGCCATACAATAGAAGGAACCAATACTGTCAAATGCCAGAGTATCTCACGTATTAGCACTTATTTATACCATCAATATCGGACCCATAGTCTAGAGTGGATATATTTCTAAGTCTTAAAAGTTATAGCGATATGTTTTGTTTATTTATTTTGAATTCAATTAGCTCTGATGGTTCCTAATGCCCATGTAGGCATGTGTATACAATGAAAGAAATGAAACTTTGTATCAATGACTGTTAGCGACTTTTGCCATTACTTCGACGCAATATGATTATAAGAAAATATATGACGGGTTTCTTCATAAATATAAGCAAAGCGATAGATGTCGGTCATATCCATTTCTAATGAGGTGTGTATGTCGCTATTTAGGCAATCTTTCGGAGCTACAAACATTATCTATAAAGACATGATTTCGAAGTCCTAGTGTTGTCGAAACTCAGAAACTAAAGTTGTTTCACAAAATTAGTTAATATATGCGAGAAGGGGAATGTGGTTCAGGTGTAATCGTATTGAATCGTGGTCCAAAAACGAAAATTAGACCACATGGTGATCCGCAAATGTCTGACACACGTTCGAGAGTTTAACTCTCCTGCCAAAGCTCCCAATGTTCGAAGATAAAAAACATAATGATTTTGGAAATGTTGGGCCATTTAGTTTATATTAATATAAATAGGTATGATCGTTCGGAGGTTGTGAGGTTTTCGGGAAAGGAACCAGGGGTTGTTCCTAAGGGAACTGCTCAAGACCGTTATACGTGATGAAGAACCACACCCTGCACGAGTTGACACTGCTTTAGACGAAAATATAATATATAATATGTAAACGAATCGGGCACCAAGAACTTCGGAAAAAACAGATTCTCAGACAAAAATGACGGGAGGAGGAGGAAAATCTCTTTCTCCAAGAACCGTCAACAAATAGGGCTGCTTCGGTTGAGGGAAGTGAGGGAACGGTTGACCTGAGACTTGAGAAGCTTTTTCTTGAGGATGATGACACTCGTTCCATCGCCAGCTCAGCCAAATTCTCCATATCGTCAACAGCCTCAATTAGGAATAAAAATAATTAATTGCAAAATGACGATTAAAAAGCTGCAGAAAAGACAACACCTAGAGACAATGACAAACGGCGACTTCAAAATGCTCTTAACTTTCAGTCTTTGGATAGCGATGAGCCTTGTGCTAATAGCCCACCGAAGGCTGGCTTCTCTGAAACCTCGAGCGAGGGTGCTCTAATGGGGGACAAGAATGTTTCACCGGGAGAGGCAAACTCGACTTTGGACAGTGCAGTTACTGTTGTCGATACTGAAAGTTTGGATTTAACCGAAGCCTCAGCTGTCACCGCGGCGAACTTGGTGGAAAACAACAAGCTGTCCAGTACAGTAGTTAAACAAACTGATCCACTTAAAATGCGCAGGAATGCACGTAGGTTGATTAATAGGTTAAAACGCCGTGACCCGAGTTCCTTTACGGAAAGGGGCCAATTTTGGTAATGAACCAACATTTATAACAAGGAATAGGCGTGAGGTCTTAGATATAACTCTCTATAGCAACTCACTTACTCTCTCTGTGCGTGAATGGAAAGTCTCCACAGAACCATCCTTCTCAGATCACAGAATTATAGAATTCCTCATTGACGAGGAAATTGCCCCTTTGGGTAAATATAGAAATCCTAGATTGACTGACTGGGAAATATTCTTATCAGAAGTAGCTAAGAATGGCCAGAAACTGAAATCAAATAAAATGTGAATGACAGAAGAAATCGATGCAACAACAGAAATGTTAAACACAGTTCTAACCAAAGCATATGATAAAGCCTGTCCTTTACGGACAATAAAAAACCGGAAGTCTCCACCAGACAAGGGGTCTCCTTGAAATCAGAAGGAGGATCAGAGCGGTCTTCAAAGGCCACGAACTCCCAATCAGTCTGGGATACATACGAGGTCGGCCAGCGGGAATTCAAAAAGGCCATAATTAGTGTTAAACGCACAACCTGGCGCACATTCTGTAGTGATATCGAAAGCACCACGGAATCGGCTAGACTTCGAAAAATATTGTGCAAAGAATCCGAAGTTCCCGGACATCTCAAAGAATTTTTTTTTTTTATTTTGTTTGGGGGTTCGCTGGAAGGAAAAATCATCGAAAGACATTGCAGAGCAAGTACGCGAGGGATGCTTCTGTAATAGTGAGGGACTCGAACAACCTATAAAAAACCTCCCGGGAGGGACTGACTGTCGTCATCCCGAATGGGATTGCACCTAGTCGTTCGACTAATCGGAAATTTATTTTTAAATTATTTGAAAAATTCAGAGGAAGAATCCGCCGGTTATCGGATTTCGAAACTTTTTTGTTTGAAGATATTACCTAATCTCTTGGCCTTGGCTAGCTCTTTTAGATCAAGGGGCCTTACCCGCCTCAATCTTCTGATTACATTGTCAGTATTTAATAGTTCTGTAAGTTCTGCGTTAACATGGTTGAGAAGCCTACTTCTCTGCCTTTGGGCAAATTTTTTAACTCCATCTTCAACCATTTCAATATGCTTGTATAGCAGTAATTTATTGTAGTTGGATGGGGATGAGTATCTCCCATTTAGCCAATACATTTTACTGTATCGCATGTTCAGCTCATCTCTTTTTTTCTTTACATGCGCCTTCCAACGCTGGGTCTAGGGTCATGCTCAGATATTGAGCTGTGTTTGAGTATTCCACTACATTGTTATTAATGCATACTGGAATGTGTGGTACGTTTTTATATGTAAAATTAATGTGTACTGACTTTAGGTCATTCAATCTAATCTGCCACTTTTTAGTCCATTCCAAAATATGGTTTTTTGCCATTTGGAGTTTTTTTCTTGCTATTTCGACGGTAAGTCCAACAGCAAGCACAGCAGTGTCATCTGCAAAAGTTGCTGTAGTAGTTTCATCACTTTCAGGTAAATCGCTAGTAAACAGAAGGTATAGCACTGGACCTAGGACACTACCTTGTGGTACACCAGCTTTAATTGCTCTTAGTGTTGAGTACTCTGTCTCTCACAAGAACCCGCAGTTCCCGGATATCTCAAAGATACTAATGGCACTTGGACACAATCCTGTGAAAAGACTCTCAGTCTACTTCTGCAGACTCATTTTCCGGGTTGTACTACGAATCAGACAAAATCACTCTAAAATCAGTCTAAATTTAATACCACAATAGCGACAATTCCGGTAGAACTTGTAACCGAAGATAAACTAAACTGGGCAATTGATACTTTCTCCCCGTTCAAATCCCCTGGATGCGACGGCATTTTCCCAGTCATACTCCAGAAGGCTAAGACCATTATTACACCGGTCTTAAAAAGACTTTTCATTCCCAGTCTGGAATGCGGCTACATTCATAAAACCTGGCGAGAGGTTAAGGTCGTCTTCATTCCGAAGGCGGGGAAATCTAGCCACACCACCGCCAAAGACTTCAGGCCGATAAGTCTGACATCATTTATTCTGAAAACTTTTGAAAAACTAATGAACTTCTTTATACGTAGTCGATTAGATGACAGTGCGATCTCTTCCGCCCAACATGCTTATATTAAAGGCAAAGGGGTGGAAAGCGCACTGAATGAGGTCGTTAGCACTATAGAGAAGTCATTAAAAGATAAAGAATATACACTGGCGGCGTTCTTTGATATTGAAGGTGCCTTCAATAATGTTAAAACATGCAGTAAAGAGAACACTACAAAATTCAAATGACTAATCTCTCACTAATGTGATTATAAATTTACCTAGTGAAATGAACAACAACGCGAAAATAGGTGACACTGAACTCAGAGTAACTGCTGCCAGAGGCACCCCGCAGGGAGGGGTCATCTCCCCTTTACTCTGGGTACTTGTCATTAATGAGATACTAATAAGATTCAAGAATATGGGGGTCATGGTAACTGCATACGCAGATGATGTAGTTTTGCTTGCAAAAGGAAAAATCTTAAAAACCATAAGTGACCTGTTAGGGAATTCACTAAGAACCCTCAGTACGTGGACAAAGCAATGCGGCCTTGGCGTTAATCCCCAAAAAACCGAGCTTGTCCTTTTTACAAACAAAAGAATCATACCACAATTCGAGCCACCAACTCTTGAGGGAATACCTCTAAAAGTAACAGATAGGGCGAAATACCTAGGTATGATCCTGGATAGGAAACTTAATTGGAAGCCGAACGTCAATGAAAGAGTGAAGAAAGCAGCTAATGCTCTCTACGCATGCAGCCGCATCTTTAGCAGGAGGTGGGGACCAAACCTCAAAATAATCTTGTGGATGTATACGGCAATCGTGCGGCCTATACTCACATATGGCAGCGTAGTCTGGTGGCAAGCTGCAGGCAAGGCGACCAATCTACAGGCAATGCAAAGATACAAAGACTAGCATGTATAGGAACAACCAGCGGAATGAGAACCACACCCACAGCTGGTTTGGAGGCAATTCTAAAGCTGAATCCTTTGGACCTATACATGGAGGAATCTGCTACCAAAAGTGCCTTAAGGATTAGCCAAACTAATACCTGGAACAAATGCAATTTTGGCCACGCACAAATTCTAGAGAAAAACGTTGGGAACATTGGCATTTCTGACTACATGTCGCCCCATCTGAACTTTCATGGACCATTCTCCTACTCTTTTCCGAGTAGAGATGAATGGAGCACAGATGAACCCACGAAGCGGAAATCGGTATCCATCTAAACAGATGGATCAAAGATGGACTGTGGAACCGGTGCCGGTATATTCTGTCAGGAATTGAATATACGCTGCTCCATCAGGCTTCCTGATAGCAGTAGTGTCTTCCAAGCATAAGTTCTGGCAATCGCGGAAGCGGCCCGAATGGTGTCATTGTTGGCAATACCACGTAATGATATTACCATTTTCATTGATAGCCAGGCGGCTATAAAAGCAATTTCAGCTATTGAAATAAAATCAAAGCTAGTTAACCGCTGTCGCGAAGAGCTACAGGTTCTTTGCTCGCAGCACTCGACGAATCTCTGCTGGGTCCAGGACACAGTGACAAAGCCGGCAATGAGATAGCTGACGAACTGGCGAGAAAGGGGTCTGAAATGGATCATGATAGAGCACTACAGTCGATCAAGCCTCCACGCTGTAATTTCAGAGATCGAGTGGAGAAAACGATTCGTATGAAAACCAATAACAGGTGGAAAGCACTATCTACCTGTGAAGTATCTCGGAAGCTATGGCCAGTGTATGACAGAGGTCGAACCATCAAACTTCTACAGTTTGACAGGTCATCGCTGTCTAAGCTTGTAGGGGCTCTAACTGGTCATAACTTCTAAAGAAATCATATGATGAAACTTAATCTCAAAGATGACGATACATGTAGAGGCTGCGGAGACGAAGAGGTCCATGAGGACACACCTCACTTCCTCTGTCATTGCCCGAGCCTCTGTCACTTGAGGAACAGAACACTTGGAAGCTATTACTTCCATGACTTACTAGAACTTTCTGATGTTACACTCTATGATCTTTACAGGTTTTTGAGGACATTAGGATGGCTGGACGGCGTCGGGTAAATACAAGAAGGAAAGACACAAGCTAACCATCAACAACACCAACGGTTAGCCCACAAAAAAAGGCATCACAATGGGTCCACGAGGACCTAAGTGTGGTATAGTAGGGTTCACCCTGCTCTACCAACCCGTTAACCTAACCTTACCTATCGTTCGGAAGGTGATTTATGGTGATTTCCTTAGAGGCATATGCTTGAATTCATGTCCTTACCTTTTGATCGGGACACGGGTCTACATATTTTGTGGTTCAATTTTGTAGCTTTTAGTGAATTTTAAAAGCATATATATTTTATTCCTACCAAGCATTTAAATCAAGCCCGTTGTGCCCGTTTTCGATTTCGGGTAAACCATAGAACCCCATTTCTTATAAATGCCTATAATTAAAGTTTACTTGTTCGATTATGTAAAGAAAAACTGAGTTTGGGATCAAGTTCAGAAAAACCATATTTATAACCTACAATCGATTTTTTCTTAAATTGTTGTGTAAGTTAATTTAACTCGTTCACAAGAAAAGAAAAAAAATATAGTTTTTGGAGGCAGATAGCCTTTATTATAAATTCTCATCGACTAACTTAACAAATTTATTGATACTTAAATTGTAGCTTCGTTGTTGATTCCAAAATCTGTTTCTTGGGAAGCGCCCGCTCAGCATTTCTGCTTATTTTCAAATTGGTTGCACCAGACGCTTCGTCAGCGTTTACTATTACGGACATAAAAGTAGACTGCTCTCGAGGCTTAAACGGCTACACAGACAGTTTACTGATAGGAACGACCCCGAAATTAGGACACTGAAGTCGATGATCAAAAACTTGAAACAGTTGATCACCGAGAATTACAGAAAATCTGTAAGTTTGTATTGGGGCAGTAAAATTCGGGCTATAAAAGCCAGTAGTCCGAAAATGTTCCCGCAAATAAATAAACTGTTCAGGCGGAAGAATCATAACGACATTTCATGTGTTCGAATACCTCGGACGAACGAGAACAGACAGACACTACTGACTGCTGGCATAAGTCCGGAAAGTGCTGACTCGAACGACGGTTTTTTCGTGGTCGAAGACCCACAGGAGAGGGTGAATTTGATGGGAGCTTTCTTTGAGACTGTGCATACGGTGAACAACCCTGTTCGCCGTAACCGTGACCTCGAAGAGAGGGCCTTTCTTAACCACTCTTATCTGCGGACCGAAATTCAAGATTGGCGATCCGAGAACAACGGTTTCACCGGGTTCAATGACGACAATCGTGCAAATGGCACAATCGCCGATGAAAATACTCATCTGTTCGTGAGTAGAGATGAACTTCGGTGCATCTTTGAATCACTTAAAAACAAAAAGTCGGCGGGAGTGGACGGTGTCCCAAACGTCGTATTAAGACACCTGCCGCTAGAGGCGATAGATATCTTCGCCACACTATTTAACAATGCGCTGAATAATGCATATTATCCGGAGCAGTGGAAAATAGCGGTGGTACACCCTATCCCGAAAAAGGATAAAGATAGGACGAACCCTGCTAATCTCCGGTCAATTAGTTTGCTTCCGAATGTTAGCAAGGTATTCGAGAAAGTCGTCAATAGATCTCTTTTAAAATGGGTTGAGGAAAACAAGATCATTCCGGACAACCAGTTTGGCTTCAGAGCGGGGCATGACACTATTCATGCCGCGTCGAAACTGGTTTCCGACATTCAGTGGAATAAAAGTAAGAATCAATGCACGGGTGCCTGCCTGGTCGACTTTGAGAAGGCCTTTGATACCGTATGGTTGGAGGGGCTCTTTTATAAGCTGACCAGAATGGGCATTCAAAAACCTTTGCTATATATAATTTATGACATGCTTGTGGGAAAGAAGTTCGTTGTCAAAGCTGGCAACGTGACGTCAAGCAAGGTTTTCGAAATTAAAAACGGCTTACAACAGGGAGCAGTGAATTCTCCGATCCTGTTTAATATTTACACAAGTGATCTGGTGGGTTCCCTCAGACATGCTATAGCGTACGCAGACGATTTAGTGGCGTACAGGTCAGGACCAAAAATCGAGGTCATCAAGATTCTTCTGCAGCGTGACTTCGAGCAAATTAAGAGGTATTGCGATGATTGGAAGTTGAAAATCAATTTCCAAAAATCGGAAACAATACTGTTCAGAACTCCATTGGCTGGGGCCCCTAGGGATACCAGAAAAAACTGGAGAAAATTAACAATTATTGGACAGCAGGGGCGGCCGTTGGCGGTGAAAAACGTGGTCCGGTATCTTGGCATCTGGCTCGACCAGTATCTGTATTTTGACAAACATATAGATGCTTGTCTTGCTGGGGCTAAGAGGGCCTACGCTCTGACAAGGAGACTGTTTCGCAGCAGTCAACTTGACTCTAGGGCAGTGGCGGCTCGTCACATTTGATTTCAAGGGTTCACATTATTTTTGCAATAGTAAAAATCAACTTCAAACTACAAAATAATGTGGATATTAGTCTAGAAAACAACAGTTTTTCATTTTGCAATTTACCAATTTCATGAAAATCTATCATTTAAGGAAACAACGTACAACAACAAGAACAACACTCTTCCTTCAACCGACAAATTTACTGCAATTGACACTACAATTTCTTCTTCCGAGAATCGCAAACAAATTCAAAGTTTTATTTTTGTATCCACTTCCCTCGTACGCAACGTATACATTCCATGAACGGAGCACAATTTTTCTGTGCTCAGGTTGTTGCTTGATAAAGGCAACCAAACTCCCATTGTTGTTCTTGTAAAAGGCTTTTTGCACACGCATACTTATAAAACTTTCATGGATACCATATCATAGCCCATCGCACGTGCGATTGCTCTCGCAACATGTAGAATAGTGATAGCGATGTGTACCCAGATTTTTGTTTCTCATTCTCTTTTCTTCTTTGTGTACATACATACGTACGTACATACATACTTTGTTCTGTGTGCTTTCAACATGTTGAGGAGGAAAATGAACATTCATTGAGTTGTAGGAGTGAATAAAATGGTAAATGGTGGCAAATAATAATTGAAATGTAACAATGTTTTGAAACAGATGGAGGTTCACGTGCTCATGTGCTCCTATGGACGAACCGCCACTGCTCTAGGGTGAAGGTCATTTGCTACGTGGCCCTTATAAGGCCTATCATCGCTTATGGCTGTCCTATGTGGTTCAATATAGCGCCGTTCTATATGGAAAAGATTCGGGTGTTTGAGAGACAATGTCTCAGGGCCTGTCTAGGGTTGTTCAGAACTCCTGAATCAGAGTACATAAAATATTATTCCAACGGGACCCTATACAATGGGGCTCGACTGAATAGGATTGACAATTTCCTTATTAAGGTGATTCGGAGGCACGTCGCAAGGGCGATTGCCAGCGATAATAACCTGATCTCAGGGGCTTACTACCCCAATTTAATGTACCACGAGAGTACGCTTCGGTCTGGCTTTATCCCGCCTGAGGCATTTCTTCATGTTGACATGAAAGGGTTAGTCCAGACAAAAGATGGTGTGCCGGTATTGTACCACAGCCACGACGGGTATGCCGCCAATGCTCAAGAGCTCCCCCGTTTTAGCACCGCAATTGCGGAACGGGACAGGGTCGATACGTTGAAGCAGTTCACCGAGTTTTGGTGGCTTGAAGAAGAGGTGAGGGTTGATACGCTCTCCCGGGCCGGTGCGCTACTATCGTAGCATCCTCCCTAGTTTTAAGGTAGTTATTAGTTTGTAGGTTTAGGCTTAGAGTAGGGTGTCTTTGGGAGGGGCCGGGCTAGCCAGCATGATAGTGCTGCCGAGACTCGAGCGGCGCTTATAGCCTCGCTCGAGTCTCGGAGGCACTGATGAACCCTTGTGGGCGGCTGTCAGGCGCCCATGTACGCGATCAGGATGGTGACCAATCGATGAGATTGCTCACCACCCTGATTATAGGTAGATTAGATTAAGTAGCTTAGGTAGTTTTTAAGTAGCTGTAAGTAAAAAAATAATAAAAGAATTCAAGTCTTAGAAAGTTTCTTGGAAATAAAAAAAAAAAACAAACAAAAATAAATATTGGTAGATTTAAGGCCGAAAGGCAATAATTTTAAGGATATAGTTAAGTTTAGAGTGCTCGCTAAGAGCCAGTAAGCTAGATTAAGATAAATGTTAGTTTCAAATTAGATTTAATCGTTTTTGTCTAGTATTTAAGTTAAAGAAGAAATTAATAAAAATGAATTTAAAATGTAAAAAATGTAAAAATGTAGTATTTGTAAGGTTTACAATATTTTCGTTATTACGTATAAGTTGTTTATAGTTTTACAACTAGTTTTTATTCCATACATTTCATTTTTAATTTTTATAATTGTTTCGAAATCTATGTCGGTTGCTATTTTACCTTTCTTTATGGGTTTTAACAGTAATTTTTCCAATGTTTTGTAATTTGTCTAAGGGATATTAACAATATAAAGTAATGAGTTGGTAATTATTTTAATTTCTGCGAAGTTCAGAGCTTCTTCAACATGCTTGCTCGCATGTACCTGCTACTAGTTGTTAATGATCGCGGTGGAATAATACCCCACATGTAAGTACGAAAGGTGTTTCCCTCACATCGTGTTGTTCATGCCGAAATTGTTTGATTGATGACGAATTTTGATGCAGATGTCCGGTGCATTTTTCTTTTAGCAAAACATATTGTTAATTTGATTCATTATTTTATTATTATTACAATAAGTTTAAAAGCATGGAAGAATTATGCAGAGTCTGGTATGTGATTTGTATATGAAGTGAAAGTCATGTATATATGAGGCACTGAATCTTGAAAGAATGGAATCACAATGAATGTTGGTGATAGTCTTGAAACAAACTAATTTAGGTAACATTCTTTTTTTTTCAAGTAGGATTATATAAATTATGTACGTACGGTAAGGAATTCAGTTATTTAATATTTAATAGAAAATAAGTATATAGGTTAGGTTACTTGAATAATACGTTTTATAAATTTTGGGTGTTATAGTGGTGATAGGATTAAAATTGTTACCTTTTTATCCGCCGTGCGCTGATTTCGGGACATGTCTCGATGATCGCCAGCTACTGATGATGTATGTCTTCACCATACACTTACTAATTAGAATTTTATATTGTTCTCAAAACATTCAACCACTACTTCACTCTTAAATAATTACAAAATATATCAAAATTAAACTTTAGAGTAATCGTAAGATAATTTTATGCAATTGGGAGTAAGCAGTAGGCTTTTCCCTCTTTTTTTTTTGTACACTTTAATCGATGGATGCACATTGGCACTTATATCCATGAAAGCATGCACTGATACATATATGGATGCGAAGAACTTAATATCCGAACTATGCTATTACGTTTAGTTCCTTTATTAACTAGTAAGCTATTATAAACTACAATTATTGTTTACTTGACGAAAATGATGATGCGGCGGTGATAAAGCGTTTAGCCAATACAGGGACCTGACGGGCTTGAGCATGACTGCTTTGGACCGAGTTTGTTTTTTTTTTTTTTCTTTTCTTTTTTTTCGAAAAAGATAGCAGGTGGCTGCGAATTTTCGGTTAGCCACTGATGCTTGTTTACACTGCACTTGCTACAGGCGTTTGATGCGTGGTGTCCACATGTCAATTTTTTGCTGCTGGTACATGCATACGTATATGTGTAACGTAACCATGTGGCTATGTGGATGCGTCATGGAGCAAGCAAAATGATGTAGCTTGGACACGTTTTAAGACTCCGCTTACCCGCCTCCCTTACGGTATGATCAATCACCAATCTTTTTTTTTCTTTAATAGAAAAGAAAGATATCTATTTCATTCTCCATATGCATGGAAGCGCTATAACCTCATACTCACTACTTGTTTTTATCTATTTTTTTTTAATACTTCTTTTTCTCTTTTTTTTTTAACTAGATTTATATTGTAAAATCTTTCCTTTATTTCTTAGAATTAATAACCACGTTTAACCAAGTTTAGTCGTAAGTAGTTACTTATAAAATTTAATATTCGTAGTCCTATAATTTTAGTGAACTGATGGGTTCGCTTGCGCGAATCCGAAAGGAAAGTAATGGCGTGCAGCCAAACTACGATACCTAGAGTTAGGGAATCGAGCATACACTTGTCGTCGTGTGACATCTATCCGTGAGTTGAAGTATGCAATGATAAGTGAAGCTCACACTATAGGGTAAATTCTTCAGATTCCTACGTTTGGAAAAATGCCACTTTACGGGTAGGACGTTCCACAGACGAAGAACAAACTGAAAAGTATCGAAGCGCGGCAATCGATGCTCTGTACAGACATAAAAGTAGACTGCTCTTGAGGCTGCAACGGCTACACAGACAGTTCACTGACAGGAACGATCCCGAGTTAGGAACATTGAATTCGGTGATCAAAGACTTGAAACAGTTGATCACCGAAAATTACAGAAAATATGAAAGTTTGTATTGGGGCAAAAAAATTCGGGCTATAAAATCCAGTAGTCCGAATATGTTCCCACGAATAAATAAACCGTTCAGGCGGAAAGATCATAACGATATTTCACCTCGGACGAACGAGAACAGACAGACACTACTAACTGCTGGAATAAGTCCGGAAAGTGCTAACTCGAACGACGGTTTTTTCGTGGTCGAAGACCCGCAGAAGAGGGTGGATTTGATGGGCCTTTCTTAGCCACTCTTATCTGCAGGCCTATATCCAAGTTTGGCGATCCGTGCAAATGACACAATCGCCGATGAAAATACTCATTTCTTCGTTGATGAGAGCATAGGTGCGAGGCTGCTGGTCAGTGAATATTTTAACTTTTCTGGATTCGTAAAGGAAATTTCGTAGGCTAGTTAGTGTCTAAATTAGGGCCAACATCTCCTTTCCGTTGGTCGCATATATCTCTTCCGTTTTGTTAAGTGTTCATGAGAGAAATATTGTTGGTTTCATTTCTTGTGACAGTACTGCGCCAATGGCGTAGTCAGAGGCATCTGTGGTAAGCTCAAAATCATTTTCAAAGTTTGGACGAGTTAAAATAATTTCTTTGGAAATAAGGACATTTTTTAGTTTTTGAAAAGCGTCTAAAGCAGTGTTGTCGAGCTGAATGGTTTTATTCTTTGAGAGATTTTTGGACACACGTCCATCTTCCCCTCCTAGAAGGGACATCAGGGGTTTTGCTAGTTTCGCATAATCCCTATCAATCGTCAATAATACCGTGACATTCGTAAAAATTATCGGGAGTCTTTAAGGTTTTAAGGTAGTGGGAGGTCGAGTGTAGCCCTAAGAAATTCTGCTTCGGATTTTAAAAATTCCGATTAATCTAGTTGTATTTTTATGTTGGCCTTTTCAAGTGTTTTGAATACTGTTTCTAAATTTTCAAAATGTTCCTCTTCGTTTTCCCCAAACATAATAATATCGTCTATGTAAATGTAGCATCTTAATATGCCGTCTTTGAAAAATGGAGGGCGAATTCTTTAGCCCGAAAGGGAGACGGGTAAATTCATATTTCCCGTTGTTTATCGAGAAAGTGGTTTTTTCGATATCGCTTGGACATACAGACAAAAGACACGGCGTTTCCACATGCGTATCTTATACGTGATTTGTTCTTATATGACTGTTTCTGATATCCGTAGTAGACACTGATACTTATGGGAATTGATGTAAAGCTTAGCAAAATTTGTCCATAACCAACACCTAATAACCCATTTCAACGACAGCTGCATTTAGTGCAAAACGTTTACGGGTATGTAACGTAGTACTAAATTCACCCATGATTTTCGCTTCTACAGGTTCGTCATTTTTAGTGACCGCCATTTTTAGTTTGGACTCTGCCTTAGTGGCCCCTTGTTTTAGTTTTAGAATTCAACGATCACACTATGTATAAAGACTACCAAATCATTCTTTGTTTCAGAGCAATAGTACAAATTTAAATTAAGGTGTTCACATTTTTAGCTTTTAGATTACAAATGTAGGTATGTGTGGTTGGCAGTAGCGTCTACTTAAATTGTTTTTGTTTTTATATCTTATAAACATCCGAGAGTATAATTGTCTTGAAAGAGCTTCTCAAATAGCCGTTTGGAATCGGCATAAAATTGTAGATCCCTTCCATTCGTTCTAAAAATGAGTAACTCACACAAAACGAATTGAGAAGCTAGGCCTTGGGTCCCTACGAACCTGTTGTGCCCACTATTTTTTTTTTGTTATGGTGAATGGAGTCATTACGAATGAGCCTCTGTTTGTGACTCTTGAGAATAACTATATATTTACCTATCTATTTATAAAAATAAGTTGTGTTGTTTTTGAAATTGATGATCTCTGTAATCAGTGAACCGATTTTGTTTCTGTAAATTTCCAATGAAAGGCGAAATCAATACCAAGGTTTTTATTTACATACGATGTTGGTTGGTGTATAAGTTCATGAGTAATAGGCATAGTAAACATACGTGTATTTGTGCGTATGGGGTGCATACAGACAGATCGACAACAATCTCCGAAACCACTTAACCGATTTCAATGAAATTTTGTCAAAGGGTATGGTTGGTTGCAGCTTTAAGGATATGATAGTTCTGGACCCGATAGGTGACGTTGTTGTCGAGATATGAATATGTTTTTTTTTATTTTTTTTTCAATTTAGTTTTTGAAGTGAATACTTCTATAGGTACGCCGGAGCAGGGAATAGGGTTGCCCTAAATGTTTCTCAACAAATCGAAAGGTTTCAACAAAAAAAAAATATATCGGGAGAATAAAACAAAAACGAATTTATAGTTTTATTTCAGGGTTTTCTTCTAAACAACAATAACAAAAACATTGAATAAACAAAAAATAAAAAAAAAAAACGACAAAAACTTAATTGAAAGCAAACAAAAAATATATTAGAATAAATAATGTCAATGTTGCAGCTGAAGAAAAAGGGGGAATGCCAAATTTATTGTATAGTGACATTAGGCGACAGTTACATTACGAAAAAGTTATAAATAGTTTTTTGTAATTCCTTTAATACTTTTCCGAATGTAAACACTGCTGAAAATTTTTTAAACAAATATTTCATCCAAACTGCGTAAGGGCTGTGTAAATTCTTACAAGATTGTTTCAAAATAGAACATGCGTTGACATTTTGCGTTGTAGGTATTTATTGGTCGTACACTTTTGCATTCAAAAACAAATTTACTTGTTCGAGTTTGAAGTTCGAAATTCCTTCTTTTAAGTCGTACAAAAACATGTAAAATAAATAATGAAAAAAAGTTGTGTTTAATATGGGGGTTTTTCCAGATTTATCGGGGGGGAACATATTTTGACCGTCTGGCAACTTTACTTTACTAGTCCAAAACTGTGATATGGTGGCTCTTTAATCTACTCTTAGCTGTCTGGTCCGACAGAAATCCTGTATTGCCCTGTTATTGTGCAATTCATGCGATTCATATAATTACCTATGTCTACTCTAGAATTTATTTGTATCAACTGTATTTTATTATGCACAGGTATTTTATAATATAGTGCCAATGGTTGGGATAGTAAGTACCTACTACGTAAGTACGGACTACCTTCCTGTTTGCATCGACTTTCATTTATTGAAATTCAAGTCTTTGAAACTCAATTTGTCCTTGATAATTAAGCTGGATATTCTATTGCCGATGAATTTTCTAATACCTACATTACGTTAAAAAAAAAAAAAAATCAAAGTTAGCAAATGTTTTAACAGTACCTACAATATCTCTGCATTGGAGACGACGCTGGACAATTCAATACTCAACTGTAATGTGCATTTCCCTCCCTTCCCCACAAATGTCACAAGCATTCCAGGTTATGGTCGCCTTTCCATTGCAATGCAATGCCACTCAAATTTAACTCGAACCGTTCGGATTTGGTCGTGGTGGTGCACGTTGCATGAGGAAAGGCGAACCCAAGAGTCACGACCAACGTCATCAAAGCACAGACTTTACCGCATGCAATTTAGGGGTAGAAACAACGTATTTCCTTGTTCTGTGTTTGGTTCGTTCTGTTTTTCGTATAACAAAAGGTTCGATGTTCGAACTCGAAGTTATAATTTAATTATTTTAGTGGGTGGTCTGTTTGACAATCTATGGTCCACCCATTCAATTCTACTGCTGTATGCGCTTAAGTGTTTGGTCGCCACAAGTCGGAACGTTGTGTTTAAATCATTGTAGTCATCTTCTCTTCACGCGGATAGAAAATATATTGCAATTTATATTCGGGTAAAAAAGGTGGTAGGTGTAGGTATCTGCGTTTCATTGCACAGCTCACAGCCAGCCAAGTAGCTAAGTGAGTGGCTTTGTATAAAAGTTCGATTGCTCTTATTCGTGATGTAGGTACTGTAAATGTTCCTACCCCAAGTATAATTTGGTGATCACTTGTGACTTGTGATTGTTTCTATGAAACGAAATGCAACAACGCATTGCAAATTGTTATCTATAACTGCATATAAAAATGTATATGAAATTTAGCTAACAAAACACTGATTATTTTTCAATTTTAATAGAAATTCGCATAGTATCTTAACCGCGTATACACCTACATTATATAGAATAAAATTCTTAAATAGCTCTTTGATCTTGTTGAAAGAGAATGGTTTACTTTGGTGCTGAATTTATAGCTGAGCTTTGTTGGTTCTGTTTCTATGAGCTATAGACACACTGACAAATATAACTTGGCAAATGGCAACATCATCCGCTTTGACTCTCTTATCAATTTAAAAAACACAAAAGGAAACGCTATACTCTCCGTCTCCAGGTGCTTCCTAACGTTAATACTTAATGCATATTGCTCATGTTTGGCTTGCTGATTTTCTACTACATATTATGGTTTGTATCCATAACCCATCCATACCAAATCTAAACGGAGCACGAACGAAGAGAGTGCAGTTTCGTGTTTGAAATATGAGAAATTCAGGAAATACTAGTTGCAAATATAGTTCTGTCGTGTGTGCTTTCGACTTGGAACCTGTTTGCTGCTCACGGTTTTTGCAAAGGTTGATTGTATTTTGTAGTTATACTGAAATTGAGAGAATTCATTTGAGGGCATTCTGATTGCAATTTTGTCTCGAATGTATGAGTAGTTCACGACAAAATGCCACACACACATTGAGTAGGATCGTGTGTGCCTGTGCGCCGCGCGTTCTTTTGGTACCTAATCATCTCTTAAGAGGGGGAGCAGAAAGAAGAAGACTGAGCAGAAGAAACATCAAAACAACCACACATTGCAATAGCAACAGCAACTTCAACAACATCGTGGTCGTGGATACGCCATACGCCAAGTCGCCAACGTTTCGGCAACGAATCGTACTTGTACGTCGTACTACCATCAGTTGATTTTTCAATGTATTTTTCATTCGGTGCAGTGACATTACCGCATTGCTCTTTCTGCGTTCATTCGCATTTCGTGTTGCTTCGGTACGTCGTGCTGCTTGCTTACTGTTGTTATTGCAAATCCTTACTTTTGTTCTGTCCATTCAGTGAACGGACTTTTGTTTGCTTGCACCTAAACGACGGGAGATACTTTGCTAATCAGTGAATCTATATTTTAATCATCGATCGGGAAATTAAATTATTTTTATAACCTATCCTAAATACATTTCCGCGTTGAAGTGGATTAGTGCGCGGGGAATTTGCTATACTATTCAAAATATTGCGGAACATTGCAGTTGGATAGAAGTATTAGTTTGCTTAATATGAGTGCAACTATTTCAAATTGTTTTTAGTGCAGCACTTCAAAAAAGGTATAAATGTACTGGCTTTTTGTTGCGTGTTTGGTCGGTATATTAATGCATATCGGATCTTTTTTGCGGGCGAAAATTTTACTCAGTGCCGCTTAATCGCCTGATAATTTGTTGTTGTTTTATGCAATTTCTTGTGTCCAAAAAGCTTTGCGAGAAAAGCTCTCTGTCGATAGATAACATCGTGCTATAAGTGTTCGTTTGTTTAAATACAAAGAGGAGACAAAACAAAAATATAATAAACAAAAGCAGACGAAAAGAATACAAAAATTATAGCTACACATACATCGAAAGAAACATGTGCGATCACTAAACAAAAAAAAAAAGAACTGAACGCTTGTTATTAAGTACCTACCTATTCCAACTTTTTTTTTTTAATTTTTAACAAGGTTTTATTCTTGAATCTTGAAACTAATCGGATGTGCATTTAATTAAATTAAAGTGAATAATTTGATAAGAGTTTTGACGAAGAAAAGATTTAGATACCCATCTATCAGTAAAAATTCAAATCGACAAAAAATAAAATAAAAAAAAAACATCAAAATTTGTTTCAAATTTGGATGGTTTCTGAAGACAATTGGACTGACACCATGTCAGATACAGACTTGTTGGATTCAAAGGCAGATATTTGTGGCGGAGCATCCAGTTCAAGTGGTAGTTCTCTTTCACCGAGAACTCCGCCGAATTGTGCGCGTTGTCGAAATCACGGTTTGAAGATAACATTAAAAGGACACAAACGATATTGCAAATACAGATATTGTAATTGTGACAAATGCCGGCTAACTGCTGAGCGCCAAAGAGTAATGGCACTACAAACATCACTGCGTCGGGCTCAAGCTCAAGACGAGGCCAGGGCATTATTAATGGGAGAAGTACCTCCTATCGCACCAGCAACCACGTTCTTGCACCATCAACATCATCTTCACCATCATCATCACCATAGCCAAACATCAAAGAGTCCAGATGAGCACAATAATGATCACCATCAAATGACTGTACCAACCCCAGCACAGTCTTTAGAGGGATCCTGCGATTCATCATCCGCTTCACCGTCGTCAACGTCAGGCGTTGCACCTCCGATATCAGTTTCATCTGTTAGAAAGTTAACACCCATCCATCCAAATGGGGCTAATATGCCATTAGGTGAGTGATTAATTGTTTATAGCTATTTGTTTATTCATTCATTATATTGTATTTGCAAATTGAAAGGCATTGACCTAAGGACATTTTTTCGTTATAGGTAGCTAAATAGTTTAGCTTGCGGTAGGTTTTTGTTTTTTTTGCAATCTCAGATTTGATGATAGATACCTAATATTCGGTTTGTGTTTTGAAATATTATGTGAATGAGTGCTAACTAAGTGAAATCACTTATGGAATCAAGTAATTTCTGATTTTTAAATCGAATAATGCCTTGCAATTTATTGTAATCTATTTAAAAAAAAAGTCGAGAGTTAAAGGATGGCATCTAGTCATACAAGTTTCGAGAACATCTAGTCAACTTGAAACAAGCACAATAGCTGATCGAAATGAAATAATGTCCAATGCGCTATAAAATGATTAAAACAGAAGTGCCTCATTGTAGATGTTTTTCTTTTTGTAAAAACATTCATGTGTACTTACTAATTGTGTTCTTGGGGTTAGCTACGGTCTGGACACACAGAACCGAATATACCTATAAACAATTTGGAAAAAATCTCAATAAATAAAATCTGGAATTAAAAAGTTTTCGCATTTATATGGATAATAACCAAGCGCGGGAATTGCAACTTTACATTAAAAATGTAAAATAATTTAAGACTCATGTATTGCTAAATACCTATATTAATATTGATAGGCCTGTTGTGTATATGTATTTATATGTATATATGAGTGCGGTTTTTGAATAATTATTCATAAACTTTGAAAACGATGGGAATATCTGTGTTTGGAATCTAGTTTATATTTTTGTGTATTCGACGACATAATGTATATGATTATACACAGGAATCATGTCTTTCGCTCTACTTATATTTAATACTGTGTAATTAGGGTAAACTGCATTTAAATAAAGTGCACGACTGAGTCGCACGTTTTTTTCACGTTCATATCAATAGTGTGGTTGATTCCTTTTTGTTTTATTAGGTACGTAGGTAAAAAACTCAGAATTATTCTAGAATCAAGATAAACAAACCGTACAGTTTTTTTTTTTGCAGTTGTTATTATATTTTTATTGAAAGCGAGGCATTGTTATATACCGTAATTGAACACAGATCAGGATTTGAGTAGTCATTTTAAGGAAATCATTTTAATGCGGCTTTGTTTTCATTTTTTTAAGAAAAATTAAGAATGCTATCGAGAATGGGGTGGACATAGGCTTGACAATGTAGAGTAGTGAAAAGTAGTTCTATTGATGGAACAAACATGGAACGACTCTTTTTGAAATGGAACTTGTTTCTGGAAACATGTCCGCGGAACTATGTAGTTCCATTTAGCAATATCAGTTTTGCGTTAAACGTAAATCAATGCAAAGGATTGAACTAGAGAACTGTTAGGTTACCATATCATGTACGACGGAGTGTGCATAATTATGCCTTCATACAAATACATTCTAACCTTGGTAGATCTGGTACATTCTTTGATCTGGTAGAACTTTGCGTCATGCTTATCTGATAAATTTATAAAACACAACCGAAATCTGAGCACTGCTGTCATCTGACTATAAAAATATGTAATGGGTCTTACCTACAACTAAACCGTAAACTCGAGTTTAACTAATTTCGAAACTAACTATAGTTTCGACTTTTAATTTGTAGGTAGGTACCAACAATCAAAGTAATCGGAAATTTAACTACACCTGACTTTATAGTAAAATTATTACAGTAGCTTTCAAAAAATTTGCGTAAATTGGCAGTTGCTTGTAATTTGAGTATCTTCTACTTTCCTTTTTCAATAAAGATGAGCAGAGTATATATTTGTGGATATTCGTATTCTTAACGAAGCTGCTTTTTTTCTTAAAAGAAAAGTGTACAAAAGGACTTTATCTCGTTAGTTACTCCTGGTATGTACTTTTAAATCCGAATATAGAACTCTTGATATTCATGCATAGTCTATCTGTATTAAGATTTATTACACAACAACAAGTAAAAAAGATCAGTCCATACATTAGTTCATTCAGGTACTTTTTTTATAATAAATATGTATCGTACGTACGAATAATCAAATACTTTTTGTTCTTCAGCTCTTATTTTAAGCCGGGCTTATATAAGCTTAGACTCTTGCATCGGAATCGTATTCTGGGGTGTTGTCTTCGAAATCGAGGGCAGCTTCAGGCACCTCAAACTTCAGATCCGATGGTTCTTTCGGCGGTATTCCACCGCTCATTTATCTTTAATATTTTTTTAAGTCACCAATTTTGGTCAGAGCATTGCACTTTCGGCGATTCCACTGTTCTCTAAACTGCTGTTTGTTAAGGAATATCCAGAGGACTGAAATGTAAAAGCAACTGTTTCCCATGCTTGGTTTTTTGACTGATGTATCATTGCAGCATTGTGAATTTTGCTATCAATGGTATTTGCCAATGGTTCGACACAGTCAACTAAAAGTTCTGTCATTGCCTGCGTCCAATTTAAACTGTGCCTTCTGTTAATTTGCTGTCCATTATTTAACAATTCCATTGCACACACGGACCTGAAAGTATTCATAACATTGAAATGGAGTGAGGAACAGCATTGAAGAAACTATTAATGAAATGTCCGAGTTGCTGCACAAGACAAACAAAAATATATATACATATATATTTTGAGATACGACATTTCTAACATATTTAAATAACTTACCAATTCAACTTACCTAATTTAATTCAAAACGGCCAATTGACTTTTCTTCAGACTGACGTTTAAACTTAAATAATGGGTTAGAGAAGACTTTCTGCGGATCGAAAGTTACTATCTCGATTATCTTAAAGTCAAAGACAAGATTATTGCTACACACTCCTGCCCTATATATTTGTTTGTTAGTATTTGTAAGACTTCTACGCTTTTTTATAATCTATTTTTCCTTTCTACATCAGTATCAAGATTCCTGATCAGCAACCATATTTGTATTGAAAATATTATCAGTGAACAGATTTTTACTCAGACTGCTCAAGAGCGCTTTGATTATGGATCAAACGAAAAAAGAAGCACGAATTCGTAGTTTTGATGTGAAGTGAAACATGATCCTTTTTTTGACAGTTCAGGTTATAAAGGGTTTTTCAATAAGAGCGCTACAAACGTTTTTTAAATAAAACAAAAACGGTTTTGGATATCAATGAAATTCTTTATTCATGTGAAAGTACATTCGATGCCATTATGTATGGAACTCGATTTCTTTTGCATGGCCACAACGGGCACGCTTGCAGAAGTCCACACGCTGAACCCAATTTTCGACGGTTTTCAAGCATAAATCGGCCGATACTGCTGCAAATTTCACGTTCGATATTCGTACGAAGTTCATCAATCGTCGCTGGCTTGTTGGCATAGACCATATCCTTGACGAAGCCCCACGGGAAATAGTCTAACGGCGTCAAATCGCACGACCGAGGCGGGCAAGCGACTGGACCATTGCGTGAGATAACACGTTCTCCAAACTTGGTTTCCAATAAATTGATTGTGACATTCGTTGTGTGGCTTGGGCCGCCATCCTGTTGGAACCACACGTCCTCCAAGTCCATATCATCCAATTGGGGCCAAAAATATTCGGTTATCATTGAACGGTAGCGATTCCCATTCACAGTAACGTGCCGGTCTTGATCATCACGGAAGAAGTGCGGCCCAATGACGCCGCCGGCCTATAAACCACACCAAACCGTAATTTTTTCGGGATGCAATGATGACTCATGGAGCACGTGTGGATTGCTGCCTGACCAATACCGCATATTTTGTTTATTGACGAAGCCATTCAGCCAGAAATGAGCCTCATCGCTGAAGATGATTTTTCGATGAAAATCCGAATCATTTTCAAGTTGTTGCTCAGCCCAATTCACGAACATACGACGCTTCTGGTGGTCAAGCGGCTTCAGTTAATCTTGTAAGGATGTAGGCCAAGATCTTTTCGTAAAATTCGCCACAACGACGTCACAGAGATGCCCAACGCTTGAGAACGACGTGTGAGAGACACACTTGGGCTTTCTTCATCTGAAGCCTCAGCGGCAGCAATATTCTCGACACTACGGGTACTTCTTTGTCTCACTGGCACGGGAGCATTTGGATTCATATTTGTCCACTAGACGCTCAATTGTTGATCTGCTAGGACGATTATGACGACCATAAATTGGAAGTAGCGCTCTTAACGTTGAGGCCACTGACTCCGAATTTCGGTAGTAAATTTTAATAATTTCGACTCGTTATTGGCTCCTATATCTTTCCATCATGAAATGGCAAACCTTACTGAAGAGAAATGTCAAAAGAGCGGCAAGAAATTCGGCGTCGTTTGCTGTCCCTGTCGCTCTACTTTTGTAGCGTCCCTGTTGAAAAACCCTTTACAATGAACTAGAAAAGAAATACGCCTTTAAACTTCTTAGACAGATTTAAGTAGACCGAAAATAATGATTAGACTATGACAATCTTTGAAATAGCATTCAATGATTGTGAATATCGTGGAGAAAACAGCCCTTCATTTTGCATATGTTAAAAGTTTCCATAATTAAAAATACTTATTTAGTGCTATGATTATGGCACTGAAAAGAATATAATATACATCACTCATGTGTCTTTATTATGTCATTTCCTTACTTAGATTAAATGTTCAAAAGTGACGTACATTTTCTTGAACTAAACACAACTCGTATATACTTAGGTAACACAAGAAAATATTATTCAAGCAATATCTCGCAGATGCACTTCATTTGTCAAGTAGGCAACCGATATTTTGTTTCAAATTATCCAATAGGTAAGGTTAAGTGTTCTTTGCATTGAAATACAATCCGTAAGTGCTTAACGAGAACAATTAAACATTTCAAGTGACAAGCAGAAGATGATAATATATAATACAAAATTTAATTGAATCTTATGGAATGTAAAACATAACAACATATTCGACAAAATTAGATGTATGACGTGCAAAGTGATTACATATGACTTCTGATATGAGTTGCCTTTGCTTTGCTGCCACTTACAAATTCCACGTTCAAAACTATATCAAAGAACAAAAGAACAAAAGACTGCCATTGCGAAGCTTAGAAGGGTGCAACGACTTGCATGTCTCGGTATATCCGGAGCCATGCGTACCTGTTCTACTGCGGCTATAGAAGCCTTAATAGAACTAACACCTCTCCACATTCACATAGAAAAAGTGGCAATCCGCAGTTCGGCAAGTATGATCCAACTGAAAGAGACTCAGTGAACATCCTGAGTTAAATGTCAAGCACGGACAGTCAAGCAAATATCATTGAATCCAAATCGGTACTAAGCTGTTTCAACGCCCTTCAAATGCTTGGCCTCCGGAATAAAATCAAACTTTGGTGGATTCCGGGCCATGAGGGTTTTGAGGGAAACGAGAAAGCCGATGTAATGGCCAGAATTGGCTCTGAAACTCCTTTTACAGGACCTGAACCCTTCTGCTACACTCTCAAATCGTCTATAAATTCAGCCATCAAAAGATGGGAACATACAAAATGTATTTCACACTGGGAGAGTATCCCAGGTCTAAGACAGGGCAAGCGTGCGATTCAACCGTTCCATAAGAACGCCGACAAAGGCATGATATCAAAAACCTTACTGGTTTCCTAACAGGACACCACCAGCTACGATATCATTTAAATAAAATTAATTTAAGCGACTCCTCACTCTGTCGGTTGTGTCTTGAAGCAGACGAAACAGCTGAACACATAATATGTGAGTGTCCAGCCCTATGTGGAATCAGAAGAACTATCTTCTACAGGGAACTTCTGAGCCCTGAAGAGATGAAAAACTCATCTGTTAGCAGCTTAAATAAATTTATTAGGAAAGTGGAGAACCTGCTAGCCTAACAATTACTCTGGCTCTATAGCCCAAAAGATCTTACAGGTCGAAGTGCCCCCTTTATCGCTTAGACGAAGTCAGATGCATTAAAAAAAAAAAAAAAAAAAAAATATCAAAGAAAAGGGACAGCTGCTATAATAATTCTAAAAGTGCTACCATAAGAAATCCTTACTAAAATTTAAAATCAAGATTGTAAATTTTTTCATTTAAAAGTTTAGTAAATATGGGTGCATACAAGTTATAAAATATGCTTTACAACTGATTTTTGTACTCGAATTTATGTCATGGGAACGCGAAACTAGCTGTCCAAGAAACTTCTCAATAAAGACATGTTTCGTGTAACGTAGCACAGTTTAGCTCGAATCAAATCAATAATTTGGAGGCGTTGTGGAGGTATGAGTCTTTGCATGATGATTTGCATAAACTAAGTATTTAAAAGATCTTCAGCTCCGCCCACTTAAGAGAGTTTGCCTACAAGCTGTTTTCCGGGATATCATCTGGAAAAGTATGTGTTAGTAAATTAGACGCACGCATACACTTGCGCATAGCAACCGTACAGATGACTGACATTCTGTGGTGACATTGGAAAAAATTAAAATAATTCCAAAAATTGGCCGTTATCGGGACGATTTAAGAAAATGTTGGGTATGGTCTGGTGAATTTGGTACCAATTTTTATTTAATTAAACGAATATTACAAGGACTTCTTTTATTTTACCTAGGTAATCCATACAGTACAGGATGGTTACTTTGTGGTTGTGAACAATGCAGATCGATGAACTAAGGGATAATTTGCAAGAATAAAATAAAATCAGTGTCAACAAATAATTATTTGGAGTTTTACTGACAGCTATACATTTTAGTTTCGGTTCTTTCCCGATAAGTTTAAGAAAATAAAATTCGAATTTTGAAATAAATTATTTTTTTTTTTTTTTTTTAACTGCTCTAAACGGAAACTGCACGGAAATATTATTACTCAAAAATCTTACGCAGTCAGAAATGTTCATATCTCCGCCATTTGAATACGTTGTCTTTTCTCTCTCGACATTCGCCGGCGAAATAATTTTTCTGTCAAAAAAAAGAAACAATTGAAAAAAAAAAACAACCCTAAATGAATCCTCCGTTATATGCATTGAAGGCTTAGCGTGTCACCTCCCATTTAAATGAAATGATTACATCATATCTTTCCATTTAAGGCAACTTTTGACTTGAATCATGTAGCTACTTTTTTTTTGTCTGTCTGTTTATTCATTTTAAATTTTCCAATCGATTTAATGAGGTAGAGAAGTGAAACTTTATTTTCAAAGAAATTGGAATATATGTTTAACAATTTTGTATTACAGTTATGAAAATCTAGGTGAAAGGAAACTGAAATTTGGTTGTGGCGAACTACCGCAACGCGTAGCACGTCACTGAATTGTGTGGATTCAAAACGCAAAACAATTACAAATTCAGTCATGTAGTTCTCGATCACGGATGCCGTAATTCCGTCCTGACATTTTCCACATGTCTCTGTAATAATCTCAGCAAGACGTTAAGAATCGATTAAAAATTCACATGCAAGACTAACTTGTAGACTGAAATGTATAAAAAAATTCTTTTAAATCAATAGAGCTTTATAAACCCGTCCAGATAGTGCTGAGCATTTGTGATTGTAATTTATAAAAGCTATGAAAATACTTAAGATATTTCAAACGAAAAAAGTGGGGAAACATAAGTTATATTTATTATTCTTTTGAATAAATGGAAGCATTTTTTTTTTAAATGTAGTTCAGACTGGGGTATCCTTACCGGTCTGGTGAACATTTCCAAAATTTAAGGGCCTTGTTACGACGTCTTTTCGTTTGTAAGCCGAATAACATCAACATGGCCAACAAGGAATTTCTATAGCTTTTTCACAGTAGTTAAAATTAGGTTTTGCACAAATTTGTGTGCTTTGTGCGATGATCGCCTTTCAATAGAGGTCTTTGTTTTAGTTCAATAAAAAATACAAAACTCAACTCAAATGTTAAACAGCCATTAGTTATTGATTGTTTTTCTTTGGGTTCAGCAATCCCTTTTAAGAGTGAATTAATACAGAACCCATCTCAATCTCAATAAACATCCAAGCAGTCTGCCAATATTCGAAGATCAGTTGACTGGGACATGCACATCCATTATTGGTATAAGCAGGTAGTCGTGAGGATGAATAAAAGGTAAGTGTGGATGCTAGATGGGGCATGAAATATTTAAAATATTTTGACAGGTATCTTATTACCATATTTTTCTTCTTCCTGATCGTATACGGTTAGTCATAGTTCAGCGGATTCAATTTTTTTCAGTCTAGCTATGTCTATATATACATATATTGATGATCCAATCAATCTGACCATTGTCTTGGTAATCGGATCTTCTCCCCACACAAAAGGACGAGTCGGTAGAATTATTTTGTTTTTTGTGTTTTTTTTTTTTTTATCATTTTACCCACCCTTCGCTTCTGGTTGTTTAGATAGTATTATGACAACTGATGAACTATGAGATCCTTTTTCACACACGACAATTTCCGTCACTTGGAAAGAGCATTACAATTTTTGGCACTCAGGAGGGCTGACCTTTTCAAAACGGTTAGAAAAATGAAAGTCTTCAAAAATTTAGCAATTGCCCTACACCCAAAGCTTAGAAAAAACTTTTGTTACTTTTGTTGGTTATTTTTTGTTTAATACTACCTAACGGACTATGCCCGAGATGTTTGCAGAGATTTGTCAGTTCTTCACTTCAATTCATTTACAGAAAAATACGTCTATTTTTCAATAGTAATTTTTTCCTTGTGCACTGTATTTACCTCCTCTGCAATCACATTTTCATTAAAATATCATCACTAAAAATGTCTGCACGAATAAATTTTCCCTCGCCTCTCACATTTTTCTTACCTATACCGCTTTGGCCGCACGCGTGGTCTCGAACAGACTTCGTTGGCAAAAGCTTTTCTGCTTTATTCAACCCATGAAGAAAGATCGATGGACCATGTTCAATAATCAGGTTTGCCTTGTGGACTTTATTTTCCTGCTTTTGTTTGTTTCTATTAAATAACAAGTCAAGATAAATAAGTTCCCTTACACCTATAGAAGGACGTCCAGAGTTTGCTCGTCATTGAACCAACAGTGGTCTTAGTGCTGTGATGTCTTTGGACAGGTATTCTGTTGTGATTCGCATTACTTTTGCGTGTCTTGTAGCGACCTCAACCAAATCTTCAATTAGGTGCTTGATCTCTTAAAGCATGTAGAGTGACATTCTGGATTATTTATACATTATTATATTATTTTTATAAACTAAGAAATCTATTTTACAATTAGGTTGTAGTAGGTGGCCCAAAAGTTGACAACCAATGTTTCTTGGCTTCTGCTTTGGACCTTTTTCGCATTAAGTCGAAAAAAAATATCGGCATAGTGGCCGCCGCAGAATGATGGCTTACGTAATTATGGCATTTTCCAATACTTTCCAGAACTTCCGGCGATATGTCCTCACATTCCTGACAGATATTCTCGTTGTGGGATCGTGTTCTATAAAGAAACGCACGCAAATAGAGAGATTGGCGACCCGGAAAAGCAGACTTCCTTAACCGGTTAACAGCTGATGCTGATGATGAAGTCTTTCAACCATTCTCTTCTATATGTGAGCAGCTAAACTTCGTAGTACGTTTGCCTAGTTTGACCGCGAAATTCAAGCGCATGCGGATTATTCCGCGTTCTTTAGGAGTATAGCGATTTATACCTTGTTGACGTGCAGATACAAAATTGTTTATATCATAAATGTCCAAATAGAATTGTCAATTTTTGACGACACTTGAAAAATTATAGCATCTTCCGATAGGGTGATGAGATGACTGTGCGCCGCCTTTTATATTACTGCTTTACTGCTTATATTTAACATAACAAATAATGTGTTTATGTACTCATTTAGTAGTTTCCGTTATATTTACCCATATTAAAAAAAAATTATACTGTAATCTATATTAAATTGCCAAAAATCAATCTTTGAATGGCTGTATCAACGCCTCATTCACCAAATACAATTTGACTTACAGTCAATGTACCCGATTCTGACCGCAAAAAAATGTATATACGTAGGTAGCAAGTCATTTTATTTCATAGGCACCATGAATGAACATTATTTCGTAATTCATACATTCCAATCGGTTTCAATTTGTGAGTCCAGAGGTGCTTTGCTTACCACATCGATGCAACTCACGGCCATGGCAGGATTTGGCAAAAGCTTGAATTTCTAATAAGCCTATTCGCCATCGCGTCGGCCTTTTTGATCACAACACACTCGGGAATTGTACTACGATATAATCCTTATTGCTGCCTGAAACTTGAGCTATCCCTTTACCATTGATGAATGTTGAATACAGTTAATAACATGAAGTGTTGTCATTAATAATTTCTCCGATCGATGGTGCTGCTATACGTATGCTCACTGTAGCAGGCGCCGATACCTACATTCGTCAGGCCCATCTTATCTAAGTTCTTGGATGAAGGGTTTCAGAAAATCGTTTCCATATCCAATCTTAACTGCCCTTGTTTCGTTTGCATAGTAAATTTCAACGAAATTGGTTTTGTCTGCTTTTGTTGCTCATGGTCAAAGCATGTCCGATTGTTTAGTGTACAAGGGTGTTGACATTACCCGATTAGGTCAACAAGATTTGTTCTCTTCTTTATTTTTGAAACTTTCTGTTTAAAGCACTAACAATGTTGCATGTGTTCTGAAGTTCACCCTACTAAGCATAATCCGTTGATCGTTAGTTCAATATTAAATAAATAATTATCAATGCGGCACCAAAGCTTAGAGGTGTAAGTTTACCGAACTTATCACTATCAAATAAGCGCTTTCATAAACAACTCTTTTGCTATGCAACATGCTTGGTCTTGGTCTGATGACCAGGGCACTCATTCCGTAACTCTGAGAACGATAATCGCTTGCGCGATAGTAGTCAACGATCCGTCATCAATTTGCTTCATGTAACTCTTCTACTATCATGTCGTCCATGGTTTATTTTACATAAAGTTTGACAACTTTCGGTATCTCCCAGGAGCTCACAAACTGTAGTTGGAATAAACACTGGACGTCATCGTAATTGTTAAACAAATCCGGTTTTTGTGTTTGCTTCCGGCGATTTAATGGATTCTCAAATTGCAAAATGTAAGTATGTACACAATTACTCATTGTTAATTTTTGATTAATAACAATACACGTCTAACATATTTTTATTAAGGTCAGCTACGCCGAAGCAAATGGCATCCGTGGAAACTCCCCATTTTATACATAAAGTACAAATTTCAGCCTCTAGAACTCTTGCAGTCTTGGTAACAATTTTTGATAGCGTACTTTGGGCGATAGCAGCTCCCTAATCGTAACCTGGTCAGCCTGGTCAGCCACTGGTAGCCACCTCCACTAAGAGTTTGCAGCGTAGCCGCGAGCCTTAGTATCGGTTAGCCGGCAACCATTTTTTTTTTTTTTGATAGTCGAAAGCGTTGAATAAAACGTCTAAGATATACAATAAATATTAGAATAGCAATAAAATGAAGTTTGTAATGAATGTAGGTACTTACATTTCCGTTGGAGAGATAATGGATCGGATGCGTCTCTCAATTGTCTCCGTCTTCGTATTGTTTGCAATTTTTTATAATTTTCATTCTCGTTTTGTAAATTAATATAATTGTAACGTCGAAACATTTTGTGATTGTTAACTTTTGAAAGTGACACAAAGCATTTAATCAAATTGCACTCGGAACAAAAATTTGCTTATTTATAAGATTTATAAGAACCAAAATTTATGATCTTGAATGTCGCATATAGTCACATACATATATACGGCATTGCAAAAATTACGTAGTCAACTGTTCACAATAAAATTCATGAAAATGATTCCAATTGTCTATAAAATACACAAATTAATGCAAGACGAAACCTCTTTAGCCATACACTATCGTCTTGACGATAGAAGTCTGTCGATTGTTGAGTTATGTGAAGCAAATGCTGTATCGTCGAAACGATGTCGTCCAGACGATAGTGATTTTCAATGCTAGGCACGTGAAGCAAGGCTATCGTCGAAACGATATCGTCAGTCGATTATCGAGTTACGGGATGAGTGCCCAGTTTTTTAAGGTTGACCAAATGAAATGTATAAAATACTTACTTGTTATTCCAATTATGGGATGTAAGTGCTCGAGTTGTTTTCCTTGAAATAAAAAAGAACTTACAATCATATGCAATCCTCAAATTCCAATATAGCTCCCAACTCGAAGTGCCTAGGAGCGACAACTAACCGATTTGATAGCCTCCATAGTAATCCCGCTCCATATTATTTTATGCTACATTGCATACCTTCCCGTCATAACACAACTTCGCAGGTATATTAGCATACGCGCAGCATCTTAAAGCTATGCCCCTTTTTTGTCTGTAGATTTTGCAATATTATGTTGAATACAACAGGCACGTACAATGGCCTATATGAGGGATCACTGATTACCTTGCCTCCTTACATTGTCCATAGTGCAACTTCGATAATTCTATCTGCATTTATTATAATTTAAGTCAAAAGAAGAAGATTAAAACCAATAGGCTGAAAGCTAGATGAGAGTAGTGGCAACAGATATTTCGTCGTACGTGATTTAAATGATTATCTTTCAACACACCTTTGATAAGATTACAAATGGGTGTATTGCATTCATCCATACTACTCAAGCACATACGTACTTTCATCTTGCACGTATGACAGAAGTTAATCTTGGTTGAATTTTTATATACGCTTCTATTGATCGAGTGCATCATACAGTGCATTCGATCAACATATTTTTCCGCTTTGGATACCAATGTAAACAGAATTTATAAACAATAAAACAAAGAAAATAGCAATAATAATTATTCAACGCCTCTAGTAATACTGCCACGGTTCTGTCCTATGAACTAGCATTAAATTGAGGCAATTTCGTACTCTGAAATTGATTTCCGTTTTAATTTAAACGCTTATCTATTGGAATTACAAATTTGTGCTCATCACGTAATCCGCAAGTGTGAATATAGACAATAAGCGTTAAGTGAGCATACGCTGATTGAAAAATCTACCCATATGGATTAACTGAAAGCGTTGCGATTTAAATATTATTTTTTTCTTTTGCGTGTAGGTACATTGAACATTGTCTTTCGCTTTTTGATTTGACTCTGATTTGAAGTTTTCTGAAGTTTATCTATAAATATGTTTCGCGTTGAGTGTTACTGCCATTATTTCTTCTGTTCTTCTAGGTACTTTCTCATTCATTTTTTTAACTCATAGTCCTAATTGAACTTATTAGGTCGATGATATTCGGGAAATGGAATTGTTTTAATTCTGAAATTATATTATTTTCCTTCAATAGGTTTCTCTGGTTTAAGTTGCATATTAAAGTCTTTGTGCTGAGACCAAAGGAATCATAGCCAGAAGATGGACCTAACGCTTGAAGGTAGTGTAGGAATTATATTAATTCAAGATCTAAGATAGACATCTGACACACTGTGTCTCATCCGATCTTTGCTGCATACAATTTTATTAAATTTTTACATAAAGCTTTTCTAGCGTTCCATTTCCTAGTAAGTCCAATCACTAAATAAATCTTAAACCCGATTTATTCAATCTCTCATATCTTTTAGGATAACTCCACAATTAAATCAAAATGAATCATATTATAAACAGTGAATAGTGAATTCGATTAACACATACATGCATAAAATCATTCATTCATTTAAAAAAAAGGGAGAGGCCCAAAAACCTCATTATCTGCTTTCAAAAAAGCATAGTAGTTCCTTGAACTGCAAAAATCATTATATTAATATCTAATACGTCAACATCAAAAGTTTCGGTACACCTTTTAAGTACTTATTATGAGTTGAGGAGATTGAAACTATCGTTCGAAAGGTACCGTGTCATAGATTTGCACAAACAAAAAATGTTGGGTTTATTTCGTCATTAAGGTTGGTAAAATTAAAAAACAAAATATATGCTGTCGACAAGAGGGGCACACAACATCTCCTAGATCTCACACGATGTCCTTGCCTCGAAGGCAAAATTAAAGTGATTTTCGGACCCTTTTGCGTTAAAAGGTTTTGCAAGAGGAGATTTAACATCGAACTCTACGAGCTGTACAGCGACATCGACCTGGTCAGCAAAGTACGGGACCTCAACCAACTTTTTAATGAAAATGTGGTTCTTAATTTTATTTTCAAGCAATATAAACTTCACAGAGATTTTCGATGTTCCCCCTTTTTTAAGCTTATTTGCGTTTTCCCCTCAGTCAGTAGTCCTGATTAAGTATAAAAATAATATTAATATATGTATTGTCACGATGCTCTTCTAATATGGGACAAACTAGTCGAAATGTCTACATAAAATTTCTCTTTCAGTGAATAACAGGAATCTGAAATAAAATTATAATAATGTTTCTCCTCGACCATGATCCAAAAAATTACGCAAATTTAAACTCAGCTGTTAAGTAATTTTACTCGAATTGAAACTCTCAACAAATGAGAGCCTTACTAATAATCATTTTATATCTACTGTGTATCTATAAATGACATGATTATACGAAAGGGCTGAGAGTAATTTGAACACTTCTAAAAATATACCAAAATATACTAAAATAGACGTTTATTAAGTAAAATCAAAGTTCGTAAAATGTGATTAGAAGTACTGCGCAACATTGTGAGAAATAAATGAAGCTTTCAATATTGCTTATTGCTAATTGATATTGTATTAGCTTACTATCTGATACATTTTATTGAAACTCAACCAACGGAAGATCGATCGATCAAATGTTTTCTCTGCTGCAGATTCTCTAATATTTCCAATAGATTATGGTGCTTAACAGCTGTAAATGTACATGCGTTTATCATCTAACTAGAAATATACGTTAACAGGTAGACGATAGACGCACAGTGTAACCAAATGTTGAAAAAGCGTAACAAAAATATATTTCTAAGGTTTTTGTGTAGTAATTATTACTTGTTGGTGAATTTTAACATAATTATTCATTCCCAAGATGGTCGTAGAATAGTTACTTTGGATATCTCTAATGATAAGGTCTGGTACATGTATAGGTATGTAGGTACACTTTCGTTTTATATAAAATCCTTACCTATCTGTTTTAAGGTTACAACATCTATGTTTCTGAATAAATCAAGAGGCACCACAGTTTATCGGTAACATTGTCGCTTTGGTCTCGTCGTTCGTTACCCCTTTCATACTGCAAAACTCCGTGTTGAGACATACTGGTTCTGAAGAAGGTAAAATATAATGTTACATGTGCTGAAAGTCGCCGACGGAGAATGCCTTATTATGCGCTTCTATACAGTTCCACTTAACCACATGGTGTTGTTTCTCCTTCAGTACCTATCAAGATGAAGAGAATGCGAAACAAGACCATAGCTACCTATTTTCTCTGCTTGTTAAAAGCTAATATAGACACTCAGTAGTATTCAGGGCCACCGTAACTTGTTAGCGAATTTAACGTTGCCTGGGGCGCCAGTGCCCGTTCGACCGTTCTAAAGTACTAAGAAGGATGTGCAGATCTACTAATATTTAAAAATACTTGCAACTAAGTTATAGATATTACCAGGAATGCTATGAAAAGTTCTGTCAACTTTAACATTTCTCAGCTAAATAAGATTTATTCCTTTATGAGACATTATATATTTATTTAGGTATAATATATAATTTGTAGAGTTCTTGACCAATTTGATTTGAATACTACGGTTAATTCCAAATAATCAACAATAGAAAAAGTAAGAAATTTCCACAGAATTTTCAATTATTATTTTTTTTTACGATTTTGGGTTTGCTAGATTTGTATTGGTCCAAGGAAGGACTTATGCTACTTTTTGTCGTGAAAACAAAACTTTAAGGGGATTAGATTGGGGACAGAAGTTTTTGTGCAGAACCACCAGAACCACACTTTGAAAAAAATAGACTGGATAGAAAAACTTCCAATACAACAAACATTTTTTTTATTCTTTGGATGTTCTGTTCTTATTATTCGCGTTTGATTTGATTATGATGAATCTCAAATCAAATGTCATGCAAGCGACTATTATTAGCGGAAAATTCAAAGGCAAACATTTTCATCCCGCGGACTCAGCTTATTTAGAATTATTACTTAAGCGTCTTCTATTTTCTGGGCATCTCGCTTTCGCTTTGAGAATTAATAAGTCAAAAGGACTTGGACAGTCGTTGGATATTTGTGGATCGTGGTATCAATCGTGAATACCCATGTTTCTCGCATCATCTTGCGACAGTTGAATGCGGCGTACTCATGTGTGTACCGTAAAACATTTTAGTGAAAAAGCGGTGAAAGGGTTGCGGGGTGCTTCATATGACATCATGAAAAACCGAATGATGGAATAGTGCACTCCTCTTAAACTTGTTCATTCTACACGAACTGTGCATAATTACACACACCACACTCACAGATGCATAAATAAAATTGGAAGCATAACCTACTGCTGCAGGGGCAGGGGCAGGGGCAGGTGGCTTGGCTTAAGGTTTTTCTACTGCGCCACCTTCTTCAAACGTGTGACAAACACTCGAGAGTATAGTCGGTCTGAAAAAGGTCCTCATGCTGTTCGGAATAAAACTGTTGTACTGTTGTACCCACTCGTCCCAAATATAAAAACTCTCAAAAAAAAAAAATTATTTTGAGAAGCTACGCATTACAGGGAAGTGATTTATTTGTTTAATAATCCTTAGTATATACGCGGAAACTTGCCAAATTTTCATCATAATGGGATGAGTGTTTATAAAACACACAAAGATATATCTAATGATTTTCCATTATCTTCCAATCAAACTGAACTTTTTTATAAACATTTTTGTAACTAAATCCGAAAAGCGAAAACGGTTTGACCCTGTCTATTGACCCACTAATGAGTAAAACTTACGCATTATATGTGCGCCTGGTGAATCTAAAGGATATTCAAAATGATTTTTCCATAACATAAAATTTTGAACTTCATAAATTAAGCTATGAGAAACAATAAAATCAGTCTTTTTAGCGGCCGATAATATAATTTTCATCAGGCGCAAGTAACCTGAAAGCCGGCCCTGTTAAACCTTACGAAATAAAATAATGTATGCTGACATCTGAAGGAGAAGAAATGTAATTTGACTTCAATAGTGGACATTTAAACAACGACTTACCTTTACTTTAGATGGTGTAAGTAAACATAGACGATAAAGCGCACTCGGAGGCACATCAGCATTTTTATTGTGTTTAGAGTTGTTATAATAAAAACATTCTAGTATATAATTAATATTTTCAGGCTCTTTGATATTGCTTTTCTTTGAGTGAAATGGGAAAAGAGGGTATTTTATTTACAATGCTGTATACAACTCTTCCGATAAAAAAATATTGTCGTCACTAGTTCATTTCTAATGCTAGGTAGCTTTTGCTGATGATATATTTTGTATTGCATTTATTTTGTTTATTAATAGGCACGAGTTTCTTAGCAAATTGGTTTGGCTTTTGGTTGGTTTTTGGCTAAAATGCTCAAATGGTAGCCAAAAGTTGTTAGTGGAGTTACTTTCACAGGAAGATACAAATTCTTGAAATTCTGCACGTCTGTCTAGTGGGCTGGCGGTTATTGGGTGCATTTACTAAGAGCTCAATATATTATTATTGTTTGTTTGTGCATTCTTCAGAGACATAGTGCTTAGAGAACTACTGAGATGGAGGTCTCAGCTTTGAAATAAAAACATAAACCTTAAACAACTCTCCATGGCGCCATATCGTGAACATCTGGCAGACACCCGTAGCTTTTCGTACTCGCAGTCATATGAGTACCTTTTTTGAATATTTAGTCCACTGCCCCGTGATAAAATTGTGAACACTTTTAGACTTTTGAATGTTACCTATCCACCAGGTTGTGAAAAAGGTCTTCACGATACACAATCTGCAACGAAAATTCCTTGGACGTGTTGGGGTCAAAAAATGGAGACACTGACTCGCCAGGCGCAGTGGCTTAGTTTGACACAAGTGATCTGGTGGGTTCCCTCAGACATGCTATAGCGTACGCAGACGATTTAGTAGCGTACAGGTCAGGACTACAAATCGAGGTCTTTAACATCCTTCTGCAGCGTGACTTCGAGCAAATTAAGAGGTATTGCGATGACTGGAAGTTGAAAATCAATTTCCAAAAATCGGAAACAATCCTGTTCAGAACTACATTGGCTGGGGCCTCTGGTGATACTAGAAAAAACTGGAGAAAATTAACAATCATTGGGCAGCAGGGGCGACCATTGCGGTGAAAAACGTGGTGAGGTATCTTGGTATCTGGCTCGACCCAGTATCTGTGTTTTGACAAACATATAGATGCTTGTCTTGCTGGGGCTAGGAGGGCCTACGCTCTGACAAGGAGACTCTTTCGTAGCAGTTAACTTGATTCCAGGGTGAAGGTAATTTGCTATGTGGCCCTTATAAGGCCTATCATAGCTTATAGCTGCCCTATGTGGTTCAATACAGCACCGTCCTAACGGGTGATTTTTTAGCTGGTTTGGTTTTGGCAACACTGGTTTTGACAGCTGACGTGTGTTTAGTACCTTGTGTCACTGTCAAACAGCTTCAGTTTGGTTTGCAATTTAACCATGGATCGTCTTACAAATGAACAACGCTTGCAAATTATTGAATTTTACTATCAAAATTCGTGCTCGGTTCGAAATGTTCATCGTGCGCTGCTTCCATTTTATGATCGGCATTCTCGACCTTCTGAGCAGTCTATTCGGAAGATTGTGACCAAATTTCGCACCAAATTTACTTTGTTGGACATTAAACCACCAACACGTTTACGTACTGTGCGTAGTGAAGAAAATATTGCGGCCGTATCAGCTAGTGTGACAGAAGACCGCGAAATGTCGATTCGGGGCCGTTCCCAGCAGTTAGGCCTTTGTTACAGCACTACGTGGAAAATTTTGCGGAAGGATTTGGCCGTAAAGCCTTTTAAGATACAGCTGGTGCAAGAACTAAAGCCAGCCGACCTACCACAACGCCGAATTTTTGGTGAATGGGCTCTTGGAAAGCTGGCCGAGGATCCGCTTTTTTATCGAAAAATTGTGTTCAGCGATGAGGCTCATTTTTGGTTGAATGGGTACGTAAATAAGCAAAATTGCCGCATTTGGAGTGAAGATCAGCCAGAAGCATTGCAACAGCTACCAATGCATCCCGAAAAAGCCACTGTTTGGTGCGGTTTATGGGCCGGCGGCATTATTGGGCCATATTTCTTCAAAGATGATGCGAATCGCAGCGTTACTGTCAATGGTGAACGCTACCGAGCGATGATAACAAACTTTTTTTTACCCGAAATGGAAGTTCTTGACTTGCATGATATGTGGTTTCAACAAGACCAAGGTGCCACATGCCACACAGCACGCGAAACAATGGCGCAATTGCGAGGCGAGTTTGGTGAACAGTTAATTTCACGTTTCGGGCCGGTCAATTGGCCGCCTAGATCGTGCGATTTGACACCATTAGATTATTTTTTGTGGGGGTATGTCAAGGCTAATGTGTATAGGGACAAGCCCGCTTCGATTGACGCACTGGAAGCCAACATCCATGCATTCATTCGTGAGATACCGGCCGATATGTGTGAAAGAGTATGCCAAAATTGGACTCAGCGGATGGGCTACCTGAGACGCAGCCGCGGTCAACATTTGCATGAAATTATCTTTAAACATTAAATTGAAAGGTTCAAACTATCGATTCTAATAAATATTTCATTCATTTTTTCGAATTTTTTGTGTTTTTTTTTTTAAAAAGTTCTAAACCTCTTAAAAAATCACCCGTTATATGGAAAACATTCATGTGTTTGAGAGACAATGTCTCACGGCCTGTCTAGGGTTGTTTAGAACTCCTGAATCTCAGTACATAAAAAACTATCCCAACAGGACCCTATACAATGGGGCTCGACTGAATAGGATTGACAATTTCCTTATTAAGGTGATTCGGAGGCACGTCGCAAGGGCAATGGCCAGTGATGATAGCCTGATCTCAGGGGCCTACTACCCCAATTTAATATACCACGAGAGTACGTTTCGGTCTGGCTTCATCCCGCCTGATGCATTTCTTCATGTAGATATGAAAGGGTTGGTGCAGACAATAGATGGTGTGCCCGTATTGTACCACAGCCACCGCGGCGCGAGGGATAAGCGGCTGATCCACGACGGGTACGCCGCCAATGCTCAGGAGCTCCTCCGTTTTAGTACCGCAATTGCGGAACGGGACAGGGTCGATACGGTCAAGCAGCTCACCGAATTTTGGTGGCTTGATGAACAGGTGAGGGTGGATACGCTCTCCCGGGCCGGTGCGCTACTCACGTAGCACCCTCCTTAGTTTTAAGCTAGATATTAAGTTTGTAGGTTTAGGTTTAGAGTAGGGGGTCTTTGGGAGGGGCCGGGCTAGACAACATGAATAGTGCTGCCGAGACTCGAACGACGCCTGTAGCCTCGCTCGAGTCTCGGTGGCACTGATGAACTCTTGTGGGCGGCTTTCAGGCGCCCATGGGCGCGATCAGGATGGTGACCAATCGATGAGATTGCTCACCACCCTGATTATAGGTAATTTAGGTAAAGTAGCTTAGGTAGTTTTAAGTAGTTTTAAGTAAAACAAATAATAAAGAGTTCAAGTTTTCTAAAGTTTCTTGAAAATTAAAAAACAAAACAAATCATAAAAATAGATAGATTTAAGGCCGAAAGGCAATAATTTTAAGGATATTGATAAGTTTAGAGCTCTCGCTTAGAGCCAGTAAGCTAGAATAAGATAAATGTTAATTTTAAATTAGATTTAATCGTTTTTGTCTAGTATGTAAGCTTAAAGAAAGAAAGGAATAAAAATGAATTTTAAAGTTAAAAAAAAGTGTGTTGGACTACTAAGCGAGGGGTCCCAAGTTCGAATTTCACAAAAACCCAAATTCCAACTTAGGGTTTTTCCACTGCGCCACCTCTCGCGAACGGCTGACAAGCATCCGAGAGTATGACTGTCTTGAAAGAGCTTCTCAATTAGCCGTTTGGAATCGGCATAACATTGTAGGTCCCTTCAATTCGTTCCAAAAATGAAACTCACACAAAACGAACGGTTGTGAGAAGCTTGGGTCCCTTGGGTCCCTCGGACCTTGTTGCGCCAACTAATTATTATTATTATTAATTATTATTAATTATCATTGACTCGCCACCCAGAGCTCCAGATTTGACCTCTCCGGATTTCTTTTTGTGTTACATTTTCTGTAATTTGTGTTGCGCTCTTTCATAACCCATTTTATTATATGCAGAAGCCCCGTGGTAGTCTAGCTCTAGACCATCGTCTGTCGGTTGTCGATTTTCTTCGTAAGAATGAGTTTCTTTTTTAGATGTTTCCAAATTAGTAGAGTTTGTCGACGGCGTTTTTTTCTGTTTTTTTTTCATCGACTGACGTGGTGTTCGGAAGCTGCTGTGAATATAATCTACTCATATGATTTTCCATATTTATTTCATGGGACATAATTATTTGTGATTGAGCTTAGTTGGTTTATCAAAGTAATTGAAATCTGGAATTTCGTCACTAACGGCACTAAGATTAAAATGTCAAGTGAAACCTAGTTGGCGTTGGTGTCAACGCATCCATTAATTTTCTCAAATTTTTTGTCAAAATTCAGTTTTCGGTTCGGTTTGAATAGAGAAACAAAAAAGTCACTCAATATTTCTCTTTGAAGTCAGAATTAAGAATGAACGTTGGATAAATGCTGCGCGATTCAAAAAAATATCTTAAGTTCTAATTATTACTAGACAAACAATTGTTAACTGAGAGTTATCTGTTCCATAGCATGATTTCAACAGTTGCGATACATATTCAGGATAAAGATTTGGGACGAACCTCGTAAATTCCGCTCGAAAATACCTATCAAATCTTCAAAATATTTACGCATAGGTATACAAGGAGAGACAGTTTGATTACTCCGTTTTAGAGTTGCCGTTTACCCACCTTTTTCAGTTTAAGTACGATTTTATTATTTATTGAACGAAAAAGATTGCAAACATATGAAAAGAAGTGTTTTGTAATGAATAAATTAGTTTTTTATTTAGAAAGAAAAGTTGCTATTTAGTATTTTATGTGGAGGCCCCTTTTATCGGCTCGGCCCCCTTTTTAGTCCCCTTTTTTAAATCTTTCAGCGGAAACGCTGCCCGTTTTATTGCCTTGCTACAATTTACAGAGGTAAGGCTAATGAGCTAATGGAAACATTGTGCAGAATGGATTTTATAATTTGCTAAAGCTATTCTAAAATCTATGTTTCGTAGCTCTATTCACTGATAATAAAAACGAAGTACTATTGATAAATTGAATAAATCATCCATCATCCATATTTTCCCGAACCGACCCGAGTTCAATGAACCATATTTTTCCCAATGCTATGCGAAATACGGTGCCGTTGCAGGATTATTTTCAAGTCCAATGCTACTCAGTATGCACATACATACCTACTCCTACCATAACATAATTATGGCATTATCTTGCGGCGAAAAATTTCAAGAGTTAGCGTGATCGGAACCCTGCAATCTTTTTCGAATTCTTCACCATTATTGCCTGCCCATTTTTATTATATTGTAATAAACTCAATCTGTGTGCATAATTTGAATTTCTGATTGAAATTTCGTCTACATTGGTGTTGTTATTATATAGTTGTTTCCCGTTTTTACATATGAGGTCATTGATTGAAAAAAATTCTAAGAAGGGAAATCTACAAGTATATTTATATATAAATGTATATATAGTTGGCGCTACAGGTCGGTAGGGACAATAGGCCTAGCTTCTCACAACCATTCGTTTCGTGTGAGTTTTTCATTTTTGGAACGAATGGAAGGGATCTAAAATTGTATTCCGAGTTCAAACGGCTAACTGAGAAGCTCTTTCAAGAAATTTATTCTCTCGGATGTTTATCAGACGTTCGCGTCAGGTCGCGCAGTAGAAAAAAAACCTAAGTTGGAATTTGGGTTTTTCTTTATTCGAACCTCGACCCCTCGCTTAGTAGTCTAACACACTAACCACTAAGCCATTCTCTGGTGCTTGTCAGATGTTCGCATGAGGTGGCACAGTGGTAAAACCTTTAGATGTAAGGTTTGTTTCTCTCGAATCTCGTTTCGTATAGTCCAGCATACCCACTGAACCACTGCGTCCAATATGAAAAGCAAACCTTACAAAAACATGCACATCAAAACTATTTTGTTTTGCATATACAGGGTGGCTAATGAATATTGCTACATTAAGAAACTCAAATAACTTTTTTTTCAGTGTATGGAATTAATTTTCCTTTTATTCATGTTAAAGCTCATTCAATTTTATTAAATGTAGCTTAATTAGTTTTAAAAATAATGTAATTTAAATGCTTTGTAGACTTCCTGTTTGCAATAACCCCACAAGAAAAAGTCAGGTGCAGTAAGGTCAGGCGACCTGAGGGGCCAACGGAATGTGGAGTTTCTGGATATCAGCTTATTGGTAAATTTTCGTCGCAATTCTGTCATAAAAGGCCGGGCTATGTGAGGAGTTGCACCATCTAGCTGAGACCACACAGAGTTGAAAGTAATTCTCATTCGGCGTAATTCTGGATAGAAAAACTCTCTCAACATGCTCAAGTAACGGTCTCCAGTAACCGCCACGGTGTGACCGTTTTCTTCGAAGAGGTAGGGCCCGACAATGCAGCGTGATGAAACTGCACACCACACTGTGACACCGATGCAATTCCGTCTCGTGGAGTATCTGCACTCCATATTCGACAATTTTGTTTGTTTATGTTGCCGTTTAAATCGAAATGGGCCTCGTCAGACATAAAAAGACAGTTCAACATGTTTCCGTCCTCTTCCACCATTTGAAGCATCTTCTGGCAAAATTCCAAGCGAGTCGTCAAGTCTGCTGCGTTCAGTTTGTTGGCTATTAAAATTTTACATGGGAATAAGTCCAAATCATTGTGCATAATTGACTGCTTATACCCATTTGAGCAGATAAGCTTCTTGTCGAAACTCTTGGATTGTTTTATATGGCAGCAGCTACAGCAGCGATTGTTTCCTCCGTCCGAACTGAAGGGTTTCGATTTTAATTCTCATTATGGTCCATCTGCTCGGAGGATTGCCGCCAAACGTACACCTATACTCTCTTTGAACCGAAACTTCGGACTCCAGTGCGTGATAGCGGCGGACAATCCAAATTCTTGTTTCAGTGTCCCAGTTATCCAGTTTGTTAAATCTAAAAATCAATCTGCAAAATAAAAAAAAAATAACCAGATTCATTAAATAGAAAAAATGTTATAAATTTTTGTTTTGGTTGCGGCTTTCATCAGCCACCCTGTACCTTAACCTGTTCTTTATCTTTGGAAATAGTGGCTTTCAGGGAACTAAGTCCGTAAAATATTTTGCATGGGGGAGCAATTCGTAACATTATTAATGGAATTTTGTCATCGTGACGGACTCGTGCACCGGTTCATTTTCCTGGTTTAAGATAACTTTTTTATTCAACTACACTGTACCAAAAAGGTACATCAATTCATCAATTCTAGTGCAGTGAACTTTTTCATTGATATGATGAAACGGATTTCATCAATATGATGAACAAAAAAAGGAATTCGTTAACTTTGTTCATATTAAGAAAAATTCATCAAAAAGATGCACCGCAATTCCCCTTTAATTTCATCTATGTGACGAATTTATTCATCATATTGACAAATTTGTTCGTCAATATGATGCATTCTTTCTGCGCTATCAAATTTGTTTGCATGTATTTGTATGATTGTTCACATAAATAAAAATAATGACACCAATATAAATCGTAAACATATGGCCTTCCCCCTTTCGTGAGGATACTAAAATACCTAAACGAACATAATGTCATGAAAATGGTAATGCAGACAATATTATTTGATTTTAATAATTTAATTTCTTCGAATCCGGAAGGAAAATATAAGAATCAGAAAACTGTCATTTTGCTGCCATATGCATTTCCTGAAGAAAGTAACAGTTACTATTAAATGTAATCCTGATACTGAAGTTATTGTAATTGCAAGTTATATACAGCCAAGGAGTTCTTATTTACTATCTTAATATTAGTTTCAATAACTCTATGATTGCTCTTTTTCCTAATTCTATTTTCCATGTAGCCTTATCACTGCAGTTTAAATTTGACGAGTATTTTCTACCCAGTCCCTGAGACACCAATTATAAGTATAATTCTGATAAAGAAAACTACAACAATATTTCTAACTACCCCTGCTAGTGTCTCGAATGAAACGTAAATGTCATGTAGTTCTTTAAATGTTGGTAACGTAGTGTTTTCAATTCCAGAAGTTCAAAATGTTCTTTCCTTGTTAAAATTAGATGCAAATCTTGGTTTCGATCGCATCCGGCCAATTTTACTTTAAAAGTGTTCTTATGCGTTTTCCGTGCCTCTTTGTTTAATGTTTAACTTGTCTCTGCGGACAGGAAATTTTTTTAAAGTTTGGAAGAACTCGTTCATAACTCCAATTTTAAAATCTGGTTCGAAACACGACATTACCAACTATCATCCAATTTGCGAAATTTCGCCTATTTAACAAATTGACTACTTGGTTGCTAAGGGTAATTTTATGTTGGTTTTTATATTGCGGAACTTAAAGGCTTTGATGATCCGCATAGTCTCAAATGTCTATTCTTTGCTTATGTTAGGTGTAATCTTGAATACTGTAGTATAGTATGGAATCCATTTAATGAAGTGCATTCCAGTCGAATTGAGAAGATCCAAAACCGTTTTACTAGAGTTCTAAGATTACGCTGGAATATCGAAATGCCATCGTATGAGACAAGATGCATATTATTTTTGGTATCTTACCTCTTGTATAGGCAATATTTTTCACATATTTTAATTTGGGACTTGATAAACAACCACATCGACTGCCCCTTTCTTTTATCATTAATTGGTTTTAATGCTTCCTCTAGAATACTTAGAAATCGCTTTTTAGTTTATGTTCCTTATCATAGAGTTAACTATGGTTGTATTGAACCAATTACCAGATGCCTAAGAGAATCTAATAATTATAGTGGTTTGTTCGAGTTTGATCTCAGTAGGGACGCATTTAAGAATAAATTAATTTTATCGGTAGGCTTTGGTGGTAGTATTTAAGTATTTAAAATTTGTATTAAGTAATCCAGCGAGAGCAGTGAATGTTCTCGTTTGATGAGCATGAAATAAATAAATAAATACATTTTGTGTTCGAAATTTGTTTTGCGTTTTTTGTTATCTAGTCACAATCAATCCATCGATCCATTGATTGATCTTGAATTTTATAATTTTAAAGAATGTACTTAACAAAAGTTTGGTTAACTAATAATATCAATTTGATTTTAAAAATATGTAAAAATGTGCCTAGACATACATTTTTAAAAGAGACATACCTAATAATATAACAATATTTACATTTATGTACGTAATGAAATCACAACATTAAAAACATAGCGAGTAATATCATATAAACATTGTAGTCCATTAGCAATATTTTTTAACAAAGAAAATTTGGTGAAGACAATTCATGATAATTCTAGCCTTAATTCAATTACATATTTGCATGCTAGTCTCGCTTGTGGTCGAAAATCGACCCTGCCCTACCTTTTATAAGTATGTATGTATGTTAAAAACACATATAAAACTTTTCGATATTTATAAATTAAATTCATTGCAAATATATTTTAAAATTAAGTGGGTGCACCTACACACATCACATTTCATTTCTCTGTATTGATCATAACGAAAACTCCCTAGAATCGAATTTCTTGAAGCAAACCTAAAGTCAGAACATTCGAATGTCCTCACTATTGTTATATTTTGTTTGAATTACCAACTAGTTATGAGTACAAGTACTTCGCATGTATATGTTTTTAATTAGTTGATTTTCTTGGAAACAACTCTAACGATATTAATTAAACTTAATCTATGGAGTGAAGTGGACATTTGAAATAACATAGCATAGGTACCTACCTACTTGGCTAATAACGTTTAAAAGTTACTACGATTGGTGCCTCTTTTCTGTTGCAGAGTCCAGTGCAAATGTTCGAATTACCACCTCAGTTTCAGAAAATGCGGTACATACGTTTTACTGACATTGCTGTGAGTCAAAAACCTAAATCATTTAAATAAAACTGGTACCCTTCCTATCAATTAAAATAAAACTTCTCTTTATTTCTGAAAACACCCATTTGATCGTCAAACGTTATTTTTCTATGTCCTATTAATCCAGGTCTTTTTCGCAAATTGCAACCAAAGCTTCTTACGCACAGTATTCTGTTTTTTTCTTCAAATTTAGCCACTCAGGTTTTTGACTCTAAGAATATACGTCGAACAGTGGACCAAAACATATTTTTCCAGTCTTGAACTTGATTTATTGTATCGAAGGAGTGGAATTGCACACGGAACTAATGAGTTTCCGCCAGTAATACGGTTGGAATAAACATCCAAGTGACCTTGATCATTTTTTAAAGAAAATGTGCAAATCGTCTCTTCTTACTTTACAATATTTAAACACTTATAACCAGTTTTAAGAAATGCATTTAATTAAGCAAATATATTTGTCTACCTGTAACAAATTTACTGTCCGCATTGCGACTTTAATTAATAAGTTTGGTTAAATCCCGTAAACGAGTGATTTTTGTGCAGCTTTTATCAAGTGAGGAAGTATGAATGGACATTTTCTTTTATTGATGTTGAGACTGCATTCTTTTAAATTTAATAGCAATTTAGCCGCTCTAATAATTTTTTTTTTAAATTATTATATAAAATATCAAATCTCTGTATGTAAACTGCGCGGTAGCCCACCAAATGCAAATTCCAATACGAAAATAAATCATCTATCTATCTAAGAAAAAAAAAACAAAAATGACAATAGGTGCATTAGACATTAAAACATTAATTTAAAATATAAGGCTACGTATATCAGCATTAAACCATATTAAAAACTCCACCGTACCCACATCAATACGAGTACAAGTCCATGCATATAAAATAAGGTAACACGCATAATATCGTACAGGTGACTTTCTCTGTATCTGTATTGTTAAGCAGAATCAGCATCTATATGCGTTACAACTATCAGGAACATGTACCTAACGGTATCCTTTACCTATGCCTGCAGAAGAATAATTAATTTTGTAAACAAACAAAATGAATTAAATCGCAAAATAGCAGTAATTCCGTACCGGTGCTTCACGTGAAATGTCACTTGCAGATATTGTCAACAATAACTTTCTACTACAGGTATTGAGATATTTGCCACAAACTCTGGTATCAATAAAACCAGATTGACTGGAATACGACATTACGGGACATAAACTTGAACCAACCGACGACGCAAGATTCATTGCAGTTGTTAACGGTACGGGGTTGGTGTGCCAATATACATGTTACACATTTTTGAAGGGGCAGATGCAGTAGCAAGCTACTTGCAACAGTTTTCGTTTTAGGATGATGTTGCTTTCGTCAACTCATACATACCAATATGTGCAAATTACTAAGTTTATTTTTCAATCGCAATTCAATTTTTAATTATGGGTTTACTTTTTCTTTTTAACAATTTGTGTGTTTGTGTTTATAGGTAATACTTATGGGTACATATCTATACACAATATATTTACATTAATGGTTTTATTGTTTTTGTGTCGCATTAGTAACTATATCAAAGTTGCATGCAATTTGCGTTTTGTAACCATCTATTTATTACAAAGCTATTCCGAATATCAATAGCTGCAGTAAAAGGTATGCTTCTCATTTAGTTTTCTTCTTATCGAACTAGAAATGTTTACTGTTATTTACTATGTTCTATGTACACAATATTTGCGAGATTTTCGAAACAAGCCACTATCATCTAACCCAGAGGGAAGCTGGATTTCTTGCCTGTTTATAAAAGATCTGCTTCATCCAATGTTCAAAGTTCTTAATTTATTTGTCAACTAGTGCCGGAAGCAGAACACAATATATGTGCCACTGTTTCTTTTAGGCAGAGTTTCCGGGTATCATAAGGTCCATCTATAATTGTCGATAACGCTATCACATTTAAACGTTCCTCGACTCATGAGTATAACTTTTCCTTGAGAGGGTCAAGGCTGCATGGTTGACCATCTTCTCCTGCTGTGATGTGATCCATTTGTCGATCATTTTTTTTCATTCGTCTTCCTCTACGAATTGAAAAAAATTGGTGGTGGTTTAGGTCCCATGAACTACCCCCGAACCAATATGCTTTCCGAGGATATTGAAATAGAAGTAAGCGAGAAGGGTCATCGGATAGATTTACTTGGATATACCTATGCTCTTTCACAGTTACCAACACATCCGGATCGCTGATATTAGGGAGTAAAAGTAATATAATGATGCGTTTGTATAGTAAATATATGCCTGATTTGCTTCTATCTTTATAAGACACACATACAAACAAAAAGTTTTTGTTATACAGAACTCCCGAGTCCATAAACCACGCTGCTAGCAATCCATGTTTTTTTTTTTTTTTTTTGTCAATAAATGAGGGTGGTAGAGTAAGTCTAGGGTGTGGTGCAGATTGATTTGTACTAAATGTGCATCCTCTTCCTCCGCTAGTTTGACGACTTTCCAGTTTTGAGTCGGCCATGCCAAATTTATTATAGTCTATTGACCGCAAGTACCTCTCTAGTAGAGGGGGTTCGTCTCGGACTCAGGTGTGATAATGGTCTGCTGTAGGCATCCCCCCTCGCAACAACATCGAGGTTCACCTCCTGTAAGATTTATGCCACCGTTCAGGGGGGATCGCGCTATTGCCATCACTTCGATTGGTTAAAGCGTCGCTAAAATCCCTTTGATAAGTGACGTTCGTTGGATCGGGTTGTTTAAACTATTCAATTTGGCACTTTGACGTTAAGTCACTGTTTTCCCCGTTAACTACGACGATAATTAGCAGTTTAATTAAATGTTCAGTTGATTGTATTTTACTCGATAGACGTTACTCACAATTGTTTTAAAATTCTAGTTTCCATTTACATTCGTAAATATTCCCATGACAGTAAAATACTATATCCATACTCACATTCATTGACCATAACTATAACCGTCCTATATTCTTAGTCCTCAATAAATATGATTTGGAACTTCCTTAATGTCCTTCTACGAAAATTCTGTTTATACGATTATATACAAACTTTCAACATAAATACACCATATATGCATATCCATTTTATACATAATTTTCCAACAGGACTTGTGCTCACTCATCTCATGTACCTGCGACACGATAGGAGAACACTTCTTACATCATGAGCATGCCATTCTATTTTGGTTTCTCGAAGTGATTGTTGTACGTTGAAAGTGGAAGTTATCAGACGATAGTAATCATGCACGTACGATTCTGATATGAAAAATAGACAGCAATTGAACTAAACCATGACACCACCAATCCCGAAGCTATTTTAACTATATATAGAGAAAACCCGGGCATTGTCATTGTTTCTGTAGTCCATTCCGAGTTGTCTATAGAAATGTATTTACTGGGGGAAGTTTGGCACTCTCTGAATATCTCTTGGTGTTAATAGAGAGGCATACACTGGTAGAATGTACTCCAACCCTTAAGTAAACAAATTAGATTTTTTCGCGATAATGATTTTGTAACCAGAATCGACTGTACCCTGCGCTTTGAAAATATTTAATCGAACATTTATAGCATGGAATTACTTAATTATGGTAACTCTTTGTTTGGTCTTCGTAAAATAGATAGAACTCATTGACTATTTTAAATCATCACATCACATTTTTATTTTTGCTAATGTTCGCAATATACGGACGCTAAATGAAGTTGTTAACTGAGAACATATTCAGGAACACAATCAGGTTTTCCTCTATGGCCGTTATATTACATAATAAAATAAAAAAACAAGAAAATATTCTTTTGTACATAAAGCGTAATATAAAATGTTTTCTAAAAACCGTGTTATAGAACAAAGTTGCTCTATTTTTTAGCGATCTGTCTAATTTGTTTGATTTCTCTTTAAATGAAATATATTTAATTCCTCTTACTCTGACACTGGTGGCGCTCCTAGTTGCTTAATTTAAAGGTCGTGGCCGTTCACCGTCGAACTTTATAGAATAATAATAATAATAAAATTCATTTGTTAAATTTATTTGTGTTTTTAAATAAGCTTTTCCATATGCTTTAAACGTGTAGGGATTGCGTCTGCTATCTCTTTTGTCTATATATGTAAGTACATTCACCGGATGCATGTCTATATGGGGGTTAACCGGTTTTCTAAACAAGTGTTACCCGCAAGATGTGCAAGCAAGAAGAAAATTATATTAGTTGCGGTTTCAAGCAAAAAATAAAATTTTTGTATGTTAATATTTTTAATTCGCAAATGCGAGAAGCGGCAATCTCCAATATCCCGATTTTTGTTTAAGGAAACTTCTCTCCACTGCATTATGTTCGGAATTTGTATATTATGTACATCTACTGATCTACATATGAATAATTAAGCAATCCGCAATTTGCACAAGAATGAGTTTAAATATGAAAGGAAATCAAATTTATCTTATCATTTATTTTTTACACGGCGGTGTTTCCCTTTCAAAAAATGTATTTGAAATATTTGGTTAACAGGCGCAGCAGTAGGCATCTGTGTTATCAAAACGGGCCTGTTCGTGTAGTCGATTAACTCTTCTCTATGTAGTTGGGGAAAAAAGTGGATAGTTTATAATTATTTCCTTCTGCCTGCATTTTGATATGAAATATGTATTTCATGTCATATTTATAATAAACTTTAAGGAGATGCATATAATTTTTAACATTGAGGTATAAATATCCATTATTTCTGTCTGTTATATGAACGAAGGATGAATTCAACCCTACCAATGATGCCTTTTATAAATAAACAAATATACAAGACATCATTATACTTAAAAACTAAAATAACAAATATCCAACACATTTTAAAATGTTCCCAGTATTTTGTTTTTTCAGACGTACGACGTATTACACAGATATAATATGAAACCAATTTAATTCAGAAGTTGGCAACATTCCTCTCACAGTGATGACATGAGTATAGAAACATAAAGAAACTGAAAAAGTTATCCTATTATTGGTAAAAGAAAAAAACAACACACGGAGAGAACAAAACTCAAAAGAGTATCTTCTAAACGTGCGTGTACGTCGAAACGTGTACGGCAACGGATGTTTTGTTCGAACGAAAATGAAAATATAAATCCGAACGTCCGTCCAATCAGCCTTCGAACGTGTATCTGAACGAATATGTCATTTTATTAGGCTGCAGTTAATCGACAAGCTGTCACTTTAGTTCCAGTTTCTCCAGTCAATGCTCCTATTAAGCTTTCGGTCTCGCATGAATGTGGTTTTCGCCAACCCATGCATCATAATAAGGATCTTTAGATTTTTGGTATGAAAAACCCTCAAGCAGATGTGCACTCGTACATCCGTGCAATCTGCAGAAAATACCTTACTATATATAGGTACACTAGGTACACACATGTTTGGATATGCGCAGATGATGTCCGTTATCATCGACCATCCTCAATCGAATTTGAAAAAAAAAAGAATACAAACGAAATACCACCGCTTATTGAATTCAAAATAAATAAAAATACCCCAGTAAAACAAGAAAACTACGAACAAGATTTATCCAGTCCGCTGACATATCGGGATCGGCTTAGTCTAAAGCAGAGGAAAGTACGCATGAAGAAATTCGAATGAAATTCAACCAGTATGAAACCGGATTTCAATGTCATATTTGTCGCTTTGACTAAAAAAGATAAAAGAAGAAAAATGGCATTGCAAATTTACATTTCGTTAAGAATTGAACCTTTTAATGCCTCCTCTATTGAAATTATTTGCCTATATTTTCTTTAACAGTTTTACATTAATGATAGATACCTGATATAGTCTTAAGGAATAAGCTAACGACTATTTTTATTTAGGAATTGCTTCTTTAAAAAATGCAATTTTAACATCTCAGTTAGTATTTTATTGTTTTTGTTTTGCTAGTTTAAATATATGAGAAACGGAATATAGTAAGAGAAAAATGTTGTATTCGTACAAAATTTTGAATTCGATATTACGATGATAGGGGAACTCAATTACGTCTGTTTGTCAGACCGTATGCGTCTCAGGCCTGCGGCCTTAACGGCTGGTCAAATTTGCTTCAAAAATTGGATTTGAAGTTTGAAAGCTTACAGTTCGGGGCCATGTTTTTTTAGCTCCAATATGATCGGTACTTCATATTAACGGTTATCAACAGCTTGACTTTTATTTATAATCGTCTCTTACGATTCGTTTTTTCTCTCAATTATAACGATTTCAACCAAAAGATTGGAGTTAAAATTGAAGTTTTCAAAATAACTTCGTTTTTCTTTACAAAATACATAGGTACTTAAGATAACATAAGTGTTCTAAAAAAGATCTCGTGCTTTGTTTGTCTCCCTGAAATTACGCCAACAAAACTTAAATGTAAAAAAGCCCCAAAACCGGGTGCGTGAACCCCAATTTTAAGTTTGTTTGTTTTGTTTTAGAGGCTAAGCAAGAGTTCTAGAGTTCTTACTAAGAAAATTCAACTGAAGTGCATTTTTTGTGTTAAAATGTTTGCTCTATTCAGAACTCTTCGGAACTCCGAAAAAAAAGATTTTTAATTTTTCTATTTGTTCTAACTCTCTTGCGGTTGGGCTTAGAAATAAATTGCTTTCTCTAGTCAGAACTCATGCAAACAAAAAAATATCTTTTTGAAATTTTATTAATTTTCAAAGTTCTATAAGTTTTTTGTTTATATTCCGAATTTTTTTTCTTATTTAGAGAACTCCAGAACTCTTGGCGTAGTGCATTATTTTCATAGAATCGAAAAATATTTTTTTTGTGTAATTTGGCAATTTTTTTTGGAAAAAAAAACAATGAGGAACTCTAGAAATATGTTGTTTCTATGCGAAGAAAAAATAAAAATGTCGCAAATGACGCGAATTTTTGAATTGCGCATTTTTGCATTTAAGAAAAAGGCCTAACTTTTTACAACCAGTCGTTTATGCGAGCTTTTTTTTTGGGACGCATTGAAGGGACAAGGGCATGAAACGGGACCGGGATGTTTTCTGAAAACAGTTCGTTTAACAAAAAAAATCTATTTTAAAACTAAGATCTACATTTTTGATAGGTACAGTGCAAATTACAAATAGAATTGCTTTTACATTTGCATACAAAAGATTAGAAAGCAAAAGTTGATTTTTAATAAAAAGGCGTCGAATTTAAGAGAATGTAGTTTTGAACATTATTTGTTGTTGTAAAAGCCAGATTAAGATTTAATTTTTTGTGGGATGTGGGTGGTCAGTTCAGACTTCAGATCTACAGCGGCAGGCATATTTAGGTGTCAATATCATCAGTAACCAGTCATTCACCGTAAATATGTACCTACTCCATTTAATTTTTTATGTAAAAATTTAAGTTCCGATACACTTTGCGTTAAACTATAGAAAACCATTTGAGAATATCATTATTTGCAATTTTAAGCATGTCTACATTAATATAATCCGAATACTTTTACATAGTGCATTCCATTTTTGATTTAACTATTATATAGAAATTGGAACTAATAAATTGTTCACTATCTATATGCATCCTTTACTTATTTCTTAATTTAGTGATTTTCGACAATGCTTTTCTTTTCTAAGGCCTAACATATCCAAAATATTCTATTTTATCCAAAATGTATGTAGGTACATCTACATTATTTTATATCCTAAATATATGCTATAGGTAAATACAAAAAGAGAAATACAGCTAAATCCATTAAATTATTTCTTATTAAGAATTGCATTGCCCACCTTAAAACTCGTCAACGTATGTGTAGTTTCATAGCACGATTTTAACAGAGTTTTAAATTGTGTATGCACTAACACTGACGCATTTCACCCAACAGCATTATGGAGTGGTTTCTAATTTAGTAAGGGCGATTTCTGCGAAACACTCGAACATGGAAAGTAATAAAAATTTTATGAACGCTCTAATACCCCAAGTCTGCTGGTCTGTTACGACTGTAATATCACTAGCACCTTTGCTTTGAAAATACGCAGAATGGGATTTGAGAACGAATGCCGCTCTCTCGGTGACCGGCTGTTATTTCTTTTAACGAAATAAAGCAACTTAACAAGAAGAGAAATATTATTTTGTTTGTTGCAAAGTAGTAAATGTCTGAATGCGAGTTTTGGTAATAAATTTTCTGTCTTATGACGATTTGATTGCTACGCGGCAGTCGCTGATGTCTGAAGCTAATTTTTGCGCGTTGCACAAATAGCCCTTGGTCGCGATGGTTAAACGCGTTTTGTGGTCGCAGTTATGTTGCCGTTGCACGGCTATCAACACGCAAAGTAAACTCGACCGGATGTAGGGTATCAGGATATTTTTAAGTTTTACAAGAAGACGAAATTTACGACCATCTTGAAAGATTAAAGGGTAACTGCAGCAGATGAAAATCCTCCCAGACAATAATGCAAATGGGAATCATGGAATCATCTTCTCAATGGTGCATCATCATTAGGGGTTTTTCACTTTTTACGACTTTTTCCCCTCAATCGTAAATTCAGTGAGATTGTAAAAATTGTTGTTAAATTTTTGCATGCAACTGAATGCAAAATATATTGAGATTCCGAAATAAATTGAAATATTCCTTGCGGAAATTATATTCGGGCTAAGACGAATATGTTGAAAACGTGCGCGATAGCAATAACGCATGTGAAACACTTATGAATACTATCAAATATGTTTCATCGGTGTACTTTGAACTTGTCCTTTCGCTGCAATTGGCATTCTGATTTATCTGACATCCGTTAACATTTCTATCAAGCCTCTGCCTCAAATGATCAAGGCAATTTTTGGTTGTTGAAATAAATGAACAAATGTCATAGATTTGATAGATTTGTAGTGGAATCGTATCTTGATTGTCGTTATTCTGCGTTGGTTGTTCTATTGGTGACAGTATTATACATTCCCCCATAGGGTACCGAACCAGCGCCGCATGGGATTGAGTCAGGAACTCTAACTGCTACAAATTGCCGTACTCGTCTGTTAAGTTTGGCTGAATGTGAGAACCGGAAATGGGATCCGTGCAAAAAAAATAGTTCGAACAATACAGATAACGCCCATTCCTTTTTTTAAGCTGTTGACTTTAAATTTAGCATCCTCAGCAGTTACAAAACTGTCTGAATGGATAAGTTTAGAGATATTAGACATGTAGATTTTAAGTGCTTAAAAATTAGAATCTACTTCTATTGAATGAGTGTAATCAACTGTAAACCTGTATTCTATATAGGTAATTATGACTTTTCTCATACATCGCATTCCTTCGTGTACCCCTACATTAGTAAATATGTACGTACGTAGTACGAAAATAGCTGATAGTGTTATTTAAATTGTACTGCGTTTTCACACTCTTCAGTGCTACTTCTACATAATCTCAGAACGACACTGACAGCAGGAATATTTTCCACACCGATTATGCTTTAGCCAATATTAGGCCTATTCGCATACTTTCCCGAGCCTAGCACTGATATATAAAAGTCTGTGCAATTTAAATTAAAATTTTACGAAACTCTCTCAGAATTACCAAATTTGGTAATTTTATTTGTTTTTTGTGTTTAGGTAATTTGGTAGTTTTAATCTGGTTATGGTAACTTTTTGAGCAGGACCACCAAAGATACAAACTCGATATCACCTCATTTAAATGCTGCCTTACTGTTTCTGAGTGAAGTGAGTGAAGGCATTGCATTTATATATGCGTCAGTCACCTCCCATGTAAATCTGTTTTATTCAAAAAATTACTGAATGCACTCATTATGTACTTCGAAATATTTAGAATTTTGGGAAAAAGTTAGTTGCCTTAGGAACGGATTAGATGAGTATTGCTTTAAATATTTAACCAGTTTTGTTATGAATCTTATGTCCTTACCACATAGCTGCAGCTGCTGAGGGCTCATTTTTTGAGTTGAGTTTAAGAAATAAGCTTAACTTTGAAACTATAAATGATTTGTTGGCTAAAGAACATAATAACGGGAAAAACGAAAATAAAAAGGTCTTATATTTTATAAATGTTTGTTTTGAAACAAGCAAATTTAAAAATCAAATAAAATAATTTGAGTTCATGCTTTTGGTCAGTAGAAGTTATAAAGCATATAAAGGGTGATTTTTTAGCTGGTTTGGTTTTGGCAACACTGGTTTTGACAGCTGACGTGTGTTTAGTACTTTGTGTCACTGTCAAACAGCTTCAGTTTGGTTTGCAATTTAACCATGGATCGTCTTACAAATGAACAACGCTCGCAAATTATTGAATTTTACTATCAAAATTCGTGCTCGGTTCGAAATGTTCATCGCGCGCTGCTTCCATTTTATGATCGGCATTCTCGACCTTCTGAGCAGTCTATTCGGAAGATTGTGACCAAATTTCGCACCAAATTTACTTTGTTGGACATTAAACCACCAACACGTTTACGTACTGTGCGTAGTGAAGAAAATATTGCGGCCGTATCAGCTAGTGTGACAGAAGACCGCGAAATGTCGATTCGGCGCCGTTCCCAGCAGTTAGGCCTTTGTTACAGCACTACGTGGAAAATTTTGCGGAAGGATTTGGGCGTAAAGCCTTTTAAGATACAGCTGGTGCAAGAACTAAAACCAGCCGACCTACCACAACGCCGAATTTTTGGTGAATGGGCTCTTGGAAAGCTGGCCGAGGATCCGCTTTTTTATCGAAAAATTGTGTTCAGCGATGAGGCTCATTTTTGGTTGAATGGGTACGTAAATAAGCAAAACTGCCGCATTTGGAGTGAAGATCAGCCAGCAATGCATCCCGAAAAAGCCACTGTTTGGTGCGGTTTATGGGCCGGCGGCATTATTGGGCCATATTTCTTCAAAGATGATGCGAATCGCAGCGTTACTGCCAATGGTGAACGCTACCGAGCGATGATAACAAATTTTTTTTTGCCCGAAATGGAAGTTCTTGACTTGCATGATATGTGGTTTCAACAAGACCAAGGTGCCACATGCCACACAGCACGCGAAACAATGGCGCAATTGCGAGGCGAGTTTGGTGAACAGTTAATTTCACGTTTCGGGCCGGTCAATTGGCCGCCTAGATCGTGCGATTTGACACCATTAGATTATTTTTTGTGGGGGTATGCCAAGGCTAATGTGTATAGGGACAAGCCCGCTTCGATTGACGCACTGGAAGCCAACATCCATGCATTCATTCGTGAGATACCGGCCGATATGTGTGAAAGAGTATGCCAAAATTGGACTCAGCGGATGGGCTACCTGAGACGCAGCCGCGGTCAACATTTGCATGAAATTATCTTTAAACATTAAATTGCAAGGTTCAAACTATCGATTCAAATAAATATTTCATTCATTTTTTCGATTTTTTTGTGTTTTTTTTTTTTAAAAAAAGTTCTAAACCTCTTAAAAAATCACCCTTTATTACTATTACATTAGTTAAGTCTTATTTATTTTATTTTATAAAGTAGCCGTTGTTTATCTACTTACAGACAGACTGAGTTCCTACAAACCTAATGTACCTTATTGAATATTTTAAAAGACTAATGTCTTTTTTTAATATCTACTGTGTGTTATAATAAATAAAAATAAAGTGCTATGAATTCTACACTTTTCTTTTAGTTTCTGCCATGCTGTTTTTTTATATTATGTTCGTAAATCAGAGAAAATTCTTCGGATGGTAAATTTTTTTTTGTAAATTTTACCTGGAATTGGTAACTTTTTTTTTCAATTTTGGTAGCTAATTTTTTTGCAAGTAGCAACCGTGTTCCAAAGTCCAAGGTACGTAGATAGCCTTCGGATTGTCTCTGATTATCAATTAGTTAGTCATACTTGAAATCACATCCTTGTAGTTCTTTTTCAACTAACTTTTTTTGTTGCAATATAGGTACCTATGAAACGATTTGCGAGAACATTCGACCGCCGCCGAATTTTCCTACTTTCATAGATTATATTTCTTGCGGTTGAAATTCTCGAGCCAAGAGAGGAACTGCTCGTTACTTGTTATTTTGCTTATTTTCTCTTTTTGTGATCGCGATCGATTTATATATATTGCGTTCGATTTAAACCGCGTACATTAGCCAACAGTGAACCAATTACGATCTTGAGTTTTTTTTTAACATAGCCAAAATGTCAACAGCTCTTGCATAACCCATTACGTTTACAACATTTGTGCAATCAAAAACCTATACCTACATGTATTTAAAACAACCTGCCGTAAATGAGTACGACAATAGGCAATTGATAACGTTTTCCTAACGCGTGTGCTGACCCCTTTCCCCATTCTTCTCCATTGTAACCGTATGTGATTGTGTGTATGACTGCATACCGGGCACAACATTCACACTACATTACACTGCACAATGACTTCCAAGTTGAAACAACTGAACTGAAATACCATCCATTAGCCAACAGCGAAACTTACAATGTTCTAGAAAATATTAAAAAGAATACCTACTTAATAAAAACAAATGCTAAACCTAAAATAAACACAATTATTGTGCGGTGCATAATGTGCACAGCTACGGCCAGAAATGAATTTTCTTTCACATCTGTCTTTCTCCTATTTTGTTTTCTTCCTTGTGCAAGAATTTAGATTCTATTATAGCTTCTGCTTATACGTGTATTGTGTATGATTGCATTAATTTCAATCTCTCTTTCTCTCTTCACGTACATCAAGTTCTTTATTGAAATTTGCGAATGTGGTGCAATTGTTGAGAGCTTTGCATGCGTGTATTAGTGACACGTGTAATCAATTGAAGTAAGTTTTCAAAATGAAAAAAAAAAACAAGGGAAAAATAAAAGTAAAAACAATATGACAACAGCGCGTGGTGTAAAACTTATAGTTTTTTTTTCGTTCATATACAGTACAGTGGTAGGTCAGGGTAAATGGGTGGATGGGAGGCATATGACATATGGAGAGTAGTGTTAAAGTATGATGTATTTTTTAAAAGCAGTATTTTTAAATACCTACCTAACTTTTTCTATGAATATAGATATAGGTGCCTACTAAAACTGGGTGCACTAGTAGTGGGTTTGCTGCGACTGCGCCGTGTTCTGTGCTCACCCAATTTACATATTTATAAGTGAATAAGCTTGTCTGTTTGGTTACTAATTGCATTTTGACCTTGAAACGACTGAAAGTTTACATTGGTGAAATAGAAAAAAGGAAAGCGAATAATTGAGAAGAAACTGCGATAATCGTTTGGCTTGCTGGCTGGCTTGAGTAGGTACTCGATGCTTTTATAATGAATCTATGTATACATTTTGCTATCGGCGTTTTAAATGTAAACTTAACACTAGGGAATTGATCAATTTAGCCGCATATTCTATTTGAAGTTTACCATTCACCCATTCACTAATCTATATAATTTAACAGTATCTAGGTACCCAGAAGGTGGACGTTTATTTTTTCAGTGCGGTTAGTAGAAAGGCACTTAATCTTACCAACCTACGTACCTATATGCCAACATGAGACTAACAGTTGTAAAATACTCAAAATGTATTCTTACATGCATACATGCGTTCATACAACGAGCTTAACTATGAATTTCGTCTACTTTAATTTATTTGTGTTACCATGTAATTCGGATTAGCCGAAATTTATTTCTATATAAATTATATTAAATATATTGGTGCTGTATATCTATCTAGAATATGTAAGTAGGTAGGTACAAGGTATACTCACTCAATATTATCTGTTTTAAGATTTTTCTTTTAATGCGAGAGGATTTGGGTCGTTCGGGCCTCAAATTCATAATTCAATTTCTGATAAGTGGGTTGGTACATACCTCAAGTAACTTATTTTACGAATACGTTTTGGGGTTTGTTGCATTATAGTTTGATGCACACACACATACTTGTTCAAGGTATAGGTAGGTATTCTATAGTTTGTTTTTTTTTTTAAATTGCATTCTTAAATTCCATGTGCTTGTGATTACGTATAACACTTACGAATACATACGACCACTGAAGGGAAGTGCATTTTTTGTTTAAAATTGATAAAAACTAAGTAGGTATTTCTGACCTCATGCAATCATATTTTCAATTGCAAGTAGGTTGTTATGCATATGATAAGAAAAATATGTTGATTAGGTATTGTTTTTTTGTATGCAGTTACAGTCGTAGCCAGTGATTATTAAACTCGTGGTTAAAAGTTGGTGAATATTGAATAAATAATTCTGAAACAATGTTGAGGTTAACATGTAAAAATTGGAAAATAAATAAGCCCAATGGAGAGTCATTGAAGTGACCATTGGGGTAATTTATTTTCTAAATGCATATAGGTAGAAATGCAAAGTTCACCTAAAGATCTACAGCTAGATATTTCACTTTTAATTTTACATAAAGAAGTAAGCAAAAAGCGATACAAGCGATACTTTGCATAAAAAGTACTATTTTTACTGAAATGTTTGTGTATTTGATTATTCCTACGTGTATTTTGAAATGCTGTGGCAACTTGCCAACCATTCCGCATACCACGACGTGCACTTTAATAGAAGAACCTCGCGTCGTATTGGTTTTTTTATTTACTTTTGCTGTTTCTGTATAAACTTAAATTTAATTATTAGTTTGGCGATCAAAAATAAACACTGCCGGCAACAAAAGGACTGTGTTTGTTTAAACAAATGTTGGCTCACTTGTTGAACACATAGTGCAGTTTCAATGTTTTTAGTTAGGTATATCATGTACATATATTTATAAACATTGTTGTCTAATGGAGAATCGTAATGCAGCAATTATTTTATTGTTATTTATCGATTTTAGTAGTTTGTGAGTGGATCTTAGATAAATCACAGTGGCGCAACATACATAACTAAGCGAGCTATCTAATTTTGTCGTTATTGTGTGGGAAGTTTTTTTTTTTTTTGCAAAGAGTGCTCGAAGGACCGATGGGACTGCAAAGTGGAATTTGGGACAGTCGAGTATGAGAGAAGTTGGTATTTCTGTGATTTTCAATCGGAAATAAATGGTTAAATCTGTTGTTGTGGTGCGGAGCTTAAATTTTCGACAGAGACCTTTCATACACGCATTTGATTGCCGGTCGATTGAATGAAAGCACACCCAAGTAGAAATTGTTGGTCAGAGATGGAAAAGTCGATACAATTGTATCGAATTCGATACAATTGAGTTTGCTCGAGTACAAAAGTACAATTTTCCTTAATTCGATACAATTTATCTATCTGCATATATTTCAAGTTATCTTGCATTTATATATGTATTTCCAAAAATAGATCAATCAAATCAATTAACGAACTATTTGTTTGAAGTTTTACACAAAGCGGATTCTACTTTTCATTAGAAACTCGTCCTCTTATGAGTTTGAAGCTTAGGGCAATATTTTGAATATGAATGCGCAAAGTGAAAGTATTAAGCCTGAATATATAAACTATTTTTTTTGTATTCGTGTTCAATTTTGAAAATTAAATATTTTGAATTCACTTTTCTATACGAAATATTCTTTTCAATACAATTGGCTCCATTTCAGTACAATCTTACAAAAGTTTTCAGAACAAATCGAAAATGTCATTTTCCATCCCTGTTGTTGGTTATAGCGTAAGCGGTGTTCCTACATTTCAGACATGTTTCCGTATCAGTAACAATGTGCATAATGTATCAAAGTGCGTACTGTTACCAGTGCAGGATGGAACGTTGACAAGAGTGGGGAATAACTTTTAGCTCATAAAATTATTATTTCGGAAATAACACATAACGGTATTTTGGCTATGACTTGTTACCGAAATGTGACCTAATTTTAGATTTCTGTCAAATTGTCATGATGCTTTTAAGTTGGTTCGCACGAAACAGAAATACTGATACCATTATAAAACGTAAACACATAACCTTCCCTCTTTAATGTGGATGCTAAAGTACCAAAACGAACAAAATGGTAATGCAGATAATATATGCGAATTTAATAATTGCATATCTTCGTACCTGAGTGCAAATTTTACCACAAATATCAATAAGTTGTAGTGGCAAAAACTCACGCGCTCAAGACATATTGAGTATTTATAATATTCAATTCTATTTCCAAGCTGCTTTGATTTTCCCAGGGACTATTTTTTTCGTTTTTCTGTTAATGAATCCCATTTAGAATAAGAAAACGGCCATTTGCTTGCCGTATGGATCTCTTTAGGAAGAATCGCAGGGTGCATGCACAGCGTACAAACATTGGGGAAATGTTGTTATCTGTGCGTTTATTATTATTGTGTCGCAATATTTAAATGATCTTTTCTATTAAATTCCAACTTTTAAAGTATGAGAACATGTAAAAAAAGGTTTGTGAAAATAATAAAAAATTTATTTTCAAATTTAAAAAATGTTTTCGCCTGTAACTTTTGGTACTGCTATTCTGGTTACATAATAAAGTGAACATATTTACCTGTGGGCATGTTACGGACATACAACTTAATAAAAAAAAAAATGATTGTTGTCCATATGGGAAGATTTTCTCGCCAAAGAAAATTGGTTAAATAATTCAGTGCAGAAGGTTTATGATATTTCTAGCATTATTTCAATTACATATTCATGTATTATTATTATTATTATTATTATTATAATGTAAAAGGGGTTACTGTGCTGCGACCTTTGGTCTATTGTACCCCCTGCTTACGCCTCGGAGAGGTATGTTCCCTCATTAGAGTTCCCTCACAGTATGATTCCTTTCGAATCCATTTTAGAGCTTCTTGCACTCTTCTTTCTCCTTAGCAGAAGAAATCTGTCCTATAGCACTCTCCCCAGTCTAGTTTCCTTTAAGAATAAAAGGATGAGCTGGCTCCAGTGACAGTATTTCCTCATCAGTTAGTTGGTACTTGCCCAAGTATTTCAATCTTTTGTGGCAGAGACCTTCTTCAGATATACCCAGTTTCCTAAGGTGTTCCTTGAGTCTACAGTGCCCCATTAGGAAGCCAGTTAGGGTACGGAGGTATTGTTTTTTTTATGTTTCCACTTTAATTACAATCAAATTTAATTATTACGCACTTCATGAATGAATTCTTTAGGAGGAAAACTCATTAAAAGATGTGAGTATTCTAAAATAATGATGTCTCTAAATTACATATTTTGATTGTCCTTAGATAAATTCTTTCTTTAAATATCAAACCAGTCACGATGCTTTTTTTATGCCACCCTATATTACCTTTTACGCTTGATGCGCAATGTCATATAATTCTTTGTGCACGCCGCACGCCTACATTAAAAGGAGCTGTTGCGTGTGGGAGGATAAATACTGTACCTACTTTGTCTGTGTACACCTTCAGCAGATATTAGTTTGTAATATGAGTGAAGATTGTTTGCAAAAAAAAGCATTCAGTGGTCATAATTCAAACTGTGCGCAGTCAGTTCACTTAGCTGTTAAGTGGTAACATTAAATAGCAACCTCACAGTGAACAGGTTTTATGTGCTTTGAAATGTTACTGTACAGGACATTTGTAGCTTTGAGACACGTAATGGTAACAAAAATGTTAAATAAATACCATCTTATTGGAATGCATTTATCGACACAAAATGGAGTCAAATATACCGTGTTGTGACTATAATTTAAAGTTAATTTGGATAATAGTCACAAATTTCTAGTTGGACAAGAACTCGCGTAAAAGCATTTCAGTGTGGACCAGTTAGGATGGATGATAACATTTTAAGTAATATCCCTTCCATGTAATATCAAATTTCCCATGTTGTCTAGGACGTAAAACTTATTTTTAAGATCTATTTTCCACATGTTCAAAACACAGTAATGTAAGAATATTCAAGCTAAATACAAGCTAATAGCAGCTTGTCGATTAACAAAAATATATTTTTTGATATTTGGATTCCAATATGCCAATTCCAGTTCTCGTTTTCCGGGCTTTCATTTTCCAACGATTCGACCCGCGAAGGCTTTGATTCAATAGGGGGTACTGACAGTAGAAAAAGATCGCGCCTAAGGTGAAAGTGCACGACTGTCGTACGAAACTTTTTCGTTTATCAAAAGTTTCTGTTGATTCATTTGGTAGATAGATGAATAGTTCAGAAGCAACCCTACATAAGAAATATAAGAATGGGCAGTGTTAAATAAAATCCACTTTCTGGTTCTTCATTGGGTGCAAATGAGGTCGGAGTTGCTGATTGTTTAGGTTCCAAGTGGTTTGAATTATTACAAGGTGCATATGGTTGAAAAAATGGAAGAAGTGGGTAATATTTGCTAAAAAAAAAAGATTTTTGTAGTTGTATGATGGGGGTAGTTGCATTTTTATTTGCAGTACGATATTGAGTTCTACAGAAATATACAAACACAGAAAAGGATTTGGGTAGTCTTTGTAGTTTGAACAGATTTATTCGAATTTTTGTGAAAAACAAAGTATGGTACCTATCTTAGAACTGTTTTATTATTTTGATAGAAATCGTTATAGATGTTTTTGTAAAATTATACAGACAAAACAGTAACAAATTTTGCGATGTGTAGTTTGAAAAATACTATTGCTTAACTATTTAGCTGAATATAAGATTTTCTTCGGGATGTAACCATTACTTGGTTTTTTAAATGTTATCCAATTCTAAAAGGGGTTTTCTAGATATGAGTGGTTTTTAAAAGAACTGACCTATAGCGTTTTCGATGACTTGAATTGAAAATTAAGGTTCCAATAACTTTGAAAGTATTAAATCTCCTTTAAGCACGCATTTTGGTCAAAATCCTTAGGCCTCATTTCAGCAATACTAAAGAGAACAAAATTTGTAAGGAATGGCTTTTTTTAAAAATGCATTCTACGATAAAATAGAGAACGACTGAGTTTGCTATTAAGTTTTAAATGATCTTATTACCTTTGCGATGAATTTTTGTTACAATCGGACAGTTTTCGAGATATGTCCAAATTTCAAAAGTAACATACTTCGATACATAAACGAAAAACTGGGCTTTTATTGGAGGGTACGTCCGCAGCCGGAATAAAATAAACACTATTTCAGAACATACTTGCCTTCAATAACAGTTCCATGACTGACTGTTGAGAAACAAATAAAGCACAAGACAAAGCTATGAACATTGTACAGCCATGATTTCATATTGGTGAGGTGTTCCGGCATTTCTGAAAATGACCCAGTAACCCTATGTATAGAGGGCATCTCATAGTTATTGCAGAGATTTGACGAAACCACAGCTAGTAGTAAATATCCTGAACAACCAAGTAGATTTTGTATAAGACCTTTGGACTTTAAAGCGAACGGAGTTATCCTGTGGCTTTCAGAAAAATATATGGTGCGCACAAATGGAAGCGGAACCCTAGAAACTTGCAGTGGGCAGCTGAGGACAGTTGGCTAGGACATATTTTAGAAGAACGATACCTTTAATGTTCTACATATTTATCGACATTTAATACATAGAGGTAACTGATGCTTAATTGAAAAGAAGATGCCGTATTAATATGAAGCCAACTAAAGTTGATTCCTTAAACCCATTTGTGAAAACTGTAAATTTCTAAAAACAAAAATGGCCTCAAATGATTTGGAAACAGTTTTAAATTTTTATTTGTTTAAATGAGAAATTGATTAAATTGAGATAACAACGGTGCTTAAAATAAATGCATCATTATTGAAACTAAAACATAGAACTAAATCCGAGTAAAAATAGCTAACTTTTCGTATAGTTTGCTACACAACTATCCTCTTGTTGAAAATGTTGGGCTTAGGGATATTCTGTGCAATTTCTTTTCTCTTTTCCTGCCGCTGGAACGACTGGCGCCCTTTTTCACATTTCTTAAAAACACTTTAGTGAATTTCACGGGAACTCAAATTGGCAATCAAATTTAAATAGCGAACTCAAATTGATGCTTGCAAAGATTCAGATTTCAAGAGTTCAAACACCGTATCTATTCAATAAATAGGTAAACGACAATTCATTGTACATACATGCGTCGCTGCTCAATCGGAGTTGTGTTCTGTGTTCACCCATTTTTTTTTTTTTTTTTTTTTTTTGTAATACATATTTTGATTGTTGAGTTCCCTTACCCACAAACTTATATTTCGTAGATGCAGAGATAAATTGAAGATTAGTGGCGTTTTATCAGCTATCGCCGCACAAAAACAAATTACACGATCAAAAGTTCATTCAGACGCTTTTAATCTACTAGGCTTCATAACACGACGCAGATTTATTTAATATGGCAGAGAAATAATTATGGTTTTTAATTTCTCCACGTTGAACAGTCAATTATAAATAATTTGATGTCACCGTAACACACAATCGTGCAACAACTCAATCGAAATTCACTTTTGCCCATGCCCGCACTCAGTGCTTTGCAATTATTTGTAATTCTTTTATCTCTGATTATTGACTGTATAATGCGTCCTTTTCTATACTGTCCCCAATGACGCTCTTGTGGTATGTCAAGTTCAGGATAAAGGTAGTAGGAGACACTATTTTATTTTATAAATAAAAAGGTATGGCCACGCTAACGCCGTTGTTAAATATATATGCATGTATGTATGTATGTACGGAATAAAATCGTGTTTCTATAGCATGACACAGACTTTGCGTGTGATAACTTTTAGCTTCCCGTAGAGACTTGTTGCGCTAATCCTACCGTTGAACGAACGAGTAAAATATACGTACCTACATTTATGTATTTTAAAAATAGATGGTAATTATTCTAGTCTCACTGTATGCTGTGGTTTAAGGGGAATGCATAAAGTGGTTGCGCTGCACACGTTTTTCTTCTTTCCCTCTTTCCGATTTCAAACCTAACCTAAACATTGAACATAATGCATATTTTTTTTTTATTTTTTTTATTTTTAGTAGGGAGGATTTGAGAAAGAATGAAGATGCCAATTGTTCAATTGATGTACAAAGTGGCAAATAAAAATCCTTTCAAATTTGAAAACCCAACAAATAGATAGTTGTTTGGGTTGAACAGTTACGATAATTTGAATTTTAAGTTTGATGAGTGCAACAGTTTTAGCAATATCTATATTCTTCTCTTTTTCATTACATTTTCGAATTCAGATTCTTGTCTTTTTCTTAAACGGTGCTCCAGTATTAATGCAATTATTGACAGGAGCACCATTGGAAAATATCAATATAATCGAAAACCGCAACATCGCAGGAATAGATAATAGTTTCCCTCTCCGGACAGACTGGGGTTGCTATGCGAAAATATAGATAGATATGTTAGGTATGAAGTTCTATAAAATGTCATAATACCTGACCATTCTATTGCTTTCTATACAGGTGTGAGGCAACTAATCTCGTTCTTTATTTTTATATGGCGGAAAGTTTCCTTTTTTTTCCGTAGTTAAGTACCTACAGGCAGTGCTGCCAGTGTTTTATCACAAGAATTCCCACGCCAGTGCCAACAAAATTTCTTTTTTCTCCTGGCTCCAAAAATTACCTTTGATTTTCCAAAACGTATTTAACAACAAGAAAACATAAAATCATCATCTGCTGCTGGTCTTAACCAAGCGGCTAACGCCATGTTGACAAACCAGCGTAGACGTTTGTGCAAAAATAAATAATTCACTTATTACAATGAAAAACTAGTGACAGATATTAACGACCCTAACGACCTTAAGAGATAGATAGATAGATTGATAAAATTCTTTATTAAGAATTATGTTTACAAATAATAAAATTTAAAAAAAAAAAGCTTAAATCCGTCTGAATTATCTATATTTTTTTTTTTCAATTCAATCCACTGTGTGAGTACCCCGCTCTTAAAGCTAAAGATATTCGCATTCAATGTTTTAATTTATTGCATGGGTCAGTAGGATTACCATATTTTCGCACTAAAAGTGTTGAGTATTTTCTTAGTAAATGCTAAAGCTATGTTCAGACGATTGGCAGATCTGCCAATATTGTCAGGTAAACAAATGATCTGGCAATGAGCTGCAAATGATCTGACAATAGCCTACTGCCTTACAATACCAAATTTCCAGTTCACACGATTGCCAGGGTTTGTCCCAAACACGGACAATGTCATTTCAATTCAATTCAACTTTCGTTTGCAGATGGTTTGCCTACCTACACATAATTTGTATGACAACGTTGACAGGAAGAAAATTGCCAGTTCACACGGTTGGCATTCTTTACAAAATTTTTGCAGATCCGTCTGCAGGCATTGTAAGACAAAATAATTTTTTTTTTTTCATTCGGTGGTTAAGTCCTGATTGAGAAGGGCGTAATAACAAAAAAAAATTAAATGGAACACAAAGATGCAATTGCGATTGTTTTGTCCGTGTACGTAATTGAGAGCAGCGAGGAGGATTAATTGCCACATAAACGTCGGAGTGTTTGCACGAAGGATTGGGTGACCCGACCAACAGCAGGAGGGAAATTATTTAATTCGCACATTTTGCACCAATCTACAGAAGAATGCAAAAAAATAACACCGAAACATCGTTTTGTTCGTTCAAATTATGAAAAATATTTGTCTACAAATGATGTCGCCACCATAGCACATCTGCCAATAGCAAATGAGTCTGCAAATGTCCTAAACGTCTGGCAATTATCTGACAATGACTTTTCTGCAAATAGACAAAATTGCCAGTTCAGACGGTTGCTAACATTTGGGACAATTTTTTCATTTGTATACCTGACAATATTATCAGATCTGGCAATCGTCTGAACAGAGTTTAAGGACTAAAGTCAACCATTTAAAACCGTTCCTGTGCGTGAATTTGTATATACTCGTAACTTATAATTTGCTTCTAACGGCAATTTCAAACACCAATGAAAAAATATGGTACTAATCCGTAATTATGATTTACTTAGAACAAGCATTCCATTGGCCATTTAGTACAGTCTCATAGACTATCATCTTAATACGTGGGGTTGTTATCCAGAAATTCGCATAGCAATGGAAACAGTTTGGAAGCAATTAACGTAATTACTTATCGATTGCCATGGAGTTTTTCGTCGCGTCACTGAAAGGATATGTTTTCAGATGCACATAATGCTTATCGTTTTGACAATAAATTTTTATTAGTCAAATTGCAAATCTAAGTGCACCACGCTCCTTTATTGCAATGCCTGATTAGAATTTGTAATCAGCAATGAAATACGGTTTTCAAATCTACATCCGATAAATTTAAAACAAAAATTAAACTAAACATCTCAAAGTTTCATGTTTTTTTATTTCCGCCATTTTGCTTCTGGCTCGGCGACTTGTGTATGGACGAGTGCTCCTAGATGCATCCCCGGGAGAAACACATACTATATTTACATATGGTGACCATCCTTTCATTATGAGTATGAACAATTCTGTATCTTTATTTGAAGACTATATTGGTTTATTATGCATTATTTAGTATACATAAACATATAAATGTTCTCGTTTTAGAAGTGGCTCATTATTTGTTTTGTATTTCAATTAAATTCTTAAAAACAATAACATACCTAAGTATTAAGAAACCAAAATTCAATCAACAAAGTGAAAGTGCTAAAGTTTTCTAACTTTCTGAGCGAGGAATAAATTATGCTCTATACATATTATTTTATTAAATGAAATAAGGAATTGAAAAATTCATAATTGTGATGAAATTTGTTTCTTTTTCTATTTAGAATTCCAAAATATGGTCACCATAATATAAACTTAAATTTTGTTCAATCAGTAAAAAATTAAATTTTTTGTTTGCACCTTTTGAAACAATTTGTAGCTATCTTCAAAAGGTATTTTTAAAAAATAACGTCTAAATGTAATTACGTTACATTTAAAATTTGTTCGATTTTAAATGTAACATAAGGATATCTCACAAAAAAAGAACCACTTCACAACGCTTGTTCTTCACCGGTACCTATACGTCTCATTACGCGCGGAAATAACTTCTCTTTGCTCCTGACTCCTGATATTCCTTCATAGAAACAACAGTGCGAAACCATTGACATAAGCAATCTACATCTATGTATTATTATCTATTTTATTTTACCCACATGATTACAACAATAGCACGAGATCCAACTGTTGTTGTAAACCATTTAAAAGAATGATGTATATAGACATTGTGGGCTAAATAAAAAACCGCTATTGTGGACGGTTATGTAAATAAGTCACAATTAAAATAAAAAATCTTCGAAATCTCTAGAACTGTTTTTAGTCTTCTTTCTGTTCCGTCCAGGGCTGGCTACAATAAGTTAAAAAAGATGAAATTCTTGTCAAATGTGAAAAAATCTGAAAACAATTGTTTTTGATTACATCGTACAATGCACACACATGTGGTCTTGCTGCATCATTGTGGAGCGGAACCGCTGTTGAAACGATCGAGAAATAAAATTCTTAAATTCACTTTGTGTGCATAGCTTGCTAGAAAGAAAGGGAGATGGATGGTGCTAATGTATCGTTTGCTTGCATTTTTATTTTGACGTCAATTCGAAATACAGCAGAATGCACAATTTAACTTTAATTAATGCTCAGCAACTAGAAGAGTTATCTCAGACCTAAGTAATAAGGCTAAGATTCTATGTTCTACTGAATATTTCTCTTTGCTTTTGCGTGAGGTGATGATATTATCTTGCCGCTTAAAAGGTGTAACACAATTACTATTCTGTATATGGAATTGGCTTCAAAACTAGAAAAGTCATAAGTCTTCGAAGAGACGTAATATTGAATCTTTTCCATATAGAACGGCGCTATATTGAACTACATAGGACAGCCATAAGCGATGATAGGCCTTATAAGGGCCACGTAGCAGATGACCTTCACCCTAGAGTCAAGTTGACTGCTGCGAAACAGTCTCCTTGTCAGAGCGTAGGCCCTCTTAGCCCCAGCAAGACAAGCAGCTATATGTTTGTCAAAATACAGATACTGGTCGAGCCAGATGCCAAGATACCTCACCACGTTTTTCACCGCGAATGGTCGCCCCTGCTGTCCAATAATTGTTAATTTTCTCCAGTTTTTTCTGGTATCCCCAGAGGCCCCAGCCAAAGTAGTTCTGAATAGGATTGTTTCCGATTTTTGGAAATTGATTTTCAACTTCAAATCATCGCAATACCTCTTAATTTGCTCGAAGTCACGCTGCAGGATGTTAATGACCTCGATTTTTGGTCCTGACCTGAACGCCACTAAATCGTCCGCGTACGCTATAGCATGTCTGAGGGAGCCCACCAGATCACTTGTGTAAATATTAAACAGGACCAGAGAATTCACTGCTCCCTGTTGTAATCCGTTTTTAATTTCAAAAACCCTGCTCGAAGTCACGTTGCCAGCTTTGACAACGAACTTCTTTCCCATAAGCATGTCATAAATCATATACAGCAAAGGTTTTTGAATGCCCAATCTGGTCAGCTTATAGAAGAGCCCCTCCAACCATACGGTATCGAAGGCCTTCTCAAAGTCGACCAGGCAGGCACCCGTGCTTTGCTTCTTACTTTTATTCCACTGAATGTCGGAAACCAGTTTCGACGCGGCATGAATAGTGTCATGCCCCGCTCTGAAACCAAACTGGTTGTCCGGAATAATCTTATTTTCCTCAACCCATTTCAAAAGGGATCTATTGACGACTTTCTCGAATACCTTGCTAATATTCGGAAGCTAACTAATTGACCGGAGGTTAGCAGAGTTCGTCCTATCTTTATCCTTTTTCGGGATAGGGTGTACCACCGCTATTTTCCACTGCTCCGGATAATGTGCATTATTCAGCGCATTGTTAAATAGTGTGGTGAAGATATCTATCGCCTCTAGCGGCAGGTGTCTTAATACGACGTTTGGGACACCGTCAACTCCCGCCGACTTTTTGTTTTTAAGTGATTCAAAGATGCACCGAAGTTCATCCCTACTCACGAACAGATGAGTATTTGCATCGGCGATTGTGCCATTTGCACGGTTGTCGTCATTGAACCCGGTGAAACCGTTGTTCTCGGATCGCCAATCTTGAATTTCGGTCCGCAGATAAAAGTGGTTAAGAAAGGCCCTCTCTTCGAGGTCGCGGTTACGGCGAACAGGGTTGTTCACCGTATACACAGTCTCAAAGAAAGCTCCCATCAAATTCACCCTCTCCTGCGGGTCTTCGACCACGAAAAAACCGTCGTTCGAGTCAGCACTTTCCGGACTTATGCCAGCAGTCAGTAGTGTCTGTCTGTTCTCGTTCGTCCGAGGTATTCGAACACATGAAATGTCGTTATGATCCTTCCGCCTGAACAGTTTATTTATTTGCGGGAACATTTTCGGACTACTGGATTTTATAGCCCGAATTTTATTGCCCCAATACAAACTTACAGATTTTTCTGTAATTTTCGGAGATCAACTGTTTCAAGTTTTTGATCATCGAATTCAGTGTTCTTAACTCGGGATCGTTCCTGTCAGTGAACTGTCTGTGTAGCTGTTTAAGCCTCGAGAGCAGTCTACTTTTCTGTCTGTACAGAGCATCGATTGTTGCGTTTCGATACTTTTCAGTTTGTTCTTCGTAAGTGGAACGTCCTACCCGGGGGATAGTCCGCTCCATTGTCTGTTTGATGACGTCATTCATTTGCCGTAAATGACTGTCGATCTCATCGTTCGTTAAGTTCCTGTTTGTTGGTAGGTCGATCTCGCATGAGCGTATGTCGCGCTTTAAGACTCTGGAGAAGCGCGACCACTGCGCTTTTCGGTAATCGAAAGAACGCACTTGGTCGTACTGCTCCAGCTGCGTCTGCTCCCGTTCGGGATCCGTATTACGGCAGCAAGTCCGTAGTGATCATTATCGTACGCAACCGTTCGTAAACAGTTCCGCTTAGATCAATGTTTGTTAGTTCTAGTCTTTCCAAGAAAGAACCGTCTCTAGGGAAAGACGGGATATCCGTCGCGTACAATTCGAGTTTGTACTCAATCATATTATGACGCCACTAGTCGTTAAACTGGTTGCCTCTGGGGTTCGGAATATCCTTTCCCCATGCCGCATGTTTAGCATTGAGGTCTCCGCCCAAAAAGTAATAATTATCTTCCGATTGAAGCTCTAAGCAACGAAAAAGCGTCTCGATCTCATTTAAAAATTCAATGCGTCGAGGAGATTCCGGTGCGTAAAGTGACACTACATACATCCGCCTCTGGCTATTGAGGGGAATGCATACGATGCATGCTTCCAGCACCTGGAACCTGCGCACGTCCCCGCTATGTATGACCTTATGGCGCAAGCTTATTGGCGTTTAGCCTTTTAATATAAAATTCCTTAGTGACTAGCCTACATAACTTAATACTATCGCTAATATCTAAATGACTTACATTGATTGGTGGGACTTTCTGTTTTTTCTGCTGCTGTTGTTGTTGTTGTTGTTGTTGTTGCTGTGGTTGCTGCTGCTGCTGATGCTGCTGCTGTTGTTGTTGTCTCTGCTGCTGCTGTTGCTGCGGCGGTTTTGTCTGCTGCTGGTGCTGCGGTTGCTGCTTCTGTGTCTGTTTTTGTTGTTGTTGTTGTTGCTGCAGTGGCTTTTTTTGTGCCAGCTGCTTCTTCTGTTACTGCTGCTTAAGCAGTGCTTGTTGTTGTTGCTGCTGCTTTAGCTCTTTTTGTTGGTCTTTGTGTTGTTGCTGCTCAGCTTCCAATTGCTCAGCTTTTGTTGCTGCTGTTGCAATTTTTGTTGGCGCAATTTCTCCCTTTTTTCTAGGAGCTCTTTAGTTAGCCGATCTAGATTGGCTTCTTCGTCGTCGTCCCTTTGTTGTTGTTTTTCTACTTCGGCGTCCAGTAGTTGGAAGGAGTTACCTTCGCCTAGGTATCTTCCCTCGCCCCCCTCGGACTCGTAGGAGTAGCTGAGACCATCAGAGTCATCGTCTGTCCTGTGCTGACGAGGTTGCTCGTGACGTCATTTCCTCGTCTGTCTTCGACTTCCTCTTATGCTGAAGATTTGTTGTCAGCTTCAGCTTCCTTCGTCGTTTTTCGGTTTTTTCCACTTTTCGATGGCATTTGTATGTCTTTCATTGTTGTTGCTGCTTCCGCACTAATTGTTATTGTTGATGCTGCTGTCTGCCTGGTCACGCGTTTCGGCAACGGGGCATCACTTTGCGAGACCTTTGGCTGGCCAGTGTCCATCGCGTGTTTGCGGCACTTCCACTTATTGTTTTTTTTTTATTGAAAAAAAGTTTTCCCCCACTGGGACTGGAACACGGCTCCTCTTGCGTCAGAGCCGATGCTACGCGCCACTGAGCCAACTGGCTATTTTGATTTTATTATCCAATCACACTATTTCTCACTTGCGGTCACTTGCACTGCCTCACTAACAAAGTCGTCTGATCACCATGGATGCTGAGGAGAGACTGCCCTGCAATACCTCATTTAGGTCCTTGTGGACCCATTGTGATGCCCTTTTAGGGGTTAACCATTGCTGTTAATTGGTGGTCTCCATCCTCTTCCTTCGTGGTTACTTGACGCTGTCTAGCCATCCCGATGTCCTCAGAAACCTGTAAAGATCAGACAGAGAGACATCAGAAAGTTCATGTACGTCATGAAAGTAAAAACTTCCCAGTGTTCTGTTACTCAAGTGACAGAGACTCGGGCAATGACAATAAGGAAGTGAGGTGTGTCCTCGTGAACCTCCTCGTCCTCGCAGCCTCTACATATGTCGTCATCTTTGAGATTTAATTTCATTAAGTGGTTACGTAGGAAGTTATGTCCAGTCAGAGCTGCCACTAACTTAGATAGCGATGACCTATCAAACTGTAGAAGTTTGTTGGTCCGACCTCTGTTATATTCTAGCCAAAGCTTCCGTGAGATTTCACAGGTTGTGAGTTCTTTCCACCTGTTGTTGGATTGAAGTGCTCTATCAAGATCCATTACCGACCCCTTTCTAGCCAGTTCATCCGCCCTCTCATTGCCGGTTTTGTCTCTGTGTCCAGGGACCCAGCAGAGATTCGTTGTGTGCTGCGAGCAAAGAACCTTGAGCTCTTCACGGCAGCGGTGAACTAGTTTGGATTTAATTCCGTTAGCAGAAACTGCTTTTATAGCTGCCTGACTGTCAATGAAATGGTAATATCACTACGAGGGATTGCCAATATTGACGCCTTACGGGCCGCTTCAGCGATAGCCAGAACCTCCGCTTGGAACCTCCTGCTGCTATCAGGAAGTCTGATGGAGCAGTGTATATTTAGTTCCTCAGAGAATATGCCGGCACTGGTTCCACAGTCCATCTTTGAACCATCTGTGTAGATGGTTATTGATTTTCGTTTTATGGGTTCATTTGTATTCCATTCTTCCCTACTGGGGAAGGAGCAGGTGAATTGTTTGTCAAAGTCAAAACGGGGAGACATATAGTCAGAAGTAGCACCGTTCCCTACGTATTTATCTAATAGCTGTGCATGCCCAAAATTGCAAGGGTTCCAAGTGTTAGTTTGGCTGATCCTTAAGGCACTTTTGGCAGCAGATTCCTCCATGTATAGGTCTAGAGGTGTCAAATTAAGAATTGCCTCTAGTCCAGCTGTAGGTGTAGTTCTCATAGCGCTGGTTGTCCCTATACTTGCTATTCTTTGTATTTTAGTTATCGACTTAAGATTGGTCGCTTTGCTGGCGGCTTGCCACCAGACTACACTGCCATATGTCAGTATTGGTCGTACGATCGCTGTGTACATCCAGAGGATTATTTTGGGGTTAGGTCCCCAACTCCTACGAAAGACGCGGTTGCATGCGTAGAAAGCATTCGCTGCTTTCTTGACTCTTTCATTGACATTCGGCTTCCAATTAAGTTTCCTATCGAGGATAATTCCCAGATATCTCGGACTATCTGCTACCCTTAGGGGTATTCCCTCCAGAGTTGGTGACTCGAATCGCGGTATAATTCTTTTATTCGTGAACAAGACAAGTTCGGTTTTCTGCGGAATGACCCCAAGGCCGCATTGTTTTGTCCACGTACTTAACTCCCTAAGTGAGTTTCCTAACAGTTCGTTTATGGTCGGTAGAAACTTTCCTTTGGCAAGAATTACTACATCATCTGCATACGCAGTTACCTTAACTCCCATGTTATTGAATTTCATAAATATTTCATTAATGACAAGGACCCAGCGTAAAGTTGAGATGACTCCACCTTGTGGAGTGCCTCTCGAAGCAGTTACTTTAAGGTCAGTGTCACCTAATTTCGCGTTGATATTCCTTTCACCGAGTAAGCTCACGATTACATTTGTGAAGGATTGATCAACACTTGAGTTCTGAAGTACTCTCTTCACTGCGCATATCTTAACGTTATTGAAGGCTCCTTCAATGTCCAGAAACGCGGCTAGTGTGTATTCTTTGTCTTTTAATGACTTCTCTATAGTGCTTACGACCCCATACAGTGCAGTTTCCACCCCTTTGACTTCTGTATAAGCATGTCATGTTGAGCCGTGGATATCACATTGTCATCTAGCCGGTCACGTATAAAGACATCTAATAGTTTTTCAAAGGTTTTAAGAATGAACGATGTCAGACTTATAGGGCTGAAGTCTTTGGCAGTAGTGTGGCTGGATTTCCCTGCCTTCGGAATGACGACAACTTTGACCTTTCGCCAGGCTTTTGGAATATAGCCGCACTCTAGACTGCGAATAAAAATTCTTTTAAGAACGGGTGTGATGATGGTCCTAGCTTTCTGGAGCATAATTGGAAAGATCCCGTCGCATCCAGGGGATTTGTGTCAACTGCCCAGATTACTTATGCTTCAGTTATGAGTTCTCTTGGAACTGTCGTTAGTATGGTGTTATCTCTTGACTGGTTGGTCTGGTAGGTGGTACAACCCTGAAAATGAGTCTGTAGTAACAGACTGAGAGTCTCTTCGCTAGATTGCGGCCACACTCCATTATTGTCTTTGAGATAACCTGGGACCGCAGATTCCTTGCATAGGATTTTCCTAAGTCTGGCTGATTCTGTAGCACTAGTTATGGCCCTTGGGAATTAGTGGATTTAGCCAAATTAAAAAGAGCTCTGGTTCTCCTTCTAATTTCAGCAAGGTCCTTCGTCCACCATGGTGGTACTTTCCTATTCTTTACTGTCCGTAAGGGACAGGCCCTTACGAATGCCTTGCTAAGGATTTCGTTTAGCATTATTGATGTTGCCTCAATTTCTTCTGGCGTCTCTGTTTCCTGCAGATTCAGTCTACGGTCATGTTTCGCTACTTCTGATAAGAAAGTTTCCCGGTTGGTCAATCTAGGGTTCTTATATTTACTTAAAGGGACATTTTCTCGTCAATGTGGAATTCTATGATTCTATGGTCTGAGAAGGATTCTGTCGAAACTTTCCAATCCCGCACAGTAAGGGTTTGTGAATTACTAAGGAGAGTGATGCCTAAAACCTCTCGTCTGTTCCTTACTATAAATGTTGGTTCGTTGCCTATATTAGGTATAAGTAAGTTGCTTTTAATAATGAATTCTAAAAGGGACTCACCTCGGCCATTGATGTCGGAACTACCCCACAGTGTATGATGGGAGTTAGCATCACAGCCTAGAATAACGTCCCATTTCCCACGTTCGGTTAGCACGGAAGGTGGGTTGCTAGATTCATGTGGCATATATATTGCCGCCAGTATCAGCATGTTTTTCCCGACCCTGTCCCATTTGACCACTGTTTGGTCGGTATCGCAGAGGCTAGGTAGGAGGAAAAGTTTAATCTGTTTTCTGGCTACAATACATGTTGTAGACTTCCCATTGTCTGGTACAATGCTGTAAATAAGCAAGTCTTTTGAGTTCAACCCCCTATATTCCCCCGGAAAGTCCAGGGTTCCTGTACTAGGGCGATGTCTACTTTCTTGGTCTCTATAAGGAGAACAAGATTGGCACTAGCCGCCTTACTGTGATGAAGATTTATGAATACTATCTTCATCACGAGCTTCTTCCTCCTTATGGTTGGGTGCTATCAGCCTGAGTTAACATCGCGTTACGCCTAGGCAGACTTTAAACTCTCGCTTACGGAGCAGTGGCTAAGGAGTATATTGACTTCCATGCCGTTGTCAGTGTACTGGCCCGTTTCCAGGACTTTCCACTCCTTGCTTTGAAGTTCCGGATTAAGGAACTGCAGGTAGCGTTCAATCCTTTCCGCGGGTATGTATGGCCCTCGAATTTGCATTCGGCCTTTTGGTCTTGTTATAGCGAGGATCTCCTTCCTGTCCACCACCCGCAAATCGGCCTTAGGCCGCCAAGGAGCATCGGTGTTAAGGACGAAGTTCCTCAACCACGCCAACGTTTCATTGTCGTCACATTGCATGACTTTAAACCCTTTGAAGGTGGTTATCTGTCCAAACAGTGGAAGTTTTCCATCGGCCTTCACGATTGCCTCATTGACACCATCGAGAATGCGTTGTTCCAATAATTTCCATTTGCTAGCAGTAAGTCTTCGATTTGGATTACCAAGGTCGATGATTGCGACACGAAAACTTTCCTTAACCTTTTCTCAGAATTTCGGTTTTTTCGCCTGCCTACCTACAACCGGGGAGAGTGTGTCGTCGTGCCTACCTCTTTTAGAGACTCCAGGTGCGTTCTCAGATTTGGACATATCCTTATCTGGGACAACTCCAGGTGGTACGAGATCGGCCGCAATCGAAGTGAAAGGCAAACGGCATTTCGCCCTCGCAGCGACCAATCTCATACCAGCTCCTCCAGAGGCATGCGCCCTAGGTTTGCTAGGCCCTACCTTCCTAACAGGCAGAACCTTCTTGGAGCCGCCAGGTATCTGCTCAACCTTGGATGAGTCCTTAGCTGAACAGACAGCCGGTTTTTCGGAAGGCAGTCGGCATTCCTCCCCTGGTCCAGTCAAATTCCCTATCCCCAATGGGTTCTGCTTTCTAACTTGCTGGCTGCTGCGCCATGCACCCTCGGTTGACTTCATAGTCTCCCGAGCTCTAGCTAACTGAGCTGTCTCCCTTTTCGTAGAAGAACTAGGGTCGCGGTTTCTAAACCTGTTCAACAGTCGACGTGCATTTTTGGGTTGTAACCTACTACGTTGGAAAGTTGATTGCCTTCCGCCGAGTTCGCCTCGATAACAGCTGGGACTTCGGTTACATCCAAACATCCAGTGTCTCTTGGCTCCTCCGGCTTCCCGACAACAGTAACTGCATTCTCCAGGGTCGAGTCTGCCTCTCCCGGTGAAAAAAGTTTGTCCTCTTTGTCGGCTTCTACTTTTGCGGGATCAAACGCAACGGACCCGTGCGGGGCTAAGGCATATCACAGGCACTGGTGGTCGCGTGAGGACTCCCTTGCCCGAAACTCCAGGAGAGCCAGCCTTCGGAGTATTACAGCACAAGGCCCGTCACATTCCAAAGATTGACTCTGCAAGAAATCTAGAGCATTTTGATGCCTTCGTTTGTCGTTGTCCTCTAGGTGGTGTTTTTTCTGCAGCTTCTTTATGGGCATTTTGCAGTAGATGACCTTTTTCCTAATCGACATAGAAGACGATGTTGAAAATTTGGATGAACTGGCGACTGAGAAAAAGTTTCTCGAGTCTGAGGTCAACCTAGCACTCGCTTCCTTCAGCCGAAGTAGCCTTAGTTGTTGACGGTTCTTGGAGTATTCGTCATGTTCGTCTGAGAATCGGTTTTGTTGAAGTTCTTGGTGCCCGATTCAACTACACCAGTCCCTTTGTTTGTTTTTTGTAAGTTTTCTATTTTGTTCCCACGAGTAAGGGGGAAGGGAGGTCGTTCTGTACTCACCCCCCTGTATACAGAAAAGGGGAATTGAATTGAAACTAGAGGCCCCCAGGTATCTAGAGTTCACCGCTAAAAGACACATAACATTGTCCAACACATCCTATGGGCGCGGGTGTTCACCCGGGATTATGGGTTTTATCGAGTTATTCCCCTCTAGATCCGTTATATTTCGTCTAAAGCAGTGGCACCTCGTGCAGGGTGGGTTCTTCACCACGTATAACGATCTTGGACAGTCCCTTTGGGCCAGCCCCTGGTTTTTTTACCTGAAAACCTCGCCACCATGTAAATATATTACTATCTGCATAAATTTAGATAGTCATTATTCTTAATAGCCATATTTCGGCATGTTCTAGTATCAACCCATAATCATGTATCCACGAAACAGTAGTTATTTAAATCCCTGAAATACGTGCTAACCTAAAAATAAAAACGCTTCATGAGCGTGGAAGTTAGTAAACTAGTTTGTGCTGTTGCATAGGGTGCATAGGGGTTTTTGAAGACATTCTCGCTTATCCTATAGTATATATATATATCGTTTTTCGTATACATACACATTTCTAATCGTAGCCTCGTAACTCTCTGGTATTTAGATACTCTGTGCCATATATCTAATATTTTTTTGTGAATTACTGTTATTATATGTGCTTTCTTAAATGTACGGTTTCTTAGAGGTTTGGTTCTTTAATTTCTTATTCTTTCCTCTTTGGTGGTGCTACAGTCGGGGGTGAACTGCTTCCGAGCTGGTTGAGGTTCCCTTCCACTTGTAGGCTCCACCTCTTTAATTCTAAGACTCTACGGGTGTAAGCATCGAAGAGTCTACTTTATCAGGCAAACAATTTTGAGGTCCAATCAATCAGGCATCCACTGTAAGTAAGTTCTCTATATGGGTCTTTTTGGCTTGGCTCGTTTTTTGACCAGTTGTTTAATATTTTCGATCGCGGATCTTGAAATAATTTTTCTTCTTCCGAAAATGCTCTTAATAAGTTCTTACCGTCACATTTTTCTCGTAGAGCTCTCTAGTCACTGCCTTGTATGCCTCTTGTTTAGTTGCAAAAGAGTGCTGGCATTTTTTGTCAAAAATGTTTACAGGCCATTGGTTTCTTGGTGGTGGTTTGTATTTGTATTTGTATTTATTTAAATATAAATTTGCTGTACAATAAGAAATACATTCTTTATGAGTTGGGCGAAACCTAGCGTTTCTAGGCAATGTTGTCATTGTTCTTCTATATTTGATTCTGATGGAGTCGTGGCGAAATTCTGGGATATGGGTTCAGCAATGGTTCTGCCGGTCAATTGCAACTGCAAATCTCGATGTGGCGTTTTGGATATTTGCATGCGTACCTTGGCTTCAAAGTAATGGTCCAAGTCTATGTTGGCCGACCGGAAGGTTCAGATATTCACATTATAGTTGGCGTCGATCGCAGGTGGTGATCAGGAGACCATCATGCTCCCTATGATGCTGTTTCGGCCCGCAGCGAAGCCAACAAGTCTCAGTCTATTTCCTGGGGCGCTATCTTTAAGGCTGTGCTTTCAAATCGTTTAAGTAAATATGTCTTCGTTTCCTATTTTGACTTTTAAACCTTGCGTTGATTTAAGATGTTAATGTCGTATGACGGACACTGCTGGTATTTGGTACTCCTAGAAACTGCTCCCTATAGCAGTCACCGACACCATAAAAGATGTAACAGTGTAGCATCTACTTTTTGTCGGCCATTACATTGCATCTCCTGCCCATCTCATCCAGACTAGGGCCTCTGCTTCGGCCGCACGCGGTCTGTTGAGTGCTTAAACATACCACGTGCAGATCAGTGGTCAGTATGTTTTGTGCAAACAACTTTTATATATTGTGGTTCAACTCTAAGTCACCTCGCACAGTATGCACAGAAGAATTTGTTGATATTGTGAAGCGCAGACTTGTGGCCGTCCACTTTATGGAAGATTTGCAGAAAGCTGCGAGGCCATTATTTGCTTTCACCTTCGGTGAATAATTGGTGTTTTTTTTTTTCTGCTTTCTTATTTTGGAGCTTATGTTGTTCGTTGGCATTTGTAAAACTTCACACCGAAAAACATGATTTCGAAATGGGTATTCAAAGAAAAAATAAGCAAAGGAAACAAGAGCAAATCAACATATGTAGGTACTTTCCTAAGCATGGTAGATACCGAAAAAATGCACGTGAAAGGTTAAATCAATAGTACTGCTACCAATCTTCGATGCTACGCAAATGCCTATGCCCGATAAATCTCCAATCGAACGAATATAATTCGTACATAAGATTGGTGTTGCCTTTGGGATAGCAAGAAGAAAAATATTCCTAATATACATGTAGGAAAATTGCCAGATTTGTGATGGAGAAAATTAGTGCATTAAAAGTCAATGAACTAAAAAAATGCAAAATTACGGAATTCACATGATTATTGGTTTTTGTTTAAAATTTGACAAATCATCGACACCGATATGTGTGGGAAGGTATGTTGTGACGTATATGCGCAGGGTAGAGGAAAAGGCAAACCACTTCTGACCAAATATTTCACACAAGGCACCGTCATGCATGTACTTTTTCTTTTTTGTCCTTCTCTCTTGTTTTGAACTGAACGAATATAAAGGGTTTTTCAATAAGAGCGCTACAAAAGTTTTTGTAAATAAAACAAAAACGGTTTTCTTTATTCCTGTGAAAGAACGTTCGATGCCATTATTTTCAAGCATAAATCGGCCGATACTGCTGCAATTTCACGTTCGATATTCGTACGAAGTTCATCAATCGTCGCTGGCTTGTTGGCATAGACCATAGACTTGACGTAGCCCCACAGGAAATAGTCTAACGGCGTCAAATCGCACGACCGAGGCAGCCAAGCGACTGGACCATTTCGTGAGATAACACGTTCTCCAAACTTGGTTTCCAATAAATTGATTGTGACATTCGCTGTGTGGCTTGTGGCGCCGTCCTGTTGGAACCACATGTCCTCCAAGTCCATATCATCCAATTGGGGCCAAAAATATTCGGTTATCATTGAACGGTAGCGATTCCCATTCACAGTAACGTGCCGGTCTTGATCATCACGGAAGAAGTACGGCCCAATGACGCCGCCGGCCTATAAACCACACAAAACCGTAATTTTTTTCGGGATGCAATGATGACTCATGGAGTACGTGTGGATTGCTGCCTGACCAATACCGCATATTTTGTTTATTGACGAAGCCATTCAGCCAGAAAAGAGCCGCTGAAGATGATAAATTGGACGTAGCGCTCTTAACGATGGGGCCACTGACTCCGAATTTCGGTAGTAAATTTTAATAATTTCGACCTTACTGAAGAGATATGTCAAAAGAGCGGCAAGGAATTCGGCGTCGTTTGCTGTCCCTGTCGCTCTACTTTTGTAGCCTCCCTGTTGAAAAACCCTTTACATAGTGGCGTTATAATATTCATTAATCAATAATTTCATTATATTACAATTTTAAGTACTGTTTACCATGCGATGTGGCCACCATGAATATTAACATTATTATATAAATTTATACAAATTTTATTTCAATAATGGCATGTAGGTTTTTTTTCTTTTTTCCCAGTAGTCTCAGCGATCAGAGTAAAGATCTGAATCATTCGTTTCGGTGACATCAGCAGCAATTACTTTGCCTGTCGATTGAAATTCGAAATTGATCTCACTTCGTAAAGCATTCTAAATTATGTTCCCCTAGATCTCCAGAAATTATAATAAAAAATTACCATATCGATATTTATCAAATATTCATCGGTTTTCAATGGCCACGACCATTTCATTGCATCCAATGATCCATGATGATTTTACAAAAACCCCTTTTTCTGCATCAATAAAATGTCAGAAGGACTTAATGATCCTACCCTTCTCAAATCCAGTGAATTACAGCCGATATTTAATTTATTTGTATAATGAATCAACATTTAGGGCAAAGTGCTTAGATCATCGTATAATAAAAAGTGTTCATCGCCAATCAATGAGCCTTAAACAAAATTTCTGAGGTCATGGGAATTAAGAAATATCCCGGTATCAAAACGATCTTATATGGATCCTTTAAAGAAAGAATTTTTCTTCCATAAGCCGGGAACCGCTGATATTTTGCGACGCAAATTACCATTCGCAACGTTTTGTCTGTAGGTACGTCTCTATATACATATTTATTGCTTTCCTATTGCTTCATTTCTATTTCTTTGTAATTTTAACGATGGCGTTTTCAGTCCAGATACAAAATGAAATAATAACTTGGAATTTCCCTTTGGCAAAACAACATTTCTATCCCTACGTACGGTTTGACTGTTTGATCTAATTTCGCCCACCCATTGGGAGACCAAATTCTGAATATAAATTCAGCGGTCTGTTCTCTAGGACCGAATATATAATTGCCATTGCACACCATATACTTGTATATCATAGAGATGGTAATTACCAACACCTGGTCAATGTCTGGTTGCTATTCCGAAGACGATCTGTAGCGAGGAATGTGCCAACATCTGGAAAAAATATGACAAAGCCTATAATATAAATGTTAGTTCGTTCCAGCAATTCTGAAATATTGGCTCAACTTATTTGTACATACATATTGAAAATCAATCTCCTTACTAAGAAAATGAATGCGAATGGATATATATATATATCAATATACATAGGTATAAAGTGAGTTCTCTGCGTGCACGATTAATACCTATCTATACATACAATGCATATATTCATGGATGATGGATTCATTAAGTATCTTACATGTAAGGCACACATCATGTGAATAAGGGAGTGCACCACTCTTCTCTGGGAATAAAGGAAGACTTCGAAAGTCGTAAAGATCCGTCTGAAATTATTTTATTTAAAACACGTCTGCACCACTTCGTTCCCCGGTCCAAGTTTTAATCATTTTTTAGACGATGGAAGTGAAACCATCGTTTCCTTTGATGGATGTTATGTACGCTTGCATGAAGAAATCCTTTATTTTTGTTGTTCCTGGTTGCGTTGCTATAAATTTTGCTCCGAAAGCTAACATTGCTAGTTCTGCATTCACTAGCTGGCCTGGGTGTCTGCCAGTATATGTGTGTGTCCAAAAGAGAAATTACCCAAAAGGAAAGATGGAATCGTATTCTATACGGATCATAATGTAATATCGTAATATCGTGTGCATCGAAACGAAGAGCTTTATATTCGTGATAAGTTTTTGGCCAGCAGTATTTTAGTTTTTACGATTGGCATTTAAAAGTTATCCTACTCCAAAGCAAAGAAAGTAATAAAAAAAAGTCGTTAAATATTGCATTTATCAGCGAGTCTCTTATGTTGAATTTTTGATTGCATAGATGCTAACGCTGGAGGTGCAGATATTGTGAAAAATAAATGGAAGTAAAACATAAAAAAACAACGAATCGGGAGAGCCCTTATTGTATCTTTAAATAGCCCAGCACCTCTGTTTATACCCACACTCATCAGCAGAAGTATTTTCACAAAACTAAAAGTTAAATTCTGTGAATTCTAGGATGAAATGAAACAAAATTTATACACAGTTTGCTGACTTAACTAACAGGTGAACATGTGGCATTTTTATTTTTCAATGAATTAATTTAATTTTATTAAAATGAATAAAATTAGCTTCTTACCTTGTCAAAAATATTTTGAAATTAAAAAAGGAACAAAAATATTGTTTTATAAAAAATAAATAGAGTTCTTTGAAACATTTGTTCCAGAACGTCATCCCAAAGGGTTCTTACTACAGAAACCTTCTCCTCTCTGCTCCGTGTCAGAAAAACAGTTATTTTTCCTTTGATGCAACATCATACATATTCAACCACATTAAATCTGTGCCTAGTGGTGAATAGTTAGGTGTTCAATATCCCGTAAAAGTTAAATCACCGTTTGGCTTTTTTGACAAGGAGCGTTATCCTGTTGGAGAATAAATAGTCTGTAGACGTTAAGAATTATTCGCCTTGAAAAACAACTTGTATATCTGTGAAAATATTTTTGCGGACTTCTTTACCTACATAGCTCGGTATTACTCATATACCTACATATCTACATGGATATTTAAAACACGCATACAAAGTTATCTCCACGTGCGGAAATATTTATCGTTGTTTGTTCTGTTTTTTCTTTTTATTGTTCACATTTATTAACACTGATTATTGTCGGAGGATATCGTAAACAAATTCCGCAACCAATTTCTGTCGGAGGATATCGGAACTTAGCTGTCGAAAAATTAACAAAAAATGCACTTCATCGCACTTCAATGTAATTCGCAGATATGCGTTACAAAATGTCGGAACAATTCTCCGAACAGTTGTTCCGAAGAATACCTCGCAGCGAGAATCCTCCGAATCGCATAAAATTGGAGAAATGTCCGTTCCGACGGATAGGTAAAATATGCGCAACGACCGCAGCGTTTGCACTGACCAACACTCATTACGATTATAATGTTTTATCATTTGGATGTGCTACTCAATCGTGTGACTTGCCATGTTTATTTTTTGATTTGGCATAAGGTACTGAACGATTCACATTAGGATAACCTGATCTCAGGGGCTTATTACCCCAATTTAATGTACCACGAGAGTTCACTTCGCCTGAGGCATTTCTTTATGTAGATATTAAAGGGTTAGTCATACACGACGAGCTCGCCGCCAAAGCTCAGGAGCTCCTCCGTTTTAGTACTGCAATTGCGAATTTTGGTGGCTTGATGAACAGGTGAGTGTGGATACGCTATCCTGGGCCGGTGCGCTACTTACGTAGCATCCTCCTTAATTTTAAGCAAGATATTAAGTCTGTAGGTTTAGGTTTAGAGTAGGGGTTCTTTGGGAGGGGCCGGACTAGCCAACTTGAAAAGTGCTTCCGAGAGTCGACCGACGATCATGGCCTCGCTCGAATCTCGGCGGCGCGGGTGAACCCTTGTTGGCGCCTGCAGATTCCCAGGGACGCAATCAGGATGATGACCAATCGATGAGAGTGCTTACCAGCCTGATTATAGGTACTTCAAGTTAAGCATTTTAGGTAGTTTTAAGTAAAACAAAAAATAAAAGAATTCAGGTTTTATAAAGTTTCTTGTAAATTAAAAAACAAACAAAATTAAATATAGATAGATTTAAGGCCAAAAGGTAATACTTTTAAGGATATTGATAAATTTAGAGTGCTCGCTGAGAGCCAGCAAGTTAAAATAAGATAAAAGTTAGTTTAATATTAGATTAATAAAATATTCCAATAAAAATTAATTTTAAGATTAGGCAAACGCTTCCAAAACAACATGACCGCCACATGCTGGCAACATCAACCCGTCCGAATTGAAAAAAAAAAAAACTTTATCATTCCTTGTAAAAGAAAGATATTTTTGATTTTGAAGTAAAAGTCAATTTCAATATAAGGTACGATGCTAAAAAAAGTTTCGCATGCATAACTGTTTTCGAAAAATTAGATTTGCTCGAAAGTGGCTTTAACTACTTCATTGAAAATCCACATTTTAGGTAATACGACCAATTAAAAAAAAAATGACGTACTCAGTGTTGAATAATATATAGCAACAATTGACATAAGTATACCAAAATTTGGCTGTTTTAGTGTCAATGGAGGTACTTTCTAAATTGTCAAAGAAAAACAAAAGGTTGTGAATTGGCAGCCAAATGTGTAACTAATGAGTAATAATATCTTCTGATTCTATGTATGTATTTTGTATGAAAGATCTAAAGTTGCGTCCGAAATTAAACAAGGAGCAATATAAACTGCGTGAAAAGAAAAAGAAGTTTAAGCTTTCAGATTACCTTTGTAGTGAACTGAACACTGAAAAACCGCTTATAAAGTATATTTTAAATGTGTTGCCGAAAAAAGGGTATTCAACGCTGCTTACATTTTCTTACAACGGTGGCTTCTTCTTTTTTTCATTTTTTGCAAAATTTTCAAACTATTACATTTATCTTATCTCTTTTTTGCTTTATTGCGCATTTTGTTTACTATGAAATATTACTTAAACATTGTTATTTTATTTCATTACCTTAGTAATTAGTATCAAAAAGCATAATTTTCGAATCAGAAATCAGTAAATCTATAAATTTGTTGTAGTTCGATTATCAAAAAATTATGTCAACATTCAACGTGGCCTTTAGATGCATTCCGCCCTGTTCCACAGTGTTGCGAGTCCATACAAATATATATAGGTATATATAATACGTACGAGTGTTTAGAAATTAGTCTAACATTGTGCTAAATGTCACATACATATGTAAGGTTAGGTAAACGGGTAAGTAAAGCAGGGTGAGCCCTGCAATACCTCACTTAGGTCCTTCTGGACACATTGTGATGCCCTTTTTGGGGTTAACCATTGGTGTTTATTGGTGGTCTCCATCCTCCTCCTTCGTGGTTATCTGACGCTGTCTAGCCATCCCGATGTCCTCAGAAACCTATAAAGATCAGACAGAGAGACATCAGAAAGTTCTTGTACGTCATGAAAGTAATAACTTCCAAGTGTTTTGTTCCTCAAGTGACAGAGACTCGGGCAATGACAAAGGAAGTGAGGTGTGTCCTCGCGGACCTCTTCGCCCTCGCAGCCTCTACATATGTCGTCATATTTGAGATGTAGTTTCATTAAGTGGTTTCGTAGGAAGTTATGTCCAGTCAGAGCTCCCACTAACTTCGATAGCGATGACCTATCAAACTGTAGAAGTTTGTTGTTGTTGAAGTGAGATAGCCAGAACCTCCGCTTGGAAGACACTATTGCTATCAGGAAGTCTGATGGAGCAGTGTATATTTAATTCCTCAGAGAATATGCCGGCACCGGTTCCACAGTCCATCTTTGAACCATCTGTGTAGATGGATATATTCTTTTTGTGGGTTCAATTGTGTTCCATTCTGACAGCGTTCCCTACGTATTTACCTAATATCTGTGCATGCCCAAAATTGCAAGTGTTTCAAGTGTTAGTTTGGCTGATCCTTAAGGCACTTTTGGCAGCAGATTCCTCCATGTATAGGTCTAGAGGTGTCAGATTAAGAATTGCCTCTAGTCCAGCTGTAGGTGTAGTTCTCATAGCGCTGGTTGTCACTATACTTGCTATTCTTTGTATTTTAGTCATCGACTTAAGATTGGTCGCTTTGCTGGCGGCTTGCCACCAGACTACACTGCCATATGTCAGTATTGGTCGTACGATCGCTGTGTACATCCAGAGGATTATTTTGGGGTTAGGTCCCCAACTCCTACGAAAGACGCGGTTGCATGCGTAGAAAGCATTCGCTGCTTTCTTGACTCTTTCATTGACATTCGGCTTCCAATTAAGTTTCCTATCGAGGATAATTCCCAGATATCTCGCACTATCTGCTACCCTTAGGGGTATCCCTCCAGAGTTGGTGGCTCGAATCGCGGTATAATTCTTTTATTCGTGAACAAGACAAGTTCGGTTTTCTGCGGATTGACCCCAAGGCCGCATTGTTTTGTCCACGTACTTAACTCCTTTAGTGAGTTTCCTAACAGGTCGCTTATGGTCGGTAGAAACTTTCCTTTAGTAAGAATAACCTCACACCTGCATACGCAGTTACCTTATCTCTCATGTTATTGAATTTCATAAGTATTTCATTAATGACAAGGACCCAGAATAAAGGGGACTCCTACTTGTGGAGTGCCTCTCGAAGCAGTTACTCTAAGATCAGTGTCACCTAATTTCGCGTTGATATTCCTTTCACCGAGTAAGCTCACGATTACATTTGTGAGGGATTGATTGATCAACATTTGAGTTCTGAAGTGCTCTCTTCACTGCGCAAGTCTTAATGTTATTGAAGGCTCCTTCAATGTCCAGAAACGCGGATAGTGTGTATTCTTTGTCATTTAATGACTTCTCTATAGTGCTTACGACCTCATGCAGTGCAGTTTCCACCCCTTTGCCTTTTGTATAAGCATGTCATGTTGAGCCGTGGATATCACATTGTCACCTAGCCGGTCACGCATAAAGACGTGACCGGTTTTAAGAATGAACGATGTCAGACTTATAGGCCTGAAGTCTTTGGCAGTAGTATGGCTGGATTTCCCTGCCTTTGGAATGAAGACAACTTTGACCTCTCGCCAGGCTTTAGGAGCATAGCCGCACTCTAAACTGCGAATAAAAATTCTTTTAAGAACCGGTGTGATGGTGGTCCTAGCTTTCTGGAGCATGATTGGAAAAATCCCGTCGCAACCAGGGGATTTGAACGGGGAGAATGTGTCAATTGCCAGATTAGTGTTTCTTCAGTTATGAGTTCTCCTGGAACTGTCGTAAGTACAGTGTTATCTCTTGACTGGTTGGTCTGGTGAGTGGTACAACCCGGAAACTGAGTCTGTAGTAACAGACTGAGAGTCTCTTCGCTAGATTGTGTCCACACTCCATTATTGTCTATGAGATAACCTGGGACCGCAGATTCCTTGCATAGGATTTTCCTAAGTCTGACTGATTCTGGAATGGATTCAATATCACTACAGAACGTACGTAATGTTGCGCGTTTAACACTGGTTATGGCCCTTTTGAAATTTCTCTAGCCGACTTTATAAGCGTCCCAGTCATTCTGGGAATAAGTGGCTTTAGCCAAATTAAAAAGAGCTCTGGTTCTCCTTCTAATTTCAACAACATCCTTCGTCCACCATGGTGGAAGTTTCCTATTCTTTATTGTCCGTAAGGGACAGGCTTTTACGAGTGCCTTGCTTAGAATTCCGTTTAGCATTGTTGATGTTGCCTCCATTTCTTCTGGCGTCTCTGTTTTTTGCAGATTCAATCTACGGTCATGTTTCTCTACTTATGATAAGAAAGTTTCTATGGTCTAAGAAGGATGCTTCAGTCGAAACTTTCCAATCCCGGCTTTGTGAATTACAAAGGAGGGTGATGTCTAAAACCTCTCGTCTGTTCCTTTCTATAAATGTTGGTTCATTGCCTACATTAGCTTTAAGTAAGTTGCTTTTAATAATGAATTCTAAAAGGGACTCACCTCGGAACTACCCCACAGTGTATGATGGGAGTTAGCATCACATCATAGAATAACGTCAAATTTCCCACGTTCTGCTGCCCTAATTAGGGATTCGGTTAGCACGGAAGGTGGGTTGCTCGATTCATGTGGCATATATTTTGCCGCCAGTATCAGCATGTTTTTCCCGACCCTGTCCCATTTGACCAATGTTTGGTCGGTATCTTTGAGGCTAGGTAGGAGGGAAAGTTTAATCTGTTTTCTGGCTACAATACATGTTCTAGACTTACCATTGTCTGGTACAAAGCTGTAAATAAACAAGTCTTTTGAGTTCAACCCTCTTATATTTTCCCGGTAATTCCAGGGTTCTTGTACTAGGGCGACGTCCATCATCTCGAGCTTCTTCCTCCTTATGGTTGGGTGCTATCAGCCTGAGTTAACATCGCGTTATGCCTACGCGGACTTTTAACTCTCGCTTACGAAGCAGTGGCAACGATATGTGGCTAAGGATTATGGTGACTTCCATGTCATTGTCAGTGTACTGGCCCGTTTCCAGGACTTTCCACTCCTTGCTTTGAAGGAACTGCAGGTAGCGTTCAATCCTTTCCGCGGGTTTGTATGGCCCTCGAATTTGCATTCGGCCTTTTGGTATTTTTATAGCGAGGATCTCCTTCCTGTCCACCACACGCAAATAAATCGGCCTTAGGCCAAGGAGCATCGGTGTTAAGGACGAAGTTGCTCAACGAACCAAACGTTTCGTTGTCGTCACATTGCACGACTTTGAACCCTTTGAAGGTGGTTATCTGTCCAAGCAGTGGAAGTTTTCCATCGGCCTTCACGAATGCCTCATTGACACCATCGAGAATGCGTTGTTCCAATAATTCCCATTGGCTAACAGTCTTCGATTTGGTTCACTAAGGTCGATGGTTGCGACACCAAGACTTTCCTTAACCTTTTCGGAGAATTTTGGTTTTTTCGCCTGCCTACCTATAACCGGGGAGAGTGTGTCGTCGTGCCTACCTCTTTTAGAGACACCAGGTGCGTTCTCAGATTTGAACGTATCCTTATCTGCGACAACTCCAGGTGGCCCGAGATCGGCCGCAGTCGAAGTGAAAGGCAAACGGCATCTCGTCCTCGCAGCGACCAATCGCATACCAGCTCCTCCAGAGGCATGCGCCCTAGGTTTGCTAGGCCCTACCTTCCTATCAGGCAGGAACTTCTTGGAGCCGCCAGGTATCTGCTCAACCTTGGATGAATCCTTAGCTGAACAGACAGCCGGTTTTTCGGGATTTGGCCTTTCCAAGGCGGAAGGCAGTCGACAGACTTCATAGTCTCCCGAGCCCCAGCTAACTGAGCTATCTCCCTTTCCGTAAAGGAACTGGGGTGCATTTTTGCGCATTTTTGGGTTGTAACCTACTACGTTGGACAGTTTGTTGCCTTCCGCCGAGTTCGCCTCGATAACAGCTGAGACTTCGGTTATATCCAAACATGCAGTGTCTCTTGGCTCTTCCGGCTTCCCGACAACAGTTACTGCACTGTCCAGGGTCGAGTCTGCCTCTCCCGTTGAAAAAAGTTTGTCCTCTTTGTCGGCTTCTATTTTTGCGGGGTCAAACGCAACGGACCCGTGCCCCGATAGGCTAAGGCATATCACAGGCAATGGTGGTCGCGTGACAACTCCGTTGCCCGAAACTCCAGGAGAGCCAGCCTTCGGAGTATTACTAACACAAGGCCCATCACATTCCAAAGATTGACTCTCCAAGAAATCTAGAGCATTTTGAAGCCTTCGTTTGTCGTTGTCCTCTAGGTGCTGTTTCTTCTGCAGCTTCTATATAGTCATTTTTCAGTATATGACCTTTTTCCTAATCGACATAGAAGATGATGTTGAAAATTTGGATGAGCTACGGATTGAACGATTGTGCTCATCTTCGAGAAAAAGTTTCCCGAGTCTGAGGTCAACCGTACACTCGCTTCCCCCAACCGAAGTAGCCTTATTTATTGACGGTTCTTGGAGTAAGAGGTTTTTTTCCTGCTCCGTCATGTTCGTCTGAGAATCGGTTTAGTTGAAGTTCTTGGTGCCCGATTCATCTACACCAGTCCCTTTGTTTGTTTTTTGTAAGTTGTCTATTTTGTTCCCACGAGTAAGGGGGAAGGGAGGTCGTTCTGTACTCACCCCCTGTATACAGAAAAGGGGAATTGAATTGAAACTAGAGGTATCTAGAGTTCACCGCTTAAAGACACATAACATTGTGCCATACATCCCATGGGCGCGGTTGTTCACCCGGGATTAATGATTTTATCGAGTTATTCCCCTCTAGATCCGTTATATTTCGTCTAAAGCAGTGGCACCTCGTGCAAGGTGTGGTTCTTCACCACGTATAACAATCTTGGGCAGTCCCCTTGGGCCAACCCCTAGTTTCTTTACCTGAAAACCTCGCAACCAAATGTCGCATTAAAAAGTTACAAATCGCACAGGAAAAATTATTAAAAATTAAGCTTAATCTCCCATGGCATCACTGTACACTAGAAATACATGCAGAAGCAAATGTTGAAATGATCTCCTTCAAAATACGCAAACTAATCGACAAATTTAAGATCAGATGTGATCTGCCTAACAATCCTCTTATCAATCAATTAAATACTGAATTTCACATTCACATACTTAACTGGTATTGACTAACGCAATATTCAACTTTTTGTTAATTCATTTGTATGTTATCTATTAATCTTTTTATTACATTACTGTAAATGTTTGTCAATTTAATTTATGTTAATTTGTTCATTTACTTATTTATTTATTTGTTCACTTTATTTATTTATGTATTTATTTACCAATTAATTACTTCATTTATTTATTTTTTTATTTGTGCCTTGGGTCCTACGGACCTGTTACGCCAACTATTATTATTATTATTATTTGTTCCCCCTCAAATTGAGTCGTTGTTTTTCCTTAAAACAAAAATTTTTTCTAAATTTATTTATTTTTTGGCACCTGTAAACTTTTTCCAGTAGAAAGACATAATTTTTTCATATCTCTGTATTTAATTATGTAAATTTTGCTATAGCAAATTGTAAATTCTAAACAAAAATAAAATATTGCAAATATGGTTTAGCTTAAAACTTATTCAACTATTAATCTAAAAACCTTATCAACTTAATATAAGTGTTCCTCAACCATTCACATAAATCCGTTAAAACGTGTTCATTATCCGATGTGTCAGTTGAGACTTTATGATTATGTTTCCAAAATGGAGTTATACATAAAATAAATATTATGTGGAATTCGATTAGGCGCTCTCAGAGCACTTTTTTGCCCTCGGAGCAAGTTTTATGTTTGTTTGGTAAAATTTTTTTTTAAATTTCAAAGCACTTTTTCTTAGATTTGCTTCAGATTAACCAATACAAGTGCATTTGAGTTTGACAACTGGTGGAGTTTTTTCTTAGATTTTCGTGAATTTTTTCTGTAAATATATATTTTAAAATGAAATCTAACCAGTGAATGGAAAACGTTTGGAAAAGTGTCAAAGACTTCATACATATAATCATATCGCACGAATATCAACACAAAAAAGAGCAACTGAGTTTTTTATGTTCGATTAGGCACACGAAATCTGAAATCTGCGAGCAAATCTGAAGAAGCCCAATCGAATACCTTATTGTAAGCAAACAAAATAGCTTTAATTATGACCGTCCCGTCATTTTGTTCCTTTTGATAAGAAACAATGTTTCTGCAAGTTAAAAAAAAAAATGGATAGTATAAATACCGACAATCAAATATACAGAGGGCCCCATTTAAATAATGGATTAATGGAAATAATTATCAAAAATATACAATTAAAGTTTGGTTTATAAATTCGATTTAATTTATTAGAAAACAGATATAGGAGTACAAGATGCAGGTAAAATTAACAGACAAATATAAACTTAAATATTAAATTATTGCTTCACTTCAGCAATGTTGATTTCTTCCTGTTAGGATATTTCTTTCTGTATTCTTGAACTACCCATAACAGAAACTGCTTCTGTTCTTCGTTATTAGTGTGTAGCTTGTCGTACTCAACCATAAGCGTTACTTCTCGCTCAGCGATGTCGTTGACCACTCCATGCTTCACTTCATTGTAGTAGTTAAGAACTCCGACGAAAGTCCTGTAATATTAAAGAACCGGCGGGTATTTAAGCTTACGAAATCATCCAAACCTTTTGACTAAATATTGGCAATGTCGACAGTTATTCGCTTTAAGGGATTCTCTTATCCGTCAGTTTCAAGGGCGTAAACCATCTTTCTTTTTGTTTATTGGAGGCTCCATCATAGATCAAAAGCCACAGGTTCTTCCGACAAGTACCAAAGGTGTCCAAGGAACTTTTGAAGAGCAACTTTTGAAATTTTTGAGGATGGAAGAAAATCGCTTTTGAAGAAGAAAAGGCGACAAAAGAAAATTGACAATTCAATTATTAATTTTTATTTTACAATAAGGATTTCATGGATAATTTAAGATAACAAAATTAATCGTGACTTATCTTTAGAAGGGCCGAAGAAGTAGATTACAGAAAAAGAACAATTCTAATAGTTTGACATTTTAGCTTGAAAACGTTTAGCAAAATATTGATGACGTTCAGCGAAGTATCCTAATGAGAATGTTGCATTGATGAAAGCGATATTTCCAACACTCTCTCTCGCTTTCATAGAAACTCTGCATCCATTCTGTTCAACAAGTCTTCTAAATTTGACGTTCGATAATGCTTTGGTTAATGGATCAGTCAATTGATCGTTAGTGGATACATACTGCACATCAACCACAGCCTTTTTCTGCATTTCACATGTGTAAAAATATTGGATATCAATATGTTTTGTTCGTTTTGATGACTCGGGATTTTTAACTAAGGTAATTTCCCTTTTATTTTCGCATTTGATACATGTAGGATTAATTTGCTGTTGGTCCAAATGCAAAAGTAGTCTTCTATGATGTATAGTTGCCTTAGTCGATGAACACAACGCTACAAATTCTGCCTCTGTTGTTGACGTTGCAATCACGCTTTGTTTCTTGGAACTCCAAGCAATTGAGCCTCCATTCAAGAGCACGATCCAACCTGTTGTACTTCATCTCGTGTCGACGTCTCCAGCCCAATCAGCATCACAGTACACGCTACACGGTCATTTTGGTACAGTTGGAATTTCCAGCAAATGTTATTCCTAGTTCTGATTTCCCTCTTAAAAATTTCAGAATTCGTTTAATTCCTTGCCAGTGCATTGAAGTAGGACCTTCCATAAACCTGCTAAGAACACCAACAATATAGGCAATGTCTGGTCTTGTACATACTATCAAATACATAAGCGAACCAATCGCTTCTCTATAAGGAAAAACAGCTGAATTCGTCGATTCATGTTCCTCCTTTGTAAATTTTATTACAGGTTCTGCGGGTATAGAAATAGGTGAGCAATTAGCATGGTTAAAACGATCTAAAATCTTCGTTGTTTAAATGCTTTGACAGATTTTAAGAGTTTCATTATCCCTATTCCTTTTTATTTGCATGCCTACGAAGTATTCAGCTTCTCTGAAAGTAATCTCAAATTGTTGATTAAGATTATTCAAAAGTTGATTTATAAATAAAATATCGTTTCCACATAAAAGCCCATCATCCACGTAAAGAGCCAAGTATATTATGGTTTCCTCTGACTTACGGACAAATACATATGGATCAGCTGTTGATTGTTTGAGTTCTTATCGCAACAAAAACTCAACAATTCTTTTGTTCCATTGCCTCGACGCTTGCTTGAGTCCATACAGGCTTTTATTTAGTAGGCAAATTTAATTGCCTTCTACGGCTATTCCATATAAATATGTTCTTCCAGATTGCCATATAGGAATGCATTTTTCACATCAAATTGGTAAGTTTCAAGATTTTTTGCTGCTGCTATTGCCAACAATGTCCTAACAGAATCGTACCTTACAACTGGAGCAAACATTTCTTCGAAGTCAATCCCATATTATTGAGAGAAACCCCTTGCGACTACTCTCGCCTTATATTTATCGATCTCACCATTGCCTTTGTACTTTATTTTAAACACCCACCGATTAGTAATCACACGCTCGATTTTAGTTCTTGGAACTAGAATCCAGGTATTATTATTTTCGAGTGAGTCAATCTCATTTATTACTGCTAACCATTTTTGTGAATCTTTGCTTTTCATGGCTTGCTCTAGCGTTTTCGGTTCTAGCTAACATGCACAAACTTCAGCTACAATCATTTCTTCTTCCGATTTGTTTTCATTGTTTAACCTAGAACCCCTCCTCATAGCGTAGGGGTTCTGGGAGTTGGAAGCCTTGGATTTACATATACTCTCTTGGCTTGTTTCCTTCAGTGCAACTGCCATCCTGTTCTGGCACTTTGTCTTGCTCTTATAATTCATTTTCATTCTTAGGTTTACCAGAATCATGGCTCTCAACCATTTCGTGGTTCGTTGAATTTTACATCTCTTCTGATTAATATTCTTCTCCCAACTGGATCAAAAACTTTATAGTTCTTGCTTTCCTCCTTACATCCAACTATCAAGCACTTGATTGAGTTTTTCTCCCATTTCGTTCGCTGATTTTGCACTCTCGATTACTGTTCGGTTCTGTCTCTCGATGAAGCCATTTTGTTCTGGAGCTCTTGGAGTCGAAAACTCATGTTTAATTCTCTTGCTCAGAAGAAACCTGCCAACATGTTCTTTGCAGAACTCCAGACCACAGTCCGGCTGATTGAAAGACCATGAGATTCAACTTCAGCACAAAACTTCATGTGTTTAACATCTGATTTGTTGTTGTGAAAAAGTGCATAGCAGTATCTTGAAAAATCATCTTTCAACAAAATGAAATAATTGGCACCACAATTTGATGAGATACTCATCTTACCACAGAGATTACACATTATTAGCACGCTTAGCTCCTGTCTTTGGAAAAGAAAGACAATGTTGTTTGCCATAAGCTTTTGTTACTCGTTTCTCGTAGTGTCCGGAAATTAACATGTCCTAAACGCTCATGCCGCAGCATTAATGTGCTTGACGATGCAACATTTATTTGAGCTGTCTTCACTGGTACCAGATTTATTTTATATAATCGGTTTTCACGAACTCCATCAGCAACTGTGGTATTATTTTTCATAAAAATCACACCTTGCGCACCTTCCTCAAAAATAACCTTCATTCCTTTTTCTGTGTACCTTGAAACAGATACAAAATTACGTCCAAGATCTGGAACAAATAGAACGTCTTTAATAGTATGAACAATATTTGTTTTTTTAGAGTTAATAGCATGCACTTCTACGTCACCAATTCCTTCCACCCGCAATTTTCGGCCGTCCCAACTCGCACCTCACATTTTCCTTCTACATATGGTCCGTTGCTCTGGAGTTCGCATACCACATGTTCCTTATCTTTCCCTGTGTTGCTGATTGTAAAATAAACAAATGAGACTTACCATCAGAAGTCGATGTTTGACAGCCAGGATGGCTTTGACTTGTTCGCTCTGGATCATAAGAGAATGACGATCGATTTCATTTGGGTGACTATTAAGTTTATTTTGCCTATCTCGCTGACGTTTAAAACACTCTCTCGCCCAGTGCCCTTGCTTTTGGCAATTATTGAAATTACCTTTTCGTTGCTGGCTGTTGTTATTGTTTGATGTTTTATTAGAAAATTTGCGGTTATATTTGCTGATGCTGGCCGCGTAGGCTACGCTGGTTGTAACATTGTTATCTCCGCTCTTCGATCGTAAATTAATAAGCGACTCTTCGTTGACTAAATGGTCAATTAAACGTTCAATGTTTTGATCGGTACGAAGCACTGCATACCACGCTGTTCTCACATGGTCAAATTTATTTGGCAGGCTACTAAGAATTTTCGCAGTCACCATAGGTTCTTTCTGCTCAAGTCTTTCTTTCATGTCTTTTAATCGTTGTGTAAGTGATGTGACCCTGGCTATATAATCAGCCATACTTTCTTCCTCCTCTAATTAGCAATTAATTAACTTTTCAAGTAGTACTTGTGCAGATTGCTCACTTCTTTCAGAGTGAATTGGTTTCAACCTGGGCCACATCTGTGCCGCAGTGCTGCAGTCCGTAAGGTACTCTAATTGCTCCAGCTCTATGCCTCTTATTATAAATTCTTGTGCTTCAGCATCTTCATCATCCCATTGTTGTGTGTTGGATTCTGATCGTGGATTTGTTCCGAATTATTTCTGTCATAAAAATTTCCATTTGTCTTCGCCATAGCTGATAATTCTGCCATTGATACGATTAATGTGATACACTCTTGATTCTTCTAGGGGTATCACGGAGTTGTTTTGACTAGACTCTTCTAATCTTTGGTCCAGTAAAGATATATCGTCAATTGCGGAATCTTCCGTATATGTAGTATCACCGATTTTCTCTTTATCCATAAAGTGAGGTTATTTATTGTGCAATGGACATACACATCACTGGGCCCATAGCCTTTTGAGGATGGAAGAAAATCGCTTTTGAAGAAGAAAAAGGCGACAAAGGAAATTGACAATTCAATTATTAATTTTTATTTTACAATAAGGATTTCATGGATAATTTAAAATTAAAATTAAACGTGACTTATCTTTAGAAAGGCTGAAGAAGAAGAAGATTACAGAAAAAGAACAAATCTAATAGTTTGACATTTTAGCTTGAAAACGTTTAGCAAAATAATGATGACGTACAGCGAAGTATCATAATGAGAATGTTGCATTGATGAAAGCGATATTTCCAACAGAAATAATGTCATTTATTTTCTTATAGTTTTCAAGGTTTTTCAGTCAAGATCATTTCGTGGAGCTGACGTAGAATCGTGGGCAATCATCTAAACCCTAACAGTCTCACAACAAATAGGTAAATGTCAAGAATTCCATTTTCTTCTCTCTTTGTCAACTTGAACTGACTCCGGAACATCCATATCCTTAGGGATTAGAAAGCTTTGGACATCTATCTAGCACGATGTAGTTCAGACGGAGCCTTAAATGATGTTTTTTCCGAGGAACTCCTCCTAAGAAACTAATTTTCAGTTCCAGAAGTTCCTTGTAGTCATCTAGAGGCTGGAACACTTGCAGCTGAGATTTGGAAAAGGCAATCATTTCATCAGAGCTGCTGTGGCAACTTAATTGGAAAAGGCAGTTTCGTAGTTTTTGCGATCTATGTTGGACCAAGCTTTTTTGAAACGTTAAAAAATAAGAATGTCTGGGTCCGTTGTTGGTCCTAGTGATGTCATGACCACTTCTTCCAACATGATGTGGTGACGGCATGCCAACCACAGCATGTCTTTATCCATTTGTTGTTCTAGAAGAATGCACGCACCATTTCTTCTTCCCGTATTCACTGATCTAGTGTCAAATCCTAAACTCTCCACTTTATCGGAGATTCCAACAGCTGCCTCATAAACTGCCGCTACTGCAGCCTCACCTGTGCAGAACTTAGCTTCGGGACTCCGAGAAGTTGATCTATTCTGCTTCCAGAAACTAAAATAGGAAGGTAATCAACAATGTCACTTCCAACTATATTCTCCAGTAGCTTACCGTCCCAGTGAATTCTCAAAGGAAATTCTGGAGTAAATTCCTTTTTTAAATTTGGAGCAATCCTTAGACGGTTCTTCGCACGCTTTCGTCGAATAGAATTCGGATTCACATTGTAATCTGCTGGATCATGTCCTAGAAGTTTAAGTACAGGAGTCAAAACCAATGCTTTATTCCGATCACTTAGTTTGGCAACATCAGGACTAGCGCCAAGTTTTGATCTAATATTTTCTTTCGTCCTCTCTTTGGAGGCGGCACTCTGACGGCGGTAAAATAATATTCAGCTTGAAACGCTGCGTCGCTAAGAAGAGTTTTGGTAAAGATTATAGGTTTTATAGGTTAGGTTATGTTAGGTAAACGGGTAGTTAGACCAAGGTGAACCCTGCAATACCACACTTAGGTCCTCGTGGAATCATTGTGATGCCTTTTTGGGATTGACCGTTGGTGTAGCATCGGTGCTCTTCATCCCCTCTGCTTTGTGGTTACCAGACGCTGTCTAGCCATCCCGATGTCCCCAAAAACCTATAAAGATCAGACGGAGAGACATCAGAAAGCCTCTACATATATAGTCACCTTTGAGATTTAGTTTCATTGCGTGGTTTCTTAGGAAGTTATGACCAATATGAGCCCCTACTGTAGAAGTTTGTTGATCCGGCCTCTACCATATTCCGGTCAAAGCTTTAGTGATATTTTACAGGTCGTGAGTTCTTTCCACCTGTTGTTGGTTTTCATTCGAATCTTGTTCTCCAACCTCCGCTTGGAAGACATGATACTGTTGTCAGGTGATCTGATTGAGTAATGTATGTTATTTATAATCCCTGATCTGATTGAGAATCACCCCCAGTCCAGATGTGGGTGTGGTTCTTATAGCGCAGGCTGTCTATATGCTTGCTATTCTTTGTATTTTAGTCAATGACTTAATATCCATGGCTTTGCTGGCGGCTTGCCACCAGCTGCCATATGTGAGTACCTATTCGGTTGAATAAAAAGTTTGTATAATTAACTTACAATGAGTCGAGTATAGTTACACAAATCCTTTTTCGCGTTCGAATTAATTATTAGCATGACCAATGCACCCACCACCAAAATAAGTTCATGATTGTGCCACAGCCTTAAGTAGGTCCCTATGTTTTAAATTTCATAGCTAGACAATTCTTCATCTGACAAGAGGATTGCTTTCAGAGGACAGACTTGTTATGGTTATTTTATTATATAAAGGAAAATTATTTACAAGAACAAAAATATTTCGGACGCAGTTTTATAGAGAACAGCGAGGTATTGACCAAGTTATGAAATTAAATTTTGACACAAAATTTTATACCCGAAAGTTGAGAATCACGAAAGGCATCCGCGATTATATTCCAAAATCATAACTCATAAAAGCATGAGTAGGTAGGTCCCCTAAAACTGTTGGTTGGTTGGACTGTAAGACTGTACCATAAAATATTTACCATTCCTCAGATTATTAACTGGGTTTGATAAATTCCGTCGTATGCGGAAGAATCACCCGAAAATAAATAAATCATATATTTCAGTATCTACAAACTTACACAATTTTCACCACTACATCAGCTTGTTCAACTACAAGCAATATGTATACCTAGTCCATTATGTTAGCCAGTTAAAATTCTTCAAGCCTTGCATCCTCGTTGCACGCGTCCTGTAGCCATTTACTTGCGTTTCAGCCCAGAGTAACGGCAACGTCTAAAATATAAATGCATATCGCACACTGTTATCTTATTTCTGTGTATGGATTGAGTGGAGGTACATAGTGCACTAAAAGCATAGAAAGTAAACGCTACATCTCCCATTCAAACAGTTATGCGCATTACTATTTTTCCTGTTAATGTTCACAACCACTAACATCATTGTCGGTGGTTATGTTATATTCAGAAAATGAGTTGATTGGGTTATCTGTTTCTCTACAGAAAGATATCTGCGTTTAATTGTTTTCTATTATTTTCTCACAAGTTCTTGAGAAATCTACACCTTAAAAATCTGTCAAATATCAATAGGTACCTACCAACTTTTACCCTAACCTAAACTCGTATGCCACCAACCCAACTGTGTATGTGACACGGATGATCATTCGAATTCTATTAAAAAATAATTTAAACGGCAAACTTGAACGTTATGCACTTTCATAGTATACGTATCTTTTGTTTTTCCTCCATTGCCGGTTGGGTTTTGATTATTATGGTAGAGTGTATACGCCATTCGATAGAGAAACATGTACTACTACTTTGGCCGACAAACAAAAGGAGGGAAATGGCTTTAACCAATGAATACGAAGCTCCGCCTTGCATCAAGCTAGAGGGCCAACAACTGTGCTGGAAAATACAACATATCACATTGCAGCAGTGAGTAGGAGATAAAAATGCAACTTGTGTTTGAGAGGGAAAGCAAACGGTTGCTGCATGGTTTAAAGTAATTCGAAAGGAAGAACATGAATGTATAAGCAAAAAATATAATGTCAGTCGTTAAAACATTTACAGGAGGCTAGGAAGAATCACTATGTTGTGTTATGTGTGTTCTCCCGCCCAGTACCAACTACTAGGTACCTACTGTAGTTTTAACAAGGAATATCTGTGGTAACTATTTATAGTTGTTAGATATACATATTTGTGGAGCTACATACATCAATTTGAATTGTTCTATGTGTTTTAAAGGTTAAATGGAGTACTGATGCCGGCTAATGCGTCAAGTATTGTTTTAATAAATATGCTGGTCATTTTGTATACAAAAAAAGAAGAAAGAGTTAAAATTGTTCTGGTTATAGATATAAGCATTCTTGACTATGGAAATTTAAAACTAAACACATAACAAAATTATAGGAGGTGGTACCGACTTAGATGGCTGAAAATGTTAAGTTTATTTTTTCGAAAAAAGGAGAATTGTTAAGATCCAAATGATAAGTTTTTGATTCTGATTTCACGAGCTATTTTTTGTAAGGATGAAATTCTGCAAACTTCTGTAGTATCATAATGTTGAAGTATAGATGTTTAAAAAGTAGGTAGGTTTACGACAATAGGAACAGTTTAGTAATTTTCTTGAAGGTAGTCGTCCAGGTGGAATGAAGTAGGTACAAAATCGCAACTCAACCACCGAGTCTGGGAGTTTTTCGAATATTTCAGGAGCTCTAAAATCATATACATAATCGAACTAGAAACTGCACACTTTTTTGCAAGACGTAATACCTACACTAAAATAATATTTTGCAAACCTTAGGCTTAGGCTTAAGTTATGTGTAAAAAGCACTCACTCACAAATTGGCTTTTTTATTTATTAAAAATAATTTATTAACTTATGTAGGTATTTGAAAGCATTTTCAATTCATGGAACAACTTTATTTGTTTTAAAAAAATTTACGAATAGGTACATATCGTTAAGCCCCAGTTATAGCCATACGTAAAACGAAACCGTAAAAATGTTATTTTGCTTTTTTTACCACTTAAACTAACTGGTTGAACTTAATCTTGGTCTTAAAATGTGGCTTATCAATTAAAAGTTAGTTTATCAAAAGAGCTGGCTTTAACTTTGTTGATTTTTGAGTTAGGTATATGCAAGAAATATTTTTGAATCTTCGAATCTATATTATCAGGCAATAATCGATTAATGGAATGAGTGCTCTGGGATATTATGTTCGTCATGCGATTTAGTTTTTCAACCTGTTTCCAATCTTGAAATTATTAAAGCTTTTTATTTAAAAACTGAAAATTGTTTGCGATAGCTATTTACGTAAAATGATTTAGAAAAATCTACTTAAGATTTTGAATAGTTAAGCATAAATTGTACCTTATGAATAATAGAAAAAAAGATTATATAAATTAAATCTTATACTTTTCCCAATTCGCACTGAAATGTTTCATAATTTTACTGTTCCAATGAGTGGACTGATAGGTTGATCCGAAAAAGTATTACTTACGGGGGAATTAAAAGATTCTCCTTTTAAAATAAATGTATGAAACCTACTGCAACATTTTTTTACAAGGTTCATCATTCATAACCCACAATTTTTAGGGCATACTTGGATTAAGCCATCAAATTTAAGTGGCCAATAAAAGCAACTATTTTGGGTTATGATTTACATACGTATTGTACGTAATATTTAGGATTTACAAAGTTGTTTTGGCCTCTGTGGCCTATTTCACCAAACTACAAATTACAACCACAAATTTGTACTTGTCAATCGCAACTACAAACTTGTAATCAAGTTTTATGTTTCACAAATTACAAATATATAATCCGAAAATTTGTGAGTAGAATGCAAACAAAATTGTGGAAAGCAAGTGCTCAAAATAACCGTTGTACCGGGCTTGTGATTGACTTGCAATGTACAAATGTTTTTTCACAAGTTTGTTGTGCATGGGTCGGCAATGAGTAAACAAAATAAGATCTTCCTCCGGTTGCCTCGGTGTTAATGCAAAGTTCTTTTCAGTCTTGTGGGCTATGTGTGGACCAATAATTGCAATTATTTCCTCTGCCTTGCATCGACTCAGACGAAATTTTTCATTAAAAAGAAATAACTCCGAAATGACATAGTCTATACGCGGCCGATAAATTTTTTTTCTTGCAATTAACACATAATCGTCACATTCGCTACTATCGCTACTACATGGTCCGCCAAATAACTTTTTTTTTTTTTGAAAATGCTATAAAAAAAAACTACTGAATATTTTCTCAAATTGCTTTTTTTATTTGAAAGTACAATCCTTCCGGTTAATAATTCAAATGGCTGCCTCGGCTGGCCATGCAGTAGCCTACACCATCGGTCCAATTTTTAAGCACGTTATCGATTGTGTGCAGCTGTATTTCATCAATGGCGTCACGAATATTGTCCTTTAAAGAGTCAATTGTCTCTGGCTTGTCGGCGTAGCACTTATCTTTTACGGCACCCCACAAATAATAGTCCAACGGTGTCAAATCGCAGCTCCGAGGTGGCCAAACGACATCAGCTCTGCGGCTGATAATGCGATCTTCAAAAACAGGGCGCAAAACATCGAGTGTAGCTTCGGCTGTGTGGCACGTAGCGCCGTCCTATTGAAACCAAATGTTGCCAATATCCTCCTCTTCAATTTTTGTGAACAAAATTTCGTTCAACATGGCCCGATAACGATCGCCATTGACTGAAACGGCCACTCCTTGCTCATTTTCGAAGAAAAATGACCCAATTATGCCTCTGGACCAAATTCCGCACCAAACAGTGACTCGTTTTTGATATATCGGCTTTTCAATGTATGCGTGCGAGTTTTCTGTGCCCCAAATGCGACAATTTTGCTTGTCGGCATCTTCTCTAAGTCGATTTTGAAAGTAATGTCGCAATATTTCCCAGCGTTGTTCAAGCGTATACACAACCATATTCGTTCAGCGGAAGGATAAAACTAATTATCTGTCAAATCAGACATGAGCTTACCATTCGCGAAATAAGCACTAGTTGAAAAAAAAAAGTTAGATGGCGGACCCTTTAGTATATCTTCGTCGTAAAGACATTTTGTTTTTCTCGATTACTTTCAGTAAGTAACATAACTTGTAGGAGGAATTACACGTCAACTTTTACTTGTGTAATATTCTCACATACTAAACAAAATTTGTGAATTAAATTTCTTCGGTGAAACGTAAAGACACAAATATGTCAAATTTTCACAAATTTGTAACTTGTAAATTACAACTATAAATTACTTTTGGTGAAACGAAAAGTGAATTGCTCCCACAAATTTCCCTTTGTAGAATACAACTACGAATTTGTAATACTCAGAGTTTGGTGAAACGACATAAATAAAAAAAAAAAAAAAAATTTTGTTGAAAAGCGCTTGTAAATACAAATATGTAAGTTGGTGAAATAGGCCACTGGAGTCTAGAATATTTCTACAATTTCATGCAAGGAAGATACTTATTGTCTTGGTTGTTCTCAGTTGAATAGGGTAAATATACTGTAGCTATACTGCCTCGGGGATTAATATGTTGGACTACTCAGCGAGGGGTCAGATGTGTTCTTAAAATATGAAATACGCTTACAGGACTCCCAGATTTTGAAAACTGAATAGATTTCCAAATTAGATTCTGTAAAGAGTGTTCTCTCATGTCTACAAATCATCATAATTTGGTTTGCTTCGTAGAACTGAGAGTTTGTAGATAGATTAAAAAGGGCAAGTCTGATTTGGAGTCACTGTACCACTTCAGAAGGCCATGCTTCAGTTCGAGAGAAAGGGCCTTCTGAACCTTAAGCAAAGTTGAATTGGCAGGAGTTATTTTTCATTTGATTTATCTAATGAGATGTATTTTTTAAGATGTTATTGAAACTGTCTATTGTGATTATGTTTGGTTTTGCTCTCATTATGTACAGCTACTTCTGCCTGTGTACTCGGATTTAACCAGGAGCTCAATTATTGTATAAATTCATTTTGTTCAGCCCAAATCCGGCAAAACACAATGTGCTTTTTATATTCCAGGCCGATTTTCCTTGGCCGCCATTTCGATAACAAATTATTATGGAGCTGCCAACATCGCAAGAGCATGTTAAAATAATTAAACAGTAGTTGTAATAGGGGGAGAAAAATACGTGACTTGTTTTCAGTGTTAATCATGTGGCGAGCAATGCAATTTTTAGTGGCCACCATTATTAGGGTGGAACAAAATTTGTTGTTTTTAATTTTGTTTGCCTGGTTAATAGTTGACCTGTAATCTTAAACGCATAAATACAAAATTTCAAACTTATGCGTCAACATCTTCAGGTGGCGCAATAAACTAGAACTTTGAAACACAAGAGGAATGTTTATGATTTTCAAAAATATCGTAATTTTATTTCGAAAATTAGTACGTCCTATCTACTTTTTATCTTTATTCTTGTGTAACCATCTCCTGCCTCTGGACCATAAACAGATAACGCATCCACAGTAGCAAGCTTTATACGCCGTTCTACTGCTTGAGTGTGACAAGGGTACTTTTCAAACTACATGAAACTTGTGATTTTGTTACTTTTTCCTTCGTTCAATCTATAAGTCCGTAATAATAAGATGCACCCATTTGAAATTGATTAAGGAGGTACTCGTGAAGTTGATTGACTTTGGTCTGTTCTCTTGTCTGTAATATTATTCGGAGAACAAATTTTCTGGATGTACTAAGACTGAATTTATTTGGAAAGTTCTTAGGACTGTACTCTTAAGGTCATCGCACAAGTACAGTGAAAAAAAGTATGAATGGGCCATAATTACACGAATGCTTAGTCTTAATCCCAGTAGAAATTTGTGACTATTATCCAAATTTTCTTTGAATTATAGTCACCACACTGTATATTTGACTCATTTTTTTTTTTGTGTCGACACATTCTCTTCTAATTAGATGGTAACTATTTGACATTTCTTCTACCAGTAGGTACGTGTCCTTTACTGTGACATTTCAAAGCACACAAGAACTATGAGATCGCTATTTAATGTTACCACTTAACAACTACACAAATCGAATGCGCACAGTCTAAATTGTGACCCCGAAATTTACCATAGTATTTTGGCGCTTTTATTTACAAGCAATCTTCACACATCCTACAAACTAATGTCTGCTATAGGTGTACCTGTATACAGACGAAGTAGGTACAGTATTTATACTCACACACGCAACAGGCTGCTTTTAATGTAGGCGTGCGGCGTGTACGAAAAATTATATGACATTATGCACCAAGCGTAAAAGGAATACAGGGTGGCATACAAAAATATCGTGAATAGTTAAATGATGACCAAATTTGGTCATTATTTTTTCTCTTGGTCACATGGTCCTTTTTTATTCCATTTGGTAATTTTTTACGAAATTAAAAAAAGACGTTCGACTTAAATTTTTATGAAACCTAAAGCGTATGTCTTTTCGTCTGATTGTTCTGTGTTTACAAATATTTCGGACTTACATTACTTTGGTCATTTATAGCTACAGTTGGACTTTTTTATTTCAAATTTTGGACACAAACTTTATTTCCAAGTGTGCAACCGTGATTCGGAGATGTTAGGAAACAATTTTGTGACCCAATTTTTTTTATAATAAGCACACGCTAAAGAGGTTACGACTACTCTTATAATGAAGTGTGGCGCGGGCATCATTATATTAGTACGTGAACATCCCAAGTTTCCGTACACTTTTTTAATATTTATTATGAAATGAGCTGATGTGCACAGACAGACAGACAAAAAAAAAAGTGGGAATATATCACCATTAAGGATAGCAAAATTAAGTTAGCAATTCCCCATATATAAAGGGTGGTTAACTTTTAAGGGCCGATGTTGAATGTGAACCACACCTAAACGTCAAGTTTTTCTCGCCATTTCATTTGACATTTCTCAATTTCAGACTAACTCAATTTGAACATAAACGCGTTAAAGTTATTCAGGCTTATTATGGGCGTTCAAATCAAAATGCATATCGTGCACTTGATTTTTTCGGTCAATTTAACCGGCACATTTTCACCTCAGTGGATTCGTCAATAAGCAGAATTGCCGCATTTGGGCGAATGATAATCCAAGAGTGATTGTCGAAAAACCAATGCACCCACAAAGAGTGACTGTTTGGTGCGGTTTATGGGCTGGTGGCATCATCGGGCCGTATTTTTTCCAAAATGAGGCCGGTCAGGCAGTTACTATGAATGGTGTTCGCTATCGTGAGATGATAACGAACTTTTTATGGTCCGAATTGGAAGATATGGATGTGGGCGATATGTGGATACGGTGCCAATTGCCACACAGCTTACGAAACAATGGCTCTTTTGCGGGAGAAATTCAATGGCCGTGTTATCTCACGTCGTGGCGATGTTAATTGGCCGCCACGATCATGCGATTTGACACCGTTGGACTTCTTTCTTTGGGGTTATTTGAAAGAAAAGGTGTACGACGATAAGCCAGCAACAATTCAAGAGCTAAAGTATGAGATAATTAAGCACATAATTTGGATGGAGGTGTGCCGCCGAGGTCGCGGCGGCCATTTGGCCGATATTTTGTTCCATACATGATTGAACCAATGTTATCATAATAAAAAGAAATGGCAATAATTTCCTAAATAATTTGTGTTTTATTCAAAATCAACATCGGCCCTTAAAACCTAACCACCCTTTACAATGCTTATGAGTTAAACGAAAGCATTTTGGTAACATTCAATTTGCCATATTGCCATAGTAACGTATTCAACTATGAATCATCTTAGATTACAACCTATTTTCAAAGGAGTACAATTTAATTACCCCTAAAGTAAGCAAATTTATAACTTTAATACAGTTAGGTACTTATTTTCAAAGGGGTGTACTTTTTCGATAAATAGATAAGTTCGAACGAATTTTTCATTCGTTGGCTTGTGGGTCGCGACTGTTTTATGCTTTTTGTGAATAAATTATGACAGTTCGCGACAAGAATTTTTAATTCTCGGGAATGAAGTTCATATTAAGTTATTATTTTCTGCTCTTTAGTCTTGATTGATGTTGAACAACTTTATGTGATTAAGACATTTGGCTAATGTCAGGTGCATTTTATTTGTTTATTTATTTTAAGTTAATATTTGAAGGCTTACACAGTAAGATATATTATATCTATCTTTTAAAATAGTGATAACGTAATTGATTTAAAGGAAACAATGAGCACTACCATAAAACGAAGAGCGTAGTATTTAGAAATTTAAAAATCTTAGAATATAAACGGCCGATTCAAATTCACAAATATCTTAGTTCAGTTGAAAATATTTTTTTCAATCCTATTTCTCTGCGCGGTAAGGAATTCTAGAGTCTAGTGGCTTTTAAAAAAAATTTACGTTTAGACGTTAAACAAGAAAAGCGCGGAGATAAAATTTGTCTATTCCTGATGGATGCACAAAACGTTAATCGGTTAAAAAGGTTGCGGGGTTGACGTGTATAAATTATATTACGCAATATTAAAATGGTACGGTACTGTAAAAGTCTATCAAACGTAATATTACAGATCCGGTAAGAATGTGAAATGTGGTCGTTTTTTCGAAGACCGAAGATAAGTATGTAAGTTTCCGGCTACTAATCGTCCAAAGAGAACGAAGAATAATATAAACTTTGCCAACTGTTAAGTTAAGGTGATCACTCCACTTTAACGTTAACGTATTAAATAACATACTCAAATTGTTTGCGCTGTCCATATATTCGATCGGACCATCGTTAAGGTAGATTGGTGGAGAGAATGCCGGTTTTAAGATTTTCCTTGAAATGATGCAATGCATTTAGCCTTCTAAGGGGTTTATGAGAAGTGAATTCTGTTGCTACCAATTAGAGATTTTATTCAAATCGAAATTTATACAACTGATCGATTGTGTCAGGTGAACAGCTCATGTGTAGCTGAGTATCGTCAGCATACATTTCAACATAGTAGTTAGTGATGATGGAAGGCAACTCATTGACAGAGAAAAGAGTAGAGTAGGGGTCCTAGGACGGAACCTAGGGGAACTCCGCATGTTTTGGGAAGAAAGTCTGACATTCTACTATTGACATGCACTACACAGCCTGCTGACGATCAATAAGATAAGAAGATATTAAACGCACGCGGAAGAAGAGAAGTTGTAAGCTTGTAAGCTCATTGCATAGTATTTCGGGATTGACGGTGTCAAATGCCTTGGAGTAATTCAATGATCACTAGAATCGTGATATGATTTTTATCTAAGTTCTACCTTATGTCGTCAACCACAGTTAAAAGTGCAGTGGTACAACTATGCTTAGCACGGAAACCAGACTGATGAGAACACAATAAATTATTCGAATTAAGATACCTATTAATTTGCTTCTGCATCATTTTTTCAAAGACTTTGGAAAGAAAAGAAACTAAATATATCAATAGGACGAAAATCTTTATCTGTAGGACGAGTGCAAGACGATTGAGTTCATCATCGTCAAGATTATCAAGCTGGCAGTTCTGTTGATTTCCTACACCAATTTCCTTCAAGTTCTTCCACAATTGTTTACCAGAGAATGTTTCATTTAATCGTTCAGAGTAAGAGCGTCTTTTGGCAGCACGAACTTTGCAGACCACGGTATTACGGAGAGTGCGGTATGACCTGCGGTGCTCTTCTAATCGAAAGCGCTTCCACAGGTTATACGCTTCGTCACCTTTCCATTTCCCATTAGCTCTCGGATATCACTTTTAAACCATGAACTAGCGATATGTCTCACTACCTTAGTTTTAAGGGACACATGAATATTAATAAGCTCAATAACATTCGATTGTAAGAACTCAACTTGTTGCGCACATCATTATCTAAAACCAAGTATTCAATGTGTCTGAAATCTCTTAACCCAAAGGAATTAGGTAATTCATGATAATTGAAACCAAAGGTAAAATAGATCAAATAGTGTTTTGAAAACCCCGGAGCTGACAATTGGTCGTAGAAGGGAACATACAATGACGTTGGACGAACAGATAGATATTTATTCTAACAATGAAGTAAGGTGACAAAGTTTAACATTCGTCTATGGTCTGTAAACCATTTATTATTCATTTGAGTTTCTATTTGTTGTTGAGCATGTTGCTCGTCATTGGAAAGTGCGTCCACTGACTCGATTGATCTCTGTTATTGGCATTAGCACGTTCAATTTTGTGCTGCTTTTTGGAAGCTACTTCAGCTCTCTTACGCCGTTTGACTGATATTGCAGACTTTCACGCTTCCGATGTTCCGATTCCTGTTGAAGCTTATCATGTCGTGTTTCTTTTTCTCTTGGTTGCCTTCACCGCTTACTTTCAGCAGCTGTCTGCTTGCCAATCGTAGAAATTGCACTACATACTAACTATTATTGTCGTATTTTTATTTTATTTTTTGCTTTAATAATATCTATGTATTTCACTAAAAATTAAAAGATCTTCAGCTCATTGGAAATTGCCTACCTAACAGACAGTCATGAAAGCGAGCTATAAAAGGGTTTAATAATTTAATCAACTAAATTAATATTTCGACTGAAATAATAGCCAAAAGTAATACAGGGTCCGCCTGTATTTTTTTTGAAAATACGCAGTGGCTTAGTGGTTAGTGTGTTGGACTACTAAGCGAGGGGTCCCAGGTTCGAATCCCGCAAAAACCCAAATTCCAACTTGAGGTTTTTTCCACTGCGCCACCTCTCGCGAACGTCTGACAAACATCCGAGAGTATAACTGTCTTAAGAGCTTCTCAATTAGCCGTTTGGAATCGGCATAAAATTGTAGATCCCTTCCATTCGTTCCAAAAATAAAAACTCACACAAAACGAATGGTTGCGAGAAGCTAGGCCTTGGATCCCTACGGACCTGTTGCGCCAACTATATATAGACTATAAAAAAAAACTGCTGAATATGAATACATAATTTCATTCAAATGGCTGCCTCGGCTGGCCATGCAGTAGCCTACACGATCGGTCCAATTTTTAAGCACATTATGCCTCTGGACCAAATTCCGCACCAAACAGTGACTCGTTTTGGGTATATCGGCTTTTCAATGTATGCGTGCGGGTTTTCTGTGCCCCAAATGCGACAATTTTGATTGTTTATATACCCGCCAAGATGAAAATGAGCTTCATCTGAAAAGATGATTTTTTTGGCAAAATCGGCATCTTCTCTAAGTCGATCGCAGGCCCACTTCACGAAGCGAAAACGCATTGGATGGTCATTTGGCTTCAACTCCTGAACCAATTGGACTTTGTATGGCGACATACCAAGGTCTTTATGCAAAATTCGTCTCAATGATGTCTCTGAAATGTTCAATTGTTGAGAACGACGGTGAATTGATGTTGATGGCGCTTCACGCACACTTTCTGCCACAGCAGCAATTTTCTCGGGTGTACGCACTGTTTTTGGCTTTTCACGCTTTGGTTTATCGATGAGGATGCCAGTTTCTTTCACTTTTTTCACAAGATAACGAACATACGGAGCTGACGGTGCTTCTCGTCTTCCAAAATCCGTACGCAATTTTCGCACACATTCTGCAACATTACCATGATTTTCAAAGTAGATAATGACGCAATACTTCCCAGCGTTGTTCAAGCGTATACACAACCATATTCGTTCAGCGGAAGGATAAAACTAATTATCTGAAAAATCAGACATGAGCTAAGTGTTACCATTCGCGAAATAAGCACTTGTTTGAAAAAAAAAGTTAGATAGCGGACCCTTTACTTCATCTCTTTTGCATTATTTGCAATGGAAGGGGGCACCAAGCAGTAAAACCGCCTTGATTCATAATCTACTGCCGATGATGTTAAAAAAAAAAAAAAAAAACAAGAAAGTGAACTCAAACGAAGAAAAGCCTCTGGCTGGCAGCCATTAAATATAACCTCCTATAAAGCAGACAAACAAGCTGTTATATATGACTACAGAGGTTGTCTACTTGTGCCTTTTCTTGATTTGTTGCATGATTTTTAGGCCTCTCAATGCACATAATTAAGTCAAAATGAATTAGATGTGTAGCCGTTATTCCTCAGTTCTCTTTCGTTTTTTCTTTATGTTCTACCTTAACTTTTCTATTGGCTACCATGTAGTCGATATAATATAATTGGTTTGGTTCAGAACGGAAATGTTTGATAGACGTAGATATAGCTACAAACATCAACATGACTTAACGTATTGGTTTTCTGTAACTCAATACCGTCAAGAAAAAATAATGTTAGTATTTTTATACACGTCCATATTTACGCATTTAAAACAAATAGTTTCTTTTTTCATTTTCACTGGGTAGGTATGAGCCGAACGGCGAATTAAGATCGAATTACAAATACCTGCACCGGCACCGCTGTAGCCTAGGTTTAAGAACGTGTGTAATGGATTGCCTGTATTAGATTCAGTGCCTTCGACCCGTTTCCACTGAATTATAATACATAGCACGGTGTTTCTGAAACAGCAATTCAAGACCATATTGTCGTCTCTCGCTGAAAAAATACTGACCCGAAAACCAAGAAGAGAATTTTATGCAGCTTTAATATAAATTTATTAAAAATTAAAATAAAAATCTATATATATTTAATTTCTATAATTTCGCTTAAGAAACATAATAAAGTCTGGTCGCATTAAATAGAAACGTATTGTTTGCACTAAAGATTTTATTTGCAGACATTTAAATATTGAATGTATACGCCTAAACAAAAAGAAAATTTGAATGTGGGCCAAAGGTATACGGACAGAAATATCTGAAAATTTACAATTTCCGAATATCCGACTCAGGTATATATTATATACATAGATATACTAAATATGGACTGCTAGTCAAATGCCATTTTCATATACTTCTGCGAGAAAATATGTTCCAAAGCAGCACAGGCGCTACTGTTTTACAGCGGATTAGCAAAGAAGCACATGCCGGCGTCAAGTTTAAATTTCCATTGTAACGTAAAAGCGACATTTTTCCAAAAAGAAAGGTCGTTTCCATAAAAACATGTAAACAAAAGAGCGTCATCTATTCAAAAGATGCAAAGCTACAAAGAGTGATTTCAAATTAATTTGGAATGTTTATTATTTTGAAAAAGAAAACGAAAATAACAATTCCCAAATTCCTAAAGGTAAATGGGTGCTCTCGTGGCGGTAGCCACAGCAACACATAGACCATCAGTTGGGTCCATTGTGTCCAGTTTACGGGAACCATCCAGTGCAACCTGTTGAAAGACAAGAAATAAACCGCTTTTCATTTTGGAGCCACATAAATTTAGTATGATTCTCATGGGTTCTTAAAGGTGCGTTGTAACCTGATCCTCTAGTACGTTCTACGAGTAGCCAATGATATGAAGTCTGTTTATCTACTAGAACCACCCAGATTTGCGTATGAACCTCAGGAGAACTTTGAGGTCAAAATTCTTCAAATCATCTAGGTAATCGAAGAAGTAACTGTTGAGAATCCTTTGTCTGCTGTTTTTAAGGGCTGGGCATTCGAAATGTATATGGCGAACAGATTCTATTTCTTCAACGTGCCTACAGCTTCTGCAAAAAACATTAAGCAGTATCCCCAGCCGTTCCGCATGTACGCCTATCGCACAGTGTCCAAATTTTATATTTTCGGTGTCGTAGAGCATTGCTTTTCCGTGGATCGAACTTGAGACTCTCTTGAAATTTGTACAGTAATTTAATTTTAAGCGGCTTTGATATGAAATAAAATATTATTATTATAATTATAATGGACATCTGCTTATGGGGCAGACCACACAGCATATGGAAACACAAAGCGAAACAAAAAAAACATGATAGCTTGATGGATGTTTTTGAAAATTAAACACTTTTTTCAAAAACCCCCAAATTTTTTTCTGATTGGATTCATCGCACTCATACTTTATACTCTCACATTTCCAATACCATCTAATGCGTGGGAAGGTGGTGGGAAACACCTAAAACTTTGAAGCACTTATATCAGCGTAATGTACACGAGTGACCAAACTTCCAGAGCAATCATTGCAAAATACAAAGTTTCCAGAAATATTCTGTTAAACATTTTTCTAAAAAAAAAATGTCTTTAAGTCTTCGAAAACGCTAGGTGCTGACCTATCCCATAGTGTTGTTCTTTGTGTTCTATTTATAGGTACTTGCATATATTCTGTTAAAAATTTAATATAACTATGAGACACTGTGGTAACTCATATCAACTTTAAAATTTTGTCTCGTTTTAGGACAAAGCTCAGACGTTTTCTTAGAATATTGTCAAAAGCTTTTAGAAAAATTTCGATATCCATGGGAAATGATGCCACTAATGTATGTGATACTTAAGGACGCCAAAGCTGATATTGAAGAGGCTTCCAGACGTATTGACGAAGGTAGGTTCATCGGAATTCGTATATTATTTTAAAATAAATAAACACAAATTCTTATATCAACGTATATGATATATAAATTTGTGATACATAATTTCGTCCATTTAATAGGACAACTCGTCGTTAACAACTACTCCCGTCAACATAATTTAAATATTTATGATGGGGGAGAATTACGTGGCACAACACGGCAATGTGGATGATAATATTTGTAAAATACCTGTGTTTAAAAATGTTTTCATAAACAATGTCGAAAACATTTCTTTCATTGAGCTTGATTTTTAATTTATGATTAATATTATATGAAAGCCTTAAAACATTTCCTTTTTAATAACGTTAGACGATTTTATTCGGGTGTAGCATTACTCCGTGAAGTCATTCTCATTCTCTTAGATCTACTTGAAAGATACGGCTTTTTTTCATTTAATTTAAAACTATTAAAGTAAATCAGCTAAGGAATACGTTTATCTGTGCTTAACATCATATAAATTAGTTTCACCATTACAAGCAACCTAAGCAGACAACTTTGGAGGAAAAAATTATGCAACAACAATTATGCCCTCATGCAACAGTCTCTGCCTCTCAACAGGCAACTTTATCTTCAAACAACAGAATCTTCAATCAACAAAACCAAAACCAAAACTAAATCACATACACCAATCAACACAAATGGTCTACAAGTCGGCCCACCTGATGATTCTTCAATCAACATTCAACAACTAACAACTAATTTAATATCTAATTTGTACCTATCTAGTTCTGATTTACATGGTTAGTGTGCTAAAGTTTGGGATTATTGTTTACATGCAAAATTAAACGTTTTATTCTTTATTGGCCTTAGTACATTTATAACAGTCTAGTACCCAGGACTTAAAGACTTAACTAGTAATTCATTTTATTTATAAGTCTACATATAATTTGAATTAGTATTATTAAGTGTGGTAAGTAAATTTAATCATATTATCATATAATACGTTTTTGGACTAATTTATAATGGAATGGTATTTTATATGAATGAGTATTGAGTTTGTATAGTAACATGGAAAATTCGTCTCAATGATGTCTCCGAAATGTTCAATTGTTGAGAACGACGGTGAATTGATGTTGATGGCGCTTCACGCACACTTTCTGCCACACCAGCAATTTTCTCGGGTGTTCGCACTGTTTTTGGCTTTTCACGCTTTGGTTTATCGATGAGGATGTCAGTTTCTTTCACTTTTTTCACAAAATAACGAACATACGGTGCTTCTCTTCTTCCAGACATGAGCTAAGTGTTACCATTCGCGAAATAAGCACTAGTTGAAAAAAAAAAGATGGCGGACCGTTTACACATATACAATATCAGCAAATCAGCATCTTCCGATTTATTTGTTCTGTTAGCAACAAAAACTAATAAATAATGTAATTACATCATTGTTCGATAGAATGACTTCTTGTGTAATAATATTACACTTATCTGACATATTTTTATATTTTCGTTTCTTAATGTATATATGTATCTGTTTTTTTTTTTTTTTTCAGTATAGGTATCGTAAAAGTTCCTATAAAGGTGTTAAGATTATTATGACAAAACTATCATGAACAGACTAACACTGAAAGAAAGCTTTAATCGGTCTGTCTTTGTTTAACGAGAATAGGCTGAAATTTGTTTGTCCCTATATGTTTTCTACAAAGTAACTACCTATACAAACTTTCGACAATTTTGGGGAGCGACATCACAGAAGCTCAGTTCATCGATGATATGATTCTAATCCTAATTTGAAAAAAAAAAAAAAAAAATTAAATTGTGTATATGGCTTAGAATGTGTTTAGCGTTTGCTTACAAACTTCTCTCAACTTTTTCAATCGTCGTACTCTTACAGGCACTGTTGCTCTGGGCAGCATTCGACTACACTCCATGTTGAGTCATGGCTGGTCAATTCGTAATTAACGCCATGTCAACGTTCATATAGGACCGTAGTATATGTAATCCCTCCCAACAATATATAAAGCTATTGCACACACCGACCATTCATTTCCGTAAAGACAGTGGTTGTCAGCGCGAAATCACATTGTCACTAAATTTTAAAGTAAATCGGTTGTGGGATCAAATGACTTTTAAATGTATGTAATTTAAAATGTATAATGTAAATACTTCTTCTTTAAAAGGAATAGATTCCGCTGCTTCTCATTACTTTCTGCTAAATTGAATATAGATTGCGCTCTATCTATATTACGAAATTTATGTAGCCATCACATCAACTACAACTTAAAGTCACAGCTAGCAGAAGTTGACTTTAAATTTGTTGCATTTCTATGAATTGCCAGGTTTAAAGTCGAATCCTGTTTTTTCCATTTCTAAGGGCCATAGTATATTTTCAAGCGTAGGCAAATTCCCGTGAGCACTTATCCCCTTGGAAAATAATCTTATAGAGTGCCGCCGTGCACACTTTAGTAGGTATATTTTTCTAGACCTTTAAATGAACGACAGCTCGTATACCTGAATTGTCTTATTATTCATTCATTCAAGCAATGAACTGGAATCTCTAGACCGCCCTGATCTTCGCAAGTAAATCCACTTGGATCATCTCTGTGCTTCACAACTTGAAGAAAAAAAGCTAATAATGTAACCTCTTACAGATATACTTTGAAAATAAAGTTACTTACTTGTAAGAAGAACGTTTTCAGCATAACTTTCTCTTGTTTGTAGATTTTTTAAACATTGTTCTTGAAAATTTTTTATCCAAATCATTCCCTAAGTACTCCATTGCGGAGGACCATCTAACTAACTCTAAATTCTTAACGAAGCGACAAAATAATATGTCTGGGTTCAAAAGTAATAATATATTTAATTTAAAATCGAATCGCTTTGGTTCAGTATTGAAGTTGATGGCTTTAATAAGTTCATAGCAGAGTAGATGTTATATTTCAGGTCAACTGGAATTATAATTAGTTCTGATTTAATTATGATTTTACTGGCTAGATTGTAGAACAAAATTTCTGTATTTTCATGACTAATGACTTCGAAACAAACATTGATATGCATTTATACTAACCTATTTGCATGAATACATGTAACAAAGTTAAGCGATTATTTAGTATGAGATATGGAAAAAGAATACCATCTGAATCCAATTTAAACTAAGTCAACTATTTACTATACCTTAGTATTGGACGTGAACGTTTATTAATAGTAACATACCTACACTACAGAATCACTGGAATCACTTGAACATACTTGGTGTTTTCCCGTAAATGTTACGCTTAGCACTCGCTACGTGGTTGTGTGGTCCAATACAGGCACACCATCTTGTTGCTGAACGGTAAATTAATTTTGAACACAATAATTAAATCACTTATCATCACTGTAGCGGTTCTTAAATGAGAAATCATTAGCATCCGAATTGACTTAACATATCCTCTTTGAATCCGTACATGTTTTGGAATCTTTAAATACATTAATAACTCGAAAACGGCGATTGTGTACTTTGTTGGAGGAAAGCGAGGAACAACAAAATTTCTTGTTAGAAAATGTCATAAATGATGATGCGTTTCTTAGGTATTTATTTTTGTTCACTAATGATTGCAGATATATTGTAAAGAATAACACTTTTTTTGTCTTTTAAATTCATTTTAATTTTATTATTCATTAACATCCTTTTTATTATCTAACAATATCTTTTAAAGTATATGTCCATTCTATATGTCTATGATTTACTTTGTTTTTTAACTGTCAACAAACTTGCAAAATTTTGTTTACTCTATTATGTTGGTTTTGTTTAGAAAGGACTTAAAAACTACCTAGGCTACTTAACCTAAATTACCTATAATCGGGATGATAATCAGTCTCTCCGATTGGTCAACATCCCGATTGTATCTATGAGCGCCTGGAAGCCGCAAACAAAGTGTACACGCGCCGCCGCGACTCGAGCGAGGCTATAGAGGGCGGTCAAGCTAAGTTAAACCTAAACTACAAAAGATCTTATCAATCCTCACAACTTCATTAAGCTGACAAAATTCGGTGAATTGGTGACCGAGATATCTGAAAATTTGGAAAAAAGGGACTGGTGAAAAAAAGCGCCATGTGTAAAACTGTGTAATTTGGAATTATCTCACGATATTTAAGAAAACTATCATTGGTTCGCTTAACACCTCTGTATGGCGCTATGATGAATTGTTGTGGTGTAATAGGAATTCAATTTTGAAACGTATTAATTTGGAAATAACAGTTTTAGAAAAATGTCCGAAGTGCATTTTCTAGCTAAAAAAAAGGGATAATAAGCCCCTGCGATAAGGTAATTATCACTGGCCTCAACGTGCCTTCGGATGACCTTTATTGGGACATTTTGTAATTTGTTGTATTTTTCCCGAGAAGCGAACCTGGGACCTCTCGTTTAGTAGTCCAACACATTAACCACAAAGTCACTGCGCCTCAATCCTCTTTAATGAACCAAAAATTTAAAAAAATTTAAAACGTTTGTGTAACTTTGTGTAAGGTCTGAGTGGCACTAGTGCTGCAAATTTAATTTGCTTATCGAAATGCGATTAAAAAGAGTTGATTTCGGCTGCAAAGCAGTTTTTATTTCTTTAGTATTATTTTAAAACTACTGAAAGCAACTCATTTGTCAGTTGCTTTTTTCTTTTACGAGGCGATATTCGGCCTTACCAATGAAATGGCTATGATTTTCTCAGATTTGTATTCTTTACCCGCTAGTGCTTCATTTTGGATTGGTTGTCATTCTAATAAATTGTGTTCCGTTTACGGAATAATTTGAAAGGGATTTATTACGATACAAAAATGCGCCCATAAAACAATCGTGAATTAGAAAAAAATTTAAAGCGTACTATAAAAAGTACCGAAAATTGTGTCCGATCGAACGATAGGTCATTACTGATTTGCATATGATATTTGAAAGATCAGCGGATATTTTGTGCATTTCCTATTTTATGTTTTTTTTTTTGCTTATAATAAGTCTCAAAAAGCCTTTGAAAGACAATTTTTGGGCAAATTTACGTATTACTTTTTTTTAGAATAAAATACTCGCTGTGAAAGAAACCACTGATCTTGTTTTTCCCGAAAAGAAATTATGAAATTTGAATTCTGCGATGACAACAAACGTAATAGATTCTAAGAGAGTTGTGGGACTAGGAAATGTGGAGGTCTTATTGTTTATTGCCTTATTGGTATTGGTACCATTTCACAAATGCTGTACATGTTTACTAAAGCTGGCAGTCAACTAATTGTCGACATTAGTGCTTTATTATAAGTAAGGCCGGTTGTGTATTGAGCATGTTAAAACACATGAAATAAATACATGAAGACGAGAACTGGCACTCAAAAACTATAAACAGCAATATTGACAAGCTTTTATTTTTGCGTTAGAATGCTGTCTTATCTTAGATACACCCCAAGTTCGCGGTAATACATACACCGCAGCTCTCCATCGTCCCGCAATCAAATTATTATCCAACAACGGTTGTTAAAACTCGCGGCAATGCAGGATAAACTTTTATGGGGTGTTTAATGTCACACGATTTCTAATGAAAGGATAAGCTCTTTCTGAAAATAATTGTCGACGAAAGGAGTTGTAGGTGGGTATTAAATAGAACAAAACCTCTAACATGCTGCATCTATAAAAATTTAGTGCCTAATGGATTGATATATACGTACTAATCCACACGCTGAACGGAAAGATTGAATTCACGCATAAATAAATCATTTAATATAATGTTGGCAAACGATGGTATGTATATTGAGATTCAGAACTGAAGTTAATTGCATGGATTATTTTGATTTTTTTTTCTCTGGCAGCTTGGTTAGCATATTCAATAGGTTGCACTTGACTGTGCTGCTGTGAAAAAATGCACTTACGTGCGACGCTCTTCTGGACGTGTTCAGAATTAAAACAGCAATGTTACTGATTGAATTGATTAGCTTAGATTGTCCTTTTCCGAAACATGTTTGCGATTTCTTCAGATACTTATTTCGATACACTGATTATTACGCGATTGAGAGTTTGTCATATCAATTGAGTTATTTTTTTATGTAGTTATGTATGTATGAGATGTTATCAACCAGACTACGCATGGTGCTTTAGTTTGCTACTACAGTCTTTCCTTTTTACTCAAATTAAGACCTGACGTTAGCAATAACAGATGAATGTGTAATTATATAAGTTTTCCAATGTAAAGTTGCATGAATGCTTTCTTAACTACATACAAGTAATAATGTTGTTGATATGACGCAATATCGCTATTGCTAGATTGGGGCAAATGGCGGTGCAGCTTTTTACTTTAGTTTATAATTTTGGAATTAACGTTAGACGGTGGTCATTGAGGTGCATATTTCGGTTCGTATTTGATACGTTCCCATAACTTACATACGAGTAACACCAAATAATATTTGCAATTTCCTATTATTTGACCCGATATGCTTACCAATCTACATTTACAGGGTGGGCCAAATACAAGTTTAAAAATGCAATAAAATGAAAAAGAAAAATGTTTTTTCCATGTATTATGGCCTTAAGTAAGAGCAAACATTACCAACAACGTCGTTCAAGGGGCTGCCTCGGCTGGCTTCGCAGTAGCGCATTCTGTCACTCATATTTTCCAAAACCTTGTTGATGGCTTCGGGCTCACGGGTTGCTTGGATGATATAGGCCTTAATTGCTTGAATCGTTTCGGGATTGTTGGCATAACATCGGTTCCTCACGGTTACTTACATTCCGGGGTGGACCTGGGCTTCAACCAACAAGCGTTTCCAACCAGCACGATCTTTGGCCAGTTTCGCACGCTTAGTTGGTTAAGGTCCCCTTCCACTTGCGTGCGCTACCTGAGTCGCGGTCTTCCTCTACTGCGCCGTCCCTCGGGTGTGGATTCGAAGATCTTCCGGGCCGGAGCATTCCCGTCCATTCGCTCTACAAGACCCAGCCACTTCAGTCGTTGGACTTCACTCTTCTGGCTAGGTCGATGTCGCCGTACAGACCGTACAGTTCGTCGTTGTATCTCCCCCTCCATTCACCTTCTATGCAGGCGGGACCGAAAATTACACGAAGAATTTTCTGCTCGAAGCAACCAAGAGTAACCTCATCCGCTTTTGATAGAGTCCATGCCTCTGCACCATAAAGTAGGACTGGGATGATAAAGGTCTTATAAAGGGTCACTTTAGTTGTTTGAGGGAGGGCTTTGCTACTCAATTGCTTTCTTAACCCAAGAAACAGCGATTGGCAAGAGTAATTCTCGTTTAATTTGGTCGACGGTAGACTTTCCTGGCCTGAAGCCACACTGAAAGGGACTAATCAGGTTGTTGACGAAAGGCTTCAAGCGTTCACAGAACACGGTACATAAGATCTTGTCCCTCACTGCTCCCCACAAAAAAAAATGGTCAAATCCCAGTTCCGAGGCGGCCAATTGACATCGCCAAGACGGCCGATTTGGGATTTTTTGCTCAAAACATCGATTGTAGCATGGGCTGTGTGGCATGGCGCGCCATTCTGCATGAACCAGAGGTCGTCCAAATCCATGTCTTTAATTTCAGTAAAAAACAGTCGTTGTCGGTGCTGCATTTTGGCCAAAACTTCTTTTCAAAAATCGCATTGCTTGGGCTAAACAGCACTCACTTTAGAAATAAGTTTTCAGTATTTCCCAACGTTGTTCAAGCGTAAAGCGATTCATTTCGGAGTTATGATACTGACTTTCTGTCAATATTTCGAGCGAGGAACAGCTGTCAGTGTCAAGATAACCTATGATTTAAAATAAACCACTAGATGGCCCACCCCTTACTTACAAGTAAAAAGAAACATATAGTTAGCGCAACATGTCCATACAGAATTTTCTGGATGAATGCAAAGGTGACAAAATTGTATGTCGCATATCTGAGCAGCTTAACTGAAAATTTTGCTCAGGATATTTGGCAGACTTTTGCTGAGGGGTGGTGAAAAAACTTTCAAATTATTTAACATTATCAAATTTCAATAAACATTAAATTGTTCACTATTTCTTTTTGGGGTATAGCAATCCGTGGTTCCATAAACTTATCTCTGCTGACTTTGCTGATGATTCTTAAAAGAGGATAATATGTACTATTTATTGCTAAATGAAATAAATATGTACATTTTCCTCTGTCGGAAGGAGAATCGTATTTTTGATATTTAGAATCGTATATTTCATATCAGCCTGGCAATGTGACGTATGTATTAAGGTTTCAGTGTTCGGTATTCGTCCGAATACTAGCCTATATTCGGAAAGACAAGAACAAAACGACGCATATCTAACTCAAAAATACATTCATAAAAAATCTACTAACGGTAAATTGTGTTGAATGGAAATAAAATTTTCAGCATAAGTTGTTAACAAACAATTGCGTGTAGAGCGTGTGCCGTATACACATTTTTCTTCCGAACATTTAGGCACCGAATATTAGAGTCAAAATGTTTACTTTTCGTTTTGCAGTATGCTGCTGTTACACAGCTACTTAATAAATTGCTTGCGAAGTTTTGACAATCACCACTCAAATTTTCATTTCATTTCATTTATAAAATGGTTATGAAAGACTTTTCAACAGCGTCTTTTGTAGGTTAGGTTATAGGTAATGGCTGCTCCTGTATTGGTTGGTACACTTCAATTAGATCATCAGTTTGGTCCATTGTGCCCAAGCAATAATTGATTATACTATCGAGAAAAAATAATCGCAAAGTTGTCGAGAATCACTTATTTATTTATTTATTTCATTTCATCTATTAGCTAAGCTATACAAGTATAAATATCAATTATTTAAATAAAAGAAAAAATCACTACTTAAGACTAAGGTTATGCCAAAAAATCAAATAAAACACTTTTGAAGCGATTACGAGAAAAATGTAAATCAAAAAATTACAAACCTCATTGAATGAAACAATAGCTCTGGATAAATATTCATTATGTCCGTAGTTAGTTATTCTTCTTTCCCTTAAAGGTCCAGCCGGGGCATAGATAAGTACTTGAGCAAATAGATATGGAGACTTAAGAGGATCGCATGTCATCTCAAAGATGAAATCCCTAATAATTGACAAGGAATTTCAAAGTCCCAGCACATTTTCCGAAAAATATATTTTGTGAAACGTCTCTGGACTTTTTCAATGCGGTCAGAGTGATTTTGTATGAAAGGTTCCATATAATAATATAAGCATATTCTAGCAGAGACCTAACTGACGCAATAAAAAGTGAAATAAGGGTATGAGGATACGAAAACTCCCTACTATTTCGTTTTATAAAACCAGAAAGTTTGTTTGCTTAAGCAATAACGAAATCATCGTGATGACAAAGGTGAACCTGGAATCAATTACAATGCCCAGATCGTTAACCTCTTCGACTCTGTTTAGTACAATATTGTCGATTTCGTATTGAAACTCAAAGAGAGAAGAGCGTCTGTTAAAAGACATTATAAAGCATTTTGGTATGTTTAACATTATACAATTGTTGACGCACCAAATAGATAAATTTTCTAGATTGCAAAAACTCATTATCAAGTGTAGTGTTTATTTTAAGTAACAGTCTTAAGTCATCCGCATACATCAAACAAAAGCAATATTTTAATACATGCAAACAGCGGACCCAAATGCTTACCCTGTGGTACTCCAGAACCACTTCCAAAATGTCGTGAAAAGTAATCACCTATTTTAACTATTTTATTGACTCCTGCAAATCAAATCAGATGCTAACCACTCAAGCATTACAGAGTGAAACCCAAAACTTTCAAGTTTTTTCAATAAGATATGATGATTGACAGAATCAACATAGTCTACTTGATAACCACCTTCAATAGCATTAATAACAAAGTGAGAGAAGCGGGTCAGAATAGTGGTAGTGGACTTCCCAGACACAAATACATGCTGCGTATCACAAAAAAAAATCCTTTATAAAAAATTACAATTTTGATTTGACGATGCTTTTGAAAATCTTTGGAAAAGCAGATAATTTTCAAATTCCTCTATAGTTTTCAATATCATTCTTAGATCCAGTTTTAAAAATTGTAATAAGAAAAGATGATTTCCATTCATCAAGAAAAATTCCAGAGGACAAGAAGGGGATTGCAAATTGCTTGAGAACACATTTTATAAATAATCGCGGGAACACAATCGGGCCCGGACTTGAATTGGGCTTGAGATTATCAAGAGCTAAGATAATGTCGTGAAGATTTAATTGAATGAGGCCTATCTATATCAATTTTTCATTCATCTGGTACCAAACAAGGGGTGTTGGGCTTTGATTACACAGCTTCAAAGAAATCGCAAAAAATGTAAGTGCTGAATCAACATCTTTGGATTCAATATTTTTATAAACCATGGATGTAGGTAGGCCAGTAGATTTACGTTTGCTATTTATGAAAGACCAGAAGCGTTTGGTGTCAGTTTTTATTTTATTTTCTATTTCGCTAACATAATTTTTTGCAACAATTTACTTAACGCAAGAAAGTCAATCGCGGTCTATATAGTGAGTCCACGAAAATGTTCCATCAATCTTTAATAATAAATAATAGAAGTTCTCTATTTTCTAACTCCGAATGAAATATTTTCTAACCTTAACATGAAGTAAGTCCTAAAATTTAGGAGTTCTTTCACAGTAAAACAATTACTAGCAGTAAAAAATGAAAAAAAAAAAAAAGTCAAAAAATGGAGGAGAATATTCTATGGCCAAACGGAAACTTCCTGGCGGATTGGAAATTTTGTGTGGTGCGTTTTGGATGCTTTAACCAATAATTTCAATAAGGTAACTTATTCGAATATAAAAATCAACTCTATTATCGGTCGAGGGGGGTCGAGGCCGACGCGCTGACGCTGCTCGTGGAGGACGGCGGCGCAGGAGTCAATTTGAATATAGTGATTTATATATTCACATGCATTTCTATTCTGGTTTGTCCTCTTGGATAAGAAGTCAAAAAAGAGTTCCACAACTATGTTCACACATACATAAAAACATAATGAATTTGGCATGTCAAACAATGATGATTGGCCATGAGGTCAACAAGAACACTAGTTACCAATTGATTTCCTAAGCGATTTTAAGTGACGATGTGTGCGACAAATTGTTAAAATTGTTATTGTTTAACGGTTTAGAAAATCAGTAGAAAATAAATGCCGTTGGAAAAACAAAAACTAACTTAAATATGATTTTAAGGAAAATGAAGTAACTCCTAACATTGATCAAATAACTCCTAACAACATTGGCGCAAAATTATAGTCGGATAAAGCCCACTTTAGAATTATTTAGTAGGTGACAATGCCCCTAACATTTTCCTAATTAAAGTCGACATAAAATCCACTTTATCGTTAAATTTGAAACCACCAAAAGTACATTTTATACCTTAGTATGTAAAGGGTTTTTCAACAGGGACGCTACAAAAGTAGAGCAAACGACGCCGAAATTCTTGCCGCTCTTTTGACATTTCTCTTCAGTAAGGTTTGCCATTTCATGATGGAAAGATATACGACCCAACAACGAGTCGAAACTATTAAAATTTACTACCGAAATTCGGAGTTAGTGGCCTCAACGTTAAGAGCGCTACGTCCAATTTATGGTCATCATAATCGTCCTAGCAGATCAACAATTGAGCGTCTAGTGGAAAAAATTGAATCCACAGGCACAGTACAAAATGTTCCCGTGACAGTGAGACAAAGAAGTGCCCGTAGTGTCGAGAATATTGCTACCGCTGAGGCTTCAGTTGTGACGTCGTTGTGGCGAATTTTGCGAAAAGATCTTGGCCTACATCCTTACAAGATTAAATTTACGCAAGAACTGAAGCCGCTTGACCACCAGAAGCATCGTATGTTCGTGAATTGGGCTGAGCAACAACTTGAAAATGATTCGGATTTTCATCGAAAAATCATGTTCAGCGATGAGGCTCATTTCTGGCTGAATGGCTTCGTCAATTAACAAAATATTCTGTATTGGTCAGGCAGCAATCCACACGTACTCCATGAGTCATCATTGCATCCCGAAAAAATTACAGTTTGGTTGCTTCTTCAAGTTCTTCTCTTTTTCGCCTCAAAAAAGAAAAATATATGTGCAAAATAGCAGTATAATCCGCCCGAAACAGTGCTGTCAATAAGCGGAATTTTTTTCGAACATCAACAATTTTCGCCCGGAACTCATGATAAGCAAAAAGTGAAACGTCATTTTTTTCGGGTGCAATATTGTTCGGGCGAAACTCACAATATTATGTTCTCAAAACTCTTTTTACAATGGTTTCAGGTCGCATGTCCCGTATTTAATTTAAAAAATAATAATGAAACAGAACATTGTATTGATAAGCCTAGGTATTGATTAGGTACTTACCAATTCACATATTAAAAATTTGCCTGTTTATTATTACGTAAGCAACAAAAATATAACATTTACGTTAACATTAACAAAAATTCGCATGTTAATATGATAATACTCGACTATTTAGTTTACACAAAACGTTTTCATATTTCCATATACACCCGAGTACCCTAAGACGTTTGGAATCCTCGTAAGAAATATTGGCAAAATCCTTCAAAAGCCTGTAAAATGGTTTTTCAAAATTAATATCTCCAGGTAAATAAAATTTGTTATTATTATGATGTTTTAAGTTTTTTAATGAAAACATTTACAGTAAATACGAAACACGATTATTATCATCTAAGTTATATTTATTTTTTTTCCTTCGTACTATAAGTTGGTGGATATGCTTCCAAGCGGCGTAACCACTCCACAACGTTTTTATATCGTGAACGTGAGTACCCTAAGACGTTTGGAATCCTCGTAAGAAATATTGGCAAAATGCTTCAAAAGCCTGTAAAATGGTTTTTCAAAATTTATATCTCCAGGTAAATAAAATTTGTTATTATTATGATGTTTTAAGTTTTTTAATGAAAACATTTACAGTAAATACGAAATAACGATTATTATCATCTAAGTTATATTTTATTTTATTTTTTCCTTCGTACTAAATATAAGTTGGTGGATATGCTTCCAAGTGGCGTAACCCCTCCACAACGTTTTTATATCGTGAACGTGACACCAACGGCTGTATCTGTTTTGTTCGAACAGTGTTTTTTTTATTATTCATATTTCTAAAAACAAGCTAGTATATAGTTACGCAATTTTTTTCGAGTTGTACTTTTTGCTGTATTGATCGTAATTTTTTGTATAAAAAGTTTTATTACAATGTAGATACGTTTTCACACAAGAACTCCTAAGGCGTTTTGGATCATAGAAAGAAATGTTGGCAAAATCCTTCATAAACTAATATCTACTGGTAAATGTGTTATTTTTGTTTCTTATAGAAATTAAAATGCTGCAAAAGTCGGGTAGTCTCCAGGACTCCTTTATTTGCATTATTTCTGAATATATACCCGCTCCCGTACCTATCTCTATCTTGGATCCGTCGGTGTAAATAGCGATTTCATGGTCGCTTAATATTTTGTACGTTCCCCATTCATCTCTGCTTGGGAAGGGAGTTTGAATCTTTGTGTTAAAGTCGTTGTAGGGAATGATGTAGTCTGTTGTGGCTTTGAGGCTTTCGAAACCATGTTTCATTCCTAGTTCTTCGTCATTCTGTAATACAGTAACATGTCCATGATTCCGCCCTTCCAGGAAGGACTCTCTTAGTCTGAGAGCTCCCTTTGCTGCGGTGCGCTTAATGAACATGTCAAGGGGAAGAAAACGAATGTTTAAAGGATTTTGTCGACTATGAGGATCCATCGTAGGGGGGAGAGAACTCCCCCTTGAGATGTCCCTCATCCTGTTTTCCTTCTTACAGAGCTGGGTCCCGTGACTGTGTTGATGATCCTGCTCTCGAGCATATTAATCACCAACTTCACGATGGGCTGGCTCAGTTGCACATCTTCTAGGGCGGATTTTATCGCTTCTGTTTTTACGTTGTTGAAGGCTCCCTCGATGTCGAGGAAGGCTGCCATTGTGAACTCTTTATGACGGAGTGAGTTTTCTATTTCCTTTACGAAGTTGTGTAGCTTGGCACCCATTTGGAAAGTTTATCGAGCTTCTAACATGTAGGTCGATGAGTCTCTCTAGTGTTTTTAGTAGAAACGACGAGAGACTGATCGGTCTATAGTTCTTGGCTAGGTTTCCTCGCTTTGGAGATGAAGACCACTCTTACCTCTGTGGTGGTGGGTGGTGGGGCATAATGTGGTCTAGAGAATACTGTAACATGGCTGGAATGAAACTATCCGGTCCTGCCGATTGTCTTTTTTGTCTTCCTCGATTATCTCTACTACTGTGGGCGTGTCATCCATTCCGGGATCTGTTCTGCCAGTTGGTTTTTCGGGGGTTTCTTAAGGGTTTGGATAATAATTTACCTATGTTCAGTCTGAAGAGGATCCTACTATGGTTCAGAAGGAACATAGGGGGGAAACTCTCCAGTTTCCTACGCGGAATTTGTTAGATTCTAACTAAAGTGTTAGATCTATCACTTCTTCTCTAATCCTATTACGAAATGTTGGCTCGTTACCTTTATTGCAATTTAATCTTCTAGTGCTAGTAACATATCTGCTATTAGCATACCCAATCATTTATCGAAGCTAACTATGGCAATAAGGACGACAAGTTTCGAAAGAGTGAAAAAGAGATTTTTTCATAAAGGCAAATGATAACTCCACTAAATTTCAGTGGTCATACATATGGGTGGGTACGGCAAAAGCGAGTCCAGTCGCACCCCACTTTGGTCCATATGGACCCATTGTGATGCCCTTGTTGGGGGGCTAGCCGATATTGTTGGCGATAACGTTGTTCCCTCTCGATTACTCGACCTTATCCAGCCATCCTGATGTGTTTATGAACCGGTAAAGATTAGATAAAGAGACATCTGAAAGTTCATGTATGTCATGGAAGTAATTTCTTCCGAGTGTTCTATTCCAAAACTGATAGAGACTTGGGCATTGACAGAGGAAGTGATGTGTGTCCTCATTTACCTCCTCGTCTCGCAACCCCTGCATGTATCGTCATTCTTGAGTTTCATTTTTATTGTGTGGTATCTTAGGAAGTTGTGACCCGTTAGGGCCCCTACCAGTTTATACATCGACGTTCTATCAAACCGGGTTTTGTTTTCCACTCTCTCACTCTAAGATTACAGAGTGGTGGTTTGATTGATCAGATCAGATGTCTCTTTATCTAGCCCGGTCTTGATCCATAGCAGAACCATTTCTTGCCAGTTCATCAGCCATCTCATTGCGGGTTTTGTGCCTGTGTCCAGGGAGCCAGCAGACACGCGTGATGTGCTGCGAGCTGAGAACCTTGAGCTCTTCGCGGCAGCGGCGAACCACCTTCGATTTTATTTCAATAGCAGATACTACTTCTATAGCCGCCTGGCTGTGAATAAATATGGTAATATCATTGTTCCTTATGACTTTGTGGAATCAAATGGTACCCATCCAACAAACTAAGTTCATCCACTGTCGTAGTGGATCCTTGAATTATAAAAGCCGCCCATTTGTTAAAATTGAATAATATGAATTTTTTAATTGATACAGGAGCTGATTTGTATACTGTATACCGCTACACAAATTTGAATTAAGAACTAGCAAATAAAATCACAATTTTTGTTTGGCAGCAGCGAATGGAACACGCATATTCCCACCTATAGAAGCAAATTACTAGAGTTGTATTAAGGCTTGTGTCGCAATTTAAAATATAATTTTACGGTGGCAAAGGTCAATAGACCAATCATAGGTGCAGATTTTCTGTCTAGGTTTGGAAGACCTAAAAAGATAGAAAATCCTAGACAAAATCATTTCATTATCTATTGAAGCATGATGTAGTGCGAAGTACAATACTCCAATTGCATATGCTGGGGATAATGAATATACTGAACTTCTGCTCCGTCTTTCGATACAACTGCCCAACATTCTGTTGTCCACCACATATCAACCAAGGGACAATTGCCTTGTTGTATGCCACGACATGTTGACCCAACCAAACATTGCTCAGCAAAGCTTGAATTTGATCACATGGTTGAGTTGAATATAGGTGTGCCGTCCATCATCCTCCCCAGTTTCTTCTCCACTACATTTGGTACCGAAAAAGGATAGTGGGGACTGGAGACCTTGGGGTGATTTTAGGCGTCTCAATGACGTCACTATTCCTGATCGGTCTCCGGTACCACATATACAGGACTGTACCATGCGGTTTGTAGGATGTGAAGTATTTTCAAAAAAAATTGATTTGTTCAGAGCATACTCGTATCATCAAATCCCAATAGCAGAGGAATATATCTATAAAACCATAATAACCCCGTTCCCTCGCATGGGTTTTGGTCTTCGTAATGCGAGCCAAACCTTTCAGAGGTTTATGAACGAGGTTATGTGCGGTTAAGATTTCGTTTTGGTCTATACAGATAACATATTGATTGCCAGTCGCAATGAAGAAGAACACAAGGAACACTTGCAATTAACATTTGAGAAGTTATCGAAGTTTGGCCTAACAATTAAGTTATCAAAGTGTTTTGGTAGTAAGATACTCGAATTTTTAGGATACAATATTTCCAAGGATGGCGTTCTTCGTTCAGAAAGCAGGGTTAGTGCCATTTTCGGACTAAGCCAACCCACTTCAATCAAAATGATTCAAAGATTTATCTGCATGGTAAATTATTACCATCGATTTTTGCCAAATCGTTCTGAGCTTCTGGCTCCTATATATATTAATTTATCTTCCCTACAGAAGCTTTCCAAATCCAAGCTAACTTTCACCTGACCAAGTGATTGCTAAACTAATTTATAAAAAAATAAATCAGATTTTAGCAAATGCCATCTTATTAGTAGGACACCTCAAGGATGATGTACCTTTCTCCAACAATATTTCAACAAATGTTGGCAACCCCTTGCATTTTTGTCTATTTATATGGCAATGAAGCATTTTAGGCTTTTTGTTGAGGGGCGATATCGCGTGGTGTATGATTTGGGAGAAAAGCTGTATATCGTGTCCAAAATCCAAAGTTCAAAGACACACCCGAACAGAATTTCAATAAATCGATGTCCCTAGCGGTAGATTTGAGCAGCTTCACAAAGATGTAGTTGAACCTCTTCCGCTTTCTTCCGTTTTTCATTACATACTTACAACAGTAGATCGATTTTCGCGGTGGCCTGAAGCTTATCCAATGACAACAGACACAATAGCTAAAACTTTTGTTTCCCAATATATTTCGTTTTGGTGTACCATCTGTTCTAACAACAGATCGCGGTAAAAGTTTACCTCCAAATTGTTTAACAACATTACCAAACTATTAGGTGTCCATCACATCCAAACTACTGCGCATCAGCCACAAGCCAATGGGCTTGTAGAGCATTGCCATAGGCACTTAAAAACTTCGTTAATGGCTAGGTGTAATACGTCCAACTAGAGTGATAAGCTCGCTTTTGTTCTACTTGGAATACGTGTGGCACATAAAGAAGTTTTGAATTGTTCACGTGCGAATTCTTGGAGAAACTTTCACGGGCACTTCCAATACAGAAACGGATTCATTTAGTTTAGTGAATCGTCTTCGTGAATTCATGCGATATATACAAACTAGTGAACCTAGCATGAGAAAACAGACGGACATTTGCATCCCATAATCCTTAGACAAATGTACTCACGTTTTTGTTAGAGTGGATAGTGTCAAACCTCCCCTCCATCAGCAATATAATGGTCCCTTTTTAGTTATTAAAATGCTACGTTAATAGATCGATTGAAACCTGCATTTGGAATTCTTAGCAACGATTTCACTATTAAAAGCATGTCAAGTTTAAATAAAATAATGTTTCTTTTAGTGGAAAGGGGGTGACATCCTGCACTCGCGAAAAAAAGAATCATTTTGCACACATACATAGCATACTTACACATCATACATAGTATTCCATAAGAGAAGTGATCTCAAGCAATAAAGATCAAAATCGAAAAACCTGTTTTTACCACTTAGTTTCGTACTGTCTTTATCTCGTCTACGTGCTGTTGACAAATCGCAACTCATAAGCAAAAGCAGCATATCCCATTGTGAGAGTTTATCCCTTACCCGTGCTACCCTATTCTTTTTTTGCTGTCATTAATTAATTGCAATGATTGTCACTAAGCACTTCACAAAATATAATAGTCCAAATGAGAGTGCAGACATTTTATATGAATATACCATGATTTCTTCCGTGTGGGTGCAGTGTTTTGTTCATTAATAACGGCATTCGGATATCGTTACGGTTGTAAATGTTTTAACTCCGAAAAGTAAAACAACTCACAATCGTTTTTACTTTTTCAGAAATTGCTCCTTTTTCTGTCAAATCCTAACTTGGAACTCGCCGCTTGTGCCTAAGAAATTAAATTAACATAAACCAAGAATTGAATCGCTAGGCTGTCGAAAAGTGTTTTGAAAAAAGACCCAAATAATTACCGCGTACCTAATGCTTTCGACAAAAACGCCAAAATTTAAAAAAAAAATTTTGCTGAATGCCAAATTTTTATTTTTTTCGCCAAATTTTTGGAAAAATAGCCAAAAAATGAAAATTTAAAATTTGGGTTGGAAATAAGATTAGAAAATATTGCTTTCTTTCTGGCCTAATTTCCAAATTATTAATTTGATTTAAACTAATTATTTGATAAATAAAACCTTTCATTTTATCACGTGCTAAAACAATGTACAGGGTGGGCCAAAAGAAGTCATCCGATGTTGTTTGGCTCTAATTTTTTTTTAAATCGGGCTATCTTGCGGGCCATTGCAAATCGCCAAAACGAGAGATGAGGCGACTCGGGAACGCCACCTTCAGAATGTCCGTTGTGGCTCGCGCAGTGTGAGCCGTAGCTCTGTCCTGTTGGAACCACATGTCCTCCAGTCCTAATTCGTCCAATTGCGGCAGAAAAAACTCAGTTAACATGGCCCTATAGCGCGCAGCGTCCACTGTTGTCGTTTGACCAGCGGCGTTCTCGAAAAAAAATTGCCCGATTACTTCTCCAGCGTGAACAGCGCACCATGTAGTGACTTTGAGCGGGTGTAATGGCTCCTCGTGCATTACTCGTGGATTTTCGGTGCCCCAGAACCGATAGTTTTGCTTGTTCACGTATCCGCTGAGGTGGAAATCAGCCTCATCGCTCATTATGATTTTGGTCGAAAAATCGTCCACTTCGTTTATTCCGCGTTCTTGGGGAGTATATCGATCCATGGCTTGTTCATTTGTATCTGTCTAGTCCACAAATGTCAAAACAGATTTGACATTGGCGGCCATTTGCAAAAATAAGAGCATCTTCCAATGGGGTGATCTCTTTTGGCCAACCTTAGTAGTAGTTATTTATATAATGAGTCATAGAATGCAACTTTCTGGCCCGTTTTTCTTTATGATTAAAAAAAATACCAAAAAATTGTTTTTATATTTCTTCCAAAACATTTATTTTTGCGTTTTGTCAGTTTTCTTAAAAAATGTACCAAAGGAGTTTTGAAAAATATGACATATTTCGAGGCTTTTGTGTCAAAATATTTGGGCTATATTTCCTAGGAAAATATGCCAGAACTTCGTTTAGATGTATTTTTCATTTGATAGTGAAGACAGGTGAACCATGCATCAAATAGAGTAAGTTTGCAGTCGCAAAACACGTAATTTGTACTCACAATATTTTTATTAGGTATTCATGTCTTTCAGTTTAACTGCGAGAAAAAAAATTGAATTTATTTGATTTACTTATTTTGTAGTATCGCGATGTGATTTTAATTTTATTATCATTTTTTTTATCTTAAATATGGTAGGTACAAATATAAAGTACCTTTTCCCCGTAAGTTATTATTTTTTCCTTTCGTTCTTATTAAGTCTGTGGCGACTAATATAAACTTTTTAGTATCATTTCTTTAAAACTTCCACTAACCACTAAAGTTATAATCACTACCAAATTGAGCGTACACTATATCATCGCATATCTTTAAGTGACACACTTATGTATATACAGGGTCCTCCAAATAACTTCTTTTTTTTTTAAAATGCTATAAAAAAAAAACTACTGAATATTTTCTCAAATTTCTTTTTTTATTTGAAAGTACAAGCCATTGGTGAAATACAGCTGCACACAATCGATAATGTGCTTAAAAATTGGACCAATCGTGTAGGCTACTGCATGGCCAGCCGAGGCAGCCGTTCGAATGAAATTATATTCCATTATTAACCGGAAGGATTGTTCTTTCAAATAAAAAAAGAAATTTGAGAAAATATTCAGTAGTTTTTTTTAAGAGCATTTTCAAAAAAAAAGTTATTTGGCGGACCTTTTACTTAATATGTCAGCGGTTTCTTAACCACTTTCAACATAGATTTACCAGAGTCGCATTTATGTTCATATCGATCGGTCACCTCGTCTCCCGCTAAATTCAAAACCTTAATTTGGAGTTTATTAAGTAATATAAATTAAACTGAATTATCGCTATTATTGGAAAGAACTCTTTATTTTAATTGTCCTTTTGGAATAATTAAAAATGTGTATGAGGGTATCTAGGATAAAAATATTTTGTTCAGTCATATTTTTTTATTATTCTCCTGCAAATGATTGCGTTGCGTTGTTGAATAAGCAGAATTTAAGCATTTATGTGAAAATTTGTGAAGAATTGGTGAAATTGTTGATTGTTGAAACTCGTGTTTATCGCGTTTGGGTGCATTTTGAAGCCCTATACTATTTCTTTCAAAAATAAGCGAGTTCAACAAAGCCCAAAAAAAACGCTCAAACGTCGTATTCAATCAGCATGGCATCAGCATAAACTGTGCTTCGCATCAGCATCGCAAATAAGCAGTGATGCCACATCACTACGCAAATGTTTGCACTGGGTGCCCCATAACACAGAATATGCTTTTTGTTTTCAAACTCTAAACATACGTTAATGCAAACAAGTAAAAGTTTGATTCTTTTATTTGGATGCTACATGGAGCTTTCAAAAAATCGATTGTGGATGTAGATGGGGTCTGCGAACTACAAATCCTTCAAATTTGGGTTTCAAAATTAGTTCGGGCACTCAGTTCAAAAACAGTTTTTTTTTATTAAAAGTTAAAAAGAAAACCCAACCAATTCGTCAATGGAAACTTTTAATTTGTTCTCCATTTCGAATTTTGGCATTAAACTAATTTTTGCTTTGTTTTAACAGAGCTTTTATAGATTGAGTATGACATGTAAGTCACAAAAAAGGAAAAAAGGTATTATGTCGTCATCTCTTGACCTCACTAGCGAAAACAATGTTTTTAACTGTTATATCTTGAAGAATGCTGTACAATAAAAGCGGCAGGGTATTCTGACTATGTTGCTGAGTTGGGAGTCTGTTTTGTTTTTTTCATTGTCGTTTCACTACTAATGGTCTAAATTGTTATTATGTAGATATAAAGAATACTCTATATCTATGTTGATTTATGAATACTCCTTCATTAAAATTTAGACTTCCTGGAGTGGAGCTTTATTTTTTCGAAAAGGGCAAAATATCTCCGTCATCCCTGAGAAAGTCAGAGAGGACAAACTTTGGAACTAATTTCGATGAAAAATTCTACAAGATAATATGCTGATGGTTCAAAAACCAGTGAAGGTCCGGGTTAGGTTTATCGTATGAACTCCAACGAGTCGGACCTATAGATGACTGAGACTTCCGGACACATGCTGTGTGTTCCGGGTAGGCGCTACAATCGCATACCACCAAATATGAACTTTCCAGGAATTCTGTGAATATCAGAATGCCAAGCAGTTGCTCGGAGTTGAAGAAAGCACCTCAGCAGGTGCTTTTTTAATAACTTGGACGAGGTTGGTTTCTCAAACAAAATTGAGACCATAAGTACTTAAATTGTGTAGGGAAATTGTGTATGCGCGCGGATTGCTTTAGGTTCCCTGGTATAAATGATACGGAATACATTCATAAGTATGTAAGTATTATAGTAAAAAGTTTAGGCGTACATATATGCATATATGTATATTTCCCACCAATATAGTCAACTCAAAAACGCATCATTAACTGTGACCATAACAAAAACCATTCTAAGTTCTACCTCAAATTAATCATCGCGAAGACTGTAAAAATCGATTTGGTGTTGTCAGCTCCTGTAAAACAAATATCCTATTTACAATTGACTCGAGATGAACTTCTATTGATCTGCAAAATTAGCTACTAATGGATTTGTTTGTATAGGTATACCCTTCAGAACTTCAGGCGAATTTTTCTGTCAGCAACATTTTAATACTAAGTCTAAAATTGCTTTGTGTTTAACACATTTTAATGAAATGATTGTATTTCAGCACAACGAATTATACGAGCTATGAGAACAGTACAACTGATGTATCCTTCTTCAACACAATTTTACTATAATTACTATTCGGCGGCGGCAGCGGCTTCTGGTGCCCCAACATATTTACCATATTCTGCAATACATTTCGGAGGAACTGGAATACTTTCGTCACACTTTAGTACCACAACAGTGGCGCAACCACCAACACCTGAGCCACCACCCCGGTGCCGGTCACCATCGAGTCCATTTAAACCAAAATCTAAAAATAGCATGGCAGAAGCTACCTCAACGTAGCGAAGTCCAAACGCCATAGTTTATACGTAAGTGGAAACTTTTTTTTTGTTTAATTAAATTATTCAAAACATCTTAGTTATACTCGTAGATACATAATAAGAAGTATATGCACAAGCACATACATGTACAACAATGCATAAGGCGTATATGTATAATATATTATATAATCCCTAATTTTCGTACCATGCATTTCAGCTCTAAATTCTGCAGACCATTATGCCAGCGTTTTTAATCAAATCAATGAGGGATTTTATGAGTCTGGAAGGAAACGTTTAGATAAGTTCCTTTGTTTGGGATAAATACATTTCTTGAAATTGCCAACGTCACTTCCTTACGTTACTCCCCCGAGGTGTTGTTCAGCTCAGTAAAATTTTCAATTTGTGTAAATTGATGAAAGAGTTGCAGTATAGCTACTTTTAGAATTTGTGCCAGAAACGTGCATGCAAAGAACATTTTAAATCGCAGAGTATAGAAGCATTTGTTACTGCTTTATGTCAGAATACATCGTAGTATGGAATCTTGAAAGTTCAGTTTACAAATAGCTACTGAGGGCAACGTCGAGAAGAGGTTGAAATGAGGAAGAAACGTAGACGAAACAACCAGAATGTCATAACAGCAGAGCTTTTAGATAAATGCTGGCTTCGTTTAGTTTCCGCTATAAACTCTAAATAAACTTAGAGTATGTAAAATAATTACATACATCAGAAATCCAACTGAGAAGGCAAGTGAGTAGTGTAGTAGATTCTGTCAAGATACTGTACATTACAGGTGATCGACTTTATAATTAGACCGTCAGCTAAGGGTGATGACTGATAAGGGTTAAAGCTGTCTTTGTTTCTATTGAAAGCAAAAGCAACAATTGGTTTTTATGTATCGCAGACTTTTTTGATTTCTTCTTTCGAAAAAAGTAAGCTGAACGTCGATCAACCTGATCAATTTGCGTTGAATTTTTATAAAAAGATCTTAACAAGGGACAAGAAGTGTAGATATTTGAAATTACAATAAAAGTCTAAAGCAACAGCCTCAATACATATAAATATATCTCAGAGTTATGTAATTCAATATCTGAGGTACACAACGCCGTGCAGCTACAGCCATCCATGCTTTGGTGGTTTGGTCACATTGAACGCTCGGACTCCTCTCCTCTTATCCCCGTATACGCTACGAAAAGAGACCGTCAATGGTGGTCTGATTCGAATATATATATGTATTTATGCGGATAGTTCTTGATGATTTATTGTCGACGGCCGAAACCCAAGTAGAAATTTGTGACTATTTTCCAAATTCTTTTAAATTATAGTCACAACACGGTATGGTAACTATTTGACATTTTTGTTACCAGTACGTGCCACAAAGATACAAATGTCATTTATTGTAACATTTCAAAGCACACAAAAACAGTGAGGTTGCTGTTTTATCTTCAACTTACATTACATTTTAAGCAGTGTATTGAAATTTTCTTGTTGTAGTGCAACATCGAATAAACTTTGAATTGTATTTTTACTATATGTGCTGCGCTGCTTTCCTACTTTTTAATATTTTAGTAGGACTAAAGAAAAAAATTGATAAAATTAACATCAAACGCTATCAATATATTTTAATAAATAGCACGTTGCATGAATATATAATTGAAATAATGCTGGAAATATCCGAAACCTGCTACAAAGATTTATTACACAAATTTTCTTTGGCAAACAAAACTTCTCAAATGAACTACAAATATTATATTAATTAATTTCTCCGTAACATTCCTACATAATGTAAAATTTAAATATTTTACTATATACTATTATATAATATTAACAGCATGTGGATTTCCCGAAATAGTAATTTTATGATCTAAAATTTATTCCCCACTTTGGTCAACGTTCCATCCCGCATTGGAAACACTTCGCACTTTGATAAATTAAACACACTGTAACTGTTACGGAAACATATCTAAAATGGAGGAACAGCGCTTATACTATAACCAACACGACACTTCATTCACGACATTCAAGACTAGCAGACTTTCATTAAAGAACTAAGACTTCCCCCGACCAACGGTAAGGGGTCTTAGAACAATCAAAAAGAGAGAAGTAAGAGAAACGACGACGACAATCACCAAATCGACTGGGTGTCCTGGTTTATGTGCCAGAATCACCCACTGTTGTCAAGGTGCATGTACCTTGGTCGACAAAAAGATCAACAAATCGTTCATTTTTAGTGACCCCGACGTGATTTGGTGATCACAGATCAACATCTTTCTCTTGCTCGACTCTCTATAAGTTCCGAATCACGGGACTAGACGTCATTGAACAAACTCTCGGATCATCAGGTCCTGCATCATGGATCTACAGGCGCTGCTCCAGCAAGAAACTGGATCGGAAATTGAGCGAATCATCGCCAATTTCAAAAAGGATTCAGCCTCCCGGAAGACAGTGGAGTACTTCCGAGAACGACTTCATAGATTGGAAGAACAATGGGAGGTTTTCGACGCTACGGATAGCGAAATAATAAACACTTTTCCCCAGCATCTCGATCACCCCTACTTCAAAAAGGGATATTTTGATGCCGTGAGAGAGGCATATGAAAAGCACAAGGCTCTATTCAACTTCAAAATTTAGCGCTTGCAAGCGCAGACCAAGTCCGGCCACCTAACGACTGATCCATACGTATCAGAACCTCTCAACACCAAGGGCACCACCGAAGGTGACCATGAGAGCAAGGCAGCACAGCTGAGACGGCAGCAGAAATGTGTGATGGACATGCTGCAACGCACCCTGAGTACTGTGGAGACCACACTAGTGGCATCAAAACATTTTTGGGAACTCAGCCAGACAACCAACAAACATTGGCAGCGAATTGAGGTGATCCATGTGGAGACCAGCCAGTGGCGGACTAAGGGGGGGGGGCGGTGGGGGCGGTCCGCCCCGGGTGGCAGACTAATAGGGGGTGCCATCAGTAACAGAAAAAGAACTTTGCACACTACAAAAAATAAAAACATAAATAAAACAATAAATTTGTTTCCCAAATACCTACCTATATATATGTGCGCATGAATTTCGTTACTGGCCTATTCTCTTAATATAAGTAATATGGAAATAAAATATTTATCGCCCAAGAGCAACAACCAAGCATTTACCAAGCGTCGCAGTTCTGTGTTCAGTTTTTTTTTCTTTACTGATGAGTATTTTTCTTTGTTTCGTTTTTAAATAACGGTACGCATTTTTTATGGCATATAACTCTATTCTTCTATCCGACGTAGATACACAAGTTTGTGTGTATATATCTATTATCATTAGGCCAGAGGACGGAGTATAAAACCAAGCAAGCCGCGCAATTTTATGCTCTGTTTTTCTTTTTTTTTAAGCCGGAACCAGACTTGTTACGTGTGGTGTGTTGTGGAGTGGTGTGGCGCAATCGAAACAGGAGCGATTTTGACAAAACGCGCCACACTGCAACACAACACACGAGAAAAATATGTTTCTACGCATATGAAATACATTTAAGTGATAGCGACACACCACTCCACAACACACCACACGTTACAAGTCTGGTTCCGGCTATAGTCTGTTCACTGTTGTTTGTTTTTTATACATGTGTTTTCTTTTTTCATCTCCTTTTCATCACCACCAACCCTACGCTTTTTTCTCCCATATACGTATTTATTAAACTTATTTTTGTGGAGCGAGTGCAAGACAAGAAACGGAGCATACAAAAAATATAGATTTTAATGATATAATCGAAACATTCAGTACAATAAAAGCTCGTAAGCACCTTTAAATAAAATATTTGTTCGTTTTTTTTTCTTAAATTTTTCAAGGGGTGTAAGCTTGCTTTACCGCCCCGGGTGTCACTGCCTCTTAGTCCGCCACTGAGACCAGCAATTCTCCCTCAACTAGCGAGGACACTTCCAAATACATAGAAATGGAAGACAAGGTCCAACGAATGCTAGTACGGTGCGCGGCAGAAATAGAAGATTCTAACAGACCGCAACAAACGACAACACCGAGCAATCAAGCTCCATTCAGTCTACCCAAAATGGTACTCCCGAAATTCAATGGAGATTATCTGAATTGGAGACAATTCTTCGACCTGTTCACACAAATGGTCGACAACCATCAAATTACTCATTCGTCATCTACCCCTCACTGAAGACAGTCATACCTCCGCATGGCAAATGCTTCAAGATAGGTACAACAATGTCAGAATGCTGTCGACAGCCTTCTTCAATCGCTTGCTTCAACAGCCCGCTAGTACGACGGAGTCGGCCAGTAGTATTAAGGCACTCCATGACACGACAACCGAGTGCTTGCAAGGTCTCAAGAACATTGGAGTTGACACTAGCACGTGGGACCCACTCATCGTCCATCTTTTAACAAAAAAACTTGACCGTGCCACGCACGTACTCTACTCTACCAGCATGCTCAGCCCGAAACTGCACCAAATGCTCCGGAAGGCACAACACTCTATTACACATGACCAGGCCTTCAGCGAACACCATCGAGAGAGGAACCCGACAGCAAAACAGACGAGGCACTGACAGCGGGGAGCCAACAACCTCAGCAGCAGTGGCTCCACTCACGTCAGCTACAGCAGTAGCGCCTAAAGGTAAGGGCTATGTATTTCTCAGCACGGTAATCATCAGCCTGGAGAACCGCAACGGCAACATCGTACAATGCCGCGCACTACTAGACTCTGGGTCACAGCTCAACTTTATCACCGAAAAGCTATCAGAACGGTTGAAAATTCCAGAATTTACTGAAGCAATGAGGATTCTTGGAATAGGAGAAGGAACCAAGCAGGCAAACAAGCGCGTTAATCTTGTACTGAAATCTAGAACGTCAGACTTCTCCACCAACCTAGAAGCATTTGTGTTACGACAAATAACACCAAATCAACCAACTCAAAGGATCAACACCACTGAATGGACCATACCCACCGACCTCAGCTTAGCCGACCCACACTTCGGCGAACCTGAGCCGATCGATGTCTTAATAGGAGCAGAACTATATCATCAACTCCTGGCATCGGGACAACATAACATCGGAAAAGTCTGCCACTATTCCAAAACACACGTCTTGGCTGGGTAGTTGCGGGAAAGATAGGAGGCGCCAACAGCAGTTTGCGGAATCTCCATCGAGGACGAACTAAAGCAAGACATCGAAAGGTTCTGGAAGGTGGAAGAAATTCAAGAGGCAAACGAATTTCACACAACCTAAGAAAGAAGATGCGAGGCCCACTTTGCAAAAACCGTAAACCGACTCCCAGAAGGACGATTTATGGTTCGTCTCCCATTCAAGGCAAACAAAAACGAACTAAGAACCTCATACGGGATTGCTATTCAAAGATTCACGGCCCTGGAAAAGAGATTAGCAAGACAAGGACAACTAAAGGAGCAATACACTCAGTTCATGGCCGAGTACAAACGACTAGGTCACATGCAGAAGATTGATATCAGCAAAATTCTGGGTCCGCACTACTTTCTCCCTCATCATTGTGTACTTAAGCCTGATAGTACGACCACAAAATTGCGAGTAGTTTTCGATGCTTCCGCGAAAACGTCAACCAATGTATATCTAAATGATATTTCGACAACCGGACCTACTATTCAAGAGGAACTACTGACCACGCTTCTCCAATTTCGCCTACACAGATACGTATTCACAGCAGACATCGAAAAAATGTATCGACATATACTTGTTGATCAAGTTGATCGACAATTTCAATTGATTCTGCGGAGAGTTAAACCCATTAGACGAACTGCAAACATACCAACTGAACACGGTCACATACGGTACAACATCAGCACCATATGTAGCAACCAAATGTTTACAAAGGCTGGCTGACGAAGGCTCAAGGCGGTTTCCACTAGGCGCAGAAGTTTTGAAAATACATTTTTACGTGGATGATGTCATGACTGGATCGGACAACTTAGCCACAGCCATCAACATGCAAGGGCAGTTAAACGAGTTACTGCAGACGGCCGGATTCACTCTGAGAATCCGGTGTGCGAACAACAAACACCTACTGAAAAACATACCGGCTAATGATGTTGCGCTCCAACTCGACCTCGACATCGACAACACCACCCACATCAAAACACTTGGAGAGGGATGGGTCCCAAGTACGGACCAAAACTCAGCTAAATTCGACAGGTCAGCAAGCGCACGGCGCTGTCTGATATCGCGCAGCGACTCACTTGGATTCTTAGGACTAATAATAATCACTGCTTAGATTTTTATGCAAAAACTATGGACAAGTGGTTTCGACTGGGACACTCCCCTTCCTAAAGAACTTCAAGCAGAGTGGATAAACTTCCGAGAAAATTTGAGGCACTTGCAAGATGTCAAGGTGGACCGACATATCTTCGGACACAGAATCCCTCAAACCATACAACTTCATGCATTTGCAGATGCCTCCGAAAGGGCATATGGGGCCGCAATATATTTACGAGCAATCAACAAGGACAAAACCATTACTGTTCGGCTGCTTTGCGCTAAATCTAGAGTAGCGCCATTAAAAACACTCACAATACCACGACTGGAGCTATGTGCCGCAACGCTAGCAGCAGAGCTAGCACATCGCATTACCAAGGATCTACACTTAGAAGAATGCCAGAAATATATGTGGACAGATTCAGAGATTGTACTGGGTTGGATCAACGCAACTTCGTCATCATTCCACAAAGAACCTCGTCCATTCAGAGACTAAAAAACATCCAACATTGGCGGCACGTTCGCTCTAGTGATAATCCAGCGGACATATTATCTCGTGGAATACCTGCGGACAGATAAGCAACATGTAGATTATGGTTTTACGGACCTCTTTTCCTGCATGGCAAGGAATACCTCTTGCCTCCACCATACATAAAGGGGACAGAACGCGAAACAGAAAGGAAAAACAGCCCAAGTGTGTTCCGCTGTTAACCAAAAGGCAAATGTCATCTACGACATTGACCACCATAAAGACTTTAGACGGTTGCAGCGAGTTATTGCATATGTCCAACGTTTTTACCAAAACTTGAAACCCGCAACAAAAAGGGAACTCATCAGGAGATTTGGCGCTCTCAAGCCCACAGAACTGCACAAGGCCCTCATCACCCTCATCAAAGACATGCAAATGGAGGAGTTCAAGAAGGATATTCAACACCTTCAGGAGGGCGTCTTGAAGCCTCAACTATACCATACGAAGCCAAACATCCATTACTATTGCCCTACTCACAGCAACACGAAGCAGACATTTTGGCCCATCAAGGGAAAAACAATAGCCAGATCAATAGTTCAGCAATGCGTGCGATGCACGAGAGCCAAACCCAGACTTCTCACTCAAATAATGGGCAATCTTCCAGCTCACAGAGTACAGCCCGCGCGCCCATTCATCAATGCTGGAGTTGATTTTTGTGGACCCATCAAGACTCACTACAACGTCAGAGGAAAGCATCCACAGAAAACTTACGTAGCTGTGTTCTGCTGCCTCTCCACAAAAGCGGTGCACCTCGAGCTAGTAACAGATCTATCAACCAACGGTTTTATCGCTGCAATGAAGAGATTCATTGGAAGGCGAGGCATTTGCCAACGCCTGTATTGCGACAACGCGACAAACTTCGTGGGTGCAAACAACCAACTTCAAGACCTATCCAAGCACATACATTCACAAGCGGCGCAGGAGCAAATTCAAACCGTGTATGCAGCAAAAGGCATTGAATTTCATTTTATACCTCCGAGAGCACCACATTTTGGAGGTCCCTTTTGGAGGCTGCGGTAAAATCGGCGAAATATCTATCCTATCTATCCTCACTGACGTACGAAGAACTTGAAACCGTCATCATTGAAATCGAGGCAGTCCTTAACTCAAGACCACTCACTCCAATGTCAACCGACCCCAACGACCTAATGGCACTCACACCAGGTCATTTCATCATAGGCGAGCCACTCACCAATTCGATTGACCCTACAATCGAAGCTCTCAAGGAAGGTCTGCCTGCCAAATTAAGGATCATCTCTAACATAAAGCAAGAATTCTGGAATCGATGGCAAAGAGAATATCTTAACGAGTTACAGCAGAGACACAAGTGGCAGCGAAAATGTGAAAACCTACCCTCGGGAAGGCCACTTGGAAGAGTCATCCAGACCTTTCCAGGGCAGATGGAGTTGTTAGAGTTGCTGAGATTCAGACAGCCACCAGCGTACCACGAAGACCAGTACATCGGTTAGCACACCTGCAATTGAAACAAAAGAACAAGGGGTTAACAACGAGCATCCCTACAACCAGATCAAGATCTTGAAGAAGGCGAAATCAACTCAGATGACGACATAAGTTCTCCACCAAAAAAAAAGAAAATTAAATCCATTTCGTGTATCCACACCGGCCTTTCTCATATGTCTTTTGTTGGTGCATATGGTCATGAGTGCCCAGGTCAACGTAGATCCATTTAAATCAAATCCGGGAATCCACTTCATCTCGGATCAATGGGACATGGTCATCTACTATGAGTTAAACTCATACCGGAGGGAATTAAAATGGCTCAACATGGGTAACAAAAAACGAAGGGAGACTTGTCAAGACATGATACAAGCCGACTCCTGTTTTGTTCATCCGCTACACCTTCAACACCTTCTACAAGAACTCAACGATAATGATGACCTGCTCAAACAAGGTGGCTCCCATGTTAAACGCGGGGCGATTAATATAGTCGGGAACTTATTTGGAGTATTAGACTCTAACTATGCCCAGCATATATTACACGTCATATCATCGATTCATGAGAACGAAGATCACCTGCTACACCTGATCAAAAATCAAACATCGCTAATAAACTCGACGGCAAACATTATCCGCATTGACGAAGGACGGATGGAAAGGCAATTTCAATCACTAGAAACCGAAATCAACACCATAATCAATCAAATCAACCAGACAAATAGTCAACGTTATCAGATGCAACTTTCACAATTGATGCTCTCCCAGTGTGTTCAACTATTCTTCAGTATCACCAACCTTCAAAAAATGCAATCCCTACTGCTAGATCTAGTCACGGATATTCATCACGGGAAAATAAGTGCAGCCTTAATCCACCCGAACCAGTTACAGCAGGAGATGACAACACTCCAGAGGGAGACACCCATCAGTTCATCGTTAGTTACTGCGCCATCATCTGCATCATACTCACCCTCGGGTACCTCATCGTCACCAGGATACGCCGCCACAGATTTCAATCAAAAATTCCTCCAGTACCAGCTCCTCGGACTCAACACGAAGAACCCTTCACCGTTCACATTTGAACAGTAGGTCCAGACGGTCATCACCCCGCACACATAGTTATAAGAATTTAATTTTGTACCAACATTTATTGACCCATTTTTTGTTTTCCTTCTATCAGCACATACCCAGCATTGTTATCCATCTTTTTCCAATAACGCCTATTCTGGCTGACAATGCACTTTTGTTCATTCACCTTTTCCATCAATTCCTCATAACCTGCTGACAATGCATTCTTGTTCCATTAAGTGTTTCCATCATGCAATGTCAGCACCATAGCCCAATATACGTTAATTACCGTTTATGTTTAGATAAGCAATATGTTTAGTATGTAAGCAATCGATTAATAAAGACACGACAGTTGATTCACGACATTCAAGACAAGCAGACTTTCATTTAAAGAACTAAGACTTCCCCCGACCAACGGTAAGGGGTCTTAGAACAATCAACAAGAGAGAAGTAAGAGAAACGACGACGACGATCACCAAATCGGCTGGGTGTTCTGGTTTATGTGCTAGAATCACCCACTGTTGTCAAGCATTGACAAAACGATCAACAAATCGTTCAATGATGTTGAAAAAATGTCATGAGAGCGCATCAACTTGTCTAATTCCTTTTTTGATATCAAAGATCTCGATCAGATTGTTTTGGACCAGCGGGCGTTCTCCATCGTTATTGTGCGCAGCCCAACGAGTTTGAATAGAATGTTAAAACTATATAAATCGCATTCATAGGGCCTAATCAGTTCGTTGGCGAATGGGCCTAGTTGGTCCAGCTAGAAGGTCTCCGGATCGGACAAACGTTGCTGAGGTTCCATTCATGCTCTCCACCAAGCAGCCAACTGCTTCCTAAAAGATTTCCACCGGAAGTTTGTACATTCTACCTGACAGCGGAACTTCGGTCGTTTTCAATGTTTACCAGTCTGTATTGTTTTTTTTTTTTTTTTCACATTTTCAACTCCGAGTGTAATACTACACTATTAGCATGCCCGGCTCGTCTTTGCTGGTATATGTTCGGGTCTTGTTGCCTCGACACGTTCATCATGCCTCTTAGTAGAACTTCCGTACATTGGTAAGCATTTTGTGAGTATATACTTTTACGTATCTATCTTGCATTTATTAGGTTTATTGAGGCTATCTATCAAAAGGTATTCCGCACAACCACATCGCAAAGGAAAAGCCTTAGGATGCTTCGGTCAAGATAGCGGGATCCATGTCATTTTTTAGAAGTCCACAATCGTATCAGGATTCATGAATAAAACTTGCATGAAATAATACAGCTAATTGAAATGCTTAATCTTAACGCTCAATCTTACGAAACTCATCATCAAAATAAAAATCGGTGTCCATTTTCTATGTAGATTTATATATGGACGTACATAAGTAGTCGTACATGAATAACCGCATTAAACTAAAGCAGTCTGTATATTAATAGTCAATCTCTTTACAAAACAAGCACTATTTTAGAATGCAATAAGAAAACGTTCCTCTGTTTGAATATAGGTGTAGATACGTTTAGTTTTCATCCAATACTTAAGAATGGATCTTTCCACTTGGGTGCAGTTAACTGTTCAGGTCCTGCAAATAACTCGTGTCGTAAAGCTCAATAAAACGAAAATGTTAAGGTGCAGCTGCTGCTGCATGAGTACTGCAAACAACGTCGGCAGCTTTGGTAGAGGAATTCTGTGCACCTTTCAAACTATTCACTGTCTGTTTAGGGGCAATAAAAGAAGCGACCGTTTCGAGCTCATTAAAATAATCTTAATGCATGCTTCAAGTAAGCAAACGTCAACTGTTCAACAAATTTAGTCTGTGTGGAAATTTCTATGTGTGTGGGTATGAATCAAGTTGTTCTGTCAACAATAATCTCTTATTTTCAATAAACAGTATAAGAGAATATTTATTTGCAGTTTATTAGAGAATTTTGTTTCATTCTGACCTATAAAATGTTGTTTTCGTAAAAGCTGGTACAAGTACCTACGTACCTATACGAGTATATGTACAATAATTCGATAAAATAAACTTTAATTCCAGAATTTCAAGGTAAAATTATTATTTGCAAGACTAACTCTATGCTCCTTGATGACTTCGTCTTTATATATGTGTATGTACCCATGTCTCGCAGTTCGAAACAAACGTCAGCAAAGTTTTTATGCGCTTTTCGAAAGGAAGAATCGTAAAATTCTTTTATAGATTTTTGTGCGATTGCGTTTGATATCACTTTTCTTTTTATTTCCTTTATGTTGCCTTAATTTTTGACCGTGACAAAGATACAAATATATGTAGGTAGATACGTATAATCGAAAAGCATTGAGATATTGGGTGTTTGATTCGAGCGGAGTATTTTTAAGGGGGAAGGGTTTTGGATTTCTTTCGTCCTGTTTTATAGTTTTGTTGGAAATCTTAAAAATGCAATTTGTATGCAGAACATTACATATTTGTTATGTTCAGGTTTTTTTTCCATTTTATTACAAATAATATTACACAAGTCTCAGTCCTGGGGTATGTATATTGCTTTGCAAGTTGATGCAATTGCGTGTGACGTAATTTACATATTTTTGTATCTGTATATACGGAAGGATACCTATATTTTATATTATTTGGAAATTACAGTACGAAAGCACGATATTGAGTGATTGAAAAATAAATCAAATTATATTGGGGTAAATTAATCGAAAAGGAATTCGTAATGTGAAAAACAATGCTGATCGTATTTGTACCTTGAAAAATGTACATTAAATAAAAGGGGTCAATAAAAATGTAAATGCAAATAAAGTATGTTGGTAGTTGCGACAATGTATAATGCATATTATAATAATAAGTTTTTTGCGTGCCCCACTTGGCCAGAGATAGCAAACCTCTCTGAAATTAGTATTCGTATTAAGAGGGCTCAAAATTACCTATCTACATATGTACATGCATGATAATAGCAACGGTAGGTACATCAGAATGATATATACATTATTATGGTGTACGTATACTGCAAATAATCTAATCGTAACAATGGGCTGAAGGTTAGGTTAGGTTGAGTGGGGTTGTGAGATCGTCACAAAAGACCAGGCACCACAGCGGGCCCAACGCCACCTCCAGGGAACCATAACGGTTAATAACCTAAACCAAACCGCCTAAACAATCAATTTCCCTACAGAATTTAATTAAGTTCTCAATATTATTTGAGGAACGAACCTCCTCCAAGTAATTGAAGAAGTACCTGCCAAGGTGTTTTCTTCTGCTCCGGACGATTACTTGACACTCACATAGAAGGTGGGAAATGTCTTCCGTAACTTGTAGGTCCTCACAGTGCCTGCATATATTCGAATAAGCTAACCCTAGTCTCATGGCATGCTTTCCTAGACGGCAAGATCTAGAGAGTATTCCTACCGTTTGTTCTACTGAGATTATCCGATTTAAAATTGGCAACAGTGCCTGTGAGATTCTGTGCCCCCCTAGCTGTGACCATCTTGTGGCTGCTTTTTTGGAGGTTTTTTCCAAGACAACCCTTTTAGCCACGGCTATAGGTGGTTTTATACCCTCAATTATTGTATTAAGTGGGAGCTCCGCCCCTGCCTTGGCATAGCGGTATGTGACTCTAGCGCTTTAAGCGCAGCCTGGCCAACCATGTAGATATTCTTATTGGCTATCGATCTCATCTCAAGTACCTCCGCAGTTACGGCCAGAATTTCTGCCTGGAACACACTGCATGTATGCAGAAGTCTGAGGTCCATTTGCAGGTCAAACTTGTTGGAGTATATACCTGACCACGTAACCTCACGGGGTACTGAGGTCTAAAAATTTCCTCGAAACTAAGTTTCTATGCCAATCCTCTGTCAGGGTACAACATATCGAACGGTGTGTCGAAGTCAAGCGTACCAAGACTTTCTTCAGCTTTTTTGGAGATTTCGGCGAACGTCTCCTTCAAAATAGTACTACTGTATAGGACCTACATTAGTGAGCCTTAGCGCACTATTGCCTGCAATTAATTTTATTTGTAGGTCCAGTGATAAAAGATGCACAAACGCTTCCAGTGCAGCCGTTGGTGTGGTACGTAGAGCACCCGTAATGGCAGTGCAGGCCGTTCTTTGTACCCTGGTCAATATATCCCGTACATACTTCTTGTTCGTGGCTTCCCACCAGACTGCTCAACGCAATTTCTTCCCAGAAATGATGTTATCAACCCTTTCATCTATTTGTGCACTAATGCTAAGTCCATTAGATAACCGAGCCATTGGCGTGCAACTTCCTGGAAAATGGGCTTCAACTAGTGACTCCAGAACCTCCCCACTGCTTTCAACCCACGAGCCGTCCGATTTCTTAATAAAGCTAGGGACGGCCGCGTCCTTGGCTTGCATTTACCGGAGTCTGGAAGCCTCGCTAGCATCTGCGATTGCTTCACTGAAAAGCTTCCATGATTTCCTTTTAGATTGCCTGATCAAGTATTTGAATTCTTTCTTACTTTCTATGAATAGATCCCATGTAATGTCGTCCCCCACAACTTTGGCCCTATTGTAAAATTGTCAAACTTGCCTTCTTTTGGAGTTAAACTCCTTGTTCCACCACTGAGGCTGGGACCTCTAAGTTGGCTTTCTGAGCGGGCCATGTTTCGGAAGCCATATTCATAATCTTGCCTAAGTTATCAACTGCCTTGACTAAGTCTGATTAAGTGTCAAGCCATGGTACCTCATTTCCTATCTGATGCCTGGTTATGGATTCGTACCCTTTCCAATCAGCTTTCCTGGGGTTCCGATAAGTATTCTGAGCCTTGCTGTGAAAGCTTATTTAAAAGCGAATCCATTTATGATACCTCTTCTCCATCTTTCAATTGTAAGGGAATCAGTACAGGATGCGAGAGCGATATCTAACACCTCCTGCCTGTACCGTACCAAAAATGTTGGGGTGTTGCCCTTGTTGCATATAGTGAGTTTAGTCGATAAGATAAAATCAAAAAGACACTCACCTCTTGCGTTAATATCGCTGCTTCCCCATTGCGAATAATGCGTATTAGCATCGCATCCTAAGACGAAGAGCCACTTGTCCTGGTCAACAGCTGCCTTAAGTTGTCGGACCGTCGTCGACTCATATGGCAGATAAGCCGATATCAGGCACACCGGTTTGCTTCCCTCTTTCTCCCAAGAAATTACGGTTAGATCTTCGTCACTGAAATTATTCTAAAGACCTGCCCCTAATTTTTTTATTTTAAGTTGGATACAAGCCCTAATTTTACCTTCGTTAGTAAAGCGTATAATACCTTATAGAGAGCCCCTGGATCCGGTTGTTCGTGTTAAATCAGGGCTCTTGTTTCAATACGGCTGAAACGTCATGCTTGATTACATAGCTGATCAAGCACGCCGTTGCAGCCTTACTGTGATGCAGGTTTATTCGCATCGTCTCCATCATGGGGTTCCTCCACTTCCGCTCCTTTGGGCATGACCTTTATCATGGCCTTTCCCATGCTGTAGTGCACAATCCCTTTTTTCTTTTCGATGGTATTGAGCGATTCCTTGTTTAGGCTCAGCAGGAAGTGCTGGCCAAATTGCCTTCTAGGCCCTGTTTTTAAGACCTTCAGTTCCCTATTCTGGATGTGGAGAAGGCCGAGTAGTTTATGTGTGTACGTCAGGAACCTAAACCCAGGCCTTGGGCGGAGAGTACTTGGCCAACTCCGCCACGGTTACGCATTTAAATTGAGCCCCGCTCCATACCTCGCCCACCCCCAACACAAACTCTCTGAGGAAGCCAACAGATTCCTTGTTCCCACAAGCCACAACCTTGCGACCGCTATCCCATCCAGTGCCGTCAAAGAGATGGTCACCACTCTCTGCGGAAGCGTTTTCTTCCACAAAGCGTCATGAAACTTCTCCTCGACAGTTTACTACTGTCCCATGGTCAGGCGTCCGCTCGGCTCTTGCTCGTTTATGATGGCGACGAGGAGCTCGTCCTTCGCGTCAAAAACCGAGTGCACCACGGGTGAAGTACCAGCCTTCACCTATTAAGCTGCACTCGGGTCAACGACATCGTCGGATCTGCTACTTTTGCTTAGGAGGGTCTCTCTGAGTTCCCCAGACACGGCCTCTTCTTCATCGTTCTTGCCCTGTTTTTTTCTGGCTCTTGCTAATAAACTAGTGGACGCCGGAACTATTTCCCTACCTACGACCGCTGCGGCTGCCGATTTTATGACAGCTTCAGCGACCACTGTTTCCTTGGCCCGTTCCAGCTGTTTCCTTTCCCAGGCGCTAAGGGAACTGACGTCACACCCCATGAACTGCTCTACTTTGCGCTTGGCACTCTCGAATTTTCGTCGGGCATTGCGCATCAGAAGCTTGCTCAGCTGGTGTGCGTTACGGGGTGATCCGGAAGCAGCAGAGTACCTGCCTACTGCGCCTCCAGTCCCCTTCGTCGATACTTTGCCCTTAGGGATTTACATGAGAGTACCAGCTTCCTCATTGTTGTCCCTGTTAAAGTTTATTCATCAGCATTCGCTATTACCAGTATTGTTAGTCACTGTATAATTCCCAAACTGCATTTCTTTTGACTCACTGTAATTGTGTATTCCTTTTAATTGACATTCATGTTGAAATTAACGTTATAAGTGAACTGAATTACATAATTACTAGAATTACCATTAACCGATCTTTTGTTACATAATGAAATAAATATTCATTCGCTGAGTAGACTTTAAACAGATCGTTTCTTTTTCATAGGTTATGGGCCCAGACCCAAGTTTACTGTAGCAGTAAGAAGTAATATAAAATATAAAGTAATACAGAGTAAAGAAAATTTGGATCTTTTGCAAATACATTTCACGGTTAGGTACTTTGAATTATTTTTGAAATATTGCTGCATTTTGTTTGCTGCTGTATTTTGCTGGTTGTCTGTTGCTGTGGCCAAAATTGAGGGTGACTTGTTTAAAGTTGAGAAACTTAATTCTGCAGACCAATGGGGAGTTTGGAAATTCCAGGTAAGGGTCATGCTCAGCGCAAGCCACTTTTATGAAGTTGTTAGTGGGGAAAGTTCAAAACCTGCGGCTACCGAAGGTGACACGTCAAAGTGGGTTGCATGGGGGAAAAAGGACAAAAAGGCACAGAAAATAATTGTGATGAGTGTTGGCTCTCAACCACTTGTTCATATTATGAATTGCACAACGTCGCATGAAATGTGGGTGAAATTAGAGTCCATATATGAACAGAAGGCGCTTACAAATATCCATTTTCTGCAGCAGAAATTTTATAGTTTTCTCAAAGATCTATCAGACGACGTAGCCACACATATTTCCAAGCTAGAATCTGTTGTCTATCAGCTTAAAGAATGTTGGGAATCTATTACTCAAAATGTGTTTATAACAAAAATCCTGAAGACGCTGCCTGCGGACTACAATCATTTTTTTACCGCGTGGGAGTCAACGGCTGTCAGTGAAAAGACATTAGAAAATCTGACCGCACGTCTAGTGATGGAAGAGTCCCGTTTGGCTTTGCAAGTCCGAAACAAAGAGAAACAGGTGTTTGATAATAGTGGATCGTCGTCCAATGCGTTAACTGCGAGGAGAAATATGCGATGTCAAAAAGGCAAATCGAACTCAAATCAAAATAAAGTCAAGTTGGGAAAGTGTTTTTGGTGCAAAAAAACTGGGAACTGGAAGAAGAACTGCCCAATGAGGGCAGCTAGTGTAGCACAAATAGAATCAGTTCGTGACGCATTCATATGTACAGTTGTTGCGAACAGAGATGCAGATTTTGAAAGTTGGTTCCTGAATTCAGGTGCCAGTGATCACATGACAAACAGACGTGATTGGATTATTGGATACCAAAGATTTGATTATCCGCCATATGTATGAATCGGTAATGGGAAAACAATTACTGCTGTTGGTTACGGAAATATCAACATTTTAGCCTACAATAATAAGCAATGGATTCCCAAACTTCTTTCGAATGTCTTATTTGTTCCGGACATTCACATTAACTTATTTTCTTCGAATAAAGCTCTTGACAGAAACCTTCATCTGGTGTCCAATAAATGTGAATTACTGCAAAGTGGACGTACTGTCGCAGTGGAAGTTCGTAAGGGCTCGCTGTTTAAGATGTTGTGCAAAGTTGAAGAGCCAAAAGCTGCGAACGGTAATATAAAGATTGATTCAATCAGATCTTGGCATGAACGTTTAGGACACCAGAACCTTACCTACGTTCGACATTTTTTAAAGGAACATAAAATTAAATTTGTGGATGAAGATGCATTCTTCTGTGACTCATGTGCCCGTGGGAAGTCTCATCGTTTACCATTCAAAAGAAGTGACAGCAAGGCTAAATGCGTTGGTGAGCTTGTGCATGTAGATCTTTGCGGTCCTATGCAAACTGTTTCCGTAGCTGGTTCAAAATATTTTCTCCTTTTCAAGGACGATTTTTCCAAATACAGAACAGTTTTTTTCTTAAAACAAAAGGATGAGGTTTTTAATTTGTTCAAATTGTTTTTAAAGAAAATTTAAATGGAAACTGGTTACTCGCTACGTTCGATTCGCACTGATAATGGAACAGAGTTGTGGTTAATTGTTAATTGCCCAATTGTGGTTAAAGGAACCGCCACGAGAATTCAATTACTGAATGTTTTGCACATATTCCGTCACAAAAACGAAGGAAATGGGACGCAAAATCGCGTTCAGTAGTTTTTGTTGGATATTCAGAGAATACTAAGGCGTATCGCATTTACTTTCCAGTAACAAATAAGATTGAGCTAAGCCGGGATGTCATATTTAAAACTAACGAAACTATAGTTGAAAGCAATGATGTTATTCTTAGTCCTGATGAGAAGTCCATGGATGACTTGGTTGAGGAACGCGAGAAGGTAAAGAAAGAAGATATGTCTGCTCGCGATGATGGCTCCATTAAAGATTATGGTGAAATATCAACTGCCGAAAACCACAGGCAAGAAGATGCAGCGGAAGTGGAACCCTTAAGTGAACCAACAACATCCACTGAATCAATTAAACATCGATTGCGGAGTGCGCGGAAAGAAAGGAAAGAAAGAGCTGATTCAATGATGGCTTTGATGGAAGCTGGGAGCTGGGACATTTACTGTGAACAGGCTTGTTCCCAAATCCTTCAAGATTCTTTGAAGTCAATTGATGCTACGAAATGGCAAGCCGCAATGACAGGAAATTGAGGCATTACAAAAGAACGGTACGTGGGAACTGGTAGAACTACCGACGTCGAGAAAAATCGTTGACAGCAGATGGATATTCAAGATTAAGGATTTTGTTAGCAGTGAACCCAACAGATATAAGGCGAAACTCGTGGTCAAAGGATTCACACAAGAAGCTGGGGTCGATTATGACGAGATCTTTAGTCCAGTTGCGCGCTTCAGTTCAATAGGAGCTATACTTGCAGTCGCGGTGAAAAGGAAAATGATGATCAAACAAATTGACATTAAGACAGCCTTCCTCAATGGTGAACTTAACGAGATTATATATATGCAACAGCCAAAGGGTTTTGATGATGGAAGTGGAAGGGTGTGCATGCTTAAAAAGAGCCTATACGGACTTAAACAGGCATCAAGATGCTGGAACATTAAATTCACTCAATTCCTACGATCGTTTAATTTGATGTCTTCAGAAGCGGATCCCTGCGTATTCGTTGGAAAACGTATCCTCATGGTTATCTATGTTGACGACGGACTTATAGTTGAAGAGAATGAGGAGGAGGCAGACCGGCTTATCTCACATCTGAAAGGGGTTTTCGAGGTAAAGGTGACTCAGGCAGGACTTTTCCTGGGGTTGGAAATAGATCGGCAAGCTGATGGATCGATTCTCTCACAAGGACGTTACGTTGGCAGAATTTTAGAGAGATTCAGAATGTCGGAATCCAACCCGGTTTCAACACCAGCAGACTCTTCTATCTCCAAGAGTTCGTCCAGCAGAAATCAAGAGGTACAAGAGGAAGGTGGATTTCCTTATCGAGAGGCGAGGGGGTCTCTTATGTACCTTGCTACTGGAACCAGACCCGATATTTCCTACGCTCTTGTGGTCGTCAGCCGTCATTTGGAGCACCCAATTTCACAACATCTGACTGCGATCAAGCGTATCATACGATACGTAAAGGGAACACAAAATGATGGTATTCTTTTTGATTCAAGCTCTAAATTTAAGTTAAGTTGTTTTAGCGATGCTGACTATGTGGGCGATCTAGAGACTAGACGATCCACAAGCGGCTACGTGTACTTGTTTGGCAAATCTCCGATATCGTGGATGTCACAGCGCCAAACGTGTGTCTCCCTCCCTACCATGGAAGCTGAGTACGTAGCAGCAGCGCATGCAGCCAAAGAAATAGTGTGGTTAAATCGGTTACTTGACGTGATACTACCTGGAGGATGCGGCAAGCCAACGCTTCTTCTGTACAACCAAAGTGCCATCAGGCTTGTTCGAAACCCGGAGTTTCATAAGAGAAGCAAGCACATTGAAATAAAATTTCATTTCATCCGGGAAAAACTTGCGGAGGGTATTTTTGAACTTTCGTATGTTCCAACTGAAGATCAGATTGCAGACATATTCACCAAGCCCCTTGCAAAAGCTAGATTTGAATTATTAAAAGATAAAATGGAAATTTCAAGCAAACACGAAAATAATTATAGTCTAATTTGAGTTTATATAAAATTTGATTGTTTGATGAATGCAGATGAAAGTGGGAGTGTTAAAGTTTATTCATCAGCATTCGCTATTACCAGTATTAGTCACTGTATAACATTTCCCAACTGACATTCTGACATTTTAATTGACATTCATGTTGAAATTAACGTTATAACTGAACTGAATTACATTTACTAGAATTACCATTAACCGATCTTTTGTTACACATGAAATAAATATTCATTCGCTGAGTAGACTTTAAACAGATCGTTTCTTTTTCATAGTCCCTATCCACGGAAGTTAGATCATCAGCCACCTCACTCTCCGCTACGTTAGTGTCAGTGAGTATGCAATCTGCATTATCCCTCACTGTCACTAGCTAGCAATACCTCCTCAAGTTCCCTCTCCAGGCCGGAGATGGAAGACTGTGGTTCGGATTCGTGAGAATCATCTCCCAGTTCCCTCCCTTCCTGGAATAATTCCTTTTTTCGTATTTTTAAATTTATGTTTTAAGTTTTTTTTCATATTGGTCCCACGAGTAAGGCCGGAAAAAACAAGGTCTGGTTCGCAGCACCGCCATACCTGGGCAGGGCTAAATACAATTGACCCTCGCCATGGCGCCTGAGGGAGCTCGTACGCGACTGGTTTCACCCCCAGCCTTTCATCCTTGGGTACGGTTTGCTATCTGCTCACTCCACCACTGGAATAAGGTTGGATTTAAAGATTTACTCCTACCTAAACTAAATGCATCACGACGAACAATTGATGTGATAGCGTAGATCCTTGGATGACACTAACCCACTGAAGAACTAAAGAATGAGGATTTATGCCCAGACCAACAATGGACTGAAAGTGTCCCTATTTTATTTCTGTGGTTAAATGGTTTATGTTATCTTTCTTTGGTTTCCTACCACTTATACACCGAAGGTTTAGAAATATTTTGTTATTTCGTTAATTAAGAGTGTTTACTTCCAAATATTTGTCAAATAGTCAATGGAATGATTTTGTAAAAAATGTGAGTTCAGCAGACTTTGAACTTTTAGAAATTGCTCTGTATGACACCGATCTGAGTAAAAGGTCAGTGCCGCCGCTTTTCGAACATATTTACAAAAAATGGAGTTAGCTCGAATCAGTTTTCATTAATAGGAAGTTTTGAAAATGCAAAAATCGACTACCCTTAAACTCTTTCTGTAATAGTATAAAAGATTTGGAATTTAGATCGAGTAGGAGTTTTTGATTAGGTTTTGCTTTTTTAGTACATCTTTTTAGTACATCTTTCATAGGTATATCTCTTGGGTCCCAACAAATAAAACGATAAACAATTAAACTACCTGCAAAGAAATAAACAAAAAAAGAACTAACGGTGTCGTCTCACCGACAATCACCGCAGAAGGAAAACACGCCAAGCATAGGCGTTTTTCTTTTTTAGTTCCGAGCTGAGCACTAGGTCAACTAGGTTTGTCGGGACTAGGTATCCGAACGCAAATAGGAAAATCGAATTGGTTTTGTATTCTCGCTGTCGGCGTTACTGCTGTTCGACTAAAATCCATATTTGGCACTTTTTTCGAGAGCTTGTCACAATTTTTGCTATTTACCCCTTTTTTATTTGGAAAGGGCCCCATTTTTCAAAAATTGATGTTTCGAAATAAGTAGGTTTAAAATGTACCACGGTTCTCCATTAAAACACTTTTATAGTGTTATGCGAACAAATGGTTGTTAAATATCGTGCGAAAATTCTAAATTTGCAGAGTAGCTTCAGAAATGACACCTTTTTCTCTCACCGGCCCTTTTGGACTCTTCGAAATATCAACTGAGTATGCAAGCAGGCAGGATTTGTCGGCTTCCCCTCCATAAAAGTCAACTGCAAAAACTACTCACGTGACCAGTCTGAGCCAAATAGAAGTGAAATACGTCTAGTTACTCAGCTGTCAGATTTACTAAACTAGAAATCGGAACTTTCCCAATATGTGTAATCAGCTTTTTACTGAGCGTGCTCTGAACTAACGAAGAAAAACGCCTCATATTAAACTGTCAAAGATTAGCAACATTAACGAAGCGAAGGTTTTAATTTAAATAACTGTAGGCAAATAAAAATACTTGCAGGATGAAACAAAATATAAAATGTTGTTCTATTTTAAATACAATCTTGTTTCTATTCGAAATACAAGTGTTTGGTACAAGCAAGTACGAGCAAGTCGAGGACAATTAGTCCGCACCGTAAAATCACGAAGCACTGTAAAAGATACATTTTTGGTAGGCACAGTTCAGAGCAAATAATTTATTTTATTATTAAAAAAAAAAATAGACAGTTCGAATTTTCCTTGACTGCTTTTAAAATTCCCTGACTCTCCCTGACATTCCCTGATCAAAATTTACTTCCCTGACTTTCCAGACCTGTGGCAACTATGTATTTAGAAAGTTCTAACATTAAAATATATCCAACTTTTTTTTTTTTTAATTTTTGGGACTAAAAGTGAATGTAGTGCTGAGCGGAAATATTTTGGAGGTATTATATGAACCAAAGCTGCGAATAATAAGGTTGAAACTTAAGTCGTACTAAATATTTCTACCATAACCTTTCTTTAAATCTTTTCTAGAAAATATATCAACGCCATAATGCTTTTTTTTTACAAGGATGAAGGAGGTTTAACCATTGTTCCCCTCCCTATTATATTAAAAGAAAACTTGTCGGCATATACATATATGTTAGATAAAAGAAAACAGATTCTGTGCCAAATATACCATTGGCTTACTCCCTTCACAGTCCAAAACTGATTGTACTCCAGGAGAACAGATTCTTCTTTTTATACTTTTCCTTCATGACAAGGTACTTTTCAACTATAACATTTGTATTTATAATCTTCTTATTTTTATGTAAATGTTTATAGTTTTTCCTTTCATACTCTCTATTATTTATTTTAATTTTACAGTTTTCAAATTTGATGAGATAGTTACCTTTTATTACAATTTTCTGATTGTTACAATTTTGAATTATTTCCTGTAATTTATGTTAATTAATACAAGATTATTATTTCCTATTTCTATTACATCTTCATTTAAATTTTTTTTCTTTAAGTATATTTTCAATACAATCATCATTTATTTTACTTAAATATTTTACGTATTTTGTGTTTTCATAAACAATTTGGTCTGGTTAAATACTGATTTGTATTTATTTTTAATTGTGAATTATTTTCTTTATTTGGGACGGGTTGAACGTAAATATTTTTGAATAACTCAGTTGTAAATTTGGGACCTTTAATGATGATGATATTGCTTTTATATAGGGCTAAACTGAGGTTGAATTCTTTTAAGTTATTTTTTATTGTTTTCGTATTTATTTATTTCTTCTGTAGTTAAAATATCTCTACTAAGTACTCCTAACCATTTCTTTTATTTTTTCTATATCCTCATGTAAATAGTCGATGTTTTCTCTCAACTTGATTTCATACTGTATTTTAGCTATATCTTTTTCGTAGTTATAACTGTCTATAAATGTGTTAATTTTCTTTATTATGTTCTTGGTTTCGTTATTCAATGTTTCAGTTGATACTTTTATTTGTTTGTTAAATTTATCGTTAATTATTATTTGACTATTTAAATTTGAGATTTCGTTATTGCTGTTTGTTTCAATTATTCTTAAACGTTCCTCAATATCTTGACGATCATTGTCGTCCATTGTACCATATAAAATTTGCATACCTGTACCTATAATGTTAAACAACCCCCTTTTTTGCCTATTTTGTTTAGGATGGGGTAAAAGAACTTCAAATTCTTTACGTATTTTTGACATCTTCCTAGTTATACTATCATTTTGTTCGGGCATTTCTTTAACATTTCTTTCCATAATTTCTGTATTCTGTATGAAACTCGGTCAAAGTTATTATGTGGAGAATTGTATCATAACTTATTATTAAAGGGTATTCTTTTAATTGGATTAAAGTGAAACCATTTCCTTTATTTAAATCAACGACTTCTAGCTCTGCTTGTACTTGGCTGAGAGTTGTCATGATTATCAAAATTATAATTATTTTCCGGATTGACACCATATGTTGCGTTGTTTGATGCGATATCTTTAGAATGGGATGTTTTTATTTGTTGGTATTTTTTCTTTTTCCTAAATTGATCTTTATGAAGAATACGATTAGGATTTTTCTTAAATCTGTTTCCTTCTTCCAACGTGTATTTTTTGTTAGATTTGTTAATTACCTTTACCTTTTTATGTTTTGGGGCTATTTTATTTTTTATTTTCTCTGGTTCTGTTATTTTTGCATAATTTTCGTCTATGCTAACTTTCTTCCTATTTATGTTTAGTTTATTTAATATTTTAATTTTACGTTCTTCGATACGTTTATAAATTAATTCATTGTTGATTTGATTAAAGGGAACATCAATAGGTTTTTCTTTTGTTGTTAAATGGATGCCATTATTGTAAGTGTCTATGGCTTTGATTGTATGTTCAATGGGTTCAATTTCTTCACCTGATTCTTGTAGTTGTGTTAAGATTCGGATATGTTCATTGAGTGTGCTGTGGAGACGTTCTATGTCTGAATTACCTGTATGGCGATTAGCAGTACAATAATGAATATTTATTACATTATTTTCTAAATTTTTTTTTAATGTTTCAGAAACAAAAGCCTTTTCACTATCGAGGGTAATTTGTTTGAGTTTTTTTAATATATGTAAATATTTTCATTAAAGCATTTAAAACATCGGTTATATTTTATGTTTAATAGGTTCTACTGCTGCATATTTACTGAACTTGTCGATACATGACAGGTATTTTTTCTTATGGCGGTTTTTTCTCTATCCTTAGCTTCTACAGGGTCCGCCAAATAACTTTTTTTTTTTTGAAAATGCTATAAAAAAATTTCTTTTTTTATTTGAAAGTACAATCCTTCCGGTTAATAATGGAAAATAATTTCATTCAAATGGCTGCCTCGGCTGGCCATGCAGTAGCCTACACGACCGGTCCGATTTTTAAGCACATTATCAATTGTGTGCAGCTGTATTTCACCAATGGCTTCACGAATATTGTCCTTTAAAGAGTCAATTGTCTCTGGCTTGTCGGCGTAACACTTATCTTATCCGAGGTGGCCAAACGACATCAGCTCTGCGGCTGATAATGCGATCTTCAAAAACAGGGCGCAAAACATCGAGTGTAGTTTCGGCTGCGTGGCACGAAGCGCCGTCCTGTTGAAACCAAACGTGGCCAATATCCTCCTCTTCAATTTTTGTGAAGAAACATTCGTTCAACATGGCCCGATAACGATCGCCATTGACTGTAACGGCCACTCCTTGCTCATTTTCGAAGAAAAATTGCCCAATTATGCCTCTGTACGCACTGTTTTTGGCTTTTCACGCTTTGGTTTATCGATGAGGATGCCAGTTCCTTTCACTTTTTTCACAAGATAACGAACATACGGAGCTGACGGTGCTTCTCTTCTTCCAAATTCCGTACGCAATTTTCGCACACATTCTGCAACATTACCATGATTTTCAAAGTAGTGTCGCAATATTTCCCAGCGTTGTTCAAGCGTATACACAACCATATTCGTTCAGCGGAAGGATAAAACTAATTATCTGTCAAATCAGACATGAGCTAAGTGTTACCATTCGCGAAATAAGCACAAAAAAAGTTAGATGGCAGACCCTTTATATATATATATTTTGGATCTTAATTATTGCGATATACGGTAGTTATTTATTAGGTCGAGACATATTTGCAGAATCCAAGTGCAGAAAGTTCCATTTTCAAATGATTCCGATATATGGAAATTACTCTTGACTCTTACTGCGCCACCTCTCGCGAGAGGTGAAAAAAACCCTAAGTTGGATTTGGGTTTTTGCGGGATTCGAACATGGGACCCCTCGCTTAGTAGTCCAACTCACTAACCACTAAGCCACTGAACTAATTCCATTGCCCCAGTATAATAATTTATCAATCAGAGAAACAAGATGTAATTTTTTCTTCACTTTTGCTCGATTTCTGGGTAGAACCCTCTTAAGTCAATACTTAATAGAGCTCTTCTTGATTCCGTTCCAAAATAAAAAAATAAATAAAAATTATCAAAGTTTACCTTAATCTCCAAATAAAATTCGACAGTTAATTTACGATGTTGTAAATTTTTGAATTTTACGCAGTTTAAAAATACGATGCTTTTGAGCCTGTAAGTGAGTACCATAATGTAACATTTGTTAACAGAACAACAATTTATTAAGTAGCTTTTTAGGCTGGTTAAATTAATGACTCGACTTAAAAATATTTATAATCATCCATTTATTATTAATTTGATGCAATACCGTATTTTCGTTTGCTTAATTCAGTCCAAATTGTTAACGATTGCATTATTTTTTTTTTTACCATATTCGTTGCGGATGTAGATCCAGTGGGAAAGTGTTATTAATTTTAGTTTACATATAAGTTACATAACATACTGCAATGCATTTCTATAAAAAAAATCTTTGTTTTTCCTAAAAATGATGTGCATAAAATCTACCTGCGTATTTGTTAAACAAGTTAAGTTCAATCATTTTTAAGATGCGGACTAATTTAGTAAGTACAGTAAACCTCACACTCACGTACTTGTCATCATATCCATTCGAACATCCTTGTTCATCGTTCAGTTTATGGCCCTGTTACTCAACACAAAGCACCTTGTCTCATCCAGATAACCCAGGGATGCATTTTGTCTTCCTTATTAGTTATTTGAGCTATAGCAGGAAATTTATTACCGCATTCATTTTATGACAAATAGTTTATTTGTGCTGGTCGGTCTCTTGTACGCACAAATGACCAAGTTTTATGGCATTTCAGCATGAAAGAGGCACCGTATCTTTGATTAGAGTGTGGTATTAAAGGATGAAAATATTCAGACTGTCGCACAATTTTTATTTAATGTGTTATAAAATGTCCTTCCAGCCGTAATAAGAATACACATAAGCTGCTTTAAAGAACAATGCTTGAAAGGGGTTATTATGAGTTTATAATACTTTTACATATAATAAAAAGCACGTACATACATAATCTATTGACTTAGAAAATCTATTGTTGGCATAAGGTATATGAATCTCTACATTCAGCAACAACAATAGATTTCTTTAGTACTTTGGAACCCAACATTTCTTGAAAAATAATTTCCTTCAAATTCTGTAGAGCTCGATATTCGCACATAATATGCGTACCTAGTTGTTCTATCTTCCTCAAGATACAGTCAGCGCTCCAGTAAGTCGATTAAGTGTATTTTGGTAAGGTGCATAGTAAACAGTGGTGTTATGTAAGTATGTGATTTCTTGCCGATGCAAATTTAAAATCGTTCTCCTCCCCAATCCGGAGTTATGGGGTTAAGCTCCTGAAAATGTGGTTTTTGAACCTCTTCTGGGCAGTGTTTTGAGGCTTTTGAACAACGACAAGGCTAATTTGGATGCAGGGATGGATACCTCGAATGTTTTTCGGTGCTCGCGCCATTTTAATCAAAATCGATATGGTTGGCGCTTTCTTAGAGGCATGAAGCTCCGCATGAAGTTCACTGGGGCTGAAGCAGAAAGTCTTTGGGGGACGGTCTGTAATCTCGCAAATCTAATCGAGTTTTTAAAGTTCAAAGAACAGTCATTTAGATGGGCATTAATGCCACCAGGTTGTACCATGTACAGCAACGATCCAAAAAGCAATTATTGCTTCCATGATTTTGTTGTTAACATAGGATTTCAAATTTACGCTTCTATCAAGGATTGTTCACCATATTTGACATCGTCGGAGTACGATTTAAGTTCCGCATAAAATCTTTATGTAGAACTTACATCGTTATGAATCGTATCAGCATACCGGCCTTATTGATATTTGGTCATAAGTTTAACAATCGTCGTGAGATTAATACCGAGATTTTCTTTCTTTCTTTCAATGACTACAGGGTCCGTCAAATAACTTTTTTTTTTTTGAAAATGCTATAAAAAAAAACTACTGAATATTTTCTCAAATTTCTTTTTTTGTGTGAAAGTACAATCCTTACTGTTAATAATGGAAAATAATTTCATTCAAATGGCTGCCTCGGCTGGCCATGCAGTAGCCTACACGATCGGTCCAATTTTTAAGCACATTATCAATTGTGTGCAGCTGTATTTCACCAATAGCTTCACGAATATTGTCCTTTAAAGCGTCAATTGTCTCTGGCTTGTCGGCGTAACACTTATCTTTTACGGCACCCCACAAAAAATAGTCCAACGGTGTCAAATCGCAGCTCCGAGGTGGCCAAACGACATCAGCTCTGCGGCTGATAATGCGATCTTCAAAAACAGGGCGCAAAACATCGAGTGTAGCTTCGGCTGTGTGGCACGTAGCGCCGTCCTGTTGAAACCAAATGTTGCCAATATCCTCCTCTTCAATTTTTGTGAACAAAAATTCGTTCAACATGGCCCGATAACGATCGCTATTGACTGTAACGGCCACTCCTTGCTCATTTTCGAAGAAAAATGGCCCAATTATGCCTCTGGACCAAATTCCGCACCAAACAGTGACTCGTTTTGGGTATATCGGCTTTTCAATGTATGCGTGCGGGTTTTCTGTGCCCCAAATTGACGCTTTAAAGGACAATATTCGTGAAGCCATTGGTGAAATACAGCTGCACACAATCGATAATGTGCTTAAAAATTGGACCGATCGTGTAGGCTACTGCATGGCCAGCCAAGGCGGCCATTTGAATGAAATTATTAAGCCGGAAGGATTGTACTTTCAAATAAAAAAAGAAATTTGAGAAAATATTCAGTATTTTTTTTTTTTAGCATTTTAAAAAAAAAAAAAGTTATTTGGCGGACCCTTTATCTAAGTTTGCAAGCTTGATACGACACATTTGTTATTCACCCTTAATAATGCTATTTAGTCATCGATGTATTAAATTGTGTTTGAGCCTGAAATTCTTAACGTTAAAAGCTGATTATCAATCAAAGATCACAGTTTTTAGGGCAATGGTCCGCTCTGAATTCTTTAAAGTATCGCTTTAATTTATTTAGTAATATTTTTATCATCTATGTTAATGTTCATCTTACTAAAAAGGTTTATGGAGTTTAAATAAATTAATATTGAAGTGTTGAAAAAATATTTAATGGTGATATTCACAGCTCAGCATTTCTAAGGAAAATGTTCAAAACTAATTTGGCTGCAGGACAGCAAACTTTGTTTCCTGTAGGCCTTGTTTCCATGTGAGAAGTGACTACAATCTATAACAATTCAGGTGTTACAGCGTTATAGATTGGCTTTTTCCGAAAAAGTGTGTATCACCTACACAGTGTACCAACATTTAATTGCTGCTGTCATGAACTTCGCTCGATTCAACTTCCAATTTTTAAATGGACTCGAATAAACAAAAACTAACAATTTTGTACCAGATTCTTTTATTTCCAAATCCAGAATAGTTTTCTTGTTCTTCAATATAAATGTCCTTCTCGCTTTAAGACGTTTTAAAACTTTGAAAGGTACTCGTACATAATCACGTATCACTCGTTCATGGATGAAGTGACAAACGCTTTTCACCAAAGGACTGCTCAAGAATTGTTTTGAAAAGTTAAGTTTTAAATATTTTGCGGCTTCCGTGACAAGATTTTATTACGACGTCTTAAAGTTATTGAGTCTAAAGTGCCGTAACGGCGACAAGACTTAAATTGCATGCTGCTGGCATACATCATTTTATTACCCCACATGCAACAAAGTACTGCTACTGCATTTGATTTGGTCACTTGAACAATTTAATATAAACATACAATGTGGGTCATTCTGAGAACATAACGAAGCGAAAATAAAACTGAGACTACAGAAAATAAGTACTATGCTCTTAGAAGAGAAAAATGCAATAAAATCTTGTATTTGACGCGATCATAAACGAGAGGAAGCGGATTTATACACCAAAGATCATTAGTACTTGGAGAAGCAGACTTGTCACATATTATGTTATTGTGGTGTGTTGTGACGAATGCAGTTAATGTTTATTACTCACTCGTCTCTGTTGAATACAATAATTTAATGGATATTCTGTTTTATTTTTAGGGCTGAGGAACGAGCAAGAACCGCGTGTAGCAGAAAGTATTCATGTGCCAAAACTTTTAAATTCATTTAAACCAAAAAATTAAATTCTCATTGAATAAAACTAATTCCGATATTGAAAAATGTTTACTTTGATACAGCATCGTATTAAAATTTTTTTCTGATGCATTTCGATATTTCGATAAACTGTGAAACCAGTGAACAGATTTCGATGGCGTTTTAGCCTAAGTCGGATGCTTAGATTTTTGAACATTCACTGTCAATCGTAAAACAATTCTCCGACCAATTTTTGTCGGAAGGTATCGGAAAAAAATTTGTAAGAAGCTCATTTAAAAACTGACTTGAGCGCACTACAATTTGCAACCCAAAAATAGGCGACCTACGCAAAATTCACCACGGGTAGGTACAGGTTGATTAAACTTCAGCTTATTCTGTTGCAACGCGTCGAAATGTTAAAATTCACTGTCAAATAAACTGCATTACAACTTTTTTTTAAAAACACAAAAGCACCTAATATTATTTATTTTATTTAAAAATCAAAATGTATATTAAAAGGCGGATCGTGATTTTTCATGTATTTTCGAAAAACATTAAGTAGGTATATGGCAGTTAAGATTACCACCTCATGGCGGTTCTCCAAAATTCAGACAAAGTTTTTAAATGATTTCATAGAAAATATTAACACATTTGTTATAAAATCAAAGCTTACCTTAGCTCATGAGCCCGACCATTTCCCAAGGTTTTGGTTCGTCTTCACGGTGACGGCATTCAGCCAAATTGGTCTGCAATCTAAGCCACATTGTACTAATATACGTAAATATACTCTTCTTATATAATTTGTCTTAAGAAGAATAGCATGACAGTATTAGACTTCAATAAAAAAAATGTTTGAGTAGATATAGTTTTTATTGATTGAGGTTAAAACATCCGAACTGTAGCTGAGGTGATGAGAACGAAAAGAGAACGAAAATGAAAAAAACTCAAACACCGAAGACAACAAAATAATTCCTGTGCCATCAAAAATTCCATCAATAACGAAATTTCAATAGAGTGCATATGGGCATATAAGGCTATAAGCTGGCATTCGTGCTAATTGTCCCATTACACTATATGCTATTTAGGCATTTTTGTCTGTCAAAATCAGCCTGGTCATATGTGGCATTCAGGTCATTAGAGCATATGAGATATGCCCATTATATTGTATGACCATATTTTGACAGGAGAACTGTCAGAAATTGGTATTTTATGACCACTTGACACACAGTCTAATCTTACCTTAAGTACATATATTCAATTGGAATTTATAAGATCAGTTTAATTGTTGAAACATAAAAATACAAATTATTTTCATTACCAGGAAGTTAATTTTTTTAAATTTTTTTTGTGATTTTAGCTCCCATGAGAAATAATGTTTGTAATTTTTTTTTTTTTTTCAAATTTCTCGTTTACGTTTTAAGAGAAAGATATTGTATTCGTGCATGACATGTCATAATGACCAGAATACTTCAAGTTAAGCTCCACTGAAGGTAAACCGCTGACAAGCTACTGGTAAAAATCAAATGGAGCTTCAAGGTAATATAGTGATCATCCGTAAATAGTGTACGAACAAACAAGGACCAAGTTGGATCGTGGAATCCCGCAAGTAAACTGCCCCTCAAAGCCCCAACAGGATTTGTGTGGGTGAAATACGACTCACTGCAATCAGCACCTACCTCAGTCCAAACTAGAGGATCCTTAAGTTCCAACAATATGAGTGACTTAAACGACAGAGTCCATCAGGGGTCAGATTCTGTAAGGCGAGAACCCAGGAGTGGGGAATGCCAACTACGGACTCACGAGGAAGGCATGTACCCATAATGGCTGCGCGACGTGGTCTTAACGTAGCCAGAATTGGCTAGGAATTGACCATCGCTGACGTAACCTTCGCCACTGAATCCTCATTCGCAAGGACTCAAAACTCAAGTCATCGAGATGATCTAGAAGGTAAGAAAGGAGCTCCTATAATCGGAACCAAACAGACTCCAGTGTGGAACGTGAATGGGAAAGGTGCAGTACTTCAAGTGGAGGGATCTGCGGAAACAAAAGCTGTAGCCACGATGCCACTAATACGGTTACGCCTCGACACCACGAAGAACGGTACCCGTCGAAGCAAGAAACCAGTGTATTGGTGGACGGATACCTTTAGCAGAGCTTCGCAAGAGATCCTTACATCTTAGGCGCAAAGCGACCAGAGAAAGGAGAAGACACGCTGAGTCTATGGTGGAAGCCCTAGCAGTGTTTAGAACCAAGCAAAAAAAAACAGAAGTGGGAGGATCTCCGCCAGGACATCTTCAGCGACCGCGGGCTTGGGCTACCGTAATGTGAAAGCTTGGGGCCCAGACGGCTAAACCTGTCCTCAACAAAGAAAAGGTGAGGGGTGTGGTAAACCTGCTTCTCCCAACTCATCCCGTCAGGCCCCCCGACACCACTTTGGCCCAACAAGAGGAAATACCGTCCTTTAGTGAAGAAGAGTTGTGTTTAGAAGTGAAAACTCTACGAAACAGCAGAGCCCCTAGACTTGACGGAGTACTGTTCTCTCGTTCTCCCAAATATTACTGAATATGTATAACAACTGCCTGGAAATAGGAGTCTTCCTTAGAAGGTGGAAGACACAGAGTCTAGTGCTTATCGGTACGCATTAGCATTATTGACAGAGACTCCAAGGTGGAACATGGATTACTTAGGATGGATAAGTTGGTCATTAATTTAAATTTGTGGTATAGTCGATAGATTTTCCTTTAAGGGTGTTGAGTTCGTCTTTTGTGCATTAAATGTCACCAAATTATCTTTTCTCTCTTCAAAATTGTATCCAGAAATTCATTGAGAGTACTAATTTGCTCGTATTTAGACTGTGCGCAATAATTATGAGCAGACAGTGGTCGTAATTTTAAGAAATTATAGCATTCTCATTACTGGGGACGGAAGTCCGGATGTGAATAAAAGGATATACGGGTACCTTCGACCAACTTCCAGCAATAGGCACCTACAAAGTTCAACTGAAATTGCATTTGAAGAATATTTTTATTGAAGTGCTAGCTCGAGTCCATATTAGCAAATCCAAATAAATTAACTATTGAAACTATTCCTTTTATTTCAAATATTACTACAAAGTGAAAACACAAAGTGGAAAAATATTGTGGGTACTTGTGGATTTGGAATTGCTATCTTGTGTGCAAATAATAATAATGAAATTGCCTTTCAAGATTTCCACCAACCCTCGAAAAACAAAACCCTTTAGTTTTGGCCTGTGCCTGGTACAAGAACAAAAGAATTTCAATCTTTCTTGGAATTGATAGCACCTTCCGAATATCGGTTGCTTTTCAGACAAACAACAATGAACAGAGAAATTCAGTTTTTTTATTCGATTGATTCGAAATCTGAAGTTTGAGAGCAGTATCTATAAATCATGAGTATTAATTTTGTCACGCGTTTTCCACCGTGTAATCGCCTGTCACTTGCTTTGGTTACTTAACATTGTCACGGCATGGCAATTCTATTTTGTCTCGGATTTCTGGACGAAATGTCACGTAAAAGTGGCACTGTGTGATCGGGTGTCAAAGTGACTCTCTAACGAGAGACACACGTCCACGAGTGACAATATAAAGAGTGCATTTTTGTGCGTCAGAAATTCAGAATATCAAGATTTGCACCGAAAAATGGCCCATATAATCTAACCTTACTGTGGCGTCCAGAATTTCTGCACATGTGTGTTTGGGCATGTGTTCCCTTCAGCCTTGCAGCCTTCCAGATGACAGTCGGATTTAATAATCGTCGACAGCTATTTTTAAAGTCTAGTCCCTCAGCCAGGTTGACTTTCGGTATGCATGAAACCTTAGTCCCCAGGGCAGTGAGAATATGGTGGCAGAGCGGTTAGGGAATGATTTCTGGATAAAAATGTGAGAAGAAGCAATCCCCCATAAAAATCGCTGTTCTAAATCAACCCCATACAACTCGAGAAGTTCGGATGTTAACCCTACATATAAATACAATGGATCGCAATTCGAGTTTGAGTGAAATTTTAATTCCCATTTAAAAAAATGACATCTTATTGATAGCTTTACAGAACTAGGCCCCAGAAGAAGCCTCTTCAGTCAGCTGTCTCTAGTTGTGGTTTCAATCAACCATCGAACTAATTTCACTGTGAAAAAGCAAAAAAGATGAGATAAACTTCGTACAAAATATTTCTCGTGAGATGGATTTGCTTCATTTAGATCAGATAGAATAAATTAATGTCTCATTGATACATAGATTTTGTATTCTTCTTGAAGATACCATAATATGTTTTGTGGTATCCCAGAAAGAAACAAGAATTGTTTTTAAACCTTTGCAACTGAAAATGGAATATAATACTGACGAGTTCCTTAACCGTGTTACGGTAAATATACTTACATCTCTTAACCCTGGCAGCATTTCAAAATGTAACGAAATACAAGATGAAATTAATAATTAACAATAAAGCACTTCATGCAGTTTTCCTGTAAACCACACTGCTTAAAGACGTGTCAATTTATTTATCAAAATCGCATAAACAAACTAACCGATTGTATTAACTAATGATTTTTCTTTCTTTACAGATACAACTAAACTGTTGTGCAAATTTTGAATATGGTTGTTTGGAATCAAACTTTTTGGCTGTGGGCGAATACTTAAAGCCGCATTGCTTAATATATGACTTAATATATTAGCTTCATGTAGTATAATTTTAACGTAAATATTATGCTTATAAAATAGAGGGAACGTTAGATATGTCGTTGGGTGCTCAAAACTAACATTTAATTTAAATTACAAATGATGAATTCTAAAGTGATATCGGGTACAATAAACTAACAAAAAAAAAGTTTTTGCTTTTTTTCTCTATTTCATCTTAAATTTTTCATTTCAAACTGATTATACCAAATTTGCAAATTTATTAGAAGCGACGGTATAGATTATAAAAACTGTATAAGTTTGTAAACCAAATTCGGGTACAAAAAAAAGGAAAATAATCTTTATTTTAATACGATTTAATAAAATCAATGCAATAAAACATACGCATTAACATAATTAACAATAATCATTTCAAAACCAAATACACAGCCACTCAAAAAAAGGAAAAATTAGTTAGATAGAAAATATAAAAGTCTGAAATTTTATTTGTTCTTGAGAGTTATAGAATGAACAGTCACGTTGTGTAATATCTAAGTGTCCGTCAACTGTATTACGAAAGTACTAAGTAAACATAAAGAGTAACAACACTGAATTTTTGAATTTCGAAAATTGCCAATGAAAAAAAGCTTGCCCTCACAGCGCTTATCACAGATCCTATGACTAATAATTAAAAAGGTTGTACATGTACATACAGTATGTCAAATTGATGTCAGATTTATGTTATCTTACAATAATTATTGTCTTTCATATTTTTTTATGTTTTCAAATCTGAAATTCAAGGCTCATCATCGGTAGTATCTATAGCAATTAAATACAAATATACCTATTATAAATAATCTGAATTAAAATTCCAAGAAAAAGAAATTCTTTTGAGAAAAATATTCGCTCTAAAAGTTATATCAGTAGAATTAAACGAAAAGTTATATCATCTCTTGTATAATATCTAATATTCTAAGGCATATTGGTGCTTTTACAACTTAATTATAGTTACATAAAACTGTATGTGTAATAGATTTGGCTTACATATGATACATGCCTCACTCCGTAAAATTGATATACATAATATGTATAAACAATATTAATTAATATTCGTCCAATATCCGTCTTTTTGGAATCAGCAAAACATTATAAAAGTATTTCTTTAAAACTTATCTTGCCATTTAACAAAAAAATAAATATGAATATGTATTTGAAGATAACGTGTTGTGATAAAATTGATTTAAAAAAAGAGAATTGTCCACGCAAGATACGTTAGTAGGTACATGATATCATAACGAAAGATTCAATATAAATAGTAAAAATCTAGCCAAAGCAAAAAATTTAATAACAATTATGTATTTAGTAATAGTATAAGAAATTAGTGAGAGCAATAACGGAAGAATACATAAATGAAAAATATCGGTTGTTAAATTATTACCATCAGCAAAGCAAAGCTTATTACAATGTATGTATCCTATATTGCTCGCATTCATAACACATTTTTATATAGTCAGTACTTACTTCCTTCAGCCGTAATGCGAGAACCCCTTTTAAATTATTTCTTTACTTACTTATCACACAATAACTAAATTCTCTTTAAATATCGGCGATGTTGCGCAACTGTTTTAATGAAGATACGACAAGGATATTCGGCTGCGTGTGGTAATAGATATTTTTTTAAATAGTAGTTTACTTAATAAAAAATCTATGAAAGAATATACTGTTAATTCGTAATACATTATTTAATACATTGCAATAGGAATCGGATTGCTAAAATGTAAAAAAACGAAATAAAATATAAATATCCTAATGAAAAATGTTTATACAATGTGATTTTTGATTAAAGCTATGATTATATAGATAAGAGTTTCTATTTCTTCATACTCTGTAGTTCTAGATTACAACATGTGAGAATGCAGTATGGTTTTAAGGCTGCACAAACTACGAAATTAAAACGTTGTATTTCTAAAGATAAACAAATTAAATCAATGTTATATAAAAAAGCAGAGACAAATTTGACTACATATATTTAAAATAAACTTGAAAAAAATTATAACAAACTGTTGACTTTTTTTGAGTTACTCACTTACTTAGGGCGGTCCTGGGCCTGCAAGTAGTTGCACAGACAAATAGAAGATTGTGCCCCTGGTATTGGCTTGAAAGTTAGCCATTTCATATCAGGTTAAAAGTAAAATTTATGTTATTGTGAAGTAAGGTCAACCCGATCTAAATAGTAGTCCCTCCTTTCGTGTTCAAAATTACAGTAAAATTGGCGACAAAGTGTAGAAAAACGGAATGATACCTTCTAAGATATCCGTTTCGTCTCGGTAACCAAGTCTCTATAAAGAATCTCTAGACTCTCTAGTTAGACGGTGCTGAGGATTTAGAAAGAACACCTCTGCATACTGTTGAACGACTACAGTCAAAACTTCCGTTCACCCGACCAAAACGAAGTAAGGATAGCAATAGTCTATTAAGGAAAATGCACCAACGTATCTGCAATTTAGGGACGATTAAAGGAACCAGCATTATGGGTTCCATCCGCAAGAAAGTAGATACCTTGAACTGCGCCAAGTAATTTCAAATATCGGCAAGTCTGTCAAATTCCGAAGGAACATCACCGAACACTTTTAAGATAAAAATCTACGAGTGGTGATAAATGTCACAGTGGACAGATATAACTTGGTACTGAAAGACTTTGTCTACCTATGCTCTACAAATAGTTTGAAAAATGACATCGAGTGGGGCAGAATTCAAACCAAAAATTACTCTTTTCAACCGGCGTTTCTTCGGGTTAAGAAGTTATGTTATGATTATATTGCAAAAGCTTGACTTCCATTTAAAATTACGTCAAGAGTCATTCCGAAATATGGCCTCATTTGTAAGCGGATTGTGAACCATGTTTATAAATACATACAGTCAAGTTATTCTTTTAGTTCTATGAATCGTATACATACACGGATTTCGTTTCGTTAAGAGAACTCCGCCAGGATTTTGTCCATTAATTTACCCTGTTGAGCGCGGCTTGCAAAGTCGTATTGATTTCTTTAAATTCACATTTTATCGAATGATTGCAAAATGTCCAAGAAAACAGAAATTTTAAAACAATTTCCTCGAAAAGATTTAAAAAACTAGCGCAGATTATAAATGCTGCATTTAAGTTGAGATATGTGCCAAGCATGTCGAAGGTCGCGGAGGTAATAATGATACCAAAACCAGGAAAACCACCTATCGAAGTAACCTCATATCGCCCAATATCGATACTACCAATGTTGTCCAAACTATTCAAAAATTGCTGGCAAAACGTCTGCAAAAAATAATTGATGACAAATCGCTAGTTCCAAAAAATATGTTTCTTGATATAGCACAAGCTTTCGATAAAGTCTGGCATAAGGGACTGATCCATAAATTACAAAGGCAAGTGCCGAAGCAGTATTCTACAATTCTGGTGATATATATTACAGATCGATTCTTCAGAATTAAACAAGAGACAGAGTACTCAACACTAAAAGCAATTAAAGCTGGTGCACCATAAGGTAGTGTGCTATGTCCAGGGCTATACCTTCTGTTTACTAGCGATTTACCTGAAAGTGAACAAACTACTATAGCAACTTTTGCAGATGACACTTCTGTGCTTGCTGTTGGATAAACCGTCGAATTAGCAAAAAAAAAACTCCAAATGGCAATAAACGGTATTTCTGAATGGACTAAAAACTGACAAATTAGATTGAATGACCTAAAGTCAGTCCATATTAATTTTACATATAAAAATGTACCACACATTCCAGTATACATTAATAAGAATGCAGTGGAATTCTCAAATACAGCTAAATATCTGGGCATGACCCTAGACGCTAAACTGCGTTGGAAAGCGCGTGTAAAGAAAAAAAGAGATGAGCTGAACATACGATACAGAAAAATGTATTGGCTTATTGGGAGATACTCATCCCTGTCCAACTACAATAAATTACTGCTATACTAGCAAGTCTTGAAACCAATATGGACCTACGGGCTCAAATTCTGGGCATGCACATGCCAAACAAATTTACAAAAAATTCAAGTCTTCCAAAATAAAGTACTAAAGAACGTAGATGGTACATACGCAACGCTGATCTACATAGAGATCTAAATATTGAAATTGTTGAAGATGATGTTAAAAAAGTCAGTCCCTCCCGGGAGGTTTTTAGAGGTTGTTCGAGTCCCTCACTATTGCAGAAGCATCCCTCGCGTACTTGCTCTGCAATATCTTTCGATGATTTTTCCTTCCAGCGAACCCCCAAACAAAACAAAAAAAAAATCAAACACATACTGCTTTTATGACCCAAATACGCATATGTGCCGTGACCAACTTAGTCATGGTTGCGTCAGTGAAATAATAACATAGTAACACAATTCGCTTACGTGACGCAATGACTCAATGGGCCACGGCCTACTAAGGAAATGTAAACACTTCGGGTCATGCTGACAAATGCATTTTCCCGAAGTGACCAAAGCGAAGTTCCAGGTAGGTCTCTGATAATGCAGCGAGTCTTAAATCAACCAACCTCTCCAACGGTCGTAGATACGTGTTGTGGGAAACCGCATAACAAGTAGTTAACATTTGGCGCAGCCGGTAGGATCGATTAAAAGTCCGAATTAATTATTAAAGTATTCGATTTGCAATTGTGTTGTGAAAGTGAAATCCAAGCGCTTAAAGCTGAACTAAATAATACCAAAAGGGTACGATTTAGTAAGACCGCAGCCAAATTGAAGCCGAAGAAGTAAACACTAAGGTCGAGGAAACAATTTCAAAATTAAATTTAGAAATTGTGGCACTCCAGTCAATTCTCACTAAAGTAAAAAGCGAGCTTAGGGTTTCCCTGACAAAACAGGACCAAAACCAACGGGCGACTGAAAGGTTCCGTGGGCTAGAATTTGAATATAAACAGACGCTAGCAGATACGGCGTTAAAAACGTCTAATCTCCTTCGTCCACAATATTTCCAAAACCCCACAACCACGAATAATTCTATGCCAAACAATTTTCAATTGAGTAATAACCCTCAAAAGTACCATTCAATACACAGCTCCCCAGAAATGACCCAAGATTGGCAGCCGACTAATGTTTCTCCAGCGTCCGCATACCCAAGTCCGCAAATCCCAGTCAATATAGGTCCGAGTACTTCAAACTGGAACACGCAAAACAGTTCAAACAAGACCATTATACAGCACCTTCGTAACAGGCCAGCAGAGAAATTAACGTGTGGGTTCTGTGGCAAATCAAACCACACTTACGCAGAATGTAGGGTCCGTCGTAACACCCCGTACTGGGACTCCTGCAAAGCATATGGCCACGACCAAGGGACTTGTCCGAAAGCACAAGTTTACATGACAGCGGCAAAACGTAGTAAGCCAAAGCTTAAATGTGGCTGGTGCTCAAGGGTGGGCCACTTGGAAGAGAACTGTTACTGTAAAAGGAACTAACTGGCAAAGAAGGGGCAAGGAAACGAATGAGGGGCCGGCCAAAAGAGGCTAGCTGCGCCCCTAAAGCATTCCTAACTGATAGTCATAACAAATCAGTAAAGCCCATCCCAAGCAGTATAATGTCAAACGAAAATCAAGAGTCACCCTTAACCCAGAACACCGTTTCAGATGCCAAAACTAGCCAAATAAGTATCCCGGAGTACAGCAGCAAGAGTAATAAACAAAATCTTAAGAGGCACAGGAAAAGGCAAAGACAGGTAAATTGCCTGCACAAAATACAACTCCGGCATAGACCAAAAAAAAATTTATTCATGCAACTAGTCGACACCATATCGCGGTGCTCGAAGGAGATCGGCCAAAAACTTGGCTATATTCTAAGGCAGAAAAATAAATTTTGCAATATTAAACGAGGGAGGCTCTGTTTAATAAGAAAATTAAGTAAAAACGATGTTTTTGTAGAACTACCCCTGCCAGAGGCCAAAGGAGGTAAGATAACTTTATTAGTGGATACAGGGACAGACACAAGTCTTTTGAAAGAAAGCTCGTTGAAACCCAACACAAACATATCCAGAAAGGAGACAAGGCACTTAGGTGGAGCATTCGGTGGAAATAGTACAACAGTGGGTACCATCACCACTAATAAACTATTGACAAATGGGATTAAGAAAAAATTTCACATTATAAACGGTCTAAGCGACATACCCGCAGATGGTATAATTGGTCGGGATATCCTATGGAACTGTTACGGGGCCATACAATAGATGTACCTGAAAAGAACAAAAAAAAAATTAGTACCACAGATGTAAACAAAAATTCCAATTGGAGTTTGCCGACGGAAATTTCCATGAAAGACACATCCTGTCAGGCAAACTCCAATATCAAAACACTCTACGTACCTGCTTAATTGTTTATCCCAACCTCCTGAAAATAGATAAACCAATTAATATTCGGCAATTAACGAAATAAAATTTCTTACCAGAAACAAGTCCATCCGATGTCCCCATGCTTTTTTGTTTTGACGTTTTGCTTTTGCAAAGATTGTCAAGTTTTGGTTTTCCCTTTTGGTGGCTGTTTCGTTCCAATTCCGTGTGTGCCGTTTCGCGCAGTTCTGTCTGTTGCACTTTATCAATGTAATGAATGTGTGATCGTTACATTTTAGCTTATTTTCATTTATTTATGTATTTATTTATTTATTTATTTTACGTATGATTGAGTGTAGGTTGTTGTTATATAATTTATGTAGGACAGGGTTTACCTCTGACTTGACGAATATGACAAAAAGAGAAAGACAGATAAAATTCTCTTAAGCTCGATTTTGACTCTCACTAGAAAATGCGGGGAACAAATTGGGTCACAAATACAATAGCAATAATATTAAAAGAACGAAAAAGATGAAAATAGAGAAAATAAGCAATTAGGATGTATTGACAAAACAAAGATAGAACTAGGAAGGGCTTAAAAACAAAGGGAGGGGAAATTTGTGCAACAGAGTTTTCATTTTTCTTTTGTTCGACGAGCCCACAATCAGCCATCTGAGCGTGCGGTCAATGCCCTATAGCGGCCATAGATTTTTTTGCGATCGCACAGTTGCGAGAAAAATTAATAACCCGGCGTGAGGAAGATTTTAAAAATTATTTAAAAGAGGTAAGGGACAATTTTGTAATTTTTGAAAGGCGATAACGAAGTATAGAATTTTGTGTAGGAACAAACGTCTGAAGGTGGCAATTCTGAGGTAAAATAAGGAAAAAGACTTTGCTTGAGAGGGAACAGACGAGAATTTTAACGTCTCCAGAGTTGTGGCTGGCGTCCTAGCTCCCGTTGCTCGGCTTGGACAGTTTAGTCCCAAGCCAGACGGACCCCAACGAGCGATACAAAGGGCCAGCGGTCTCCTACCAGTCTCTCCAATAAGACTACCAGAATCCCACGGCGTCGGCCAAAATTGGCTCGGGAGAGCATTCCCCCCATTAACCTCGACAAAACGAACAAAGAAGCACCGGACACGATCCCCCAACGGAACAGTAGTGGCGAAAGCAAGGTGCTCCGCCACCAGAAAAAGCACCTAGTGTCCTATGGACACAATCGCACGAGAAACGACCATTTTATTTTGTGAAGTGCCAATTCTTTTCGTTCTAAGCTTTGCATAGATTTGTAAATTTTTTTTTTTGAATTTTAATTAGAGTAAGGTTAGGGAGTAAGGTTAGGCGTAGTTAATTTTAGTAATAGTGCAATTCTGCTTTTAACATTTTTTGGTCGCGGGTAGTGTTAAGCCATATTTGGAAATTCGAAGTCGACGTTTCTTCTTGTGCTGCCGGCAGAACAACGGGGGACGAGGTTTGAAAGTACGTGAGTAATTTTTTTTTATATATATTTTATTGAAATTTAGTAGTGTATTTTAGTGTTAAGTGCAGAACAATCTTCTTTTTTTTTGTAGATTTAAGTTTTTTTTGAATTTTCTTTTGCTTTTTTTTCTTTTTTTTTACCTTTTATTAGTTTTTTTTTGATTTCCTTTCTTTCATTTTTTTTTATATATTAGTTTAATTAAGTTGAACTCTTGAATTGGTAATAAATTGGCACTATCATCTCTGTAGTTGTCAACATTTTCTTTACGCAAGAGAAACTATTGGGTATAATGTGTGGTTAAGCCTCTATAGCATTTGGTGTGTGGATTAGTGGGAAGGCCGTCCTTCTATGGTTTCACGATGACGTAACGCGACTATCACTAACTGTGACGACATGATGTGACGACTGACTTCACTCGTTTATTTTTTTTTGATCAGGTTGTGACTGGCGGAAACATTGAGGGGCTATCACTCGCAACATCGGCCGGAGTGATAGCGATTGGATTATGTCGCTGAACATAAGGGTGGGCTGGCCATTCCGTGCCATCAACATCTGGCAAGTCTTGGGTTCATGATGAACCTTTACCCTGGAGGGACCATGGGAAGGAAAGTTGCGTTTAGGGTTAGTTTGACCTAGTTTTAAGTTAGTGTAGATATAGTCTAGGGCCGAGCTTAAGTATTAGGTTAGCTTAGGTATAGTTTAGGATAGTTAGGATTAGTTTCGCGGTTCTTTCCCGTCCTCCCTCAGGGGTATTGGCATAAGTCCTTGGAGCATTTCTGCCTCTTTTCTTTTCCTTTCTTTGCTCTCCTATCGTTTGAAGTCCGTCCGAAGTCTAAGTTTAGAGTAGCTTTCTCCCTCTTTCTTCTCATTTCTTTTTTCACTTTTCTCTCTTGGCATGGATAAAAGTTTGCTGAGCAGGTGGTATGTGGTAAGGGGGCAAGAACACCCCCCGTCCGACGAGCTTTAGCCGAGCAACCACAAGCATGCCGCGCCCTCCTTGCCCATATCGAAGTTGCCCCTGTGGCTCGACCCTGGCTCACAACAAATGGCGCCCAACGTTTTACCGGCTAGACCGATTGCGACTCCAAGGGGATGATTTGCATTAAGAAAGTCATTGCCTTGGACTTGTAATAGTCTTCGCGATTTTAGTTTTCAATTTTCATTTTTTTTTACTTTCCTATCCAATCAAATCTTCAAGGACTGTTTGAACTCCTCCTCCTAAAGCAGATGGAAGGCGGCTATCCAATCACTGGGCGTGTAGCCAAGAGATCTCGTGAGGTAGCCTGAAGTCTGTGGAAAGTCGAAGAGAAAATCTTGGTTCTATCTTATACTGATGACTGCTTGCCTATCCTCAGACGTGTAGTCAAGGGATGAGTGAGGCAGCCGGAGGTGTATGATGGATCCGAGAACAAGGTTAAGGTGGAAAGGTTAATCACTTGCTGCCATCCGTGGGTGAAGGGTCCTCAACCCGACCCCATGCGAGGCGTGGTTATTGATCTGGAAGCTTTGATCGTGCTGGAGTGACTACTCGATACTCTGCTATCCTTGGATTTGGTATTGCTAGATAACAAGTTGTGGCAGAGCGGAGAGGAATTACTTCAACACTCGTCATGGATCTGAGACACCAGTCACAACTCGTCCTTCTGAGAAGCGAGAATACGATTAAGGACAGTACAGACTAACTGACAGAAAACCATAGATAGGTCTTGCGGAAAACCTGAACATAAGTCCACACACCAATGCACCATCAATATACAAAGTCAACTACCAATTTAGTTTCTACACCAAAAACCTAAATTCCAAATTGCAGTTAGGAATTAAGCTTATTTTGGCAATTTATAAGGATTTGTTTTTTTAACTTTTGAATTTTGAACTACTCTGAATTCACCTACACCCTACGATACGAAACAATCAAATCTAATTTCAAAAATTTAGCGAACATTTTTTCCATCGAAATGGAAAACCAACCAGGGGGTCAAAGGGCAGACCATCAAACGACCTTGAATTGGGAATCCTCTTCAGGTCGCCAACCTCTGGCCAATAGTACTTCCCGAAAAAGGGAAATACATGAAAAAACTCCTGCAACGACATCGACCGGATACGACATAACGGACTTGACCATGTACTCTCATGATTTCATTCATTTTAGTACAGACGACAGCCCACAACAACGAACAGGAAAAGACTCGACAACTTCGACAAACAAGAAAATAGCGGTCCCAAGCTCGGTGATCCTGGAAGAATCGGAGTTGGAGCAGCAAGCCCACCCGAAAGATCGAAACAGAAGCCCAGGACACCAGCCGCTATTGGCAGCATCTTCGACTCAACCAAGAGTCCCAATGCCGCGACAGAACGCAATGACAAAAGTACAAACAACGAGGACATTTGACGAACAGGAAGCAGGAGCCGTTGGGGGAGTTATACAAAAACAAACTACCACCAACAAAGACGACATATGCGTACAAGGACAGAACCAAGTAGAGGAAGAGGAACGAACTATACATAATTTAGTCACCAGTGCTGCACAAGAGAGCCCAGGGGAAGTCATGGCTGCCTTTGCCGGCAGTATGAAAATGATGATGCTCACTTTCGAGAGGAACATGACGGCCATCACCCAAAGAATTGGCAACCTGGAACTCTCAATGGCATCACGGCCGACCGACTGTCTTCACGACATGACTAGGCAACAACAACAACAAGCACCACCACAACCTTCGAATGCTTTCTCGCGGCCAGAACAGCCGTTTTTCAGAGACCCTGGGCGAAAATTCGAGACGCCAGTCCACAAATGGGGAGTTAAATTCGATGGGACTTCAAAGTCCATGTCAGTCGAAAGTTTTATCTTCCGAGTAGAAACACTCCAACGTCAAAGTGGCTTGTCGGAAAGTCAATTGTTCTCCCAATTCCACCACCTTGTGTCAGGCCAAGCAGAGCGATGGCTCTGGCAATACCTAGAAGAAAACCAGGCAGATGAAGGGCTCAACTATTACGACCTAAAACAAGAACTAGTTAGGCAATTTGGGCAAAACAGAAGGGACCACGAAATCTTGAGGTCGATCATGGACCGTAGGCAGCAACCCCATGAGACCTTCGACGAATTCTACAGCGACGTACGAGCAATGACACTACAAATGACTAACAGACCTCACGAGAGAGACTTAGTAGACATTTTACGACAAAATATAAAGGATAGGGTAGCTACGCTCATCTTTGGATGCCCCATTAGGACCATCCAAGATCTTAGGGAGGAAGCCAGAAGAGCGGAACGACACTTGACGACTAGGGACCAAAAATTCAGACGGACTGTTTCGGAAGTCGACGATTTCCTTGGGAATAATCCCTATCACGACCAGCAAGAGGACAAAGAAGACGATGACTTGGAGATTGCTGCTCTCCAACCAAATAGAGCAAACAGACCGACAACTTACAATCGAACGGACAAGACACACCGAGCAGACCAGAGCAAGGCTACGAGACTAGACGCTACAAGAACGCCAGCGGTGATTCCACCGACATGCCCGTCAAATTTTCATGCCCTGACCTGCTTTAGTTGCGGTCAGGGTAACATCAGCTTCCAATGCGAAAAATGTCAGGGTAACATGAAGGTCAGCGGAACATCCGGGAGCAACCCGCTGATGGGACCATCTCTCCCGGAGAATTCAGACCTCAACGGATTCAGATCTTAAAAAGAGATCCAGCATTGCGCGAATCTCCTCGCAAACAAGATTCCCCTCAAAGGAAGAGCCTCCATGAAAGGCTAATATACTATAACGAAGCTAGAAAGCGGATTTTTGGAGAGGAAGTGACGCGGCAAATAGAAAAGACTAGGAATTATAAAAAAATCAAAAAGCTTAGGGAACATTGTGCAATGAATAGACGACGAATGAAAAACATAGTTTCTTCGGTAATTACAATAACGGACGACAATAGGCCCTACGCAAAGGTTAAGGTAGAGAACGAAGAGCTCCTGGGTCTATTGGATAGTGGAGCTTCGATAAGCTGTCTTGGAAAAGGAGCCTTAGAATTCCTTGACAAACATAAGATAAAGATCAAAAACATGACTACAGATATCAAAACAGCTGACGGAAACCACCAGAGAATACTAGGACGATACAAGACACTAGTCTCATGGGGGGGAAAGTCTCACCAATTAGAATTGTATGTGGTGCCCAGTCTACAACAGGTGTTGTATTTAGGCGTAGATTTTTGGAGAACGTTCAAAGTCGCTCCGAACATTATAGACGAACTGGACGTCCCATCGCCAACGGAAGAACGAACACCAGTCCAGGCACTCTCACCAGCACAACAACATCAACTCGAGCAGATCAAGCAATTGTTTCCCTCATTCGCAACGATGGGATTGGGTAAAACCAACCTCGAAGAGCATATCATCGAGGTGGAAGACGAAAAGATTCCCATTAAACAAAGGCATTACCCAATCTCACCAGCGATTCAGAAGCTCTTATATGACGAGTTAGATCGGATGATTTCACTTGGAGTCATCGAGGAGAGCAACAGCGCTTGGAGCTCACCGGTGGTGTTGGTGAGAAAACCCGGCAAGAATAGACTGTGCCTGGACTCTAGGAAGGTAAACGCGGTAACAAAAAAGGACGCTTATCCCCTTCCACACATTGAGGGACTTTTGAGTAGGCTCCAGGACACCAAATATATTTCAGGCATCGATCTCAAAGACGCGTTCTGGCAGATTCCTCTGGAGCGCAGATCAAGGGAGAAGACAGCTTTCACAGTCCCTGGGCGGCCTCTGTATCACTTCACCGTGATGCCGTTCGGACTGTGTAATGCAGCTCAGAGAATGTGTCGGCTAATGGACAAGGTCATACCCGCCCGTTTGAGAGAGTATGTCTTTGTCTATCTCGATGACCTCTTGGTCTGCTCTCCAGACTTTGAATCACATGCCAGATCGCTAATCGAAGTAGCTAGCTGTCTTAGGAATGCGGGGCTCACAATAAATGTAGAGAAGAGTAAGTTTTGTTACCGCGAGATTAAATATCTAGGGTACATCGTCGGCGATGGGTGCTTACGAACTGACCCAGACAAGGTATCGGCGGTCGAGGACTTCCCCGTTCCTAAGACTCCCAAGCAACTCCGGCGGTTCCTGGGAATGACAGGCTGGTACAGGCGATTTATACCAAACTTCTCAGGCCTATCTTCGCCAATGACCGACTGCCTTAAAAAAGGACTGACTTTCAACATGACTGAGGAAGCGCTTAACGCATTCCAAAAGCTTAAGGCGACATTGGTATCAGCACCCATTCTAACAAATCCAGATTTCACGAAACGCTTCTACATACAATGCGACGCTTCAACAATGGGAGTAGGGAGTGTGTTGTTCCAAATGGATGAGGAAAATAATGAAAGACCCATAGCATTCATGTCCCAGAAGCTGAATTCCGCCCAGCGAAATTACAGCGTGACGGAACTCGAGTGCTATGCGGCAGTTTTATCCGTTAAGAAGTTCAGGGCCTACGTTGAAGGACTACCTTTCACGATCATTACGGACCATGCCAGCTTAAAGTGGCTGATGACGCAGAAGGATCTGTCTGGTCGGTTGGCCAGATGGAGCCTGAAGCTTCAGGGTTTCGACTTTAACATCGAGCATCGGAAAGGTGTCCAGAACGTAGTCCCTGACACTCTCTCCCGAGTTCATATGGAGGAACTCAACCCCGAAACCGACATACTGCAGGTGGACCTTGGCTCAGCGTGCTTTTCTTCCGAAGAGTATGATGAGCTCAGGAAAACCGTGACCGACAGACAAGACGAACTTCCCGACATTTGCGTTTCGGATGGATTTGTATATAAACGAACAGACATACGAACAGGCGACGCAATACAAGAAGATAGAGCGTGGAAGCTCTGGATTCCAAAGGAGTTGCGTGGGAGCCTTGTGGAATCTGCACACAATTCGCCTTCAGCAGGACATGGAGGCATCCACAAAACCTTAGCCAAATTGAGACAATTTTATTTCTGGCCCGGCATGGCCACGGACGTACAAAATTGGGTAAAAAACTGTGATATATGTAAGTGCAATAAGCCTCTGAACGTAATATCTCGACCGCCGATGGGACAACAGACTATTACGGAGCGACCCTTTCAGCGCCTATATATAGATTTTTTAGGACCCTACCCCCGGACAAGAAACGGACATACCCATATTTTTATAGTACTTGACCACTTTAGTAAATATGTATTTCTAAAACCTATTAGGAAAGCAACGGCAGCTGAGGTAGTAAAATACTTAGAAGAAAATGTGTTTCATGTCTTTGGTGTACCAGAATTTATCCATTCAGACAATGGCAAACAATTCATCTCAGAACTGTTTGCTAGCTTTTTGCAGAAGTACGGAGTCAGACATGTTCGCACCGCGTTCTACTCGCCTCAGGCGAACGCGTCGGAAAGAGTTAACAGGTCAGTCCTTGCCAAGATCAGGTCCTACCTGAAAGATGACCAAAAGAACTGGGACCGACATGTTAGCGACGCAGCGTTTTCCTTGAGGAGTGTGGTGCATGATGCGATCATGTTTGAACCCTATTATGCGGTGTTCGGCACCCATATGATTCAGCACGCGAGTGCTTATGAAATCCTTAGACGACTGGATAACATCAAAGACATGAACACAGATATAGTTAGCAAAGATGACAAACTACAACTGATAAGGGATAAAATCTTCGAGAATCTAGGGATAGCTCACGAAAAAGCCACAAAGACTTACAATACTCGAAGTAGAGACGTGCAATATAAAGTCGGTCAAATTATATACCGACGAAACTTTAAACAAAGTAATCAAGTGGATAATTACAACGCGAAATTAGGACCAAAATTTATACGAGGAACTATCCTCAAAACAATTGGCAACTCGCTTTACCAAGTTGGTAATGTGAATGGAGAAAAGGCAGGCGTATACCATGCCAAAGATCTTCATTCGTAGGGTAAAATCTTGACGCACTCATGTCTGTCGTTGCTTACTAGATTAGCTGTGATATTTACACTTTGTTAAGTCCTTAATGTTATTTATTCATAGAGTTTATTTATTTATCAGAGTTTATTTATTTATTTATTTATTTATTTACCTATTTATTATTTAGCATAGTTATTTATTTATTTGTTTATCTGTTATGTCTTTACGCATCACATAGTGCATTACCCTTTCCCCTCTATAGATCCGTGATAAACACACTGCACCCCAGCCCCAATCAAACATACAATAATCGGATTCACTTTATAACAAACTCACTTTATTTCACGTTGCTTAGATCCACATTACACACAACAGGTACCTGCCAGTCTATTGCGGAGGTGCAAACGCAGGATATTTTCAGGGTCGTGAGCCCTTACCCCACGTTGATATTTCAGCCAGGGTCGCGAAATCATATGCGTCAAATTGTGGATATTGAATTAGAAACCTTTCAGCAAATATCCAAAGGTAATAACCACCCCTATTTTTACGAGGCCGTTTGCCTCCCGACCACTCAGCAAACGTCGTCGAGCCTGTTACGGGGCCATACAATAGATGTACCTGAAAAGAACAAAAAAAAAATTAGTACCACAGATGTAAACAAAAATTCCAATTGGAGTTTGCCGACGGAAATTTCCATGAAAGACACATCCTGTCAGGCAAACTCCAATATCAAAACACTCTACGTACCTGCTTAATTGTTTATCCCAACCTCCTGAAAATAGATAAACCAATTAATATTCGGCAATTAACGAAATAAAATTTCTTACCAGAAACAAGTCCATCCGATGTCCCCATGCTTTTTTGTTTTGACGTTTTGCTTTTGCAAAGATTGTCAAGTTTTGGTTTTCCCTTTTGGTGGCTGTTTCGTTCCAATTCCGTGTGTGCCGTTTCGCGCAGTTCTGTCTGTTGCACTTTATCAATGTAATGAATGTGTGATCGTTACATTTTAGCTTATTTTCATTTATTTATGTATTTATTTATTTATTTATTTTACGTATGATTGAGTGTAGGTTGTTGTTATATAATTTATGTAGGACAGGGTTTACCTCTGACTTGACGAATATGACAAAAAGAGAAAGACAGATAAAATTCTCTTAAGCTCGATTTTGACTCTCACTAGAAAATGCGGGGAACAAATTGGGTCACAAATACAATAGCAATAATATTAAAAGAACGAAAAAGATGAAAATAGAGAAAATAAGCAATTAGGATGTATTGACAAAACAAAGATAGAACTAGGAAGGGCTTAAAAACAAAGGGAGGGGAAATTTGTGCAACAGAGTTTTCATTTTTCTTTTGTTCGACGAGCCCACAATCAGCCATCTGAGCGTGCGGTCAATGCCCTATAGCGGCCATAGATTTTTTTGCGATCGCACAGTTGCGAGAAAAATTAATAACCCGGCGTGAGGAAGATTTTAAAAATTATTTAAAAGAGGTAAGGGACAATTTTGTAATTTTTGAAAGGCGATAACGAAGTATAGAATTTTGTGTAGGAACAAACGTCTGAAGGTGGCAATTCTGAGGTAAAATAAGGAAAAAGACTTTGCTTGAGAGGGAACAGACGAGAATTTTAACGTCTCCAGAGTTGTGGCTGGCGTCCTAGCTCCCGTTGCTCGGCTTGGACAGTTTAGTCCCAAGCCAGACGGACCCCAACGAGCGATACAAAGGGCCAGCGGTCTCCTACCAGTCTCTCCAATAAGACTACCAGAATCCCACGGCGTCGGCCAAAATTGGCTCGGGAGAGCATTCCCCCCATTAACCTCGACAAAACGAACAAAGAAGCACCGGACACGATCCCCCAACGGAACAGTAGTGGCGAAAGCAAGGTGCTCCGCCACCAGAAAAAGCACCTAGTGTCCTATGGACACAATCGCACGAGAAACGACCATTTTATTTTGTGAAGTGCCAATTCTTTTCGTTCTAAGCTTTGCATAGATTTGTAAATTTTTTTTTTTGAATTTTAATTAGAGTAAGGTTAGGGAGTAAGGTTAGGCGTAGTTAATTTTAGTAATAGTGCAATTCTGCTTTTAACATTTTTTGGTCGCGGGTAGTGTTAAGCCATATTTGGAAATTCGAAGTCGACGTTTCTTCTTGTGCTGCCGGCAGAACAACGGGGGACGAGGTTTGAAAGTACGTGAGTAATTTTTTTTTATATATATTTTATTGAAATTTAGTAGTGTATTTTAGTGTTAAGTGCAGAACAATCTTCTTTTTTTTTGTAGATTTAAGTTTTTTTTGAATTTTCTTTTGCTTTTTTTTCTTTTTTTTTACCTTTTATTAGTTTTTTTTTGATTTCCTTTCTTTCATTTTTTTTTATATATTAGTTTAATTAAGTTGAACTCTTGAATTGGTAATAAATTGGCACTATCATCTCTGTAGTTGTCAACATTTTCTTTACGCAAGAGAAACTATTGGGTATAATGTGTGGTTAAGCCTCTATAGCATTTGGTGTGTGGATTAGTGGGAAGGCCGTCCTTCTATGGTTTCACGATGACGTAACGCGACTATCACTAACTGTGACGACATGATGTGACGACTGACTTCACTCGTTTATTTTTTTTTGATCAGGTTGTGACTGGCGGAAACATTGAGGGGCTATCACTCGCAACATCGGCCGGAGTGATAGCGATTGGATTATGTCGCTGAACATAAGGGTGGGCTGGCCATTCCGTGCCATCAACATCTGGCAAGTCTTGGGTTCATGATGAACCTTTACCCTGGAGGGACCATGGGAAGGAAAGTTGCGTTTAGGGTTAGTTTGACCTAGTTTTAAGTTAGTGTAGATATAGTCTAGGGCCGAGCTTAAGTATTAGGTTAGCTTAGGTATAGTTTAGGATAGTTAGGATTAGTTTCGCGGTTCTTTCCCGTCCTCCCTCAGGGGTATTGGCATAAGTCCTTGGAGCATTTCTGCCTCTTTTCTTTTCCTTTCTTTGCTCTCCTATCGTTTGAAGTCCGTCCGAAGTCTAAGTTTAGAGTAGCTTTCTCCCTCTTTCTTCTCATTTCTTTTTTCACTTTTCTCTCTTGGCATGGATAAAAGTTTGCTGAGCAGGTGGTATGTGGTAAGGGGGCAAGAACACCCCCCGTCCGACGAGCTTTAGCCGAGCAACCACAAGCATGCCGCGCCCTCCTTGCCCATATCGAAGTTGCCCCTGTGGCTCGACCCTGGCTCACAACAGAACCGAAAAATTATTGATACAGTGACTAAAACATTGAAATTCTTTGACAAAAATAGGAACCTAAAACGCCCATGCGAACAAATCAATACGGTCAATGTGGATAACCATACACTAAAAGTATCAAACCGGGAAGTGAAGGCCCGAACTCAAACCATTGTTAAGCTAAAGGTAAATACAGGGTTACGCGACGTTCTCGTGCATAGTCAGGAACTAAAACCTGGAGTTTATTTAGCGAATACAATATCTCGAGTAAGGGACCGCCATCTTGCGGTTTCAATACTCAATTCCACGGACGATACATTTTTCTTGAGTAAAGACTTAGTCCCCAAATTCGAAAATGTTAACAAGTTCCGAAGTATAGGAAGTGAAAATAATAAAAATGCCATCTTAAGCGTTAATAGACAACAGCCAAGTGAAAGAATTTCAAAACTAATTAAATCATTAAATATAGAGGCCAACTTAAACAAAGAGGAAAAATGCGCAATAGAAAATATCTGCATTCAATTTAACGACATTTTCCATCTGGAAGGGGACCCGTTGAAGCATACCGATATCCTGGCACATAAAATTATGACCAAACCGGATCAAGGCCCAATAAACCAGAAGCAGTATCGTCTCCCGCAAATCGCTAGGGATGAGATTCGTAATCAGGTGAAACAAATGCTAAACGACAAAGTAATAGCACATAGTAAATCACCATGGAACTCTCCTCTTTTGGTCGTCCCAAAGAAACCAGGGGCGAGTTGTAGTGGATTTTAGAAAACTCTGCCAAGAATAGAAGATATTCTCGATCAGCTAGGAAACTGCATCTACTTCACAACCCTTAATCTGGCTAGCGGTTACCACCAAGTGCTCATTGAAAAACATGACCGGGAAAAGACTGCATTTAGCACGGGGTTGGGCTACTATGTATTCAACCGAATGCCGTTCGGACTAACGGGCTACCTTCCAAAGGTTAATGAACTATATTTTAACTGGTCTGCAAGGAATAGACTGTTTTGTCTACCTGTATGATATTGTGATATATAGTAAAAATTTGGAAGACCATTGCGACAAATTAGTGCGAATATTTTCACAGTTGAGAAACTATAAACTCAAATTAAATACCGAAAAATGCAATTTTCTATCCAAAAAGGTCGTTTACTTAGGTCACAAGTTCTCCGAAAACGGTGCAACACCAGACCCCTCAAAAACAAGTTGTGTCTCGAACTTTCCAATCCCGAAAAATATTAAAGAAGTGCAATCGTTTTAAGGTTTTGCTGGCTATTACAGGAAGTTTATCCCAATTAACCTATTGCTAAGAAAGGAGGTAGAATTAAAATGGACGCCGGATCACCAAAGATCTTTCGAGGACTTGAAAAAGGCAATAACCATGCCGCCAGTCTTAATCTACCCAGATTTTTCGAAGCCATTTATCTTGACCACGGATGCTAGCAATGAAGCATTGGGAGCAGTACTGTCACAGGGTAAGGTTGGAAAGGATAAACCTATAGCTTACGAAAGCCGATCCTTAAATCCTGCTGAAAAAAGGTATTCTACAATAGAAAAGGAACTCCTGGCTATTGTGTGGGCTACCAACAACTTCCGGACATATCTTTTAGGGCGCTCTTTTACAGTGTACACAGATCATCTGCCACTTAAGGGAGTATTTCATGTCAAAGTTTACGTTTTCATCATAAACTCTCGGAATACGATTTCAAAATCCAATACAAACCGGGTAAGGTGAACAAGAACGCTGATGCACCGAGTCGTATTCCACAAGCAAATCCCGTAGAGCAGCGTCTGGCTGCCACTCGGGCACAAGCGTGTTTGAAGGAAAATAAGGACTTTGAAGGTACATCAACGACTTCCACTGGTACAGGTAATACAAATGGTGATAAATGCACCCCAAGCGTATGACTAATATCATGGATTGCGCAGCCCTTTCCGATATGGATCTTCGACAGTGGCTAGAGTTTTTTATGAACAAATCCTGACGAGGTATAGAATTCCAAAGACTCTTGTCAAGGACAATGGCGCAAACTTCACGTCAAAGATATTTTCAGAGACTTGCAAGTTACTGGGTGTGAAAAAACTTCATACAACAGCATATCACCCCCAATCAAACGGTTCGTTGAAAAGAAGTCATCGGCCCTTAGCCGAATATCTCAGATCCTTTGTGGCAAACGACGAAATAAACTGGGACCAATGGCTTCGGCAAGCCATGCATGTTCACAACAACTCCATCCACACCGCGACACAATTAACCCCTTTGATTGCCTTATTTGGTTTAAAGTTTGAAATGCCAACTAATCTAAAAAGAAAACCCACTCCTCTCTATAATGACGGCGACTACCCTTTGCAACTCAAGCATCAACTCGAGATTGCCCACAAGTTAGCCAATCAGAACCTTAGAATAGCTAAACTAAAATCGAAAGACGTCTACGATAAAGGATCTAAGACTAATACGCTCAATGGTGGACAGAAGGTTTTGCTAAGGAATCCCGCCAGAAAGAATAAATTCTCCCCTATCTGGTTAGGACCCTACGAGATTGTGTCCGTAAACAATAAGGTAAACACAATTATCAAAATGGGAAAAGGGTTAAAAGGGCGCATAACAATCAACTAAAACCATTCTACCGATAAAATAAAAAATTTTAATTTTGATATATTAATATAGTTTTTCTCTTTTCAGTTCAGAGCAAACTTAGAACAGTCCAAGGAGTAGAAGCTTTCTACCTTTCTACCTCAATACTAAGTACTTATTAAAGTCGTCATACCTCTTTCGGAGCCAACAAAGTTTGATATCCAAAAGCTATATCCGATCGCCTCAAGACTAAACGAGAAGTGGGACCTAATGATCGAGAAAAGGGCAGATTATATAGCCGAGTCAGAGGACCATGGACTCTTCGTTTTTATGACTAAGGAAGAGCTTGCAAAATGCGACAAAATAACAACAATGCAGCATGTAACCGTGTCAATCTATAAACACCAAAGACCGGTCATCACAAAGAGCAGCGAAGAATGCCTTAACGAACTCTTGCAACATACAGCAACAGCCCAAGAGCGATGCCAACACATTGCCGTTCCCGCATCAGAGGGTATGTTCGTAAAAATGGCGGCCAGTTATTCCTGGTTGTACAACCTCCGAAACAATATGACACTGAACATCAAATGTAACGGGGAACAGTACAACCCGCTACTAGGGAGTACCGGGGCCATACGCATACTTAGACCATGCGACATCGGGACGCGGGAAATGAAAATCCCGTACGAACAAAAGGTCAACAGCAATGTCGAAGTCAAGCTGCCCAAAGTCGATTTCGCAGGAATATTGGAGACACTTCGAGTACAGTTTGAAGATAGCAAAGTACCAGTAAACTTAACAACAAACAAGATTCTACCGATAAGACTGGGAAGCCATGCAGACATAAATGCAATCCTGAATCTTTGCAGTCACAAATAAAGCAGACCGAAACTGAAGAAATCCTCCGAAGCCAGCAATGAACGATAACAAGTCATCAATACTCATTAATGTTGTTGTGTTCGATATTAATCCTGGGAGTAACAGTACATGTAATAAGGAAAAGATGTTAGGCACTCAAAGAGAAGAAAACGTTGCCACAGGCACATACAGGAACCAAGGTAGAAGAAACGCAAATTCGAGTAGCCCCAAGCCCACCAAGGAGGAAACAGCAGCCGAAAAGAATGTTTGAAACAACCCGGCCCGTAGGAGAACTAACGTTTGCCAGGGTTTGAACCTAAGAAAAAGAATAAAAGATGTGTCCATGTAATTATAAACACTATCTAGATCAGTTTACCCATGTAATTAAAATAAGTTAAGTTATTTAAATAAGTTAAGGATTCAATTATTTATATAACTCTTAGAAATCTATCGTATCACATTAAATACATAGAATATACAAATTTTAGTTTTAAGTGGTAAAATACAAGTATGAGATAAGCTGCTAGTGTTTAGGTTTTATTAATCTACATAATAGCCATTTGATAACATTGTAGAAAATAAGTTTCAAGACAACCACAAATGTAGCTAGCACTAATCATTGTTATAATAATAAAAGAAGACAAACCAATTTTTCTGAGACCTGGCTTGAACTTCCGAAGGGGGGAGGGATGTTATGACCCAAATACGCATATGTGCCGTTACCAACTGAGTCATGGTTGCGTCAGTGAAATAATAACATAATAACACAATTCGCTTACGTGACGCAATGACTCAATGGGCCACGGCCTACTAAGAAAATGCAAACACTTCGGGTCATGCTGACAAATGCATTTTCCCGAAGTGAGCAAAGCGAAGTTCCAGGTAGGTCTCTGATAATGCGGCCGGTCTTAAATCAACCAACCTCTCAACGGTCGTAGATACGTGTTGTAGGAAACCGTATAACAAGTGGTAAACACTGCCACACATGATTCAATGAATGTGAATTCATGCGCATCAACCAAAAAATACCGAGCCTGCTCAGCTGGACATTCCACCATAAAAATAAACAAATGACTACAAATAATGAAGAAAACCCGATCCCCACTCGCTGACTTAATTCAATAAAAAAACAAAAGAATTGTTAAGTAATTCAGTGATTAACTCACACTATTCAAAAACTTCTTCGCTCTCTTCTTGCTTTTCGTGTTTCCCTTTTGCACAACGAATAACTCTACCACAGTGCATAGCTAACACTTCAAAAGTAAACTGTTCCGTGGTCATGCCTTTCATATCCACCGCGATCGCAACTACCCGCTCTCCTTTTGTGTGCATTTGGATAGTGGATAGTATATATATATAGTTGGCGCAACAGGTCCGTAGGGACCCAAGGCCTAGCTTCTCGCAACCATTCGTTTTGTGTGAGTTTTTTTTTTTTTTTTTTTTTTTATTATTTTTGGAACGAATGGAAGGGATCTACAATTTTATGCCGATTCCAAACGGCTAATTGAGAAGCTCTAAAGAAAGTTATACTATACTCTCGGATGTTTGTCAGACGTTCGCGAGAGGTGGAGCAGTGGAATAAACCCCAAGTTGAAATTTGGGTCTTTGCGGGATTCGAACCTGGGACCCCTCGCTTAGTAGTCCAACACACTAACCACTAAGCCACTGCGCCTACGGATAGTGGATAGTGCTGATCCGCTTTTACATGAAGGATATGCTTATGCAAACAGTGGGCAATAACAAGCGAGCAGCAAAACAAAATTACAAACATTACATACCTATCTGCATTTAAAAATGAAATGCCTTCAATATCAATAAAATAATTTCAATACAAAATTTAAAATTAATTAGTTAGTCTTTCAGCTTTTATTACATACACCTTCCACCCTTAAACAGACGTTGTATTAATTTTCAGTCACGCTCATGCCACAACGACAACAGAAATTATTTCACGACACAGTTCCCTTATAAATCAAATGAGCAATCATCCCATCGACAATTAGTAAAAGGAAAAATGCGTCTTCCGATAAGTAGGGTGGGTACGGTGCTATATAGGCTCCGTGAAGAAGTCTTGTCTATGTTTCGGATCCACCAGTATCTACATAGTGGAGTCTAAAGGAAATGCAGCAAGCCACCGCAGTGAAAAGCAAGGCTCAACGAAAGACGGTCTCAACCATCACAACAAAAAAGATTAAATATTAATACTCTCAGAAGTAGGTGCAACGAAACTGTAGAATAAGTAAGACTATAATTATAACGGATGGTTCAAATACAAGTTTCTTTTTGAATCATGTGTTAATATAGCTCTAACGGCTTTTTTCATCCACGAAATGAATCGCTTTACGCTTGAACTGTCTTGGGAAATAATTCTTATTTCTAAAGTGAGTGCTGTATTGTCCCTCGCGTACTGCGCAAATTTGTACAAAGGCAGCCATTGGGGAAGTGCGCTCTCAATTTAGGGATTCCAGAATTTTCACATGGACAGCTTTAGTTGCGTGTTTATGAGTGAGCAAACCGTCAATATTATTTATTTACGTAAATGATGGCAAAATATATGTAAATGTTCGTGGGCCAACATCATTTTAATCCCTACGAACTGTTAATGGTATAGTGTGCCAAACATATCGTGCTGCATGTCAAGACCTCGATTTGCTTGAAACAATCGCGGAAGCAATTATATGTATCTGCATCTCCAAGTCAGATACGCAGATTATTTGCTATCATCATTTCGACATGCTTACCATCGAATCCAAGTGACCTCTGAAGCAAATACAAAGATAGCATGTCAAAGACATTTTACTTCGAATTCGTGTCAGTTCAAGAAATCATGATCTTGAGCCGAATGAGGAAATGCACAAGGCTTTGCTGAAGCCATGTGTTTCCTTATGTGTCAGGTTTTTAGTCAGGTTGGGAATGCCAGAGCCAGATCGTTGAATGAATGAAGCATTTAATCGAGAATAATGGAATATGATCGGCATGAATTAGACCAACCAGGTCAAAGGAATGTACCCCTATAAGGAAGTCTATGATGCATTAATGAAGGTAATTGATCATGGAAATGGTGGCTTTTTATTCCTGGAAGACCCCGATGGAACTGGGAAGACATTACACATGTCATTGATTTTGGCCACTGTTCGTGCGGGATCCGACATTGTGTTACACTCTTCCGGGTATAAGAAAACGATTTTAAATTTGCGTAAAATAGAAAAAAAGCACGAGAGAAAATTTCAACCGCCGCTGCGCCGATGGGTTGAAAGTCGCTAATGAGGATGGGTAGAGAAAAGTCAAATCGTCGATGCAAATTCGCCGGTGGTATATGATGGGGGAAAAGTGCAACAGGTAGCCGGTTGGATGCTACCGCCTTGGTCGCTCAGCTGGGGTGGGTTCAGGGCTTTACCAATTAACTTAAATTCGGTGTGCTGAAACGGAATGGGTACTCAACACTTTTTGCAAATGGTAATTCCAATTTTTGGTTTTATACAATGGGCGCCACACAATCTTTTTATAAGGAATTGTGAAACCTTACTGACCAACTTCCCGATGATAGAACGAGAAACGAATTTTGACGAATTGAAAAATTGAAAGTATTGGTTTTTCCTTCGTCATAAAACTCCTGGAGGAGAATGGCGTTTAATTTCTCGAATTTGGTTGGGTGGTAAAAAAAACAACGTAATAAGATTTATCACTTATGGCCTAACTAACGATGTTTTATGAAATATTTTACAAGTACACATATACACTCTACTTAACTTTCTTCCTTTGTCCCCAAAGACCTGTCCTGGTAGGATAAATTGTGTCTGTCCTGCCGCTTGTATTCCTCCTTTCTCGCCTGCTCTTCTCCTGTCTTTCACCTTTCTTTTGTTCTCTCCTTCTTCATTTTCCTTTATCTCATACATACGGTTCTTGCATGTAGCAAAACGGGACTATATTATTGTCCGCGACTGCAACACTCCGTTTTTCTTTGGCAGAGGTTCGTGCGGACTCCCATTCTTGCTCTCAATCATACTTGACGCTCTTTAGTGAATTCGCCCGATTATTAGGGATATTCCCCAGGGATATTCAGACTTTCCACTGAACGCACTCACGCACACCCTTCACACATTACATTCAGAACATTAATCATTATTTTTCGTCGCTGTTACTCATTTGAGCAACTTTAAAATATGAAAGACCTTATACCGATTAAAATCCGTATTCGAACTGGTTCGCGACATTATTCCCCTAACGATTTTATCTCTATCCCCTCTACCAAGGTAAAAGGATCTTTAGCAAGCGAGCTATTGGGACTACACTACTTAGGGATCATAAACATTGTTCCTATTTATGGAAAGCAGCGTCTTGGGGACAGAGGGTGCTATTCAAAACCTATTTCGTACTCTTGTTTGTTCCCTAACTAATTACGTGGGTTTTCGCGCAGATTTTGGGGGTCGGGGATGAGCCTATAGTGTGCCATTTCTTACACATAACTTAGTTACGTTGGGGCCCTTAGCCACTGGATGCTGAACCGGTTCAATGTTATGTTTTCGTCGACACAGATGTACTAGTGTGCTTAAGTATTTTGGTTTCTCGTTGGCCATTTTGGTGTTCTCTAATTGGTTTCGTTGACACCACTTTAGTGTGTTTGTAGTTGTTTCAGAGTTTTGCATTGTATCTTGTATTTGGTTGTTTGGTTGAGGCCTCTAGATGTTTCTCTCTCTTAGGACCGTCCGTCCCTGCCCGTCCACTTGGGCTGTTGGGGTACCTGCGTTTGCTATCCTCCCGAGTGTCATGGCGAGCAAGATCGTTGGGCATATTATTATACCCAACAAGATCGGCTATCAAAACAAGGAATGGGTCGGAGGGTGGAAAGGTGGGAGACGACCACACTTTTTTTTGGAGCGTTTTTGAACGCAACAATTGCGGCAGCAGTTGCTTCTTCTGGAACAGCGGCCAAATTGTTAGAAGGATGCCGTACTTTTTCCGTAAAACCTTCAAAATATTGAACAACCGACATGTAACATTGCTAAATACCCGGCAATGGAAACCGTTTTTTTTAGGGTGGTGTAAAATCCCCATCTAGGACGAATGCACACGCTGCCCTAAAATCATCAAATATTTGTTAAGAAACTTCAGCTAACAGCAAACATGAGAGTTGAATTGCTCTAAGCAATTGCTGACTATCGTTAATTGCCGTGTTCCTGTTGCCGAATTGATTTCATTTCGAATAAACAAAGTATTGCCGAACATAATTGCTAACCACAAAAATAACGAATGGTTGAGTGTGCGATGACTTAAACATTGTAATTCAGAATCAAATATATAATGAATCGGTACCTATTCTGCATTCGTTCAAATCTATTGACTGTGTAACAAACGAAGACTAGGCAACCAACTATCCAACTGAATTTTTAAACTCCTTGGGTGTGCCTGGCTTACCACGTCACAAATTACAACTAAAGGTTGGGTAGGTAGTCATAATGCTTCAAAATTTAAACTTACCAAAACTATGCAATGGAACGCGTCTGGTGATAAGAAAACTGATGATCAATGTGATTCACGCGACGATACTCAAAGTATAATTCGAATGAAGTTCTCATTCCGAGAATTCCGATGATCCCAACCGATATGCCCTTTGAGTTTAAACGAATTCAATTTCCGATTCGTCTTGCATTTACAAATCACATGGCCAATCACTGAGTGTTTGTAGTCTGAATTTAGAAAATGCGTCTTTCTCATGGTGCATTGTACGTAGCATGTTCACGTGTCGGAAAACCATCCGCTTTATTTGTTCTTGTGCCTGATAAAAAAACAAAAATATTGTGTATCTTCAGTGAAGATAATAAACCAAAGTGTAAACCAATGAAAGAAAATACATAGCTGCATTAAAGCAAACATCTTGCTGACATGCCATTGAAATACTTGATTTCTGAACTTTTATTGAATTTTTATTTTCTTTATAAATTAATTAAAATAATAAATGAAGAATATTAAATTCATTGACCGCTAGTCGGTGCGAAGTTCACCGGGTCAGCTAGTTCAGATATATAGAAGTGAAGAATATGTCAATTGCTGTTTTTCAGGTTTTGACAATAATTTATGTAGTTACATGAAATTGCTTTTCTTTGATCGCTTATCTATAGATGTGCAATTACAGTTTATAATGTATCAGAAAGAAAAACAACCTCCAAAGAAAGAACAACTTCCTCTTTGTTACCGAGATAAATGAGGTTTTCCATTTTAACAGTTTTCCTTGACCGGCTGTATACAGTATACATTACATACTTATGATGATGCGGCTTTATCTGGGCGATACAGGAGGATCCCGATTGTTCGACTTTGTATGCCCTGTACTGCAAAATCATGGAAACAAAACTTTTCGACTATTATTTCAAAACATAATTGTCAAAAGGAGATTAATTATAGTTGAACTTGTCATCAAAAAGTCGGAATAATTCGATTTAATTAAATACTTTTCTGCCTTATTCCAACTAAAAACAAAAACAGTTTGCAAGTTTTAGTAAATATTCCACATTAGTTTATTTCATTAAACCAATACTTCCCTTTTCTGCTATATAAATCAATGCCAATTTAATATCGGCTCGTTTCTTTATGCTTTCATCACGACAGACCCGACATTCCTTGGTGAGGATAGCGATTTTAAAATTCAAAAATCGTAGAGCTTCATTCAACGTAAACTCAACAAAGCAAGATTTTCCAACATCTATAAGAATCTTCTCCACGCAGTCGATATCAGCCACCATAAATGCGGTACCCCCAATATTCATCTGAGTCTTAAAACCGACATCTAGGTTTTCCACCATGGCTTCGATTGTATTCTTTAATTGAACAAATTCCATAATTTCTTCGTTGTAAACATTAATATGCCGCTCAAGTCGTTTAAGATCCTCTTTTAAGTAATCATTGATAAATTGTTCTAAATTCTCATTCACTGTTTCTGTCATTTTGAAATATGCCGATATTCAATTCATTCAAGAACTAAATTACAACAAACAAAACATTTTAATAATAACCGAAAGCCACAGACCAAGATAATACAGAATACAGAGCAAAGATAATTTAATATACAGATCAAAGATAATGGAATGCAGAGATATATAACTTTCCGTGGAAAGGCCTACAAGCTGTTTTCCAGAAAAATTCATGAAGTCACACACACTTGCTTATTTCTATCCTAGTATATGTGAGTTCATGAATTGGACTTTAATGCAAGAATTTGGTATTCTCTACTGTGTATTTAAATTTTTTTTTCATTTTAATCAAAACTTCCACAAAAACCAATCAAATTCAATATAAAACACAGAACAATTAAACACCGCGACACTCATAAAAGCAAGATGATTCGCGGTCGGCCATTAGCAACATGCTTTTTTGTTGATCACACGTATTCACAGACGGGGATTGAAATTACAAAAACAACAATTTAAACAAATGGGTTTTGGGATAGACGTACGAAAGATATCCATCTCTTTTAATCATTCATCTCTGATACAGATACATAACTTTCCAGTGGAAGGGCGGCTGCATTTCCCAAAATATTTATGAAGTCACAATCGTTTGCTCATTTCTTTTATAGTATAAGTGAGTTCATGAATTGAGATTTAATGCAAGAATTCAGTATTCTCTAATATTTATTTCACTATTTTTTTTTTTTTTTTTTCAATTTAAAAAAAACCTCCACAAAAACCAAACAAATTCAATACGGAACAATTATACACTGTTATGCCCATAAAAGCGAACAGTTTTCTACAACGCAAATCAGCTGATCGCTTTTGGAAGAGGAACCGTGAAAACGTTTTGCGGAGTTACAAGTGCAGTCAAATTAGTCCGTGAAAATGATGCAACGAATTGCAATAATTGCAATATTTCCCAAAAGCTTGGCTGTCTTAAAGCCGCAAAAAGCTGATATAGTTTTGCAGCAGTAAATCGAAATGGCAACCGTCTGGCTTCGACTATATCAAAAGAATCCAGTAAGAAAACTGAGAAAGACGATGGATCAAATGGAAGTTCTGGAGAGAAGACCACTATATTTGGAGGCCCATAAAAGCAATGGGGACGTTCAAGTATTTAGTTTAGTAAGTCTGACAGCTATCTGACTAGATGTATCTCGGTTTTGATTGGCTGCAATCTGTCAAATAACCAGCTGTTTGAGTTGACGTTTATGGAGGGGTAGTCAAGAACTAGATTCTTGAATGTGCCCAATATGAATAGCGGTCGGCCATTAGCAATATGCGTTTTTGTTCCTCACAATTATTCATAGACGGGGGTTGAAATTACAAAAACAACAATGTAAAAAATGGGTTTTGGGGGAATAGACGTACGAAAGTTATCCATCTCTTTTAACCATTCATCCGCTGCCGGTTGGCACTTTTTCAATAACAAACAATTTGTAAATGAATTTATAAAAATAAATGTAAGGGGAATAAATTTTGAGTATGGTTTTTAGATAGCTTTAGTTGTTCTAAATTCATCCGTTCACATTTTAGTTTTTTTTTTAATATTCTTTACATGAAGTTGTTCACTAAGGCAAAAGTGTCTTTTTTTTAAATATTCCGGAAAATTGCATAAATTTCTATTCCGCTTGGTGGGTATTTTCATGGTGTATTCGATAGGGGTCTCTGAGAGCACTTTTTTGCCCTCAGAGCAATTTTTATGTTCGTTTGGTACTGTTGCATTTGGGCTGGGATTCGAAAAGATAAAACACTATTCTGTTAAACTTTTCTATTAAAATCACTTTTATTACACTTTTATATCTGCTCTGCCATCTCTTCGAGAACTTTCTAGCTAACTCCAATTGGTTCTACAATTGGCTCACATACCTTTTCCCCTTTTCAGCAATTGATAAATTTAGTTTAGTGGGGAATTGACAGATTCCAATCTCCAATTGGAAGTGGAACTTGTTTGGTGACTAATGGGGGTTGTTTTCGTTTCACCATTTTATACCATGTTCCCACCAACCGAAATCGCGAGATTTCGTAAAATGTTTCCAAATCTTCGAGGTTTCGCCATACATTATTGACGTGCCGAAATCTCGGGATTTCAGCGAAATCTAGTCGAAATCCCTTTGAGTTCATCCGCCCGTGAGAGGTTATCAAACCGAACAAGCCTACAGCATGAACTTTTGTTTATTTTGTGTTCATTTGTTCATTGCGTACGTCAAAATAATAAGCGCCAAAACAATCAAAAAAATAAAAAATCAAACAGCTGTTTGCCAGCCACTTCAAAATTGACAGCTTATGACTTTTGAAATCACTTCAACTCGGTGGGAACGACTTACGAGGTTTCAGTAAAAATTCATCGAAATCTCGCGATTTCAGTTTGGTGGGAACATGGTATTAGTTTGTTTTCATTTCATCACGATTCATTCCACGCCACAATATCCCCCTCTTAAACTTGTTCGTCCCGAACAAACTCGTTAACATTTGCACCATTATAGCGATGAAGACGATCCACATGTACGACTTTCAGCTTGCTTGTTGATGCGCTTTACGATTTTGTAAGGTCCTTCCCAGTCTTGTTGCAACTTAGGTGATAAACCTTTCCTTCGATGAGGGCTATATAGCCATACCAGATCTCCTTCTTGGAAGCCTGTAGTTGTTGTTTTAGTATCGTACCTCGTTTTCATGCGGTCACTGGCTATCTTAATATTAGCCCTAGTCCCTCGATGCACGTCCCTGATGATATCCCTGAGGTCTGTAACATAGTCCTCCTCATTTTTGGACTCTTCGCATGGAGATCCAAACATTAACTCGCTAGGTAGGCGGACTTTTCGACCAAATAGGACTTCAGATGGAGTATGTCCTGTGGTGTTGTGCACTGCACTTCGATAGGCCAATAAAAACATGGGAATGTGTTTGTCCCAATCTCTCTGGTCAGCGCCAACGACCTTAGAGAGGTGTTCATTCAGCGTTCTATTGAAGCGCTCCACCATCCCATCTGATTGTGGATGAAGCGGTGTTGTTCTTGTCTTCTTAATCCCGAGTAACTGGCACACTCCTTGGAAAATCCTGGACTCGAAGTTTCGTCCTTGGTCCGAATGCAGTTCCATAGGCACACCGAATCTGCTTACCCAGTTGAAGACGATTTGCTCCACCACAGTCTTAGCTTCTTGATTTGGGATAGCGAATGCTTCAGGCCACTTACTGAAGTAGTCCATAACAACAAGGATGTACCGATTTCCATTGTTCGTTTCAGGAAACGGTCCCGCAATATCAACGGCTATCCTTTCGAAGGGGGCTCCAACATTATATTGATGCATCTTGCCTCCGACCTTCACTCTCGGGTCTTTGCTGGCCGCACATATTACGCATTTTCCTGCACCAATTCTCAACATCCTCCCTTGAATGGACCCAGTAAAAGCGTTTTCGCACTTTTCCGAGTGTTTTGTTTATTCCTAAGTGGCCTCCAGACACTCCATCATGCAATTCCCTCAGCACTTCGATAACTTTTGTCCTGGGAACAACAAGTTGCATTACGTACGACTTTCCATCCGGGCTTTCCCATTTTCTTTTTAGAACGCCGTCTTGTAAATGAAGGGAGTCTCACTGCGTATCTCACAGTATGCCTTCAGCTCGGGACTCCTATTGGATATCTCCTGCCAGTCTGGTTTTCCCTCATGCTCCTTCCAGGCGAGGATGGGTTCGATATCCGGATCTTCCTTTTGAGTCTCCCGGATTTCCCGTGCACTCCAGCCACCAATGGGCATAGCTCTCACCCTTTGAACGGACACGACATCTTTTTCCTCGTGTCGTAAGCAATGTTTACAATCTGCTTTGCACGGTTGACGGGAGAAAGCATCTGCATTTGAGTGAAGACTTCCCTTTCGATGTTGTATTTCGTAGTCGTACATTTGCAGCTGTTCGATCCACCTTGCGACTTGTCCTTCAGGGTTCTTAAATTGTAGTAGCCACTTTCAAGATGCATGGTCTGTGCGAAGGATGAATTTCCGCCCATAGAGGTACTTATGGAAATGTTTTGTTGCCAGTACCAAAGCAAGGAGTTCGCGCCTGGTAACACAGTTGTTTCTTTCTGGCTTTGAGAGAACTTTGCTGAAGTATGAAACTACCTTCTCTTGGCCCTCGTGCACCTGGGAAAGGACGGCTCCAAAACCCACACTACTAGCGCCTGCATCCACAATAAATGTTTTTCCAGGGGTGGGGTATGCTAATATGGGGGCGTCGCACAACTGTTGCTTAAGTTCTTTGAAGCTGTTTTCGCACTCACCTGACCATTTGAATTACTTACCTTTTTCTGGCAGTTAATGCAAGCTCTTTGCGATCCTGGCAAAGTCCTTTACAAACCGTCTGTAATAGGTCGCAAGTCCCAGGAAGCTTCTCAATTGATGTTTGTCTTTGGAACCGGCCAGTTTTTCACTGCATCGATCTTCTCCGGATCAGTCCTGACTCCCTTGGAAGAGATGATGTGTCCGAAATACTTCACTTCTGGTCGGAATAGAGAACACTTCTTCGGGTAAGCTTTAACTGTGCACTTCGTAGCCTTTGGAACACTTCCTTAAGGTTATTTCGATGTTCGTTGAACGTTTTACCAACCACGATGACATCGTCCAGGTACACCAACGACGAATTGGTCTTGCATCCCCGGTATCAATTCGGTGTTGCACGAGATGTGTTCGGCCATACTCGCTACTCTGCGAAGTAAATATATCAGCGAACTCTTCGATTAGACTCCCTGCCATGGCCCGCTGCTCCTGATCCAGCTCGCACTCTCCGAGTATATTCTTTTTCATTTCCGATATTTCCGTAATAGTTTTCTGTATCTGGCTCTATTAGGAAGAATCGGTGGCTCCCAGGATCACTTTGTCCAAATAAGTGTCTCTGACGAAGGTGGTAAAATTTCGTCCTCACTTACAACTGTTCTTAGAGCTGCGACGTTCTCGTTCCCGTAAACCATTGGAATCTCGACGTTTCTGTACTTTAGAACTTGCAAACCGATGTCGAGTACTACATCATGCGTCTTCATAAAGTCGATTCCAATGATGCATTCGTCACATATATCGGCCACTAAGAATGCATGGGAGAAAACTATTCCTGCTAGATTTATTGTCAAGAGTACCTCACCATACATCTTTGCCGTTGCTCCAGTTGCTGTTTTCAGACAGTAGCTGCTGGTGTTGTGCAGCCATGATTGGGGAACGATGTCCCTTCTGATTATGGAAGCGTTGGCACCTGTATCGATTGTGGCCACACACTTTTTCTGACCGATATGGGCTTCCACTGTCAGGCTCCTATTACATCGTTTGGTCTGTGAAACCTGAATTGTGGTCATGGGGGCGTCGATTCCAGAAACCAGCTTGTGCCCCGCGAAGTTGGTTCTTACTCGTTTCCCGACTGATGGCTATGTGAGGTTCCATCCGCCAATTGTTCAGATGCCTCGTCGTTTCGACTCCTAGTTCTGCAATGTGGACAACTACCCTGTCTACGTTCAGCTCTGCACTATCGTTGCAGGTGTCCAATTTTGTTGCAGTTCCAGCAACGGATCGGTCCCCTGCGAGAACTGTTCCGGTCTAATACCTCTGTTCTCTGGCATGAACATTCGACAGATGTTATTTCTCTCACGAGGTGGAATCCTTGAGATGCCTGGTCAGCAGCTTTCATAGTTAATGCAAATGCCAGTGCCTCAGGATGAGTTCTCTTTCCAGCCATTCGTAGAGCCATCTGCAGTTGTCTGTCATCTATGGCTTGTGTAAATGCCTTAATAGCCATTTCGTTGATGACATCTTCGCCGGCATTGGGATATGACAAGTGCGCTAGCTGTTCTATATCCGCTTGCAGCTGCTGGAGTGTTTCTCCCCTCTTCTGGAATCTACTGCGCAGTTGCACTCTATACACTTGCTGCATATGGTCGTCACCAAACCTCATCTCAATAGCCTTAACCAAAGCATCATAGTTGCGTTGTTTTTCTCTGAGATAGTTTGAAGCAATTCTGCAGCTGTACCTCGTAATGTGAGCGTTAATGCAATCGACTTTTCCTCGTCGTCCCATCCATTGGTCATTGCAGCTGCTTCGGACTGTCTCTTATAAATCGGCCATGATGTTTGACCATCAAAAACGGGTGGTTGCATCTCTTTCCTTCTTGGGCGGTCAGCAGAATATTCCCGAGCCTTCTGTTTCTTGACTTTTTTGAGCTCTTTAACTATGTTCTCGATATTTGTTCCGAGTTCTTTAGCTACGTTCTCGATGTTTGTTTCGTGTCTATGAAGAGATTCATTAATTTCCTCAAACTTGGTTTCATGTTTGTTTAATTTGTCATCAATCGCGACGATTTTTACATCTAGAACATTCTTAAACTCTTCCACGGCATCTTTTTGTGAGGCGGTAATGGAATTTTTCTGTTCTTCAAGGGAATTCTTCTGTTCTGCGAACTTCGATTCTATAGAATTCTTCTGTTCTTCCATCTTGGCAAGAAGTAATTCCATCATAGCGCTAATATCCACGCCTGTACTTACTTGTTCTTCTGCCACGTCGAAAAGCATGGTCTTTGGATTTTCTCCCTCATTTTGAACAGCCTCCTGCAGACGAAGTATGAGGTCACTTTTCCCTCCAGCTGTGGAGAGATTCCTCTTTTCTAATTCACTTTTCAATTGGGGTATGCTTAGTTGCAGCAATACACGACCCATTTTGTTTGTCTCTTGTAATTTGAAAATTCACAAATTCACTTAATTTTTTATTTTTTTTTAATGTTTCTTTACAACGCACGCTTTAGCACAGAATAAGTTTTATCCCACTTCTGACACCAATGTTACATTTGAGCTGGGATTCGAAAAGATAAAACACTATTCTGTTAAACTTTTCTAGTCAAAATCACTTTTATGGATTATTCACTTATTAAGTACCAGAACAATATTACTTAAACAACGATTCAAACCAATCACTTATTTCACTCTATTACTTGTACTTATTTATCTTCACAACCGATTACTATCTCGAACTTTAACCAATCACTGATAAAAATTAACTGTCCCCCTGTTCTAAAACCTTTCCTTTTATATCTGCTCTGCCATCTCTTCGAGAACTTTCTAGCTAACTCCAATTGGTTCTACAATTGGCTCACATACCTTTTCCCCTTTTCAGCAATTGATAAATTCCCAGTTAATTTAATTAAGTGGGGAAGTGACAGATTCCAATCTCCAATTGGAAGTGGAACTTGTTTGGTGACTAATGGGGGTTGTTTTCGTTTCACCATTTTAGTTTGTTTTCATTTCACCACGATTCATTCCACGCCACACTATATAAATTGCATATATACAACATTTATTTTTAACCATATATAACTACCTACTCATTGTGTGTACGAAATGCTCGGCGTTGAAGATTTCATTATTGCATCAGATTAGTTTATCGAATTTCGCGAAAAACTCCTCCAAATTCCATTGGTGGATCAAACCATAGTTTCCTTGAATGCTTCGAAGGTATAATTGAAGGAATTATGGTTGGAAATTAAAAAGGCGCATTCCTTTTGCTTAAGTGCTAACGAAAAAACCCCGGCAGATGACTTAGAAGTCTTTAAAGGTAAATACCAATCTTCATCGAGTATATACATAACATGTTTGAGCGAAATTATAGACTTAGTACGAAAGCTCGAACTAATCAAAAGTGATAGTGATTGTGCCTAAATTCCGACAAGTATTACCCAAGTGCCTCTGCGTAGTGTTGATTCGTGAATTAAGCTTCCCCCTTGCGACACTGAGATATTTTATGAAGATTATTGATCTTGGCCATCGTTTCGAGATTTGTTTACTGCTATATATATTAATCATCCGAAACTGTGTGCCGTTCAGAAATTGTTTCATCTTCGTTCCAAAACGAAAGGAGAAGCAAACAAATTTGTTTGCAAATTCGCTCTAACCGCAGATAATTTTAATCCCGCTTGGAAAGCTTTGTCCGATCAATACGAAAATAAACGTATTTTGATTAATAATCAATTGAAAGTTCTTTTTAATTTAACGTCAGTTAGTGTTGAATCGGGAAAATATATAAAGAAACTGCAAAGCGATATTAATGATTGTCTTGCAATTCTTAGCGCATATAAAGTTGATACACATTTTACTCCGCATTCATTGTCCACCTTTTCCGCAATATCAGTCTATTTAACCAACCGATTTATTCGCTCGTGCCCCAATCAGCAATTTTCAGTTGCTTTCGTGAATTCGATCGTGCCCCAATCAGCAATTTTCAGTTGCTTTCGTGAGTTTAATTTATTTAAACTGTTTTGTGATTACTCTGCAACTTTGTGACCTCTATTAACAATGTTTAAGTGCTACGGTAACTGCGTTTCTGATGAAGCTGAATGGGTGACCTGCAGTGGAATTTGTGCCAACTCTTTCCACCCCACCTGCATTGGTTTGAAAAAACGATCCGTGACCTACCTCAAAGAATACATGAGTGTTTTTGTATTTTTATGTGATGAGTGTAAGCAAGTATCGCTCTCACATATAATGATCGCTATAAAATGCCTAAACGATTCCATGAACTCTACTTTCCAAGACATTGCTATGCAAAATAAGAGAATTGATGAGCAAATGTCCAAGTTCGATCTAATAATAAAAAGTGTAGATGAACTTAGTAGTGCAATTGATTCCTCAAACGCGGTTTTTAATTCAAAATTCTTGAGCATCGAAAAGAATCTCAAGGTATTGACTAATGTTAAAGACGCGTGCCCTAACCCCAACAATAATAAAGAACTCAAAGATGACCTAATTATGGCCTTTCGAAGTTTAAATAATAAATCCGTTACCGAGTCAATAAACTCCTTACGAACCGACCTCGACCACTTTTTTCAAAACTCGTCTTCAAAATCATTACCGAACTACCCCGTTTTGGACTATTCGTATATAATCGATGTCGTGCTTCATAAAATCGATGCTGTCAGCGACGATTTATCTGCAACTCGGCTAACGGTTGGTGGTATAGTCGATGAACTCAAGTCGATAGCTAGTAAAATCGACACATTTGCTGATATCGACCAAGGCCACATTCAGTCAGCTTACAATAATTCAATTCTGTCTGAACTACGTGATACCGACGCTAATTATGTACCCGCCCCTGCTGCAACTCAAACTACTGCGATTTTGCTGCCAACGTCTCCTCTTCCGCAAATCTCACCGTTAATTGACCAACCGACTCCTGCTGTTAACGCTCCTGAGGTTATAAATCGTCTAGGGACTTCTTGGACTGTCTCCGAATGGGAAAACAGGGTTGAAAAATTAAACAGAGGTAACGAGCGTAACCCTGACTGCACAATATTTGTCATCAAAGGCGCTCCCCCACTTGCAGATGCTTCCTGGCTGCAACTTACTTTCTTTAAGCAGTCTTTCGCCGACAACTCCTTCGTACCGGATCCCACCTACTTCGAATATCTTCAAAAATTTTCCATTGGTCCCTGTTTATGTCAAGATTTTGATCATACAGTAATAGAAAACAAGTTACTAAAACTTAATGATGAATACTCATCCGGCCCAGATGGCCTTCCAGCCATATTTCTTAAAAAGTGTTCCTCAAATCTTTCCCTCCCCCTCTCATATCTTTTTCGATTATCGCTTTCTCAGGGAGAATTTCCTCAGATATGGAAGTTCTCTTTCATAACACCAATACACAAAAAGGGATTGAAGAGCGAGGTGATAAACTACCGCCCCATAGCCAAACTTTCACATATATCCAAACTTTTTGAAAGTATCTTGTATGAAGCCTTAAGCTTTCAGTGCTAGTCTATTATTTCCCCTAACCAGCACGGCTTTTTAAAAGGTAGATCAACGACCACTAATCTTGTCGAATTCATATCCTCTACACTCTCTGCCTTAGAACGTGGTAAAGAAGTCGATGTTGTTACAACAGATTTAAGTAAAGCTTTTGACAAGATTTCCCATAAATTAATAGTTTTCAAATTGTCTGCCCTTGGTTTTGAACCCATTTTGCTAAAATGGATAAATTCATACCTAGAAAACCGTTTTTACAGTGTTCGCTTCAGGTCCGTTCTTTCGACACCTTTCTTAGCCAGCTCCGGTGTTCCACAAGGCAGTCATCTAGGTCCCCTTTTATTTATTCTAACAGTTAACAATCTTGAAAGGATCATTCAACACTCAGCACTCTCTCTTTATGCTGACGATACCAAATTTGTCAAAACCATTTCTTCGCAACATGACTCCAGCCTCCTTCAAATAGATCTAAATAGCTTTTCCATCTGGTGCCTTAAGAACTGCCTAGAACTTAATGTATCCAAATGTCAGTCTATAACCTTCTCTCGCAAGAGAGACAAGTATCCTCCCCGAATATACCTACTCCACGGTCAACCTATTTCCCTCGTTCAATCAATTCGCGACCTTGGCATATTATGCGACAGGGAACTAAGCTTCCGCTCGCATATTGATGAGATAATTACTAAAGCAAACTCATCACTTGGCTTCGTTAAAAGATGGTCAAAAGAATTCTGCGACCCATACGTGACCAGATCCCTTTACATCACTTTTGTTCGGCCCCTCCTAGAGTATGCTAGCCAAGCGTGGTGTCCCTTTCAACGAGTTCATGTCTCCAGAATCGAAAGCATTCAACGTCGTTTTCTTCGATTTGCTCTTCGTGGTCTTCCTTGGAACGATACTTTAATCTTACCTCCTTATCGCGACCGACTTAAACTTATTAACCTTAACACGCTTGAGGAACGCAGGGACGCAGCAGACATTCTCTTCATTCACCGACTCCTCTCAGGCTCCGTCGACTGCGCGTCTCTTTACAACTCTATCTGCCTTAATACTAATCCTCGTAGTCTACGTTGCCCACGACTTTTCTATCTTCCAACCCACCGTACTTCGTATGGCTCTAACGAACCCATCTCCCGTATGCTGCGGAAGGTTAACTCAAACCTCACTGTTTTTGACTTCAACCGCAGCACTTCCTCCCTAAAAATCGATCTCCTTAACCATGCTTACATTTTCTCCTTAGTTATAAGCTCTAGTTTTAACCATAGATGTACGATTTTAGATTTAAGTCTTTATTATAGCTTGAATTAAGCCTAATAAATGGGGGTTTTGCTCCCACCAAAATTAAATTAAAATTGGGATCCCATTTTAGTATATTTGTGTTCTAGTCGTCTTCCGGAAAAGACACTGTCATTATTGTAGCAATTACTCAGAAAGCCGCGAGATCTCCCAGAATGGTCAGAAATGGATTCATTCTTAACGATTCAGTACCAGATTTTAGAGATAGTTTCTGATATAAAATGTTTCCAAACACAAGAACCCGGGTCAATCAATTTAACCTAAGAAACAACATCGCGCTTTCCATACTAAAACAAATAATTCGAATTGCCGATTATGCAATCTTTCACATCCTCCTCGACTTTATCCGACATTTTTAAAATTAGACATTCCTGAAAGAATAGCTAAGGTGAAATCAATGAAATATTGCCTGAATTGTCTTGCTTCAACGCATTTTCTCAACGATTGTCGAAGCATCTATACTTGTATGCTTTGTAAGCAAAGGCACCATACGCTGTTACACCTTCCCCATATAATCCACGCCAATCATACGTTCCCTTCTGATTTTGACGCTGATGCAATCGCTAGCACTAGTACAGCTAAAGATCCCCCCCAACAATGTCTTATAGAGTCCACTGAAGAAACCACACATCAAATACAAATCCATTTCGCACAAACAAACAAACGCGTGTTGCTCGCTACGGCTTTTGTCGATGTTCTTCATCTTGGTGACACGTTCACCCTACGCGTTCTTATCGATCCGGGATCAGAAGCCAGCTTCATTGTAGAAGATGCACAGCGAAGGTTACGTCTTCCGGTCAAACCCATCCAGGCTGATATTTCTGGTATGAGTGCGATTGTTTCAACAACTTCCTCCAAACTATCTTCTTTGGTCCTGAGCTCGAAGCTCATGCCATCCTATACAATACTTGCCAACGCGATTGTGTTGCCTGACAGTCAATTAGCCTTCTTGTATGGTGGCTGCTGAAGAGTTAGAGGGAAAGTTGGAATTTCAGCTTGCCGATCCGTTCTTTTATGAGAGCTCCAGTATTGACTTAGTTATTGGGGCTGACTTGTATCCCTCTATCATTTTGGAAGGGATAAAATCTAACGTTTATGGGTCCTTAGTGGCTAAAAACACCATATTTGGTTGGATCATATCCGGACTTCTACTCCACAAGGGTGTTAGGTCGTACTCTACAATTCTTTCACATTATTCTGAGATATCAATTGATGAACAATTGACTAAGTTTTGGGAATTGGAAGAAGTTTCCGATCCGTTACCTATTTCATGTGAAGATGACTTTTGTGAAAGATATTATTCTTCAACAACGTCCAGGGAATCCAATGGTCGTTATATTGTCCGGCTTCCTTTCAAGGATCCGTTAACAGGGCTTGGCAATTCACGACACATTGCATTTAAACAATTTTTGCGCAATGAGAATCCCTAATGAAAGATCCAGCCTTACACTCCAAATACAGCCAAGTGCTTGAAGAGTACTCAAGTCTTGGTCATATGGAAGTTGTCCCTCCGAAAGGAAACCATTCTGAATCATCGAATCGCTTCATTTTATCTCCCTCATCATGCTGTCATTAAGCCTGAAACCACCAAAATCCGAGTCGTTTTCAATGCTTCAAGCCCCTCAAGCAATGGCGTTAGCCTGAATGACATGTTGCATATTGGTCCAGTCCTCCAAACTGATCTCATTACACTCATTTTAAGGTGGCGGCTTTATCGCTATGTTTTCAGCGCTGATATTGAAAAAATGTACCGTCAAATCTGGGTTCATCCGGAAGATACTCCATACCAACGAACTATATTTCAAAGATCTTCTATGGAAGAGTGTAAAGACTATGAATTAAGGACAGTTACATTTGGTGTGAACTGTGCTCCATATCTTGCGATAAGAACACTCAAGCAGCTGGCACATGATGTACAAAACATCTATCCTATCGCGTCTTCGATCTTAAAAACTGATTTTTATGTTGATGATTTTTTTTTTTTTTTTTTTTTTTTTTTTGTGTTGGGAATTCGCTGGAAGTAAAAAATCATCGAAAGACATTGCAGAGCTAGTACGCGAGGGATGCTCCTGCAATAGTGATGGACTTTAACTCATCTAAAAAAAACTCCCGGACATTCGCCATCCCGAATTAGATTGCACCTAGTCGTACGACTAATCAGCAATTAATTTGTGAATTATTCAATGAATTTAAAGAGATAAATCCGCCGTTTGTCGGATTTTTAAATTTGTTTTGTTTGAAATCAGTATCTAATTTCTTAGCCCTAGCCTAATCTTACAGATCAAGAGGTTTTATACGTCTCAATCTCCTGATTACATTGTCATTTAAAAGTTCTGTTATTTCTGCGTTTACGTGGCTGAGAAGCCGATTTCTATGCCTCTGAGCAACCTTCTTGACCTCATCTTCAACCATTTCAACATTTAGATCTCTATGCAGATCGGCGTTTCGTATGTACCAAGGTGCATTAACTATGTTCCTTAGTACTTTATTTTGGAAAACCTGAATTTTTTGTAAGTTTGTTTGGCATGTGCATGCCCACAATTGGAGCCCGTAGGTCCATACTGGTTTTAGAACTTGCTTCTATAGCGATAACTTTTCTTTCTGGTGAGCATGATCTTGCTTCGGCATTACTCGCGCAACAAGAACTTTCATTGGCCTTAAATTCGGGAGGATTTCTCTTAAGAAAATGGACCTCGAATAGCATCGATTTTCTTAAAGAACTCCCACCGACCTTTCTTTATGATGAAGAGTTCCTAAAATTTGACAACCATAGCATAACTAAAACTTTGGGAATCCAATGGAATGCAAGTCTGGATTCATTTCAATTTTTTTTAAAACCTTTTGATCCGGCAGGTTGGTTTGCGCCCATTTTAATCACTGCTAAGATAATATTGCAGCAAATCTGGCAAGATGGGATGTCTTGGGACATGCCTCTCATGCCCCTAACGTGTCATCGCTGGACATCATTCTTTACTGCATTGCCAGGTATTCACGAAATTCAAGTTCCTAGGTGGATGAAATTTACACCTCACAGTTCCATCCAAATCCACGGCTTTTGCGATGCTTCCGAGAAAGCGTATGCTGCTGCTTTGTATTTGCGTAATCAACAAAGTACAGAGCATCGGTCTACAAACTTGCTTTGTGCTAAAAGTAAAGTTGCCCCGTGAAGCAAATTCCGCTACCGAGATTAGAACTGTGTGGTGCGGTCCTATTGACGAAATTGATAAGCAGTGTGCTGCCGCAGTTGAACATATCCGAATATAAGTTGTTTCTATGGATCGATAGTTCAATAGTTCTCGCCTGGCTAGAGAAACCTCCATCTATATGGAAAACCTTCGTTGCCAATCGAGTTTCTAGAATTCAGACTAGTCTACCCGGAGCCAAATGGTTTCACATTCTTTCAACAGACGACCCCGCGGATTTAGCCACTAGGGGCATAAAACCGATGGATCTCAAGACTAAAAACTTATGGTGGATGAGACCTACTTGGCTCTGCCAGCCGCAATCTTTTTGACCTCAGCATCCTTTTCGGGATCCCGAGGTGCCAACCCACGTATTGGAATACAAACCTAAGAGGTTAAACTTAACTGTGATTTCTAATAATTTTGAAAACATAATAAAACGTTTTCCATCTAGGTCTCGCTGCCTTCACGTTATGAGCTATGTTTACCGTTTCTTTCATAGAACTAGCTCTCGACACAACATTGAGGTTACCTATACTTCGAACGTTCTCACCCACAAAGAAATACTACGCACGAAAATATTGATTATACGCTGCACTCAACTATCATATTTCCAAAAGGAATAATTTTGTCCAGCCCGAGGAGAACGAATTTCAAAGAAAAGTGATTTATTAAATCTTAATCCGATGCTGGATGACGACAGAATTATCCGGGCTAATGGAAGACTAGCATGCTCTACGCTATCTTATAGCGAAAAGTTCCCAATTTTACTGCCTTACCAAGCGCACATTTCAATTCTTCTCGTACAATTTCTCCATCATCTTTCAATGCATGGAGGAAATCAGCTCGTAGTTCGGTTAATTCGCAATGAGTTCTGGGTAGCCCGGGTCAAAAACTTAGTAAAAAAATGCATTCGCTCATGTAAGATTTGCTGTATTCATAAGAAGCAAACCCAATCTCAGATAATGGCTGCTCTGCCGCTCGAAAGAACTATTATTTCTCACACAGGTCTCGATTTTACTGGTCGTTTTATAATAAAGAACTTTTCGGGACGAAGTTGTAGAGTATCTAAAGGATACGTCTGCGTTTTTGTATGCTTTGCTACAAAGGCGATCCATCTAGAGGGTGCAAGTGATTTAACTAAAGATTCATTTCTGGGAGCTCTAAAAAGATTTAAATCTAGAAGGGGATTGCCGAAAATCCTATATTCCGATATTGGAACCAACTTTGTAGGAGCGAACAAAATCCTCTCCAAAGATTTTAAACCATTTTTGAAGGCATTCTCCTCTGATGTTACTAGCCATTACAAAGACTACGGGTTAGAGTCGACATTTATTCCACCGGGTGCTCCACATATGGGAGGCCTGTGGGAGGCTGGAAATCAAATCGCATTTCAGAAAAGTAGCTGGTGATCACAAATTTACCTATGAAGAGTTTTCAACTCTTCTAGCTGAAATTGAAGCTTGCCTAAACTCTTGACCTATCTCTCCCATATCGGATAACCCCAACGTTCTACCTCCTTTAACTCCCGGTCATTTCCTAAGCGGAGGGCTGCTTCTAAGCATTCCAGAACCTGATTTGAGCGAGAAATCTTTGAGCTGCATTAAATTGTGGGAGAAAGTTAAGGTATTGCCCCATAAATTCTATCTACGTTGGAAACAGGAGTATCTGAAAGAGTTCATGAGCGATATAAATGGAAACATCCTCAAAGAAATATAGCGGTTGATGACTTGGTGGTGCGAGATGAGAAACTCCCCCCAAATGAATATCGCCGAGGTCACGTTGTCAAAGTATATGCCGGTGCCGACGGTAGAATACGCGTGGCTGACATTAAAACGCAATCTGGAGTGCTAACACGACCAATCGTCAAACTTTGTGTTTTAATTATCTCTTAAAAAAAAAAAAAATTTCTCGGGCGTATGCGTACCATTTCTTTTTTAATATTCATTCCTGTCCGTTTTCAGTAAGAAACCCCTTTAAATTATTGTACTAGATTATACTGTACCCATTATTTGATGTAAGATGTCGCTTTATGACTTCCTTCAAAACGCCATTGTCTATACCCTAATTCCATAGCTACTAACCTAACATCGGTCTTCTTGTAGCAACTCTCAACGAGGACCTATAATCAACGAATAAAGATAAAAAAAAAACCCTAACTCTGGATATTTTTCTTTACTTTTATTTCTCGTCCGAAATACACCTCACAAGTATAAGTTAAAAAAGATTTACTCCAAAATTTCAAAAAAATATATTGAGAGCAGGTTGCTCTTACCTTTATTTGTTAAAGAATCAATTACGACTAACTTGTGACAATATTTTCTTCATTATCGAAAGCTTGCATTTAAATTCCAAATTGCTTACAGTATTCTTTTCCTATAGCTTGCATTTCCGTTCGTCAGTTGAATTTCCATGGAAATTCATTTTATTGACCCAGACGCTTGGTCAGCATGTGCACTCGGTTTGACGGTGTTAAGTCTGCCCCCCTTAAGTGCGATTGTCCTCAATCGTTAGAAATATGGTATGTCGTTAAATCTTTGCTGTGGCATCTAAAGATGTTGGGGTACGTTGGGTGATGCGATTGTTCGGATGTTCTTCATGGGCCTCTTCTTTCGGAATCTGGATGGTGACCTTGGTATTGTTTCGTTTAGGTAAAAGCTTGAGGATCGTGGCTATTATAGCGAGTATTCCGAGACAGGAGATGAGTGAGTAGGTGGTTACCTGATGTGTGTTTTTCTCCGTTTGTAATAGTCAGATTTCATTTGTGTTGTTGATGAAAAGATCTTTCATCATTTCTAGAGATAAGATTTCTCTGTACTTTTTCTCCTTTGGACTGTCTTGGAGTATTGCCGGTAATGCTTTGACCATTGATACTTCTTGGGAAATAAATGATTGACCATTGATATTAATAGTGGTGTTGTGGAATTTTATTAGGAATGTTCCATTGAGGCTGTGGGTAATGTTTTCTACTTGTACGGTTCCGGTAAATTGATTTAGCAATATATTGCCTGTTGATATCTCGTCTATGGTTGGAATATGCTGACTATTGACGGTGTTGCAGGTGGCTGGGAGACTGTTGAGCAAGCTGGGAATACATGTATCGTTTCTAATGTTGACAATGTCTTTTGAATTACAAATTGATAAAGAGTTATAACTTTTATTGTATTATATGGTAATTGTTGTTTATTTAAAATATTTGTAGCAAGTCCTATTTCTCTTTTTGATAAAATAAATGAATTGATCATGCCTAATTTAGCCCAATGAATGGCATAATTAACATTTTCTATTTCTTCTTTTACAAGTTTAATTTTGTATTGTACATTTGCTATAACCTCGAAGCTTACTTTATTGTTTTCTTTTAATAATTTCTGTATTTCGTTTTGTACCTTAGTGATATTATTCATTCTCTCATTGTATAATTGATTTATGACAACCTGCTTGTTATTATTTTTAAGTACTTCTGTGACTTTTTCTTTGATGGTGACGAACTCATCATGGTCTGGGTTGCCAGCAATCCATTTCCATGTGCTACCGATAAAATTTAGAGAACGTTTTGTTATTCGCGGTTTCAAGGTATGCAAAAGATTTTTAATTTGTTGCAGCTCGTGTGATAGCAAAAGGAATATTGTATGGTTTTGTGTTGATTCAAGTTTAAGGATAGGAGTTATTGCAGATATGAATTGGTTGTATTGATCTAAGTTGATAACATGTATTACTTTAAAATTTCCTTCTTGTATTTTTGTCTGTCCAACGTGAAAGGTTACTATTTGTGCGTTTGAGAAGTCCAATATTTGCATGGTTGCTTGGCAAGTGCCATGTTACTTTTATGTAGTACTTTGCCGGATTCGGTTATGACGGTAGAGTTTTTGTTTTCCTTAACTATTTCTGGTCGGTATCTGCCTGTTAGTTTCGAACCTATAAGTTTATTGTTTTTAACATAAATAGTTTGTCCTACTTGATAGTCCTTAATCGGTTTCCTTTTTGTTGTTATGGTATTTAGTATCCTTCTCTTGCTTGATTCTAAGTTTTTCAAAATTAGTCAACCGTGTCTTTTCAAATTGTTCGGGATTTAGTCTGGGAATTCGTCCGTAAAATAGTTCTATTGGTTTCTTACCTGTCGTTGAATGGATGGTGAAGTTGTATTCGTTCACGGCTCGTTCTAAGAGTTCTTCAAAAGACCGTGCAGGTCCGTCTGATTTCAGATACCTCATGATTTCTGACAATGTGGAATGGAAGCGTTCAACTTGACCGTTCACTTCACTTTTATATGGAGGTGTTTTGAAAATCTTTACTTGAAGGTCGTCTTCCAGCATTGAAGTTATTGAGGCTGAATTTAGCGCCTTTTCGTTATCTATTACGACAACTTCAGGGACGCAAAAGAAGAATATAATATCTCGTAGTGGTCGTTTAATATCTTCGATTGAGCGTGATGGGATAATTCTAGTTTGAGCGAATTTTGTAAATTTATCGACGACTGTTAGGACAAGTTGTTTTTCGGTGGAAAATATATCGATATGAATGGTGTGTCCCGGATAATTAGGGATGGGTGTAGGTTTCAGATGTGGCTCATTAGGGTGCCTGTCGTATTTACTTTGTTTACAGGTTATGCAACGGTTTACCAGGTTTTTAATTTTTGATGACATTTTAGGGAAATAGAAGTTTTCTAGCAATTGGACTCGGTTTTCTTCGGCGTTGCGATGGGCTCTGCGATGTATCTTTAGAATTTTTTCTTCCTGCTCTATTTCGATGGATACGTCTTCAACAATTTTCTGAGTGAATCGTATACGATAGTCTCTAAAGTGTAAAGGGTAAATTTCTTGTACTCGACCCATCGTCATTTCGTCTGTCAGAAGACCGTTAATATTATTTGGATTGAGATATCTTTTGAAAATGTCAATGATGTCGTTGTCTGAATAGTCTTGTCGTATCAAAGTATGTGTAGTTGTCGAAGGGATTTTGAATCTGATAACTATTTTCATCTCCTATTTTGAGTAAAAGTTGGTTTCGGAAAACGTTTATGGGGGTCTCTACGGATGGTATGAGGTTTTGCGATCAGCTATCGGCACTATGTGCAGTTTGTGTCATTGAATGAATTCCGGTTATTTGGGGAGGCCTTGAAAGGGAGTCGGCAACCACATTTTCCTTGCCTGGTTTGTATTTAAGTTCATAGTTATACTCCTCCAATATGGCTTTCCACCGTTTCATTTTGGAATTTGTATTTTTGTTGCTCAAGGCATAGGTAAGGGGTTGGTGGTCTGTATAAATATTAACTTTCCGGGATCCGTAAAGGAAATTCCTTAAAGAATTGAGGGACCAAATAATCGCCAGCATTTCTTTTTCATCTGTGGCGTAACCTTCTTCTTTTTTGCTTAAGGTTCTGGAAAGAAATGTGATTGGCTTATCATTTTGAGAAAGAACTGCGCCAATGGCGTAGTCAGAAGCGTTGGTTGTAAGTTGAAAGCTTTTGTCAAAGTCTGGATATTGAAGAATTACTTCTTAAGAAATAAGGGAGTTTTTTAATTTATTGAATGCTTAATCTTAATCTAACTGAATTAGTTTTTTCTTTGACATATTTTTGGACACGTGTCCGTCTTCCCTTCTTAGAAGGGATGTCAGAGGTTTCGCCAATTTGGAATAATCCCTTATAAGGCGGCGATAATATCCTGACATTCCGAGAAAGGATCGATGTTCTTTTAGGTTTTCGGGGATAGGTCGATCAACTATAGCCTGTACTTTTTTCGGGTTAGTTTTTATTCCAGATCTGCCAATAATAAATCCCAAAAATTCAACTTCCTGGAAAATGGAAGGAGTGTTCTTAAGCCCGAATGGCAGGCGAGGAAACTCGAACTTGTCGTTGTTTACCGAGAAGGCAGTTTTTTTCTATATCAGATTCTTTAAGTGGGATCTGATGAAAGCCACTTCTTAGGTCCACTATGGAAAACCATTGATTTTTACTAAGATTTGCCAGGATTTCGGATATTTCAGGAATTGGATACTTGTCGGCTATAGTTACAGCGTTCAGCTTGCGGTAGTCAATTACCATTCGGAATTTTTTTTCTCCTGAAGCATAAATTTTTTTTGGGGATAACCCAAACAGGAGAATTATAAGGAGATCTTGATGGTCTTATGATTCCATCTTCTAATAATTTTCGTATTTCTTTTTCGACTTCATTTTTAAGTGCAATGGGATAAGGATATGATTTCGAATACACGGGGTCCCGGGTTGTAGTTCGAATTTCTCCTTTAACCATTGTGGTGTACGTTAGTTTTTCATTTGGTTCCGAAGAGATTGGGGCATTTATGAACAATTTTAATAAGTTTAGAATGTTGATCTTTAGTCATGTGGTCAGTTCTAATGTTTATGTTGTTGACAGATTGTGATTGATGTTGTTTGAGTGGGATTGAAATTCTTGGATGGGTGAAACCGGGGTGGATAGACATGTGATTTTTGCTCGTATGGATGATTGCGTTTAATTGTTTTAGGGTGTCATGTCCTATGATCCCATCAAATGAAATAAGACTGGGGAGAATAAAAAATTTAATTTTGTCTGTTTGGGGACCGAAAAGTTGGATAAGTGCATGGTGTGTTATTTTGATGATTTCTCCAACGGAATGAGCGTAGAAGGGTGAGAATGAGGGTTTCTTAATATGACGTGGTTGGACGTAATTCTTGTTTGATCCGGTGTCGATAAGGAATTTTAAGGTCTCTCCACTTCTAGAAATATGTTCGAAATAGGGAAGTGAAGAGGATGCTAATCTAAAAAATAAATGTCGTCCAGTTCTTCAGGTTGATCAAAGGCAAGGTGATCTTGTGAATCAATGTAATTCGTTAACGTCTGGTCATAATTTTGGTCTTCTTGTTCTATCTCGTTTTCGTATTCCTCCGATGTCTTCTCGTCCGGATCGGGTCCTTCAGTGTGGAAAACTCTCTGCATTTTGTGTGGATGATGGGGCCTGTTGTGAATATTGGCGTTTCTGTGGAACTAACTGTTGGTTACGGGGTCTGTTCTGGTAATTCACATTTTGGGATCTGACGGAATGGTCGACGTCCATTGGTTCGGAGGAAGCGGACGTTGATTTGCTGGTGGTCTTTGCTGTGGTTGAGCATTACGTGGGTTATGGAGTAGCTGGGGATGAAATTCGCGTCTGAGTGCGGCAATTGGTGCTGGTTCTGAATGTACAAAATTGTTTCTTCTAGGGGGAGCTGGAGGCGGTGTTTGTTGAAATGTTTTTCGGGTGCTAGCTTGCGAATTGTTTGCATGCTGGGCTCGAAAATCAACGTTTTGTAATTTTAGGCATAGGTGCAAAGCCTAGGGGAGGTCAGCAGGCTCACGGATGCTGAGTAACCTAGGCAAGTCACCAACGAAGACGAAGGTATCGAGAGCCTTGTCCCGGTAACACTGAGTCATGTTGTTCATGGACTCCTGACTCATTTCCATTGATCCTAACTTATAGAACTCGGGAATGTACTACACATTGTACCGAGGTTGTCATTTGGTACTCGAGGGGTCCCTCTTATCTGCGTAGTGGAGGGTTTGACATTTCGATATCTTATCCCAGTTTAATGGGGTATTGTAGGATTCTAGGGCTACGTCTGCGTAGCCCGTAATTTTGTTTCTGATGACCGATAGGATCCCGTAATACTTGGGGGTACCTTTCAGATGTTCATAGATTTTGAGTATCCTATCGACACTCTTTTTCCATGAGTTAAATTCATGTGCTTCGCCAGAGAATTCTCTTAAGCTTTTCACTACGTCGGGTATTTTGTCCATTTCGGACAAATTCCTATCGTTGGCTAGATTTATTGGCTGATCTATATCATTATTTATGTCGGACGCAGGGTTCATGATAGAATTGAAAAGTTGCCGTCCCTGTATTTGAAGGGTTTGAGTTACTAGTTGTGAGATTATCTGAATCATGTCATGATTAATTGCGTTAGGAGCAGGGGGAGGAATGGGAGCCTGAAGTTGAGGAGCTGCAACATTATCTGCAGGAACTTCCAGACGAGCTGGTCGTATTAGGTTGTTAGGATTTGACATCTTTCGAAATTTTTTATTTATTAAATGAGAGAATCAATTATATCGTTCGTTAAAGTAATGATAAGGGATGTTTTAATCAACGTGCTTTCTTTCAGAGCAATAACTAAGAAAGGAATAGTTAAATTTATAATGAACTTTCTGAATAGTATTTCACAATTGTAAGACTTATGCAATTATATTGTTCTTATTGGATTAAATATGATTTGGTTTCATACAGGTGTAAAGTATGGTACATTTTTATTACTTAAGTTATTTATTATTGACTTACAGTAATGTTATAATTAATGCTTGTAGCATCTCTTCTTAACGTTTTTTGTTTTGAGGGTTCTGGGCTGCTTCCTGCTGGTTAGGGCGTTGTCAGTGTTTACTGACTCATTTTTGTTCCTTTTGGTTAGTAGAACTACCTACTCGGGGCCCTTCGCTTTCCCTATCACTACACTGTTATCTTGGTGGTTTGATTGTCCACTCTTTGTTTACTTCACTTTCACTGGTTCTAGGCTTGGTTATTGCCTGAGTTCACTCGAGATTCTTATGCTAACAGGAAAATTTATACCGTGTTACAGGATACAGCCCCACGTTGGGCGCCAGTTAAAAAAGATTTACTCCAAAATTTAAAAAAAATATATTGAGAGCAGGTTGCTCTCACCTTTATTTGTTAAAGAATCAATTACGACTAACTTGTGACAATATTTTCTTCATTATCGAAATTGCTTACAGTATTCTTTTCCCATAGCTTGCATTTCCGTTCGTCAGTTGAATTTCCATGGAAATTCATTTTATTGACCCAGACGCTTGGTCAGCATGTGCACTCGAATTGACGGTGTTAAGTTATACAACCAGCGATAAGGATCATTCTCGACGCATCCTTACAAGGGAGACAACATGATGGAGCAATAAATAATTTTTTCGCGACGCTGGACAAGCTGATAGAAATTGATATTGTGTTGTGTAAGAGTAATAGTATATACGTTATAACCATATATGGAGCAGGCGACTGTCATTAGACTCTCTCTCTCTCTCATTGATTCAGTTATTAATAAACTCATGTTAACCACAGAGGATATCTTTCATTATAATTCTCATCGGACACAAGAAACATAACATGAAAAAAAAAAAAAAAAATTTAGCAAAGGTGAAATTAATTATTAAATATTTGGAAATTGTGAAGTGGAAGAAAACTATATAAATAAAATGGATTTCAATGGATCCCCTGGTGCTAGAAGGAAATTTAAAAGAAAATTTTGCTAAATTCAAGTAAATCTATACTGTTTAAGCTACAGCGACTAAAACGAACAAAAAAGATGGAGGAGTACAAGTGGCCAGATTCCTTAGTTGTGCGGGTGATGCAGCAATTGAACTTTTCAAAACCTTTGAAATAACTGTTGCACAAGAAAAGGATATTGATATAGTCATATCGAAATTTGAAGACTACTGTAATCCACGTACGAACGAGATTTACGGTGGATGATATTTCTAAGCAAAAACAAAAAAAAAAAAAAACTTTGATAAGACTAATAATATAAAGCAATATATTTTTAATTCTATATCTGAGAGAGAAAGTAGACGACAAGATAAAAAGCCAAATAATATCAAGCAGTGCCGATATTGCAACCGAGAGCATGTCTACGGCAAATGTCCAGCATACGGTAAAAGATGTAATCTCTGTGGTAGACAAAATCATTTTGCTGTTGTGTGTGAAAGTGGAAAAATGGCAAGTGACATAACGTGTTCAAATAATTTGGATTCTAGTTTTGAAAATTTGTACATTGATTCGGTAAACTTAAAAAATGGGCAAGATATTAAAATGGATAAGGCAATAGAATTTGGAGAAAGTTGTTGTGAAACGCTGTTGGTAAATGAATTAAAAATTAATTTTAAACTAGACAGTGGTGCAGAAGTTACCATAATTCCATTAAAAATATATAACATGATAAGAGACAAGCCAAAATTAAATGAATCCGCAGTGAATCTAGAAGCATATGGTGGTCACAGTCTGAAATCAAAGGGTACGGTGTTTCTTAAAATAAACCATAAAGGCGTAACAAAAATTGCGAATTTTGTTGTTGCTGATGTGAAAGCAAAGCCAATACTTGGTTTACGTACATGTGAGGAGCTAGGTCTAATAAAAATAGTACATACAATTAATTCTATAACAAAGGAAGAGTTTATTTCTCAAAATAAGGATATATTTAGTGGATTAGGTAGATTCCCAGAAACATGCACAATTGAATTGAAGGCAACTGCAAAGCCTACACATGATCCTCCACGCCGTGTTCCAATATGCCTGGTGAAACAACTTAAAGCTAAGCTTGAGACACACAAAATTATAAAAAAAAAATGGGCCATCTGAATGGGCACATAATTTACGATTATATTTGGACCCAAAAAACTTAAATGACAATATTATTCATAAACCTTTTTTAATACCGAAGCTTGATGATTTTAGGAATAAAATGAGATCCATGACAGTTTTTTCAGTTCTAGACCTAAAGGAAGGGTTTTGGCAGTTACCCTTAGATGAAGTTTCCAAACAGTTTACAGAGTTAAGTACCCCATTCGGGACCTATGAACTTAATGTTCTTCCATTTGGTATTAGCACAGCAACTGAGAAATGCCAAGAAATGAATGAAAAGTACTTCGGAGACTTAGAGGGATGCTTTATTTATATTGATGATTTTATTGTGGGAGGCAAAACTGAAAAAGAACATTAAATTAATTTAAATCTGTTGGTAGAAAGAGCCAAAAAAGTGAATGTTAAGTTTAATCCGAGAAAATTTCAATTCAAAGTACAGAAAATTAAATATTTAGGGCATGAATTCTCAATCGATGGCATGTCGCCAGATCCTGAGAGAATAAGGACAATTCAAGCCATTTCAAATCCCAAAAATAGAAAGGATTTGGAAAAAATTATGGGCACATTAAACTACTTAAAGGCTTTTATACCAAACTTTTCTAAACTTAATTCTCCGTTAAGGGCCTTACTTAAGAAAAATATAGTTTTTCAATGGAACCCTTTGCATACACAGGTATTGGAAGATATTAAAAAGGTTTTAAGTGAAGCAACTATTTTACACTCATTTTCCCCAAACAAGGAAATAGTCATTCAAACAGATGCATCTATTAAAGGGCTAGGATGCTGTTTAATGCAAGACGGTAAGCCCGTATGGTTTGCTTCTAACAGTCTTAGTCCAACGGAGATAAATTCCTCGCAAAAAGAAAAAGAATTTCTGGCAGTTTTATATGCATGCGACAAATTTCACGAGTATATTTATGGACATCCAGTAGTAATCCAAACTGATCATAAACCATTGTTAGGAATAATGAACAAACAGATCAGCCAGATAACATCCAATAGGTTGCAGCGCGTGAGAATAAAACTGTTGAAATATAGATTGAAGTTTAATTATATACCAGGAAAGGATTTGCATGTACCTGACCTTCTTTCTAGAAAATTTATTGAAAATTCCCACTGTGAAAAGGAAGATGTTATCAGAGATGTTGTACATAGCATCAACATGAGTGAGGTTAAAAGAAAACAATTTGAAAAAGCAACTCTAGAGGATAAAAACTTACAAAGTCTTATATTAATTGTTAAGAAAGGGTGGCAAAACAAAAGTGCCTGAGGAACTAAAAAGGTCTTGGAATGAAAAACATAAGATTTATTATGAAAATAATTTGCTATTTTTTGAGGATAGGATATTTGTACCGGAATGTTTAAGAAAGAAAATGCTGAATTTACTGCATGAAGCGCATTTAGGGGTGGTGAAAACTGTTTCTAGGGCAAAAACATTATTTTATTGGCCTTTTATGAATAGGGAAATAGAGAATGTAATACGAAAATGTCAAACATGTGAAAAATTCCCGCCAGCTAATAGGAATCATGCTCTGCTAACCCATGAGATTCCTCAAAGACCTTTTCAAAAAATTGGGACAGATATATTTGAGCTTGGAGCAAAACCGTACCTTGTAGTGATCGATTTTTTTTTCGAATTGGTTAGAAATACAGGAAATTAAAGGTCAAAAGGCAACTGATGTTATAATAGCACTCAAAAAGGTATTTTCGACACACGGTATCCCTGAAACGGTGGTTTCTGACAACCAACCGTTCAATTCATTTACTCTCAAGGAATTCGCTGAAGAATGGAATTTTGAATTTTGTTACTCAAGTCCTAACCAGATTTCTATAGAGCAAACCACAGCAAATGATAAAGAACGTATTACGAAAAAGATGATGCTATTTAGCTTCTTCGACAAAATCTCATTGCAATATCGTGCACTTCAAATGTATATTAAAATAAAGAAAGTTAATATTTGTATATGCTTTTACACTTATTCTAAATATAAAGTTACAGAAATAAGAAATGAAATTTATTGAATTTATATCTAATCTCTATCTATCTGTATTAAATTCTTTCGAACTACATACTTAAATTACTCTATTTCTCATTTTGATTATTACTATTCAAACATATATAAATATTAATGTCGATCTAGATGTAGTTATCTACACACATTTATCTATTGAATGAATTTTTACATTATTTACATAAATTGAATTCAGCTATTGTAAAAAAGGGGGGAGATGTTGTATAAGAGTAATAGTATGTACGTTATAACCATATATGGAGCAGGCGACTGTCATTAGACTCTCTCTCTCATCGAGTCAGTTAATAAACTCATGTTAACCACAGAGGATGTCTTTCATTATAATTCTCATCGGACACAAGAAACATAACATATTGAAGTGGGTGGAGATCTTTTATCTATATTATTGCTGTACAGCATCCCTGAGAGCTACGAAAATTTTCACTGTGCGATAGAGGCAAAGGATGACTTACCGACACCAGAGGCGCTGAAAATAAAATTGTTGGAGGAGTTTAATTCTCGAAAAGAAAAGTCATCTCAAGCGAAACAAAATCAAGACGCATTTTATACAAAGAATTTTTTCAATATAAAAATGAACATCAATCAAGCTCAAGAAATTCAATGGGCAAAAACCAAGCCGGACAGAAGTCTTACAAATGTAATTACTGTCATAAAGTGGGACACAAAGCATCTGAGTGTTGGAGGAAATCCAAATCAAAAACGACAAAACAATGCACATCGAATGCTGAAGAAGATGTCTTTGCTGCTGTTGCTATGTGTTCAGGATCTGTGAGTGCTGCGAAAATTTTTAATTTTGTTGCTGACAAGGGTGAGAAAGCGACCTTAGCGATTACAATGGGGGTTGGTTCAAATGCAATGACCGATTGGTGTGTCGACAGTGGAGCAACATCGCATATGTGCCAAGACAGACGTATGTTTACTCATTTAACTGAAGTAACAAACAAAAATGTACGACTAGCAGTTGATCGAACCACAAAAATCGTCGGAAGAGGCACTGTCCACCTGAATTTACAAAATGGAGATCGCCAAAAGACAATCAGATTGGAAAACGTCCTTTGTGTACCAGAGCTCAAAACAAATCTTTTTTCCATTTCGAAGATAGCATCAAACGGTTACAAAATTTATTTCAAGAAGAATGAAGCGGTGATTAGAAATGAAAAAGATCTTAAAAGACTGATATCCAATGAAATAGTTAGAGGCATTCCAGTCAATATGGCAGGTCAGTTGTCGGTATGCGAAGTATGTATTAAAGGCAAGCAAAGTGCGATACCATTTCCTCTAGCATCACAAACTAAGAGTCACAAACTCCTAGAGCTAATACATTCGGACGTTTGTGGGCCAATGAGAACGAGGTCAATGGGAGGAGCTACGTCATTTGCAACATTTATCGATGACAAATCAAAGTATGTGGATGTTTATTTTTTAAACAATCAGATTTGAACTTTAAGGCCTTAGCAGAAAATCAGACGGAATGTAGAATCAAAACCTTACGAACTAACAACGGTTTAGAATATTGTGGAGCTAATTTTAAAATTCTGATACAATGACCTGGAATCAAACGAGAGCACACAGAAGCACATACCCCTCAGCAAAATGGCACGGCGGAGAGGATGAACCGTACGTTAGTTGCAATGGCCAGATGCTTAATGTTGCAAGCGAAACTGCCACCAAGTTTCTGGGCTGAAGCAATTGCAACTGCAGCTTATATATTATAAATCGTTGCCCAACAAGAAGTTTAAACGACATGACTCCTTTTGAAGTCAGATATGGATATAAGGCAGATGTGTCTAATTTGAGAACCTTTGGTTGTAAAGCATTTGCACTAAATAAAAATCCAGGCAAAGGTCTATAGAACTCATTTTTACCGGGTACTCTGCAACATCGAAAGCTTACCGTCTTTGGAATTCCACTGCAAGAAAAATTATCATAAGCAGAGACAACCGATTTATCGAGGAACCAAGTCTTGAACCAAAAGAAAAACCGTGCGAAGATTTCGTTGACATCGAAATTCCACTTAATAATTCTGATGCAGTTAAGGATCAAATAACGAATACAGAAGATGAATACGATGATAAATACGTGACAAAAAAACAAATTTGGGTTCAATCCGAAACTGAAGAAGCACTGCAAGATCCAAAGTCCGAGACCAGTACCACAGATACGCCGAATTCAAACAAAAACCAATTACCTCTAAGAGGATGCCTGGCAGACCCAAATTTCTCAGAACAGGCAAAAGAGGCAGATCGCGAAAATTGTACAATACGCTGATTTCGAGAACTAAGCAAACAGAGGAAGAAGCAAGCTTTGCATACGACATTCCTGATCCAACGGTGGAGGAAGCTATGGCTAGTCCATACGCCGACGAATGGAAGGCCGCAATGAAAGATGATTTTAATGCTCTCCAAGAAATAAAAGCATGGGAACTGGTAAAACGCCCAAAAAATAAAAAGGTCATTGGCTGCCGATGGGTGTTAAGGACGAAGTTCAATGCAGATGGAAGCGTGGAGAGGATAAAAGCTCGTTTGGTTGCAAAAGGTTGTTCACAGCAACCAGGCATCGATTTCCATGAAATCTTTTCTCCAGTCGCCAGGTAGAGTTCTATACGTATACTTATGGCGCTAGCGGCTGAGTTTGGTCTTGAGTTATTTCAACTAGATGTCGAGATGGCTTACATAAATGGCGAACTCGATAATGAAGAGATCTATATGGAGCAAGCTGCGGAGTTCGCCGAAGCAGAAGACGATTTAGTTTATTCATTAAAGAAGGCGCTTTACGGACTTAAGCAGTCTGAGAGAAAATGGTTTATGAAGCTAGACCAAGAACTATTAGCAATGGGACTGCGACCGCTAAATACGGAGAAGTGCATCTATATTTTACAAACAGACGTAGTCTACATGCTGGTCGTAATTTATGTTGATGATCTCATCGTCGGAACTAATAGAAAGAGTGCATACCAGAATTTAAAAGAACATCTATCTCGAAAAATTAAAATGAAAGACCTAGGTAAATTGCATTACCGCTTAGGCATTGAATTTGAAAAAAACATTACTGAAGGGACTGTAACAATGTGTCAACGAAAATACATAATGCGAAATGCATATCAACGCCATTGGATGGTAATGCGAAATTGTGTAAAGCGAACATATCCGAGACGGAGAGGGAAGAGATGAAGTCAATCCCGTATGCATCACTCATAGGATCGCTGATGTATTTAGCAGTATCTACGCGTCCGGATATGCACACACCGTAAGCACATTAAGTCAATTTAATAACGACCCAGGAAAGGAGTACTGGAAGGCAGCTAAACGCGTGCTGAGGTATCTCAGAGAAACAGAAAATCACGGATTGGTCTTCAAGAAATCAAATCGTCCTCTAATAGGTTTTGTCGACTCTGATTGCGGCGGTAACATCGATGACAGATTTTCATACACCGGATTCGTCTTCATACTGGCAAATGCCGCAGTAACTTGGGAATCCAGAAAACAAAAATCAATAGCATTATCCAGCACCGAAGCCGAGTACATGGCTTTGACGGAAGCATCAAAGGAAACGGTTTACCTTCGAAATCTTCTTAAGGAATTTGGTCTTCTGAGTGACAGAGCTGAACCGACAACATTTTTCTGCGACAATCAAGGAGTACAAAAACTGATGAGAAATCCGACCTACCATTCCCGCACTAATCACATTGACATTCGTCACCATTATGTCAGAGAGGTTTTCCAACGAGGGGAATTAAATGTAGAATACGTTTCTACCCAGCAGATGATCGCTGATGTTTTGACCAAAGGTTTATTTGGACCGAGCCATCAAATATGCATCCAAGGTTTTGGAGTTCTTAACGTTAACAACAAACCGTGTTGAGAGGGAGTGTTGTTATACCCAAAAGTGGCAAAACGGTTATATAGTAGTAGTAGTAGTAGTAGCATTTATTACTAGCTCCTTCTGAGCTATTGAAATTCAAACATTACTCGTTTACAATATTCATTTAGTACTTAATCTTAACGAAATCGATACATTTTCTTTTGAAATTTGTTTCGTTCTTTGTGTCACTTGGAAACTCGTTAAATAATTTAAAGCCTTTATAAATTAACGAATTTTGCGAACATACATTTAACACATTAGGCAGTCTAAAATCATTACTATTCCTTAATGCATAAGGCTGAACATCTCTTTTATATTGCACATATTTCCCTAAGTATGTTGGCATTAAATTATTCTTAACCTTATATAAAAATACTAATACATTCATCACTACTCTTTGCTTTACAGACAACCACTTTAAAGAACTTAACATAACAGTGATGGATACATATCTATTGCATTTTAAAATACAAGCATAGCCTTTTTTTTTTAAAAAAGTTGGAGCCTTTTAATCACTACAAAGAAACAAAATGGTTGAACAGTATTCAAAATATGGTTTTACAATTACGTTATATATATTTATTGTACTTAAGGTTGAAATATCACATCGTATCTATTCTTTTTAAGAAACCTACTTTCTTAGACATCTTTTTACATATACAGTGAACATTGGAAAACGTGAACCCCCCAAAACGTGAACTACCCCAAAACGTGAACACTGTATTTTTTACATTGACTGCTCTAAAACGTGAACAAATCTAAAAGCTCTAAAACGTGAACAGAAATTTTTTCAACATTTCTACATAAAAATGCACTGAATTATTTAATTCGGGGAATCCCTTAATATTGACAATGCGTAGTATGTATGTATTTGGTGCCACACGTGCGTGTGCGTATTGCATAGCTATCATCCCTCATTCGGTTGCTGTTTTTTGCTTGCATCAACGTCTTATTTTCTATTTAAAAATGTGTTCAAAGAAAGTTAAAGTTTTAACATTAAACGAAAAAGCAGACAGTTTTGAAAGCTTTAAAAAATGAGTAAAATAAGAAATAAACCTTTTATGTATTTTTAAAACGTTCAAATGTAAAAAAAATTCAATAAATTTTGTTAATGAGCCGTACCAGTATGTGTAAATATGTGAAAAATATTCATGAATCTATACTAATACAAGTAAAAAGAAGATAAAATGGAAGAAAATGTGTTTTATTTTAAGAGCAGAATCATAAAATGTTACATTCCAAAACATGAACAATCTCGAAAACATGAACACCCTCAGTTTTAATTAGTTCACGTTTTCCAATGTTCACTGTATAGTCAATACGGTTCGTAAAGCCTATAGTTTTTCAATAATTATTCCTAAATACTTTATTCCTTTAACTTTTTCGATAGTTTCACCTTAAATCTGCATTCTTATATCCTCTCCTGCTCTCTCGTTCATTATCATCCTTTGAGTCTTCTTAACATTAAGTTTAAGTCTATTTTGTTTTAACCACTTATCGACTGCTTTTAAATCTTCCACAATTTTATAGTGGCACTCTTAAAAGTTCATTCCCGTCGCGTAAATCACTGCATCATCAGCAAATAGAGCAAGTTTGCTATTCTTCACCGCTCTTTTAATATCATTTATATATATAATAAATAACAATGTTCCCAAAACAGAACCTTGGGGAACTCCCACTGGTACCTCCTTTGCTTCGGATAGCTCACCATTCACTTTAACTTTCTGTGTTTGACCATTCAAGTACGATTTAAACCACGACAATTCTCCGTTTTTAACACCATATTTTTCTAATTTATTCAGCAGTAACTTTCTATCTATAGTCTAAAATGCTCTTTTAAGGTCAAGAAATACACTGTACACTACACTGTTTCTTCTGGGCTATTTGTTCTTTCTATTTAGTTACAACTAGATTTATTTCACTTTCACATGAGTGAGATTTTCTAAAACCCGACTGCTCGTCTATTATTAAATAGTTTTTTTTCGAAATACTCATTTAACTGACGATACACTATTTTTTCAAATACTTTCTCACATAATGGTAACGAATTGACAAGACGAACCTCTTCACATTTATTGGTATTTACAACTTTTTCAATTGGTGTTACTATAGACTGCTTCCATGCTTTAGAAAAAACTGCTGTGTCTATAGATTTATTGATCACAACTAGCAAGGCTGGTCCAACGCAATTAAAGTTATCACAATATATTTTGGAACACATATATTCGAAGTCACTTTTATTTTTCATTTGTTTTAACGTTATTTGTATATCTCGGATCGTTATTTTTTTAAATTTGAAAATGGTTTTGGTTTCACTATGTTACGAATGTTAACAAAATAATAAATCTACATTTCCTACTTTTCCACCTTACCCATGGAATTAGTTCAATGTTTTGAGCACGCTGTATTATCTTGTACAACCAAAAAAAGATGGCTTCCAGCGGACATTTTGTGCTAAAAACGATACGGAAACGAAGATAAGGCAATAAGAAGTAGGATAATAGCCAGAGAGTTTTCCGCGATAATCTCTTTTCATTGTGACATTCACAGAGACCAGATCAGTCAGTGCTAAAAATATTGTATTCCAGTAAAGCAAAAGTTTAAACATTTTTTTTTTTTGGATTTCATACATATTAAATCTAGCCAGACAAATACAAACGTAAATCAACGTTAAACAATAAATTTAAGGAAAAATAAGAAGTTTAGGTGCTTATGTGCAGGTAAGTCAATTGAAATAATTTCCTGCCATGTGACGCAAAATAATATCAGAATTTCTGCAGCTGGCTGTGCTTACTTCGCACAGATTTGATCAGCAATCACCCGGCTTATCGCCTCTTACACCCCCCAGACTGCTCCTCTGGACAAAACTCTCGATTTAATCGACCAGTGCCACTGAATAAGTGCGGCCACGTGTCATACCGACACACATTGGTGATTGCATTGAAAGAACCCAGCTCACACCACTCTTATGGCCAGCTACATCATTCAGCTCGCCATCAAATTAGCAACCAACACCTTTAGTGAAACACAACTGCTTGCTCGGTAACCACCCACGCAATCAAAAGAAAAAACAACAACAACAACATAATCGTTCTTCACTGCGCGGCGGAGCCAAGTTCGGTTAGTGAAACCCAACGTCACCCTTATCAGCAACCTATTGCAGAAGAGAATACACTTGCCGTCAGTCATCAAATTTCACCCTAGCGACCTGTTGGAAGCTGCTACACGCGACACCAAGCCAAGTCGCAACTTTCATGCGGTTTGAAGTCGAGCCCCCTGCCAGTATCACCACCACCAGAGATTGCAGTCGTTCTTGGCTGTCTCGGTATTGTAGAATAAGTATGATTTGTATGTTTCGACAGTTTAAAGTTTGATTAATACCAACTAGGTAGTTGTTTTTTTTTGGAGTTCAGCGGCGTGTGATATCTTAATATAAGTTGTTTTGTAAACCTGTAAAGTATTTAGAGATTACTTAGAGAAACCAAATGTATTAATTGCGACTACTTAAAATCGCATGCACAATATTTTGGTAACAAAAAAATTGCTATAAACATATGCCTAAACTATTTCTTAATTTACATCCTAACAGATTCCAACGAAGGATTGTGCGCACAACACTTCAACCAAAAGCGATATTGGAATACACATTTACCGGACTTTGACAACACACAGACAGACAAAATAAACTAGCTTAAAAATTTTCAAAAAGCGAGATCCTTAAAAAGGATCAAAATAAGTAAGTCTTTTGTTACCCAATTATTACATTACATATACGCGTACATACCATGCAACAACAAATTTTATTAATCTCGAAATACCTGAATTCTAACAAGCATAACAGTTTGCTAAATATTTAAAGACAAAATCGCCAGTGCATCCATACTCTTGTGATTGATATCTATCTCTACCGTTGATTAAACATTTTCTGCTTTTACTTAAGAATAATAGATTAGATACTTAGTGAATTAATTGTCATATACAGCTATTTTAAACCGAGCGTTACGATTAACCATATCTGTTATGGAGTTCGAAACATAATTACCGACATGATGACTAGCATTAGTTTTCTTTTGAATTGAAATTCACTCAATCATGCATTAATTTAAAATAAAATTGAATTTAATAAAGTGTGATGTTAGATTAAAGTAATATGATGCTCTAAACTTAATTTAATTGGGGCTGGAAACATGCTGACTATCTTTATAGTTTGTTAGTTACTATTCGTGCAAGTTAGGGGCAGCAAAATAAAATTGTGGGTATTTTAGTTGCCAACGGTGAGTCACATTGAGTGATTTTGGGAGGGTAAAAGTATACCCAAAGCGGCAAATCATCTGCCGTGCATACACGTTTTGATGGTTGAGTGACTCGTTTCCGTGTAGTACTTCGTAGGTACTGTAGATACGAACCTTGGCATGATAATTTTGTTCTTCTAGTTGCTCTTGGTATTAATAGCATTAAGATCCCCCCCACACCCGGCGAGTTAGACCGAGCCTTGCCGCAAGCATGCCAAGTACAATGCTGTGTTAATACCTTTAAAAAAAATGTTATCTGGCATTCTTGTCATCTTTCAGAAACGCAACAACTAACACAATTAACAAATGGTACATATGGAATAGAACTGTTAATTTGCACGATACTGTCAACAAAAAAGTCATTGAATGCATTTGATATATCTTTAGCTTCCTTAATAACAGTCCCATTAAAGACTACGTTTCTTATTTCACAATATTTATCATTCTTTAAAACATATTTCTTCAAGTTACGCCACATATCTTTTTGATTTCTCGTGTTTTCAACTTTCAATTTAATAAATTTACTTTTGCTGTTCTTTATTTATTTTTTATATTTGTTTCTAGCTATTCTATATTGCAACCAGTCACTCACTTCATTCGTAATCAATGCCTTTTGAAAAAAATTATTTTGTTTTCTTTTTGCTCCCTGAGTGATCTAGAAAACCACTCATTCACCGAATTTTTCTTAAATTTCATAGATTTAAAATTGTTTACCACTTCATTAATCCCTTCACGAAATGTGTCGCCCATTACATCCGCATCCATGTGCTCGTTAATGCATCTTAACCTGCTGTTCCTTAGAGCGCTCTGGAATGAACTGCTTTTTGTATTGACAACTTTCAACCATTTACCCAATACTTCACTTTTCCTTTTATCTTTAGTTTTTAAGTTTACACTTATTGTTTGATGGTCACTAATCGTTAACTCGCTGTCTACTTTCGCCTCCACACCTCTCGCGTTTGTTATCACATAATCAATCAAAGTTCGCGATTCCGCTGTTATTGTGGTTGGTGAATCAATTATTTGCTTGCACTCGTTATCATTAATAATTTTACACATATTTTTTCTATAAGTTTCTTTTTGTTTAATCGAAAAGATATTGAAGTCTCCTAGAATCACAAAATCCGTCTTTAAATCCGCCAATTCCTCCATTAAAACAGATGAACTTGGTGATCTATAAACACCCACCACCTTTAAAGAAAATGAACCGAAAGTAACAGAAATTACTAGCCACCATATGTCCATATTCTTTGAGTTGTTTTTCAATACATCCGTCCGTATTCCATCTTTTGTATAAATAATAACGCCACCTGTTCGACTCGGTATGCTATTACATCTTTCCATCTTATAATTTGGGATCGAAATTACATTGTCCTTAATATCTTTTGTAACATGCGTTTCTGAAAGTACCACTATGTCGGAATTTTCACCAATTATAAGTTCTTGTACCTCATCAAAATTGTTTATTAGGCCCTCGATATTTAAATAAATAACTCTAATATTTGTTGGTTGCCAATATGCAATACGATTTTTTTGGACTTCAAGTTTTTTAACAAACACTTCACATTTATAGCTTCGGCAGTTTTGGTTTGCTATCACACAATTATTGCACTTTAAAATCGTTTTATCACAGTTTCTAGTCTCGTGGTTCTCACCGCATTTTGCACACACAATACTGTTCTTGCAGTCTGCCGCTTTGTGGCTGTACCCCCACCTTCGGATCGACACGTAAACATACCTACACCAAGCATCTGTCCCATCCTATATTCATTCTTCCTCTCTCCATAATTCGTTTATATTCCTCTTTCCCCAATTCCAATATTGCTTTGTAACTTATGAAGTTATTCCTTTTCACATTTAGTATTTTTACACACTTGACGTCTCCAGTAATATTGTTTTGATTTTTTATAGTTGCTTCCAAAGCTCCTTTTTCCCATTGCTCTCTCATTCCACTCACCGTCACACATGGTTTTTTTAATTCAGGTACTGATACTTCATATTCATTTCCTAGTTTTTGTTTAGCCTCCCTTTCCAAGACCAGTCTTGATTCGTTATCCTCACAATTTATAATTACCATACCGTCTTTTTTATTGACTATACCACTCACTTTCATTGCCAATGAAGCCGGATTTATTTTGTTTTTAATATCTTCTTTCGTTATTTTGTTATCTTGCGTCAGTTTAGGTCTAACTTTTACCGGCGGTTCATTTTTCACAGATTCCGCGTATGACGGCTTATTTTTTTTAATATTAACTTTTTTAATTTCACTTATAACCTCCATTTCTTCATTACTTAATTTATTCATTCCAACTAAAATTCTCTCAATGTTTTGATTTTGTTTTTCCATCTCATTTTTTACCGTTTTGTCAATTAAATCAGATTTTTTTTTTTTCACTCTGCACATTATCTAATTTCTTTTCCATTTTTCCCACGGTTTCTTGAAAATCCACAAATATTTTAGCACTCTCCGGCTTACACTTATCCATATATTCACCCATCTTTTTTATCTGGTTCTCTTGAGCTATTTTCATACTGCACAGTCTTTCCATATATCTCCCTTCTATGGCTTCCAATAGTTTTTTTATTTCATTCTCATTTGCCTTCAATGACTCTTCAAAACCCTCCTTATACTCTTTCAAATAATCACTGTTCATTTTCATATTCTGTTGCACGTCCTTGATCGCATCATCAACGTTCTGGATATACTGCATGCAGTCATCGCAGACGAATCTGATCATGCTTTTAGAATCAAGGATACCTATCGTATACTGATCCAACCCGCAACACTTTGCTGTAGGATGATATAGTTTCCCACAAACGCCTTGCCATTTCAGGCCAGACTCCCCTCTAATTGCCGTTTTGCAATGAATACACTGTTCTGGCATTTTTTAAAACAAGAGGTTACCCGTAATTTTACACATATAACACTCGCTTAAAAAACTGCCCATGTAGCTTCCCTCTAAGATGTTTATTTTCTTACTGTCAATTGACAGTTCTGTCAAGTGACAGTTCACTAACAAACAATTTTCCACTTTTATTAATCGTTTTTTTTTTTTTTTTTTTTGTGTTATCTTGGAAAAAGTTAATTTCAAAACAATTCACTCCTCCAAATAACGAAACTAACACTTCTCCACTTCGTAAAAGTCGCTAATTTCACTATATTTCAAATTAATTTCGCCTCGATGATGTTCACTGCACATTCGCGCGCGAGTTGACAGTTCATCTCAATTATATGAATTATACTATCGTTTATTCACTATGTATCTGTCTCTTTCTCATAACATGAATCTTTTTTGAAGTGTCTCATTTCGTTATTCATTAAAACTCATTTGTATCTAGATGTCGTGTGTGTTAGTTAACTTTTGGAATTTAAAAGGATTCAGCAAACAATAGAATACCTGGAATAAATGTTAATAAATGCATATTTGTGTAAACTGAAAGAGTTTATCTGTCGTCTGCTGTGTGACTTACTTGTGCGGATTTGTACTCCAATTTGATTTCGACTTCACTGCATATGGAGCCGATCCAGAGGAATACTTGTTCGCCGTTGTCCAGCATCATGATGTCGTCGGCTAAATCGTCTTTTCGGCGACGGTGAATTAGCCCTTTTCTTTGGAGCATAGGAAAAGTCGGGTGAAACTCACGTATCAGGGATGGGATTCCCTCGAAATGCAGTTTGTTGTCAATCAAATAAGACGGCGTAGGTTCATCAGCTTGAAGATTGATGAAGGTAGAGCTGTCAGTTGGTTGCGCGACAGATTCAAGATCTCCAGCTTTTGGCAAAACTCGACCCCGGATGATAGTTCGCTTATTTCGTTATCGCTCAAGTTGCACAGACAATCGGTACCTGGCAGCGAATTTCGCGACAAATCCAGTTCGAATAAGTTAGATAAGTTCTCAGTGTCAGCTTTCAACCGTGGTGAGCTTTGACAGTGTTCAGAAGTACAGCTTTTTTTAAAAGAAGTTCAACTCAAATTTGGTGAATAAGTATATTGTGGCGCGGAATGAATCGTGGTGAAATGAAAACAAACTAAAATGGTGAAATGAAAACAACCCTCATTAGTCACCAAACAAGTTCCACTTCCAATTGGAGATTGGAATCTGTCAATTCCCCACTAAACTAAATTAACTGGGAATTTATCAATTGCTGAAAAGGTGAAAAAAGTATGTGAGCCAATTGTAAAACCAATTGGAGTTAGCTAGAAAGTTCTCGAAGAGATGGCAGAGCAGATATAAAAGGAAAGGTTTTAGAACAGGGGAAGAGTTGATTTTATCTGTAATTCGTTAAACTTCGAAATAGTGAAGATAAATAAGTGCAGAGTAATAGAGTGAAATAAGTGATTGGTTTGAATCGTTGAAGAATTGTTTAAGTAATATTGTTCTAGTACTTAATAAGTGAATAATCCATAAAAGTGTAATAAAAGGTATTTTACTAGAAAATTTTAACAGAATAGTGTTTTATCTTTTTGAATGCCAGCCCAAATGTAACATTGGTGTCAGAAGTGGGATAAAACTTATTCTGTGCTAAGTATCTAAGTGTTGTAAAGAAACATTAAAAAAAAAAAAAATCAAAGTGAATTTGTGTATTGCTACAACTAAGCATACCCCAGCGCTATGATGGAATTACTTCTTGCCAAGATGGAAGAACAGAAGAATTCTCTAGAAGAACAGAAGAATTCTATGGAATCTAAGTTCGCAGAACAGAAGAATTCTCTAGAAGAACAGAAGAATTCCCTTGAAGAACAGAAAAATTCCATTAGCGCCGCACAAAAAGCTGCCGTGGAAGAGTTTAAGAATGTTCTAGATGTAAAAATCGTCGCGATTGATGAGAAATTAAACAAACATGAAACCAAGTTTGAGGAAATTAATGAATCTCTTCATAGACACGAAACAAACATCGAGAACGTAGCTAAAAAACTCGGAACAAATGTCAAGAACATAGTTAAAGAACTTGAAAAAGTCAAGAAACAGAAGGCTCGGGAATATTCTGCTGACTGCCCAAGAAGGAAAGAGATGCAACCACCCGTTTTTGATGGTCAAACATCATGGCCGATTTATAAGAGACAGTTTGAAGCAGCTGCAATGACCAATGGATGGGACGACGAGGAAAAGTCGATTGCATTAACGCTCGCATTACGAGGTACAGATGCAGAATTGCTTCAAACTATCTCAGAAGAAAAACAACGCAACTATGATGCTTTGGTTAAGGCTATTGAGATACGGTTTGGTGACGTCATATCCCAATGCCGGCGAAGATGTCATCAACGAAATGGCTTTGAAGCATTTACACAAGCCATAGATGACAGACAACTGCAGATGGCTCTACGAATGGCTGGAAAGAGAACTCTTCCTGAGGCACTGGCATTTGCATTAACTATGAAAGCTGCTGACTAGGCATCTCAAGGATTCCACCTCGTGAGAGAAATAACATCTGTCGAATGTTCATGCCAGAGAACAGAGGTATTAGACCGGAACAGTGCTCGCAGGGGACCGATCCGTTGCTGGAACTGCAACAAAATTGGACACCTGCAACGACTGTGCAGAGCTGAACGTAGACTGAGTAGTTGTCCGCATTGCAGAACTAGGAGTCGTCACGAGGAGGCATCTGAAGAAACGAGTAAGAACCAACTTCGCGGGGCAGAAGCTGGTTTCTGGAATCGATGACCCCAAAGGTGTATGGTGAGGTACTCTTGACGATAAATCTAGCAGGAATAGTCTTCTCCCATGCATTCTTAGTAGCCGATATATGTGACGAATGCATCATTGGAATCGACTTAATGAAGACGCATGGTGTAGTACTCGACATCGGTTTGCAAGTTCTAAAGTACAGAAACGTCGAGATTCCAATGGTTTACGGGAACGAGAAGGTCGCAGCTCTAAGAACAGTTGTAAGTGAGGACGAAATATTACCACCTTCGTCAGAAACACTTATTTGGACAAAGCTGGAAGGTGATCCTGGGAGCCACCGATTCTACCTTATAGAGCCAGAACCCCTTTCATGAGCGTCGAACTTGCCGAGTTTTAGGGGCTGAGTAAGGACAAAGATTCTCGAGTTTCCTCCAGATGAGTCCCGAAACCAAAGGACGCTATACTCCGCCTAGTTACATGAGTAACTTGCCGGTCCCAAGCCCGGATAAAGGAGCAGGGAAGGGGAGTAGACCTCTTTGAGTAAATCTCTAATCCAAGTCGGAACAGCAAACGACGAGGGATGCATGGCTAAGAGGGTGCTTAGTCGATAGTTTGCGAACTTCGGATACCAGGTGACCTCCGATTTTAAGACAGCCCTCCTGTGGTTATACGGGTAGACCACGGGCGACCTATATATCCCGACTACTCGTGGGAACAATTGACCAATCAAACATAAAAAACAAACTAGAGAATGATGCCTCTATAATTGCACCAACAACTAGGGATGTTTTAGAACACCCTGTCGTAACAGACTTGACACCTGCCAATCGGGAAGGGTCACTAAATATAGATTCTGAGATGAGAAACCTAGAAGAGAACTCGTCACTTCTAAGCGACTCCATCTCAGAATCTAGTACAGTATACAATATCAGTATACTATCGGATGAACTGCATCCTGAGAACACAGGCGTGGCTGAGACTTCTGGCAAACCGGCACAGAATGAGTCCAAACGCGTCAGATAGTACATGTAGATCTGGATCGTAACCCTCTCAGTAACGAACAAATGGTTCAGTTACAGGAGAAAATTATGGACATAACGATCGAATTACGCGACGAAAACACTAAGCCAGCGTTCCGTGGCTCAACTTTAAAAGCTTATGATCGTGTGCTCGGATAACACCACTGCAAAGTGGATGAAAGCCAAATTCATTAAGCTAAAAGAGAAATGTGGGCTAGATGTGATGCTTGTGGGCGAGGAAAACTTTCCAAAGCCACATGTCATAAGAGGTTTCTTCCCACAGAGTACCGGAGTAGCTAATGAGAGGATACTGGCAATTTTAGATGGCCAGAATAAAGAGTTGAATACTAGAACGTGGAGAGTTCTGCAAAGATCGGACGATAAAGATATCGCTCACATGGTCTTTGCTATCAATGAAAACATGAGACGGCTTGTAGAGCTTAAAGGTTTGGTCTCGTTCCGTTTTGGACAGATCAAACTTATACTAAAAAGTGCAGACAAGTCTGCTACCCAGACGTCTAAAAAAGTCGCCACCGCCACAACGGGCAGGTCGGAGACACACACACACGCTACAGATGCGATAGCTAGCACCAGTGCTGCCGCCAGAGCAATGTGTATGACGGCAACGACTCCGATAGACTCGGCCACTACGGATACCGGAACGGCTAGTCTTGTCACCAGTCAAAATCGGTTTAGACCAATGCTGGCTGCTGACAAACACAAAGAAAGGCACCAACGGAAACATCCAAAAAGTCCGAGGGGCAGACAAGAAGGTCTCTCTCAACAGGGAACCGTACGACGTAGAGGCGACAACAAGCCTCACAGGGTACGGAACCCTGAGTACGGAAGGAAAACATGACCTTTCTAAACGTGCTGCAAGCAAACCTGCAGCGCGCTATGGGTGCCTCGGACACCTATAGCCAAAGATGCGCCGAAAGGAACATCGCTCTTGGAATAATCCAGGAACCATGGGCAAATACAGGTTACATTTTTGGACTAAATTGTAGATCAAGAGAACTTATCTTTGCCAAAGGGAATTTTAGACCTAGGGCAGCTCTCTCTGTCGCAAAAGATATAAAATTCTCTCTCATTCCAGGTTTTAAGACTAGAGACTTGGTGGCTATTCTAATTGAACGCCACAACGGCCGCAACATACATAAATTTGTATGCGCATCGGCGTACTTCGCTGGGAACATTGAAGAAGTACCACCCACACCAATACAAGAGCTAGTGCAATACTGCCATAATCAGAGAGTGCATCTTCTGATCGGATGTGACGCGAACGCTCATCATGTGAATTGGGGCAGCCGCGACACTAACAAGCGAGGTGAGTCACTTTTAGAATTTTTATACAGTAAAAACCTAGTTGTACTTAACAAAGGCAATAAACCCACCTTTAAAAATAGCATAAGAGAAGAAGTTTTAGACCTTACTCTCTCATCTCCTTTTATACAAAATATTGTAGAAGATTGGCACGTGTCAAATGAACCAACCCTATCAGATCACATGCATATCATGTTCAAGGTGAGGTGCAACAGTGAGTGTTCAATTTAAATTTCCCGCCACATTACCAATTCAAAATGCGGTATTTTGTTTCCCCACATCCAATCTTAATTCACCACATCCGAAATAGTTCCTTTCCTGTAAGTCTAATCCAAAACAGACATTCATTCGATTGTAACCATTAAAGCGAGCACATCGTCTTACAAAATAATAAAGTGAATTTTATAACGTTTTATAAAACAATTTGTGTATGTATTTTCTTTTACTAAACCAATGAAAATTGATTTAACATGGCGACCGTGACAGGACTTTAGTGTTCCAATAAATTCGGCAGTGAATAACAATTCGAGAAAAATCAAATACAGAGATTTAAGACAATAAAGTGGAAGTAATTCGGTGTCGGTATCGCGATCGGTTGAACTTCGTCAACATACAGAGGAAACCATACAACGAGAACAGGGAAATTGGTGAGTCTGTATCGTTAAATTTCATTATGCTCACACAAAATACGCACTTCAAACTAACTTAAATCAACTGCACATAACCAATTCCCAATTCGTCGAAATTCACTTCGTATTCGCATGTATTTCCACAATTCCCCGCTTCACTGCAATTTTTCATGTTGCAATTCAACACCTTCGTGACCATAGTATTTGTATGAATCGCATACATAGTTCGCCAGCATCAAGCAATTAGAATTTCGTTTCTTACACATTATTTGAATAGTTGAATTTATTCTTTGCATCAGCACTGCATTGCACACCACTTGATGAACATCGCAATTCTTCGTTCGGACTCTCAACTGCAAAAACCATAGAGTATTGTCCCAAGTTTAAAATTGCAGACACTGTTTCGCTGCTGGTAATTGCAATCATTGCACACTGCATTCTCCGCTAAGTGCTTTGAACCCAACGGACCGTTGGACATCGATAATTTTGTTGCTCGCTGCCACCGCTGCTGTTGTGTCGAAAACTTTGGGCATTGTAGGTGCCTCCTGCATCAACGGGAGCAGAACACACACCATTGCTCTCCCAGCAGTCTGCTTTCTCTTTTTTACTCCAGCAGCGTTGCTCTTCCCGCTGCTTCTGGTTCATCATTGGATGTTAATCGCAAATTCGCCGCATTGAAGCTGTTGTATTTGAATATTTTGCCTGTACAACACAATTAGAATTCGACATTCACAGATCGTCGTTAATAATCTTTTGAAGACATTTATTTCTCATTGCTGATAGCAGCAAAGAAAGCATATCGTTGCTTAAGACAGACCATAGGGTGGTGTGTCATCGCTCTCAAAAGGCAAAATAGTTGCATGACATAATTGAAATCTCTTTCGTGAAAAAAGTCAAAGCTATTATGACAGAATCAGAGAAATCTCTTGATACATTGAAGGTGAATCGCGCCTCTACCAAGGGAAGCATTACTCACATTAAGACTTTGATCGAATCCAAGGCGACTTCTCTTGAAATATCGGAATTAGAATGTCGTTTAGGAATTCTCGAGTCATATTTCAAACAAGCTCTTAATTACCAAAGGAGAATAGAGGAATTAGTTCCACTCGATCTTGGTCGAAGTGATATTGAGGAATTGTATTTACATGGGTTTTCAGATGCGTCGATAAAGGCGTACGGTTGTTGTCTGTATGCCAGATGCGTAGATGAATTCGGTTGCCTGTCCGTAAGGCTTTTAACAGGAAAATCGAGGGTCGCACCATCAAAAACGTTGTCATTGCCTCGGTTAGAATTGTGTGGTGCACAACTGCTGACAAAATTATGGCTGAAGGTAAAGGCAGCCTTAAAAATGGAATTTGAGGAAATTTATTTTTGGGTCGACTCAGAAATCGTTTTGTATTGGCTTACGTCACCGTCTTATTCTTGGAAAACATTCGTTGCCAATAGGGTTAGTGACATCCAATCATCAGCACCAAAAAACATTCAATGGAGGCATGTGAGATCTGAGGACAATCCAGCCGATCTCATATCTAGGGGAAGCGCAGTAGTAGACATCTGGAAATCAATTTGGTTCCATGGGCCGGAATTCCTCAAGACACGTAATGCAGAGTGGCCTGCAAACACTAAATTTGACCGCAACAAGTTGGATAGCTCGTTGCTCGAGGAAAGAAAGAGAAAAAACGTGTTTATGTGCACCGCTCTTGATAAAAACTTTGTCGAGAAGCTGTACAAACACAATTTTTCAGCTACTGTTCGAATCGTAGCATACATGCTCCGATATATCCGAATCCGGAGAGGCGAAACATTCTTAAAACAAGAGCCGCTGACAGCCAGGGATCTAGATGACGCTTTGTTTAGAATCGTTTTGTGTGTCCAGCAGTGGAGCTTTGCCAACGAAATCGTCGAAATAGAAGAAAAGAAAGCGAATTTGTCCTCAGCCAGCATATCAAAATTATCACCGTTCTTAGATGTCGAAAATGGCATAGCACTGTTGCGCGTCGGAGGCCGCATAAGAAACGCAGATATATTGAATGATGCAAAATTTCCAATGCTGCTTCACGGTGACAACCCGTTCGTGAGAACCTATCTTCGGCATTTGCATATACGCAATTACCACGCTGGACCTCAAGCCCTATTGAATTTTTCCAGGGATCGATTTTGGATCATAAAGGGTAGGAAGGCAGTAAGGAGCATCGTTAATGGTTGCATCCATTGTCAGAGGTATAGACCAAAATTAATGCAACAAATCATGGGGAATTTGCCCAAGGATCGAGTGACAAAAAATATACCTTTCAAGGTCTGTGGGGTGGACTTTTGTGGGCCCATTCTAACGTCTTGGAAAATAAGGGCAAAAGCAGCCATACAAATCCTATATTGCCGTCTTTGTGTGCTTTTCCACAAAGGCTGTTCATTTCTTACTGGTTTCCGACTTGAGTTCTGACGCATTCATCGCGTCGCTTAAACGATTAATAGGGCGTAGGGGTTGTCCTTCCAAAATACATTGCGATAATGCGACGAATTTCGTAGGCGCAAAAACTAAGCTATTTGAGTTCAGAAAAACATTTTTTAAACAAAATATTAATGCAAAAATTCTTGAGTTCGTTGGAGAGAAAGGCATCGAGTTCCAGTTCATTCCGCCTCGTGCACCACATTTTGGTGGCATATGGGAGGCAGCAGTCAAATCGGCAAAACGCTACTAACAAAGACATTTGGAGGAGCACTCTTGACGTTTGAGGAGCTATCCACAGCACTGGCAGAAGTCGAAGGGATTCTCAATTCAAGACCCATAACGCAAATCACATCGGACCCAGCAGACATGGAAGCACTGACACCAGGCCATTTTCTAATCGGAGCTCCAATAAATTCATTCCCTGAACCTGATTTATGCTCTAACAAAGTTTCTTATCTCAACAGGTGGCAGAGAATTACGGCATTGAAACAGCATTTTTGGAAAAGGTGGTCCTTGGAGTACGTCCAAAATCTTCAACAGAAATCCAAGTGGTGGTCGCAACAGCCCAACATACGAGAAGGAAGTTTGGTCGTTCTGCAAGATGAGAACCTGCCGCCGTTCAAATGGGCCTTAGCGAGAGTAGAACGAGTCATTAAAGGCGACGACAACAACGTTCGGGTGGTCGATCTCAAAACTGCGAAGGGAAGATTCAGACGTCCCATCACGAAACTTGCACCACTCGACATCAGTTGATGGCAGAGCCAATCAAGGGGGCCGGAATGTTCAATTTAAATTCCCCGCCACATTACCAATTCAAAATGCGGTATTTTGTTTCCCCACATCCAATCTTAATTCACCACATCCGAAATAGTTCCTTTCCTGTAAGTCTAATCCAAAATAGACATTCATTCGATTGTAACCATTAAAGCGAGCACATCGTCTTACAAAATAATAAAGTGAATCTTATAACGTTTTATAAAACAATTTGTGTATGTATTTTCTTTTACTAAACCAATGAAAATTGATTTAACAGTGAGCACATTCCAGTCAGATACAATAATAAATTAACTAACTGGAGAAAGTATAAAGAAAATCTAGCGATCAAATCGGATCTGCTACCTCCTCCGCCACTACTTCCGATTGATGCGGAGGCTGTACAATGTCAGCTTAATGACATCATCATCTCCTCCTTTAAAAATAGCTGTAAAACAAAACGTATAGTAGAGTCGTTAGGGGCAAGTGTGCGCACTTTCGACTTTGAAACATGATTCCAAGCGAAATATAGAAGATATATTACAGGGCTTTATTAAATTATAAAGCTGCATGTTTGGCTATTTATTTAAAAGAGTAAAACAATATATTTTGTTTAATTTACTTACATTTTTATTGAAAAAACCAAAGCAAGTCAGATTGCGCACACTTGCCCCTATCTGTGGGTAAGTGTACGCATGATTTGGGGTAAATGTGCGAATGTCCAGCGTTTTTTAACTAAAACACTTATATTACAAGTTTTTATTATTAACTCTTTTATTTTCCGAAAAAATAGTAGTATATTTCATAGAGAAACCACAAAATCAAATTTCATATAGTTTTTAATGAAAATAGATTTTTTTTAACACATTAAAAATTCTTGAAACGCAGTAAAAAAATATTAATCATCTTTGAAAAAACTTTAAGTACCTAAATAACACAAGAAACACTCTTAATAGGTATATTAAATATTAAAATTAGTATTATTTCACAGATCAAACTTATAATTATTTTAATGTTATATAAATAAAAAAATAAATAAACAAATAACAAAAAAGGAACTTCATGTTTAAAAAAAATATCTACATTTCAATTATAAATTATATTATCTACATGTCACAGCAAAAATCGCAGTAGAATACTGCTTCTTTTTCATAGGAAGTGCAGTCCTCGTGCCACGATATCTCACATTTAATACATTGAATCCATTCTTCCACTGGTGGATCCTCATACTTTCCGCCGCACAAAGGACAAAAGCAGTCCATATTTTTTTCGGGTAGTTTTGAGTCTAAGTGCTTAGCCAAGCCAGAAGGTCCAGGTCTTGAGAGAAGTGGCTTCATTGGTACCTTAACTTTTTTAGATTGTCTTCTGTCCATTGTTTTTTGGTGTTTTTCTTCTTCCTTGCGTTTAGCCTCCAGGTCTTGTTTATAAGGAGTCGATGTTATTATTTCGGATCTGAGAGATTTTCTTTTGATTTTTCTCTGCTTGTGGCAAGGGACTTAGTGAGAGGAGTGAAACATGTTCAGTTTTTTTTAAATTTACTTTTCTAGCTGGGATATAGTTTGATAAAATGTTTTCATCATTTATGCACATAGGTGAGCCACTCGTTGTATTTGGCGATACGTTTTCGATATTTGCTATTGACTCAACGGTTCCTGCATCTGCCACTTCAAGATGAATTTCTGTCACAGTCACTTCTGCACTTTGGATTGCTTGATCTGCGATGTCTGTATTAGGCATTTCGAAATTTGACTCTGCAACAACGGCATCTTCTCGTATCTTAAACGAATCGCTGACTGAAGCAGGTGCAAAGTCAACATCCCCGAAAAGGTTTTCATTGAAAGGATATATTCCTGTCACTGAAAATTCGGAAGCAGCATTTCCCACTGTGGCAGCTTTTTCAAAAGCCCGATTAAAAAGACCCACTACTTGGTACTGATTTATCGTATTTATAATATGGATGAAACAGTAAGTGTACGCACGCGCACACTTGCCCCAAAAGTTTTACGCACACTTACCCCCACTGCACTTTTTTCAATATTTGGTTTATTTTGAACAAATTAACACCAAATCCAGTAAAATTTTCACTCGAATATAATGTATATATAATATATTCAATAAATAATTAGCACTCAATGTGTTATAATTCAATCACTGAACACTAACACGATTTTAAAATTGAGCAATATTTTAGTAAAACTAACCTTTTTTTTTGTTTGGCTTCCCTTCACAAAACAAAGAAAACTGAAACGCAACAACAGCTGACCCAAGCAAAGGACAGGTACCTACTGAATTGTGCATTTACAGATACTTAATATTCATTGTCATTTTCGAGAAGTTCACTGTGCGTACACTTACCCGCTGCGCACACTTACCCCAAACGACTCTAAACAAAACGTGTGTTCCTTGGTGGAATGAAAACCTAGAAACTATCCGGAAAAGGGTGAGAAAGCCTTTCAACAAAGCAAAACGCACCGGCGTATGGGATCAATATCGTTCTATATTGACTACATACAATCTAGAGTTGCGAAGATCTAAAAGAGCGTCCTGGCGAGAAAACTGTGAGAAGCTTGAAAAACTTCCTGATGTTGCTCGCCTACAAAAAGCCCTTTCTAAAGATCCCCCTAACTGCATGGGTTTGCTCATTAAAGTGGATGGCACAATCACATGTGATAGAGAAGAAATTTTGTCCACTCTGCTTGAAGTTCACTTCCCAGGATCCCAAATCCTGGCACACACAAATGAACATCTACCGGAAATCTATGTTCCGAACAACATAAGTAGAATCAACAGTTTATCCGGCAAATTATTCAGTCAGGATAAGGTTGAATGGGCCATAAACTGGGCCATAAACTCATTCAAACCATACAAGGCACCAGGTTTAGACGGTATCTTTCCAGCCCTTATACAAAAAGCACAGGACTTCCTCCTACCCACCATGATTGCCTTATTTAGGTTCAGTTTCAACTGGGGTTATATACCACAAACTTGGAGGGAGGTAAACGTGGTATTTATCCCCAAACCAGGCGACAAACCTAGCGAACTGCCTAAATCGTACCGTCCCATAAGCTTGACATCGTTTTTCCTTAAAACGATGGAAAGAATAATTGACGTTCATATTAGAGAATGCATAACTAATTACATGCCTCTGCACCCCTGTCAATATGCGTACAAGAAGGACAGATCTACGGAAGGTGCTCTGCTCAATTAACAACGCAGATAAATAACGCCTACCGTGACAAAGAAATTGCACTGTGCGCTTTTCTTGACATAGAGGGTGCCTTTGACAACACTGGATATGACTCCATATCTAATGCTCTGCACCTCAGAAACATAGACCAACCTACTATTAAATGGGTCAGATCGATGCTAGAAGGTCGCAAAATAACTGCTTCGTCAGGACTAACCTCAGTATCGGTATCAGCTATAAAAGGCTGCCCACAAGGAGGGGTTCTGTCACCCCTTTTGTGGTCACTGGTCATCGACGACCTGCTTTACAAATTAAGCAATCTAGGCTTTAACACAATAGGTTATGCCGATGACTTGGTCATCATCATAACGGGCAAAGAGGAAAACACAATCACACGACGCATGCAAAACGCCCTTAAGACAGTACTAGACTGGTGTACCAACGAAGGTCTTTCGATTAACCCCAGTAAGGCTGTCATAGTTCCTTTTACCAAAAGAAGAAAGATAAACTTAGGTCAAATTTCAATAAATGAGACGATCATTGAGTACTCCCAACGAAGCTAAGTATCTGAGTGTAACCCTTGACAAAACACTAAGTTGGAACTCCCATATAAATAACAAAGTAACAAAAGCAATAAACGCTTTATGGGCATGCCGTCGCATGTATGGTAAAACTTGGGGAATGTCTCCAAAGATAACCCAATGGATCTATACAATGATGATCATGCCCATCATTACATACGCTTCGTTAGTTTGGTGGACTATAACAAATCAAAAGACTGCCATTGCGAAGCTTAGAAGGGTGCAACGACTGGCATGTCTCGGTATATCCGGAGCCATGCGCACCTGTCCTACTGCGGCTATAGAAGCCCTAATAGGACTATCACCTCTCCACATTCACATACAAAAAGTGGCAATCCGCAGTTCGGCAAGTATGATCCAGCTGAAAGAGACAAGTCTCAGTGAACATCCTGAGTTAAATGTTTTGTTCTCTGAAATTCCAGAACTTGACATGATCTGCGCGGTAACAGACCGCCTCCCAAAGAAGTTATGTTTCGAAAAGCGGTTCTCCACGGAGATACCCAGCAGAGAAGCATGGGCTAGCAATAGTCCACCTACTTGCCTAAATGGCCTTAAGTGGTATTAGGATGGTTCTAAAATGGAAACAGGTGTGGGTGCTGGCTTCCACGGACCTAACCAGAATGTCTCAATACCGATGGGGGCTTGCCCAAGCGTGTTCCAGGCTGAACTTCACGCCATTCAAGAATGCGCTAGCCACATACACAACACAGGTATTAAAGGCATTCACATCCATATATTCACGGACAGTCAAGCAGCTGTTAACGCCTTAAGCTCAAACATCATTGACTCCAAATCGGTATTAAGCTTTTTCAACGCCCTTCAAACGCTTGGCCTCCTTGGCTGAAACTCCTTTTACAGGACCTGAACCTTTCTGCTGCACTCCCAAATCGTCTATAAATTCAGCCATCAAAAGATGGGAACATACAAAATGTATTTCATACTGGGAGAGTATCCCAGGTCTAAGACAGGCCAAGCGTGCGATTCAACCGTTCAATAAAAACGCCGACAAAGTTTTAAAGCTAACAGGCATGATATCAAAAGCCTTACAGGTTTCCTAACAGGACACCACCACCTACGATATCATTTAAATAAAATTAATTTAACCGACTCCTCACTCTGTCGGTTATGTCTTGAAGCAGACGAAACAGCTGAACACATAATTTGTGAGTGTCCAGCCCTAAGTGGAATCAGAAGAACTATCTTCTACAGGGAACTTCTAAGCCCTGAAGAGATGAAAAACTCATCTGTTAGCAGCTTAATTAACTTCATTAGGAAAGTGGAGAACCTGCTAGCCTAACAATTACTCTGACCTTATGGCACAAAAGATCATACAGGTCGAAGTGCCCCTTCATCGCTTAGGCGTAGTCAGATGTTTAAAAAAAAAAAAAAAAAAATTGAGCCAGATCCAGAAAACTATTACCAGAGCTATGTCGTCGGAAAGATGCTTGTTGAACCTAAAAACAACTTGGTTCCCGTTCGTGTCCTCAATGTGGAACACAGAAGCGTAAAGCTGAAGCAAGGGGAAGTGATCGGAAAGTGCGTACCAATTACTGCGGTCACAAAGTTGTCAAATGAAAGTCCTGCGAAACCGGTTAGACCTACGGAAATATCGGAAATGAAAAAGAATATACTCGGAGAGTGCGAGCTGGATCAGGAGCAGCGGGCCATGGCAGGGAGTCTAATCAACGAGTTCGCTGATATATTTGCTCCGCAGAGTAGCGAGTATGGCCGAACACATCTCGTACAACATCGAATAGATACCGGGGATACAAGACCAATTCGTCAGCCTCCCAAACGACTACCATTGGCCAAGCAGACGGAGGTTGCAGAAATGGTGTCGACGATGGAAAAGGAGGGACTGATTGAGAGCTCAAAAAGTCCGTGGGCATCACCGGTCGTCCTGGTCAAAAAGAAAGACGGAAGTACGAGATTCTGCGTGGACTATCGCCAACTCAACAATGTCACCAAGAAGGATAGCTACCCCCTGCCAAGAATTGACGATACCCTGGACACACTATCCGGAGCCAAATGGTTTTCGACTCTTGATCTGAAGAGTGGCTACTGGCAAGTACAGATCCATCCAGAAGACCGCGAGAAAACAGCATTCACAGCAGGAAACGGGGTTTGGCAATATACAGTAATACCATTTGGACTGTGCAATGCTCCAGCAACTTTTGAACGTCTAATGGAGCGTGTTTTGCTGGGACTAACGTGAAAAACCTGTTTGGTCTACCTGGACGATGTCATCGTGGTTGGTAAAACGTTCAACGAACATCGAAATAACCTTAAGGAAGTGTTCCAAGGGATACGAAGTGCACAGTTAAAGCTGAGCCCGAAGAAGTGTTCTCTATTCCGACCAGAAGTGAAGTATCTCGGGCACATTATCTCTTCCAAGGGAGTCAAGACTGATCCGGAGAAGATCGATGCAGTGAAAAACTGGCCGGTTCCCAAAGACAAACATCAACTGAGAAGCTTCCTGGGACTTGCGACCTATTACAGACGGTTTGTAAAGGACTTTGCCAGGATCGCAAAGAGCTTGCATCAACTGATAGAAAAAGGCAAACAATTCAAATGGTCAGGTGAGTGCGAAAACAGCTTCAAAGAACTCAAGCAACAGTTGTGCGACGCCCCCATATTAGCGTAACCCACCCCTGGGAAAACATTTATTGTGGATGCAGACGCTAGTAATGTGGGAATTGGAGCAGTCCTTTCCCAGGTACACGAGGGCCAAGAGAAGGTTGTTTCGTTCTTCAGCAAAGTTCTCTCAAAGCCAGAAAGGAACTACACTGTGTTACCAGGCGTGAACTCCTTGCTTTGGTACTGGCAACAAAACATTTCCATAAATACCACTACGGGCGGAAATTCATCCTTCGCACAGACCATGCATCTTTAAAGTGGCTACTACACTTTAAGAATCCTGAAGGACAAGTCACAAGGTGGATCGAACAGCTGCAAATGTACGACTACGAAATACAACATCGAAAGGAAAGTCTTCACTCAAATGCGGATGCTCTCTCCCGTCGACCGTGCAAAGCAGATTGTAAACAATGCTTAAGACACGAGGAAAAAGATGTCGTGTCCGTTCAAAGGGTGAGAGCTATGCCCATTGGTGGCTGAAATGCACGGGAAATCCGGGAGGCTCAAAAGGAAGATCCGGATATCAAACCCATCCTCGCCTGGAAGGAGCATGAGGGAAAACCAGACTGGCAGGAGATATCCAATAGGAGTCCCTAGCTGAAGGCATACTGGGCGCAGTGGGACTCCCTTCATGTACAAAACGGCATTCTAAAAAGAAAATGGGAAAGCCCGGATGGAAAGTCGTACGTAATGCAGCTTGTTGTTCCCAGGACAAAAGTTATCGAAGTGCTGAGGGAATTGCATGATGGAATGTCTGGAGGCCATTTGGGAATAAACAAAACACTCGGAAAAGTGCGAGAACGCTTTTACTGGGTCCATTCAAGGGAGGATGTTGGGAATTGGTGCAGGTAATGCGTAATATGTGCGGCCATCAAAGGCCCGAGAGTGAAAGTCCGAGGTAACATGCATCAATATAATGTGGGAGCCCCTTTCGAAAGGATAACCGTTGATATTGCGGGACCGTTTCCTGAAACGAACAATGGAAATCGTTACATCCTTGTTGTTATGGACTACTTCAGTAAGTGGCCTGAAGCATTCGCTATCCCAAATCAAGAAGCGAAGACTGTGGTGGAGCAAATCGTCTTTAACTGGGTAAGCAGATTCGGTGTACCTACCTATGGAACTGCATTCGGACCAAGGACGAAACTTCGAGTCCAGGATTTTCCAAGGAGTTACTCGGGATTAAGAAGACAAGAACAACACCGCTTCATCCACAATCAGATGGGATGGTGGAGCGCTTCAATAGAGCGCTGAATGAACAAATCTCTAAGGTCGTTGGCGATGACCAGAGAGATAGGGACAAACACATTCCCATGTTTTTATTGGCCTATCGAAGTGCAGTGCACAACACCACAGGACATACTCCATCTGAAGTCCTATTTGGTCGAAAAGTCCGCCTACCTAGCGAGTTAATGTTTGGATCTCCATGCGAAGAATCCAAAAATGAGGAGGACTATGTTACAGACCTCAGGAATATCATCAGGGACGTGCATCAAGGGACTAGGGCTAATATTAAGATAGCCAGTGACCGCATGAAAACGAGGTACGATACTAAAACAACAACTACAGGCTTCCAAGAAGGAGATCTGGTATGGCTATATAACCCTCATCGAAGAAAAGGTTTATCACCTAAGTTGCAACAAGACTGGGAATGGCCCTACAAAATCGTAAAGCGCATCAACGACGTTGTCTATCGCATCCAACGAGGAAGAGGCAAGCTGAAAGTCGTTCATGTGGATTGTCTTCATCGCTATAATGGTGCAAATGTTAACGAGTTTGTTCGGGACGAACAAGTTTAAGAGGGGGATACTGTGGCGTGGAATGTATCGTGGTGAAATGAAAACAAACTAAAATGGTGAAATGAAAACAACCCCCATTAGTCACCAAACAAGTTCCACTTCCGATTGGAGATTGGAATCTGTCAATTCCCCACTAAACTAAATTAACTGGGAATTTATCAATTGCTGAAAAAGGGAAAAAGTATGCGAGCTAATTGTAGAACCAATTGAAGTTAGCTAGAAAGTTCTCGAAGAGATGGCAGAGCAGATATAAAAGGAAAGGTCTTAGAACAGGGGGGACAGTTGATTTTTATCAGTGATTGGTTAAAGTTCGAGATAGTAATCGGTTGTGAAGATAAATAAGTACAAGTAATAGAGTGAATTAAGTGATTGGTTTGAATCGTTGAAGAATTGTTTAAGTAATATTGTTCTAACACTTAATAAGTAAATAATCCATAAAAGTGTAATAAAAGTGATTTTACTAGAAAAGGTTAACAGAATAGTGTTTTATCTTTTCGAATACCAGCCCAAATATAACAATATATACATATACCTATATGTTTTAATATAAAATTTAACCAGTGAGTGGAAAGCGCATAGAAAAGTATCGAAGACTACACGTATTCAAGTCGCACGAATATCAACACAAAAAAAGAGCAAGAGCGTTTTTATGTTCGATTAGGCACAGGAAATCTGAAATCTGAGAGCAAATCTGAAGAAGCCCAAACGAATACCATATTCATTTTCAAGGAACATTTTCACCCTCGCAGATTCACACAATTTGTTTTCCTTTTCCTTCATGCATGGCTACCCATGCAGGTAGCCGTAACAAAATTTGACTGGGCTCAAGTATTGATTCACGCATACTAAAAAGCCAAAACACCAGTGCGCAATGGATATTTATTTTGCAAGGATTATTTTCCCCATATCTACTATGATTGCCGTGGGCCTGGTTATATGGATTGTATTTGCCTTAAAATATCGTCAGTCTATTTTTAAATGCTGTTTTTGTGATGGCGCCACAATGTCGACGTTCTGCATTGTGTTTTTGTTTCTTGCAGCTGACATATTTTGGCAGAGCTGTAAAAGGTTTTTTACTTACAGAGCGAAACTTGAAACTTGGATTAGAGGCTAAATTAGGACAGCACAACAATTAATGACTAAGCAAATCAAAAGCATATAAATCAGATCTATGCATGTGGTTTTTATTTTTTTGATTTTGATCCGTTTTTAGGATTTGCGTTAACAGTTTTCTATGAACTTGTTAGAATAGAGATTTGTAATGCGATTCCTAGCTAAATGGCTTCAGCTACGAAGCTGGAAACTTAGCTCAAAAAAACCAAATAAATTAGGCATCAGTATAGAATATTTTTTTTTTTTTTAATTTTCGGCTGATTTGACTATGTGCCCTGCTGGCTGAACATTAACTTTGCAGAGCACTCATATTGTATTTAACAAAATAAGTTAAATAAACGAATATTCGGGCGATAGTCAAAAAGGTTTATCATTGGCTTTTTTTACTTTTAAGGCGAAGGAAATTGATTTATTCGCGAACAGTAATTCGTGTTTTTTTATATTCGCTAGTACTTTGAAATTTAAGGCGAAGCACTTTTCTAACTTCGCGAACTGTAATACCGATTGGAAACATTCGCATGAGCGCTGCCCACCTCAAACTCAATCTCCTTCAGCACTCTCCTTATCTTTAAGTCATGGTTTTAAGGCTTTTCATTTCTTAGATTTAAGTATCTTAGTTTTAAGTTGTTTCTTTAAGCCTAAATGTATAAAGCTAAATTTATGGGGGCATTGCCCCCACTGAAATTTAAAAAAATTAAAATAAATTAAATATACATTTTGGAAGACTGATTAGATTGAAAGTTCCTGTTTCAGCAAAACGCTGTGAAGCAAGGCATTTCAATGCATTATTTGTTTTATTAGGCTCAAGATTAGTTTGGAAAAATAAATAAACTTTATAGTATCGCTTAATTTTGCTGTTTACTATTTTTAGTGAAAATATTGACCAAACATTTTTTATTTTAACTTCTGACCGGATTTTTTGACCGAATGGCCATTCGGTCTGATTTGACCATGTTAACTTTTTTTGATGGCAACACTGCTGTACAAAGACCTTAACACTCTCCCTCTCTTACTATCTGATACTCTCCGTTACACGAGGTCAGAAACTCATCATCACATCGCAGAGCCGAGCCCAGATGCCATTTGCCAACAGGTGGTGAACGGACGCAGTTAAATAACACTAAAGAATAAAAATATGTAAAATGTTCAGCACACAATTACTAAAACTATACTCTAGTTGACATAGATGGGATAGATCCCTTGTGGGAGTATTTATTGCTAAGCTTGAATACTACTTTCAGTAAGCGAGATTTACAGTGACTGCATGGTAATGCTGCATAGACAGAAGAAACTTTACTCCTAATTTTAATTATTAGTAAGCAATTGCTACATTTTTATAACTCTAGGAAATGAATATCAACAGCATGATGGTCTAAGTCCACATTCGGCAATTCCAAGTACTTGGTGTATGCTAGAAATGCTGTCCAAAGCATGCTAAAGAATGAGGTAAAAACAACTTGGTTACGTTGTGGAATATATGTAAAATTCACTGTTTGAACACATGGCCAGTATATGACTCCAACTTTATAGGCTTCAAAGAACTTGCTGCTTACCTAAAGAAATTATAATAAGCATAACGTAAGAAATATTGTTAGAAAAGGAATTTGTACTTCGTGCTTTGATTCCTCAATAGTTTTTCCTTCCATCAAACTCATACTGAATAGAAAAGTTGATATCGCCATAGGATCATATGATGCCTGCTCTGTTATTGCTTTGCATAATGATGATTTTACATCCGTTTTTGGCCACATAATTGCTGCCAATCGCATCCAAATAAATAATGTAGGCCCCATAAAAAAAGCTCCGAATAAACTAAATCTGTAATATTTAATTAATTCATTAAGTTTGTTGATATAATTTTTTTTTATGAAAAATTTACTTAAGGCATTTTATCCAATCGTAGTTTTTCAATGACCTCTTTTCAATTAAGGTCTGTTCAATAAGGCTCCCACAGGGCCATAATGTCCCATATGACAAAATTCCACGAATGATTTTATATTTCGTTGTAAAAGCTGCAAAACGTTGAAACATATTCTGACCGAAGTTTGGCGATGGGAAGAAAATAATTCGTATCTAGAAGAGCATAAGAGGACCTATTATGAGACTTTCGTATATACTTATCAAAAAAAGGAATTTAAGTATTCAGCGCTATAACTTTTGAATAGACCAATAGAAACACTACAAAATAGAGTAGTTCTCGGCAACGTCAGTATCTAATGAGAAACAGAAAAAAAAAACAAGTGAAATTAAAATACTTGCTGGAAAACAAAAGCAGATTTTAAAGATTCTGCTTAAGATTTGCTGTTATAAGAAATTGAAAAGTATAGGACAAAAACATTACAAAATTGAAATATAGTGCTTATCAAAAGTATTTGTGAAAAATGAAGTCTAAGTAGGTACTATGCACTATTTAGCAATTATTCAAAAGAACAAAACTGTTCAGGTCATTCGGCATTGTTTCTGTAACCTTTGAAATGTTATATAAAATGACTTCCTATCTGAGAAAACTAGCATTATGACAGCGGCAAGGGCAAACGAAAGAGTAAAGACACGGGGGTGGGGATATTTAAGGAACAATAAGAAATATAAGTATCCATCATAAGGTTTTTGTTATTTATATTAAATATTAACCATAAGTTTGCTTGTTAAGCGGTCCATTACAAAGACGATAGTTTTTTCATACGGGCTCCGTAGGTGCAGGAAAACAACTTGACGGGCAATAACTTCACATGGGAAATAACTTCACCTTGAGTGGGAAATATTTTCACTTTTCTTATGTTATTTCCCACTGAATGTGAGCAAGAACTTCACTTTTTTGTGGGAAATAATTTCTCTTAACATGCGACGACAATTTTGTAAGCCCACAATTCATAAGTCCCTGCTTGGGATTACTGTTGAGAGGTGGAAGTAGATGCAAAGTTGGGTGTATGTTATGCTGCTATTCATAATGTTAATAAAATTATACAAAAAACGTATAAATAAATCTATTTCATTTTTGCTCTCCAATTATAATAGACAAATTCCCAAATTATAGGTGGGAAATAACTTCACAAAAATTTACGGTGGAACTATTGCTCACCTTCAGTGGGACGTTTCGAAAAATTCTTTTTTATTTGTAATTCGTTATACTATTCTTTTTGATAACATTAAAATGTGCATTCGCATTTTATGATCGTAAGAATGTTGTTCTTCTCTGTCCTCTATCAAAGAATTCAAAGTTGATCATGCCGGCAATCAAGGATGAAATAAATGTGTGTATTTGCTTGCGTGGATTCTAATATCTTTGGACTATTTTTGTTTACACAACAAGTCTTTAAAAAAAAAAAGCCAATGTCAGTTTCACAAGGAACAAATTATAGCCTTTTTTTAATACTTTCTTAAATATTTTTCCGGATTTAAGCACCAAACTCATCTGTTAATTTTACTAACACCAATTTCATGGAAGTTCCGTTGGGGCTGTGTAAATTCCTACAAGTTTAAAAAAGCTACATGCGTTGACATTTTCATCGGGTGTATTTATTTGGCGCACTGTTTTGCATTCGTAAGACCGAACATATTCGCGTTTGCTCGTGGACAAATCTGGGGTTTTTCAATCCAAATTGCCAGAATTTATCCCAAACTCTTACAATTTGCAGATGGTTTGTCTGCAAATAGTTTGTCTGAAAACGTTGTCAGGTAGACAATTGCCAGTCCACACGTTTGGCATGTTTGTTTATAAAATATTTGCAGATCCGTTGGCAGGCATTAGGCCTGTTTTTTTGAGCTTCGATCTCAGCAGAGCAAAGTGAAGTAGAATTTTCAGCACGCAATTACAAAAACTACACTCTACTTGACACTTCGAGGACTCACAGTAGTTGTAATTGCATGCTGAAAATCCTACTTTACTTTGCTTTGCTGAGATCGAAGCTCAAAAAGACACGCCTCTTATCAGACAAAATAAAAATTGTATTTTTCATTCGTTCTTGGTTGAAAAACACAAAGTAATAGAAAAAAAAATTAAAATGGAGCAGAACGATTTGTATTTGAGAGCAGCGAGGAGGATGAATTGCCACACGAACGTCGGTGTGTTTGCACGAATAATTGGGTGGCCCGTCGACGCAGGAGGGATTTTACGCAAATTGCTCGTGGAATTGAGAGCTGATAAATTAAGAATTGTGTCACAATTTTTTGCGTATAGACTCAACACAATTCCATGATCTTTTTTGGTGTCTCCTTTGGCGGCTGAGCAGAGTGTGTTGTGCTGACTTTCGGTCCCTGAAATATCTGTCGCAATGATTCAACAGGCTATGCTGTCGGAGGCGGTATTCGTCGCCCATGGCGGACAGGCTGTTAAAAACAACCTAGCTCCAGTGGTGGCGTGAGCGTAAGGAAAACCGTGCCGAAGGATGAAAGGTTGGAGGTTAAACCAACCAATAACAAGTTTCCTCAGGTGCCTAGGCGAAGACCTGAAGGTATTGCATTGCCGAAGGCGAAGAAGAAGAAGGTGCCCCCAGACCTGCTGTGGTAGACTCTAGGAAACCAAGTGGCCAGTACTCTGCGGAATGTGTCAAAATAATTGAGAACGCACTAGGTGTAGCGATTATCTCCCACATCCGAGCCAAGAACAGGAGCAAAAGCCCCCGCTTACGGCAGGATGAAATGGTTTAAGGGCATCTTCTATATTGATTGCAAAGACCAGGCATCTAACGACTTTGCTAAGACCATGCTAAACGGCGCACAACTATGGGAGGGAGCAATGCTGAAAGCAGTACCCATATAGGAAGTCCCTATAAACGCAAAAGGGAGAATCTCCATCCCAGAGAAAGGGGTAAAATGCGAGGAGATCCTTAGCGTTCTACAGGCACGAAATCCCCAGATTCTGATGAGGGATTGGGAAATTGTGTCCGAGGAGGAGCCGAAGAATGGTGCAAGAGTGTACATCATCATATTTGATGAACCACCTGCAACATTGAAAAAGAAAATGCAGATGCTGCATTTGCAGCGCGTGAGGTAACTCTCAAGATCATAAAGCGGACTGTAGAGGACACAAGGGCGTCTGAGACTGTGAAGGAGGCGGCTACTTCCAAAAAAGAAAGTAGTCAAAATGAACCTCCATCACAGCAACCTGAGGCTGTTCCTGGAGGAGGAGCAGCTGGATCTGGCCCTAACGACATACTTTATGTGAAAAACAAAGGTGAGGTTTACGTGTTTTGTGGCAAAAAAGAACTTCACGCCTTAATATTAATCCATTTTAGCATAGGTGATGTTACGGTGGTGGAGATCAGAGGCAAGGGTGAGAGCTGCGGAGTGGCGTCAGTATACATGCCGAACGATGACGACACATCAAAATTTCTGGGAATCAATTGAATCTACAACCGAAGCATCTATGTTGAGGAAAGTCCTTTCAAAGGCACCGGTGCTGATATCTTCGCTAAGAAGGAGCAACTACGATGTAGTAGCACCAGACACGAGGAAGGGGATGGAGCAAGAAACAATCGTCTAAATAATAGACGAGGAAAAAATAGCCTGGGCAATCAACACATTTGACCCCTTCAAAGCTTTTGGAATAGATAATATTCGACCCACAATGCTACAGAAGTCAGAGGAAGCTATTATTCCATGGCTTAAATTCATTTACACGTGCTTATGTTTAAGGCTATGCTACGTTCCTAGGGCATGGCGTGAAGTTAGATTGATTTTCATCCCAAAAGCAGGAACAGCTAGTCACACCTCAGCCAAGAACTATAGACCAATCAGTCTGACGTCATTTATGCTAAAAATAATGGAACGATTAATTTATCTTTACGTACGGCAAGCGATCAGCGATAACAACCTATCAAAATCACAACATGCGTACATGAAAAGCAGATCTGTTCACAAGGCACTACACAGAGTAGTATCGGTAGTGGAAGAATCATTACAACATAAAGAGCACACACTGAGTGCGTTCCTAGACATCGATGACGTCATTTATGCTTAAAACAATGGAACGATTAATTGATCTTTACGTACGGCAAGCGATCAGCGATAACTACCCATCAAAATCACAACATGCGTACATGAAAAGTAGATCTGTTAACAAGGCACTACACAGAGTAGTATCGGTAGTGGAAGAATCACTACAACATAAAGAGTACACACTGATTGCGTTCCTAGATATCGATGGGGCCTTCAACAACATAAAAGCTGACGCAATTTTATGCATCTTCTGTAGAGCCTACCTAAATAGCAGTCTACGTGACTGGATTGGAATCATCTAAACCATATGGTAATGCCTCCATTGAAAGCCAATGGAACGCGGTGAAAGAGATGGCGACTACAGACTACATACCCTCCACCCTTGTTTTTGGAAGGATATACACTACTAGAATTCCAAACAGAAGCGAATGGGAGAGTAAAGAAGTAACAGAAGAATAAGAGTTACTCCTATATACAGACGGTTCAAAGATGGATATCGGTATAGGCGCGGGCATCTTCAGCGAAGCACTGGACCTGCGGGAATCAATTATTCAGAATCAGTGATGATTGCAGTGCCTTTCAAGCAGAGGTAGCCGCTATCACCCAAGCGGCGAAGGACCTTAGAGACGGCACATTGTCGGTAAGCAAATCAATATTTACTCTGAATGCCAACCGACCATAAAAGCCATGGAGTCAGTAGTGGTGAAGTCAAGGGCAGTAATTCGCCGCAAGAAATATCTGGACGAAATATCACAAGCCAACGCGGTGACCTTATGCTGGGTACTAGGGCATTTGAAAATTCCAGGTAATGAATAGGCAGATGCGCTTGAAAGAAACGGGTCGAAAATACATGCATCTATGGCTCTAAATTCAGTAAGAACTCCGCTAAGCACGCTCGCAAGGATGATTGACATTGAATCCTAATACAAAAAAACTATGGCCAGAGGTGAGCAAAAAGAGATCTAAATAGATGATCGAACTAAGCCGCAAGGAGATTCGCATACTCACGGGGGTCATTACGGGGGTAGGGACGTTGAAAAAAAAGAATCGCCACCTACTTTGCAAATGCCCAGCCCTTAAAAACAGCAGACAGAGGATTCTCAACAGTTACTTCTTCGATGACCTAGATGATTTGAAGAATGTTGATCTCAAAGTACTCCTGAAATTCATGCTCAAATCTGGGTGGTTCTAGTAGATAAACAGACTTCAAGAGACCATGAGATTCATACTAATCTATGTGGCACCAAAAAGAAAAGCTAAACAGCAATATTTTCATAGTCAAAATATTGCAGAGCTTATCATTTCATTATGATTGAAATACAAAAATCCACTTTTTAACGGACCCTTTTTCAGAATTGGTTATTCACAGGGAGCAAAACATCATATTCGCACTTTACACAGCCATCGAATATCGACATCGAATCCACATAAATCTCGCTCACATTCACAAACAATTTGTAGATTTAAGTTATACGCCAAGAAATATATCCATTTTTTAAAGCTCACGGCTCATTTTCAATTTTTTTTTTAAAGATTTATAACAAACTGTTATAAATGTTAATTGAAATGATGTATTAATTTGTGTTTAATTATATGGGTAAATTTATATGCAATCTATAGCTACAAATAAATCATAAAATAATTGTTTCGTTTATATAAAACGCTTTTTCGACCCTTTCCGAAATTTTTCGAAAGGAGCACTGCTGCGCAGTATAGGACGCCTAGGTAAACTTACTCATTTGGAGAGCGCAAGTGGAGGAGCTTTGTAAGCAACGAAGCTAACCGGAGAGAACTACTAGTTAAAGCTACCTATAGAGAAACCGTAATACGAAAGTAGAATAATACCTACACTGTTTGTAAGAACGATCAACAACGCAATTAAAATGTATTTCTTTGATAACTGAAACATACAAATTTAGCATAGCTCACATTAAAGCTTTCAAAACCAGCGAATTACACTTCAAATAAAATCCACTACCATCTCGTAGTTGATTGTGTGAAGAAATTAAATAAATCCAAATACAAACACTTTATTTATTACAATTTACAATGGGAAATGTTATTGTATTAAACTGACCCACTTTGGTTACAAATAAAGCATTCTATTTGAGAACCACGAAATTTGCGTTTAGTTACGTACAGTGGCATAAACTCTTATATCTATTGCGTACCGAATGTAATGCCAACAAAATCATAGTTCATAAAAAAAAGTTTATTATTAATGACGTTACATATATTTTAGACACTTATCCACTTGAATCTATCTTGTATAATGCAACATTTAACTTATTTTATTTATAGATACAAATATGCCATGTGTATTACCTGAGCCTTGGACCGATATAAACGAATCAGCCGCGATTTTAAATTAATCAGGCAAATTTAATTTTAAGAAATTTCAGTTTTAAGGATACAATTTGTTTAAATGCACCTCCCGATAAACGTTCCTCGATCAATAAGTCGATTAAACCAATCGAACATCTCTTCAATGTCATTTCGACTAATAAGTTCTGCTAGATGCACCCGTAATGAATTAACCTAATGCTATGCACCGAGCGCAAGCTTTAAGGAAGTAATTGATAATGAACTTGAAGACGTGCCAATGTTAACAATCCTAAAAATAGATGCATAGATACGACGTCAAATGATTTGACTGCTCGATTATCAAGTACGTATACACGTTCCTGGCACTTGTGGAAAGCTCATTTAACTATAAGTGAAAGTCATTGTTTCTGCAAATTCCTCAAGGTGTTTGTCAATTAAACAAAATGTATGAGATATGAAGATACTAGTTTCGATTGTGGTCGCAAATCGACCCTACCTTTTATATGTTATACTCAAATATATACCACAACTTTCGATAATTTTGGTTTTTTTTTCTAAGCGAAAAAGCGGCATCTAAAGGGTCCGCCATCTAACTTTTTTTTTGTCAACTAGTGCTTATTTCGCGAATGATAACACTTACCTCATGTCTGATTTGGCAGATAATTATTTTATCCTTCCGCTGAAGCTCATTTTCATCTTGGCGGGTATGTAAACAAGCAAAATTGTCGCATTTGGGGCACAGAAAACACGCATACATTGAAAAGCCGATATACCCAAAACGAGTCACTGTTTGGTGCGGAATTTGGTCGAGAGGCATAATTGGGCCATTTTTCTTCGAAAATGATCAAGGAGTGGCCGTTACAGTCAATGGCGATCGTTATCGGGCCATGGTGAACGAATTTTTGCTCACAAAAATTGAAGAGGAGGATATTGGCAACATTTGGTTTCAACAGGACGGCGCTACGTGCCACACAGCCGAAGCTACACTCGATGTTTTGCGCCCTGTTCTTGAAGATCGCATTAGCCGCAGAGCTGATGTCGTTTGGCCACCTCGGAGCAGGGATTTGACACCGTTGGACTATTATTTGTGGGGTACCGTAAAAGATAATTGTTACACTGACAAGCCATAGGCAATTGACGCTTTAAAGGATAATATTCGTGAAGCCATTGGTGAAATACAGCTGCACACGATCGATAATGTGCTTAAAAATTGGACCGATCGTGTAGGCTACTGCATGGCCAGCCGAGGCGGCCATTTGAATGAAACTATTTTCCATTATTAACCGGAAGGATTGTACTTTCAAATAAAAAAATAAATTTAAGAAAATATTCAGTAGTTTTTTTTTTATAGCATTTTCAATAAAAAAAAAGTTATTTGGCGGACCCTGTAGATATCAGAAAAAATACGCCCATTTGAAAATAGTTTTACTCGTGATTAATATTTTAATATGTCCCTATGAAAAATTAGAGGAAAAAATGTTTATCGAAAAAAGGTAGATATTTTCCGTAGTAAAATTATTGAAATAAATTTAGGTACACAATTGCTTACTTTAAGGGTTAGCTAAATTACATTCCTTCGAAAGTAGGTTCAAATCTAAGATGATAATACTTATTTGAATACGTTACTATGGCAATATAGCGGCAACAATATGGGAAATTCTCAATTTGATTTTACCAGTCTTAATGGCGACTTACCAACAATTTTTTGTTTGTGCACATCTATTGCACAGTATTTTTCGAATGATATAAGTTTCATTCTCCGCATTTCATTACAAATACTTAAAAAGTGTACGGAAACTTTGGATGTTCACTTATTAATATAATGATTTTTACCAGAGACAATACTGAGACCCCCAACTCTGGCCGATTTTCTGTTACTTCCCAACAACCTATATTACGATGGTGCTAAGTGCGTTAGTATTGTTACGTAGAAAAGCGTATTGACAAATGTCACGTAACTTCAAAAGTTCCGCCTCACCAAAAAACTTGCACCTTGCATAATGCCACTTCCGCTGTCGGCAGAGTTGCTGTCAGCGTGGATAGACTTTTATCCGTTAAATTTGAAATTATTCGTTTTGTGTGGATAGTTTTTTTTGCAGGAATAAGTGCTCGTTTGCTTAAAATATTTATAAAAAATTGTCAATGCTTTCATCAGTTATTTAAGAAAAATGTACACTTGAAATCGATGTTAATGATATCGAAAAGTCATAAATACGTAAACATGTTTGTCCTAATATGTTTCTTGTACGTAAAACATTTGCCGTAGCTAGTTGCATTAACCAAACAAATTAAAATAACTAACCAATGGCATTCAGCAATGTAGAAATGTGGTATTCCCGAACTCAATCACATTTCAACACGGTTGGTCGCGGTTGGCTTCGTTCCATATGCAAGTCCTGCAGATACAGGAAACATGGTTCTTGGTTCTGAGGTTTATAAAGAGCCTCAACAGCTCCATGGGTTAAATAATAGAGGCCAATGCAATAGATCTCTTCTGGTACAGGGCCTATTACTCACAATAAAAATTACAATGTGTGAAATGTGAGTTCATAGAGGAGAAAATATGACACCATAAATGTGCGGCACGGCTTTATATTTTTCTGGAAGAATTTAAGCTTTGTTAGGTTTCCAAGTTTTCCGAATTATGGAATATACCTATAGTAATGGATAGTTTATCTTTATTGGTTTGTTAGTTTTTTATAACATTAAAGTTTGGTTATTCACAAAATAAAAGTTTGGTTACTCCGTTTCTTTTTTTTGCAAGCCCTCCGGCGTCGTCGTTAATTTGAGAGACTTGGAAGTGAAGTTGGTTGAGGCTGTCTCTTACGCCTGACATCTGGCACATAATTCTTAAGGTGATATTACAAAAATGAGACATTACTACTGATACCTATAAACAAAACATTACCACTCGGCCAGTCTGACTTACAATATTATGTCATTCCTCAGTATCTTTTAAAAATTCGTAATCAGTATAATAATTTTCATTTAAAGACTCATTTTCATTTCTCATTTCATTTTTGCCCTGATCTGGCTCCAACCACTTCCTCATTCTAGTAGAGTCTACTACACTATTGTAGGGCAATTCAGTTACTTGGCAATTCTCTACATCGGTTATAACCTTTTAACATATCGATCATGACCTAAACGTTTTCGAATTACATATGGACCCTTGTATTTGTTAATGAGTTTTTTATTTTTAACGACTGTGGTATCAACATTTTTAATAACTAAAGGGTGATTTTTTAAGAGGCTTAGAACTTTTTTAAAAAAAAAAACACAAAAAATTCGAAAAAAATGAATGAAATATTTATTTGAATCGATAGTTTGAACCTTGCAATTTAATGTTTAAAGATAATTTCATGCAAATGTTGACCGCGGCTGCGTCTCAGGTAGCCCATCCGCTGAGTCCAATTTTGGCATACTCTTTCACACGTATCGGCCGGTATCTCACGAATGAATGCATGGATGTTGGCTTCCAGTGCGTCAATCGAAGCGGGCTTGTCCCTATACATATTAGCCTTGGCATACCCCCACAAAAAATAATCTAATGGTGTCAAATCGCACGATCTAGGCGGCCAATTGACCGGCCCGAAACGTGAAATTAACTGTTCACCAAACTCGCCTCGCAATTGCGCCATTGTTTCGCGTGCTGTGTGGCATGTGGCACCGTCTTGTTGAAACCACATATCATGCAAGTCAAGAACTTCCATTTCGGGCAAAAAAAAGTTTGTTATCATCGCTCGGTAGCGTTCACCATTGACAGTAACGCTGCGATTCGCATCATCTTTGAAGAAATATGGCCCAATAATGCCGCCGGCCCATAAACCGCACCAAACAGTGGCTCTTTCGGGATGCATTGGTAGCTGTTGCAATGCTTCTGGCTGATCTTCACTCCAAATGCGGCAATTTTGCTTATTTACGTACCCATTCAACCAAAAATGAGCCTCATCGCTGAACACAATTTTTCGATAAAAAAGCGGATCCTCGGCCAGCTTTCCAAGAGCCCATTCACCAAAAATTCGGCGTTGTGGTAGGTCGGCTGGCTTTAGTTCTTGCACCAGCTGTATCTTAAAAGGCTTTACGCCCAAATCCTTCCGCAAAATTTGCCTAACTGCTGGGAACGGCGCCGAATCGACATTTCGCGGTCTTCTGTCACACTAGCTGATACGGCCGCAATATTTTCTTCACTACGCACAGTACGTAAACGTGTTGGTGGTTTAATGTCCAACAAAGTAAATTTGGTGCGAAATTTGGTCACAATCTTCCGAATAGACTGCTCAGAAGGTCCAGAATGCCGATCATAAAATGGAAGCAGCGCGCGATGAACATTTCGAACCGAGCACGAATTTTGATAGTAAAATTCAATAATTTGCAAGCGTTGTTCATTTGTAAGACGATCCATGGTTAAATTGCAAACCAAACTGAAGCAAACAGTGACACAAGGTACTTAACACACGTCAGCTGTCAAAACCAGTGTTGCCAAAACCAAACCAGCTAAAAAATCACCCTTTACAAGTCATCTAATTCGTACTCAATTGCAGGTCTGTGATGCTCTTCATGATACTTCTGATTGTACGACTGAGACTTCTGTATGGCACTTTTGGCTTCCTCTCTTATTACTTCCAAATTACTTGCTTCTTTAGAATATACATCCTGCAGATACTCTGTTAACTCTTCAAAGACCTTTCCACGTTGTTCAACACCAAACAACATTTGGCTGGGTGTCTTCTTGGTTGTACAATGTACAGTATTATTTAATGCAAACTCAACATCTGACAATATAGCTTTTAAGTCAGTATGACTTATGGGCAAAGATAATGGAATACAGGGGTGGGATTCTGTAAGATGAAAACGTTCGATCGCTTTCGTTTGCACGAACGGTTTGCTTCATGTAGCTACAAAAACGAAAGGAATTTTCGATTGCTCGAAAGCAAAAAAGCGAAAGCCATTTCGTTAACGTTTCCGTTTATTTTGCTTCATGTAACTCTAAAAACGAATAACATTTTCGTTCCGTGCGAAAAGAAAACAACGACAGCTTGCTCATTGACGTTTCTCATTTTCTTTGATTGCTAAATTGGTGGTTGTGTTATTTATTCCATGCATAATATGCTGGCGAATTATTTGTTAATAGCAAGTGATAAAAATCTAAGAAAAAACCGGAAAGAACTTCGGAATTATTCCAATTTGTATTGAATTGTAAGTTTATATGTTGTTAGTTTTTTATTTAGTTTTCTTCAAGGTTTTCGGTTGAATAAAAGCGCTTTTAGGTGTGTGCTGGACAACATTCGTCTTCGTACAGGAACGCGAAACACATACGTCCCTCCTATTTTAAGGCTATGATCCACGCTTGAGGTACTGGCTGGAGGATTTAGCTTCTCCTCTCGCACAGAGTACTTTGTCGAAAATACAACACGTAACTCTTATTGTAATGGAAAACGTTTTGGTCCTCAATGGATAAAATGGCTATCAGAACTGGATGAAAATGTTACTAAGAGTTACTTTCTCCAAAAATTTAAAATTCACGGCGGTAAGTATCAGCTTCTCAATTTGTGTTGTTGTTGACGTCCTTTAAACATGTAATTAATCCAAACAAAGAGTATGTGTGTCGGTAATTATTTATTATACTTACGTTATTATTTGCAATGTTGCCCTTGTTTATTCAAACCAAAATTCAAATATTTTGAAGCTGTCAGCTGTTGGCTGTCATATGCTCATTATGATACACTCAGCTTTTCAAACTTTAATTTGTGCGTCACACTGTTTCTTAAACCCATGCGAAAGAGAAAAAGGAAACGAAAGGAGTTACATGAAGCAAATTTTCGCTTTCGCGTGATTTCTTTCGTTTTTTGAAATGCGAAAGTGATTTTCGTTTCGTTTTTTACAGAATCCCACCCCAGATATATAACTTTCCAGTGGAAAGGCGGGTGCCTACAAGCTGTTTTCCAGAAAAATTCATAAAGTCACACACACTTGCTTATTTTTATTTTAGTATATGTGAGTTCATGAACTTTAATGCAAGCATTCGATATTCTCTACTGTGCATTTCACAATTTTTTACATTTTAATCAAAACCTCCACGAAAACCAATCAAATTCAATACGAAACACATAACAATTAAACACCAAGCTCAAAAAAGCAAAATGATTCGCGGTCGGCCATTAGAAACATGTTTTTTTGTTGCTCACACGCATTCACGCACGAGAGTTGAAATTACAAAAACAACAATGTAAACAAATGGGTATTGGGGGGAGAGAGAGATGAGGGATGTATTGAATTTGTTTGGTTTTTGTGGATGTTTTGATTAAAATGAAAAAAATTGTGAAATACACAGTAGAGAATACCGAATTCTTGTATTGAAGTCCAATTCATGAACTCACATATACTAGAATAGAAATAAGCAAGTGTGTGTGACTTCATGAATTTTTCTGGAAAACAGCTTGTAGGCAGCCGCCTGAACTCAAAAAGTTAGCCGCAAGCCGACTGTTTGACATTTCACTATGCCTTTGTAATAAACGGCAATTGTAAATCAATTTTATAGAGAAGAAGATTCATTCTATGAGCGTGATCTTATGTCGTTTTCCATTGGGACCACCAGAAATCTTTTTCAGATCTCAGATTTTACGCTACCAATGGAACGCGCAACGAAATTGATCTGCTTTGATAAATGTATTAGTGCGTTTCTTGGCAGCAATATCAGCTGTTCAAACTGCATTTGTTTTTTCAAAAATCACAAATGGATATCGACTTGGAAAATGTTTTCCCTATTGTAGACACAAATTTAGTATTTTTGGTGATTCGTAGTCTTCAGATGACGAGGAAGACTATGAAGATAATAATTCCTCCAAAATTATATCCATGGCTATTTATGTATTCCGTTATTTTTGTTTTCACGAAACTTTGTGCATTTGGCTTGAAAGCAAACTTCTTAAAATGACGTAAAACAGCTGTGCAAAGCATATTGGTATTGTGCCAGTATGTGTTGATCTGAAAAAATATCGAGATCTGCAAAAAAAATTGAATTTTTTGCCCAATGGAACATGAAAAGTGATTTAGATCAAAAAAAAGATTGATTTTATGTCCCAATGGAAAACGACATTAAATATTTAGAACAACGTTTCGACCTTAACTCCAGACATCAGTACTTATCAAGCATGAATTTACGAAATAATCCAAATTTTGAAAATTACATCAATTCAAAATATAAATAATAATATACTTTTTGAAGAATTTATTGTACATATAAAGATTTTTTTTTGAATGTGAGCTGAGAAATTTGGATGAAAAACAAGTTGTGAAAAAATGGGTTAGTTTTTTCAAAAATGTTGAGCACCAAATTTGGAAATTCTTTGCAATTTTGTATTTTCGTTGCCTATTTCTAATGCAAGCTCTGAAAGGATATTCACTTTCATGAAGAATTCATGGAGAGATGAGCGGAATCAGCTTTCTATGGAAGTATTGGATGCAGAGCTTCTTATAAAGAATATTTAGGATAATTTTGAAGAATCAGATATTCATATCAGAATTATCTTAGTGGAGATTTACACTTATTTGACAGATTCGGGTCGCCAATTGGAAGTGGAACTTGTTTGGTGACTAATGGGTTGTTTTCATTTCACCATTTAAGGTTCCACGATACATTCCACACCACAATATCCCTCTCTTAAACTCGTTTTCGTTTTCATTATTACATTATTATATCGATAGAGACGATCCACATGAACGACTTTCAGCTTGGCTCTTCCTCATTGGATGCATTGGATGGGTACAACGAACTGCATTACGAACGACATTCCGACATTCCGACTTTCCGAGCTTTCCCATCTTTTTTTTAGAAAGCCGTCTTGGACATGAAGAGAGTCCCACCGCGCCCAGTAAGCCTTCAGCTCGGGGCTCCTATTGAATATCGCCTGCCAGTCTGGTTTTCGATGATCCTCCTTCCAGGCGAGAATCGGTTCGATATCCGGATCTTGTTTTTGAGGCTCAGGAATTTCCCGCGCACTCCAGCCACAGATGGGAAAAGCTCTCACCCTATGAACGGACACGACATCTTGTTCATCTCGTAAACAATGCTTGCAATCAGCTTTGCACGGTCGACGCAAGAGAGCGTCTGCATTAGAGTGAAGACTTCCCTCTCGATGTTGTATGTCGTAGTCATACATCTGCAGCCATTCGATCCACCTTGCGACTTGTCCTTCTGGATTCTTAAAGTACCAAAGCAAGGAGTTTGCGCCTGGCAACACAGTAGTTCCTTTCTGGCTTTGAGATAACTTTGCTGAAGTACGCAACTTCTTCCTCTTGGCCATCGTGCACCTGCGAAAGGTGCGTCTGCATCCACAATAAATGTTTTCCCAGGGGTGGGGTACGCTAGTATGGGGGCGTCGCACAGCTGTTGCTTCAGTTCTTTGAAGCTATTTTCACACTCAGCTGACCATTTGAATTGTTTGCCTTTTTCTGTCAGTTGATGCAAACTCTTTGTGATTCCGGCAAAGTCCTTTACAAACCGTCTGTTGAGTCGATAAAAAAAAACCTTTGTATGAAATATTCTCTAAAAGGAATATCTTCCCGTTGGTCAGTGTAGTTGATTTAAAGCGCCACTGAACTGTGCTCGAGCACTATGAGCGCGCTCTGAACCAAGCGTCCTCAGAACGTTCTGATCTGTTTTGTTTTTCCTGTTTTTTTTTTTTTCTGTCACACTTCTGTGACTGGAAGTGTGCTTGCACATGTCTAATCAGCATTTTCCTCAGGCTGCTCAGTCAATTTATTCTGAGCTCCCAGAGATCATGCACTGAACGAAAAAAGAAACACAAATTTGAGCTCTGATGTACCTGAGCTAAAACAGAAACACGAACTTTTCGTATAACAGTTCAGGTTCTGCTCTGAACTAAAAAAGAAAAACCCCTATTATTTACTTATTTCAATTATCAAACTGACAATTACGACAATTTTTGTTTTCGTAACCTTGATCTTGTTGAACCAAAAGGATATTTTAGTTACATAAGCCCTTTTTTATTAGCAGCCATGATCCATATAGATCATCGAAATACATGCACTTACAACAACAGCACATGATCCTGCTATTCATCGAGATCACGAATCGTGATCTGAAAATGTATTGTACTAGGTGGCTTGTTTCATTTTTCAATGTTGGTGCCACACAGTCACGTTGCCAGACTAAAATATTCAACACCCTTCATAACACAAAAAATCAAAAAGCATTTTTTCACATCGAATAAATTTCCCACCTTCGAGATGATTTTGCTTTTTCATTCCATAAAGGTAAGCCCAGACCAGCGAAATATTTAAGTAAATGTTTCATAAACATTTATTTAACAAAAAAAATGGTTATGAAATGTTTCGCAGTTCGTTAATAATTTGTTTCACAGGTGTTTTTTTTGTTCTTTTAACATAATTACAAATGTGCATAAAATCTTGGAATAATGGAAAATCGAAACTAGCTACCTGCATAAATTGTTTTCGAACCTAGTTATTGGGAAACACGTTTCTTTTTTATCACAGAAAAATCGAATTCTAACTTCATTTTGTTCTTCTGGAATTTCGGGCATAAGCGGCTGTCATTTACTTTGTCTAAAAATTCCAATCTGAGCGGACCAGAGGTGCAAACTGCATTAAGATTTCTATTACATTTTGAACTGATTGTAGGTAAACTCATTTCCTTTTAGAAACAAAACACACCATATAACGGAAGCCGTGTTGTTGTTTTCGAGCCTCTGGTCGTGAATTTCCCAGACAGTAAAAAGTATTTCATAAACGTTTAATAAATACTTAATCGAAGTATACACCGGCAAAAACAAAAAATGTTTGACAAATGTTTAAAAAAATCATTCGCTCGCATTAATACACCGAAATACAGCAGCGAAATATTGTTTATTTGTTGCATTTTTGAACATAGAATTTTAAAATACTTTTTTTAAAAACAATATCCAAAAATAAAAACTTTTAATTTGCTTCATATGGTAACACCCCCGAAAAGCAAATAAAATCTCGTGTCAATTGACATCACATTGTGACGTCACGTTGTACAGAATGTTTGCAATATGGCTGGTGGCAATATGAAGTTTGTCATTTGCATACATTATCCGTCGTGTTTTGAAAGCAACTGTTGCCACAACTCCAAAATGAAATTTTTCTATGATCCGTATTGTTTTATTTTCGTGATCTGATTCGGATCGGATCACGCTGATAATAAAATACGGCTATAATTGTTAAATAATTGTTTAGAAAAAAAAAGATAAGAAATTTAGTTTGAATCTGCTACCCCATCTGTAATAGGTCGCAAGTCCCATGAAGCTTCTCAGTTGATGTTTGTCTTTGGGAACCGGCCAGTTTTTCACTGCATCCACCTTCTCCGGACCAGTCTTGACTCCCTTGGAAGAGATGATGTGCCCGAGATACTGCACTTCTGGTCTTAATAGAGAACACTTCTGCGGATTCAGTTTTAACTGAGCACTTCGTAGCCTTTGGAACACTTCCTTTATTTCGAAGTTTGTTAAATGTTTTTCCTACAACGATAACATCGTCCAGGTAGACCAAACAGGTTTTCCGCGTTAGTCCCAGCAAAACGCATTTGGTCTGGGAAACCTGAATTGTGGCCCTGGGAGCGTCGATTCCAGAAACTAGCTTCTGCACTGCGAAGCTGCTTCCCGATCGGTGGCTTTGTGATGTTCCATCCGCCGAATATTCAGATGCCTACTCGATACGACTCCAAGTTCTGCAGTGTGTACAACTGCTCTAAGTACGTTCAGCTCTGCACTGCCGCTGTAGATGTCCAATTTTGTCGCAGTTCCAGCGACGGATTAGTCCCCTGCGAGGACTGCTCTGGTATACTACTTCTGTACTAACGGCTGTTATTTCTCTTACACGGTGAGATCCTTCAGATGCTTGGTCAGTAGCTTAAATCGTTAAGGCAAATGCAAGTGCCTCAGGAAGAGTTCTCTTTGCAGCCATTCGTAGAGGCATCATTCGTAAATGCTTCAATGGCCAGTTCTTTGATGACATCTTCGCCAGCATTGGGATACGACGAAGTCCACTAGCCGTTCGATATCCGCTTGCAACTGCTGGAGTGTTTCTCCCCTCTTGGCCATGATGTTTGACCATCAAAAACGGGTGGTTCTGTCTCTTTCCTTCTTGGGCAGTCAGAAAGAATATTCTTAAATTCTTCAACGGCATCTTTTTGTGCGGCGACAATGGAATTTTTCTGTTCCTCAGAGAATTTCTTCTGTTCATCTAGAGCATTCTTCTGTTCTTCTAGAGATTGCTTTTGTTCTTCGAACTTCGATTCCATCGAATATTTCTGTTCTTCTAGAGAATTATTTTGTTCTTCGAACTTCGATTCTAAAGAATTTTTCTGTCCTTCTATCTTGGCAAGAAATAATTCCATCGTAGCGCCAATATCGAAGCATGTACGGGTTTTTGGGAGGGGCCAGGCTAGCCAATATGAATAGAATAGTGCTTCCGATACTCAACCGACGCTTATGGCCTCGCTCGAGGCTCGGCGGCACGGGTGAACCCTTGTTTTCTAAAGTTTCTTGAAAATTAAAAAACAAAACAAATCATAGATATAGATAGATTTAAGGACGAAAGGCAATAATTTTAAGGCTATTGATAAGTTAAGAGCGCTCGCTTGGAGCCAGTAAGCTAGAATATGATAAATGTTAATTTTAAATTAGATTTAATCGTTTTTGTCTAGTAAATGAATTTTAAAGTTAAAAAAGTTAAAAATCAAAACATGTACTTACTTGTTCTTCTGCCACATCGAATAGCATGGGTTTTGACAGCTTCCTGCAGACGAAGTATGAGGTCACTTTTCCCTCCAGCTGTGGAGAGATTCCGCGTTTTTAGTTCACATTTTAATTGGGGTATGGTAAGTTGTAGCGATGCACGACCCATTTTGTTTATCTTTTGTAATTTAGAAATTCACTTTGATTTGTTATTTCTTTTAACGACACCTTACACAGAACAAGTCTTATCCCACTTCTAACACCAATGTTAAATTCAGACTGGGATTCGAAAAGATAAAACACTATTTTGTTGAATTTTAATAATAATTCACTTATTAAGTACCATTGTTTTGGTACTTAAAACAATTCTTAAACTATTCAAACCAATCACTTTATTCACTGAACCCATTACTTTACACTTATTTATCTTCACAACCCATTACTATTTCGAACCTTAACCAATCACTTATAAAAATCAACTGCGTCTCCCTTTTTATTTTGCATTTGCTTTTATTAAACTTTTGGTATATACAATTTGACTTAAGGCTAGGTAACAAATGATGGTGAATAATAAATATTTAAATTCGTTGGTTCAACAATGGGGGCCCAACGGTGTACAATGTTTGTTTCCTTTAATCTTTTTTATATAAACTGTGGCTATCTTCTCCAATGCATACTCGTAGTATGCATCGTTGTCTGGGTTGACCTCAGGGTGTTCAAGTCCGGGTGTTGATGACTGCGTCTCCCTGTTCTTAAACCTGCCTTTTACATCCGCTCCGCCATCTATCCAGAACTTTCGAGATAATTCCAATTGGTTCTATAATTAGCTCACGGAACTCTCCACTTTCCAACTATCGGTTAATTTCTAGTTTATTCCGGCTGGTTCTAGAATTAGCTTAGTGCAGATTTACAATTATTTGACAGATTCGTGTTTCCAATTGGAAGTGGAACTTGTTTGGTGACTAATGCGTTGTTTTCATTTCACCATTTTAGGTTCCACGATACATTCCACACCACAATAATAAGGACAGGCGTCAAATTTAAGGAATTAAGATTGCATGGAAATTATACATATTTTCAAAGATCAGTGAATTCATCTGAATAAATTTGCTTATGGCAAAAGTCAGCCATGCCACAACATTTTTGTAAACCTAACATTATCGTTATTTTTCATTATTCTATGAAAAAACTATTTTATAAGTGCAAAAAACTGTGTATCTTCTTAAAGCATAGTCTGCAGCTAATCCCATACAAAAGTGACAAAGAAATCATGAACGAGAAATTTAGCTCTCCTTTTCGTTTTGCAGTACGCAGCTGCTGCAAAATTGAAATTGAAATCGAAAAATATTGGAGCCAAATATACCCAAACTCAAATATGAAGAACAAAAATGAGAATATATTTTGTAGTTCATATTCAAACTAATTATTTAATTGTTTTTAAAGACGAAAATATTAAATTAAAAAAAAAAAACAACACAAACTCGTAATTGAGAGACTTTTCTAGTCTCCATTTTCCAATTTTGACAAAAAAATTCTTTTTGCTGGAAGGGGGCATACAGACCGCAAACTTGGACCAGTGACAATACTGAGACTACCAACTATCAATCCTCTTGCCGCTGGCCCCCAGAATTTTTTTTCAAATTGGCCATTTTGTTTTAATGTCAATTTAGAATCCGTGTGACATGCAAAAACATACAAAAAATATAAAATAAATGCTGCCAACCGTGGGGGTATGTGATAGAGCTTGGGAATACCACATTTTTACATAACTGGATGCTATTGGTAAAGGCGAATAATATAATGTGTTTGGTTAAATAAAACTACCTAAATGAGATGTATTATATACTAGAAACATATTAGGATAAACATGATTTTCCGCTTTTGAATATTATTAACTTCGATTTCATGAGTGAATTTTTCTTGAATAACTGAAGAAAAATTGCTCAAAATGTTTATATTGTCCCTCAACCCATCTTCATTGTTGATTTTTCATAAATATCTTAAGCAAAAGTACACTTATTCCTAAAAATAAAATACTATCCACAGCATACGTAACCAATAATTTCAAATTTAACTGCCCGCACTTTACTAACAGCGGAAGATTTGCTCTTTTTTTGAACGTGGGTCGGTAACCTGGAATTTTTGAAATTCTTCTATTAACAATGGCCGCCTTCAAGAATCTAGTTATCTTAAGTCGACTAGATTGGTCTGGACAAGATGTAACCTGAACGCAATAACTAACTAGATTGGTCGGGAACGTCACTTTTTGCCTTGGGATAAGTGGGGGCGAATGTGTTCGGCATTTTTGGTGCCCATTAGTTACACGGTGTTCATATCGCAGTTCAGTTTGAAAGTTTTTATAGTGTTTTTAACACAGTTTGGGGAAAAAGATATTTTTAGCATAATTTTCAATCTGTAAATGGTACGTAAAATGCATACTTGCACATTACAACCACTACGCTCTACTTGATACTTCGAGTTGTGTAATTGCGAGCTGAAAATCTTACTTTAGTATTCTTTGCTGACTTCGAAGCTAAGAAAAACAGGCCTTTACTTGGAACAATATCACTTTTTGCATTTCAAAAACACATAAAGTGCACTTGTTTATTTAGAGAGGCTTATAAAAATATCAGTGGACATTTCAAAATACAATGTTATATAATCTGTAAAAGAATATATCTATAGAAAAAGAAATAAAATAAGCGAACACTAAAAATTTAAAAAATATTCGGACTCTTATGAGCGATTGAATACCCAAAATCTGAAATCGGACCAAATCGCAGAATCCAATTAAATACCACACTATACTGTCTTTTTAGGCGCAGTGGCTTAGTGGTTAGTGTGTTGAACTACTAAGCGAGGGGTCCCAGGTTCGAATCCCGCAAAAACCCAAATTCCAACTTGGGTTTTTTTCCACTGCGCCACCTCTCGCGAACGTCTGACAAACATCCGAGACTAATTATTATTATTAAGCATTTTGTGTGACGTGACTATTAAATTTATTCCTTATATCAGAAGTGGGATTCGTAAACCCTTTGTGCTAAATCTAAAATTGTGTTCCTTAAAGTACTAGATAATTGTTAGTAACATAATATTTGTGTGTTTGGTGTGACGAAATGCCTCGTGCTTCAAAGAAAAGTGTAACTTGTGACGGAACGGGAGAATCCTCACAAATTTTAAGTGAATTGATTAAGGCACTCCAGTCGCAGAGGTCAGATGGGCAAATCTATCTTCCTCATTTTCGTCCAGAAACAAACGAATCTGCTAAATGGGTGAGTCACGTTGATCAGATAAGAATTGAAGTTGGTTGGTCAGACGTACACACTGGCCCGAGTTGGTAGATTTTTGTTAGGCGATGCAAAGTGGTGGTATGAACGCTGGAATCCCGATATAAGAGTCTGGGGTAGTTTTCGTAAAGACTTTCAGGAAGCATTTCCCCCAAAGAGGAATTTGGGTCACCTCCTTGATGAGGCGGCACAGTTCAGAAGCTCCAGTGTTAATAGATACCTATGAAACGTACGTCCATGAGAAAACCTCCTTGCTACGAAATCTACGAGCGAATTGGACTGATGGTGATTTACTAGAGTTGGTAATACAGTAGAAATCGGTTATAACTATATCGAAGGGACCTCGGAATTTCATCGTTATAACCGATTCATCGTTATATCCGGTACAATGAAAATAATGAAAAAAGGAAACTTTATTAAAAAAATTGCTTCAAATGCTCAAGAAAATTGTTGAGGAAAGAAATCAGTAATTTGTGTTAACAATTCTACACTCAACTTGTTTCAAAGAAATATTAATATGTACTGAACTCTTCGGAGATATGGAAATCGAACAGGGCATGCCATGAAATTACATGTACAGACCAGTCACTGCAGTGGCTACAGGAAGTTTAAAAATTTGTTTATAACTATGTATGTATGTATGTATGTATGTATGTATAGTATGTGCATACAAAATATCGATATGTACATATTTAGAAGCAGAATGAAAATAACAGGCAGTAGGCATGTAAGAACACGTTTTTTACCATCGCTATAAAAAGTTTTTAGACTAAAATATGATAAATTTTCATCGCTATAACCGATTTCATCGTTATATCCGGAATCGTTATAACCGATAGCAAATTACCTTGAGTTAAACGGAGTTTTGCCGGGACTTTGAAAATATATTGTTATATCCGGTTCATCGCTATATCAGGTATTGTTATAACCGATTTCTACTGTATATATAAATTATATCCACACTACATATATATTACATCATTAGTTCAACAACACCATCCAAGGCAAGGGTGATTTAATTTATTCATAATTGTATCAACTAACAAATCCCACCTCAGCCACAATTTTATAACAGTTTACACCAAGCAGCAACATGTTGCCAAAAACAAAAATTAAATGTTTTTATAGAACTATCCTCTTAAACACATTACCAACAAAAAAAAATGTACATATATAAATTCACACCAAAACGTACAAACGCCAAACGTTGTACCTGAGGAACAAAGACAATACACTGAAAACCGCATAGCGGTCAGTATGTTGTCTCTTCCACCCTAGTTTTTAAGTCAGGTTAAGTTATCCATCCCACTTACTCGACAATACAAAAAAAAATTTCAATGGCTCCCCTGAGCAAGAGAATGAAATACCTACCTGATGTACAAAAACAAAACAAAAAAAAAGTCTCAATAAAGATATCTTGAATCTCTCATGTTAATGTTTAATAAATTGATTCTGCTTTGTAACGTTTTAAGAAGCAGTTGCATTTTTATTCCCGTATTTATCTTATAAAATAACCCGAAAATTCACTGTACTTTTTTTTGAATTCAAAGTCGAACATTTTGGTCCTTCGAGCCGGATTTTTAAGAAAAATATACTCCCGACACTACACATCATTACAAGTTTTTGCTGCTATTATTTGTTACTGCTTTTTTGTGTGCAATTTGTGTGCTGCATCTCGTAAACTAGATTCACTTCTATCTTTGGAGAAATTTGCTGAATTTTGCTGCTTTTTTGTGTGTGCTGTTTTGTGCCGCCAGACCCGGAGTTGCAGGAATTCGCAAGTAAGTGCATTTACTATTTTATTTGTGTTTATCTGCAAATCAAAAATTCATAAATATGAAACAAAATAAACTTGCAAGAGCACTTACCCAATTGGAGAAAGATATCACCAATTTTAGGAAAAAGGGGTCCAACGCTCGCACTGCTAATTATTTGTCTGGTCGTATGTCGTTATTGGAGACAACTATGGAATCAGCAGAAGAGATTTATGAGGTGTGCATAGGGTCGCTGTCTGATGGGGAGGATTACAAATGTGTCCAAATAGAGGAGACGTATGAAAAAATGCGTGAATTATATTTCGATTACCGTGCGGTTCTGCTAGATGCAATTAAGTTAAAAACATTCCGGTACCAGTTTTTTCAGGCAATTACGAAACATGGAGGGGTTTTCGTGATCTTTTTGTTTCTCTTGTTCACCATAACTCGTCGTTGTCTGAGATACAAAAAATGCATTATCTGAAAACAAGTATTTCGGGGGAAGCTGAGAAAATATTGTTGCATTTACCTATTTCCGTGGGCGATTTTAGAAGACCGGTATGATCATCAACGCTTTCTGATAAACACACAGTTGAAGTGCCTGTTTAACCAACCTTCAATAACTCAGGAACGATCGGATGTCATCAAGGAATTGCTGGATACTTCAACTGAAATAGTTCACAGTCTAAGTAATTTAAAAGTGCCTGTCATACATTGGGATGTAATAATAATTTACGTTTTGCTACAAAAGGAACTGTTTAGCTTATAGCCATTTGTCTGAAAGTTGTCCAAGTGCCCGTAGATGTTATTACTGTCAGCAGCCCCATCATTCGTTGTTACATAATTCGTCTCCACAAACCAATTACATGTCACATTCTCACCCCTGTAATACATCAAATTTTAACCAAAATTCTCAACAAATTTCAAATTGTCTTACCTCTTCCATTAATCCCAATGCTCCGAGTTTCAAGCCACCAAATACGGAACGAAATCCTCCAAATCAACGAGATGCATCGAATGTTCAACTTTCGAATGAAGATCAGCCGTGTTGCTGCAAATCCGTCCACACGTACCATTCTGTGCCACACACGAACACCCAAGTGATGTTGGCCACAGCTATTGTTAAGGTCAGTGGTTCGTCTGGGGAAGCTGTTTCACTTCGTGCATTATTGGATTCTGGTTCTGAGGCATCTTTTATTACTGAGTCAGCAAACCAACTACTACGTTTGAGGCACAAATCAACCTTTGTCGAGGTGTCCGGGCTAGGTATGGTCAACAGCGGCACATGTAACAAAATCGTTGATATTACGATTGGGACAGGCTCTCGTCTATAAGTCGCTGTCTGGGCATATTCCGGCCCTAACAGTTCCAGTTGGTGATGGGAAACATCTCGATGGCTTGAGCTTAGCCGACCCATCATTTTTTAAACCAGCCAAGGTTGATTTGTTGCTAGGCGGCGATGTGTTGGCTGATATTCTCTTACCAGAGTTGGTGAGGCCAACTAATGCAAATTTGCCTGTAGCGCAAAACACCAAATTCGGATGGTTTCACGTCACAGCCTGTCAAAAGCTTTCATTAAATATGCAACCTTGATACTGATATGCGAAAATTCTGGGAGTTGGAAGAAGCACCGTTTCAAACACCCAAAACTCCAGAAAACGTCGCATGTGAGGCACATTTTTTGAACAACATCAAGCGCGTAGCAGATGGCAGGTTTGAAGTTGCCCTTCCTTTCAAAGGAGGCGTTTATCCAGTACTCGGACGATGTAAAGAAGGTGCTCTTCAACGATTCAAGCAGCTGGAAGGACGTCTAATAAAAAACAAAATTTTACAAAAGGACTACGTTAACTGCATTGAAGAGTACTTACGGATGGGTTATATGAGCGAAGTCAACGAGCAAATGTTGGAAAACACATCACATTATTTTCTGCCACATCACGCAGTTATAAAGGAGAGCAGTTCATCGACAAAGTTGAGAGTAGTTTTCGATGCGTCTTACAAAACATCGGATGGAACGTCACTCAACGATAGGCTTATGACCGGACCAGCGCTACAAAACAACATCATCGACATAGTTCTTAGGTGGAGACTGTATAAGTACACTTTCACAGCCGACATCGAGAAAATGTACCGTCAAATTTGGGTGACCGGTAAGGATTCCTTTTACCAGTTGATTTTGTGGCGAAAGGATCCCGCAGAGCCTATTAAAATCTACCGACTCCAAACAGTCACTTTCGGCACAGCTTCTGCTCCATATTTGGCCATCCGCACTTTAAACTTTTTGGCAGAAGAGGTACGTCTTCAATTTCTCCGATCAACGAAGATGTTCCGAGAGGAGATGTATGTGGATGATCTCATTTCTGGAGCAGACACCATCGAAGAAGCAATGGGAGCAGCCGGTTTGAATCCACGCAAGTGGGCGTCCAACTCTGTGAGCCTTTTAAGGGAGGTTCCTTTAAACGATCGGGATTCACTGGCACCCCAACACAGATAGCTTCCATTACAAATACTCTCCACCAAGTCATCCACAAGCAACCAAAAGGTCCATTTTATCCACCATAGCCAGGCTCTTTGATCCAATGGGCTGGATTTCACCGTGCGTCGTTAAAGCAAAATGTTTTCTGCAATTGCCTTGGGCAAAGAAGATGACATGGGACGAGCCCATCGACGAAGAGCTGGAATAGAGCTGTAATCTTTACTTTCGGAGCAGTCATCCTTGTAAGGGTTCTCAATCTAAATGGAGCAAAGGTACATGCATGGATCGACTCAACAATCACACTTTGTTGGATAAGATCGCCGTCAACACGTTTAGAAACCTTTGTCGGGAATCGAGTTGGAGGAATCCAGAGGCTAACGAGTACGTCCATTTGGATTGGAAGCACATTCCATCAGAGCAGAATCCAGCAGATTTAGCCTCCCGGGGAGTACTGCCCTCGGCGCTGATACAGGAACGTTTATGGTGGAACGGACCAACATTTCTGCAAACATCGTGGGACTTCCAGATGCCGACTCAGCCAACGAATTTGACAACCGAAGAAGGACAAAAACGTACGCGTTGTCTACGAGTGGAAGCAGAAGACAACCCAATTCTACGACTGATCAGTAAGGCTGATCAAAAGTTGATAAGGATTGTTGTGTATTGCCAGAAATGTATCCACATCTTTCGTCAACACCATCATAAATTTCGCAATCGCACTCGAAGTACATGAAAAGGCAATTGTATGCCATTTACACGAACGGAACTCGACGAAGCCACTACATAACTCATTCGGATAGCACAAAAGGGAAATGTTTCAAAATGGCATCGAAAAAATAAGAGGGATGGGATCTTTAAATCCATTTATAGACGGCCACGGTATAATTCGAGTCGGCGGAAGACTAAGCCAAGCAAACATTACCTACAACCAACAACACCCTGTTATCTTGGACCTCAGTAACCGGTTAACAAATTTAATTATACGTGAGGCCCATCTGAAATCACTGCACGGAGGGATACATCTGCGAAATAAGTTTTGGATCTTCAGGCTCAAAAGAGCTGTAAAAAAGCACAACCATAGCTGCGTCACTTGCTACAGATTCCATGCCCAGAAGTCTCAACAGTTGATGGGAGAATTACCTGCACCTCGAGTCACAATGTCAAGACCCTTCACCCACACTGAAGTTGACTATGCAGGCCCCATCAACATTAGGGCTTGGAAAGGTCGTGGAGCTAAGTACCACAAAGCATACTTGTCCATTTTTATTTGCTTGGCCACCAAAGAAATTCACCTTGAAGCGGTCACCGACCTAACAAGTCAGGCATTTTTGGCTGCTTTCCGCTGATTCGCAGCGCGGCGTGGCGTCTTATGTACAGATGTACAGTGACTGCGGCACAAACTTCACAGGGGCCGACGCTGAACTGCGTCGTCTTTTGAAAAGCGGAACAAAAGACTACAACGAAATAGCCAACGTCTTGGCAACCGAAGGAACAAAGTGCAACCTTATTCCCCCCGCTTCTCCCCACTTTGGCGGATTATGGGAAGCAGGGGTAAAGAGCGTAAAATTCCACTTCAAACGGATTCTAGGAAATGGGACACTTACCTACGAGGAGCTTGCCACGTTTTTAACACAAATCGAAGCGTGTATTAATTCGAGGCCCCTCTGTCCCTTGACGGAAGATCCTTCGGACTTTCAGGCGCTAACACCGGCACATTTCCTAATTGGAGAAAGTCTATTTACAGTTCCCGAAACAGACCCTAACTATTGGAAAGCCGAATTTATCCGACCGATGGAAAGCTATTCAAGCCCATTTGCAGACATTCTGGAGGCAGTGGCAGACTGAGTACCTGAGTCGACTCCAACATCGTCCAAAGTGGCTGAAACTACAACCGCAGCTAAAGGAGGGCGATTTGGTACTCATCCGTGACGAACGACTTCAATAAAACAAATAATAATTACACTGCAAATAAAAATTTCTATACAACACCTGCTTCCTCCAACAGCACCATACAACACATAAATTTAATAATAATAAAATTGTAAACACTTAATTAAATAAAAATATAAAAACGCATGCACCCTACTGTCTTCATACCGATTACAACACAACTCAAACCAGAAAAATAAATAAATGAAACCACTCAAACCAACACGGAAAACGGTCGCGCTCTCATGCACCACACACTATCCAAACCCAACACAAGCGCTACACGTCCATAGAATACAGTCCACTTCCATTTTGTTTCTCTACAAACAATCGCCACAGAAAATAAAATACACACAGCACACCAACGAGGGACACACCACACAGCACCAATCATAAAGCATACAATCAACTACAGAGAAACGAAATACTCGCATGCATACCACCGAGGGACGCAACACACAAAATTATAAAACAAAACAAAAAATTAAAAACAATAAATAACGCTATAATTTAAAAGAAAGGGAGATTTAATAATACTCAATTCAACTACTCTGCAACACAACACAAATCATGTATTATTATATTTGAACACAATATTAACACTCGATTTAATTCGCGCACCACCACCAAACGATTATCAGCGATTGAAGTCAATTGACTGATTTTTGGTTGCTACGCAATGCACCGCTACTGCACACCAAACGAAGATTCACACAGCAGAGAGCAGCATAATATCATCGTTTCGATTGACAACAACAAGATTACTGGAGAGAGCACATGAACGGTTGCTTGCGTAAAACAATGAACTGAAGTCTTGTTTCCATGACTGTTTACTCTTCTGTGCCAATGGCACAATCGCCGATGCAAATACTCATCTGTTCGTGAGTAGAGATGAACTTCGGTGCATCTTCGAATCACTTAAAAACAAAAAGTCGGCGGTGTCCCAAACGTCGTATTAAGACACCTGCCGCTAGAGGCGATAGATATCTTCGCCACGCTATTTAACAATGAGCTGAATAATGCATATTATCCGGAGCAGTGGAAAATAGCGGTGGTACACCCTATCCCGAAAAAGGATAAAGATAGGACGAACCCTGCTAATCTCCGGTCAATTAGTTTGCTTCCGAATGTTAGCAAGGTATTCGAGAAAGTCGTCAATAGATCTCTTTTAAAATGGGTTGAGGAAAACAAGATTATTCCGGACAACCAGTTTGGCTTCAGAGCGGGGCATGACACTATTCATGCCGCGTCGAAACTGGTTTCCGACATTCAGTGGAATAAAAGTAAGAAGCAATGCACGGGTGCCTGCCTGGTCGACTTTGAGAAGGCCTTCGATACCGTATGGTTGGAGGGGCTCTTCTATAAGCTGACCAGATTGGGCATTCAAAAACCTTTGCTGTATATGATTTATGACATGCTTATGGGAAAGAAGTTCGTTGTCAAAGCTGGCAACGTGACTTCGAGCGGGGTTTTCGAAATTAAAAACGGCTTACAACAGGGAGCAGTGAATTCTCCGGTCCTGTTTAATATTTACACAAGTGATCTGGTGGGTTCCCTCAGACATGCGATAGCGTACGCGGACGATTTAGTGGCGTACAGGTCAGGACCAAAAATCGAGGTCATTAACATCCTTCTTCGAGCAAATTAAGAGGTATTGCGATGATTGGAAGTTGAAAATCAAATCGGAAACAATACTGTTCAGAGCAACATTGGCTGGGGCCTCTGGGGATAACAGAAAAAACTGGAGAAAATTAACAATTATTGGACAGCAGGGGCGACCACTGGCGGTAAAAAACGTGGTGAGGTATTTTGGCATCTGGCTCGACCAGTGTCTGTATTTTGACAAACATATAGATGCTTGTCTTGCTGGTGCTAAAAGGGCCTACGCTCTGACAAGGAGACTGTTTCGCAGCAGTCAACTTGATTCCAGGGTGAAGGTCATTTGCTACGTGGCCCTTATAAGGCCTATCATCGCTTATGGCTGTCCCATGTGGTTGAATATAGCGCCGTCCTATATGGAAAAGATTCGGGTGTTTGAGAGACAATGTCTCAGGGCCTGTCTAGGGTTGTTTAGAACTCCTGAATCTCAGTACATAAAATACTATCCCAACAGGACCCTATACAATGGGGCTCGACTGAATAGGATTGACAATTTCCTTATTAAGGTGATTCGGAGGCACGTCGCAAGGGCGATGGCCAGCGATAATAACCTGATCTCAGGGGCTTACTACCCCAATTTAATGTATCACGAGAGTACGCTTCGGTCTGGCTCCATCCCGCCTGAGGTATTTCTTCATGTAGATATGAAATGGTTAGTCCAGACAAAAGATGGTGTGCCGGTATTGTACCACAGCCACCGCGGCGCGAGGGATAAGCGGCTCATCCACGACGGGTACGCCGCCAATGCTCAGGAGCTCCTCCGTTTTAGTACCGCAATTGCGGATCGGGACAGGGTCCCTTGTGGGCGCCTGTCAGGCGCCCATGGACGCGATCAGGATGGTGACCAATCGATTTGATTGCTCACCACCCTGATTATAGGTAACTTAGGTTAAGTAGCTTAGGTAGTCTTAAGTAGTTTTAAGTTAAACAAATAATAAAGAGTTCAAGTTTTCTAAAGTTTCTTGAAAATTAAAAAACAAAACAAATCATAGAAATAGTTAAATTTAAGGCCGAAAGGCAATAATTTTAAGGATATTGATAAGTTTAGAGCGCTCGCTTGGAGCCAGTAAGCTAGAGTAAGATACATGTTAGTTTTAAATTAGATTTAATCGTTTTTGTCTACTAGGTAAGCTTAAAGAAAGAAAGAAATAAAAATGAATTTTAAAGTTAAAAAAAAACTCTTCTGTTTGCATTACTGTTTTGTTATTTTTTGTCCATATGTAAGCAAATTAATCACGGTGGTGTAATCGAGCTTGTTGGCTGTTGGGTACTGTGACGTCATCACGGTCGTTTTTTGTGGAATCCAACATTCTCCCCCACCGATGAGCGAAGATCATCAAATCGTTTGCCGGTAGCAGAGTATATCCATCAATGAGTAGGGACACTCTCCACGTGTTTCTTATCAGTTTACAATTTGCAGTACACATACACGAGAAATAGACGGCACTAAAAGTGCTCTAGTAAAAGAAGGATGGAAGAGTAGTCGAACTATTTCAAAATGTGGTACAGGGTGTGACGTAAAAAAAAAGCTAATTCAATTTGTAATATTTCTTATTGCACATTTTATATCTAATATATATTCACATGTGTGCTACACTTAAATATTTTTGTTTGTTGGTACATGTTTTGTTGGCACATTTTTTGTGTTTTTCTCAAGCAGTCGTTGTATGCAGGTAAAAAGTATTCTTTCGACCTGCTTCCACTTATTCTACGATTTTTTCTGCATTTTGCTATGTGGTGGTAGCAAATACATATGTAGAGAGAGTGTCCCTACTCATTGATGGATATACTCTGGATTACACCTTCGACATGTGACAGCTGTTTTTTGTATGTAAACAATTGTTATATAAAGTCATGTTAATGTTAAATAAATTGATTCTGTTTTGTAACGTTTTAAGAAGCAGTTGCATTTTATTCCCGTATTTTTCTTATAAAAAAACCCGAAAATTCACTGTACTTTTTTTTGAGTTCAAAGTCGAACATAGGGTGTAAGTCGATCGGTAGGTAATTGACCCATTAACGGAGGTTCTGGAACTGCGGACAGGTTTTTACAGAAAACCAAAACAAAAACCTCGTACGTATAGCACAAACTATTGTCTCCCGATTTTGATGTTGAAATACCTCATGGTAGTACTGAGCTATCATTTTCGTCACCAAATGGTATTTGGAAATTATGATTGGTCTTCTCACATTTATAGGTACACACGTGCTGTTATCGATCGCATTACGTTATGCTCATCCAGAACTTGACTCAGTCGAAATATTAAACTCGTTCGCGGAATTATTTTGTTTGACAAAGGAGGGACATTTCTTTTTTAAATGATTCCTCCTGAACCAGTCCACAAATATGTAATTCAGCTATTCTTATTTCCTTAATTGACAATTAGAAATCGGATGAAGTCCACTTATCTTCGAATTTTCTTTTAATTTTGTCCTCGAATCTGAAAACTTATGAGTAGCGCACGAAAAAGAAACGATTCGATCTAAAGAGTAATAATTTATTTTAAAATTCGTTAAAATAATAATGAGGAAGTACAACAAAGGAAAAGAAAGAAGAAGACGGAAAAGAAAAGAAAGATAGAATATAAAACGAAAGCCATCTGTTTTTGGACTGTAAATGTGTCAATGTGGATTGTGGAAGTGAATGTGTTCAATTAATATTTCCCAAAATCTAAAAAAGGATCCCCAGTTGTGTCAAACATCGGATGTGAGCTGGTACTGCCATCAATTTCGTTAATGCATCTGCAGCCATCTCTTCTGATCTGACAAAAGCTTTTCTGATCTTGCCTTCCGCTACCGCCTCCTTGATAAAATGATATCGGATGTCGAGGTGTTTAGTTCGACCCTGAACTCCCATTGCATTTTCTATCGCTTGTGCACTGCGACTGTCGCTCGAAATAGTCACTGGTCCTTGATGAAATCCAAGCTCCTCCATTAAGTTACGCAAAAACGCTGCTTCCTTAGCAACGGAAGAAAGATTTACATACTCCGCTTCCCTGCTGGATATGGTCACAATCATCTGTTTCTTCGAGGCCCAGAGAACTGATCCGCCTCCGTAAATGAATGCATATCCGCTTTGTGACTTTCTATAGTTGAAATCACTAGCCCAACCCATAAACGATGTCGGTATTCCTTGAGCCCTGAAGGTATCGAAGCACGTGCATTGAAGCATTCTAATGCTGCTGCCGAGGTTCGCTGTTAAATTGTGACAACGCGTTGACTACATAAGCTATATCTGGTCTACTAAAGGTGGAGAGGTGTACCCGACTTCCTATCAAACGACGATACTTGGTTTTTTCCACCTCCTTTCTCTCTTCTGAAATAGTTGGTTTTTCAATTTTAAATTTGTCGGCATTGGTAACCGCCCTGGCTTACAATCCGCATGCCCGTATTTATCCTAGGTCCTTTATCTCAAAAACATCAGAAAGGTGTTTCTTCAGCACATCAAACTCCTTCTGACTGTTGGTTGCCACTAGCAGGTCGTCCACATACACAGTAATCAACGTCACTTACATTTGCCACAGGTGAATAGGTATCTTGGTAGTCAACACCTTGAATTTGATGAAAACCCCTAGCCACGAGGCGCGCCTTCTTCGTCTCCACGGTTCCATCTGGTCGGTATTTGGTTTTAAAAACCCACTTGGACTAAATCACCTTACGTTTCATTGCTCTGTCAATCAAAGTCCACGTGTTGTTCTTCATTAGAGAGTTGTACTCATTCTTCATCGCTTCTTCCCACTCGTCTGCATCCTCCATACCACCGATTTCCTTGACTGTTACTGGATCGATGCGTATCTGGTTCAACTCATCCTTGGAAACAATTGTCACATCAAGCTCATTTAAGCGTTCATCAGATTCCGTGTCCTGGTCTTAAGTGTCGAGTTCTGAATCGTTGGAATGTTCATCATGGGGTTCATCATCAGAAAAAAAATAATAAAGGGTTTTCCAATAAGAGGTGTTATTTTGGTATTCAAAGAAAAATGCCGTTTTTTGAGATAAATGATCGGATGTTTATTTCATAATAAAGAGGAAGATATGCCGTAAATAATGAAAAACAACATCAGCCAAATGGCCACCACGAGCACGCATACAGGACCATATCCTTTTCATGAAATTTTCCATAACCAAATCGCAAAGTGGCTACCCTATGTCCTCGATAGCCTCACGAATTTTATCTTTGAGGTTTTGAATCGATGCTGGGCTGTTGGCGTTGACCTTATCTTTCACGTGGCCCCAAAGGAAGAAGTCGCAAGGTGTTAAATCACAAGATCTCGGTGGCCAATTGTAATCACCTCATCGAGAGATAACACGGTCGGGAAACTTTTCCCGTAAAATATCAATGCTTTCGTTGCTTGTGTTGAGTTCTTGTGTTAACTGAACTTTATAAGCCTTACGCCTGTAAAATACGGTGTAATGACGTTTGTGGAATGCTTCAAAAGTGAGAGCTACCGAAATAGCGGGCCATTCACAATAACACCTCACATTGGAAAACCCTTTAGTTATTATTTTTGCATTAAGTATATTTTACTTGAATCTTGTTGCTGTTGTTAATAAATCTGACGTCTCTACTTTTGATCACACTGCGCCTTCCTTGCACCCAAATCCTGTAGGCTGTCGTTTCCTCCGAGTAACCGACGAGGATGCCTTCCTCTGATATACACTGAAATTTACCGAAGTTGGAGCTTTTATCCAGAGTGTTAACTCTTGTTCCGATCTCCCAGAGGAAAGACACACTCGGTTTCTTTTCGCTCCATAGTTCATCCGGGGTAATATCGCCGTTGCTTTTTGTTGGACTCTCCCCACATAATTTCGGGAAGATTACTTTCGCCCATCAAACACCTAGCCATTTCAGTTAAAGTTCGATTTCGGCAACTCCATTTTGCTGAGGGATATATGGCACAGTTTGCTAGTGCAAAATTCCACACTGTTCAACAAAATATTGAAATGTTGCAGTATTCTATTCTATTGTCGGTTCTCAATGTTTTTATTTTACAACCAGTTTGATTCTCAGAGAAAGCCTTGCATTTCTTAAAGGCTTCGATAGCTTCGTTTTTCCGTTTAAAAAAAGAGACGAATATTTTCCGCGAGAAGTCATCAATGAAGGTTATAAAATATTTCGCCTTTCCTATTGATTCTGTACGTATAGGTCCGCAAATGTCAGAATGGACAATCTGCAGTCGCTCTGTTGTTTTATTTTCGCTGCTTGGAAAAGATAGCTGAGTCTGCTTTGATGTTGTACATGAAGTGAATCTTCATTAAACATATTCGGCAGCCCGCTGGCCATTTCTTTTGACTGCAACTGTTTCAAAGAATTAACATTTACGTGCCTTAGTCTTTTATGCCAGATTATTAATGATCCACTATTTAATTTAGGGTTTCCTGTTGTACAACTACCCCTTTGTGCTTTTTCTTCAACAATGTAATACATACCGTTCCTCTTTTCAGCTCTCATTACCAATCGGTTTGACTTGTCGATAATATTTGCTCCAGAATCTTCAAAAATAACTTTGTAGCCATGATCAGTTGCCTTGCTAAAGGAGATGAGATTGTCCGTTAATTATAGAACCAGCAAGGTGTTTTAAAGGTAAAATAGTTCCAACCGCCTTTACATTGACTATATGGTTATCAGATAATTTTTCGTGATTTGTGATACTTGACAAATTTTGACTCCTCGGCACACATGTTATGTGAGGTAGCCCCACTGTCCAGGCACCATAACTTGTTTTTGTGGCTTGACTCAAATGTAGCATTAGCTGATTGCGTTGATGTACACTCCTGTACGACGAAACCCTGTTGACATTCGCTTCAATTTTGAGTTTGTTTGACCCTATCGTTTTTGCTTCAGCAATCCTTGGCCATGTGCCCCCGCCTTCCACACTTCCTGCAATTGATGATGGAAAAGAATCAGTTTTTACGTTATTTTTACTTTGCTTCTTATGGTATTTTTGAAACTTAATGTGTTTGGCACTGAGAACATTATTGTTCAAGCAGTCCCTTTTCCTATCGCCTACTTCCAGCAACCGAGTGCAAACGGCTGCCACTTCGGGATATACGCTTTGGGCATCAAAAGCGGATCGTATGTCTTTGTAGTCTTCCAACAGTCCGTCTAAAAGTACTACAACTAGCAAATCCTCATCCAAGGTAGCTGCTAACTCCTTTAATCGATTGGCAATTGTCTTAAATTCTCGAACATATTCAGCAATCGATTATCCTGGTGACATTTCAAGGTAAGTTAGCTCTCGGTACTCTTCTGTCTTCTGGCTTGGTCCCTTTTTGTCATAGCACTCCGTCAAAAAATCCCATAATTCTTTGGATGTTTTGTAATTTGCAGTAAGAGCAACGATACTCGCTTCCATTGCTATTAACAACTCTGCTCGGGCATCCAAATACTTTTCATCCCACTGTGTCTGTTCCAGTCCAGCTTGTGCCGGGCGTGAGACATCTCCTTTAGCGTATTGTAAAAATCTCCCACAATGAAGTACCGCTTCCATCTGTGCCTTCCAGGTAATGTAGTTACCACAACAAAAACTGCCCGCCGAACCCAACACATTTCTCAGCAATCTGTAGCAATTTGAAAAATTCCAAAAGTTTATAACCGCATCATTATCCTTTGCGCGCCTTTCCTCCACTTTATCGAAAACAGCTATATCGTTTGCCTCTGCTGGCCACTCCGTAAAGGGGTCTTTCAAAAACGATGGGCCTTTTATCCATGTTGAGTCCATCGATGCTTTTCTCTTAGGTCTGGTAGCATCGTCGGCTGGGTTAAGTGTTCCTGGTACCCATCTCCAGCTTTCGATTTCTGCATCTTCCAAAATTTTGGATGTCCGATGCGCGACGAACTGCTTATAGGAACGGCTGTCAGAACTTATCCAATGGATAACGGTTTTGGAGTCAGACCATAACATAACTTTGCTGGGTTTAAGATCATGTGCATCTAGAATCATATATTTCAGTCTCACGCCCAACACTGCTTGCAGTTCAGGTCATGGGATGGATAGGGCCTTTATGGGACTACATTTTGTCTTTCCCAAAACAAATGCGACGTCGACATGATCGTCATAAGCTAGGCGCCAGTACCCGACGGCAGAGTAGGCGACTTCGATGGCATCGACAAAATATGGAGCTGTAGGTCTGCGCAGTCAGTTAATCGTGGATGGTAACATCTGTTAATTTTAAATTCATTTACGGCATCGAGTTGTTTGTACCATTCATACCACTCGCGGTAAGTATCTTCGGGAATTGGTTCATCCCAATATAGCACTGAACTCGCCATAGTACTGAAAACCTGTATTTGACATGACTTCAAGGGCGCCCTAGTTGTGGCCTGAACTGACCCCAGTTAATTTGTCGGGACAATAATTCAGTGCTGAGATGCGCTTTCATTTCGCTTATAGTGATAAAGGTAAATACAAATGAATTTGGTATTCAAAAGTATTGAGTTCACTCATTTTTAACAATACACAAAAAATAGTTTTATGTCTTCACAGTTCGTTCACCAAAAGATAAATATTTTTCAATCTAAATCTTTGCGTTCGATATAGTAGCCGAGTTTTAAGGGTTGTGCAGGGTTTTTAACGGGTGTGAAAATCAGCTGGCACTTCTCAGTGCCCATTAGTGGGCACTAGTGCCATGATACAACAAGACAAGATATCGCATTGCGCAGGTCGTTCATTCTTGTTGTTCATTGGAGTTCATCTGTCAGCAAACTATGACGTAGGTTGTGCCCATGATACAACAAGACAAGATATCGCATTGCGCAAGTCGTTCATTCTTGCTGTTCATCGGTGTTCATCTGTCAGCAAATTATGACGTAGGTTGTGCCCATGATACAACAAGACGAAAGTTAAAATTTCGAATTTTGTTTTAGTTAAGTGGACTTGTGATGTATTTTAATTAAATAAACAGCAAGTGAATATTTAAAAAGGGAGTTTGTTCTGTGTTTAATGCAACAATAATACCCGGAAAAAAAAAACACTAGACACCAGCTTCCATAGCTTCCCTAAAGAAAAAATATCTTAAGGCAATGGTTATCTTTTTGTAGACGGAAAGACCTAATAAATTTAAAGACTGCAAGACTTTGTAGTCTGACTTTTGTCAAAGACGACTTTCTACACAATATGGAATATGAAATGGGTAAATTGTTGTATTAATATAGTAATCTAAATGCTCATTTATACGCTTTCCCTCGTAGGATTTACTGGTCGACGTACATTGAAACCTGGAGCATCGTTACCTCAAAGTAACAACGTTCTATAAGCCATTTTGGTCAAAAATCAGTTTTTGGGATCAAACGATTCGTCTTCGAGAGCACTTTCTTTTGAATCCAATAACGGGGCCCTTAAAGTTTGTTATCATACCAAATCTGAAGAAAAACAAAGTTCTATCATGTTAAATGTTAAACCTTTTTGCTGTAACAAAGTTCTATACAACAAAATTTGTACATAGAACTTTGTCATTCAATCATATTAAAAATTTATGAACATTAAGATATATGGTGATAGAACTTTGTGTTTTTGAAATTCTCACATAGGATTTTGTAATTTTAACTAACTTCAAAAATAAAATAACAAAGTTCTATATCCATCACATACACTTTTGTAACTTTGAACTTCCGAAATATTTTCCTTTAGATTCAAATCTGACACGTGCTTTGTAGACAGATTTGTATTGTGCTTCATATAAATTCGTACGTGAACTATGATGCTTCTCTGATTCTACAAACAAAATAAAGTTATTTTAAAGTGCTATTTAAAGTGTTAACAATGAACGAGAGAGCTGAAAGTGATGAATTTTTGGATTATGTTACATCACATTTTGATGAATTTATCGAAGAAGTTGGAAGTAAATGTAAGGAATCTCATTGCTTAAAATACTCTTGGACAGTAAATTACCGTTAAGATTTGAATTTTAGCTTCCTTAGACTCGCACATATTTCCGGATCATGGGCAAGAATTAGACTCGTTGGAGGATCAGCTTGATGAGGATTTGGAGCAGGGAGTATCAGTGTCGGTGGGGGAAAAGCTATGTGATTTGCACGAGGAGCATGATGCTTTGGAGCGAGAACAAGAGGAAGTTAAGAAATCAAGAAAAAGAGCAAAGGATGACAACACATGGAAATGCAATATTAGGAAGAAACTGCGCGAAGAAGGTAAGAGCTACGTATCGAGTAGAAATAAGATTGTTCCTGCCAGGAAAGTGAAATTTCTAAAAGATTGCGTAAACAATTGCAAATTTAAATGTTGTTGCCTGATAACGAAGACAGAAAGAAATGCTTTGTTTAACAGCTTTTACGAACTAGATATGGAAGGCAAAAAACATTACTTGCTTAAAACAACCAACAAACTAATTCCTGAAAGGCGAAGGGATTTGAAAAAAACATAATTTTAAAAAACAAAATACTTTTAAATATTATTTTAATGTTCGAGGGTGCAGGATTCATGTATGTAAAGTTGTTATATATATATATATAATGTTCATAAGCTAAAGAATGGTATATCAGGCACTCCATCAAAAAGTTTGCAGGGAAGGCATACAAAACATGCTACTTCAAGCGATCATATTGCAGGGGTAAAGGAACACATTAATTCATTTCCGAAAGCTTTGTGAAGTTACATATTTATCGCAATATCTTTAACACAGAATTCAATTTAGAATTTCGTAAACCGCAAAAAGACAGATGTGATCTTTGTGAGGAATTTCAAATGGCAACAATCAACTCTAATATGTCAGATGTTCTACAATCCAAATATGGTCACCATTTTAAGGAAAAAGAAGCGGCTTATATAAACAGAAATGCTGACAGAGACAGCAAAATTCCAGTCCTTTGTTTCGACATGCAAAATGTTCTTACATGTCCAAAAGCTGACGTAAGTTCCTTCTTCTACTACTCCAAACTTAACGTCTACAATCTAACGGCACACCTGTCTATTAATAAAAAAGTGTATTGCTGTTTGTGGGACGAGAGTCGCATGGGAAGAGGCGGAAATGACATCGCCAGCGCACTTATAAAAATTTTAAATAGAGTAGTTAAAGACTGCCCAGACCTTATTGAGCTATGCCTTTGGAGTGACTCATGTATTCCACAAAACCGGAATTCCTTAATGACTTTTGCTATAGCCAATTTCTTAAAATCTCATCCACATTTAAAGGACATTGCCATGAAATTTTCAACCCCTTGCCATTCTACAATTCAGGAAGTAGATAATGCGCATAGCTGTATAGAACGAGTTTTGCGGGTACGAGAATTTTATTCGCCTTTATCGCTTATTCGGATACTTTTAAAAATGAATTTTAAGAATCAGAAAATGGTCGTCCTACAAATGCAAGAATCAGACTTTAAGAATTATGGTTCTTGTACTAAGGTGCTTAACTTTAAATTAATACCATTTATTAAAATTGTCGAGCTCCTGATAACATCATCCGTTACCGAAGTACTTTATAAAATATCACATAGTGACGATTCTTATCAAAGCGTCAATTTAAAAAGTTTGAAGTCTGTCCTGAGCACAAAAAACAAAATGTATTTCAATGGCCAAATCCCCAAATCATTTCATTGAAGACTGAATTATCACGCAACAAAATCTGTTCCTTTAAGGCAATGCTTAAATTTATGCCGGAAACCGATAAAATATTTTTTTTTAATATAATTAACAAACAGCAAAATTGAGTATACCTAACACCTAATTTATATTATTCTGTTTTTCTTTTTATTCAAAAGAGGTAGCAGCTGATTGTATTTACTCAATTGCTTATTTATTTATTAGTACTTAACTATTTATCATTTAACCTACAAATTACCTGATGTTTCTAAAGTCTAATTTATTTCAGTTTGTTTTTAATGGTTTTTATTTTTACTACTTTTTCGTTCATGTAAAAACATAATAAAGTATCTGCTATTTACATTATTAATGCATCGTCCATTGAATTATTAATTTTTTTTTTTTTTACAAAATAAATAATTCCTCCCTTCTCTTTTATAGTGCCTACCTATGTATTTATTTGTAATTATATATTTATATTGCTCCTCATTAAATACTAACTATTTTAAAAGCAATTAGTCTCTGTTTTTTTATAAATAATTTTTGTGTCATTTAACAGTGGTTACAGGTTACAGGTAAGGTAAATAAAGGATTTTTTTTCCAATTTTAAATGACTTTCCTGTTTGACCAATTGATATCCAATAATTGATTTCTTCTAAAGATAATTTTTAATAGGGTTATTTTATATCAAAACAATGCATATGCATTAACTACGATTGATATTCATACAATCCTCTAATTATTACAAGGTTGTATGTGGTACATAGGACTTTGTTTTAACTTTCCTTACGCCGTATTGGCTGATAGCACTTTGTATCAAAACCTAAATTCAATTTATAAAGAAAACTATCGACCGTACTGGCAAAATTTAACATTTATAATTACTATTTTGTACATATTTATGATTCTGCATAATTATTATTTGAAAATATTAATTTAAAATGCCAATCCAAACCTTCAAACGCCGTTATCTCCAAACAACAGTCAACTCACATAGAACTGTGTTACTGTCAGGTAACGACTGTTCCCAAAGTACACTTGTATAAGACTAAAAATTGAAATAAATAAATTATTCCCAAAAACAAAAAAAAAAATGCGGTAACTTTTTTTTTCTTAAAATAAATGTCAGTTCAAAAATTCATTTATTTATTTTTCCTCTCAACTAAAATTAAACGCTTCCAGGAAGTGGCAACTCTCTCCTTGACAGTAAATCTCCTGAAAAGACACAAATAAGAGCTCATGAATATAATCATCAACACAGGCAACGATTTAATTCTATTTCTCTTTCTTAAATTGCATGATACTTAAATCCAAAGCACTACTACTGATAATACCACTACTACAGGCGGCCGTCACACAACGGACTCACACCATTTATAAGAATCTATATCTTCGCCAGGCGACCACCTCACACACAGTTGAACATCTTGCTCGCAGGGGAACTGGTGGATGTTAAACTAATGCGAGATATAGATACAAAAGCCAGGCGACGATCACATACACCATTGAGCGTCCCACTCGTAGGGCAGTCGATGGATGTTATACCAATGCTGTATTCGAGGATCGAAAACCAGACGACCACCTCACACACCATTGAGTATCGCTCTCGCAGGGGAACTGGTGGATGTTATACCATTGCACATATATATCGTGAACCAGGAGACCAACACACACATACGATCGAGTTTCTTACTCGTACGTTGTATGATGGGTATTATACCAATGTTCAGTGGAAAAGAAGAACTATGCATTGCACACAAAATCTACTATTCTATACTTCAAAATCAACTATTATTCTACTACAGTTAATTATTGAATAGATAATTATTCAGTGAGACAAACTCACCCCTCGTTAAACTCCTTTTTCCCTTCCCTTTATTCTTTTACGTTTTATTGATTACTCACTTTGCACTACGACTGAAGTCGTCAACAAATCACAACTGAATGAGAAAGGCAACATGGAGGAAGAAGGTTGCGAGCAGAGACAATACTGAGACCCCCAACTCGCAATCCTCTTGCCGCTGGCCCCCTCAGTTTTTTTTTTGAATTCGCCATTTTGTTTTCCTATCGGTGTGATGTCAATTTAGAATCCGTGTGAGCTTCAACAAAAAAAGCAAAACAAAAAAAATGTGGTGAATTTCTTTTGACAGAAGTCGAGTGACAACTGTCAAAATATGGAAAACAAATTGTATTTTTCCTCCAACAAATTGAGAAAATGTAAGTTTTTGCATATTTTAAGTGTTTAAATTAATAATCAAATATATTTGTCTTACAGCTAAGGAAGAAGCCGACGTTAAGGTGTTCGCTAACCTTACACATATGCAATGGATCACACTGGAGACAACGAAGAATATCAATCGGAATCGATATAAGTAAGCCATACTATTCAATGAATTTGTCTCACTATATATATTTAATTATTAGATATTTCTTCATGGTTTGTTAAATCACAAGCTCCAACTCAAGATCATGCTAGAGAAGCCCTTGATTTGTCCACGATGCAGGAGAACACACACCATCAAGAGTGTATGGCCAAAGTCAAGGAATACGAAACGCAATTGAACAGGCGAAAGTTGAACACAAGGGTATCGATCACGAAGAGCGTAGGAAGACCCTGATTGTAAGTTGAATTTGAATTAACATGAGCCTTACGAAGAATTGCTAACCATTTTTATCCACTTCTAGAAAGAGACCAAGCAACAACAGCATCGTGCCCACTATCAATACCATTGGCAAGGCGCCGCTATGAAGATCAATTGTCGCAGCAGCAACGTATCCAGGAGGACAATTTCAAAAAGTAAGAATATAGTAAAAGTTGTGTGAATTGATTCTTTAAACGGTAACACTTACTAGGCAAGAGGAAAGTGTCACACTCCAAGAGGCAAAGCGCGTCTTAAACTACTCGAGCACGAGATGAAAACTGAAGCCAAGGTTGACAGGGAGAATCGTGACAACAACATTGAACAGATTCGTCTAAAGGCACTGCTGCTGGTCTGCCAAGGGAGCAACTGGGCGTCACAACTATTTATTTACAAAGTCTTCGATTAGGCCAACACCAGTAATCTTAGTTTGTTGTTGTTCCAAAACATTTTAATATATGTATTGAATATAAAATAAGTTACATGTAAAACTATCAGTACGTGTTATCTATTCTGGTGGAGCCATGTGTGCACTCAAGCCATGGAAAAGTTTGCGCGCACTTTCTGGTTGTTTGATAGATGTTGTGTTGAATACCTGGAATAAATGTTATTAAATGCATATTTGTGTAAACTGAAAGAGTTTCTGTCGTCGGCTGTGTGACTTACTTGTGCAGTTTTCTAGGCTTATTTGATTTCGACTTCACTGCATATGGAGCCGAGCCAGAGGAATACTTGTTCGCCGTTGTCCAGTATCATGATGTCGTCGTCGGCTAAATCGTCTTGGCAGAAGTCAGCAATTTTCGGCGACGGTGAAGTAGCCCTTTTCTTTGGAGCATTGGTAAAGTCGGGTGAAACTCATGTATCAGGGATGGGATTCCTTCGAAATCCAGTTTGTTGTCAATCAAATACGGAAGGCGTAGGTTAGGTTAGGTTAGGTTAGGTTAGGTGGCTATCTAGAAAGACACACTTAGACCAGTTTGGTTTAGGTCCATTGTGATACCACATGAGTTGAGGGAGGGGGGAGGAAGAGGGCCATGTACTCTCTAAGCCGGTCATACTAATGGGCGTATTGATGTTTTCTTGTGACATTTTGTCTGCGTGTGCAATTCTTCTACGTCTCGTAGAGAGAGTCGGGGGCAGTTTATCCTCGGATACAGGAAGGGTGGCCGAAACAGTCCTACCCCGCCTGTAATCTTCAGACAACTCCTTGAAGAGATGAGCCTGGGGATGGCTGTTGGACGATGTGTCTTCGGATAAGCGATGGGTGACCGAAACAGTGTGCCCATCGATTATATCCTTAAGACATCTCGCCGAAATTACGTAGGCCGCTTAACGTCGTTATGCACCTAACTGGAGACTTAAAATGTTTGGTCAGGGGGATGACCGGTCGACAGTGTGCTTTCGGATATGCGAGTGGTGCCCGTATCGGTTAGACCTTCGCGTGTATCCTCTAGCAGCTTATCGAATATGGCGAAAAGTGGCACTCAGCATAGTAGTAGAGGAGAATGTAGCATTCGACCGGTTTGCTATGCCTATTGCGGGTTGGTTCAAATTGGTCAAGGAGGTAGGTTTGACCGAGTGACGGTTTGCTTTGGATATATAGGATGGATGACCGAAGCAGTCTTCCCCCCGAGTGTTATCTGTAAGCAACTCGTCTATGCGATGCAGGTGGTACGGCCACTAGTCGATAATGTCAGCTATTGACGTTGAGTAGAAATGTGAATACTCATTGAAGCCATTTGGTCTTTCTAATGAATTTGCTGATACAGCGTATTTCTATGTGGGACAAGTCATTCAGGTTATCGAAGAAGTAGTCTCCTAGGATGGTTTTGCGCAGATGTGCCAGAGCTGGACAGGTGCAGAGAAGATGAAGAACGGTTTCTTCTTCCTCCTCATCCATGCAGCTTCTGCAGAAGTCGTTGTAGGGTGCTCCCATTCTGCGAGCATGTCTACCTATCAAACAGTGTCCTGTTAATACTCCCACTAAGGAGCTGATTCTATTTCTACTTGTAGAGAGAAGTCTCTGAGTCCTTTTTGCATCTAGTTTTGGCCAGATCTGCTTGGATATGACGCAGGTATTTATGCTGTTCCACCTATTATTTGCGACCGTTTTTGCCTCTTTAAATAGGGAGAATTTGATCGATTGCATAGGAGCGTACGGTTCACTGTTGCCGTTTGAGTGAAGGCCGCTACCTTTCCTGGCTAGTTCATCCGCTTTACAGTTGCCCGGAATATCGCTGTGACCTGGAACCCAGCACAGGGTTACTGAACATCTGTCCGCAATCTCGTTAAGAGATTCCCGGCATTGTTTTACCAACTTTGATCTGGTTGTTGGTGTATTCAGGGCTTTTATGGCTGCTATGACTGTCTATGTAGATGACGATAGCTTTCCCGTCTATCGCAAACAAGGCCAGTTTGTAGGCTGCCTCTCGAATAGCCATCAATTCTGCCTGAAAAACGCAAGGCAATGTTGATTTCGGGTGAATTAGAATAAATTCCCGCTCCCGTACCTTCCGTCATCTTGGACCCATCTGTATAGATTTCAAGTGCGTATGTATTTACTACTGTGCCATTCTCCCATTCGGAACGTTCTGGAATTATTGCATTATATTTTATGTTAAAGTCCTCGAAGGGAATAAAATAATCCGTTTTATTCGGGATTGAGCTAGGGAGGATATTCGTATGACCTTTCTGATAGTTGGTCCATTTCTGAGATTCCCTAAGCCTTAGGGCTGCCATAGACGCAACTAATTTCCCGTAGATATCGACAGGAAGAAGGTATAGTATTGCGTCTAAAGCAGCCGAAGGAGTGGACCTGAGCGCCCCTGTGATGCAAATGCTTGCTGATCTTTGTATACGTTCAATAGATTTAGAATTGCATTTTTTCTCTAACGCGGGCCACCAAACCAGGATTCCATAAAACAGGATAGGTCTGACCACCGCGGTATAGAGCCAGTTTGTTACCATAGGCTGAAGGCCCCATCTGGGACCTAGGGCTTTCCTACAGGTGTGGATAGCTACCGCGGCCTTTCTTGTGCGGTCCTGAATATTTAGATTCCAATTAAGCTTCCTATCTAATATTTTACCTAGATATTTGGCATGGTTGCTGAATTTTAGCTCCTTATTTTTGAGTTTTGGAGGAGTTATACTGGGAATTTTGTATCTGTTTCTGAACAGGATTAACTCAGTCTTGGATGGATTGACATCGAGTCCAACTGTGTCCGTCCATTTGACTAGTTTGTGCAAAGCAGATTCCATAAGGTCTCTTATTGTGTTTGGAAATTTGCCTGATATGGCAATAGCGATGTCATCTGCATAGGCTATAACTTTACACCCCATGCTTCTCAGGATGATGAGTGCTTCGTTAACTACTAAGATCCAAAGTAGCGGCGACAGCACTCCCACCTGTGGTGTACCCCTGTGCACTGACCGTCTGATTTGACTACTCCCTAGTTCGGATAAGATCACTCTGCTACTAAGCATGTTTTCTATCCAGACTCGTAGACAGTTGTCAACCTTCAGCTTACGGAGTGCTCTGGAGATACCTTCTGTTTTGACATTATTGAAGGCGCCTTCAATGTCTAGAAAAGATACCATCACATACTCTTTGACTGAGAGCGATTTTTCAATAGTACCTACTAGTGAGTATAGAGCTGTCTCCACCGAAAAACCCTTACGATAGGCGTGTTGGGAATCGGACAGGGAGCTAGCTGCTAAGTGCTTTCGTATATAGAAGTCAATGAGTCTTTCTAGGGTCTTTAGGAAGAAGGAGGAAAGACTGATTGGCCTTAGGGGACACATGTGAGGTCTTGCCACACTTTGGTATGAAGACTACCTTCCGAATTTTAAAGCGGTACGGAAGATCACTTCGAGCCAGTGGGTCAGTATGTCTAGAGCTTTCTGCATCTCAATTGGTGTTATTTTATCTGGTCCAGGAGATTTGTACGGAAGAAAGCTGTTAACGGCCCAGTGAATGTTGCGACCGTTGACAATCTCGACCGGTATTTCCTGAGCCGAATAGTTAGGTACAGTTGGTGATATGTCAACTGTAGTGCTACCAGGAAAATGGGTGTTAACGAGGAGGTCCAGAGTCTCCTCGTTCGACGAAGTCCATTCCCCATCTGGTTTTTGAATATAACTAGGCATAGGTGGAGATTTAGAGATAATTTTTCTTAGCCTGCTCGAGTCGGTACTGCTTTCTATGCTACCACAGAAGAGTCTCCATAACTGCCTTTGGGCTTTTATAATCTCTGCCTTATAATGTCTTAGACTGTTTTTGTATGAGTCCCAGTCTTCTTGTAAGCGAGAAGACTTGGCTGAATTAAAACATTTCCTGCTATCTTTGCGCAGCTTTGCTAGGTTAGCATTCCACCACGGTGGTTTACTCCCTTTTCTATATCTGCTGATCGGACAAGCTCTTTCGAAGGCTTCGTTCATCGATTTGGTGACTTTATCCACCATATAGTCAATATCCGAAGGGGAATCCGGTTGATTAACTAACTGTCCAAGCTTATCCTTTAAGAAAGAATTATATACCTGCCAATTGGTTTTCCTGGGATTGCGGAATTTTTCGAGTGGAGGTCTAATAAGGTCAATGTTAAATTGTATATAGCAGTGGTCCGAGAATGAAACATCTCTTGAGACCATCCAGTTGCTGATTATTAGTTTTGGAGAGTTAGTAGCTAAAGTTATATCTAGTACTTCCTGTCTAATCCTATTGATAAAGGTAGGTTCTGAACCTTTGTTACATAATACGAGATTAGTTGTCATAATATAATCAAAAAGACACTCACCCCTGCTGTTTGTGCCACTGCTTCCCCAGAGAGTGTGATGAGCGTTGGCATCCGCGCCCACCACAAGGGGAATGTTGTCCCTCTCAGCCGCCTCTATCGTTGCTCGCACGTTAGCTGCTGGGATGGACCCTATATCGTCATAGGGCATGTAAGCGGACGATATTCGGATTTTGTTGCTGCTCATGTCTGTTTCCACGCAGACAAAATCTGGACCGCTGAAATTGGGTATAAGGCGAGTTTTAAACTGTTCTTTGCCAAAATACAGGATCTAGGTTTACCTTCGTTTTTAGTGTAAAATAACGTGTAGTTTTTTGCCCTTAGTCCAAGTATGGTCGTCCTTATCCATGGTTCTTGGATAAGGACGACGTCTTCTTCGCCCGTTGTCAGGCGAAGCAATAGATTAGCTGATGCTATTTTGGAGTGGTGGAGGTTAATCTGTAGCAGTCTTAGCATCATTGCTGACTGATACAGACGCCTCTATCACTGTCCTGTTACTTTCCTCCGAATCAGAAGAAAGCTCGTCGCTGAGGTTGATTGTGGAAGGAGGTTCATCGTTGGCCTTGACGCCATCCGTAACAGCTGGCTGCATGACCACGACTTGGTCTCCCCCCTCTATAGAGATAGGAGAGCGACCATCTAGCCCGGCGTCTAAGCCTAGGTTGTTGAGTGTGTATACCACACCCGACAGAAGTCTCTCTTCCTTCTCCTGGACTCTTATGACAAGTTCGTCCATGCCATAGGAGAACTTGTAGCCCCTCCTGCTCAGCAGGTCTAAGGATTCCTTGTTCATGAGGAACGAAACAAGTCTACCTCTTTCTTCCGGTTCACCGGCTTTGATTATTTTCCAATTGCTGGTTGGAAGATCAGGATTTTGCAGACGAATAAGCCTGAGAATGTCAGCCTCCGTTGATGGTCCTGGGGGTAACCAGACACGTCCTTTAGGGCGAACTGGTATATCGCTCCAGTGCATCACTTGGAGCTCTGAGTTTTTCCACAGCGGATGCATTTTCGGGACTTTGGACTTTAAAAAGTCGACCGCACTGCTATTCTTGCATTTCACGAGTTTTACCCCGCTACTGAACCAGCCACCATCCACGAAGGACGGCGGTTCTGCCGAAGGATTTTCGTCCAAAAATCTGAGAACTTCTCTGGCTAGAATGGCTTTAAGCGCTAGCCAGTTCTCCCCGCTCATTTTGCCCTCGTCATTGCCGTTGTCGTAAATGCCGTAGAGCATGTTGTCTTTCACGACTTCATTGAAGGGTCTGTGTGCCGTATCAGCATTCTTCGCCTTCTTTGAGGTCCCGGAAGTTTCTTCGAGCGATCTAGGTCGTTTGGTCGTTGAGACCTTTTTGGCAGGAGCTACCGAGGGTCTTCCCGAAGCAGGAAGATTTTTCGGGTTGCCGCAAACAGTGCTGGTTGCTCCTGAAGCAGGAGTGGAAGTATTTGTAAGTCCTTCCCTGCGAAGAGGGGGTCTCTTGTTAGGGTTGGACTTATTTGGGCCGTTTGGAGGTAAGGACGGTTGGGTGGCGCTGCTAGTAGAGGGATGCTGTCTACTCGAAACAGGTTGAATTGCTTCCCCTTTCAGCACCTCGCCAGCCCAACGAATCGTGTCCCTGTCCTTTTGATCCCAGGAACTATCTGGTTTCGCCAGTACTGCGGCAAGTTTGTGTTCCGCAGCACGTATCTGTTTGTATTTGACTGCACTCGGGGAGGTGTTCTTCCCGCGCCAGCCAAAAGTCGGTGCAACTTTTTGTTGCCTGAGTTCCGCATCCGAAGCAGACGCGTTAGCGGATTTTGAATCCGAGTCAGACGGAATTGTTGAGTCATCGTCGTTGTCCGGAGTCAGTTTCCTGTATTCTGTAATATGTGTTTTTGTTGTTGTGGTTGTAGTTGTCGGTTCGTTGTCCTTGTTTATGACCAGAAGGTCGTTTTTGTTTTTGTTTTTGTTCGATTTTTTGTTTGAAGTGTTCATAAAGTAGTTCCCACGAGTAAGCCGGTAAGCCGGTCCGCCCCAACATAGCTGGTTCTGCTGGGGTAAGGCACTTGGATACGACAGGCCCAGCCAAGGCACCTGAAGGAGCTCGTATACGGCTGATTGAAACCCTCAGCCTTTCATCCCTGGGCACGGTTTGAATAAAACGCTCACACCACCACTGGAATTGGGTTGACTATATTTTAGCTTCGGAAAACCCTCCTCCGGAGACCTTACAGTATGGGAGTCCCTGCTGCAATCGCCCTCCGGTATCATAAAGTACCTACTAAGCATCCACACCACGGCAAGGTAAATAGTCGAAAATGGAGTAGGCGTAGGTTCATCAGCTTGAAAATTAATAAAGGTAGAGCTTTCAGCTGGTTGCGCGACACATTCAAGAACTCCAGCTTTTGCCAAAACTCGACCACTGATGATAGTTCGCTTATTTCATTTTCGTTCAAGTTGAGACCAGGTTGAGACATTTCAAGTTGGGCAAGTTGTACAGGCAATCTCTACCTGGCAGCGAATTTCGCGAAAAAAAAAACAGTTCGGATAAGTTAGACTAGTTGTCAGTGTCAGTGTCAGATTTCAACCGTGGTGAGCTGTGACAGTGTTCAGAAGTACAGCTTTTTTTAAGAGAAGTTCAACTCAAATTTGGTGAATAAGTATATTATCTCAGTACATTTTCATATTAGTTTTTTCATAACATTTTGTATTTCTATTCAACCAAAGTACTCATTCACCATTATTGTTCCATTATAATACCAAAACATGCGACTTATAAGTCATATAAATGTAGGCTTTGAAATACGAGACACGTAAAAATAATACAAATACACATACGTATACTTTATTTTAAATTATATTTAGACTAACGGAGAAACTATTAATAACAGCAACGATATTAATCTTGGTATTTATAAATTATAACTAAACTCCAGAAGTATATTAAGCGATGTATGTGATAAACATATTCTACTCGATTTATGTTAAATGCCCTACAAATGTTGGCTAAAAATGTTATAATTTGTTTATTATTCTACAGAATTGCTCATCTTTCTTTTATTCCACATAAATATACAATTATTTTTAGAAATTAATCACTGTCCACACAAAATTTAGTTGGAACAATTATTTTCAAATTTAACGGATAAAATTCTATGAACGCTGATAGCAACTTTGCCCACAGCGGAAGTGGCTCTGAAGCAACTTTGCCCACAGCGGAAGTTGTTTATTTAAGGTGCGAGTGTATTTGTGAGCCGGAATTTTTGAAGTTTCGTGACATTTGTCAATACGATTTTCTATGTAACAATACTAACGCACCTAAAGTTTGCAACCCCATGGTAATATAGCTTGTAGGCAAGTAACGGAAAATCGGCCGGAGTTGGGGGTCTCAGTATTGTCTCTGGTTGCGAGTGTCACAAAACACAACCAGATGTAAGCAATTAAACTCTGCAGCATTGCCAGATTAGTAAAAGTAAATCTTTAAATAATATTGGCACTACCATTCAAACAATTTTATTTTAGTTATTCTTTCAATTTACCTTACTTTCTAATACTTGTCTGAAGCTGATGTTTATGTCCCAAATGCTCCTCAATGTAGCCGTTCAAATAGAATGGCTATCCGACAAAACAAAGGAGAGGTTGAGAGCATTTTGGAACATATTACACATTACAGGTAAAAGCTTCAAAATTATAAAGATACCGAAAGAAGCAAAATGTTCGGATCTAGAACTTGAAATTCCGATGGCATACGATGGCCGGGAGAATTTAGCAGGATACATTTTTCACCGGCTGGAAGAAAATCTGCCTGAGCTTGGGCAAACTGAAGATAAATGTTTATCTTGGGTCAACCAGCTCAGCGAAAGTGGTCTTTCGAAGCCATCGGAAGCTATGATGAGCGATACGAAAGCTCTGGAAACCGTTTTTAAAGTCATTAATCAACAGGAACAGCTAACAAAAACACACATACGGACATACATATTCATCCAAACTTATTTAAATCAATTCCGAAACTAAATTCTTAATATTTCACCATTTATTTAAACATTTAAAGGAACAACACAAATCGTTCCATGTATAAAGCTAAGATTAGACTGTATGCCAATTAAGCATATGAATGCCAAAAGGCAAATGACCAGATTAGCTGTCAAATGAACAAAATGCCAGGATTATCAAAACTGTATATTATACTATATGACCAAAATTACCAATATGGTCATATTTGACATGATTGTCATTTGAGGCATTTGGTATTTATTACTAAAAAGAGAACGAAAATTAAAATGAATCACAATTCTACGAAATCAAACACCGATGACAACAAAATAATTCCTGTTCCATCAAATGGAGTACAGAGATTAAAAGAGATGGATATCTTTCGTACGTCTATCCCCCCAAAACCCATTTGTTTACATTTTTGTTTTTGTAATTTCAACACCCATCTGTGAATACGTGTGATCAACAAAAAAGCATATTGCTAATGGCCGACCGCGAGTCATCTTGCTTTTATGAGCATCGCGGTGTTTAATTATTCTGTGTTTTGTATTGAATTTGTTTGGTATTTGTGGAGGTTTTGATTAAAATGTAAAAAATTTTGAAATTCACATTAGCGAATATCGAATTCTTGCATTAAAGCCCAATTCATGAACTCACATATACTAGGATAGAAATAAGCAAGTGTGTGCGACTTCATGAATTTTTCTGGAAAGCTTCATGAATTTTTGTGGAAAACAGCTTGTAGGCAACCGCCTTTCCACTGGAAAGTTATACATCTCTGTACTCCATTATCTTTGCTACAAGCTGTTTTCCAGAAAAATTCATGAAGTCACACACACTTGCTTATTTCTATTCTAGTATATGTGAGTTCATGAATTGGACTTTAATGCAAGAATTCGGTATTCTCACTGTATATTTCACAATTTTTTTCATTTTAATCAAAACCTCCACAAAAACCAAACAAATTAAATACGAAATACAGAACAATTAAACACCGCGATGCTCATTAAAGCAAGATGATTCGCGGTCGGCCATTAGCAACATGCTTTTTTGTTGATCACACGTATTCACAGACGGGGGTTGAAATTACAAAAACAACAATGTAAACAAATGCCAAAAAATTCATGAAGTCACGAACATTTCTTTTCTAGTATAAGCTTTTTTGTTCCTCACACGTATTCACAGATGGGGGTTAAAATTAGAAAAACAACATTGTTGGGGTTTTGGGGGGATAGAAAAAAAATCTCGTTTTATGTTCCATTGGGCACGAAAAATCTGAAATCTGAGAGCAAAACTGAAAATGGAAAACGAGAATTTATGTCGTTTTTGGGCAGAAATTGTCTTGTGTGCAAAATTTATGTGGTATTCGATTGGGCGCTCTCAGACCACTTTTTTTTCTCTGAGGGCAATTTTTATGTTCGTTTGGTACAAAAAAAGCAATCTTTTTCAGATTTCAGAGCACTTTTGCGAATCTACATATTTTCTCAGATTTGCGTTAGATTTACCAACACAAGTGCATTTGAGTTTGACAACTGGTGGAGTTTGTTTATATTTTCGTGAATTTTTTCTACAGCAAAATCTGAGAGCAAATCTGAAGAAGCCAATCGAATATCACATTAGAAGGGCGCTGGCAGCACTGTATAGCTCTCCGCTTAGCTCTTCCAAGCTCCAATTCCAAGAAACAATTACTGTTCTCAAATTATGGAATTCAGCGAGACGAGAGTATCTTCCACTACTCCATTGCTGATTGCTCCGGTACAAATTTGTCATTTCCCTATTTCAGTACTTAGTCGATAAATAGGGTTGGATAGATTTGTGCTGATATTCGATGAGGCCATTGCAGTTGATTGAATTTTTCGTTCTGATATATAAGTACTTAATTAAATAACTGTACGAAAAAAGTATTAATCGTTTAAAACATTTTTTTTGTGATAGCAATAATGTTAATTTCTTTCGAAACATGTACCAAACAAAACGAAAATTAGACGAGTTGAAAAGAAAAAGAAAAATCGGTCGGTTGTAAATGAAAAGAAAAGAAACGGATAGGTACACACATTTAGTCGACACATACAGTGGCACATTGGATTAGTGGTGTGGCTTGTCAGCAATATCTCTTCGGGATACCTATATTCTATATGTTCTATGAATTGCTGACAGAGAGAACCAATTATTTCTCTTTATGATTCCTTTTCTACAAAATATTTTCATTACTGGTCAAAGAAAGATTTGTCGATCGCTTGTCGGATGTTGAAAAAAAAAGTGAAAAGACTGAATCAAATATAGAAAAGTACATGACCTCGCCGGCGGTCACTTGAAAGACTGATTATCGTGTTATTAAATTTACGTTTTCATCAAAATATAAAACAAACGTTCCTGATTACGCATGCAGAAAATAACATTTTGTCGCCAAATGTTCAACCCATAAAGTAACATAAAATACGCAGTTTCGCTTGGATTACCAGTGCCAATATAAAATAATTCCTGCAGTTAAATATACCTTCATATATTTATACAAAAAACGTGCAAATTGCTTCGTTTTATCAATGTGAGCACATGTTTGTTATAATGAAATTCTATAGTTTGTAAATGTGTTTTGTTAAAAAAGTGTTTAAAGAAAACCCAGTCAAGTTATAATTATTCAGAATGTGTATTGATCATAAATCTGGGCATTCGTGTGTTTTGTTTTTTTTTATTTAAACGATTATCTCTATTCCATCAGTTTTAAATATGACGATGGCCGCGTGTTTCGCCAATTACGATCTATCTATATCCCACGGAATGGCAGCAACATCAACTACAACGCAACATTCTCAACAGCAACAACCGCAGACGAATCATTTATTACAGCAGCCGCGACAACAACAACAATCGACAAGGCTCTCATCTGTAGCGGCGGCGACAGCTCTCGTAACAGTAACTGCTGCTGCCGCAGCAACCACTTTAGCTGCCGCCGCCAACAGTAACTTAAGCACTCAAAAAGATTACTTCATTCCATTGCATGTAGACTGTAGTGTAGAATATGAATTGCCAAATCAACCAAAACCACCGGCGGGACAGCGCGTTGAACCACTTCTTATGATCCATCCTTGTTATTTTCGGAAAATGGAAAGCCAACGTAGAAGTCCGTTTATAAATAACATGCCAAGTTCATCACGGAATAGTGCCGCACTTATAGTTGGAGTATCTTCGGCTACGAACATTGCATCATCCGCATCGATTGTGTCGTCGTCAAGGCGAACATCGACACGTCAACAACATCAATCTCAGGTCCTTCATCAACAACATAATCATCATAGGCCTACTTCATCTGCACAATATAGCTCTATACATCAACATCATAACCATCAACAGCAGCAGCTTCGTCCTCTGCAGAGTAATCCACAACAGCAAATGTCGCAAATGTCTCAACAGGCCCACTATCCAGTGGTGTCAGTACCATCTGCAATGTCTGCAGTAAGTGGCCAATACATTGAACACGCTACAGCAATTCGACGTGCTGCTGCTGCGGCAGCAGCAGCGTCCGTTCATCGAAATCATCAGCACGGGCGCTCTGTTACTACATCAGTTCAACAACAACAAAAACGTCAGCAGCAACACCAAAGTCAAAGTCATCAACAAAACCTGCTAGTACAAAATTCTTCAACTTCCACAGCAGCAACCCATTGGGATCAACTCGCAGCAGTCGCAACCATTGTAACTTCTATTGCCCCACATAGTAGCAACGTCATTCCTCCTGTTTCAAATTTGTCCTTGCATAATCCATGTGCTGCTCCACTACGTTGTTCCAACACGAATACATCAGTGGGAAAGCGCGATGCAATGATTTCCGGTGGATATGCGACAAATTCGAATATCACAACTCGTAGTCAAGCAAATAGAATAAGCACCAACTCTTCTAGTAATAAGCACATTAATAGTAATAATCAAAGTAGTAGCCATTGTATATCCACTTCTCTGGTTGATACAACAAATCTGCGTTGGAATACTGCTACAAATCTAATTATCGATCGAAGCCCGATTGCAACAGTTCCTAGTAATTACCAGGCTGGTCCTGATACCACGCCTACACCACTTCAGAATACGCTAAAAATAAACAATGACAATAATAATACTAATATTAAAACTAGCAACAACAACATTAGCAGTAGTGGTAAATATCGACAATATTTACGATCACATCGGGTACACCCATATTTAGCAACAATATCTACAACAGCAGCTTCTTCGACCACACCAACAGTGAGTCACATTGGTCAATCATTTCCTCAATTTTCCGCAGCCACGGCTGCAGTGTCAACTGTCGCCGCTACACCATCATTCCAGCAACATTTGCAACAAATTTCCTGCTACAATGTGTGATAAAACAGTATCAATTTCTATTAATTTCACTTCAAACATTTCCTTCCGAAAACAGTAACTTGCGCTCTGAATAAATTTTTTTTTTTTGAGATTATCAGCGTTCTTTATGCCGCCGGTATTACAGTTATAACTGGAGGACAAAAAAAGGCATACTAACACTAATGTATGTATGTATATTATGAATAGGTATACCTACGTAAGTGATATTCAAAACATTTGATTTTAATTCTACATACTTAATAGGTTATCATCAAAAAGGTATGGATAATAATTTCATCCTACTGTCGTAAGGTCAGGGAGTTCTTATAACTCTTCGGTTTTCTTAATATGTATGTATATTCTATACCTATTATCTAAAACCATTGTTTTTTCGCGTTCGTAGGTGATCTTATTATTTATTTATTTTTTTAATCTCAGTAGGTGTTCCAATTTCCATTACATTTTGCATACAGAAAATGAGTTTCGTCTATTATTTGCTCGAAATTTTTGTTTAAATTTTATTTTCTCCGAAATAAATTGAGTTTAATTCTTATGAAAAGTGTACCTTTTTTTTATTCGACTTCAAATTTTCATGTATTACCTGTATAGATACATAATATGCAGCCACCTAAATCCATTTTGAAAATATTCAATTAACAAAAAAAATGTAGAATTGACTAAATGACTAGAACTATTATGAGGTATATTATAAATTGTAGAAGATTCATAAGTATAAAACTTAAAAGAGACTTAAAGAAATACAATTATTCTATTCGCATTATGATAATGTTCCATGCATAGACAGCTTTATGAACACAATAATCTTAAGGTATTTTAGCAAATACGTAGATACAAATTAAATCAATAATTATAAAGGAAATAAAAAAACAACATACGTTATCCTAAAAAAAACTGAGTAATGAGCTAGCTAGTCCTCCTAATTACTAAAACTACTATTACCGTTTAAGCTACTACATTATATAATAACAAGAGTTCACTACTGAATAAATGATAGTATGTAAATGAAACGCGACGCCTAATCTCAATACTTAAGGTGGCTTTCAGTTTTGTTCTATTAGAATCCACAAAAGAAATGCAAATTTCTAAAGACAACTATGTAGTATCCACAAATATCGATATACTTTTGTTTGTGTCTTAGCAATGAATTTGAATATGAATACCCACAAGAAACAAAGAAAATTTATTTAAAATACAAACGAAGCAAATAGGCGTGTATTGAAATTATATTGTGTAATTGTATTACATCTGCATACCAATATTCAACATTTCTGTTTGCAAACTAAGGAATTGCATATATACATACCTACATATTTTTAACTCAAAAAATTAAGAAAGGAATTAATGTGTGTATATGATACGACAACAAAACCAATGTTGCACGTAAATTAAAATGTGATAGTAGATTTATTATTATTATTATTATACCTACCTAATGTTAATTATTATTATTCTGATTAAATGTTTACCATGGTATTAATCCACTTAAAAATAATTCGATTACCTACCTATCTAGATTAAATTAAGTTTCACCCCTAACCTTTGATTTTTGTTTTTATATCATAGGTACCTACAAACATTATACATACATATATAATTTATCAAGTTAAAAAAAATATTATTTCACAGATCAAAAAAGCAAATTAAGGTAAAAAGAAACAAGGGAATGAATTATTAAAAACATACTACAAATAATAAAATTCAATATTATAACTAGGCAAAGAATATCTAAAAACAACTTAGTATATTCAAAGAAACAAGAAAAAATATTAAATATTTATATACAGAACTATCTATACACATTGTTATAGCCAAACAAGATGAATATAAGAAAATAAAAACTGTGTAGGTATTACCCTCAAAACTATGAAACAATAATAATATTATATAAATAAAATGTTTAGTCCGCGCTTTTGAAACAAAGTATTAAGAACGCCAAATGAAATAACGATTTTTTTGTTTCCAGGGAAAAAAGTATATCTATTATCATTTGTAGGTTTAATTGTTTTGTTTCTTCTTTAAGTTAATTTTGTTTGAATTAGTTGTTGGTCGCATCATTTATTATATTGTGGCATCAATGTATGTGTGTATATTAACTTGTGTATACATGTTTTATACATATCCATACCAATTCAGATGTAACTTGAATCCGATAACATGTTGCATATACATATATGAATTACATATTATTATACATTTAATAAGGAAAACATACCTATAAAAAAAACAACTACAGCAAATGCAACAAAAATCTGTAAAGTATAATTACAAAAATATGAGAATGAACCAGTTCCAAAGAATATTAAATTAAATTGCATTATATATTACGAATAATTAACAAAAATGAATCAACCACTTAGTTATTATTATATTGTAATTAAAATATATATAATATTATATTGAATAGACAAAAAGGAAGAATGAATAGAGAAAAATAATAAGAGAGTTGAAGACAAAAACCAAGATAAAAAGAAAAAAAGCTATGATACAAATAAAGCGCGATGTTTCGAGAAATTACCTTTTGTACGTTTTATTTTCGAAAACTAAAAAACCGAAGTCTAACCTATATGTGCAGGTACACACATACAACATTTGCGTTATAGGTACGAAAAAAATTTCGCAGTCCCTTAATAGTGTGTTATCTCCGAAACCGTAGCAAGCAAAGTGATAACATTTTCTAGTTCGACTTAACTAATCTAATAATATTCAAATTATACCAATTGGCCTAACGGTTTATGATTTATATGAAATTTAAGCAATATTTTTGGCTTATAACTTCCGGTCCCCATAACTCAAAAACTGTTGAACTACAAACGATGAAACTTTGCATATTCTATGCACCCTTTTCTACCTGTGATATAAAATAGAAGAAACAGCCCGCTTTACTGAACACTCTTTATTCGCAATTTAAGGGGAGCCTCAAATGGCCTAAATTTGCCCATTTTTAAGCGATCCAATATTTACACTAAAAACAACTACAAACGAATGCATACCATGTTTTTCATTATAGAAAACGTTTGGGCTAACTTCACAAAAAAAATGTAAGCTGCAAATTCGTTAAATTCCATATACATATATCAAAAACCGCTAGGCTTATGGCACAATTTGTTTTTTATTAGATTGGTGGGGTGGAAAACTATAGAAAATTGAATTTCATCACATAGATTTGTACAGTTTCGGAGATAACGGGGCCTTATATCGCCTGCTTATATTGAATGCTTTCGAACACCCAACTAGTTTTTGTCTCTTGTAGTTGCCCAGCATTGGAAATATCCATCCCCTTAACTCGGTCTTCACGGACGTTTTCAACCATTATCTGAAATTTTCAATAAATCCTTATCTATTTTTCTTCTTCTAGATACATCTAATAAAAAGCATTAGACAAAAATAGATTAATAGATTTAGTTGCTTAATAACCGAAACTTGCTTAACTTGCATCTAAATCTTCTTCTTTGTGATAAAATCACACAATTTTAATTGTATTTATTAGATAGCCAGGAGGACAAATTTTGCAATTGTTTTTTTGTTGTTATAAATTGTTTAAAAGTGGTTATTTTTTAATGTTATTCGAAGGAGTAGAAATGGGGGTTTTTTGATTGGTTGTTGTTACTAATTGACAAATAGTGACTCATATCGATGGACAGGGATGAATGGTTTGCCGTTTTTTTTGTGGTTGTTGGGAAGTCCATATATGGGCGCAATTCTAGGGGAATGCATTTTTGGACTTTAATTTCGTTTTATTAAGTAACGCTTGAGTGAATTGGAAAATTTAAGAGGCAGTTATTTAAGTTAGGATATGCTTTATGCACCAGTGATTTCAAATAATTTCTCTCTGTTGGAAATTCGGAGTTATAGATGCAAATACAAATGTCCTTATATCTCCGAAATAATACATTTCTGAAAGAAACAACTACAAATGATTTCGATTTTTATTTCAAAAAGCCAAAAATGCGGGCTGATTTTTTTTTTGTAATGGTTCTAACTTTCTAACTGTTGAACTACAAACGAAAAAAAAATTCACTGCAAACAACTTCAAAAGAAAGTTTTTCATTCTAGAAAAAGTGCGGACTTCACGTAGGTTAGTAATGTGGTGTTCGGTAGGGCACTTTTTTTGCTTTCAGAGCAAGTGATTGACAACTGGTGGAGTTTGTTTACGCTTTTGTGAATTTTTTCTACAGACTCCAAATAATTTTTATTATTTAATTGTTACATAAATGAATTACATTAACAATAGAACAAATATAGCTCCAGCTGTGAGGGATTTAGGCTAAAGCAGTAAATTATTTATGTATAAATATTTAGAAATCAAACGGGACGGAAATTTCTAATATTTTTATATAAAATTAAACCAGTGAATGGAAACCGCTTAGAAAAGTGTCGAAGACTACACATATTCAAATCGCACGAATATCAACACAAAAATGAGCAAGCGACGTGCTTATGTTCGATTAGACACACGAAATCTGAAATCTGAGAGCAAATCTGAAGAAACCCAATCGAATACCAAATAACTACAACTTGCAAAAATGCGGCAATGGGACCCGTGATTTGTTATAGGCTCGTGAACATTCAATTTTATCGAATCTCTAGCGAGAGTAAAACTCTTCCTTATCGACATCTTCAAAAGAATTAGCTCGGATCTATATTCTATTTTTCTTTTAAGCCCAACATAATTTAAAATTTCTAGATCATAGAAATAATTAGGGAACTTACTTACTTACTTAAGGTGGCGCTACAGTCCGCGGTGGACCTGGTCCTCAACCAACAGCTCGATCTTTGGCCAGCTGTCTCCAGTTTCGCACGCTTAGCTGGTTAAGATCCCCTTCCACTTGCGTGCGCCACCTGAGTCGCCGTCTTCCTCTACTGCGCCGTCCCTCGGGTGTGGATTCGAAGATCTTCTGGGCCGGAGCATGACATTCTGTCCAAGACGTCGGTGTGGGGTGTCCTTTCTTGATGACAGCATATACTTTGTCTTGCCCTCAGTGACATCACGATGCGTTCTGCCGATTATGTCGATGTCGTCGTTGTAGGCAAGTAAGTGGACGGACTTTTGGAAGATAGTGCCTCTGGTGGTAGCGTTTGAGTTTTGCACTATTCTTTCAAGAACGATGTTAAAGAAGTCACAGGACAGCGCATCGCCTTGTCTTAATCCTTTTTTGACTTTGAAGGTCTCGGTGAGTTTTTTACCGACCTTGATGGAGTAGCGTGCATTCTCCATTGTCATCCTGCACAAACGGACGAGTTTTGCAGGAATGCCAAAACTAGACATAGCTCTGTATAGCTCGTCTCTATAATTGCTGTCGTAGGCGGCCTTAAAATCGATGAAAAGGTGATGGGTATCGATTTGGACTTCCTGGGCTTTCTCCAAGATCTGCCGCAGTGTGAATGTTTGGTCGACTGTAGGGACCAATCAAGTTTTTGGCGAAAGGCTTCAAGCGTTCACATAACACGGCAGATAAGATATTGCAGGCGATGCTAAGAAGACTAATACCTCTGTAGTTGGCGCAGTTCAGAGGGTCCCTTTTCTTGAGGATCGGGCAAACAATACTGAGGTTCCATTCATCGGGCATACTTTCCTTCGACCATATTTTACATGCCAGCCAAGTCATCGCCAGCCGCTTTGAATAGCTCGGCGGTTAGGCCATCTGCTCCAGCGGCTTTGTGGACTCAAGCTTAGATATGGATATCTTCACTTCGTCCAGGTCGGGTGGACGGAATTGTTGGTCTTCATCGTCCAGGTTGTATGGTTCATTCTGCCTGACAGCGGGATTTAGTTCGTCATCGCCGTGAAACAGTCTGCAGAAGTAGTTCTTCCATATCCTCAGCATCGACTGGGATTCTACTATGATGTTCCCTTGTTCGTCCTTGCAGGCTTCGGTTGCATGTGCTTGGCGGCACTCGTCGTCGAACCAGGGTTTCGTTGCGGTGGTCGGGTGAAACCAAGCACATCAGAGGCGGCGTCTCTGATGGCTTTTTGCCGATGTTGCCACTGGTCTTCAATGCTTCATGCTGGCTGCATATAACCTCTTGAGAGATTGAGAGGAACTCGATCGGAAAAGGATCTGGTGACCTCTAGCGATTCCGACGTCAAACTTCCTTACAGTATTTACTTTTCATGGCGGTGTTCGGGATATCCGAAGGCGTACCTTGGCTACAACAAGGATGTCAATCTGGTTGTCGGTTGATTGATCGGGAGATCTCCATGTGGCTTTATGAATGTCGAGATGCGGGAACCGCGTACTTGCTATGACACCATTTCGCCCCGCTGCGATCAGCCTAAATCCGTTATCGGAGGTGGTGTCGTGTAGGCTGTACTTTCCGACAGTACTACCAAAGATGCCCTCTCTTCCTATCTTTGCATTAAAATCACCTAGGACAATTTTAATGTGATAGTAAGGGCACTGCTCGTATGTATTGTCTAAGAGCTCGTAGAACCTCTCTTGTGTGCGTCGTCTTTCTCCTCCGTGGGGGCATGGGCGCATATTAGGCTAATGTTGGCAAATTTAGCCTTGATGCGGATTGTCGTGAGGCGCTCGCTAACACAGCTGAAACTTAAGTCTTTTTGCCTAAGTCTGCCGCCAACGGCGAATCCACATCCAAATAAGCGCTATTTTTGTTGCCGATAGCAATCGCCATAATAAATATCGCAGTCTTCCATCCTCTTCTTGCCGGTCTTGGATGGCGGTTAGGTCTGCTTTATAGCAGTTCTGGGCCTCCGCTAGCTGTTCGGAGGCACACGGTCTCTTAAGGGACCTAACATTCCACGTGCAGATTCGAAATTCGTTTGCCAGGTTCGTCAACAGTAAAATCATCCGTATCTGAGGCTTGTGGTTGTTTCGGAACTTTTCTGTTTCTTCCACAGTCGGGCAGTTACCCCGGCGTACAACCCCCAACCTGGCAGGCCAGGTCCTTTGTTGGACCCCTTGGACGAAAGGGGCCGGATTCCTCCGGTGTCAGTAACCCACTTCGGGGATGTGAGACCTGCCGTTGGCCCATAAAGAGTTCATGAGGAAAAATCCTCACTGACCTCATCTCCAAATATGTCGACTTAGCTCACGAAAGGTAACTGTCATCCTGACTGTTGACGACACTGTTGATTCAGTCTAATGAATTCATCCGCCGTACGTCCTCTTTCCAAGGAGCTCATGTAAGACTGCTGAGGCTCGTTCAGTCAGTCTTTCCGACAGAGCATTATAGTGTTGCTATTTTCGTCGTGTTCAACACTCGCGCTTATAAGTTCAGCAAGTCACGCCCGGATGGGCAGACCAGTACCTGGTGGTTACCGCTGGGAGGTAAAATAAGCACAATTGATATGTATGAAAATTAACAACAGCTGAGCACCGCTAGGTTGATGCCAATCAGCGCCTACCCGATCCATACACACCCAACCACCATAATTAGGGAACATTTCTTTAAAAATCTTAAAAAAAATAATTTTAATTTCAATTTTGCAGTAGAAATGACAGATAGAAGACGTTTGAGAGCCCATACTAGGGGATAAAATGTACTTTTGGCGATTTTAAATTTAATACCAGATTATAAAGATAAAGTGGGTTTTATGTCGACGTACTAAAACAGTTTATAATGCCCTTTATCCGACTATGATTTTGCGCCATTGTAAAGGTACCTTCATACACTAAATGTATGTAGGTATAGTAGGCGTCCTACAGTTTTCAATATTCACGTTAACGGTAATTATATTGCGCATTTCTCTGTTGTTAGTGTGTATGACAAAATCGCCTTATAAACTTATTTTCCGACGAATCTGAATCCAACAATAAGCGAAGGTTGATACTCAACCCTTTTCCTGATAAATCCATATACTCAGCTGACCTTACATGCAAGAGAGGGAAAGAGTGGTTGAGGTTTCTGCGGATGGAATGCTTAAAACGGAGTTTGGATAGGATGGAAGTTTTCTGGATTAAAAGAAGGGACGAGTAAACAGATCCAGCAAGCGAAGCTGTCAGGTTATTAGTGCCGTTTGCTGCAACCTACCTGCCAGGAACAGGAAGACGATTTAATCGTAAATGTTTCCAAAATAATTCCATAATTTGACAAATTTGTCAATAAAAGACAGGCCCACCCATTTCATTAATCTTGTATATAAATAGCCAAAGGGAAATAGTAAAGAACCACTGTCACTGCCTTAAACACAACATATTCGCTTGAATTTTTTTTTGGGAAGATTGTCCAGAGATGCGATGCTGTGTGTAATTTTTTTTCCAATATGTTGCGTAAGAGCCAGGGCTCTAATCGCGTAAGCAGAAAACGATCGAACGACATCGTCTCGACGATGCTTCTACTTCTTGTAACAACGAAAAAACGGTAATCGTTGAAACGATCATCGTTTTTTGTTGCTTCACGTTACTAATTCAAACGTCAAACGATTCGATTGAACGATGGCTATTTTGCAGTCGTTTTATGGTTTTTTGGTGCATTTTTTCAGTTATTTAAAGGAAGACACACTCATATCCGAGTTCTATAAGAATGCATTCTTTGGGAGGCCATAAGCGTCGGTTAGCTAGCCCGGTCCCTCCCAAGACCTCCTACTCCAAGCCTAAACCTAATAACTTAATATCTAGCTTAAAACTAAGAAGAATGCTACGTAAGTAGCGCATCGGCACGGGAGAGCGACTCCGCCCTCACCTCTCCCTCAAGCCAACAAAATTCGGTGAACTGCTTTACCGCATCAACCTTGTCCCGTTCCGCAATTGCGGTGCTTAAACGGAGGAGCTCCTGAGCAATGCCGGTGATCCCGTCCTGGATGAGCCGCTTATCCGTCACGCGCGGTGGCTGTGGAACAATACCGGCGCACCATCTTTTGTCTCGACTAACCCTTTCATGTCTACATGAAGAAATGCCTCAGGCGGAATAAAGCCAGACCGAAGCGTAATCTCGTGGTACCATAAATTGGGGTAGTAAGTCCCTGTGATCTGGTTATAACCACTGGCCGTCGCCCTTGCGACGTGCCTCCGAATTACCTTAATTGTCTCTCAAACACCCGAATCTTTTCCATATAGGACGGCGCTATATTGAACCACATGGGACAACCATAAGCGATGATAGGCCATATAAGGGCGACGAAGCAAATGACCTTCACCCTGGAATCAAGTTGACTACTGCGAAGCAGTCTCCTCGTAGGCCCTCTTACCCCCAGCGATACAAGCATCTATATGTTTGTCAAAATACAGATACTGGTCGAGCCAGATGCCAAGATACCTCACCACGTTTTTCACCGCCAATGGTCGACCCTGCTGCCCAATAATTGTTAATTTTCTCCAGTTTTTTCTGGTATCCCCAGAGGCCCTAGCCAATGGAGTTCTGAACAGGATTGTTTCCGATTTTTGGAAATTAATCTTGAACTTCCAACCATCGCAATACCTCTTAATTTACTCGAAGTCACACTGCAGAAGGATGTTAATAACCTTGATTTTTGGTCCTGACCTGCAGGCCACTAAATCGTCTGCGCACGCTATAGCATGTCTGAGAGAACCCACCAGATCACTTGTGTTAAACAGGACCGGAGAACTACTCCCTTTTGTGAGCCGTTTTTAATTTCGAAAACCCTGCTCGAAGTCACGTTGCAAGCTTTGAAAACGAACTTCCCTCCCATAAGCATGTTATAACTCATATTTAGCAAAGGTTTTTGAATGCCAAATCTGGTTACCTTGTAGAAGAGCCCCTCCAACCATACGGTTTCGAAGGCCTTCTCAAAGTCGACCAGGCAGGCACCCGTGCATTGCTTCTTTCTTTTATTCCACTGAACGTCGGAAACCAGTGTCTACGAGGCATGAATAGTGTCATGCCCAGCTCTGAAGCCAAACTGGTTATCCGGAATAATCTTAATCTCCTCAACCCATTAAAAGACGTCTATACTCGAATACCTTGCTAACATTCGGAAGCAAACTAATTGACCGGAGAGTATCAGGGCTCGTCCTATCTTTATCCTTTTTCGGGATAGGGTGTACCATCGCTATTTTCCACTGCTCCGGATAATATGCTGAAGGCTGAATAATGCATTTTGTGAAATACCGTCCCGAAGATACTCGTAGCTATCGCCTCTAGCGGCCTCTAGTTTTTACTTGCATCTTGATACTAATGGAGGCTTTTTTCTTAATTATCTATCCATTTTTGCATTAAATGCTCACTTCCACCAATGACAACAAAGAAAAATAAACAAATTCAAGAAAAAAAAAAACATTTCCATACATTTTTGGATTTTTTAGGTGTCAGTGTTTGTTTACAGTCATGTTCAAACTGAAAACGAAGAACGATTCAATTGAACGATGCGACGACCATTTCATAAATTACGCGATGAGAGCCCAGGTCACTGTAATGGTAGAATTTATATCACTGGGCGAACTCTAGTATATGTATAAAATAAAATAGCATTTGCTTTGGGGTCTTTGAAAACACTGCTCTAGATTATAAAAAACATATTTACAAAGTTTTCCGTTAACAGTATTTTTAAAGCGAATTTGTCTCTCATTAACCTAAAAATAATCTTCAATGTTTGTTTTAGTATAGGAACACTAAAAATTCGGCTAAACAAATTATTTCAGTTATTTTATTTTAACTATGTTAAGTTTAACATAATCTCGGATTTTGAATAGTAGATTTTTGATGATATTAAAGACTTTTTTTTTGTGTTTGACGTACTGCCTCGACCCTTGTTGTTTTTACTCACAAACACTATTTGTTTTAAAATAAATTGTATAACCTTTTTCGCATTCTGACTATGAGAAAATATATATTACGACAGTAACTACTCGTAAGTTCAAAGTTAAAGTCTTTATTATTAAATTTAGATAACACCATATACAAATCAAAGTATGGTTTGTCTAGAGCTATTTAAAAAGGTATTTTATTAAAAATGTTAAAAGAAGTATAATCTGCGGTTTCGCTATACTCCCTAAAGTCGCTACAATTTGCACAGTACTGTAAGCGAATTGTTAGAACCACAAAGCACATGTGGTTCAAGCCCAGTGTTGATTGGGGAAGATGGTTTTATAATCTCACATGTGATAGGTATATAATAAGAAACACTTTAACTCACGAACTGACTAAATATTGCAATAACATTCTACTTGGGAAGATTCTATTGTTGACCAATACAAGGTCTCTTATGCTTTACAAGAATCGTTGCTGAGATATTAAAACAATATTAAAGAATGTGTGTGGACTACAGAAGTCTTATGTCGTTTTCCATCGGCGTTTTCAGATTTTGCTCTCAGACTTCAGATTTTTCTTGGCCAATGGAACATAAAACGAAATTTCTTTCTTTTTGCATTTGTGTGGTGCGTGTTTTAAAAGTCAGCTGTTCTTAAATTGTAATTTAGTTTATAAAAATCCGTTCTGTTTATATTGATATCCATTGCAGCGGCAAAATGTAAGTTTTTATCTATTTTCCACAGGCTAAGTAAAATAACACACTTAGTTTGACAAATGAAAAATGTTTTGGTAGGTGTAAATTTCGCTCAGAAGTTGCTTTGACTCTGTCTTTTTTGCGGCCAATGGAAGAAGTAACATGAAATCTGACAGCCATCTGATTTCGAGAGCAGAAAAACTGCTCTGAATCTGAATTTTGCCCAAAACCGCTGATAGAGAGAAGTTGGTCAACTTGGTCTAGTGCAAATTATGTACTACGTTGTAAATTATAAGATCTATCGGCGAAATACTACCAAATACCCAATGTCCGTTTATTCGTTCCAAGCGTTAGTACTTTGAGATATGACTAACAGCGCTATTGCGAGCGTCAAAAACTAAACGGCACGCTATGGTTATCAAAAAAATGGAGTATTTTGTATTGCGATTGTCAATTAGACAATCATATCTTAAAATTCCAAATACACAATTTTCACTTATTCACTTTTTTTGATACGATAAAAAAGCTTAAAGAACCAAAAGCTTATATAGAAAAATTTCGTTAGTACTAGATAATTTGTTTGCTCGTTCACCAAGTTAGGTATGTTACGTTAGCGTCACAATGTTTTTAATTGCATTTTGTTTTTCTGAATGTTCGCGTTAAAGATTTTAAAAATTTAACTTAAATACAAAACAAATAATGAACAACTCTAAGATACCTACAGAACATTTATATATGATTTTCTTAAACAAATTAATTCATGTTGAACAAAATCGTCTTCAAATAAAGAACTGTTCATTAATATAAAGAACGGAATTATTAATGAATGATTGAATATCATCAAGACATCAACTCGTATTAGTCAAAGTGTTATTGCGATTGTTTTGTCAGTTGCATTTTTGTGATATTTTCTCCTCCTGACAAACTGTCAAATATCATGCTGCATTCACAACAGTCAATTTATTCACAATAACCACAAATTTTATCAAATGAGTTGCATACAATAACAAAAATTGTTTTGATTGACAAATTTATCACTCGGAATGGGGGTTTAAGAATTCATTGACTGTTTATTTCGAACAACATTGACCCCTATTCCTACCTGGAGGGCATCTATCTTCAGCGTGGTTCTAGATGACATGCTACTGGGATATGGAATCCATAAAAACTTCTCTATATTTGTCCCTTCAAGTTAGGACTGGGAAAATAATAAACCAATCCACCACGAATAAGCCCCGTCGTTAACACATATGGTTTTAAGACGGAGTCAGAGACTGGATCTAGCATTAATGGAGAGCTATTTAGTCAGCATTACCAAAGACTCATACCTACATATTCCAAGTAATTGCCACTAACCAATCTGCGCTTGAATAAATCGAAGTTCTAATACATGTGGCAAAACTGTATTAATTTTCTCAGACAGCCAAGCAGCTCTCTAATGTCGTTTTCCATTGGGACCACCAGAAATCTTTTTCAGATCTCAGATTTTACGCTACCAATGGAACGCGCAACGAAATTGATCTGCTGTGCAAAGCATATTGGTTTTGTGGCAGTATGTGTAGATCTGAAAAAATATCGAGATCTGCAAAAAGTGCTCCGAATCGAAAAAAAGATTGATTTTTTTGCCCAATGGAACATGAAAAGTGATTTTTACACCAAAAAAAGATTGATTTTATGTCCCAATGGAAAACGACATAAGATTATCTGTCATAAAGTCGCTTTTTCCAAAATCATGTATGGCCATCTACGAATGTTCTAATAAAAACCTAGTCATTCTCCAGTGGATTGCAGCCCCCAGGTAAGGTTACCATCGAAAAATATCCGAAAGCCGGATAGTTAGGACAGAAAAGCCCGATTAAGTGATTACAAAGCAAAAATCATGATAAAAAACACATTTCATTTTTTCACTTAACATTTTATTTAAACCAAATAAATAGTCATAGACATATGAAACGTATTGCGTATCCAATGCTTAAAAAAATAATACTGTCTTGTTGATTATTAAGTCTGATACTGTCTTCTATACTTTCAGATTCAGAATCAAAAGGATCCATATCTTTTGACTATTGCATTCACAAAAAAACGTAAAAGCATTTGAGTGGCAATGACCATTTTTCTACGTGATTACAGAGCAAAAATCATTTTCACGACAATTTCCATACAAGAATTGCATTTTTTTCCTCCAAATATTTTTCACAAAATGAGGGACGAATTCATTATTGATTTGTAGATCTAATGATTCTTTTACAAAATGATCTAGCTGCATCCATATTTGGATGCATTCAACAAAAATTGAACTTTTATGGTGATTTTATTTTTCGTTCAAATTAAATTGATGTAAAAAAATAAAAAAAATAAATAATGAAAAAGCCGGACAAAGCGTTTAACAAATCATATTCTGCTTCTACATAACGAACTCGTCGGCCCCAAAGCTTGAAAATATGCCAGAGACAGGCAATTTGATTACCAGGAGATCGAAGACTAACGTTATATTTACAACATACCAGCAAGCCGAGCGAGGTTTAAACGGCATAGGCTCGCCTTTCCCGAAGGAAGTAGATACATAAATTAAAAAGTAATAAATAAAATACAAAAATGAAAATATACTAACACATAGATATCTCCAGAGATGGGGGGTGCACACATATGGTGATCGATGCCACTGTTGGCATCTGGTAAGACGATGAAAAAAGGACTAGTTTGATCGAATAACGTCCTAAATTCATCCATATCTAATCGATTGGCACTATCAATGGTGACGATTATAACGACGAGTTAATCTAAAATGCAGAAGTAAAATACCTATAGTGAGTTCCCTCAAATCAAAAAGCAATTATACATATATGAATTCATTTAATATTTTTTTTTAACTATCTCCATCATGCGCCCTTAATAGTCATACTAAACCGAAAAAAATACATCGCTATTTTTATACCCACCACTAGTCTTTTATCATAAAACCGTGCAGAACGTATAGCTCACACTGTACATATTTACACAGTAAGAAAAGTAGGTAGAATCATTCACCATTGTTAATATTTTGTATGAGTGCATAAATTAAGAAACATGCTAATCACGCTTAATAAACTTGTGCCTTGTATAGACTGCAGACGTCTCTTCAACTTATTCGATATTTACTATGCGCATTGACTATAACAAATCCCATGAGTGTTTGAGGATTAGGCGACAGCTACCTAACTTCTTTTCCAACCGTTAGGGTTCGGTTCTCGTTCGTAACAAAAACGAAACAAGTTTTTAGTTCAAGTTTTTTTAGTTTCAACATTATAAAATTACGCCGTTTTCTCTCAAATCATACGTCCTTACAGGAAGGTGCATTGAAAAATACCTGATAGGGAAGGTACCAGTCAGCCTATATAATCAAAGTACTTTTGTGGCACATTTTGTTTATTCACTACATTTGCTTTATGAGATATCTATGCATGTATGCGTAGATGCACACACATTCGGTTGGTCTTTTGTGACAAGAGTAGGTAATGACGTTGAGTGAAACGTGTTATTTGGATTCGAAAAGTACGAAGGTTTCGTATTCCTATCGCATCCTAAGTTCTAATATGTAGTTTTATTTATTTTCATCATTTCGACTGTTCTTAGTCAGTAGGATAGGCTCTACCACTACCACGCCCGTATATTGCGCATGCTAGCTGTTCTGAACTGAATGCGGATGTATTAGTTTAGAATTTATGAAGAGCAAGTGATTTTCGTAGAAAAACGTGAGAAAATTCTCTTAAAAAGGAAGCACATCATCTCATACTCGTAAGTCGTAAGAGACATTTCAATGAATGAAACATTCAAGAAATAAGAAGAGGAGGACAAACACGAACACGAATTCGTACATGATTTCTACCGACTTTCACATACCTACCTAGTCTTTTTCTTCTTTTACACAATGTTCTGACTTTTTGAAGAACTCCCTTAATGTGTAGTACCCTCTTTTGGGAAGGAATATAATGCTTCTATGTGCATATATACGCACAACAGCATGCTGGTACATGTAGGTAAGACATTTAATCTGTTCTTGTTTAAAAAGAAAATACCATCTGCTTGCATTTAAATAGAACCTTCCTTCTCTTTGCTTGAATTTTTGTCCGCCTTTCTTAGGAGTCATCCCTGCTGATATTGATTTTGTATGAAGACACGAACAATGCCTATAATTTGCGTATTTACTTTAATTTTGATTTGAAAATATATAGAGAAACTTTGCTTTAGGTAGGGTACAGGTATATAAAAAAAAAAAATAGAATTTTTTAACATTTATTTCTGATCACCTTATCATAGTTAATTTATTATCATTTTGCTACCTATACCGGAAAGTTAGGTATATTCTGTATATAAACCACATACATATTAGGCCAGCAGTTTAACTAATATAGGGTAGGTAAATATTGGGTTAAAATAAACCGTGCAGCACGCAATTTGTAAAAAAGCTATTGGTATTAATTGATAAATAACCTGAGGCTATTGTATACCCATATCATACAAAACATATTTACATACCAACGCCAAAATATTCGCAATAAACAATTACTGGGATACTAGGTATTTGATTTGTTTTTGAAAGGTGTTTTTGCTTAGAGTGACAAGAATTTGAGTCTGAGTGATATGATTTGGAATTCCATTTAACCAAAGAATACCTACTCGTTTTAGATATGTATTAATGATGGTGTTAAGATGCTCAAATAAATGAAATGCTTTAATATCTCGAATACATAAGCCGATATTATTTGAATTCCTGCATATTCTCAACGTTTTCTGTATTAAATGCATTGGGAATTTTGCTTAAGAGGCCTCTACCCAGAAATTGAACAAAAGTGCAAACAATTACATTTTGTTTCTCTGACTGATAATTATTACTGGAGGTATTCAATTGAAACTGAATGCATTTAAAAGAACAGAATTTCTGCGAAGGTGCATAAACTAAGTAACGTACAGAATAGTTTTTTGAAAAAAATTATGTAATTTAAACTCGGTATTTTGTGACAAAGTTGTTATGATCCATTTATTGTAAAGCATGTACGTACATACAATATACGGGTAAATGACTAAATTATTGTGAACGCCAACTGCTCCTCTTCACTGCCACTCGAAGACTAACTTAACTATTCTGTCACTGCTGTCATACTCTCCCGCTCTCACGCTCTCATCATCAGTGCTGGCTGCCACTGTAGGTCGCCACATCCCTCCGATGTTTTTTAGCTTAAGCTTTAAGCCTCCCTTCTCCTTCTGGATACTATTCCCAGCGCTAGGCGAAACATACGAATCACTCTCAGTCGTGGGTATGTCTATCTGGTTTCCTGCTGCTGTTCCTGGAAATAATTTAATAAATAATTTGTTGATTTTTTTTTTTTTTATTTAATGGGCCTTAGATATATAATAATAAAACATAAAAACTTGAACCTGTCTCCGCCTAACCAGTTTTCCACCCCCTCGAACCATTACTTCATTCTGCTTCCGTTCGACAACTTCGAATTCGGTGGAATCGAATGTTTGTGTCAACTTGTTTTGGATCCCCATATTGCGGGGTAATACCTTATCGCCTACTCCTATTTCACACTCTCTTGCTCCCCGATCTCTATCTCCTCTCTCCTTTCCTTTTTGTTTAGCTATTGCATCTAAATCCCGCGCTTCTGAGTCCAAGATATTCTCATTAATATCCTGTACAGAAGGGATCTTGTCTCTAATCCTCCGATTAAACAACAGTTCTGATGGTGATTTTCCTGTGATGCCATGAGGGATCACATTGTACATTAATATGAATTTCTGTAGTTCCTTTTTATAATCAAGTCCTTCAGCGTACGCGATTTGAAGTCATTTCAAAATTGACCTATTCATGTTTTCCACCTCTCCGTTCGCTTGCGGCCAGTAGGGCGGTGATGTTATCAAGTCAATATTATTCGTTTTGCAATAGGATTTAAACTCCTCGCTTATAAACTGACGGCCAATATCCGCTCTAATTGATTCCGGGTACCCTAATCTGCAAAATACCTCATCCAAAATGCCGATAATAGAGGATGACGATATTGTCCGTAAAAACTTAGACTCTCGGTATCTTGAATAGCAATCGATTATTACGAAGACGTAGTCGTGATTAGGAAGGGGAACTAGCAAATCCATAGCCACACATTGCCATGGCCCCTCTGGAAACGTATGTCGTTTCATTGGAGCAGGCTGCGTCGGCCGGGACACTAAAAGGCATTCGCCACAATTTTTTACGAATTTCTCTACGTCCCTGTCAATCAACGGCCACCATATCTTGGAGCGTACTCTCCGTTTTATTACGGTCTCTCCGGGATGGCTCTCGTGTGCTAGACTAAGGACACGCACACGTAAAGCTTCAGGTATAACTATTTTGGTACCGCGCAGGAGGATATTTCCTAACGTGCATAGTTCATGTCGGAAAGGGAAATATCGGCTCATTGTATTGGAGCTCCAGGTTTCATTTTTTACAATTTCTACCGTTTCCATTAGTTCGTTGTCCGTGATACTACTTTGCACAATTTCGCTTATAGTTAGTGCTCGCGGAACAATCTTTTCGACTATAGCGCAAACGTTGTACTCGCAATGACTATCGAAGCAATCAGACTGCTGGATCTTGCACATCCGAGAAAGTGAGTCTGCTATATTGTATTTCCCCGCTTGGTAGATCACCTTAAATTTGAACGACTGCAGGCGTAACACCCATCTTTCAATTCGCGCTGGTGGCTTAGATGTCGGCTTGAATATTGATTCCAGTGGCTTATGGTCTGTGACAAGCTCGAATTCGATGCCTGCAAGATAATAATACAATTTTTCGACCGCCCATACTAACGCAAGACTTTCCTTTTCCGTTTGCGAGTAGCGTCTCTCTACCTCGGATAGACTCATACTTGCAAAAGAAATGACCAGAGGAGTGTCGTCCTGAAATTGTAGCAACACAGCACCTAGTGCCACTGGACTTGCATCAGCCACCAAACGCGTTCTATTCCTGATGTTGAAATATGACAAGGTTGGTATTTTCGCAAGTGCTCCTTTCAATCGCTGAAAAGCTCTATCTTGGCGTTCGCCCCAAACGAATTTGATGTCCTTCTTGATCAAACTCCTCAATGGTTCGGTCACATCAGCCAAGTCGGGGATAAATTTGCCCAAATATGTCACCAATCCCAAGAAACTCCTCGTCTCGTCCTTATTATTTGGTGGTCGGAATTCTAGTACAGTTTTGTACTTTATCTGGGTCGGCGCTAATGCCGGTTGTAGACAAAACATGCCCCAAAAACTTAAGTTCTCTCACTTTCCAACAGCATTTTGTTTTATTCAACGTTACATTCCTCTCCTGAAAAGTCTCCAATACTCTTCTTAATTCACTGTCATGTTCTTGTTCCGTAGTTCCGAACACAATAACATCATCCAAGTAATTTAGTCTGTTTTTACAAGAGGCCAAAATATTCTCCATAGGCCACTGAAAGTTCTCCGGCGCAGAGTTTACTCCGAAAAGTAGTCTTTCATAACGATAAAAACCCCTATGTGTGATAAATGTGGTTATTTGCTGACTCCCTTCATCTAATTCCAGCCGATGGTATGCATTTTCCAAGTCTAATCTGGAGAAGTACTAGAATCCTTTAAGTTTGGTCATAAATGAATCAAACGTAGGCAGAGGAAAGTTTTCTCTTGATATCGCCGCATTTGCACATCGCATGTCCATACACAGACGAATATCCCCTGTTTGCTTAAACACGACGACTATTGGGGAAACCCAGGAACTTGGTCCAAACACTGGCTCGATGATATCCTGCTCAATAGCTTCCTGGAGTTTCCTGTCAACCTCCTTTTCCAGAGCCAACGGGATGCGTCGCAAAGGCTGTTGTATTGGCTTTACGTCTTTATTGATGGATAACTGTATTTTAACTCCCCTGATCTTAGGAAATGGTTGGATGTCCTGAATTTGGCTAACATCCAAGCCCAATTTAAGCACCCTTAACTTAATTGCTGTTTCTCGACCTAATAATGACTGCACTCCATCTTTTATGACATAAAATGAAGCAACAGTTTCTGTTTTCCTATCACCACTCGCAGGTGCTTCAAATACTGCCAGCGTTTCAAGCAACTCCTTTCCCGCATATGCCCGAAACTGGTTGTTCGTTTCCGTTCTAACGTTCCAAAATACTGAAGAGTCACGTCGTAGTTGCTCCCAATCGCCTTCTTCTAGCAGATTAAAACGCGACCCTGAGTTAATAATCATCGATACCCTCGACCCTCCTATGAAACAATCTATTTTCTCATCTATAGACCTATTACTGTCATCCTGCACCTGAAAACAGTCATGTTCCTCTAAACGGTTGCAATCCATTTTTGCCCGACTGTCAGAATTTTCTTCAACGTACCGTACTCTTGATGTATCGAACCTGCGGCGTTTCATATCCCAATCACTGTTCCTAAAATTCTTTCTTTTAACCGTCTTTGTCTTACACTTGTCGGTAAAATGACCAATATATCCGCACCTATTACATTTCCCCTTCCGGGCTGGGCAAATATAGCTATTGCCCGTATGCCCAAATCGACCACATCTTACACAACCCTGGTCTCCGACCGTAGAGTTTCCCTTACTCTTAGAGGCAATACTATTGATGTCAGTTGATGCAGGGGCTAAGGAAACCATTGCTTCCGACTGATTATTTATTTGGTCATATATCTGACACATTTGCACTACCTCATCTAATGAATGTTCTTTTTCCAGTAAACGTTTTTTTAGGTCTTTTGGCGCCCAAGCATCAATTAACTTATCCTTCAAGCAAATATCCCGACTTTCGTTTTTAGTTTCACCAAACGAACACTTCGCTGCTTGGTTCCGCAACTTTAGAATAAATTTGTTAAGGCTCTCACCCTCATCCGCCTTAAGAGAACGAAAAAGATGTTGAGTTCCTCTTTGGTGAAAAGTATTCATTTAGCTTTCCCACCAAAACATCAAACCCTTTATCCCCTTCTACAAGTGCACCAGGAATATTATAAATGACATCCTGTAATTGTGATCCTCCTAAGTGGAGCAGTTTATTCTTTTTCTTTTTCCCGTCTTTAATCTCCTCAGCTTCGAGATACAAAGACAATGAGCGTAGGTACCCATTTATCCCACTCAGGTCGAATCACTGTTTTATCCATTGCCTCACACAGGAACGGTTTGATGCCCGTTTCACTCACGCAGATAAATAACGCCTACCGTGGCAAAGAAATTGCACTGTGCGCTTTTCTTGACATAGAGGGTGCCTTTGACAACACTGGATATGACTCCATATCTAATGCACTGCACCTCAGAAACATAGACCAACCTACTATTAAATGGGTCAGATCGATGCTAGAAGGTCGCAAAATAACTGCTTCGTCAGGACCAACCTCAGTATCGGTATCAGCTATAAATGGCTGCCCACAAGGAGGGGTTCTGTCACCCCTTTTGTGGTCACTGGTCATCGACGACCTGCTTTACAAATTAAGCAATCTAGGCTTTAACACAATAGGTTACGCCGATGACTTGGTCATCATCAAAGAGGAAAACACAATCACACGACGCATGCAAAACGCCCTTAAGACAGTACTAGACTGGTGTACCAAAGAAGGTCTTTCTATTAACCCCAGTAAGGTTGTCATAGTTCCTTTTACCAAAAGAAGAAAGATAAACTTAGGTCAAATTTCAATAAATGAGACGATCATTGAGTACTCCAACGAAGCTAAGTATCTGGGTGTAACCCTTGACAAAACACTAAGTTGGAACTCCCATATAAATAACAAAGTAACAAAAGCAATAAACGCTTTATGGGCATGCCGTCGCATGTATGGTAAAACTTGGGGAATCTCTCCAAAGATAACCCAATGGATATATACAATGATGATCAGGCCCATCGTTACATACGCTTCGTTAGTTTGGTGGACTAAAACAAATTCCAGAACTTGACATGATCTGCGCGGTAACAGACCGCCTCCCAAAGAAGTTATGTTTCGAAAAGCGGTTCTCCACGGAGATACCCAGCAGAGAAGCATGGGCTAGCAATAGTCCACCTACTTGCCTAAATGGCCTCAAGTGGTATACGGATGGTTCCAAAATGGAAACAGGTGTGGGTGCTGGTTTCCACGGACCTAACCAGAATGTCTCAATACCGATGGGGGCTTGCCCAAGCGTGTTCCAGGCTGAACTTCACGCCATTCAAGAATGCGCTAGCCACATACACAACACAGGTATTAAAGGCATTCACATCCATATATTCACGGACAGTCAAGCAGCTGTTAACGCCTTAAGCTCAAACATCATTGACTCCAAATCGGTATTAAGCTTTTTCAACGCCCTTCAAACGCTTGGCCTCCTTGGCTGAAACTCCTTTTACAGGACCTGAACCTTTCTGCTGCACTCCCAAATCGTCTATAAATTCAGCCATCAAAAGATGGGAACATACAAAATGTATTTCATACTGGGAGAGTATCCCAGGTCTAAGACAGGCCAAGCGTGCGATTCAACCGTTCAATAAAAACGCCGACAAAGTTTTAAAGCTAACAGGCATGATATCAAAAGCCTTACAGGTTTCCTAACAGGACACCACCACCTACGATATCATTTAAATAAAATTAATTTAACCGACTCCTCACTCTGTCGGTTATGTCTTGAAGCAGACGAAACAGCTGAACACATAATTTGTGAGTGTCCAGCCCTAAGTGGAATCAGAAGAACTATCTTCTACAGGGAACTTCTAAGCCCTGAAGAGATGAAAAACTCATCTGTTAGCAGCTTAATTAACTTCATTAGGAAAGTGGAGAACCTGCTAGCCTAACAATTACTCTGACCCTATGGCACAAAAGATCTTACAGGTCGAAGTGCCCCTTCATCGCTTAGGCGTAGTCAGATGTTTTAAAAAAAAAAAAAAAATAATACAAATATCACTTTAGTCTTTTTATTTTATGTCAAAATTACACCTTTTAATACAAATATCAGTTAAGTCTTTATATTTTATGTCAAAATTACAATTTGGTTAATACAAATATCAGACTAACCACTTTGCCGGCTCTTTGTCAACTGCCTGGTGTCCTACTGCCTGGCGTTCACCGATGCGTATTCTTTCACCAATATGCCTAGTAGCTGGTTTTCGAGCGTGAGAGTGTATTAATCGCTGATAATGTGAATTTAGAATTTAGTGAAAGAATACGTATCGGTGTGTTCCTTACATATTATATTACACTTATAAACTATAACTTAATACTATGGGAAGTTGGCACATCATCAATTCCCAGCGCGTCGGAAACGAAGCAAAATGCAAGTCGTGCACATATCGCTCATACTTCGCTAGGTAATTTGAACATACTCCCCCCCTTTGAGCGCTTTAAGACCTAAAGCCTAAATTTGCGTACCTACTTCGAAACGAGGACTAATTCGTCTGGGTAGAGGAGTTGGGCTATTTTTCTTGTAGCAGTAAAATATTATCAATCCAATCACGACAACCAGTAATATATAGCTTATAGCATAGTGTTGGTAATCATGCATATTTAGACTAGTTGTCGTTACATCGTTGTTTGAGTCTTTGATCGTTTAAGTCGGGACTGATTTGTTCTTAAATGGGTAAGGGACAGAGATTGTGAATTGCTCGCTGTTAGGTGCCCGTTTCAGTTTTACGCTTGCCCCTCGCACCAATCCATCACCTCCCTTGAGAACTTCGGTTACACGTCCAAGCCTCCACTTCATTGGAGGGAGATTCGCGTCCTTCAACGACAGCTTCAAGTTCTTTGATTCAGACTTCCATTTCGATTTTTGTTGAAACAGGTGGAGATATTCAGATGACCATTTATTCCAAAAATGCTGCTGAATGTGCTGAATCTGACGAAATTTATCCAATCTGGGGAAATTTCAAAGTGGTAACTTCAGGTTCAGGAAGAGATGTTAGTGGAGCGCCTATTAGAAAGTGACCTGGAGTCAATGTTTCCATATCGTTCGGGTCTGATGACATGGGAGTAAGGGGACGAGAGTTGAGAATGGACTCAATTTGGATGACGACTGTTGAAAGTTCCTCATAAGTGAGAGAAGCGTCTCCTAAATGCTTGACCAATAACGTTTTTGCCGATTTTACTGCGGCCTCCCAAAGCCCGCCAAAATGAGGGGATCGAGGCGGTATGGGCTTCCACATGATGCCATCCTTAAGGCAAGCAGACTGAATGGTCGTACTTTTTCTGAGTTAAATATTTTGCTGAGATCTGATAAGTGGTTTCTTGCACCAACAAAGTTGGTAGCGTTGTTGCAAAATATTGTTTGACAAACGCCTCGTCTACCTATGAATCTTTTTAAGGCATAAATAAAGGCTTCAGAAGACAAATCTCCTACTACCTCTATGTGTACGGCCTTCGTGGAAAAGCAAACAAATACGGCCAGGTATGATTTCGATGGAGTCTTTCCTCTAACCTTATAATGTGTCCGTATTGGTCCACAAAAATCTACACCGGAGCAGTAGAATGCTCGAGAAGGCACAACCCGCTTCATAAGCTCAAAGCTTCCTTGATTTAGCAGTGCTACAGTTTCGCTGAGAAGCATCTTGGTTTCATTTATGGTAGCGGCCCCAGTAAGACAATCATCAACATAAATATTTTTTAGAATAGTTGATGCTGCCTTAGGATAGGCATGCTCAAAATCAGTTGCTAAATAAGGTGCGGATCCCATTCCATATGTAACGGTATTCAGCTGGTATGTTTGCAGTGGAGTATTGCTATCAGGCCTCCATAATATAAGCTGATATGCCCTATCCTTTGGATTGATTAGTATTTGCCTATATATTTTGCTTATGTCACCAGTAAATACGTACTTGTGTAGTCTGAAATTGACAATAATTGAGAATAAATCTGATTGGACTGTTGGACCAACCATTAAGGAATCATTAAGTGAATGACCTGACGTACTCTTAGTAGAAGCGTCAAAGACTACGGACTACGGAGTTTCGTTGATGAAACTTATAACTTGGGATATTATCTTCCGATATTGGGCTCATATGACCTAAACGTTCATATTCAGTCATGAAGTTGACATAAGATTACTTTAGTTCCTTGTTGCGCTCCAGTTTCTTTTCTAGCGAATAAAAGCGTTTCAGAGCCATATCACGGGAGGCGCCGAGTAGCTTACTTGGTTCGTGTTTAAAAGGAAGTCCTACTACGAATTGCCCATCGGCTGTCGTTACGACATGTTTTTTAAAATGTTCTTCACATCTAAATTCCTCTTCACTTAACATTTAAGACTCAACTTCAAGAGAGTCACTTTCCCAAAATGATCTGACAAGCTTGTCTAAAGAACTGAGAGTTGGTTTAGTGGCTGGATGGCAATACGGCTTGGGGGATGTTCCCATAGCACAACCAGCCACAAGCCAACCTAACTTAGTATTTCGCAATACTGCAAGATCGTCCGAGATCTTGAACTCTCCTGGTAGAAGAAGTTCGAAAAATATTTCCGCTCCAATCAATAAGTCAATGTGGTGAGAGCCAGTACGGTTTGGATCGGCGAGACGAATATTTGAGGGCAATTTCCAATCCTGAACATCTGTTTCAAGGGTTGCCTTGTAATCGCTCATTATTGGCATTATGTTTGCCTCAACAGTTGACCTATATGATGAGGTCCTTGATTCTATTGGAACATCGATAACAAAGTTAGATTGACTTTCCTTTCCCCCGATCCCACTTAGTGGGATGTTCATTCCTCCGCTTTTTGTATCCTAACTGATGTGCTAACGAAGAAGTAATGAAATGTAATTGTGATCCTGAATATAGCATGGCTCGGCAAGGAATTCGAATGCCATTTGCTGATACCAAATTCACTATTGCGGTGGCAAGATATACCTTACGGTTTTTAATACAAACACCTAGCGAAGTGTTAAGGAACGAGCCTGATGGCGACTCGTCCCCCTGAACAATATGTTTATCACACTATTTACCGGATGATGATTGATTGTGGGCCGCCCGGTGAAGCAAGGTGTTGTGTTTTCCGCCACATGATCAGCAGCCTCGCATCCGACACGCCGAGAAAATATGTCCTGCTTGCAGGCAATTGAAACACAGTTGAAACCTGAGCACTCCTTGCTGGAGCACTCCTTGCTGCCTTTCTTCTACTGAAAGATTCAAAAATTGTTTACAATTAAAAATTTTATGATTCTGTGATTTACAATAGAAACAATTGATTACTCCCCTTGTACCATCTGTCACAGGTGCAAGGGATCACTGCCTCTAGAGTCTGGAATCTTGACTCCACAAATTCCAGTAGTTGCAACAACGTTGGACTGCTTTTCGGCGATGCTAATGATTGCTCGAACATCATCCTTGTATCTTTATCCATTCGTCCAAGTAGCAAGTGAACAATCACAGGATCCCATCCACTTGTATCGCAGCCGAGATTACTGCTGGCTAGCATGACCTCCTTAGTTGTATCATGTAGCCCCTTTAGGCTCTTTGAGTTGTCCACGATTGTTGGATTGCTGAAGCAGCCTGTTTAGTTGTGCGGTTAACAATAATCTTTTGTTGTTGAACCTGTCAACTAATGTATTCCAGGCCACCTCGTAATTGCTGTCCGTGGCATGAAAGTGTTGAATTAGGCTGTGAGCATCGCCAGTGACATTGGTTCTTAGGAAGTATAATTTCTGTGCTGGGGCAATTGGCTGGTTAGGTACCATTTGCGTGTACAGATCGAAGAACTGAGGCCAATTCGAAATATTGATTTTTTTTTATAACTTTTTTGTTTCAAGATATTACCTAATCTCTTGGCCTTGGCGAGCTCTTATAGATCAAGGGGTCTTACCCGCCTCAATCTTCTGATTACATTGCCTACTTCTGTGCCTTTGGACAAGTTTTCTGACTTCATCTTCAACCATTTCAATATTTAGATCTCTATGTAGATCAGCGTTGCGTATGTACCAAGGTGCATTAACTACGTTCCTTAGTACTTTATTTTGGAAGACTTGAATTTTTTGTAAATTTATTTGGCATGTGCATGCCCACAATTGGAGCCCGTAGGTCCATATTGGTTTCAAGACTTGCTTGTATAGCAGTAATTTATTGTAGTTGGACAGGGTTGAGTATCTGCCAATAAGCCAATACAACTCATCTCTTTTTTTTCTTTACATGCGCTTTCCAACGCAGTTTAGCGTCTAGGGTCATGCCCAGATATTTAGCTGTATTTGAGTATTCCACTACATTGTTATTAATGTATACTGGAATGTGTGGTACGTTTTTATACGTAAAATTAATATGGACTGACTTTAAACAGAAGGTATAGCACTGGACCTAGCACACTACCTTGTGGTACACCAGCTTTAATTGCTCTTAGTGTTGAGTACTCTGTCTCTTGTTTAATTCTGAAGAATCGATCTGTTATATTATATGACTCCAGAATTTTCGAATACTGCTTCGGCAGTTGCCTTTGTAATTTATGGATCAGTCCCTTATGCCAGACTTTATCGAAAGCTTGTGCTATATCAAGAAATATTGTAGAGCACACATTTTTCTCTTCGAATGCTTTTTCGATTTTATCTGTGATTCTATGCACCTGATCAATTGTAGAGTGCTTATTTCTAAACCCAAATTGATGAATTGGAACTAGCGATTTTTCATCAATTATTTTTTGCAGACGTTTTGCCAGCATTTTTTTCGAATAGCTTGGACAACATTGGTAGTATTGATATTGGGCGATATGAGGTTACTTCGATCGGTGGTTTACCGGGTTTTGGTATCATTATTACCTCCGCGACTTTCCACATGCTTGGCACATATCTCAACTTAAATGCAGCATTTATAATCTGCGCTAGTTTATTTAAACCTTTTCGAGGAAATTGTTTTAAAATTTCCCCTGTGATTAAATCGAACCCTGGGGCTTTTTTTATGTTTATGCCTTCTTTGATTTCTTTGGCAAGTTCTTTAGCTGTCACCGGCCGAATAGGTCTGTCTTCTTCGCACCTTTCTTCGTTTCCTTGATAATCTTTATCTTCATAATGTTTGAAGACGTTCTCAAGGTACTCTGCAAAAGTATTTGCTTTTTCTTGACTGCGTTTTTGTCCAGTTACCTTCTCTGGTTTTTACTGGCGGAATGTGAGCTATTGGCCTGTTCATTTTCTTTGTTGCCTTCCAGAGCGAGTAGTCGGTAATAGCATCATTTGTAAGACTGGTAAGATACGTTTTTAAAGACTCGTTATTAAATTCTCTTATAGATGTTCTGAGCATATTATTTAAGTTGTTCAGTGTAGTTTTGTCGCTTGGCGCCCTTGTCTGTTACCAACGTTTTCTAGCTTTCCTCTTTTCTGTAATAATTTCACATATTTCACGAGGATAAGAGTTTTTTTTAATCTTTTTTGTTCTTTTGGGAGATGCTGCCCATGCAGCTTTTTGTATATCCAGTGTAAATGTTTACACTGCTTCTTCTAGTTGATCTTCTGTTTGAATAGCTGATGATAGTTGAATACATTCTTCCAACTTCTACCTGAAGTGGTTCCAATCAGTCAGTCTATTAACTAGTTTAGGGCTATGTTCTTTTATCATTATTCTATCACCAAGTGTAAGAAGTAGTGAGGAATGATCTGATTAAAGATCAGAGCCTTCTTCTATATTTATTTTATTTGAAGATTGGATATAAAGAAGTCGACAAGATCTGGAGTTTTATTCCTATCTGTAGGCCAGTAGGTTGGTTTCCCCGTTGAGTGATATTTGGCGCCGACTTCTTTAATAGTTTCATATAATTCTTTGCCTCTGGTATTTGTTAATCTAGATCCCCAATATTTATTCTTGGCATTAAAATCCCCTCCCGCGATTAATCTATTGTGAAATATCCGGAAAAGACCTTTAAAATCATTTTTCTTTAGTCTATAGCTAGAAGAGCAGTATACTGCTGCAACAGAGATTTGTTCAGTACTCGTTTTTATACTAATGGAAATTTCTTGGATGGCGCATGATTGGAATTTTGCTTCTATATGGTGTGCAATCGTATTCTTTATTAACACTGCAGCCCCACCTTTTGCGCAATTATGAGGATGTGGGGAGTGATATAATTCATATCCCTGCAGTTTAAAGTCAGAAGTAAATTTAGAGTGTGTTTCAGAAATGAGACATATATTTATCTGGTTTATATCGAGAGTCACTTGTATCTCGTCCTTTCGATTCTCGATACCATTAGCATTCCATTCAAGAATTTGTATTATATTCATTATGTTTGTATTTTTGGCACAGCTTTTTTTGTGGCTGTTCTGTCTCTCTAGCAATGATATTCTATCTAATATCGTTTTATTGCATTTTTCCAAGGAACCAATCCTGTTTAGGATTTGTTTCATAAGGATTTCCATTGCAGTGTTTGGCTCTGCTTTCTGTTTTACAGCTTTCTCTGCTGGTATTTCAATTGGTTTTGATGCTGCCTGAGCATACGTCATTTTAGGATCTGGTGGCTTTTGTCTTGGGCTTTTTTTAATGATCACTTCGTCTTTGTTTTTTTCTTTTTGCGGGCTCCTTCGTAAGTCATTATTGACTTTTTGAGCTTTATTGTCTGACGTTTTTAGAGATTTCTTTTGTTTTTTCTCTTTTGAAAGTTGTATTTCTTTTGCAACTGAACATCCTCTATAGTTAGCAGGATGATTTTCATTGCAGTTTGCACATTTAGGGTGCTCAACTTTCTCCTTCATGCATTCTTTAGTGTACACTTTACACATCTTGGGTTTGAGCTGCAATATTTATGCGTATGCCCATACCGTTGACAATTTTTGCATTGGGGCACTAATTTCGACTTCCTTAAGGTATGAATTTGGACTTTCATCCCAAGTATGTTCTTGATGCCATATATCTTTTCTTTATCTTGGTCATGTTCAGAACTGAGTATAAAACTTGGAAGCGGAACTTTGCTTTTTTACCTAAGCATATTTGTGACATCCAATATTTTAAAATCTCTGTCTTTTAACTCTTTTTTAATGCTTTCTGGTGAGTAAGAGTAATGCAGTTTTTCACTACAACCTTTATCGGTCTGGTTTGCTTATTCTCATAAGAATACCATTGCATTTTTCTCTGGTTCAGTATTTTAGTGAGGTTTCTGTATCCCTCTTCTTCAACCACATTAATTTTAATGTCGTTTTTGTTAATTAGAGCTGAAATAGCTTTAACTTTATTTTCCTCCAGTATTTTGACCAGGCTTTCATACTTATCAACCTGCAGTGCAATAATTGGCGGAGGCTTGGTTGAGTTAAGTATTTTGTTTTCTTTATTTGAAGCATACACTGTGATTGTGCTGCTTTCTTTTGCGGATGAGATTTTTGGGGATGTACTCATCTTGCGTTTTTTTATTTTTATTCCCCGTGAGACGCTTCTTTATCTTTTTTAAGTTCTTCTTCATCTGTTGAGAACTCGGCAGGTTGGACATTCACTTTTTTTTGGTTGTTGAATTCATCTTTCAACAATTGCAACTCTTGCTTAAGATTGTTTATTTCCTTAAGCAGTGTCTCATTGAGTTGCTTATACCCAGCTCTTTCTTCACAGACTTCTAAATATTTAGCCTTCAGTATTTTACTACTTTCTTCTTTTTTAGATGGGGGTGTTCTCTCTTTTCCCTTTTACTTCTCCTAAACGGGTCGTTGCTAAGCAATAAATGGTCCCCCCCAGAATCCATGGAACCGACCTCCGAAGAGAGTTGATTTACCAGTGTAACTGGCATACCACCTGGGGTATTACTATCTTTTTTTTTATTCATTGCATATCCATATTTAATTATAACTTTTGTGAAAAGTTTAAACTGTTTGATGCATAGCCGCTCCTATCAATATTCCTTTGCCACAATTCAATGTGAAAATGCTTCCTTGCCACAATTTTATGTCAAAATTCTCCTTTGCCACATTTTAATGTGAAGAATGTTTCTTTGCCACAATTTAGTGTGAAGAATATTATATATATAAATTATGTTCACTTCAGTCAGCATATACTGCGCTTGAACTAACACTTCAAATCACAAGATCCGTATCACTTGCTCCCGATAATGTATGCACTTTATTGTTTCAGCTAATATCCCATCTTCGTCACCAATGTTATGATCCATTTATTGTAAAGCATGTACGTACATACAATATACGGGTAAATGACTAAATTATTGTGAACGCCAACTGCTCCTCTTCACTGCCACTCGAAGACTAACTTAACTATTCTGTCACTGCTGTCATACTCTCCCGCTCTGCCGCTCTCACGCTCTCATCATCAGTGCAGGTCGCCACAAATTGCAATGATGTTGCAATTGGCTAAATTATGATTATTGCACAAGAACTTCTTGGCAATCCACGCAGAAAAAAAATCGTTAGGCGAACGTTATAATAGGTAGTTTAATTCCATGTTCTTGGGTGACCTACTAACAAGTGATTTACATTTTCTCTATAACCCTTTGAAATAGTCTCGGTATTTTATATGCGAGCACAGCTGTTATTTACTTTGGGTCATTGACCCTTACAATTACTTGCAATAAGTTTTAATTACCGCTGTAAGCTGTGCTCCCCTACATTTAACACATATGCAAATTTATATTATTAACGCCTATAGTAAGAATGCAACATAACTATTTTGTGCACAATGAACATCGGGTTCTACTTGTTGCATTGTAACACATTTACATTAGTTAGAGCGTACCACTCAATTTGCTTAAGGCACTCCTTGTTGTTAGACAGAGACAGCTCTTTCTCTTTGGGTCGGTGGCTCGGCATATTTGACATTTCGTTCGGTGCCTTCGTGTTGTTTGCCTCGTTGTTCGTGCCGCGTGTTAAAATGTCGAAATTTCGTTTTCAATTGTTGTTTAATTTGGTGATTTATTGCTAATGTGCCTTGAAGCTAGTTGCTTGAATATTGTTTAGCCTCTGTATTTCGTATTCACGCAACTAGTTCAACGCACATTAACTCATCAACGTATCTAGATGCATGCCAGATATGTCATGTGATGGTGCTGTGCCTGTTTGTTCCTCAACTCCCTCGATCCGTTGCCGTTACAATGTGTACCATGAAAAAAAAAAAACAATTAATTAGCAATTGTTTTATCGTAAATTTGATGTAAGATAATGTCTAAAATCTTTATGCATTAGAGATTGTACTAATCTATCGTGGGGTAACTTGACCTTTTTGTTAGGGTTTTAATTTTGTGTTATAAAGGGTGATTTTGTATGTGGAAAGGAATGTGGAAAATTTTGCGGAAGGATTTGGGCGTAAAGCCTTTTAAGATACAGCTGGTGCAAGAACTAAAGCCAGCCGACCTACCACAACGCCGAATTTTTGGTGAATGGGCTCTTGGAAAGCTGGCCGAGGATCCGCTTTTTTATCGAAAAATTGTGTTCAGCGATGAGGCTCATTTTTGGTTGAATGGGTACGTAAATAAGCAAAATTGCCGCATTTAGAGTGAAGATCAGCCAGAAGCATTGCAACATCTACCAATGCATCCCGAAAAAGCCACTGTTTGGTGCGGTTTATTGGCCGGCGGCATTATTGGGCCATATTTCTTCAAAGATGATGCGAATCGCAGCGTTACTGTCAATGGTGAACGCTACCGAGCGATGATAACAAACTTTTTTTTGCCCGAAATGGAAGTTTTTTGACTTGCATGATATGTGGTTTCAACAAGACGGTGCCACATGCCACACAGCACGCGAAACAATGGCGCAATTGCGAGGCGAGTTTGGTGAACCGTTAATTTCACGTTTCGGGCCGGTCAATTGGCCGCCTAGATCGTGCGATTTGACACCATTAGATTATTTTTTGTGGGGGTATGCCAAGGCTAATGTGTATAGGGACAAGCCCGCTTCGATTGACGCACTGGAAGCCAACATCCATGCATTCATTCGTGAGATACCGGCCGATATGTGTGAAAGAGTATGCCAAAATTGGACTCAGCGGATGGGCTACCTGAGACGCAGCCGCGGTCAACATTTGCATGAAATTATCTTTAAACATTAAATTGCAAGGTTCAAACTATCGATTCAAATAAATATTTCATTCATTTTTTCGAATTTTTTGTGTTTTTTTTTTAAAAAAAAAGTTCTAAACCTCTTAAAAAATCACCCGTTATTTATATTGGATGTATGTATTGTTATGTGTATGTTTATTCGAATTCATGTTGGTTTTGGATTAATGTTTGTTTATTAGAGTTAATTTTTTTGTATAGAGGATATGTAGAGATTATTTGGGGTTTATTCAATGGGCTTTCTATTGTTCATGGTGCCTACTGATTCGTTCGACGAATTTAATACCGGCAAGGGGGATATTTTTACGATTGGTCGCCGCTTAAGTGTGGAATTTGCTGTTTTTATGGTCAACACGCGCGTTAGACCGTCCAACCCGGGATAGTAGCAATGATGACGGTGGGAGGTTGTCTTCCTTCACGAGGACAATATCTCCTACTTTTACGGTTGATTGTTGTTGTTGCCATTTTGGACGCTGTTGGAGCAAGTGGAGGTATGATGTACTCCACTGTTTCCAGAAATTCTGTGTTATTCTTTTGATATATCTCCATCTGTCCAGGCTGTTGATATTCTTTTCTTTCAGGTTTCTTTCCGGAAGCATTCGTAGTGGTGCACCTATTAAAAAATGACCAGGTGTAAGTACCGTGAGATCGTCTGGATCCGACGTCATTGGACATAAGGGTCGTGAGTTGAGACAAGCCTCGATTTGTCGGGTATTCTTCAAATGTCAGTTTAGCTGTCCCAGCCTCCCACAGACCTCCGAAGTGTGGGGATGATGGAGGGTTGAAATGCCACGTTGTGTTAAGTGTTGCCAGTGTGTCCGCTACTTCGGATGACCATTCTAATGATACGAATCTGCTGTCTTTTCTGAGTTCGTTATTCGCTCTCTTAAAATTAGTGCCACAATCGCTGAATATGTTGGCACAGCTTCCGCGCCTCGCAATAAATCTTCTAAATGCCGCGATAAATGCAGCAGCGCTAATATCGCAAAAGAATTCCATATGTATGGCCTTTGTAGCCAAACAAACAAATATTGCTATATAACCTTTCGTTATCTTGCTGCATCTGCCTCTCCATAATTTGATCTCTACTGGCCCAGCGTAATCGACTCCCGTGTTAGTGAATGGTCGTGCGATCCGTACCCTCTCTGCTGGGAGATTGCCCATTAATTACTCTTACATTTGTGCGTTGTGCCGGTGGCATCGCACACATTCATGGATAGTGTTTTTTACTAATCTCTTTAGGTTTGTTATCCAGTATGCTAGCCTGCATTCGGCCATCATCAGCTGCTGACCGCCATGCAGGGTGCGTTGATGTATGTCCCTAACAACCAATTTAGCAAAATGGTGAGATGGATGGATTATTATTGGATGTCGTAGCTGGAATGGGAGTGACGAGTTAAGTAGTCTACCTCCTACCCGTAATATACCCTCTTCATCTAGAAGGGGGTTCAGGTTGCGTAGCTGGCTGCCTTTGGCTAGCATTTTCTTCTCCCTGAGTGCTTTGACTTCCTCATGAAATGTTTCGTTTTGAACGATTTTTATGATTTTATCATGTGAAGTGCTTATTTCGTTCGGAGTAATTGGGTGCGCCTTTAATGGCAGCCGTCCTTTTACGTTTTTTAAGTTATAAAAATATCTCCTCCAAATAGCAACGCTACGCACGAGACGTTTTAACGTGGAGTATTGTTGGAGAAATGCATTATTGATGATAACACAATATGAAGCTACCCGAACCAAACTTGTTGCCGTGTTTACAAACTTTGTGTTATTAAATGATAGTGTATTTTGCTCTCTATTATCTTGCGCCTTGTTTTCAACATTTGTATCTTGTGGGATTGGTGCTGGCCAATCCTTTGCCGAGAAATTTCAAAGAAATGTGGGCCCATGCCACCACAACTGGTTGCCCATAATCCTCTGGAACCTATGTCAGCTGGGTTTTCCTTGCTTGTTATATGTCGCCAACTACTTTCATCCGTGAGCCTTTGAATTTCTGTGATTCTGTTCGCTACGAATGTGTTACGCGTTGCTGGGCTTCCTTTGATCCATGCCAATGTGATCATCGAATCGGACCATGCGAATATTTCTACCTGTTCCTATTCAAGAGTTTTGTTAATAATAGAGCTGCGCAGAGTTCCGACCTTGGCAAGGATACACATTTTACTGGTGCTTCTCTTGTTTTCGCTGCTAGCAAGTAAATCTGCTCTTTGCCGTTTGTAACCACTCGTGCGTATACCACAGCCGCGTATGCCTTCTTACAGGCATCACTAAATCCATGCAGCTGTACTCTTGATGCGTTTTCATAGTTGATCCAACGCGGAATCTCCAAAATGTGCTTTGCAGCTAGTTGCTTGAATATTGTTTAGCCTCTGTATTTCGTATTCACCCAACAAGTTCAACGCACATTAACTCATCAACGTATCTAGGTGCATGCCAGATATGTAATCTGATGGTGCTGTGCCTTTTACTGGATAATGTTGTTGGGAACCAACACCCAAACACCTCTGAGAATTCTTTAAATAAAATATAACTGAGATGTTTTTTACAAAAAACCTCCTCCGACCTTTTTGAAGAGAAAATTCAGTTCTTTCAAATGCACTCAGTTTCAATCTAAAAGCTCCAGTAATCATTTATCAGTCAGAGAACCAAAATGTAATTTTTTGCACTAAAGGGCATTAAAGGGCTACAAATAATATATTTTATTCTTGGAATTAAATCGTTAAAATACTGTTGACAAGCACATAATTCTTATTGCTCGCAAAAGAATTGTTGTGTTTCCATATTATGTATCCAATTCTGTATCCGTGATGACACTAATGCCCCTATGCGAATGTTGAAAACCCGTTACCCGTAGCCCGTTAAAAATATGGCCAAAGTGAGCAACAGCCACTCGCTTTTACCTTCCACCAGCGATTTTGTGAACCTATTGACTCAACATGCAAAAACTGACATACCTCTGCGTGACACTCTGACACGAACTTAAGAAGCAACATTCTCGACAAAAGGTGTATGGATATCGATGAGAACGAATTCATATTAAATATAGTAATGTCGAGCTAACCCGATTATCACGCTAATCCCAACCTAGTAAATATTTGTTCTCATTATGTAGGTACCCCATATTTCGAACCTACCCCGATTATTGTACGCTGATATCCGTACCAGAATATTTTTGTTTATGGATATGTTAATACTAGTACGCTGCTGTTTCAAAAGGAGAGCGAAACGTCTATGAAAAAGGCAGCGGAAAATAATTTGTGGAGAGTTCTATGAGCCCACAAGTTGTACAGGTGAAATTTGCCAGTAGCCAGAGTTTGTATTATGTAACTGCTGGCAATTACCTCTAAGTAAAATAGCAGAATTTTATAAAAATGTAAAACGAGGACATTGAAACGAACAATAAAATTTTCCGCATCCTTGGAGAGGCAGATGAACGGACGTTTTTTTATGTAGGTACATATTGGTTCTTCTCTCTGATGTGACATTTGAAATTTTGCTTTTGCTGCACTGATGGTGCAGGTGCTAATGGAAGTGGCTGGTCATCTTCCTGATATTTCTGATGCAATTTTTGGAAATTTAATACTGTCCACTTTGTGAGATTCCATTTTTACAAAAACGACCCCGAAAAAAAGAAATGTCAAATTTTCGCAAGCAATTTATGGGCACATTCAAAAATCTAGTTGGTTTCTTGAGTCGTCACTTTTCTTACGTCAGCCACTTATGCGAACTGTCAACTTAGTAGGTACTCACTCACGAATTTCTTTACTAAATTCGTCGTCTACCCCTCCATAAAGAAGTCTAGTACAGACCTGTTCCGGAACGAAAAGTCTCATACAAAAGTGACACAACGAACAGCTGCTGCAAAGTGATGGAAAATTGGGTAGTAGTTGTAGGAGATTGCTTGGTACCATTCTCAACACTCTTTTCGCACACATTTATTGCTTGCGAACATTTCGACATTTTACCTCAGTGCTGGCAGCTTTTATAAGAACTGTGGATCCAAATTTCAAAATCTTGAAGCCAAAAATAGCCAGAAGTTCAAAAATTCTCATTGTTTTTGTAATTCCTATCCATGATTATTAATCTGATTGAATTGTTTTTAAAGATGACAAATTATTTAAAAACACAGCACAACACAAACTCCTAATGAGGGACTTTTCTAGTTTCCATTTTCCAATGTTAACAAAAAAAAAAAAACGCCTATGGAAACGAGTGAATAGCGTAATTTAGGATAAATCCCAAATGATAACTTTAACCAGCAAAATCAGAGATAAATAGCCAGTGCTGGTAACACTGCTACTTGTGTATCAGCTGATGGAACTCCCTAAAAATTTTGTTCCGGAAAGGTCCGTTGTTTGGTTTAAGTGGCTGTATTCCCTGTTACCTGGAGAGGGAAATACACAAATAACGCATTGAGCGCCGTTTTGATGCCACAACTAAATGGAACCTTCATATAGAGTGAGAAAGGTGTTAAAGGAACTCAAAACCAGCCTTTGGAGTTGAGCAATTTGATGATGTTATTGAAATGGAAACTTTGGATGGCCGAAACGTCATCACGAAGGGATAACCTAGTGCACTGTACCTGGTTTTGGCTACGGCCGGACTCTAGGGACACTCACAAAGAAGATGGAATACTGTTTCACTCCTGTTTGTGTCAGCGCAGCTACGGCATGGGGGATGCCAAGCTTGGCTGCTTGGACCGTACTAATTGCCGCTGGTCTATAGACATCTACACGCGTTCTAGCGAGGAGGTTATTTGTTCTGGCCTCATTGTAGGTAGGCCAAATCCTCCTTCGTCAGGTTCATCCACCTAGTCTCCGCCCAAGAAGTGAAATTCAGGAGAATTTCGCTCTTTACGTATCGCAGCGGAGGGAAGACTTCTGTGATAGTGTTGTATTTGGAAATAAAAAAAAATTTGGTGAAGTAGCAACAAATTGGATTAGGTTCCTCGAAAAAAGTGTCAAATTGTCGCATAACGGGTCACAGCACGCGGCGCTCACACATCCAAATCATAGTAGGAACGTTCCCTAGCGAAATTGCGGAAAAAAAACGCACAAATCAAGGCAGAGATTTAACGTGGTTACGGTACAGTTTGGAATATGGGACTTCAAATCGTTCCCACATTATTCGAGTATGGAAAAAATGCTAAAATATGGAACTTACTTACTTACGTAGGTGGCGCTACAGTCCGGGGTGGACCTGGGTCTCAACCAATACGCCTCTCTCTCTTGGCTAACTGCCTCCAGTGGCGCACTCCAAGTTGGTTGAGGTCCCCTTCCACTTGCGAACGCCACCTAAGGCGAGGTCTTACTCCACTGCGTTGTCCCTCCGGGTTGGAGTCGAAGACTCCTCGGGCCGGAGCGTTTCGTAGAGTTCGCTGTTCCTCCAAAGCCCGTCAACGCAAAAGGGACCGAAAATCACTCGAAGAATTTTGCGTTCAAAGCGACCAAGGAGATCTTCATCAGCCTTTGATAACGTCCATGCTTCTGCGCCATAGAGTAGGACTGGGATGATGAGGGTCTTATATAGAGTCTCCTTAGTGGTTCTTGACAAGGCCTTACTTCTCAGTTGCCTTCTTAGGCCAAAGAAACAGCAGTGTGTAAGTGTAACTCTTCGTTTGATTTCTGATGTGATGTCGTTGTCAAAATTATAGCTGTCTGTCGTGACGTTCTGTCCGATTCGTCGATGTTGTGTGTCCCTTCTTGTTGACAGCATATATTTTGTTTTGCCCTCATTCACCACTAAACCCATTTTTGCCGCTTCTATACTGATACTTGCAAACGCACCAGTGACAGCTCGCCAATGATGTCGATGTCGTCAGCGTATGCAAGTAGTTGGTAGCTTGCGAGTTTCGCACAATCTTCTCAAGAATGATGTTGAAAAAGTCACATGACAGCGCGTCACCTTGTCTAAATCCTTTTTTGACATCAAAGGTCTCGGTGAGGTTGCTTCCGACCTTTATGGAGCAGCGAGCGTTCTCCATCGTCATTCTGCACAATCGGACAAGTTTGGCAGGGATGTCAAAAATAGACATGGCTCTATATAGCTCGTCTCTATAAATGCTGTCGTATGCGGCCTTAAAATCGATGAAAAGATGGTGAGTATCGATCTGGACTTTTTGGGTTTTGGAACACTAATCAATATTTTGTGTGTTATGAATGGTGTTGCATATTTTAGTCTGTCAACTTGATTATAAGGCTATCGTTTACGGGCACACCAAAGCTTAAGAATGAAACAAACAACGCAGCGGCAAATAGTAAAATAAGTTTTCGGATCATGATTCGTGATCTCGAATCACATCACATCAACAGGATCACATAATGTTTTTTTACATAGGTACTGCATTTAGACTAACACGCACCTTAATTTTTGCACGTGTCATCGATGTTCGGCCAACTCAATACCAATTAAATTCGGATTTAATGTTTGATGCAGCAGAAATCTGAAATCCCATCAAAATCTGAAAAGCCAAATCGAAAAAGACAAAAGGTAACGTATTTTTCTTGATTTTTCACAGACTCGTCGTATAAAAACGTTAATAATAACACACTTTAAATTTAACAAGCAGCGTTTTAATTTCTGCAATAAATAGGCTAGTTCGCGACAACGTCAGTGTCAAAGAAGAAGAAGAAAAAACCAAATGACAGCTAGAAAAACTTGTAGGAAAACAAAACAGGGGTGGATTCGGCTAAGGTGATAGTTGATAGTTGATAATCAAAATGCATGCTTTGACTCCACGTAAGGTGATTCGCAATATGATGTCAATTGACATGAGATTTCATTTGCTTGTCGGGGGTGTTACCATATGAAACATATTAATAATTTTTATTTTTGGATATTGTTTTTAAAAAAGTAATTTTAAATTCTATGTTCAAAATGCAACAAATAAACAATATTTTGCTGCTGTGTTTCGGTGTATTCATGCGAGCGAATGATTTTTTTAAACATTTATGAAATGTTCTCGATTTGCTTCAGAAACATTTCAAAAATTTCTGTTTTTGCCGGTGTATACGCCGAATAAGTATTTATTAAACGTTTATGAAATACTTTTTACTGTCGGAAATTCACGACCAGATGCTCGAAAACAACAACACGGCTTCCGTTATATGGTGTGTTTTGTTTCTAAAAGGAAATGAGTTTACCTACAATCAGTTCAAAATGTAATAGAAATCTTAATGCAGTTTGCACCTCTGGTCCGCTCAGATTGGAATTCTTATGTGGTATTCGTTTGGGCGCTCTCAGAGCACTTTTTTTGCCCTCAGAGCAATTTTTATGTTCGTTTGGTACAAAAAAAAGCAATCTTTTTCAGATTTCAGAGCACTTTTGCGAATCTAGATATTTTCTCAGATTTGCCCTCAGATTTACCAATACAAGTGCATTTGATTTGACAAGTGGTGGAGTTTGTTTACATTTTAGTGAAATATTTCTACAGCAAAGAAAGGCATTGCATCGGGTGAATCTATTTTCGTAAATTATTTGTGTGCAAACATTTAGAAATCAATCGGGACGGAAATTACGAATGTTTTAATACAAAATTTAACCAGTGAATCGAAAGCGCATAGAAAAGTGTCGAAGACTACACATATTACAGTCGCACGAATATCAAACCAAAAAAAGAGCAAGAGCGTTTTTATGTTCGATTAGGCACACGAAATCTGAAATCTGAGGGCAAATCTGAAGAAGCCCAAACGAAAACCACATTAGACAAAGTAAATGACAGCGGTTTAGGCACGAAATTCCAGAAGAACAAAATGAAGTAAGAACTAGATTTTTCTGTGATAAAAAAGAAACGTGTTTCCCAATAACTAGGTTCGAAAACAATTTAAATTTATGCAGGTAGCTAGTTTCGATTTTTCATTATTCCAAGATTTTTTGGACATTTGTATTAATGAATGTTTATGAAAAATTTACTTAAATATTTACGAAATATTTCCCTTTTCTGGGCACACCTTTATGGAATGAAAAAGCAAAATCATCTCGAAGGCGGGAAATGTATTCGATGTGAAAAAAAAGCTTTTCAATTTTTTGTGTTATGAAGGGTGTTGAATATTTTAGTCTGGCAACGTGACTGTGTGGCTTGGCTAATGGCTATCGTTTACAGGCACACCAACATTGAAAAATGAAACAAGCCACCTAGTACAATAAATTTTCAGATCATGATTCGTGATCTCGATGAATAGCAGGATCATGTGCTGTTGTTGTAAGTGCATGTATATCGATGATCTATATGGATCATGGCTGATAATAAAAAAGGGCTATTGCTAAAATTGAACCAGAAAGTAAGGGAACATACCTATTTTTGCCACCAGAGTTACGCGCTCTAATGACATTAATGCATGTCTTAAACTTTCATTGCTTTCCACTTTAGAATACAACACGACTTTACTATAAATATATTATTTAAACCTTTTTTTTATTCCACACTGCACTGGTAATTAACAGTTATATATACCTATTATGTTATGTTTATGTTAATAAATGTTGCTTTTATGCTAATCACTGAAGGCTTCAATAATAATTAAACTGAATTCGATTTTTATATTTCTCAATAAAAAATATTACAATTATAAAAATTATTTTAATGATATTAATATTTTTTTTTATTATTTTGTAAGTAAATTCCTCAAAATTGTTTGGTCCATTCATATTTTGATCCTTTTGTATTTCTTGATTATCAAAAACCATATCAACAATTATTAAACATAATTTTTATAATATATATTAGTTGTTTGTGGGTAAAAAAAATTGCACATATGTGCAATGAAAAATATTTACAGGGATTATTGTAGGCTAACTGATAATAGCTGGTTCTTGGAACTTGGGCGCTTTTTAATTTTATTCTACTGCATATACATAAATCATATTTGTAAAGATCTAAATATAAATAAAAGCATATAAATGGAATGCACGGGATAATTTTGTTTGTATTCGTGTTCATTGTTTCTTTATCGGAAATGTTTAAAGCATTGAATATAAATTCGGAAACAAATCGGTTTTAACACCTCACGGTCGAATTTTGTTTTTTAATTTACGTATAATTATCTCTTAAATGTGAAGTTAAAAAGAGTATACGCTGTTCAACTACCACACTTATTATAAAATTGTTGGGTATAATGGGATTGGTGCCATAGTTGAATTATAGTTTAGCTTCTAACCCTACGAACTTCTCAATTCAAACCGATGTAGATAAAATATAAATGATTTCGGATGAATTTAAAAAAAAAATGCCTCAGTTAAAAATATCAGTATGTAGGACCGTTCGACCGATAGGAGGCAAAACTGATTGAAGCCGCAATTAGTTTCATTTATTTATTAATTAGGTACTAGTATTTTTTTATGTAGTCACACGTGCACAATTATTTGTACACGGCTTCATAGTTCTAAAAGATAATCATTACTTAGGTAAGTATTTAATTCATTAATGAATATTTTTATTTTTAGATATATGTATATGCATATCTTATTTTAAAAATATGCCTCATCTGTATCCATTTTAAAGATTTCTGAGAACATTTTGCATTGTGTTTATAAGTAATACTTTCTTAATATAGTGGATAGTAATTCCATGCTAATGTACAGCATCAATATCCCTTTGGGCTCGTGATATTTTTAATTTATCCTTCGGTGTTTGGTCCTCTCCAGACTCAAGGGCAAACATTTTCATTTTTTCTTTAAAAGACAACTTTTCAGGGACGGCCTCATTTGTTCGTTGTTGTTGTTTCTGTTGCTGCTCGGCCAGTCGACGCTGACGAGGATCTCTGCAATGACATCATACGAAAAAAATGTAATTGAAATTTGAAACTTATATATTTTAATTTTTACGTTATAGACTTGGCCCTTTTTTATTAATACCATTGTACCCTTCTACCTACCTGGGTGTCGAGCTACATGTTCTTGCAATAGGAAGGAAGGAAATAGTAAAAATTATTAAGTTAAGCTTGGTTGATAACTTTGCGCAATACTTTACGCCTCTGATCGGCTCGTATGCAAATATTACATATCCGCTTTTTTGACATTTCTCTTCAGTAAGGTTTGCCATTTCATGATGGAAAGATATACGAGCCAACAACGAGTCGAAATTATTAAAATTTACTACCGAAATTTGGAGTCAGTGGCCTCAACGTTAAGAGCGCTACGTCCAATTTATGGTCGTCATAATCGTCCTAGCAGATCAACAATTGAATTTGAATCCACAGGCACAGTACAAAATGTTCCCGTGCCAGTGAGACAAAGAAGTGCTCGTAGTGTCGAGAATATTGCTGCCGCTGAGGCTTCAGTTGAAGAAACCCAAATGTGTCTCTCACACGTCGTTCTCAAGCGTTGGGCATATCTGTGACGTCGTTGTGGCGAATTTTGCGAAAAGATCTTGGCTTACATCCTTACAACATTAAATTGACGCAAGAACTGAAGCCGCTTGACCACCAGAAGCATCGTATGTTCGTGAATTGGACTGAGGAACAACTTGAAAATGATTCGGATTTTCATCGAAAAATCATCTTCAGCGATGAGGCTCATTTCTGGCTGAATGGCTTCGTCAATAAACAAAATATGCGGTATTGGTCAGACAGCAATCCACACGTACTCCATGAGTCATCATTGCATCCCGAAAATATTACGGTTTGGTGTGGTTTATGGGCCGGCGGTGTCATTGGGCCGTACTTCTTCCGTGATGATCAAGACAGGCACGTTACTGTGAATGGGAATCGCTACCGTTCAATGATAACCGAATATTTTTGGCCCCAAATGGATGATATGGACTTGGAGGACATGTGGTTCCAACAGGACGGCGCCACAAGCCACACAGCGAATGTCACAATCAATTTATTGGAAACCAAGTTTGGAGAACGTGTTATCTCACGAAATGGTCCAGTCGCTTGGCCGCCTCGGTCGTGCGATTTGACGCCGTTAGACTACGAATATCGAACGTGAAATTGCAGCAGTATCGGCCGATTTATGCTTGAAAACCGTCGAAAATTGTTCAACGTCTGGACTTCTGCAAGCGCGCCCGTGGTGGCCATGCAAAAGAAATACACAATGGCATCGAACGTACTTTCACAGGAGTAAAGAATTTCATTGATATCCTTTATATACAACTAGCAGACTTCGAACTTCGTTCCGCCCAAATTCGTTAATGTAATGCAAATAATAACTCCGAGCATGCACAATGCACGAACTACTTTATGTTATTAGGTCAATTCAAATTCTTTATTCAAAAGTTATTTTGGATACGATCCTTAGAAATAGAAAAAACAAAACTCAGTTCTAAAGTCCGCCCTTGCAAGTGATTCCTAAATTCCACCAATCATTTCATAGAAATGAAAGAAATTTTACAAAGGTCAACTTCTGCTAGCTATTGTGAATCAATTTTGTTTTTTTCACCAGAGGCTAGATTCAAGTTATCGTTAATTTGAATTTAATAAACAAAAATTGTTATGATTTTCTGTTCATACCGAAATGCCAGTCGTTCGCAAGGTCTATACAGTGTTGCCAGATAAAAAATCTCGTTTTTCCAAAATAAAAAATCTTTTTTTCCAGATTTTTTCAAAATATATGTATACATACTTTAAATTTGTACAACTAATATTTATTTGTTCGAAAAATTAGAGTAGGCAGATATATACATACGTACTTACATAATAAATAAATTACTTTAATATCGCTGAAAAAAACTGTGTTCAACAATTATTTTTTTTTTTAATTTCGGAACATAATTTATAAATGACATAAATATTTTCATAGCTTATATGAAGGTCATAGCATTTCGGTTCATTGTTTTATTTAAATCTACAGCAGAAAATAAATATATGCAGCGCAATGTGGAAGCGATAAAATTCGTCGAAATTCATGTTTCGTTAGAGCTGATGGAAGGTTAGTATAACAGAAATTGTGCATGGGCTCTACTCGACTCACATTTATACATAATAATGGAATCAATAGAAAAGTTTTTCAATACGAAATATTGTTTTAATTTGTTAGATCTAGCAATTTATTGATCTCAAAAATTTTGAAATTAAATGTGCTTTAGGCAAAAAGTCTTGTACATATTTTGGAGCTCAAAAATCTTGAAAAAAAAGATATATCTTGTAATCTGGCATATACAAATCAATTTTGTATTTTTTAAATCTGGTACTTTGATCAAAGTGGCATCACTCATCCTCATTCGTAACTGTGTAACTGTCATGCTTATATTCCAATTCTTAGCTTGACTTTTGTGGTATTCGATTGGGCGCTCTCAGATAACTTTTTTTGCCCTCAGACCAATTTTTATGTTCTTTTGGTGCAAAAAAAAAAGCAATCTTTTTCACATTTCAGAGCACTTTTGCGAATCTAGATATTTTATCAGATTTGCTTCAGATTTACCAATACAGGTGCATTTGAGTTTGACAACTGGTGGAGTTTGTTTGCAGTGTCTTTCAAGCGGAGGTAGAATCGGCACATTGTCGGTAAGAAAATCACTATTTACTCTGACAGCCAAGCGGCCAAAAAAGCCATGGAGTCAGTCGTGGTTAAGTCAAGGGCAGTAAGTCGCTGCAAGAAATATCTGGACGAAATATCACAGGCCAACGCGGTGACCTTATGCTGAGTACCAGGGCATATGGAAATTCCAGGTTATGAACAGGCGGATGAGCTTGTAAGAAACGGGTCGAAAATACATGCATATATGGTCCTAAAATCAGTAAGAACTCCGCCAAGCACGCTCGCAAGGATGATTGATATTGAATCCTGGAGAAGAACTAACCTACGCTGGACCAATCTCACTACCTGCAGACGCACAAAGATACTGCATAATGACTTTTGGAGAAACTGTAGGAACGCTGAAGAAATAGAATCTGTTCGCCACCTCCTAACGGTCGCTAATAATAGGCGAAACAGCATAAATACCTGCAAATCTGGCTAAAACTAGATGCTAAAAGGACTCGGAGACTTCTCTCTACAAGTAGAAACAGAATCAGCTTCGTAGTGGGAGTATTAAAAGGACACTGTTTGATAGGTATACACGCTCGCAGACTGGGAGCACCCTACAACGAATTTTGCAGGAGCTGCATGGATGAGGAGGAAGAAGAAACCGTTCTTCATCTTCTTTGCACCTGTCCAGATCTGGCACATCTGCGCAAAACCATCCTAGGAGACTACTTCTTCGATAGCCTCAATGACTTGTCTCGCATAGACAAACGCTGTTTCAGCAAATTAATTAAAAAGACCAAATGGCTTCAATGTGTTTTTACGTTCCTGCTTAACGTCAATAGTTGATCTTATCGATTACTGGCCGTACCACCAGCATCTCTCAGGCGGGCTGTTTATACTGTTATACACTTTAAGCCTCAAGTAAGGTGCCTAACGACGTATACCGGCTTTAAGCTTGTTTCGGCGAGATTTCGGAAGGATATAATCGATGGGCACACTGTTTCGGTCACCCGTCGAATATCCGAAGATACATCGTCTAATAGTCATCCCCAGTCTCATCTCTTCAAGGAGTTGTCTGAGTATTAAAGGCGGGGTAAGACTGTTTCGGTCACCCTTCCCCTATCCGAGGATAAACTGCTCCCGACTCTCTCTACGAGACGTAGCAGAATTGCATGCGTAGACAAAATGTCAATGTCACACGCACAAGAAAGCATTAATGCGCCTACTAGTATGTCCAACATAGAGAGTACTTGGCCCTCTTTCAACAGGTCACACTGGATGGTTCCCGTAACTGGACACTGATGGTCTAAGTGAAGTAAATTGCCACAAGAGCACCTATTTACCTATCTACCTACCTACCTAGTTACTCACCTATAAACTTCTTGTGCTCCAATTACACCAGGTGTCGATTGTACGGTTGAATTCCACATATCAGCGTCGGGCGTTGTAGGTGTATGTAACATCTCCATAGGCTCTGAACTATAATTCTAAAAATTCACATTCATTATTTATAGAAATAATTTAATAAATTATTCGACTTACGTGTGAGTTTTCGCAGATTGTTTGCAGCTCTGATTGATCGTTGTTATAATTCTGCTCGTTAGCATGGGCTGTCATTAGGGACGGAATATAATTATTCTCTTCATCATGAAATGAAACTCGTTTGTTGTCACGCCCAAGTATTAGAAGATTATTCGGAACGTTCAAATTACTTATCGGCGATTGCATTTCATTGCTCTGAGTTTGAATATTTTTCAGGGGTGCATTGTTGTTATTAGTATTACTGCCATTAGAATACAATAAAGTATTGTTTTGGTTATGCAGTTCAGATGAAGGTGGAACAGTTGCTTTCAGAAGAGTAGTTGCCGAGTTACGGATTTTTTGTTGTTGTTGTGACATGATGATATATGAACTATTCCGTTCTGGTGGAGGTGGTGGAGGAACTGCAGAACTAGTCGTCAAGTTATTTGACAACAGTGGGGGTTGCTCCGAAGACGAAACGCGTTCTATACTGTTGGCATTTAATTCGAAATTTAAACTCATATGCGAAACATCCTTTGCTAGTCCGGATATAGTGTGCTCTGTTTGGAGATGTCTTTCGTCAGCGAAACTAGCTGATTTGTGTGACTTAGAGGGCGATGGTGGTGTTACAGAGGCAGAAGTGCTATCATACCTATTGTTTTTCAGTATGCCTTTTGGCTGAACAGTCATGGGAGGCTGGATTTGCTGAATTTGATAGTTTTGGGCATAGAGCGACGACGAATCTGACATTTGCATGTTGTTTGTTGTTTGTTGTTCTAAACCATCTTCTTGTTCGGTTCTGATATCTGTCTGACGAAAATTCGTTACGGGTGTTTGCGTTGTGCTTGATTGGTTAGCAAGGCGGACGACTTCTTGATAATTTTCTTTTTCGAAAGAAGGTTCACTTTCATCTTCTTGTTCCTCAACTTCCTGCGCCCGTCTTTCGAAATCTCTTTCCAAAACAAGTGTTTTCAACTGTTCTTCCTGTTGAGGAGATCGCTGCTGTAAATTTGACATTTCAGCAATTTGTTGATCCCTCCAATGCCTAACATGTTCGCGTCGAGTTTCATGCTCTTTTTCCCTCTCTGCTCTTTCCCATGGGTTTACGCCAACAAAATTGGACTGGTGCGATGTTGCATTAATGGGATAGTAACCTCCTTTCGGTGGGTCTACTGTACTCGCAACATAGTTCATTCCCTGTGAAGTTTGATTTGTCGCTTTAAACAGAGGATGAGTTGCTGAGGGAGGCAGAGGTGGCGTTTCCTCTGAATTCTTTTGCTGTTGATAACTTTGTGACACTCGGCCCGATTGAGGTTTAGGCACATTTGGCTGAAGCTGGTTTTTAGAGGACCCTCCCGAATGGGTATTTGAATTCTGCAACATACCTTGGGGCTTAGGCGGTAATGTAGCAGGATTATTGTGATGTTCTTGTTGCGCAAAATGGTGATTATTTGGAGGCAGCATAATTTGGTTTATTTGATGCGAGTTGTCTTGCATAGCATCTGTTCCGCGATTTCTTCGAATCGACATATCCCCAACCATAGGCTGACTACGCCCGCCTATCATGTGAGTCGCAGCCGAAGATTTCATAATATACTGCTGATTGTGAGTGCCATTTGTAAAACCGTGCTGTTGTGCAGTTTCTCCTGGGTTTGTTGAATTATTAATCATTGTTACATTTTGCATACTTTGACTCGAGGACATACCATTGTTATATACATTTGGTGCTGAAGATGTAGTGTGAGCAGCAGCTATGTTTGGCATTGAAGGTGCGAATATTTGATTCATTCGTAAACTGTTTTGACATTGACCTTCTCTGTTAAAATTATGAGTGTTTTTAGATCGATTACCCATTGTAAGAGATGATTGCGGTTGCATATTATGCAGCTGAGCATTTGATGCTGATGATATGTTCCCATTGACATTTATATTACTACTACTTGCGCTTATTCCATGATTATCATTAAATGCCAACATTGGATTTGACAAAGGCATCGTGTTATTGCTTATGTTTGATGGGTAGTTCGTACTTACATTACTCTGATAATAGGCAGATGCTGGACGGTTTATAATATTGGTTTGGTTAATCGAAGCTGGTAGGACATTTTTTGGATGCATTGCTCCGCTGGCGGAATTAGCTGAAGTTTGTTGTTGAATAGGATACGATGCATCCATTTGTGATCTAAAAAAACAAAAACAGATTAACCATATGAAATAAATTGTTGTATATGTGTTTTATTAACACAGTTTGATGATATGACTTGATCACAGTCCTTAAAAATGATACATTGATAACGAAGCAAAACGAGTTGGGATTGTACAAAGCGTTACATTGCAATGAAATCCTTAATTTCTTACTAATGAGATCCAATATGCGTGCAGTGGATCCTCTGAGAACCAAATGAGGCAAATATATATTAAAATTAAGGGCAGGAATATTGACTATCCTGACTGCAAAGCTAAATTGTGAGAAATAAAAGTCTTCAAGCCATGGAAGTATGTACAGATTTTATATTAGAATTATTGTCTTCATCGAGATTGGAACCGCCAAACAAAACAAAAGTCGAATAGACCTAGCTAAGCCTGCCCTTGAGATGTTACCAAAGATATGGTAAGGTAATGCAAAACTTCAATCCCGTATGCGTATCGAGTTTCTAGCTCTTCTTCTTTGGAGCGGATTATAAGTTTCACAATGATTCAATGGGTTTTGGTGGCGGGAGGCCCCTCAACAGTCAGCCAAGGCAATAAGTTGAGTAACAACCCAAAAACTACACAGGCAGAGTAGATTTCACTCACAAGTTTCTAATCTTATGCGAAACAATGTATGCTTACAGAGGTGTGGCTTACTCGCAATTCAAGGAGATTCAAAGTTGTTCGGGTTGCTCTTCTCTTAACAATGGACTGGTCAAGCCATCAAACAAATTAGGAAACAGTGTTTCTCAAACAAATTCAAATATAATGAGCTTCCCTTCATTTAGTAGTTAAACAGCTTGATACGCTAATTACCTTTCACCAAAAATAGGTTGGCTTTGATTTTGAGCTCGATAAACACTCAAATTCTGATAAAACCCTTGTTCGTTGTTGTTCGCTAGACTATAAGTACTCCGTGATTTAGAGTTTGCTATGTCTGGAATAAAATTTACCGATTAGTTAATAGTTTAATATAATTAATTAAAAGCTTACTTAAGACATTATTGCTATTATGATGAAGTGCTGGAACTGATTTACTGTTAGGTAAATGAGAGTTTGCAGTCAGTGGTCCAATGTTCTTTGACTCTGCGCCAATTCTGGAAACATCTCTTTCTGATAGTCTTCTACTACCTAATTGTTATATAATTGTTAACATTACTATTTGCACTACATTACACCATTAGTAAATAAAGCAAAATTGAATACGAAATGTGCATATGCGTGGAGCATATAGAGCAACTAAAACGATCTCTAAGTATAAGGCAAAAGTAGGAACATAATATGCAAACGTATTTTATAAATGACATTTGAATTCGTAGTGCATACTCTGTCATCTTGGCTCCACTTCCTCCGTGTCAGCTACTTCCAACGAAAGGAGGCTACTTAATCTTGAGTTCGAAATAGCGGTACGATGAATGGGTATTAGCTTTGTAGCATTATGGTTGCAAGAGGATGATATAGGAAATTTTGAGAAAATCCTCGAACTGTCTTGCGATGGCCTATTAGGCACTGTTTGTTTTTTTGTTTGTTGAATTATTCTTTTGATTTGTCGTAAGGATGGGGATTTGGGATTCGTCTGTGATGAACTACATCCTTGATAATTATCGGAATGTTGCAGAGGTGATGACTGTTCAACGAAATCGGGACAGCTACCATAAAGAGGCTTGCAATTTTTGGACGAACCAGGAGTGTTGCAGTATGTTACCTCATAATCATTTTTTTGATTCTTTGTCAAATGAATTATATTAGTGTACACCACTTTTTTATCACAATTCGATGGGTATGCAAGGGTTTGAATAATTTCATCTCTCTTAGGAATACTTGATGTAGATTGTGGAGTTTGTTCGCTTTCACTTAATTCGTTAAATGTATAATCGTTCCCACTTGAGCCATATAAGCTCCATTCTTTAAGCTGTTTCAGAATATCAATTTGTTCAATCTCTGTAAGTTTGTTCGGTTCTTCAAATTTTTTATGACAGAGATCAGGGTTAGATCGTGACAGAACTTGTCTGATATTCAACTGTGCCTCAGACAGTGCACGAGTTTTTCTTTGTTCGAAAATATCAGCTATCTCTCTTACCTTACCCTCACCGAAATTTGTTGAGCAGCTGCTGTCTATATCACTTGGCCTTCTGCTAGGTGATAAGAATATATTAGCGTGACTGTGACTACGATAAGGTAAATAGTTTTCTTCAAAGGAACATATGTTTGTGCTCAGAGGAACTTCAATAGTAATGGTGGATGGACATATGGCGGAAGAAGCTCTTCTGGCTACATTCGATCGATTTAATCTATTTCCAGATGTTGAACGATCTGTATTAAGTTCTCGTTTAGGTTTCCGCTCAGCTGCGGGCTCAATAACAATCTTTCGGTTAGTTTGTGTTTGGTTTTGGTCCCCAGTAACTTTAAGTGTAGAATAGTTTTCTAAATGCTGTTTATCAATTGACTCGGCAGATGAGCTATTTCTGCAAAAGTTGCTAATGGCATCAGAAGTATATGATTTTCTTTTAAATGGTGAGCTTTCACAGTCCAAAGATAAACTGTTTCTTTTCTGCGTGTCATTGGAGGTTACTAAATCGAAGCTAACAGTTTTTCGATAGCCAGTCGATGGTCGACGTTGACTCGAAGTCATAATCCCACCTCCTCCTCCCATTGCAATTGGTGCTTTGTATGACGTGTTGTTATTGGTTCGAGTTATTTCATTGTCTGGTATATAACTTTTAAATTCTTTAGTGGGAGAACCATCATCGATAAATGGTATAACATCGGAGTCGGCTACGGACGCGATACCATCCTCATTTAACGGTTGATGAGCTTCAGAATATGAATAATTTGGAAACGAATCGTTCGATCTACTGTCCACATTCGATTCATCATTGTATTCTTCAATGAATATCGATGGATTAGGCTCACGATTCCGTATTGGGCTATTATTATCAATAGGCAAATGCAAACTTGATGAGCTTCGCGCTATAGGACGTGTATCTCTAGGTTCAGAACCATATTTATTTAGACTTTCCTCTGACACAGAGTTATAGTACCGACCGGGAAAAAGATCATCCGGTTCTTTAAACGAGAGCAGCATGTGAGGATATTATGGAAGCAGTTAGCAGTATAAATACTTTAGCACTACAATATACTTATTTGGTTTTTATATTTCTATTACCTCTTTGGATAACAGGACTGGGTTGTTGAAGCAATGTTGCTAGACCGTGATAGATTGCACCCTGCTTAGCTATCTCTAAAGTTACTACAGGACCCGTGCGAACTAAATAATCAGCAGCTCTGTTATAAAAGACAAATTAGAGTATTAATTTGTACAAAAGTTCAAAAAATCATTAGTACCTTTCTTGAGTAATACCAATCAAACTTTGTCCATCGACACGCAAAAGTTGATCGCCAGCTTGTAGTCGACCATCTGCATCAGCTGCTCCTCCTGGGACCACACTTTTAATATATATACCCAGGCGCTCTTGACCTGCTCCTTTCGCAGCCACAATCGACAGCCCCATTCCATTCGAGTTTTTGTGGAGTTTTATGACCTGCACTTCGGGTTGCGGCAACTTGTTGGACATTGCACTTGGTGACCGCGCCTGCGTAAGATACATTAATAATCTAGATCAGACCTTCAATAAATCTCCAGCTTACATTGAACTGATGCATATAAACAGTCCATAGGCCTACGCTTGTTGGTTGTGCTGCTAGGCGGCACATACCTGCCGATTGTAGCGGATTCAGGAAATCAACCAACCCTGAAGGGATTCCGCGGACTACATCGCAACTAAATCCATCATCAGGCAATAGCAGTGCCAAATGCAATTCGGGGGACTCTTCCAATCGCACTTCCCTTCCATCAGCTCTTGTTAGTTCGTCAGCTACAGATTCGGCCATTCTTATGACGGTATCAATCAGGGTGCGAGGAATTTTTTCTTGTTGCAACAAGGCGGACATTTGAAGGGAGTTTAAGCGGAAACAGGAACATGCTAATTTTTGTATTTCTTCTACTGAAGTTTTAGGTGCCTGCAATTTATATTAAAAAAAAAAAAAAAACAAAAAAAAAAAGGTTTAGTTTAACCCAAAACTTTTCCAATTACATACCTGTAAAAACTGGGCGCACTGATTAATTTTGGCTAAATGACAGTCTGCAGCAAGTTCGAGTCCTTGTCTTTCTGCCCAGAGCTCTAACAATTGCAAACGATCCGTCAAAACTTTTCCCCACTCAGCTGTGCACATATGGGAGTTGGCTACAATCTACGCAATAAATGGACAAATTAGTTTAACGTGAAATTGCTGCATTTATTTTAATCATACCGTATTAAAAGATATGACATTGATATAATGGAACAATTGTGAAAACAATTGAATAGTAAGAGCTGCATTTACACGGCATCTTCGAAGAAGGGCCATTGCTGAGCCCAAGACAGTCAGCACCAATCCAGCGGCTGAATCGTGGTCAATTGTTTCCGATAAGAATTGATTAAGCGTTTGCGATAACTCTACTCGAAAGCAATTCACTAAGTTGCGGAATGCGGTTTGTACACTCTCGGCAAGAATTTCTTGTGCCTGTACGCTAAATGCACTTATGTGCCGGTCCGATTTAAGAAAATGAAGAAATTCTGAGCTGTTCGCCATCCAAAAAGCAAGGATACGTGGATCTGCATACTGTTCTTGAATAACGGAATAAATTAAATTGGCGACGTGATGTAAAAAAATCGTTAGCTTGTGAGCACGTTCCGTGGGTTGAAGTTCTGGTCGGTAATGGGTGGATGCACGATATCTGCGAAACAATTCACATAGTGTCAGTATATCACGTCAGCTTTTAAAATAATTCTAATAAGTATGATAAAAAAGGTTAACGGTTGGGTTTTATTATCTCCTATTTTTAATAAAAAGACTAAGGTTTATAATGTATTTTTCTTAAGACAATTTTACTATTGGAAGCTGGTCCGCTAGCGATTAGTCGGACGGACGTCGTTTTTTAATACTAACTTATTAAAAGCACTCAGAAAACTTCGTGCACATATCTTTCTAATTGTAGAAGATTTTTTATTTTTTCCTCTCTGAATGGACATTGATACAATAAAATAATCAAAGTTTTGATTTATGATTAATGTAATTACAATGTCTTCTAATATAAAACCCGGCGGATATGTTTACTTTCTTTAGGAAAAGTTGGAATAAATAATGAGTAGTGCCTATATAAAGACAAATTGAACTATTTGTCTTTGTAATAATTTACGCCTACGCATAATGAACAGTACAGTACAGAACGTGTTTGTCGATTTCACAGTAAGTTTATGAATTCTTTACTACGATTGTATACGTAAAAATCTGACACAAGAATTTAGATTACCTGGCACATAAATATAGAGTGTATACTGGGGCGAGTTTAAAGTGGGGTATATTAACGTCTAATTCAGTTAAAATTTGGCAAAGGAAATTTTCCTGATGCGTTTCCGGGAATTCCAGGACTGCGGGTAAGATGGGTTCTTGCCCTTGGTTTTCCAATCCGCTGACAGTTTTTTGCGATCTAAAATCGAAGAGAAATGGCAATTTAAAAACGGTTTCTTTTGGAGGAAAATATTTAATTTTTAATGCAAACACCTACGAGCTCACATATTAAAAATGAGTACACAAAATTGACAAATATTAAGCAACAAAAATGCAAAACGAAAATTAATACAAGTTTTAGAAAATTATCGTTTATCGTATGTTTAATTTGCAGGGAGTAAAATGTGATTTCAACAAGGAAATGTGATTGAAGTTTACCTTTGATCCTGGTTAGTGGATCCGCTTGATTTTAGACTTGAAATTGATTTTGTTTCACTCTCCACATTTGGTTCGTTACCATCGTATTGAGTTTCTGTCTCCTTCGGGTGATTATGAAGGTGCTCCTTTGGCGGTCTATTGGGCATTACTTTTTTATCTTCTGTTAAAGTCCGCTCCGATGCTATTCCGCTATTGATATGATTGTGGATACTTGTGGTCTCGAATTCTCCCTTTTGGTTCTGTTTTTTTTTTATTTATTTTTTAATTTTGTTGCCATTGATATTATTATTATACCTAAATTGTGTAACTTTCTTACCGAACTTAATGCTCCATCTTCATCATTCCATGAAGCTGGTGATGTGGGAGAACGACTGTGGTTTGTCGTATGTATGTATTATGAAATCGTGTTTTTTTGTTACGGGAGTGTATTCAATGTAGTGCAACGGTAAATGTAAGTTATGTGAAAAAATAAAACATTAATGAAATAAACAAAAATTAAATTAATAAAAAGAAATGAGAAGCGAAAGCTTACAAGCACAAATTAAAACACGTAAACATTAAACATTTAAGCATCTTTTTTATTTTAGATTCTTATAAAATAGATATTATCAAATCTTACCTCTCATAAAGACATGCCGAGTCCAGCTGTGATTGTGAAAGGGCAAGATTATAACGACCATCTGACGGTGAGTCCAGAAAACGGTACGATGCGACACGACCAAACATTACTACCGATCCGTTCTAAAATAAATCAAAAATTGATTTAATTTGTGTTTCCAATAAATATACTGGTGTGACGAAGATGAGTCAATAGGGGCGTATTGCTTATATGTAACTCTTATCTTCCGCGTCATGTTTTCCCATTCGGTAGCACTTTAAACGATACGAAACGTATACTAAATATATGTTACATTGTAATAACTTCGTATGTTATTCTGGTATCTTTAACAAAAAGACTGCCTGCACGAATATGCAAAACAATAGACTATAACAGGGAAAACCAGTGGTACAGTGAAATCATACTTTTCCGAATTCCGTCTTCTTCTGTCCATAAACACCACCTATAACATGTCACTACTTGCAGAAAGTGAACTTTTATCTAATTGCTGGACTAAGGTTTATTTAATGAAAAGCTGATTACAATTTCAAGTTCATTAGAGCCGTTTGCCAATCTATACACATAATAAAACTGTAGGCGTTTTCATGTGTTAACGGTTGGCGTGAAAATGACTTTACTCTCTTTACTCGCCATTACTCAAACAATTCTTAATCAATGCAAACAAAACAAAATAGTTAAGAGAGCCAACAATTCTATAATTATTTTAAGTTATCAATGAGCTTTCTATGCCATAAAAATACTAAATTTACTTTCGCAATTCGAAAATTATCACCAACCGTTGTTCTTGATCGTTGTTGTGCAGATGGCTGATGACGTGCGTGGGTTGGACTTATGGTGATGTAAATATAAATGATGAAAAACTGCATGAAGTTTTCTACGATTAAGTGAAACGAAATAGAAGTATGCGAGGTGAATGGGGATATAAATATAAATATAAAAGAGAATGAAGTCCGTTTGTGCGCATAACTCGAGAACGGATTGTTTGATATTAACGATTTTGGGCTTGACGGTTTCGTTTTGAACCAAGGAAGGACAAGAAGGGGATGAAAGAGGTTATGAAAGTTTGTATGAGGAAATGCACTTTGAAAAAAATAAACGATAGAAATCGATATATGACACTTCAAATACAAAAAAAAAATATTTTAAATCTTATTATATTATCTTCTATATATCTACACATTATGTGAAACTCGATGACGTTATAACTCGATAACCGATGGACCGATTCTCATGATTCTTTTTTTGTTTTATTCGTATTGCGGTATTTCAGATTAAGCCAGTCATAAAAGATAGGATAATTTTGTACCAGATAGGTGGCGCTGTTCTCGATCTCCAAAACCACTCTACAAGACCAATGAATTACATGTCGAGACTCACCACCTATTTATCGACTTCAAAGCCGCATATGATAGCATTCATCGTCAGGAGCTCTATATGGCGATGGCCGAATTCGGTATCCCGGCAAAACTGATCCAGCTGTGTCGCGTGACGCTGGAGAACACGCGCTGCTACGTGCAAATTGGAAGTAGCTCCTTTGAACTATTCCAAACATGCACCGGATTTCGGCAAGGAGATGCGCTATCATGTGACTTCTTCAATCTCGTGCTGGAGCAGATAGTGCGCAGGGCAGGTGTCAACACGGAAGGCACTATCTTCAACAGATCCGTTCAGCTACTGGGGTATGCGGACGTTATCGACATCATCGGTCGCTGCCAGCGTGCCGTGATTGAGGCTTTTGCGGCGATTGAGGAACAGGCGAAATTTGTTGGCCTTGAAGTAAACGAGGACAAGACCAAGTATATGCTATCAACAAACAAAAGGAGGGCGAATGGAGGAGAAGATACAACCGCAAACTCTATGAGCTGTACCAAGATGTGGATGTAGTCCAAAAAGCCAAAATACGTCGAATACATTGGCTCGGCTACATCGAGCGAATGGACAACAATGCTCCAGCTAAGAGGATCTTTGAATCCCAGCCCCCAGGTTGGAGGCGACAAGGAAGACCGAACTTCCGTTTCAAAGACCCAGCCATGGCGGATGCCAGAGCGCTTGGTCTGGCAAACTGGAAGCAGCGTGCCCGGGATCGCAGAGGATGGAAGGCTGCAGTGTCTCAGGCAGAGACTCTTCACGGGTCGGGAGCCCCTTAAGTAAGTAAGTAAGCTGTAGCGGATACCACGTTATCATTCAGAAGCTTATACTAGTAAAGCTTATATCTGAAAACACCGGATGTTTACTTATCTACTACGCAAGATCACTTTTGGGCAAGGTATTCGCAGACTACATATTATATAAATTGGCCCCACTTGATCTTTCCATCTCGAAAATGAAAACAGTTGTGTAGGAAATAAATAATAAATAAATAATTTGAATCTTAAGTATATAATATGCCTTTTATACGAATTAACTCACATGTAATATAGTGGGTTGTGTGATGTGATGTCCATTCACAAATGTCAATGCATCGGCGTGTAATGGCGTTACTGTACATACTCCTTCTGATAGGGAAATTAAGCAATGTCTAGCTTGTATCGATGGTCCGAATAATTGCATTGAATTTGTATTCGCGGAGCCCACCTTAAAAAAAAAACAAAGAATTTAATTAAGAGTCACTTGTATATGAACATGGCAAAATTATAATTTTACTTCAATAGGATCACTTCCTAGTTTGATGCGTCGGCCACCATCGCCACTATGAGTAACTTCTACCAAAACTGGCCCCTCTCGATCGCTTGATGTACTGTTTGCCCCATTTGAAGCACCCAGTGGTTTCTTTTTTCGTCTTCTCGGCTGTGAGTCTGCGGGTCGTCGTCTCACATGGAACATGATCGAACCTAATCAAATTGAAACAGCAAATTAAATTTAAATACACAGATATCGAACGCGATTGCTAAAAATAGAACGCATTTTGTTGTTCCTTCCGCAACAGAAATATCAAAAAAAAAAAAAAAGAGCGCATACCATTTTTGAAATATGTGTATCTTACTCTGGATATTGATTAATCTGAATCGATAGATTTAGACTTGCTACAGTAAGTCTACACACCTCAGACAAAAACAAAAACTCCTGCATTACATTTACATTTTACTTTAACCATCTACAAACCCCCGGATAATATTGCGATGTTTAGCGAAGCGAAACTGTATGTGAACAAAATTCAAATTATCTCAAAAAGAATCCATAAATACGTTTGTCAGGTTTTTTTTCCCAAAGGGGAAATGAGATGTAGCTACATTTGAAAGAAAATAAAACATTTTAAGACTCAATTAAACGTAAAGAATCATCTTCTGGGGTGCATTTTTTTAAAGGTAGAATTATTAGACATTACACAGTTTGGAACATGTTTTTTATTGTGTATGAAAAATTAATCACACAACAAAAAGTATTGAATGTGTAATACTGCTACCTGAGGAAAAGTATGTACACCCAGCCGTTGCGAAAGTATTAAAAAAGACGCATTTATGTAAATATTAATGAGTTAAAATTGCATTCAGATTAGAGCCCCTGGTATAAAATGTGTACCTGCACCTTTTTCACTTGGGAATTGTTTTCGCCACAAGATTAAGCGCGCAATGTTGTAAATATATATATATATATATATAAATTCATTATTTGTCTACCTATGAGATGACTCACAAATTAAATGAATTCAAAGGATTTTTATTTTATTTTATTGTGCCACATACCAACTCCACATACAAAGCAAAATAGACAGCTATTTTCGATGTGTTGTTATGGAAATTCCCTAACAAAATGTTGAATACGAAATAGATACTATATACGGTTTCTATGCACGTTAGGGTAGCATTTTAACTAAGGACTACTAGCTACTATGTACTTACGACGAATTCCCCAATCCATCATTTTGCTTTATTTTTTCAATCTCAATTTATTTATGCACATTTAAACTGATAATAATTTCACTAATAGAAAAGCACTAATGCAAACATAGTTAAAATAGCGCACACAAAACTTAATTAAATTGAAGCGTAGAAACAAACAACGATATTTTAGCGATTTTGAAGAAACTAAAAATAAGAGCTAAACAAAGGCCGTACATATCGAAAAGTTCGTGCATACAGCAGCACCATTACTTCATTACTAAACAAAAGTCCTTGGCTGATAATGATAACTGCCGTCTGCAGCAGTTCTAGAGATTCGAGTTCTTCATTTTAAATATGTACACATTTATGGGTGAATGAAAAATACACATACAATTGGCAGAGCTTCTTGGATGAAATTGTAATAGGTAATTATTATCTCACAAACTGCAGGAACTTTATCGCAGAAAGCTTTTGTAAAAAGGTTACAGATTTGTCAGAAAGTTTCGATATAAGCATTCCATTTTTCCATTCCAGGTGTATTTCTTTTCAATAAAAGCTTAGTTCAGTGTAATGATTGATTTAAGCAAATATTTTCAGTTTAATGGTAGGTATGTGCATGTAGGTACAACAGAGTTCATTTGGATTTTGAACATGCGCTCTTGTTCTTGTTATCGTTATCATACTTATTTGTTTCAGAAATATATTATGGTAGTTCAAAATGCAAAATTTGTTTAGATTCAATGTAATTAAAATATATATGTAGTATAATTTTGATGAATGAATGTTTTGAGCGCTTCCTACATCAGTTTTTATCAAGTTCAACAGATATGAAAAATAGGTAGGAACTCGCTTTCCGGTTAAAATGGTGGTTTAATGCAAGTTCAAGTAGCTCTTACATAAAATATACATATAGTCCGTAACAATTGGATAGCCTCACATATTGTTTTTTTTTTGTAACTAACTGTTTTTAGAACTCTTTCGTGTGTACGCAAGGAAATATGAATTGAGTGACAAGCTAAGAGCGAGAGTTTTTGACATTAGAATAGCCTTAACCATAAACTAAGTATTAAATAGACCGTCAGCTCTTCCAACTTAAGAGAGTTTGCCTACAAGCTGTTTTCCGTGTTTCTATGTGTCATGCTAAAGTAAATTAGACGCACGCATACACTTGCACATGGCAACCTGACAGATGACTGGCAGCTCATTCTGTGGTTTCATTGAAAAAATTCAAATATTTCAAATAATTTGCCGTTGTCGGGACGTGTTAAGAAAACAGTGGGTATGATGTTTCAATTTCATTAAAACGAAAAATAACTTCTTTTATTTTACCTAGGTAATCCATAGAGTACAGGAAATAAACATTGTGATTGTAAACAATGAATATCGCTGAAATATAAGGATCATTTTGCAAAAGTAAAATAAAATCAGTGCATACAAATAATTATTTGCAATTTTACTGACAGCTATACATTTTAGTTTCGGTTCTTTTCGGTATAGTTTTAAGGAAAATAAATTCCTTTTCGTGGATTACATCTATAAGAAATTTTTGTTATTAAAGTGCGAACAAATTTAGAAAAAATAATATGAAAAAGTTAAAAGGAATTTTTTTGTCAGTCACAGAAATTTTCTCGTTAGATAGCGAAAAAAATGTCTTTTCTAAATAAACATTGTTCATGGGTATTCTCGGCTGACTCAATTATTTTCATGAATTACGCTTGTTTGAAATTCGTTCGTATATTGAATTGTTTGAAATTTTGTAGTAAATTTAATTTGTTTTTTTTTTTTGCCTTTTTGTTTTCTGTTATTAGGTACACGGACAATCCATGAAAAGATTATAACTCAAAATTTTACCCACTCAGAAATGTTCATATCTCTCCCCTGAACTCCAACATATTTAAAATTTTAGTATTCCTTATCGATTCTTCCCTTTGAATTCGTCGCCTTTTTTCTGTTGACATTCGCCGGCGAAATAATTTTTCGCCAAAAACAATAACTGTAGGTGCAAAAATGTTTAATTTTATTCCTTGTGTATGTGGCAGCTGACAATTTGCCATTATACAGCCAGTCATTTCAGCGACGTCAACCCGCAAGCATCAATTGACAGTCATAACTTTATTGTACCGTAGCATCATTTCATCTGTCAATATTGTAATTTATATTAGTTAATAAATTGTTAACTAAATAAGCTCGCGCATATTTAAAACCTACGAACGAATATTTCTCAGTTTATTCCTTTATTTATACGTTGATTACATTAGTTTGTGATGTGCTTTTTGTCTAGGGCTGAGGTTCAGTCGCCGGATCGCCAAGGTCCTTCCTAAAGAAACACGAACTTCAGGTTTAGAGGAGTTTCCTTTATTACAAAATGTATTCCAAACAACTTTTTAATCTTAACAATTCAAGTAGTTTTACAATTAATATATTTGGTTTGTCTATAATCTACGGTTAAACTACAAAAGTACGGTCAGCGGGTCGGTCCTCCGCTAAGATTCTGGTGGGCGTAGGGTATGGCCCTGGCGATCTTCAGGTCCGTCTTTCGACAGTTCCGGCGGTCTTCAGGTCCACCTTGCGACAGTCCCGGCGGTCTGCAGGTCCGTCTTGCGACAGTCCCGGCGGTCTTCAAGTCTTCCTTACGGCGGACTCGGCAATTAGCTAGTTACCCGCAGGCCTACTAGCACCAAAACTTTCAAGCGGTCAAATGGCTTCTTGAGCATCAAACTCAGCGGTACACGAGATTGGTACTGGTCAACTCTGATGTTTTCTCGAATTGTTTGGGATCTGGCAGGTCGAATGTGAATTCTATCACGACAGTGGAAATTATCGCTTGGTCAAGACACTACTGGACTAGTGCGGGGGTTACCGAGTACAACCAATTGTCAAGAGAGCGGGGCGGCACTATCAGTTGTTGGTGGGAGCAAGTGTGCCGAGTGCACATGCAATGTGCAGGCCATGAGTAAAACAACTCACAAGTTTTAGGCCGCCGCGTGGGTGTACCTAGTATATCGGTGTGGGGGGCGGCGTAGCCGATCGGTGGTGCTTGGTGCGAAGCGAAAAATTATGTGGCTGATTGTACAGTGGGGCACAGCGTAGGGTATGGCCCTGGCGATCTTCAGGTCCGTCTTTCGACAGTTCCGGCGGTCTTCAGGTCCACCTTGCGACAGTCCCGGCGGTCTTCAGGTCCGTCTTGCGACAGTCCCGGCGGTCTTCAAGTCTTCCTTACGGCGGACTCGGCAATTAGCTAGTTACCCGCAGGCCTACTAGCACCAAAACTTTCAAGCGGTCAAATGGCTTCTTGAGCATCAAACTCAGCGGTACACGAGATTGGTACTGGTCAACTCTGATGTTTTCTCGAATTGTTTGGGATCTGGCAGGTCGAATGTGAATTCTATCACGACAGTGGAAATTATCGCTTGGTCAAGACACTACTGGACTAGTGCGGGGGTTACCGAGTACAACCAATTGTCAAGAGAGCGGGGCGGCACTATCAGTTGTTGGTGGGAGCAAGTGTGCCGAGTGCACATGCAATGTGCAGGCCATGAGTAAAACAACTCACAAGTTTTAGGCCGCCGCGTGGGTGTACCTAGTATATCGGTGTGGGGGGCGGCGTAGCCGATCGGTGGTGCTTGGTGCGAAGCGAAAAATTATGTGGCTGATTGTACAGTGGGGCACAGCGTAGGGTATGGCCCTGGCGATCTTCAGGTCCGTCTTTCGACAGTTCCGGCGGTCTTCAGGTCCACCTTGCGACAGTCCCGGCGGTCTTCAGGTCCGTCTTGCGACAGTCCCGGCGGTCTTCAAGTCTTCCTTACGGCGGACTCGGCAATTAGCTAGTTACCCGCAGGCCTACTAGCACCAAAACTTTCAAGCGGTCAAATGGCTTCTTGAGCATCAAACTCAGCGGTACACGAGATTGGTACTGGTCAACTCTGATGTTTTCTCGAATTGTTTGGGATCTGGCAGGTCGAATGTGAATTCTATCACGACAGTGGAAATTATCGCTTGGTCAAGACACTACTGGACTAGTGCGGGGGTTACCGAGTACAACCAATTGTCAAGAGAGCGGGGCGGCACTATCAGTTGTTGGTGGGAGCAAGTGTGCCGAGTGCACATGCAATGTGCAGGCCATGAGTAAAACAACTCACAAGTTTTAGGCCGCCGCGTGGGTGTACCTAGTATATCGGTGTGGGGGGCGGCGTAGCCGATCGGTGGTGCTTGGTGCGAAGCGAAAAATTATGTGGCTGATTGTACAGTGGGGCACAGCATTTACTGGGGTACGATAAATCGTCTTAGTGATTTCGTTTGGTACCCGTTGCTGAGCGAAAAAGAATCATATAACGAATGCATCGTTACAAGTTATTAACCATTTTGTAAAATAAATGTTTTCGTGGTGAAATAAAACAACAGATTTAAACCATTGGAACGCATCCATCAGCTGATAGAAACTTACTAAATACCCTACTGTCAGTCACTGTGCTAAGCACTGTCTCTTTATTTTTCCCACGAAGCGTGGGCATTTTTCCCTTTTCACCGAACTCAAGTTCCCTCGATTTGTTTATAAAAAAATGTTTCTAAAAGTAGAATTAGTATTATTCGGATAGAAATTCATATTAAATTAACCATCAGTATAAAAATCACAGTTTGTTAACATTATAATGATTATTTCTTGGTACTAGAAATTTTTACTAAAAGTTAAATCCCTTTTTTATGGACATTTAGTGTGTTGCAATGTAGTTCGAGGGTTTTTTCGTCAGATTCCTAATATTTCCACAATTTTGATGCTTTATTTCTGTTTTGCAAGGAAGGTTTTTCGGACATCAACATTTTTACAAAAAGGTAGAAATACCACGATGTAGGATGACTGCTCAGTGTCATTATCGCACTATAGCTAAAAAGCTTGATCGAAGTCAAAAAATAATTAACAGTTACTTAAGAAATCCATTATTTTACGGAAAAAATAACAAAGGCCGTACTTCTACTTTTCTTTCAAGCCGAGAAAAACGGCAAATTAAAGGTTAGCTTCCAAGTCAACCCATTCTCTAGGTAAGATTAAAAGCTGGGTTCGAAGTTAGTCGAATGTCCATAAGTAGTGTAATTAAGAGTGCCGGACACCTGAAGCGTCGGAAACTAAACAAAAAAAATACCATGGGGCGCCAAGTTGACGTCAAGCCAGCAGAGCACATAGTCAAATCGGCCCAAAATTAAAAAAATTAATATTCCATACTAATGCCTGATTTATGTGCTTTTTTTGTGCTAAGTTTACAGCTTCGTAGCTCAAGCCATTTAGCCAGAAATCGCATTACAAATGTCTGTTCTAAGAAGTTTAGTTATCACATTCACATTCAGTTATCGGGTTACTAGGTACCTACCTACATTGCAAAAATATATGAAGAATGATGAACTGGTATAGCTTCTATTTGATCCCATGCATTATGTATCTTTATATATTATAAATGAGCAAGAACTTGATTGCATCGTCTGGTTACCTAGTTTCTTAGTTTTAGAAATATGAGGCCGTCTAAATCGGTTTTCCATTCGAAATAGGTATATTCATACTTACTACTTATTTAGCTTAGACTGTGATCTATTTGACCGAAATACTACTTTTGGTATTTTTAGAATGGAGAGAGAGTATACACTCGATCAATTGAAATTATATGCACATAGGTTTTTGCTATTTAAAATATCTCATATCAAAATAAAAAATGTTTGAGAAAAAAGAATTTCACTAAGTAGTTTGCATCTCAAAACCTTAAAAATGCGGGCGGCTAATTTTACAAAATGTTCATACATACCTAATTTTGTAATGACTAAACTACTAACGAAAAAAAACATCATTAGAAATAACTACAAACAAAACCGATCGAACTTTAATAGGTATAAAGATCATTTCTTGTCAAAGCATAAGTACGATGTACATCATTTCTTGTTTTGGAAAAAGTGCGGGCCAGGTTCAATTAGCCTTTTTTCAATAAATTATGTATAAATTACACTTAGTAATGATTCTGTTGATGTCAAAATAATAAAGTTACACATCTACGCATACCCAATTGGAATATAATCATCCCCAAAAGCTTATAATAAAGGCTCATGCCCCGCCCTACCTACCCATCTGAAATATATGTATGGGTATATCATTGCATAATACTATCATTGCATTTGATTGGCCTAAATTATGGGTTTGAAAATAAGAAGAAGCTACCTACACTACACATCCAGACACCTTTTTTTTTACCACTGGCCTCTGGTTTTTACTTACAACTACATGAATCGTATTGCTAATGCTTCGCTAAATGCCCTGTCTTGTTCTCTCTCCTTTAGAATAATTTAAAAAAAATTTCGGTCAATGAAGTATTCTTTTGGAGAAGGATGCCTAATTAACGTACTCACACCACCAAATATTTCAATAATAATTCTAGAGGACAAAGACATTCAGGAAATCTCAGGCAATATCACCAAAATGTTAATACAAGATGGATACCTTTTGGGAACTCCCAGAACCATACCACACAAAACAGAAATAACAGACCAGAACCGACGGATACCAATAAGATGAATTCAGTAGAGCCGCCGGTTTTTCTGAACTGAGCCTCGGACAGTTATTGACATTGGCCATCGACATCCAAAACCAAAGGCACTATATTTTAGTAGACACAGGCAGTGCTATTACTATCATCAACACTAACAAACTTGATATGACACCATATCAAATCATAGATACACGGCAGAGAGATTAGGACTAAAAATAGTAGTGTAACCAGGAATACTTTCAATTTCCTATACCAAAAGATTTCGGTTATAACAGTAACACCTTCATTAAAGCTTAAGCCCAGAGTTTGGATGTCCTAAGAAAAATCATTAAAATCATTGATCTTGAGAGAGGAACTTAAGGGTCCGCCCCCTAACTTTTTTTTTCATCTAGTGCTTATTTCGCGAATGGTAACACTTAGCTCATGTCTGATATGTCAGATAATTAGTTTTATCCTTCCGCTGAACGAATATGGTTGTGCATACGCTTGAACAACGCCGGGAAGTATTGCGACATTACTTTGAAAATCATGGTAATGTTGCAGAATGTGTGCGAAAATTGCGTACGGAATTTGCACCGTCAGCTCCGTATTTTTGTTATCTTGTGAAAAAAGTGAAAGAAACTGGCATCCCCATCGATAAACCAAAGCGTGAAAAGCCAAAAACACGTACACCCGAGAAAATTGCTGCTGTGGCGGAATTTGGTCCAGAGGCATAATTGGGCAATTTTTCTTGGAAAATGAGCAAGGAGTGGCCGTTACAGTCAATGGCGATCATTATCGGGCCATGTTGAACGAACTTTTGTTCACAAAAATTGAAAAATTGGATATTGGCAACATTTGGTTTCAACAGGACGGCGCTACGTGCCACACAGCCGAAGCTACACTCGATGTTTTGCGCCATGTTTTTGAAGATCGCATTATCAGCCGCAGAGCTGATGTCGTTTGGCCACCTCGCAGCTGCGATTTGACACCGTTGGACTATTATTTGTGGGGTGCCGTAAAAGATAAGTGTTACGCCGACAAGCCAGAGACAATCTTTAAAGGACAATATTCGTGAAGCCATTGGTGAAATACAACTGCACACAATAATGTGCTTAAAAATTGGACCGATCGTGTAGGCTACTGCATGGCCAGCCGAGGCAGCCATTTGAATGAAATTATTTTCCATTATTAACCGGAAGGATTGTACTTTCAAATAAAAGAAGAAATTTGTGAAAATATTCAGTAGTTTTTTTTTATAGCATTTTCAAATTAAAAGTTATTTGGCGGACCCTGATTAACCTTAAAAAATCAAACAGATAGAACAAGGACACGATGTGTCGTGCAATTATTTAGAGAATGGCAATCCTGACTTCGGCAGTCTTAATCGCGAAGAGCAAACGGGATTAACCTCCCTATTAGACAAATTCAGGCCGGCAAAAATCCTCATCCAAACCCTCCACGTCGGTGCCGGCTGGAAATAACTACCACAGTTGTCTTGTGCGATGTCAAGACGAGGTTAGCTGAGGTCAGGGAGCATAGCATAGGATTTTAACTTCTAAATAGTTTAATTCTATATACTTGCTCTTTGACCATAGGACAGGGGTACCTGATTTAAGTGGTGGTGCGAGCGCTTTTACGCACAAATCCGTGCCGAAGAATGCAAGGCTGGGGGTCAAACCAGTCACTTACGAGCTCCTTCAGACGCACAGGCGAGGTCTGTCGTAAATTACTCGTGGGACCAAATCCAAACAAAAAAATAAAATTAACAAACAAAAGAACAAAGAAGTAAACAAAAAAATAAATACGTCATCCGAAGATGACCTACTAGCCTCTAGCCAGGAGACAGTAGTGGGCAGCAACAGCTTAGAGAGGAGTTCTTCTCAAGCTTAAGCTCATCAACTGTCTAAAGCTCCACAACCCGACGGTTCGCATGGACGACTGGAAAGTCATCAAAGCGGAGGAACCACACAACAATACCCTATCGTTTCTGATGCTGATAACCGAAGACAGCGCGGACCTGATCGAGAAGATCGGCTGCAAACTTCGCTTCGGCATCAGACACGCTAAATTCCGATCCTCAGTCCAAACCGACGACTTTGACGAAGTCGAAGGCGCCAACAAGTTGCTGGAGGACATGCTGATCGAGACCATCCAACCCACAACCCAAAATAGCCCAACCACCATGAACACCAATGCTGAAAGTCGTACAGATTAATCTGAAGCATTCCAAATGTGCTACAGATAACCTGATGATTCTCCTTGAGGAGGAAGACATTGACATCAGCATAGTCCAAGAACCATGGGTAAAAGGCCCCAAGGGCCTAAACGACAGCCAATATAACCTCTTTTACAACCGTAATAACAACAGCCATGGTAAGCCAAGAACCTGTATTTTGGCTAAGAAACATATTAAAGCTTTTATATGTCCAAATTTTAGCTCGTCTGATTTAACAGTAGTTAAACTACAAAATGCGGGAGGCACAGACCTGCTAATCACTTCCGTTTACATGGCACATGACCGTAGAGCACCACCAGAAGAAGTACTTGAGCTCGTAACCAAAGCGAAATCCAACCTGCTGATGGGCTGCGATGCCAATGCAAGACACGTGCTATGGGGAAGCTCAGAAACCAACGAACGTGGTGAGTCTCTTTTTGATTATATTATCGAAAACAACCTGTCAATATGCAATAGAGGTAACACCTCAACTTTTATCTTTCCGAGTACGGATAGTTTTAATGTTTGGAAGGATGTTATAGATATCACAATGGGCATAAGCAACAACACTGTGAAAGTCCAAAATTGGAGAGTTTCCAAACTGAAATCCTTTTCAGATCCCAACCTGATACTCTTTGATATATACCTCGATATTGAAAAACCAAAACCTTTCCGAAATCCCAGAAAAATTTTCTGGCCAACGTTTTCTCATGTCATTAAATCTAAACTCCATAAATTTCCAAGCCCAATAATCAACTCGAACACAGAACTCGAAACAAAAGTAAAGACTCGTGTCCGGTCAAATACAGTAAAAAAACCCTACCTCAGTGGTGGAACAAGGAACTCTCTAGTCTTAGATAATTGACTAGAGAGACGTTTAACATGTGCCATAGGTGCAAATATTGGCAGCCTTACCGAGACTGCCTTAAACTATACAAACAATCTATCAGAGTGGCCAAGAAGCAGTCATGGATAGTGTATTGCCAATCCATCGAAACTCTTAAGGATTCTGCAAGGCTTAGTAAAATTCTATCCACAGAGCGCTCCAACCCCTCTCTTCTGAGAAAGACGGATGGAGCGTGGAGTGAGTCACCTGCAGAATCTTTAGAGCTTTTAATGAATACCCACTTTCCTGGGTACAAGGATGAAAGCACAGAGTGTAACAACTCACAAAGCTCGCAACCCAGCGCCTGGGACAACATAACACAGAGAAAAAAGTTTCCTGGGCTATAAACAGTTTCGCTCCATACAAATCGCCGGGCCTGGACGGCATATTGCCTATTATACTACAAAAACGCCAAGATGGAGCGAATTCATGGCTCACACCGATTTTTAGAAGCCCTGTACTCAACAACCATGTACCCCATTCATGGAGACAAGTGAGAGTCATTTTTATTCCTAAGGCAGGCAGACGCAGTCATGAAATCGCGAAAGATTTCAGACCAATCAGTCTAACTTTCTTTGTTCTGAAGACTCTCGAGCGACTTCTAGACAACCATCTGCGTGGTACAAAAGAAATATCAATTTCCAAGGCACAGCACGCCTACCTTAAAGGAAGATCGACAGAAACGGCTCTTCATGAAGTAGTGCGAACAATCGAAAAGTCAATACTCTACAAAGAATACACTGTAGCAACCTTTCTAGACATAGAAGGGGCTTTCAATAATGTACACACTGAAGCAATTCTGGAGTCTTTTACGGAGCTAAGGATAGAGAACCATCTTAGTCTATGGATTGTCTCGATGCTTAGTACCAGAATAATTCAGTCTACATTAGGAAATAAAGGGTGATTTTTTAAGAGGTTTAGAACTTTTTTTTAAAAAAAAACACAAAAAATTCGAAAAAATGAATGAAATATTTATTTGAATCGATAGTTTGAACCTTGCAATTTAATGTTTAAAGATAATTTCATGCAAATGTTGACCGCGGCTGCGTCTCAGGTAGCCCATCCGCTGAGTCCAATTTTGGCATACTCTTTCACACATATCGGCCGGTATCTCACGAATGAATGCATGGATGTTGGCTTCCAGTGCGTCAATCGAAGCGGGCTTGTCCCTATACACATTAGCCTTGGCATACCCCCACAAAAAATAATCTAATGGTGTCAAATCGCACGATCTAGGCGGCCAATTGACCGGCCCGAAACGTGAAATTAACTGTTCACCAAACTCGCCTCGCAATTGCGCCATTGTTTCTGTTGGTAGCTGTTGCAATGCTTCTGGCTAATCTTCACTCCAAATGCGGCAATTTTGCTTATTTACGTACCCATTCAACCAAAAATGAGCCTCATCGCTGAACACAATTTTTCGATAAAAAAGCGGATTCTCGGCCAGCTTTCCAAGAGCCCATTCACCTTTAGTTCTTGCACCAGCTGTATCTTAAAAGGCTTTACGCCCAAATCCTTTCCACGTAGTGCTGTAACAAAGGCATAACTGCTGGGAACGGCGCTGAATCGACATTTCGCGGTCTTCTGTCACACTAGCTGATACGGCCGAAATATTTTCTTCACTACGCACAGTACGTAAACGTGTTGGTGGTTTAATGTCTAACAAAGTAAATTTGGTGCGAAATTTGGTCACAATCTTCCGAATAGACTGCTCAGAAGGTCGAGAATGCCGATCATAAAATGGAAGCAGCGCGCGATGAACATTTCGAACCGAGCACGAATTTTGATAGTAAAATTCAATAATTTGCAAGCGTTGTTCATTTGTAAGACGATCCATGGTTAAATTGCAAACCAAACTGAAGCTGTTTGACAGTGACACAAGGTACTAAACACACGTCAGCTGTCAAAACCAGTGTTGCCAAAACCAAACCAGCTAAAAAATTACCCTTTATAAATATAACAAAATTCGCCAGCAGAGGCACACCCAAAGGAGGTGTTATCTCACCACTGCTGTGGCTCATAGTTATGAACAAAATACTCGTAACTATAGACAGAGAAAGTATTAAGGTGGTCGGATATGCGGACGATTTGGTGATACTGGTGTCGGGGAAGTTTCCTTCCGTAATTAGTGGAATTATGGAAAACGCTCTAGGGAAGGTTAGTACATGGGCCAGGAGGTGTGGTCTTGGTGTCAACTCGAGTAAGACCGAACTGATGCTTTTCACCACTAAAACCAAAATACCCGACTTCACACTTCCTCACCTAAATGGCTACCAGCTATCCTTATCCACCTCCGCGATGGTAGGCACCTTGACGTGTGCGCCTTTTTCAAAGTGCGCTGGTGCGGAGGCTTAACGTTGCAAAGACTCAGCGGGCTATGCTGTCGGAGGCGGTAGTCGTCTGAAGGGTCACCCATGACAGAAAGGCTGCTAGAGGAGCAACTAACTAAGTTCTACCCATGAGGAGTAAACTTCATTAATCAAATCTCTAATCCAAGGCGGAACAGCATACGCCGAGGGATGCATGGCTATAAGAGAGATTAGTCGTTAGTATGCGAACTCCGAATACCTGGTGACCTTCGGTTTCATCATTAGCCTTCCCGTGGTGTACCGGGCTCCGGCATGGGCGATGTTTCTTTCCCGGTTTCTCGTGGGACCAAAAATTTCTCAACCAAATTTCATAAATTTACAGACAGATGCCTCTGAAACCGCATCAATTTCTGTAGTTGCTGCTGGGCAACCAGAAAACCTAACAAATCGGGTAACCCCGACGGTGAATATCACATGCGCTGTAGAGCCAAGTGTGAACCCAGCCTCTCGGTCTGCTGTTGGGCAACCGAACCCCCTGCAAATAGATGACGACGTCATGAGGGCTCCATCTACCAGTCAGGGCTGTGCAATATCCGAGCACAGGGAATCGTCGACATCTGATTCCGACACATCCACCATCGTTGACTCCTGTAGTGTAGTATCCGAGAAATTGGGATGCTCCTCTTTGGGAAGAGTCTGGCTGGACTACAGGTTCAACAAAGTGGATACGTGAAACTATGTGGTTTCGAAAAAAGACGCCTCAAAAGTGCCTTGCGGCGAGGCATGGACAGAGAAAATGCTCTCATCTTCGCCAAAGACGCTCTCAATGACAGACCGATCTCTAAACGAGTTAGGTCGGAGGACAATACCCCACCGGCATCGGCCGCCAAGAAGGTTAAGAAAGGTCCTTTACCTGATGTTCCCACCTTTAGTCAGGTGGCGAATCTAGTCAGGTTAGGTATCGTTCCGACTGACTTGATAAACCAACCCCTCTCTTCTGAGCAAATGGCTCTGGTACAGGAGGCGGTCATTGACACCTCGATTGAGCTGACCAACAGTGGCGTGTGGCCAAAATTCTCTGGATCAATTCCAAAGTCGGGGTGGGTAATGTTCATTTGCACAGATGGTGCTACCGCGGGATGGATGCGCTCAAATTTTGATAGTATCAGAGCCAAATGTGGTCTGGATCTGATGTTGGTGGAAGAGAACTCTTTTCCAAAGCCCCACATCGTTCGAGGATTCTTCCCACATAGCCTGGAACTCTCAAATGAGAAAGTACTTGCCACCCTGACGGCTCAAAATGCCGCATTAAATGCTAACACCTGGAGGGTCGTCAAGAGGGTTAAGGATGGTGCATTCCTTCACCTTGTGCTTGCAATTGACGACGCTTCCATGGCCAAACTCCTTGAACTGAAAGGGAAAGTCTCATACCGCTTTGGTCAGATTAAGTTGATTCTTAAGAGCACCGATAAGAATCCTGTGTCTGACAGCGGTACCCCTAAAGCAGGAGTGGAAGCCAGCTCGGCACCTTTCTCTGGAATCGTGCCCTCCCAACAGGTACCTGCAGTGCAGTGCAGTGCCAATTTACCGTCCAACCCCATAGACACCAATAGCGGAAAGGAGATGGCGCTGAATGTTGTCGGGGACCGCATCCCAGAAGCAGGCAGTGGTATTGCTACTGGGCAAGCCACTCCTAGTGGTTCAGGGTGCAGTTCTAGGGCAACGATCGGCGCTTTGACTAACCGCCATAAACAACAACAAAAGGGCATTATGGCCCGTAAAACTGGTGGTGTGGCCAAATTTTTAAAAAGTAACGCAGCCTCAGGGCGCGTTACCCACAAAAATGTGCACGACGAGTCTGACAGGTCCAAGAAAATAGGTCGTCCTGAACAGACTGCTTGCCGCAGAGGAAAGGGCCCCAAAAAGGCCCAACTACTCAGGCAGGCCGGTTCCTCCATGCTAAGGGCGCGTCCGCTACCCTTGCCAAAAGGTTCGCCGAGGAAAAGATAGCCCTTGGCCTCATCCAAGAACCATGGGTTATCAGCGGACACATAAAAGGTCTTGGAAATAAAGCAGGTGAGCTTATTTATAAACGAGACGAGCCAGTGCCACGAGCGGCCTGCTTAATCGACAGAAATATCAACTTTCTTCCCATTCCAGAATTCATCACAAAAGACTTGGCGACCATTCAAATAGAAGTACCAACCGAACGGGGCACACATCACATCATCTGTGCCTCAGCATACTTCTTAGGCGACGACACCAACATTCCGCCCATCGAGGTCCAGAACCTTTTAAACCACTGCAAGAGGAACAACCTTCATTACGTCATTGGATGTGACGCAAATGCACACAACATGACATGGGGCAGCAGTGACAATAATAAAAGAGGTTAGTGTCTTTTAGAATTTCTGGTTGGTAGTAACGTTGATATCTTAAACAAAGGCTCTAAACCAACCTTTATAAATGCGATACGCGAAGAGGTACTTGATCTCACTCTTGCCAGTCCATTTATGTCTTATTTCGTAATAAATTGGCATGTGTCTGACGAAGCCTCGTTATCAGACCACCAGCATATAAGGTTTGATATACCTGGTCAGTCTACACCTGCACAAAATAGATACAATCCCAAATCGACGGACTGGAATATGTATCGAGAACTTGTTCTCTCAAAAACAAATATGTTTGTCTCTCAAATTGAATCCATATGGGACATTGATGAGGCTGCTCACCAGCTCAGTAACGTGTTGATAACCTCCTACCATGAGAGTTGTGTCAGCAAAACCAGTTTGAGTAAACGTAAGGTTCCCTGGTGGAATGACCAACTAGCCAAACTCAGACGGAAGGTTAGAAAACTCTTTAATCGAGCCAAAATAACCAAAATGTGGGACGAATACAGATCCGCTCTCACAGAATACAACTCAGAATTAAGACGATCTAAAAGGGCCTCCTGGAGGAAATGCTGTGAAGACATATTAGATATGCCAGTAGCAGCCCGTATCCACAAGGCTCTGAGAAAAGATCATTCCAACTGTGTAGGTCTACTTAAAAAAGCAGATGGAACCTACACAACGGACCGTTCGGAAACAATTAAAACTTTACTTCAGGTTCATTTTCCGGGTTCGACCATCCGTGAATCAAACGAATACTCACACGACATTGATCCCAGGATCTCTGTTTCTGGACGAGTAAATAGTCTATCTGGAAAAATTTGTAGTCCAGATAAGGTTAGATGGGCAGTCGGCTCTTTCAAACCTTTTAAAGCACCTGGTGGTGACGGTATATTCCCAGCCCTCTTTCAGAGGGTTATTGACGTCATACTACCAGCAATTACAACCCTATTTAGAGCTAGTTACAATTGGGGATACATTCCTTCCACCTGGAGACAGGTGAACGTAATTTTCATTCCCAAAAGTGGCAACAGGCCAAGCGAACTACCTAAATCATATAGACCTATCAGTCTAACATCCTTTGTTCTTAAAACTATGGAAAGACTAATTGATGTTCATATCAGAGGTCAGATATTAATATCTAACCCTCTCCACTCAAGTCAGTTTGCGTACAGAAAGGGCAAGTCCACTGAGGGTACTTTTCACCACCTCGTCAAAAAGGTAGAAGACGCCCTTAACCACAAGGAAATTGCCCTAGGCGCATTCTTAGATGTTGAGGGTGCTCTCGATAATACTGGGTACGACTCGATTACTAGGGCAATCAGTTGTAAAGGTATCGAAGACTCGACAAACCGTTGGATCCGTGCCATGCTGGAAAGTCGAGTAATAACGTCCTCGTCGGGAGGAGTGGCTGTGTCGGTGACAGCAGTCAAAGGCTGCCCCCAAGGAGGTGTGCTCTCCCCCTTGCTGTGGTCACTAGTTATAGACAGCCTACTAGTCAGTCTACATAATCTAGGTTATGACGCCATCGGTTATGCCGACGATTTGGCAATTGTCATTAGTGGAAAGCATTGCGCTACCATTAATAGTAGAATGAGGAGCGCTCTTCTACATGGCGCTCTTCTTGGGGTCTTAATCCCAGAATCGTACACTGGTTGTATACCATGATGGTAAGACCCATTGTATCGTACGCGGCAATCGTCTGGTGGCCAAAGCTACTCGAACGAACCACGGCAAATAAGCTTCAGAAGCTTCAAAGGATTGCCTGTCTCGGTATCACAGGTGCAATGCGCACCTGCCCAACTACAGCACTTGAGGCCATTATTGGGCTCTCACCCCTGCAGTACTTTATCATGAAGACGGCAGCTAGATGCGCCATTAAACTGCAGCTAGATGATAGGTTTAAACCAGCTGACCTTGTGGGACATCTGAAAATACTCAACCTAATCCCTAACTTGGACATGTTCTGCTCAGTCCCAGACACTATGGTTAGGGAGTACAGTTTCGGAAAACTTTATGAGGTCGAAATACTTGAACGTGCAAGCTGGACCAATGGTATTCCGTCACTCAACCCAAAAAGCTTAGTATGGTACACCGGCGGATCCAAAATGGATTCCGGAGTTGGAGCTGGCGTCTTTGGGCCCAACACCACGGTCTTTCAAGCGGAAATCCATGCTATCGAAATTTGTGCCGATCTTATATCCCAAAAAGGAAATGGAAAGGCGCAACCATTCAAATATTTTCAGACAGTCAGGCAGCTTTACAAGCTTTGGCATCCAATACAATGGACTCCAAAACAGTTAAGTGCTGTCACGATGCCTTGCAAGCCCAAGCCAAACACAATCCATTCTCTGTGGACCAGAACCCTATTGCTCGGTCAATTGGAGTACTGCACTAAGGCAAATTAACGACTGGGAAAAACAACTCCGTCTTGAACACTGGGAACATGTCCCGGGTTTTGTCCAAACGATTAATTAAACCTTACTCCTATAAGGAAATACTTAAACTCAGTAAGGATAACATAAGTAAGCGGGCTAGCGGGCTTCCTCACAGGTCATTGTGGCCTTAAATATCACCTCAACAAAATGAATCTTTGTCCGGAAACAGAATGCAGATTCTGTCTGGAGGATATCGAATCCTCTGAACACATTTTCTGTGACTGTCCGGCTCTTCATTGGTTGAGAAAACGGGTCTTCAATAGGGAGAATCGTACACCAACAGAGATAGCGTACTAAAGATTTACTGACCTTCATTAGGGAGGTCGAACGTCTCTTAGTTTAACCTCTCCCCATTGACACAATAGATCTTTCAGGTCGCAGTGTCAGCCATTTGGGCATGGGATAATTAAAAAAAAAAAAAAAAAAAATCCTTATCCAATAGTGCTAGGTATCTAGGAGTGATCCTGGATACCAAGCTCAACTGGAAACTGAACATCGAGCAACGGGTAAAGAAAGCATGCATAGCTTTTTATGCCAGCAATAGAACATTTGGTAAAAGACTGGGCCTGCAACCAAAACTGACCCTCTGGATGTACACACCTGTCGTACGACCAATCCTTACCTATGGGTCAATAGTTTAGTGGCCGGCTCTTAGAAAAACTTACAATATAATCAAACTAAACAAAGTACAAAGAACTTTGTCACGTGACATTTGCCAATACGAATTTCTATGTAACAATGGGGACGTTCGGATTCCTAGTTTAGTGAGTGCAACAGCTGACTGACTATGTATTTCATTTCTTATTGGCTCAAACTGGTCACGTGAGTAGTTTTTGCAGTTGACGTTTGTGGAGGGGAAGCCGACAAATCAAGTCAAGAAAATCTTGCCTGCATATTCAGTTGACACGATATTTAACAACCACTAGTTCGCAACACTATAAAATTGTTGTAATGGAGAGTCGAGTAACATTTTAAACGTACTTATTTGAAAATAACATTTTTTTTTTTTAATTTTGAGGACGGCCCTATCCAAATAAAAAGGGGGAAAATAGCAAAGGTATGTGACAGGTTCTCGAAAAAAGTGCAAAATTAGCATCCGTTTGTATAGCGTCCGTTTGGCAAGTATTTTCCTCTATTAAGCGACGAAATAAAAAAAAAGTATCTAGTTTCCTGTAAACCAAAAGTTTTTCTTTAATTTTTGATACCATTTAATCCTGGTCCCTTCACGGTCGTTATAGCCGGAGTTCACTAATATTGCTTTAGTGGTAGTATGTTTAAATCTCCAAAAATATTGAGATTTGCAACAAGTGATCCGAATCAAAAAAAAATATCGATTTTTTGTCCTAATATGCATGTTAAGTTTTGCGACATACAAAACATAATAATGTACCTACAAGTCGATAATTTACTTTATTAAAAGAGGAAACATAAGTAAGTAAAAATACATTAAGAAAGAAGAGTTATGTGCTGTTTAGCGATGCCGAATCGAATACGAAATTTATGTTCGATTGGTACAAAAAAAAAAAAACTATCTTTTTCTGATTTTAGAGACCTTTTGCGAATCTGGATTTTTTCTCAGAGTCTTGAGATTTACAAATGCAAACAAGCGAGTTTGAGTTTGACACGTTTTCGGAACATTTTTTAACTGCAAAGAAGAGCATTACAACGGCCGAATCCTTGTTTGTTTATTATATCTGAACAATGGGTTGGAAATCAATCCGGATTGAAATTTCCAATGATTTACATTAAATTTAAACAGACATTAATAAACCAGAAAACGCGTGTCGAAGGATACACATATTCCAATCGCAAATTTTTTAATGATTTTGTAATTTTTTGTTGTCTATCACATTTGTTCAGCAATCTAAATTAAAAAAAAAAAAAAAAAAAATTGGTTAAAAACGGGCGGTAGAGGAAACCCATTTTCCCTCTTAGTTTTATACATAAATCTCGTCTCTGATTAGTTTGATATATTGTTTTTTGTCCGTAAAAATAAACCAGTAAATATCTGGCAATATGTAACGCTGGGAAACCGCTGCAACTTCGGTTTGTTGGACCATATGGACTGTCGTTCATGTGTGCGAAAAGAGTGAATGGAGAAGATACGAACATAAACTCTCTAGCTCGTAAAGGAGTGTTAAAATATCCCAAAAAATTAAAGGAATTTACAAACCAGGTTTAACCTAGAATAATATCCAATTACACCTTACCTCTGGATGTTGGGTGATTCATAAGAATAGACAGTGGACATTCGTCATCATCGAGGATGTATTCAGTACCATCGCAGTTTACCTAAAATTAAAAAATAATGACAATAATATTATTAGCAACCCAACAATAACAAAACTGAAAAACAATTGTTACAAACCTGAACAAGGCAGTAATGTAAAGGATCAGCTTTTTCTAGTCCATACTTTGACAGCATTTCCCTGACAACGGCTTGGGCACAGTCACGAATCGAAAGCAGTAACGTTTTATAAGGCACATCTTGACACAAACTCTCCCCATAGATTTTCAGTGTTCCTCCAGTATCAGGACCTCCATCTCTTGACCTAAACTGCTGCAATTTTTTTTCAAGTTTTTGTTGCCTTCTTCTTCGCATGACAGCTTCAGGATTCGAAATGGAACGGGTAAATGATGTCTCGGGAAGTTCAGTGTACAGTTTGCCGGCTACTTGTGTCTCATTTTCCGTACTTCCAGTTGAGTCAGAATTGAGTTTCGCCAGTTTCTCTTTCTTTTTCTGTTCCTTTTTTTCACGCTTTGAAAGTTTTCTTTTGAAATTCATGTCAGTGGTCTCAATAGGCTACTCAAACAAAAATATACAAAATATTAAAAACAAAGAAAATGTTTTGAAAATATTGTATTTAAAAATACCGTCGTCTTTTGATCTATGTTCTTCAGAAGAAAACGTCCTTCTCTATCATCTATATGCCAATTCAATTGAACTAAAAGAGGTTTTTCATCAGGATTCAGTCTACGTTCTTCACCATTTGCATGTACCTCATATAAGGCATAGTTCGGAACTGATAACATTCGCATATCAGGACGGAATTTCTCAATAAGTGTATCTAATAAGAAATTATGTGCATTCAAAGTAAATAAAGTTTTGTGTATTTTTATATAATAATTTAGTTACCTATAACATCAGCTACTGTTGCATCGGATGCTACGCGAATGCATTTCGTTGCTACTTTTTGGCCTGCATCTTGAAAGTAAAATCGCATTACCCCGTGAAAAAGAAGATTCTAGGAATATTGAAGTTTTTTATTTCATATTTTTTTTTTATGAGGCTTAGCCATTTTTAGTTCTGACTTTTATTTCAATCTGTCTCACTTATATAAACAATTTAAGTTTTGATTTTAAATTCACTGAAGATCTTAATTGCGAACTATGTGTGAAAAATATAACTACTGTAAATCCAAAGTCGGGACGTAAATTGTTTATAAGCAAGGCCCAATGAAATCACAGCATCATACAAAATGTGATATTCTGTGAGTCAGAACGGTTATTATGTGTTTACATACCTCGTCTGGCTCTGAGAGAGCAAATAAATCCAAACGATTCGCGTTCCATTGCTGAATAACTGAACGCACCGCTTCGCGGTCTAACATCTTTTTATGGTTTGTCATCGGTAAAGATTTGAAAAATATCTGCTTAAAAATAAGGTATGTTACTGATATTTCTTAGAAAATATGATAAGTAAAATTTTATCTAAACAAATCTGAGTATTTTGCTTAAACATTTTAGTCGATAAAAGTGACCACTCATGTTGCCAAAATCTAGGCATCTATGTAATAATAATAACGAATATGTTATGACTTATGACCCTTGTCCGGGCAAGGTGTGTCTAACGGGCACACTCACAAAGGTTTTTTTCTTATGATATTTCAAAAACAACACATTTAGACTTGGCTTTGTGACTTCTCCTTTGGTTTGCAATGAACGTGTTTCAGAAAAAAATAATTATGATTTTATACAAAAATTTTTTTTTTAAATTTTAGGCGCTTGCAGTATCCAAAAGACACACTCGATACAATCAACTAAATTTCGATTTATAAGAGTAGTTTTAGCATTGTTTTATTTTAAATTATTTGTCCAAAATTTGTTAGCCAAACTGTTGTAGACATGGCAACACTTTCAACTGTATCTTACTTAAGATAACAAGTACCTGACGTCTGTCACTAACTTGCCGTCTTCACATAGAGTCACGCACACGCGGTTTTCCTTTTTGGCTTAACCTACTTCTCTTAAATATATAATTTGTTAATCCTCTTTTGTTACTATCCTATTAAAGCTAATGAATTGTAATATGAATTAAGATTGATCGCGTTTTCATTTTCTACAATTCCAACAATTTGGCGACGAGGAAATTGAAGATATGGACCAAGCGTTACAGGAGATGATTAGCACACAGCAGATGTGGATGGAGAGAATGTTCAAGTCGAATGCAGAACTAGTAGAACGGTTGATGAAGACCACGGCAGAGACGATGAAACCAGCTGCGGTTCCGCCTTTTCGCATGTTCGACATGGAAAAAGAGAGCTGGGAAAGTTACCTGTTTCAGTTGGAGCAGCATTTTTCGGCAAACGCGGTAACAGACGACACACTGAGAAAAGCACATTTTCTTTCAACTTGCGGCAGTCATCTAAACGATATACTCCGAAAGCTTTTTCAAGTGGAAAATGTGAGTATTCATTCTTATAAAGACCTAACAGAAAAACTGACAAAGCATTTTCGAACCAAATTGCACATTTTGGCATCGAGATGCAAATTTTTACGTCAAAAGATGATGCCCGGCCAGACATACGCAGACTGGATAGCTGAGTTACGTGGGCTAGCAAGAGATTGCGTGTTTGTATGCGCTAAGGAGGGATGCAATGAGTCGTACGCAGATTTCATGATTCGAGATATGGTCACTTTCTACACTCCCCACGAGTCGGTGAGAATTGCCGCCACCCAGAGGAAAAATCCCACGTTAGAGGAGTTGGAGGAGATCGTGACGGCGTACGAGTCTACTAAAGCCGCCTCTGAAATCATAAATGGAAGCAGCACTTTCACCACAGCAACCGCAAGTGATGTTCATCAACTGAGGACCCAGCCAACTGAGTCGAAGTCATTTCCAGCTAGACGTTCGTGCCCCGGTTGCTTTGTCCACCATGAGCGAAATGATTGCAAACATATCGATTCCGTTTGCGACATCTGCAAACGTCGAGGTCATATTAAAAGCGTGTGTTTGTCTAAGCAGCAGAAAAAAGGGAATTTCGATTCGCGAGCGCGAGGGCGATCAAAGAGCGGGGGGAGGCGTCAAACGAGGGGCAAAACCGTTTCAACCAGTACATGGGGCAAACAGGGAGACTGTGCCCACACTATGAATTTAGTCGATGAAAAAATAGAGCCAAGTGTATTAGCCGTGGAAGAAGAGTCCTCGGCGCAGATTACAACTGAACGTCGTAATGAAAAAATTTTTATTGAACTTCGAGTAAGCAATCGTCCATTGATTTTCCAGTTGGATACGGGAGCTTCTTGTTCTATCATAGGATTACCAGGGTATGAAAGCCTCGGGAAGCCGCCGTGCTCTCCAACCAATCGCATTTTAAAAGCGTATGGAGGCGTCGAGGTACCCGTCAAAGGTGTTGTAAATGTTGACGTGCGATGGAAAGAACAATCGTATCAATTACCTTTGTTGGTAGTTAATTCTGTAAAAGGAGCAAATATCATGGGACTGGATTGGTTCGAGATCCTCAAATTTAAAATCGTTTGCGTTGATGAAGACACCGCATTGCAAATCGGAGGGGAGCCTAGGGAAGAGCTGGAGTCCCAAGCCAAATTTCTGTGCGAAAAATATCAAAACATATTTCGTCCCGAGCTGGGTTGCAGCAAGTTTTTCGTAGCACACCTCACGCTTAAGCCAAACAGCATTCCGCGCTATTTCAAGTACAGGCCAGTACCATTTGCGCTTAAAGAAGGGGTCAAGAACGAGTTAGAGCGCCTGAAAATGTTGGGTATTCTGCGACCCGTGGAAACGAGTCAATGGGCAGCACCCATTGTCGTCGTCAAGAAACCAAGTGGAGCCTTGCGTATCTGTGGCGATTTCAAAATAACTATTAATCCTCAGCTTGAGATCGACAGACATCCAGTGCCCCGGATCCAAGAACTCTTTCATAAACTGGAAGGCGGACGTTTCTTTACGAAAATAGATTTGTCGGACGCTTATCTACAAATTCCACTCGACGACGAATCCAAAAAGATGTGTGTGGTGAACACGGAATTTGGACTTTTCGAGTACCAGCGCCTTCCTTTTGGTACGTCGAGTTCAACGGGTATTTTTCAACGTTATATGGAGCAGCTTACGTCGGATTTAAAATTCTGTGTATCATACCTCGATGATGTCATTGTCTCTGGTAAGACAAACCAGGAACACATTCAAAATCTGAACATTTTTCTGGAGCGGTTGGAGCGACATGGGCTGCGCTGCAAGTTGGACAAGTGCCATTTTGCAAAAAGCGAAATCGAGTACTTAGGCCACATTATCGATGAAGCAGGGATTCGACCATCGGAGTCTCGAATCAAAGCCATTCAAAGTCTACCTCAACACAAAAACTTAAAGGAGTTGGAAGCTTTCATCGGTAAGATTAATTATTACAACTCTTTTATCGCAAATTTTTCCCAGTTAGCTTCGCCCCTTAACAAATTACGGGCGTCAAACGAGCAGTTTGTCTGGAGAGGTGAACAACAGAAAGCTTTCCAGCAGTTCAAAGACCGTATTGCGAGCGTCTCTAAACTAGTTCATTTCCGAGAGGATCTGCAAATCACCTTGGCGACGGATGCCTCAGGTCACGGAATCGGAGCAGTAATTTCACACATTTACCCGGATTCATCTGAAAGGCCCATAGCTTTCGCGTCCAAGACACTAGATGAAACGCAGAAGAAATACAGCCAAATAGAAAAGGAGGCGTTATCCATCATATACGGGGTAAAAAAGTTCCACCAGTATCTATTTGGTCGCCAATTCGAGTTGATAACTGATCATCAACCATTAGTGTCGATATTCCACCCAAATAAAAAGCTACCGTAGATGACAATTCAGCGCCTGCAGCGTTGGGCTATCACCCTGATGGGGTACAATTACACTATTCGGTATCGCCCAACCAAACAGCACGGAAACGCCGATTGCCTCTCTCGTTTACCTATGGGACCGGACGACAATTTTGACAAGGCAGAGGAATCTTGTCGTCATGTAGAGATGGTATATTCAGCCATCGTGGACGATTTTCCTATCAATGCAGCAAGCATTGCCAAAACATCGAGAAAGGACAAGATACTACCAAAGGTATTACAATATGTGCAGGACGGATGGCCAAAGCAGTTGCCAGCAACAGAAAGTTCTTTATTACCTTACTTTCGAAGAAGATTAAGTCTATGCGCCACTGCAGGTGTTTTGATTTATCAATGTGAAAATCCAAGAGTGGTGGTACCAAAAAATCTTCAGGATAAGGTGTTAAGGCTTTTGCATGAGGGACATTGGGGAATAACACGAACCAAGCAATTAGCCCGTCGTTTCTGCTGGTGGCCAAAAATCGATGAGGAACTTTCGGAAGCAGTCAAGAAGTGTACCACATGCCAGTTAAGTGCCAGTAATCCTCCTAAGGAATATACCAGTTGGTCAATCACTGACGGTGTCTGGGAACGATTGCATGTGGACTATGCGGGACCTTTTCAGGGTTTTTCGTGGCTTATATTAGTGGACTCCAAGTACAAATTTCCTTTTGTAGTCCGGATGTCTTCAACGACATCTAAGGCGACTATCAACGCCTTGCGATCCATATTTTCTTTGGAGGGATTGCCAAAGACATTGGTGTCAGACAACGGCACTCAATTTTCTTCGGAAGAATTCAAAAACTTTTGTGATTTCAACTCCATTCGTCACATCAGATCTGCTCCGTTCAATCCCGAATCAAACGGGGCCGCGGAAAGGATGGTGCGAACGTTTAAAACGGCCCTCCTAAAGATTTTGCAAGACACACCCAAATGTGATGAGGCATTATCCATTTTTTTGTCTACATATCGCTGTTCTCCGGATGAAAGTGGAGTCTCTCCTGCTGAAAAGTTGCATGGGCGTCGCCCCCGCAATTTATTATCTGTTATGATCCCTGAAACACCAAAACTGGAGTGGGCAAGGGCATCAAAGTTCAGCCCAGGACAACTTGTTTTTGTAAGGCAGTACCTACAGAAGACGAAGTGGTTGGAAGGCATCATAAAACAACCCCTGGGAAGTAGGATGTATCTAGTAGAAACAACGAAGGGTATCTGGCGTCGACATCAAAATCAATTGCGAAATCGAACGCCGAATAATACGAAGCAATCGTTTGGTTTTCAAAATCCTGAGGAAGCACCACAGGCAAGTAGTTTGTGTCCTTTTGCTAATCGGTTTTCGAATTTCAGTGCGACTGCAACGAACCGTCCATCACTGGGTCTAGATGATTCAGATGTCATGTTCAATCCAGCAAGAAGCCCACCAAATATTGATCTTACGGTCAGTTCGCCGAACGTAACTTTAAATCCATCATCGTCACAAATACCAACACAACCAAACCATCGTTTGTCCGAACCTGCAACGAGGCAAACACCACCGTCACCCCAGCCATCAGCAGAGCTCGTCATTCCGGAGACGCTACCGGGTTCTTCAACACCAAGACGTTCTGAGAGGTTGCGGAATAAGCGACTAAGATTTGCTCCAAACTAAGTGAAGGGGTAATTGTTGTAGACATGGCAACACTTTCAACTGTCATCTTACTTAAGATAACAAGTACCTGACGTCTGTCACTAACTTGCCGTCTTCACATAGAGTCACGCACACGCGGTTTTCCTTTTTGGCTTAACCTACTTCTCTTAAATATATAATTTGTTAATCCTCTTTTGTTACTATCCTATTAAAGCTAATGAATTGTAATATGAATTAAGATTGATCGCGTTTTCATTTTCTACAATTCCAACACAAACAAATTTAGTTTTACTTTTTTTTGACAAACTGGCAGAAGAGATATAAATAACAACAATTGCCATTCGTTCGTTTTTTTTTTTTTTCAAATAAGATACATACTGTAAATAGTTGGCACAATAGGTTCGTAGAGAGCCTAGGCACAGCTTTTCACAACCATTCGTTTTGTATGAGTTTCTCAATTTTGGGACGAATGGAAGGGATCTACAATTTTATGCCGAGTCCAAACGCCCAATTGAGAAGCTCTTTCATGGCAATTATACTCTTGGATGTTTGTCAGACGTTTGCGAGAAGTGGCGCAGTGAAAAAAAAAAAAATTGAATTTGACTTTGTCTATCGGGTACATAAGTCCAACAACAATTTGTTAATGGTTATTTAGAACTATTTAATCATCAGATTCATTTATGGCCATGATTGGACATATTAAATCTTAATATGAACTGAAGTAGCACTTTGTCAACACGACTCGTGTGACCTAGTTTGCGGTGATTTTTGAGAATATAATACTGGTATATACACCCAACCGGTAGAGTAGAGGAAACGGATAATGTCTAATATCCCTTTATTCGAGATTTCACATTCAGCCACATATCCCAAGCATAATGTAGGTAACTTTTAGAAATCTAGCACTTCAAAGGTTGATCCCATCTCTTAATTAAGGGTTATTCCTGTAGTGGTTAAAGTGAAAAGAGCATATTGCTCATAAAAACAAAACAATAATGTAGGTAACAGCTTACTCTTCACTACTCTTAACATTAGATCCATAGTTTTCCGTGCAGGAAAACTTCTTTGGGATGCTTCAAGAAAAAGTGCAATGCAATACTCTGCTTTCCGTTGACAAAGCGGATCGATCTTCGCTAGGCCAATTTCTTCCGACAAGGGGAGCGGATACGTAATAAATTTCGACGTTTCTGGTACAGTATATTCTAGCACCGAAAGAGGTGTAGCATGTCACTTCTGTTTCCCAACTCCTAGGTATATTCTTTCCAATTTCAAACTGGTAGTCACTTATTCTCACATAATAATTTCAACTTAGAAATCCGAGCTAGAAATCTATGGCAAGTTTCGTAAGATCGAGAATCGAATTAAGCGTGAACTTGTGAAAATACTTTCCACCTCACAGTATCACAGAATGAGAATTGACCATCAGCTCTTATAAAGGAGAGATGCCACGAACAGCGATTTCATCGAATACCGAACAAGTTGCGTCCTCTGTCTTCGAAAGCTGGCTTTATTTATTATGAGTTTGCTACCAACAAGCGGGTCGGATGCAACTCATCTCCGGACAATTCATCCCAGGCCAAATTTCCCACCTAGCGGCATCTACATCTCAACTCTGCAACTGAAAACCAATATCCGCATCACTCCCCTTTATTGGATGGTGTTACCATCAAACAAGTTTCTTTCAATATTTATATTTGTAGAATTTGAAAAGATATAAGGGGGAAGGAAGTAGGTACCAAATTTATGTAATGCTTAGTGTGTGTTGCTTTATGTGTGTTGTACCTGGAATGGAGTTATTAGATTTCAAGACGGTAAATAGAGAGAATTCTCAAATTCAATTAAACGATTTACTCAAAGCAAAAGTAACGATCGCTTTGCTTAAAAAATCGCAACTCACGCATTCGCTATCTTCAACAATACCAACTATTACGATCTTCGACTGAATCAAACCAAATTCCTGTCAGCGAAGGCTCTTCAACTCGAAGCCCTATGCAACGAATTCTGATCCGCAATACCCGCAGCTGTATGACAGACACAAGTCGAAATGGCCTTTCAACTATACGGTGTAAATGACGACGACGAACGCTATGCCAACTTATTGGTTAGACTGGAGGGAGACGCCTTTCGAGCCGTGGGATGTATTGTAAGCAACCCACCTGGATTAAACAAATTCTTTGCACTGAAAGAGCGTCGACTAAATCATTTCGCTCCAACACCAGAATCGCAGTTGCGACGCATGCTACGAGGCGGGGATATGTCCGGTAAGAAGCAATCAGCCATGCTCGCACACATGAGGCATCTTGCTGATGGACGACGTGACCCATCAATTATGCGGACACTGTTCTTCTACCGACTTCCGGAGGGCATATGTACAGTGTTATTAGCCAAGGGTCAGGATGACTTGGACAAACTTGCCGAAGTGGGAGAAACAATTTTCGACACGTTCAGCCCACATCTGGACACTATATCCCATTCGACTTTGTTGTCAGCAGGATCACAAGTGCAAGCGATTTCGAAAAACAATACTGCAACAACGTTGGACGAAATCAAGAAGGCGGTGGACGCATTGCGCAGAGAAGTCCAAGCTCTTAAGATGGCTAATTAGCAAAGCAGCAATTAAAAATCGCGCAACAGATCGTTTAGCAGAACCCGAAGTACCGAGACAGATGAAATGTGCAGTTTCCATATTTCGGGGAGAAAGCGCTCAAATGCAAGACTGTGACTGGAAAACTTAAATTGCCGTCGGGCGTACAGACGGTCGCCCACAGGTGCGGATATTTCCGTCCTGCCCAAGAAGTACGCCAGCAAAAATACACGGAAATCATCACAACTTTACGCTGCCAACGGTGGTACTATACAAACGTACTGTGCTAAAACAATGGTACTGGACCTGGGATATCGACGAGAATTTTCTTGGATTTTCACGATAGCTAATGTCAAACAAGCAATCATCGGTGCCGATTTCATACGCCACTTCGATTTGACCATCCGGTTAAGTCACAAACTGCTCAGCGACAACATCATGGATCGAGGTAACATAATCAAAAGTTCTCATTCAACTCTTAGAACGATGGACGTAAAAAAAACGTTTTGCTGATATCCTGAACGACTTCGTGGACATAACACTCAATTAGAACAGCAATGCTCACTAACACCATGTTCTGCATCACATAATTGTCAGGGGACATCCAATTGCGGAACGAGCTTCCCGGCCTGCCGGTGAAAAACTAAAAGCAGTGAAGGACATGATGCACCAAGGAATCTGTCAGCCATCCAAAAGTGAGTGGGCATCTCCTCTTCACATGGCGCAGAAGAAATCTTGAAGAGCGCGTATCACCAGATACCATACTTGCACCGGAGGATCGACCAAAGACGGCTGTAATAACACCTTTCTGGTTATTTGAGTTCAGTTTTGTTTCTGTTTCATTGATGACATACTCATTGCATCTGCCAACGAAGAAGAGCACCGGCAACACTTACGTATCATATTCGGCAAACTTCAGCAATTTGGTTTGGTCATCAATATATCCAAGTGCTTCTTCGGGTGCTCTGAAATACATGGGATACACTGTCAAGAAGACAGGGATCAAACCTCCCACGGACCGAGTAGAGGCATTATTGCCCAAGAACCCTGACGATGGACAAGCTGCGGATATTCCTAGGATCATGGAATTTCTGTATGCCCGGTGCTGCTACTACACAAGTCCTCTAGTCAACTTGACAGTCAGAGCAAAGAAAGGCGAGAAGCAACCAATTATCTGGACACCCGAAACGGACAGAGCATTTGAAGAATGCGAAGCTAAGTTGAGGGACTCTGTTCAACTGGCTCATCCACACGCAGATTTGCCTCTAGTGCTACGATGTGACATCTCGGATATCGCCACTCCAGCCACTTGCTTTCTTTTCAAAAGAACTAAGCTCGAGAGAAGCCAGGTACAAAGTGTACAACAGGGAGCTACTAGCAAACTACAGAGCAGTGAGGAATTTTCGACATTTGATCGAAAGTCGTGAAATCATCATCTTAACCGACCATAATACTCTGGTGTACGCATTAGATCAGAAGTCCGACCACGCAAGGAAACTACAACAGAGACGATTCTCAAATATTTTTTTTTTGATAACTGGATTTGCAGATTCGGTGCCCCAAAAACCATAACAACCGACAGAAGATCTCAATTCGAATCTTTTTTGTACGACGTGTTGGCTAAACTCATCGGAATCACACAAATCAGGACAAAAGCCTACCATCCAGCATCCAACGGTATGATCGAGCGTTGGCACAGGTCGCTGAAATCATCAATCAAGTGCCAAGAGACGACAGACTGGATAAGCAACCTTTCGACAGTTTTATTAGGACTACGCACCAGCTTTAAGGAAGACGTCAAAGCAACCGCCGCAGAGCTTGTCTACGGGAAAATACTCAGATTACCTGGCGAATTCTTTATGCATGCAGAAGTGACACCAGAGCCGCAGATATTTGTTGATACGTTCCGAGAACATATTCGGCAATTGAAATCGACACCCTCAGCACATCACTGCCACAGGAAAACATTTTTGCACAACACGCTCCACAGCTGTAGTCATGTTTTTGTCAGTTCAGAAACCATTCGCAATTCGTGAACAACATAATCCAGACCATCTCAACCTTCAACATCAAGAAATATTTCTGGAAGACTGAGAACATATCAAGCAAAGAAAAAAGTATCTTTTGCGTTATAAATGGATTAGCGCTTACACTTGGGGAGGAGTGATGTGGCGATTACCAGCCATTGTGTAATACCTCTAAATTCCGCAGCTGCGGAATTGGCCCAACAGACATCAAAAGGCATGCTTCTTACTCATTAAGCTACTTGGTATTTGGCAGCACTTTTTGGTAGTTAATGTGGTATTCGATTGGGCTTCTTTCGATTTGCTCTCAGATTTCAGATTTCGTGTGCCTAATCGAACATAAAAACGTCACTTGCTCTTTTTTGTGTTGAAATTCGTGCGACTTGGACACTTTTCTAAGCGCTTTCCATTCACTGGTTAAATTTTATATTAAAACATTCGAAATTTCCGTCCCGATGGATTTCAAAATATTTGTACATAAATAATTTACAATAGATTCACCCGATGCAATGGCTTTCATTGCTGTAGAAAAAAATTCACAAACATGTAAACAAACTCAACCAGTTGTCAAACTCAAATGCACTTGTATTGGTAAATCTGAAGCAAATCTGAGAAAATAACCAGGTTCGAAATTTTTTGTTGTACCAAACGAACATAAAAATTGCTCTGAGAGCAAAAAAATAATAAAATAGGTACGGCTTTTGTTAGTTTTTGTTTGTAAGAATTAGGTAAACAATGTAATTGAAAATGATCATGGATAGTAGAGTGAATCCCGGATAATTGATTTCTAAATAAACTTCCCGGTTAAAAGAATGCCGCATAATCGAGAGTTGACTACCTATATTAAAATAATTTTTTTTATGAATATAATGAAAATGTTTTTAAGTTACATTATGCTTCTTTTTGTTCATGAATTGGTTATCGGTATCCGGTAGGTAAAGGGTGATTTTTTAAGAGGTTTAGAACTTTTAAAAAAAAAAAAACACAAAAAATTCGAAAAAATGAATGAAATATTTATTTGAATCGATAGTTTGAACCTTGCAATTTAATGTTTAAAGATAATTTCATGCAAATGTTGACCGCGGCTGCGTCTCAGGTAGCCCATCCGCTGAGTCCAATTTTGGCATACTCTTTCACACATATCGGCCGGTATCTCACGAATGAATGCATGGATGTTGGCTTCCAGTGCGTCAATCGAAGCGGGCTTGTCCCTATACACATTAGCCTTTTCATACCCCCACAAAAAATAATCTAATGGTGTCAAATCGCACGATCTAGGCGGCCAATTGACCGGCCCGAAACGTGAAATTAACTGTTCATCGCTCGGTAGCGTTCACCATTGACAGTAACGCTGCGATTCGCATCATCTTTGAAGAAATATGGCCCAATAATGCCGCCGGCCCATAAACCGCACCAAACAGTGGCTTTTTCGGGATGCATTGGTAGCTGTTGCAATGCTTCTGGCTGATCTTCACTCCAAATGCGGCAATTTTGCTTATTTACGTACCCATTCAACCAAAAATGAGCCTCATCGCTGAACACAATTTTTCGATAAAAAAGCGGATCCTCGGCCAGCTTTCCAAGAGCCCATTCACCAAAAATTCGGCGTTGTGGTAGGTCGGCTGGCTTTAGTTCTTGCACCAGCTGTATCTTAAAAGGCTTTACGCCCAAATCCTTCCGCAAAATTTTCCACGTAGTGCTGTAACAAAGGCCTTACTGCTGGGAACGGCGCCGAATCGACATTTCGCGGTCTTCTGTCACACTAGCTGATACGGCCGCAATATTTTCTTCACTAGGCACAGTACGTAAACGTGTTGGTGGTTTAATGTCCAACAAAGTAAATTTGGTGCGAAATTTGGTCACAATCTTCCGAATAGACTGCTCAGAAGGTCGAGAATGCCGATCATAAAATGGAAGCAGCGCGCGATGAACATTTCGAACCGAGAACGAATTTTGATAGTAAAATTCAATAATTTGCAAGCGTTGTTCATTTGTAAGACGATCCATGGTTAAATTGCAAACCAAACTGAAGCTGTTTGACAGTGACACAAGGTACTAAACACACGTCAGCTGTCAAAACCAGTGTTGCCAAAACCAAACCAGCTAAAAAATCACCCTTTACTATTCGATCCGAATATTGAAAAAAGTGGACGAATAGGCCAAATACAAATAGCAGCCTAATATTCACGGCGTCTATACTAAATATTATAAACACAACCTCATTTCTTCCGCTAAGTTCAAACCTAGTTTACTGAATGTCGAAGTTCGTTAAGGTTAACATTGGTCTCATTTCCACTCTTATATTCACATTCACCGAATCCTTAAAAGTGTCCTTTAATTGACATGAAAGAAAAACCTATAATAAACCTTTGAGAGGTATAATGTGGTTGAGGAAATAAGAACGTTCGCTTTTAAATGAAAATGCTTCCATTATTTTGTATAAAAAATCGGAAGATGTTTAGAAAATAGAGAAAGGAAAAATAAGTACAGACATAATAATTAAAGTAGGCAGGTAGGTAGGTAATTGCCAAGAAAACAAAATATTTTATGTTGCGTTTAATTAAATGTGAGAAAAATCTAGTTTTGTCGACTCTAATACCTATTTTATATTAAGTTCTCTGAACTTACAGTTCCATAATTTGGCCGCCTTATAAAGACGAATTTATGTATCTATGCTACCTATACTCTCATTGCTGAACGTCAAATTGATAATGCCTTTAAAATTTCCAATCCAAAAATAGAAGTAAAAAAATTAGTAAAATTAATTTGGAATTATAAACAAACAAATTCACTTGCAATTTAAATTATTACTATAGGATTTTCATGTAGGTATCTGAAAAAGTTCTCTTCACCTGATTGGTACCTATTAATATTCCTTCGTTTTATTGCATCATTAGGTACCTATGTTATTTCTATGAAATCTATGCCTATGGATGGGGTGAGTTTGTACGTACACACAATTTCATTATATAGGTAGGTACCTATATATATAATTTTATGAGTTTCTTGAAATGTACACCCAAATTAATGTTTGTAAACATTACGTGGCCTAATAATTAACTAAAATAGATCTACCAGATGCAAAGTGTCTACCCATTTCGATCTTGTTGAACAATTTCACGGAAACTTAAACAGTAAACAAACTTCACTCAACTCAAAAGTACTTGTATTGGTAAATCTCGAGCGAAACTGAAATTTTCTTGTTGAATAAAAACTAATTTTTGTTCATCGATTAAAAACGCTCGTTATGTAGGTATAACATTGTTGATTAATACATCGGAATGCCTGAAATGTATAAGGTATCGTATATCTAAACCTACCCAAACCCATACGCCATACCCTCTCAGCTCAGCTCACACTTTCGTTTTCTTTAACTTTGTGTTGAAATTACAGAGCAACTTTATTCACTCAAGTGATGAGATGAGCAGACTACAGAACTTTAACAGTAGATATCTACCTTCAAGATGAACAGGTCACCTGAGTCATATAACTGGGTATGTAGTTATGCATTTTAAGCATCAACATCCCATTGCTAATATTAATAAAAAAGTGTGGTTTACTACCGAACTGAAGTAAATACGCAACCATACGTACAGATCAGCATGAAAAATACGAATGCAAAAAAAATTCTATTCAATTCTTCAAATTTCGGTTTGTGGAATGCTTGCTTTGGTTCCACTCAATACAATTTTTTTTCTTATAGGGAGAATCACGGTCAATCTAGATAAACAAGTTTTCTCGTTGGCTTACTGTGGAATGTCTTTGTTGATTACATTACCAACATCTGCGACGAACACGGAGGAAAAAGTGTATGCGTACTTAATAATTCAATAAGGGTAGCAATAGCACCAGCAAGTGGATGAGCCACTCCTACAAGTTGTTCTGAAACACATCGGTATTCGGTACCTGCTATGGATGCCGCCCAACAGTTTGTCGATATTTTTGTTTAAAAAAAAAAAAAACATTTATGCATTTAGCTTACTTAGGCATTCGACTGAGCCCGGAAATTAAGTAGGTAGTTAGCTTATAAGCTCATGTACCTAATTCGGATAGCATTTTTCTAGAAAATATGCACTAATGTATGTTAGTAGTAGAGGTAGGCACTTACCTTCGTGTCATAAAACCAGCAAATGTGTCTTTGTCCACTAGTCCAATCGAATTTCTTTATTACTTGTTAACTTGTTAGTTCTTCAAATACAAATTCATTGTAAAACTCCACTTTATTTTAATATAATGTAATGCCCATAAAGATTTCTCACTTTCATGTTGTGGATAAAATACTGAATTGCTTCTCTGATTTCTTTTAATTTAGGGCGCAATGGAAAGATCACACTCCCGATCGGATAGTTTTGCGATTTTCTTTTCCAATTTTAAACCCTTATTTAATCACTGCATTGTAAATAGTATTTATGAAACAATATTGTGCATTGAACTTTCATCCCGCACTATGTTTTAGTAGGTATTAATTAAAGTACTTTTGTTACAATTACAGATTTTAAATTGCTAACAAGCGCACACGATCACGAATTGCACTCCCTTTCAAGTTTTCACAATACGAATACTGATATAAAATGGACGCCTTTTTCTAAGTTAACCGATCTCTACCAATTTTACACGTGGCGCTGTATTCGATTAGAGGATTTATTTATAAACTAAGAAGAGGTTATGATAAAAAACTAGTGAACAACGAAATGAGAAAGCTACAGCTAATTTTTTTATTAAACTAATTCGATTATTTGTGTCATTGAAATAAATGAAGAACTATGTTTATTTTGTAGATAAAATAGTATTTCTATGGTTTCACAAGTCGTTAAGTTTTTTCGTCAAAACTAATTCACCACGAAAGGTTGTTGTCCAGAAAAAGGCGGCATCTGCAGAAATTTAAGAAAAGGTGTGTGGATAAACTATATACGAAAGCAGTGCTCCCACTTTTATTTGTCAGTACCTATTCATTCTCGTAGTAGTAGGTAGAATCTTGTTCGAGTAATAGTGCATTGGAAATCCCTGAGTCCTAAAGATCCATAGCCTTAGCGCCTCAAAACCATTCCCTTGTGAGAGATCTCAGACCTTCGTTAATACGATTTTAACCGAAATTTATTTCTAAGGTAAAATGGTCATTTCTAACTTAAAAGCAAATTCAGTTTTTCTCTATATTATCGTACAATGGATTAAAAATAAAACTTTTTTAAAAACGTTGTTTTGTATAGTTTACCTAAAAATTGCACTAACGATTTTGACCCAAAATGCATACTTAGAGCAAAATTGATGTTTTCAAAATTATTGCGTTGATTTTCAATTCGAATCACTAAAACGCAAATTTTAGAAAGTGCTCGTGGCTCGAAAACCTAATTTTCGATTTGGATAAAACCTTAAAAACCAGGTAATGCTGAGTATATAATACCGAACCGTATTATATACTCAGTTTTCAGCTAATAGTTAAGCAATAGTATTTCTCAAACTAAATATTGCAAAATTTGTAACTGTTTTATTTGCATAATTTTACAAAAACTAATTTAAATTTATTTCAACCATATTAAACATGCATCTTAGAATAATTCTAACCACTTAAAACTCACGCAATCATAATCTCCCACTTCATTTGCGACCCACCCATGTCCATCGGCATATTCAGTTTATAGCTGCTAATGCAATTTCAAAAATCCTTTAATTCTTACATAATAACTTACATAATGTCCCTCGCGAACTCTACTTCCAATTTCGATCACCTTGTTGTGCGTTGATGCTTGTACTCAAAAATCTTTTAAGGTGTAAGCTTATAAATAGTACATTAGATGCTTAACCTAACCCTAACCAGAACTTGCGAAAATTGCATGTTCCTTAGAGCTAAAACTCACACTTTTATTTCATGGTAGGTACTGGCATGTCAAATGAATAACCTAAAACTGAATTTTATATATTTATTTAAAACCACCTATTCTAATATTTTATGTACGGTTCCTTCTTAAATATTTACTTACCTCCAATTGAATGAACCAAACTTTTAATAAACGAGAAAGTTTCGTTCGACCCAGTCGTTCATTTTATTTCAAGTTGGTTAAAAGCAAACTCCTCAACAAGTGTTTACGTGTTTACCCTGTTCAACTCATCTCTTATAATCCCAGCACATCTATTCTCCGGTCTGATGACGTAAATCATTACGAAAATTACCTGTGAGCTTATGGACCGTATTAATATAATAGTCCCGTTTGTGGAGAGTTATCTCTTAGTCAAGCTGAAGCAGTTTGATCTCTATTCAGTTTTCTTTAAATCCCTTAGCGACAACATTATAATTGTCTGTGTCCGTCATGGAGTGTAATGTCTTAAGACTATTTTGTGTTGCTGTTATTTTGTCTGAATTTCATACAATAGTGTTTGGATTATCGGTTCTTGGAAAACAGCCATTCCAGGAAAAGCCGCAATTGGATGAAAATAATGGTAAGTCTAACTTTGGGCAAAATCGAATTTATGTATATTAATCAGAGGGACATTAGAGAACGCTAAGTCATCGTCGCTTTTATCCACCAAATGTGATCCTTGTCCTCAAGGGATTCAGTGTGTTCCACAAATTCAGTGTCCAGCTCATATTTTAATGGGAAACCATGAAAAGCCGCAGACTTGTGACTTGTCTGGAGGAAAGTTCGGTTTCTGCTGTCTAACGGGGCAAAATCATAGCGGTAATTTTCGATATTTTTTATATAATATACAGTCATGAAATAAAAATTACCCCAAATAATTCTACAGTGTATCAAAAGAATAAGGAACGTTTTCTTGGGTTTCCAAGTTTGTCAGATACGATTATTGAAGAAGCGCGCGCAAAATTCGCCTTGTTGATGAAAAATGCTGTAGGAGCGGTAGTACAACGAGGACATCCGGACTTCTTGCATAATATGGTATTTCATTCGAATTCGGACGAAGATATCGAAAGCTTTCAATTTTCGGCCTCTGCAATGGAGGAAGTCATAACTTCTCAGATATTTCGAGAAAAGTAAGTACAAACCATACTGTCAAAATGTTCTATGTATTTATGAATATGCAAAGCTCTCCATATGACATGTTTGTTATCTATTGGATTAATCATAGGTTAGGTTAGGAATGGCTAACAACATAAGTTCGCTGTTTTAAGGAGAAATATTTATCCGTTTGTTGCCAAGTAGCGACCTACTACATTTATGAAGTTTTCAGAAATACATAGGCACTCTATTTAATGAAATTTTTTGGAGGACATTTGTAATAGTGGAAGACACCATGCACATCATTATGTTTAGTTTGGGTTTTTCTTACTGCTTCTTATTTGTTTTCTAGACTAAAAATTAAGAGTTTATTAGACCAATAAAAATAATTCAATATTTAGAGCACGATTTTTTTCAACAAACATTGTAATCTGACATTTGGCGAGTGGTTAATTCAGGGCAGTTATTTAAAAATATCCCGTCCTTTTATTATTAGTAACAGTTTTCATGAATACGAGTACTTAAATATAAATCAGTGGAAATACTTAAGAAGTAGTCGGCCGTTGCTGGTCGGTATTTTAATTGATAAGTACTGGATTTTAAAGAATGCAAGTGTAGAGTTTTAAAGAATATTTGGATAGAAATAAAATATTATGCAGTGAGTACAGCGTTGCCAGACGCTCAAAATATATCCCCCTAGATAGATCTGAAAAACCTACAGTTTGTTTCCCTATTTTTTCAACATGTACGACTTAAGAGAAAAAATTTCGAATTTGAAACGCAAAAATTTAAGTTTGGTTTTCCGAATGCAAAATTGTGAAAACATAGTTTCAATTTGCACAGCCCTAGCACAACTTTGATGAAATTGTTGTACCTAATGAAGTTAATGCTAAATCCAGAAAAAATATTTAAGCAACTATTACAAAAAACTATAACTTTTGCCCAATGAAACCGGCACTAGCTTTTTTTGAAAGACTTTTTTTGTAAACGAGAATAGCTCTAAAATATTAGAACAAATAATTTCCACAGGCAAATAAAGCTTTGGAGGATCGATCGATTATTTAACAGCATTTTACAATAACGTAGACATTTGTCATGCTCAATTTCGAATCATTTGGTTGTTGACAGAACAGAACGGAGAATCTCTACGTTACCATATCTTAAGTTTAAGTTACTCAGGTTTTCTTACGTTCGCAGAATGCCTATAAATTTCATTTTTCCGCGTAAGCACATTTTAAGGACCAAAAAGGATATTATACTAAAATTCAAATTAAACAGCATTAAAAAAAGCCGAACTTTCCCCTAGATCATTATTTCCACCAAATTTTCCCACGTCGACCAAAAAAAACAACCCAAAATCTGGGAAAATACCTCCAATTGGCAACCCTAAATGAGGTACCTATAACATCAGGTATGGCAAATGGTTTTATGGGATTATCTGATTGATTTAATCAAAGAGGATGTTAGTCAAGTCTTTCAGTGAGTATAAACAGAGAGGAGTTTAGTATTTATTACGATTTTGATGTGTTTTCAAGAATAAACATGAAGAGATTTGTCTTACAAAAAAAGGATTATTATTATCCTACAACTGAAAATATCTTTTCAAGCCCGTTCCTTAGTATGGCCATACTTTTTAAGTAGCGACTTACTGATGTTTTAAACTACCTATCTGCGCCCAGTTGGTATCAGGAATCTGTGGTTTCGTTTAAGGTCCAATGTTCAATGTTCTCTCCAACATTATGTACATTGATACAAACTGGACTATCATCCGAAAATCTTTCTGTCAAAGCTTTCCAAGAGGTTTTTCGACAAGATCTCTTCCTCGATGACATTTTGCAAGGTTATTGCAGAGTCTAGGTGGAGAAAGTCTTTTACTACATCGAAGTTACAGTATAAACAATTGTAAATTATGCATGCCTGGGTGTCTTCATTGACTATAACTTTCTGGACGGCACTATATTTAACCAAACTTTGACCAATAGGTTTGTTTGACGTGCCTAGCACTAGTGCCCACTAGTGCGCACTGAGAAGTATCAGTTGATTTCCACATCTGCTAAAAACCCTGCACAACCCTGAAAACTCGGCTACTATTTATATCGAACGCAAAATATGTTGCCCTGAAGTCTGCCAGTTTTTGAAATTGAAAAATATTTATCGTTTGGTGAACGATGTGTTATCTTCACTTTATTTTTTGTTTATTGTTTAAAATGAATGAACTCAATTCGTTTGAATAACAAATTTATTTGTATTTACCTTTATCACGATAAACAAGTGGATGACAGCAAGCGAAATGACAGCGTAATTCAGCACTGAATTCTTGCCCCGACAAATTAACTGGGGTTAGGTCAGGGCACAACTAGGGCGCCCTAGAAGTCATGTCAAACACAGGTTTTCAGTGCCAGGGCGAGTTCAGTGCTATATCGAACACGTTAGGGTTAAACCAGTGCACACTAGTGCGCACTAGGGCCCACGTCAAACAAACCTAAAGTGTGATGTAACGTCGGCGTGTCAAGAATGACTGATTGATTCTCGTCACTGCAAATGTGCCTCATTGCCGATTAAGATATTGTAAGGAAAATAACTCAAGTTTTTCCAAAATGGAAAAACAAAATATCACTGTAATGGGCCTATCAAATTATCCGCTACTCCAGCAGCCTCTTTCATTTTGAATATCCCTTTCCTATACCCTGTGTTGATCGGATGAAACTTTGGGGATTTCCTTACTCTCTGATAAAATAGATTCTACAGCTTGGTTCTAACATTGTAATTTCTTTAAAGTGATTTCTGGAGAAATCGAAGTTATTTTTTTCCGTCTTATCCGATGAGTTCCAGGGTAGCCTTCTCAGCAGATCTAGTTGCTGTTTTCAATGAAGCGAATCAGAATCTGAACAAATGAATCATACAATTTCGCGATTTCAATTTATTCAACTTAATAATTTATTGAAGAAAAGGCTAAAATTTTCCTATATGCGTTTATCCGTTAACCTTAAACCCAAAAATGAAATTTTCTTTTAAAATAGCGTAATATGGGTATAGTCGTATAGTCTGCATTAACGGTATAGAGCTCATTTAAATGGTATTGCTATTTATTTGTTGAGCGGGTTTTGTAACAGATTGATAAGACTTTTCCTGCATGTGCCAGCCTGCAGTCTTCATCGAACCAGTTTTGATGTGGTCGCCTTTTATGAGTTACTGGGCTTAATGCTGTAGTGAAGAGTGGCTATAGCCTACTTACTTACTGCATGTAATGTGAGATATGGGGATCATAGCCTTCTGAACTGGCCACATATAGGAATATGAAATCTTCAAAAACGCGGCGAAATGTCAAGGTTTCTTAAGTCGATGAAATAGTACTTATCCGCTATTTGTGGGACCCATGTTGCTGCGTGCATCTTTGGGTGACGATTTATCTTGGGGTGATTAGCGACCGAAACAGTCTACACCTCACCTACGAGTATCGTCCTCCTAAATTTCGGCCACGGTAATATTTGAAGATGATTGAGTGCGGGGCAAAAACGCTGAATGGGACAAACTGCTGTTGCATCAAATTGTCTATAGGTGGTTCTGGGTTGGTCAACGTGGAGGTAGCCTGTCTTCAGGCAGAAGTGGGAATGCTACAATCACCCATCCCGCTGCACCGGGATATGACATAACATTCTATACAGAGCTGTTTATTTATTTAGTTTTCTTATTAATGTATTTGCAGAGAACATATCCCAATTGAAGATTTTGAAACAAACAACATTGATATCGATTTTGAATCATCACCAATGGGGCAACACTGCAGACCGCCTCCGCATTGTGCCAATGTTAACTCTAAGTACAGGACGTTTGATGGAACTTGTAATAATCCACTTCCACACAAGTCTATGTGGGGAGCTGCTGGACAGCCAATGGAACGTCTATTGCCGCCCGCTTACGAAGATGGAGTATGGTTACCAAGATTACATGGCGTTGATGGTACGCCTTTGACGGGAGCAAGGGAAATATCGAGGACTTTGCTGATAGACGCTAATAGACCCCACCCCAAGTACAATCTCTTAGTCATGCAATTTGGACAGTTTCTTGCACACGATATAACTCAATCGGCTTCAATTCGCTCAGGTAAGTGGCAATGGCGGCGGACAGATAAGGGCGTTTTTGAATTGCCGCCTTAAGTCCGCTACCCAAACTTGTCGATTTTAAGACTGCGGAGCAATGTGGCTTAGTAGTTCGTACTCCACTGTCCGACTACGTCGATCTGTTTTTTTTTTTTCAAATTTCGAAAAATGTAGTGGAAAATAGATAAACCGCAGTCTTTTTCTAAGCTAAAATTTCAGCGTTACTTGGTAAAAATAATGCGTGCAATGTGGGTTTCAACGTGTTCTTTGAACGACATTTCGGAGCCATCTTTCAAAAACATATCATGGATTTGTGTCCCAGTTTGGTGAATCATAAGTTTTCATCTATCATCACCAATGGTATATATTTTATAAATAACCGAAAGTTGCGCAATGGAATTTCTCAAATGTTTCGTAAAAAAGATCCGACCCTGAAATTTGAATAACTCGTGATAGTAGGCCGATAGAGAATTCGAAGTGATTTTGCAAAATCCGATACTATCTAATAATCATATTTAGGCTATATTTCATGAACTCACACAAACTATTTAGTGTCAAGGTTAAAAATGATTACTAGTAAGGCCCTCTGTTGAAAACAAATTCGCTATGTTCTGCTGCATGCTTACTTACGCTACAGTTCGGTTCAACCCTGAGCCTCAATCAACAAGCCTCTCTGACTAGACCGGTCCTTAGCTAGCCGCGCCCATTTTCGCACTCCAAGTTCATTGAGGTCGTGTTCTACTTGTGCGTGCCACCTAAGGCAAGTTGTTCCTTGACTGCGTCGTCCCTCCGGGGTGTAGTCGAAGACTCTGCGGGCCGGAGCGTTATTGTCCAATCGGTCGACATGTCCTCGCCATCTTAGGCGCCCAATGTGCAGCTTTTTAACCAGGTCGATGTCGCTATACAGCTCGTAAAGTTCGTCATTGTATCTCCTTCTCCAAAACCCATCAACGCAAACAGGGCCGAATATTTTGTGAAGGATTTTACGCTTGAAATGACCTCATCTTCTTGTAATAAAGTCCATTTCGGGAGAGGGTCTTACTTCTCAATTGTCTCTTAAACCCAAACCAACAGCGTTTGGCAAGACTTATCCTTCATTTAATTTCTAACTCGATGTTGTTGTAAGCTCGTATATCTGAGCCAAGGTGGACAAAGTCCTTCATACCTCAAAGTTGTAGCCGTCTTTTGTGATGTTTTGTCCAATACGTCGATGTTGTGTGACACTTTTTTTTGTCTGGTCTGGTCTTTTTCACCGTAAAGGCGACAGTAGATCCTTCCTTTTCCGAGGTTGTGATGATGCACCTTTTACCCGCTGCATAAATCAATTAATATTTCTTGGAGATGACTCACAAAAAGAGGTCGGCAGACAAAAATTGGAAGTATTTTGCGATGGCAGCCTTCGAAGTCAAAGTTTTTTCCCGGAGATTATATCCAACCCCCCCTCTATAGTAGTCTAGGCTAAGTCGGTTGTCAGAAGTTGTGTCACCCTCATACTCTCCTTACAACGGCAACGTCGTTTTCCATATTTGGACTTCGATTGCTACACAAGATTTAAGACACGTCTCGCCGAGGAACTCGTAGAAAATATTTTTGACAGCCTCGGCCTATTGCTTTGTTGGGACGTGATTGCATGTTCGGCTACTGTACACGATATCGTAGCCTTGATACCGATCACAAGAGACAAAGTTCAATTACTTATTGTATAGGTTTTTGTATTTCGTTTATTTAATTCTTATATTTCATTACAGAAAACGGAGAATCAGTTCAATGCTGCACCCCAGATGGTTCTGGTATACTGCCACCTCATGAAAGTCATTTCGCTTGTATGCCTATCCCGGTAGAGCCACAAGATGAATTCTATTCTGATTTCAATCAGAGATGTATAAACTTTGTTCGTCTATCACTTTCGCCTAATTCAAACTGTAAAATTGGTTACGGCAAACAAAGAAGCAAGGTCACACATTACATAGATGCATCTCCCGTTTACGGTTCGAACCTACAGACGGCAAAAGTTCTTCGCACATTTCGTGGTGGAAGGCTTCGTATGCTTGATGATTTCGGAAGAGACTTACTTCCAATAACAAACGAAAAAGAAGCATGTGCCAGCAACGAGCCAGGAAGCGTTTGCTTTAAGTCGGGTAAGTTTTTTTCAGGTTTAATACTCGTATAGTTTGCCCGACTTTAGTCAACTCGTAATTTAGTAAGCGCATTAAATGTCCCATGAAGTAGAAACGGAATAAAGCAGTTCGTGTGTTAAGCGATTTTTGAAAAGTTTTCTCGAATTCTCGACAGTTGAATTATCCGTCATAATAAATAGTTTGCGCGCTACATAAGTCCATAGAACCCTGAGTCTTGTTCCCAAATCCGAATTACTAAATTATGCAAAGATGCTACAAATACACTCAATTTGTGTTTCTATGAAAGTTGAACATGGAACCCTGTCCAGCGCATTTCGGGAAATATTTACAAATTAATAAAACTTTATTAAAAAAACGTTCACAAAAATCGAAAAGTCTTATTCAATGATAATTTGCTTAAGGTCCGAGATATTGAATGAAAATCATATTTTTATAAGACTTTTAAAATGTTTAGGTGATGGTCGAACAAATCAAATAATTTCTCTGGTGGCCATACATATTCTATTTGCAAGAGAGCACAATCGGATAGCAGACACGTTGTCACAATTAAATCCTCAGTTTACTGATGAAGCCATCTATCAAGAAGCCCGCAGAATCGTAATTGCTGAGTTACAACACATCGTTTATAATGAGTATTTGCCATTTGTTATTGGTTCAGTACAAATGAAACGGTTTCGATTGTCCACAAAACACCACGGCTATGCTAAGGATTATAATGTTGATGTGAATCCTGCTGTTACTAATGAGTTTACAGGAGCCGCATTCCGTTTCGGACATTCCACAGTTGATGGTAAATTTCATTTGCATTCGAGCCACGGTATCGATGAGGTCATTGATATTCCCGATGTTATGTTTAATCCTTCGCGCATGCGCAAGCAATCATTCTTAGATGGCATAGTCAATACGATGTTGAACCAGCCTATGCAGAAAGTTGATGGGTCAATCACACACGGTGTAAGTATTTAGCGAATTCGTTTTTCCCTAGTTTTTTTCATTTTCATGACGATGGCGCAGTTAAGCAGATTTTTATTCCGTGGAGGTAATCCATTCGGCCTGGATTTGGCTGCTTTGAATATTCAGCGTGGACGGGATCATGCACTTAGAAGTTACAACGATTATCTAGAAGTAAGTGGTCACCGAAGGATTCATAGTTTTACTCAATTCCCTCAAGATGTAAGTACCTGTGCTAAGTATTAATGGTTTGAGTGCATATTAATAAAAGCGTTTAAAGATTGCACGAAAACTCTCTCGGGTGTATCGTCATCCCGATGATATAGATCTATGGGTCGGAGGTCTATTAGAACCACATGCCTTTGATGGCTTGGTTGGATCCACTTTCGGCGAAATTATTGCGGATCAGTTTTCAAGGCTAAAACACGGCGATCGCTATTTCTACGACTACGATCCGATAATAAATCCTGGGGCATTTACACCTGCCCAAATTAACGAAATTCGAAAATCGTCATTGGCCCGAATCATATGTGACAATGCAGATCACATTGGCGTATTTGAAGTATCACGCTCCGCTTTTGTTCGGCCGGATTTCACTGGGTAATTATATAAGCGATATTTTTTATTAGTTTTTATAATGAATTTTTTTTTACTAAAATTTAGCAACGCGAAAATATCATGTAACAGTGCCAAAATCCCCGATGTAGATCTACAAAACTGGAAGGTCTAAACATTCAACAATGCGTATTTCGCGACTTAAGGAACAAATACTATTCTTAATCTTGGCTTTTTAAAAAAAATGTTTAGTTATTGGAAGTGTTCTTTTATATTATCAGATTTCAATAAAAATAAATGTCTTTGTAGAATAAGCTGTACACTTTTTTTTGCTAACCATTTTTGGAGTCAGTTATGGTATTAAAATGAGAATGACAGGAGAACGCACAAAGAAGAGTCTCGGTAAACTGTACGTATGTTTCAAGCGACTGCAGTCTAGACAGCGACTCTTTCCGGATCGCTGGGAGTAGGAGAATCCCGGGGGCATAATAGGCCCGTTCCTTTAAAGGCTCACTTTGTACTTCCCTCTCCTTAAATAAAAAAAGAGTCAGATTTTTACATTGTCTATTCCTTTTTTTACTTTACGCACGCTTTTATTGATCAAAGGAAAATACTGTTATTTAGTAGCGATATAATTGTAATTTAAATTCATGTAGAAATATACGATTTTCAAGAAAAAAAAAAAACCTAAGATAAAATTATGCTACGCACACTATAAAAGAAATATCAGACCCTTTGAGGTACCTACCTAACAATAGAAGTACTAATAATAATTATTCTTAAATAATTTTCTGATAAAATTGATAAATAACATTTAAATAAACTAAAATAACATACCCTTGTAAACCGACAAAAAATCCAGGAGTAACGAGAAAATAAAGAAATAAAAAGTCAAGCAATAGTTTTCATTTCTAATTCGAATGTTTTTATTCCAACTTAACACATGCGTAGAATGTAGTCGTTGTCAAAATGCATAAAATTATGTCAATACCAGATTTGAATGAATTCAACTAAATAGGCTAGACAAATTTGAACTATAGCAAAAACGTCCTACATTTTTAAAAGGAGTCACAATTCGCTGATTTTCAAAAAGATGGTTTCGGAGTCCAGGTGTTCAGAAAGGATTCAATATGACTCTAAGGAGTCCCGGAGGTAGCAATGCTGGGTCAGGGATGGATAATGCCATTTTCGATTTGTACTGAAAATCAATTGAGCCAATTATATTGAAGACAATTAAAAAAGTGAATTCGAAATATTTAATTTTCAAAAACATAAACAAAAATAAATTCACAAAAATTTGCATAATTAAACATTAAAGAATTCATAACAAAACTATACATACCTACAAAACAAATTGTTTATATATTAATCTATGAGCTATTCAGGCTCAGTACTCTCATTGTGCACATTCTTATTAAAAATATTGCGAACTTGAAACTCATTACAGCATTTTCCCCAGAAAAATTGGAATAACCAATAGACAACGTTTAATTTTTCGCTCAACATCTTTTTCAAGCCATTTGTATTTTCCTACATGAAGAAGAAAAACGTGAATTGCAGTTGTTTGTAGTGATTTTTTTTCGTTTGTAGTTCAACCGTTACTTAGAACCATTACAAAACAATTTCAGCCCGAACTTTTAGCTTTTTGAAATAAAAATCGAAATCAATTGTAGTTGTTTGTAGTGAAATTATTTTTTCTCAGAAATGTCTTATTTAGGAGATATAAGGACATTTGTGTTTCCACCTGTAACGCCAAATTATTTGAAATCACTGGTGCATAAAGCATGTCCTAACTTCAACTTCAACTTTTCCAATTCACTCAAGCGTTACTTAATAAAACGCAATTTAAGTCAAAAAATGCATCTCCCTAGAGTTGCATCCTTATAAAGGACTTCCCAACAACAACAAAACAACGGCAAACACATGTTCGCAAACCAATTATGCCTGTCCATCGATATGAGGCACTATTTGTCAATTATCAACAACAACCAATCTATTAACCCCGATTTAATCCAAAAAATGTTTCTACTTCTTGCTATCTAATACAATTCAAATTTTGTGATTTTATCACAAAGAACAAGATTTAGATGCAAGTTCAGCAAACACTACTTCGGCATATAAACTCATGTCAATATTTCGGTTATTAAGCAACTAAATCTATTAATCTATTTTTTTTTCTAATGCTTTCTATTAGATGTATCCAATGGAAGAAAAAAAGTGACCTCTTATCAATAGAAGTTAAAAAAGATTTACTTCAAAAATTAAAAAAAAATATATCGAGAGCAGGTTGCTCTCACCTTTATTCCTTCAATATAATTCTTCATTATCGAAAGCTTGCATTTACATTCCAAATTGCTTACAATATTCTTTCCCATAGCTTGCATTTCCGTTCGTCAGTTGAATTTCCATGGAAATTCATTTTACTGACCCAGACGCTTGGTCAGCATGTGCACTCGGTTTGACGGTGTTAAGTCTTCCCCTCTTATGTGCGATTGTCCTCAATCGTTAGAAATAAGAAATATGGTATGTTGTTAAATCTTTGCTGTGGCATCTCAAGATGTTGGGGTACGTTGGGTGATGCGATTGTCCCTGGTTCCGGATGTTCTTCATGGGCCTCTTCTTTCGGAATCTGGATGGTGACCTTGGTATTGTTTCGTTAAGGTAAAAGCTTGAGGATCGTGGCTATTATAGCGAGTATTCCGAGACAGGAGATGAGTGAGTAGGTGGTTACCTGGTGTGTGTTTTTCTCCGTTTGTAATAGTCGGATTTCATTTGTGTTGTTGATGAAAAGATCTTTCATCATTTCTAGAGATAAGATTTCTCTGTACTTTTTCTCCTTTGGACTGTCTTGGAGTATTGCCGGTAATGCTTTGACCATTGATACTTCTTGGGAAATAAATGATGTTGTGGAATTTTATTAGGAATGTTCCATTGAGGCTGTGGGTAATGTTTTCTACTTGTACGGTTCCGGTAAATTGATTTAGCAATATATTGCCTGTTGATATCTCGTCTATGGTTGGAATATGCTGACTATTGACGGTGTTGCAGGTGGCTGGGAGACTGTTGAGCAAGCTGGTAATACATGTATCGTTTCTAATGTTGACAATGTCTTTTGAATTACAAATTGATAAAGAGTTATAACTTTTACATTTTTTTACAGTTTCGTACATCTCTTCATTATTCCTAAGAATTACTTCAAATAAAATTTCTGTTACAATATTACTTTTCTTTAATGATAGGTTTCATTTGTTGTTAGCGGAATGTTTATAATATAGAGTATTGTTGAGCTATTGCTTATGACTTTTACTTCTGAGAAATCTAAAGCTTCTTCTATTGTATTATATGGTAATTGTTGTTTATTTAAAATATTTGTAGCAAGTTCTATTTCTTTTTTTGATAAAATAAATGAATTGATCATGCCTAATTTAGCTCAATGAATGACATAATTAACATTTTCTATTTCTTCTTTTACAAGTTTAATTTTGTATTGTACATTGTCTATAACCTCGATGCTTACTTTATTGTTTTCTTTTAATAATTTCTGTATTTCGTTTTGTACCTTAGTGATATTATTCATTCTCTCATTGTATAATTGATTTATGACAACCTGTTTGTTATTACTTTTAAGTACTTCTGTGACTTTTTCTTTGATGGTGACGAAATCATCATGGTCTGGGTTGCCAGCAATCCATTTCCATGTGCTACCGATAAAATTTAGAGAACGTTTTGTTATTCGCGGTTTCAAGTTATGCAAAAGATTTTTAATTTGTTGCAGCTCGTGTGATAGCAAAGGGAATATTGTATGGTTTTGGGTTGATTCAAGTTTAAGGATGGGAGTTATTGCAGATATGAATTGGTCGTATTAATCTAAGTTGATAACATGTATAAGTTTAAAATTTCCTTCTTGTATTTTTGTCTGTCCAACGTGAAAGGTTACTATTTGTGCGTTTGAGAAGTCCAATATTTGCATGGTTGCCTGGCAAGTGCAAAACGCACATCTGTAAAAATAAAATTTAATTTCTGATGTTACTTTTATGTACTACTTTGCCGGATTCGGTTATGACGGTAGAGTTTTTGTTTTCTTTAACTATTTCTGGTCGGTATCTGCCTGTTAGTTTCGAACCTAGACGTTTATTGTTTTTAACACAAATAGTTTGTCCTACTTGATAGTCCTTAATCGGTTTCCTTTTTTTGTTATGGTATTTAGTATCCTTCTCTTGCTTGATTCTAAGTTTTTCTATATTAGTCAACCGTGTCTTTTCAAATTGTTCGGGATTTAGTTTGGGAATTCCTCCGTAAATAAGTTCTATTGGTTTCTTACCTGTCGTTGAATGGATGGTGAAGTTGTATTCGTTCACGGCTCGTTCTAAGAGTTCTTCAAAAGATCGTGCAGGTCCGTCTGATTTCAGACACCTCATGATTTCTGACAATGTGGAATGGAAGCGTTCAACTTGACCATTCACTTCACTTTTATATGGAGGTGTTTTAAAAATCTTTACTTGAAGGTCGTCTTCCAGCATTGAAGTTATTGAGGCTGAATTTAGCGCCTTCTCGTTATCTATTACGACAACTTCAGGGACGCAAAAGAAGAATATAATATCTCGTAGTGGTCGTTTAATATCTTCGATTGATGGGATAATTCTAGTTTGAGTGAATTTTGTAAATTTATCGACGGCTGTTAGGACAAGTTGTTTTTCGGTGGAAAATATATCGATATGAATGGTGTGTCCCGGATAATTAGGGATGGGTGTAGGTTTCAGATGTGGCTTATTAGGGTGCATGTCGTATTTACTTTGTTTACAGGTTATGCAACGGTTTCCAAGGTTTTTAAATTTTGATGACATTTTAGGGAAATAGAAGTTTTCTAGCAATTGGACTCGGTTTTCTTCGGCGTTGCGATGGGCTCTGCGATGTATCTTTAGAATTTTTTCTTCCTGCTCTATTTCGTTGGATACGTCTTCAACAATATTCTGGGTGAATCGTATACGATAGTCTCTAAAGTGTAAAGGGTAAATTTCTTGTACTCGACCCATCGTCATTTCGTCTGTCAGAAGACCGTTAATATTATTTGGATTGAGATATCTTTTGAAAATGTCAATGATGTCGTTGTCTGAATAGTCTTGTCGTATCAAAGTATGTGTAGTTGGCGAAGGGATTTTGAATCTGATAACTATTTTCATCTCCTATTTTAAGTAAAAGTTGGTTTCGGAAAACGTTTATGGGGGTCTCTACGGATGGTATGAGGTTTTGCGATCAGCTATCGGCACTATGTGCAGTTTGTGTCATTGAATGAATTCCGGTTATTTGGGGAGGCCTTGAAAGGGAGTCGGCAACCACATTTTCCTTGCCTGGTTTGTATTTAAGTTCATAGTTATACTCCTCCAATATGGCTTTCTACCGTTTCATTTTGGAGTTTGTATTTTTGTTGCTCAAGGCATAGGTAAGGGGTTGGTGGTCTGTATAAATATTAACTTTCCGGGATCCGTAAAGGAAATTCCTTAAAGAATTGAGGGACCAAATAATCGCCAGCATTTCTTTTTCATTTGTGGCGTAACCTTCTTCTTTTTTGCTTAAGGTTCTGGAAAGAAATTTGATTGGCTTATCATTTTTTCATTTTTCATTTTAAATTCATTTTTTATTGAGCTATTTCATTAAACTTACCTCCTAGACAAAAACGATTAAATCTAATTTAAAACTAACATTTTTCTTATTCTAGCTTACTGGCTCTAAGCGAGCGCTCTAAACTTATCAATATCCTTAAAATTATTGCCTTTCGGCCTTAAATCTATCTATATCTATGATTTGTTTTGTTTTTTAATTTCCAAGAAACTTTAGAAAACTTGAAATCTTTATTATTGTTTTACTTAAAACTACTAATAATCAGGGTGGTGAGCAACCAAATCGATTGGTCACCATCCTGATCGCGTCCATGGGCGCCTGACAGCCGCCCACAAGGGTTCATCAGTGCCACCGAGACTCGAGCGAGGCTATAAGCGTCGTGAAACCGTTGTTCTCGGATCGCCAATCTTGAATTTCGGTCCGCAGATAAGAGGTTAAGAAAGGCCCTGGCCTCGAGGTCCCGGCTAAGGCGAACAGGGTTGTTCACCGTGTACACAGTCTCAAAGAAAGCTTCCATCAAATCCACCCTCTCCTGCGGGTCTTCGCCCACGAAAAAACCGTCGTTCGAGGCAGCACTTTCCGGTCTTATTCCAGCAGTCAGTAGTGTCTGTCTGTTCTCGTTCGTCCGAGGTATTCGAACACATGAAATATCGTTAGGATCTTTCTGCCTGAACAGTTTATTTATTAGTGGGAACATATTCGGACTACTGGATTTTATAGCCCGGATTTTGTTGCCGCAATACAAACTTATCTACAGATTTTCTGTAATTTTCGTTGATCAACTGTTTCAAGTTTTTGATCATCGAATTCAGTGTTCTTACCTCGGGATCGTTCCTGTCAGTAAACTGTCTGTGTAGCCGTTTAAGCCTCGAGAGCAGTCTACTTTTGTGTCTGTACAGAGCATCGATTGTCACGTTTCGATACTTTTCAGTTTGTTCTTCGTCTGTGGAACGTCCTACCCGGGGGATAGTCCGCTTCATTGTCTGTTTGATAACAACATTCATTTGCCGTAAATGACCGTCGATCTCAGCGTTCGTTAAGTTCCTGTTTGTCGGTGGGTCGATCTCGCATGAGCGTATGTCGCGCTTTAAAACTCTGGAGAAGCACTGCGCTTTTCGGTAGTCGAAAGAACGCACTTGGTCGTACTGCTCCAGCTGCGTCTGCTCGTTCGGGATCCGTATTACGGCGGCAAGTCCATAGTGATCACTATCGTACTCAACCGTTTGTAAACAGTTCCGCGTGCTTAGATCAATGTTTGTTAGTTCTAGTCTTTCGTCAACTAGCGCCAAGGCCAAGAAAGAACTGTCTCTAGGGAAAGACGGGATATCTGTCGCGTACAATTCGAGTTTGTACTCAATCATATTATGACGCCACCAGTCGTGAAACTGATTGCCTCTAGGGCTCGGATTATCGTTTCCCCATGCCGCATGTTGAGCATTGAGGTTTCCGCCCAAAAAGTAATAATTATCTTCCGATTGTAGCTCCAAGCAACGAAAAAGCGTCTCGGTCTCATTTAAAAATTCAATGCGTCGAGGAGATTCCGGTGCGTAAAGCGACACTACATACATCCGCCTCTGGGTATTGAGGGGAATGCATACGATGCATGCTTCCAACACTTGGAACCTGCGCACGTCTCCGCTATATATGACCTTATGGCGCAATTCTGTTTGACCTGCTAATACTTGTGACATCCCTTGAAATGTTCTGTCTACGACTAACTTCTCTCGCAGTCGGTTGTAAATTTTCTGAAAATGTCTAAGACTTGTGCTAAATGCAAGCTAATTATAAAACGTTCCCAAAAAGTTGAAATTGTCGAGTGCGGTTATTATTGTGGTCGTCATTTTCATAAGAATTGTGTCGATTTATCCGACAATGATTATAAATCATTATCCAATAGCAATTTATATTGGAAGTGCAACTCTTGTGCTAGTCTTAATTTTGCAACATTCTTAAACAGTTTGCATGAGCTCTCCAACAGTGTAAATGAGATTAAAACGGATCTTACTGCTCTTAAATCTCTACTAAATAACAATCCTCCTCCGCGTAAAACGGCTAAAACAAATTCTAAAAGTTCCACAAGAGTCACTGAAGCATTCTCTTCTATCTTGGTGAATTCTGTTAATTGCTCTCAGAAAAATGATGTGCTGTCATCTGCTGCTTGCCACAACTTGGAATCAATTCGCAACAAACCCGATCTGTTGACAATGCATATCCAACACAGTCTATAAATAATAGTTTTTCAATTCCTCTGACCAAAGTCAATACTGGATGGGAAACAGCTAGTGTTAAAAAGAAATCTTCGAGTTCTAAAAAAATAATCAGTTCTGATACTACGACTTCTCTTGGCGTATTCTAAACTCAATAAGGACACTAAACCTGATGACATAATAAACCATATTTCAATGAAAAGCAACATCCCATCTAATCAATTTAAATGTTATACGTTAGTTAAAAAGACTCAGATTTAAATAATTATAAATTTTAGACTTTCAAACTGAGTGTTCCATCTTCTAAAATATCAGTTGTAATGGATTCTACTGTATGGCCTTGCTTTGTAAAATTAAAAAATTTGTTTCACATCAAAGTAATAAAATCCCTAAACTTACCCCAATAAACATTCATAACCCCATATTATCATCACCGTCACTGTTGCCGCCGCCACCACCTCCACCAGAGACCGAACTCCCACCTCCGCAATCACCTCAGCCCCCACCACTTATCTGATATTCAGCATTTTCACCAACATCGTCATCATCAAAGCACTCTACCCGAGCATCTCTCTTCGAAGAAGCTACTCTCTCGGCCACGTCATTCTCACCATCTCCACCAATACCAAAATCATCTATAATAACATCAACAAAACACTGGGGGACTTCGTAAAGGGTGATTTTTTAGCTGGTTTGGTTTTGGCAACACTGGTTTTGACAGCTGACGTGTGTTTAGTACCTTGTGTCACTGTCAAACAGCTTCAGTTTGGTTTGCAATCTAACCATGGATCGTCTTACAAATGAACAACGCTTGCAAATTATTGAATTTTACTATCAAAATTCGTGCTCGGTTCGAAATGTTCATCGCGCGCTGCTTCGATTTTATGATCGGCATTCTCGACCTTCTGAGCAGTCTATTCGGAAGATTGTGACCAAATTTCGCACCAAATTTACTTTGTTGGACATTAAACCACCAACACGTTTACGTACTGTGCGTAGTGAAGAAAATATTGCGGCCGTATCAGCTAGTGTGACAGAAGACCGCGAAATGTCGATTCGGCGCCGTTCCCAGCAGTTAGGCCTTTGTTACAGCACTACGTGGAAAATTTTGCGGAAGGATTTGGGCGTAAAGCCTTTTAAGATACAGCTGGTGCAAGAACTAAAGCCAGCCGACCTACCACAACGCCGAATTTTTGGTGAATGGGCTCTTGGAAAGCTGGCCGAGGATCCGCTTTTTTACCGAAAAATTGTGTTCAGCGATGAGGCTCATTTTTGGTTGAATGGGTACGTAAATAAGCAAAATTGCCGCATTTGGAGTGAAGATCAGCCAGAAGCATTGCAACAGCTACCAATGCATCCCGAAAAAGCCACTGTTTGGTGCGGTTTATGGGCCGGCGGCATTATTGGGCCATATTTCTTGAAACATGATGCGAATCGCAGCGTTACTGTCAATGGTGAACGCTACCGAGCGATGATAACAAACTTTTTTTTGCCCGAAATGGAAGTTCTTGACTTGCATGATATGTGCTTTCAACAAGACGGTGCCACATGCCACACAGCACGCGAAACAATGGCGCAATTGCGAGGCGAGTTTGGTGAACAGTTAATTTCACGTTTCGGGCCGGTCAATTGGCCGCCTAGATCGTGCGATTTGACACCATAAGATTATTTTTTGTGGGGGTATGCCAAGGCTAATGTGTATAGGGACAAGCCCGCTTCGATTGACGCACTGGAAGCCAACATCCATGCATTCATTCGTGAGATACCGGCCGATATGTGTGAAAGAGTATGCCAAAATTGGACTCAGCGGATGGGCTACCTGAGACGCAGCCGCGGTCAACATTTGCATGAAATTATCTTTAAACATTAAATTGCAAGGTTCAAACTATCGATTCAAATAAATATTTCATTAATTTTTTCGAATTTTTTGTGTTTTTTTTTTAAAAAAAGTTCTAAGCCTCTTAAAAAATCACCCGTTACAACTATGAGCAGCAAGAAACCGCAATTGTGCTTTATTGCTCTTTATATACATTTTTAATTGGTATAATTTAACTGAATATGCCAAGAGAAAATATGGCCAATGTTGTGACAATTGGAGGTAAATTTGAATTTCAATTAGATTTTAGTACACTTGATATGAAAGCAAACATGGAATAGATGTTTTTTGATAACAAACTTTTTATACAATTCAAAATAGTAAGATATTATAATTTTCATTATTATGCGAAGTGCCCCAACAGCATAATGGAATTGCTTTATATACACCAAAAGTAAACATAACAATTGGTTCAAAACCTGTTTGCTTTATTAAAAGAATAATCAATCTCAATAATAAAAAAAAGGTATACAAGCAATTTCGCAGAGCTAATAATGATCGAGATCTATGCAAGCAATATCGAATATTGCAAACAAAATTTGATACTCTAAATAAATTCCTTTATAATCAGTATTTATTATCTGTTGAATATGACTTACAATCTAATAGTAAATGTTTTTGTAAATTTATTAATGTTAAAAAACAATCAAATGACATTCCTAATCTAATGCGTCATGATGGCATATTATCAGCTGATCTCTTAGTTGTTTGTAACTTGTTTGCTAAACATTTTCAATCCGTTTATTTGGATGGCTCTTCCAACACACATCATGTTAATCAATTTCATGACTCTGATAGCGGTTTGAGCATTGGTAGTTTAAATCTCTCAATTTCAGAAATTGAACAAGCTTTAATTAAGATTAAGGCTGACTCACGAATAGATATGGATGGAATTGCTCCTATTATTTTACAGAGGTGTGCGAAATTATTTGCTGTTCCTTTAACATTTTTTTTTAATCGCTCCCTTGATAGTGGTGAGTTTCTAAAGAAGTGGAAATGTTCTTTAATAGCTCCAATTTATAAATCAGGAAGTAGACAGGAAGTTTCTAACTATCGGCCTATTTGTAAGATGACTACAATTCCTAAAATTTTTGAAAAACTGATTTATGTAAGATTAACTCAAATTCTTAAAAGTACTATTTCTCCCTGTCAGCATGGTTGTGTTGCTGGTAGATCCACTAGCACAAACCTTACAATTTTTTCTAATTACATTTTGAATGGATTTGAGAAAGGGCATCAAATAGACGTAGTATATACAGACTTCTCCAAAGCATTTGATCGAGTTAATCAGAATATATTACTTTTGAAGTTAAATAAAATAGGATTCCACTCTAACTTTTTAAATTGGATAAAAGCATACTTAAAAGGCCGTGTTCAGTATGTTCGTATTAATAACATACTCTCTTCACCTATTAATGTTACCTCGGGCGTGCCTCAAGGTAGCCATCTTGGCCCCCTATTTTTCTTGTTATTTATAAATGATATACCCAACGTATTTCTGAATTCTAAGACCCTTATGTATGCGGATGATTTGAAAGTCTTTCGATGTATAAAAACTGAAAAAGATTGCATGTTTTTACAAGAAGATCTTATCAGATTATCGAATACGTGTTTAATTAATTCCTTACACCTAAATATTAATATATGTCAAAGTTTAACGTTTTGTCGAAACCGTTCATCTATTAACTTCTCTTATGAAATAAACGATGCGTTACTTTCAATTGTTACCTTTAAAAAAGACCTTGGGGTGATTTTTGATAAAAAACTTGATTTCCTAAAACATATAGACTTTTTAGTCGCCAAGGGTAATTCAATGCTGGGATTTATCTTGCGCAATTCAAAGGAGTTCTGTGATCCTCACACTTTGAAATGTCTGTTTTTTGCGTTTGTTAGATCTACTCTTGAATATTGTAGTACTATTTGGTGCCCTTTGTATGAAGTTCACTCATTTAGAATAGAGAGAATACAAAAACGTTTTACTAGAGTATTAGTGAATAGGCTTCACTGGGATATAGATATGCCTTCCTATGAAACAAGATGCAAATTATTCGGTATCTTGCCTCTTAACATTCGAAGAAAATTCTCCGAGGTCATGTTCATTTGTGATGTATTGGCTAACCATATTGATTGTTCTGATATTTTGGTCTTAATTAACTTTAATGTTCCTGTGGGGATGCTTGGAGACCGTTTGTTTTTTAATATTCCATATCATAAAACAAATTATGCTTCTAATGAACCATTATCCAGGTGCCTAAGAGAAACCAATACTGTTTGCGATATGATCGACTTTAGTCTAAGCAGATTTTCTTTTAAAAATAATTTGCTATTTATTTTAGGTAATGGTGGCAATGTTTAATGTATTTTTTTTTGTATTTTATTATTGTCAAGTATCACTACGGTACGGTAAGCTTAACTAAATTAGCAGGATGTCCTGAGCTCTTGCAGAGTACACACGAGAGCTGGCCCCGATCTTCTACTCTATCCGTACCTAAGGCACATTCCCCATGTTTGTGGTACTTATTGCACTTGACGCACCTGAATTGCATATGACAGTTAGCTGCGGCGTTCCCGAACCTCTGGCAGCGCATACATTAAAGTACACGATCTGACCTCTTTAATTTTTCCCAACGTACTGCATGATAGTAAAGGAATCTGATCCTTTTCAGACTATCCATTTTGCTGTCGGGTGTTAGTTGAACCAAAAAGAATGGTAATTTGAGGCTACCACCCCTGTCCGCAGTCGAGGAAAACGGCTTTGACCCCCACGAACTTAAGGTCGTCGCACTCATTATTTTTAAGCTCCTTTTCGAGCTCCTCTATTTCTATTTGAATATTTGGGCCTATACCCTTAAGCAGCAGCCGTTTGCCGCTTTTCTCCTTTTGGAGTGTACGTGAAGTACTCTGTCTCCGCTTTCTCTAGAGCGGTGCGCACCTTTTTGTGCTCCTCCTTATTACAGCACATGATAATGTGTTTGGTGGCGTTAAGCCTTTTTATATAAAAATTCTTAGTGACTAACCTACATAACCTAATGCTATCACTAATGTCTAAATAACTTACATTTATTGGAGGTATTTTTTCTTTCCTCGTCTGTTGCTGCTGCTTCTGTTGTTGTTGATGCTGTTGCTGCTGTTGCTGCTGCTGCTGCTGCTGTTGCTGTTGATGCTGTGGTTGCTGCTTCTGCTGCTGTTGTTGTTGCTGCGGCAGCGACTGTTTTTGTGCCGGCTGCCTTTTCTGTTGTTGTTGCCGCTGCTGCGACTGCTGCGTACATTATTGTGCAAGTATGCATTTTACGTACAATTTACAGATTAAAAATTATGCTAAAACAAAAATATCTTTTTCCCCACTGTGTTAAAATACCTATTTTGTTTTATATGACTTCGAATTAAAAGCTTGAAGTTACAAAATCTCTTTTAAGAAAAATGCAAGAACCATTTAAGTTCATTTTATCATGAAATGGATTTCTGCTAGATATTGACAAAAAACGCCGATTATATTAAGGTACTTGGCATTGTGACAAAATTATATTAAGAATAACATTTTCCAACAATTTCATAAACTATAAAAACTTGCAAAAGATGACTAGATTCTTGAATGCGGCCAATACTGAGGCCCCCAACTCGCAATCCTCTTGCCACTGGCCCCCTCAGTTTTTTTTTTTTTAAATTCGCCATTTTGTTTTCCTATCGGTGTTATGTCAATTTAGAATCCGTGTGAGCTTCAACAAAAAAAAAACAAACCAAAAAAAAAGGGGTGAATTTCTTTTGTTTTGAATTTCCTCCAACAAATAGAAAAAATGTAAATTTTCGCATATTTTAAGTGTTTAAATTAATAATTAGATATATTTGTCTTACAGCTGAGGAAGAAGCCGACGTCTATGTGTTCCTTTACCAGACATAATGGAAGCTGATAAGTCATTGGAAAAGTCCAGTAAGTTCTAGATCATTGATTATGCAATCGCTTGAATAACGATTGAACCCATGACCCTTCATTTGTTTTTTTATCGCGCAGGTCATGCTAGAGAAGCCCTTGATTTGTCCAAGCTGCAGGAGAACACACGCCAACAAAAGTGTATGGCCAAAGTCAAGGAATACGTAGCACATATTGAACAGGTGAAAGTGGAACAAAAGCGTATCGATCACGAAGAGCGTAGGAAGACCCTGATTGTAAGTTGATTTTAATTAAAATGAAACTGACGATGAATTGCTAACCATTTTTTCCACTTCTAGGAAGAGACCAAGCAACAGCAGCATCCTGCCCGATATCAAGACCAATTGGCAAGGCGCCGCTATGAAGATCAATCGTCAATTTCAAAAAGTAAGCATATAGTAAAAGTTGTGTGAATTGATTCTTAAAACAGTAACACTTACTATAGGCAAGAGGAAAGTGTCGCACGCCAGGAGGCAATGCGTCGGCAAACCATCGAACACCTGTGGGAATGAAGGATGAAAACCGTCTTAAAATACTCGAGCACGAGATGAGAACCAAAGCCAAGGTTGACAGGGAGAATCGCGACATCAACATAGAACAGATTCGTCTAAAGGCACAAGAAAATCGCATCACTGTCATCATCAGCATCAAGACTGCTGGCACAGTCATTGGTACTGGATTCGAAGCAATGTTTGGGACAACATTTTGACTGCTGCTGGTCTGCCAAGGAAGCAATTGGTTTTGTTTTTCGGTACATTGAGGCTCGTATTGGAAAGTCAACTCTTTTTGGTGAAACCTTTCGTTTCGCCCTGACAGACGCCTTAAAGAATCCGCTGCAATACCTCAAACGAATGAAATCCAAGCCCGTCGATGCTCTCCAAGTAAGTGATTACTATTTCTTTTCATAGGTATATTTCATTTCTAACTGAATACTTATCCACAGGGCGTTGTTTTGAATCCAAAATTAGAAGAACGTCTGCGAGATATTGCCATTGCAACGAAAAACACCCGTCCAAATCTCGGTCTAACCGCAACATCCTGATGCATGGCCCACCTGGTATTGGTAAGACAATGTTCGCCAAGAAACTGTCGCAACACTCTGGCATGGATTACGCCATCATGACTGGAGGTGATGTAGCACCAATGGCAAAGGAGGGAGTCACAACTATTCACAAAGTCTCCGATTGTGCCAACACCAGTAATCGTAGTTTGTTGTTATTGCAAAACATTTTATTATATGTATTGGATATAAAATAAGTTACATGTAAAACTATCAGTACGTGTTATCAATATGTAAGAAACGAATCTGCACTACAGCCATGGAAACATTTTGTGAAGCGCTTCGACTCCTTGTTCTTCAGAGTGAGGACCGTTTGCGCGCACTTTCTGGTTGTTTGATAGATGTTGTGTTGAATACCTGGAATAAATGTTAATAAATGCATATTTATGTAAACTGAAAGAGTTTCTGTCGTCGGTTGTGTCACTTACTTGTGCGGTTTTCTAGGCCAATTTGATTTCGACTTCATTGCATATGGAGCCGAGCCAGAGGAATACTTGTTCGCCGTTGTCCAGTATCATGATGTCGTCGTCTGCTAAATCGTCTTGGTAGAAGTCGGAGCAATTTTCGGCGACGGTAAAGTAGCCCTTTTCTTTGGAGCATAGGAAAAGTCGGGTGAAACTCATGTATCAGAGATGGGATTCCCTCGAAATCCAGTTTGATGACAGTCAAATACAGACGTCGTAGGTTCATCAGCTTGAAGATTGATGAAGGTAGAGCTGTCAGCTGGTTGCGCGACAGATTCAAGATCTCCAGCTTTTGGCAAAACTCGACCCCGGATGATAGTTCGCTTATTTCGTTATCGCTCAAGTTGAGACGTTTCAAGTTGGGCAAGTTGTACAGGCAATCGGTACCTGGTAGCGAATTTCGCGAAAAATCCAGTTCGGATAAGTTAGACAAGTCGTCAGTGTCAGTGTCAGCTTTCAACCGTGGTGGCTTTTGGCAAAACTCGACCCCGGATGATAGTTCGCTTATTTCGTTATCGCTCAAGTTGAGACGTTTCAAGTTGGGCAAGTTGTACAGGCAATCGGTACCTGGTAGCGAATTTCGCGAAAAATCCAGTTCGGATAAGTTAGACAAGTCGTCAGTGTCAGTGTCATTTTTCAGAAGTACAGCTTTTTTTTAAAATAAGTTCAACTCAAATTTGGTGAATACGTATATTATCTCAGTACATTTTCATATTAGTTTTTTTATAACATTCTGTATTTCTATTCAACCAAAGTACTCATTCACAATTTTTGTTCCATTATAATACCAAAATAAATAAATAATATAAATGTAGGCTTTGAAATACGAGAAACGTAAAAATAAAACAAATACATATAGGTACTTCTACTTATACTTTATTTTAAATTATATTTTGACTAACGGAGAAACTCTAAATTTATACTTAATAACAGCAACGATATAAATCTTGGTAATTATAAATTATAACTAAGCTCCAGAAGTTACTAAGCGACGTACCTATGTGATAAACATATTCTACTCGATTTATAATAAATGACTTACAAATGTTCGCTAAAAATGTTTTAATTTGTTTATTATTCTACAGAATCCTCATCAAAAATTTTTGTCATACCTCCAACCGTTCGGACGTGTTTTTCTTTAGCTCCCGCTGCGCGAGTTGAAATTACTTGCAAATTTTCCGTGAACACCTATTTCTTGGTCATCGCCTTTACCTAACCTACTTAAACTAACCGACCCACCTCACGCTTAATAATTTAATATGTCAATGCAGTGTGGTAATAATGATTGTGTGCTTTCATCGCAAGACCTTTGTGCTGACTGGGTGAAATGTAATGGTCTTTGCGGCAAATCGTTTCATGCTCTATGCATCGGGTTAAGCAAGCGCTCCATTACATACATTAGTGACTATAATAACAACTTCCTTTTTTTCTGCGATGAGTGCAAGGGCATTTCCCTTTCGCATGTAATGCTGGCGATTAAATGTGTTAGTGACACCCTTAATGTAAACTCCTCCGATTGCAAAATGCTTCACAAGCAAATTGTGAACCAATTTGCAAAATATGACAATCTTTTCAAGTGTATAGAAGAAATATCTACCAGCATAGATCTTTCGACCACCCTCTGCAAGACAAAGTTCAAAAATATTGAAAAGCAGCTGGCAAGCCTTAGTGAATTAACCAAAAAGTCGCCAGCTGAATTTAAATCCAAATTTTTGAGCCTTAAAAGTGATATTAAATCGGATTTAAACTCAATTTTGAGCCCGCATTTAATAACCATCGATGACCATCTAAATTCATTTCGCACTTACCTGGATACATATTTGCAAAGCTCATCAAAACAAACTGCCCCACTTCATCAACCCGTCGATCCACTATTGTTTGACATAATAAGCAAAATCAATGAAGTTAGTAACGATGTCGCTGCTTTCCGCGTAGTTATGGGCGATATCGATGAGAATATCAGACTGACCTCTAATAAAATTGATTTCATACCAGAGCTCATTCAACCGCAATCAAGCTCTGTATACAATACATCAATACTTGCTGAAATCCGTGAATCTACAGAATACCAAACTTCACCCTTTCCTCAACCAACAACTACGACGACTACAGCCACAACAACAACTACTATTACTACAATAGCAACACCCAAAACATCATCAACAGTGCCCATACTATTACCGCCCACATCGCCTGCTATTCCCACGATCTCATTATCTTCTGCACCCGTTACTTTGCCTGCTCCTCCAACTGTCGCTCCACGTAGGCTTATTAAACATTTTGGTACTACATGGACACACTCCGACTGGCAAAGCAGACTGGATAAGCTGGAATCTGAAAACCTTACCACCCTCTTCATCAAAGGAGCCCCCCAATATGCAGATATCTCTTGGATTAAAACATTTTTCGCTAAAAGATTTGGCATCACTATCAGCAATTGCAGAATGTTTAACCATAAAAGTAATCGCAAATTTAAACTAGACTTCCCCACTAAGTATGAATGGTTATTCCTAAGGTCTGCTGGAGATATTCTCAACCTCGGCAAGATTAGTATATGTAAGTGGGCGGAAAAGCCTTCCAACGCTCATAGTAATAAGTCATCAAAATCTGTCCCCTCCAACAATAATATTAAGCCTAGTAATAAGAAACCAAGACCTGTTCCCAATTCCCGTCCTAAACCTGACCCGAATTGGAGCCTAAAAACCAATCTTTTTCCTAATTTTGCCCCTCCCATCCATATCCCTAACAACCCACCATCCTGTTCTTTAAATATTCCTAAGCCATCTAAGGCCCCTCGTAACCGAGTCTCTTTTAGACTTACTCCAACATCTAACACTATCTCCTCTACCCCATCTACTATATCACCCTCGACTAATAATTCTTTCCCGAATTTTGATTTAGCAACTGGTGCTAAGTACCCCAATTTCATTAGTTCCCATTTTATAAATCCCTCATCTAATACATCTAATGACTTATGCAATACCTCAGCCAAACCCTCTTCATCCACTTCGTCTTCGTCTATTCCTCCCCCAACATTTCTCGATCCCCTTTTCCCACCTCATGTTAAACTAACCCAGCAAACCTTTGATTCCACAGAATGTCGATATGCGCTCTCTAGGCTTAGAGAAAAAAAGACATACGAGAATACTCGGCTCTTTCTTGCATATCTCCATGACAAATCTGACTCTGTTTGCTACGAGGGTAAGACAAAAACTAGCGTCATGGTTTCAATCCAGCAGGAAGGTCTACCTACCGACCTTACCAGTCTAAGGAACATTTACACAAAGTTCCACGAGTCTTTCAATATATCTCCACAAAAAGTACTGGAAGACCTTACCGCATTTGGAAACTTTGTTCACTCCAAAAGAATATCACACCTCCAACGGAGTCGCGCTGACCACAACACATTTTTTGTCCCTAACGTGCCTCTCCCGCCACCACCTCACCCATCATCTCCGAATAAAATTCCTCTTACTTTTTATTACCAGAATGTAAGAGGTCTGCGCTCTAAAACCAGTGCAGTTCTGGGCCAATCTCATGCTCTTCCATTCGATATATATGCCTTAACTGAAACCAACCTAATTCCTGACATAAAGAACCAAGAGTTATTTCCCCCTTCTTTCAATGTCTTTCGAGACGACGATCTTGCACGCGCAGCGGATGACTCCCCATGTCGAGGCGTTCTACTAGCCGTTCACAATAGCCTTGACTCATCTCCCCTTGCTATTTCCTCTTCCTCAAAACTAGACCTTGTTTCAATAAAAATAACACTCCCCCATAGGTCCCTGTACGTTATGTGTTTTTACATCCTACCGGCCCAACCTATAGAATCCTACCAACATGCTGTCAATGCGATCGATGAAGTAATAGAGTTATCTGACTCTTCAGACGAAATCATCATTTTCGGCGATTTCAACTTGCCTCAACTGCACTGGGTTTTATCTGATGATGAATCGTTTTTCATTGCGTCAAATCCCAACTCAATCAAAGAATGTCTCTTCATTGATCGACTAACCGACTCAAATCTAAGCCAAGTTAGCGGCATCACTAACTATATGGATAGGCAGTTAGACCTAATATTCACTTCTGACCCGATCAACTCCTCTGTCTCGCTTTCTCCCCTTCTTCTTTCGACTATTGATAGACATCACCCTCCACTTCTTCTTTCTTTTTTTCACGACTATCCTATACAGCCAACACTGCCCGTAAGCCCCCCTTGTTATGATTTTCACAAATCCAATTTCCGCAAAATTAATGAACACCTCAGCAAAGTTTCATTTGAATTTGCCAATCTCTCTGTAAATGATGCCCTCTCATTATTTTACAGAGAATTATTTATTTCTATCTCCCTTTTCGTTCCTATTTCTCGACCAAAACCCCTCTCTTCTACATCCCCCCCATGGTATAATCGATGCCTCCGGTCGTTACGCAACAAGAGAAACAAGTTATGGTCAACTTTCCTTCGAAACAGGACTTCTTCTAACTATTCCAACTATCTCGGCTCCTACCTGCAATTCTCTCAGGCCTATAACTCGCTCTATCAACGATATATAAATGATGCCCAAGCGAATCTTATAAGCGACCCTAAATCTTTTTTCCGGTTTGTCAATTACAAGAAAAAATCCGACGGTTACCCTCCATCACTATCTTACGAAAACATAGCTTCAAGTGATCCACACTCCATTGCTAATTTTTTTGCAAGCTTTTTTAAACAATCTTTTGCTGACAGCTCCTTTGTACCGGATCCTTTTTATTTCAATTACCTTCTCAACTATTCCATTGGCCCCCTCCTCTCTCAAACTTTTGAACCTACTGTAATTGAAAATAAATTACAAAAACTAAATGACGAATATTCACCTGGCCCAGATGGTATTCCCGCTATTTTTCTCAAGAAATGTTCCCTCGTTCTCTCCCACCCCCTTTCGAACCTCTTCCAGCTCTCGCTTTCCCAAGGTGACTTTCCTCAGATATGGAAGTCCTCCTTCATCACACCGATTCATAAAAAGGGATCAAAGAGCGAAGTTACCAATTACCGTCCAATAGCCAAACTTTCGCACATACCCAAACTCCTCGAAAGTATCTTGTACGAATCTTTAAGCTTTCAATGCAAATCTTTCATTTCTCCTAACCAACACGGCTTTCTTAAAGGTAGATCGACTACAACTAACCTCGTTGAATTCGTGTCTTCTGCACTGTCGGCCTTAGAAAGTGGTAAAGAAGTTGATGTTATTGCAACTGATTTTAGTAAAGCTTTTGATAAGATATCGCATAATTTAATTATTTTCAAACTGTCTGCACTCGGCTTTGAACCAATACTGTTGAAATGGATTTCCTCGTATTTGGAAAACCGTTTTTATAGTGTTCGCTTCAGGTCCGTCCTATCCGCCCCATTCATGGCAACCTCTGGTGTACCTCAAGGCAGTCACCTAGGTCCGTTACTCTTCATCTTAACTATAAACGATCTTGAAAGGGTCATTAAACACTCCGCTATTTCTCTCTATGCCGACGATACCAAATTCTTCAAACACATATCTTCATCGCAGGACTCCTGTTTACTGCAAAAAGATCTAGATAGTTTTTCTATCTGGTGTCTCAAAAATTGCCTGGAGCTCAATATTTCTAAATGCCAATCTATCACCTTATCCCGTAAGATCAAAAAATCTCCTCCCCGTCTTTACCTACTTAACGACCAGCCTATACCCATCGTACAGTCTCTTCGTGACCTTGGCGTATTATACGACCATGAGCTTAATTTCCGTTCGCATATAGATGAAATAATTCGCAAGGCCAACTCATCCCTTGGATTCATTAAACGGTGGGCAAAGGAGTTCTCCGACCCCTATGTTACTAGATCTCTTTACACCACTTTTGTACGCCCCCTCCTCGAATACGCAAGCCAAACGTGGTCACCATTTCATCAAGTTCATATTAGTAGAATCGAAAACGTACAAAGACGTTTTCTTCGATTTGCGCTCCGAGGTCTTTCTTGGAACGATCCCTTAATTCTTCCCCCCTATTTAGACCGCCTCAAACTTATTAACTTGAATAGCCTTGAGGATCGCAGGGATGCTGCAGACATTCTTTTCATTCATCGACTCCTATCAGGCTCTATCGATTGCCCGTCTCTGTACAACTCCATCTTCTTGAATACAAACCCTCGAAACCTAAGAAACCCTTGCCTTTTCTACCTACCGACCCACCGCACGCTCTACGGATCCAACGAACCGATTTCCCGTATGCTCCGGAAGGTAAACTCAAACATTTCCATTTTTGATTTCAACCACAGCACTCTCTCCACTAAACTCAGCCTCCTTCACTCCAAGCCCTAACTATACATAATAGTTATAAGTCTAAGTGTCTAGTTCTAAGTCTAAGTTTTAAGTTATTGTAATAGCTTGTATTAAGCCAAATAAATGGGGGTTTCGCCCCCACCAAATTTTCTTTTGTTTCACATAAATATACAATTATTTTTTGAAATTAATTACTGTCCACACAAAATTTAGTTGTAACAATTATTTTCAAATTTAACGGATAAAATTCTATGAACGCTAATAGCAACTTTGCCCACAGCGGAAGTGGCTCTGAAGCAACTTTGCCAACAGCGGAAGTTGCATATTTTAGGTGCGAGTGTGTTGGTGAGCCGGAATTTTTGAAGTTTCGTGACATTTGTGAATACGATTTTCCATGTAACAATACTAACTCACCAAAAATTTGCCACCCCATCGTAATATAGCTTGTAGGCAAGTAACGGAAAATCGGCCGGAGTTGGGGGTCCCAGTATTGTCTCTGGTTTGAATGACTTCTCATTTCTTCCTTTGATATATTTTAAATTTTCATCCAAATTTGTTATATTTTTTCTCTTATATTGAAGCTTCATTTAAAATATTATTTTTGCCAGCTAACTGTTTTGAAATCTAACGATTATTCTATTGTTTTCTATAAAATTTCTACTTCTTTCTTCCTCTTTCAATTTGCAAGTTCTTTTGAAAGCGTTTGCCGAAATGTCATTAGATCGGTTAATGAATGTGTTTCAAGAGAATAATGTGGTATTCGATTGGGCGCAATTTTTATGTTCGTTTGGTACAAAAAAAAAGCAATGTTTTTCAGATTTCAGAGCACTTTTACGAATCTAAATATTTTCCCAGATTTGATTCAGATTCACCAATACAAGTGCATTTGAGTTTGATAACTGGTGGAGTTTGTTTACGTGGATTTTTTTCTACAGCAAAGAAAGGCATTGTAAATTATATGTGGCCAAATATTTAGAAATCAATCGAATGTTTTAAAATAAAATTTAACCAGTGAATGGAAAGCGCATAAGCGAAAGTATCGAAGACTACACATATTCAAGTCGCACGGATATCAACACAAAAAAGAGCAAGAGCGTTTATATGTTCGATTAGGCAAACGAAATCTGAAATCTGAGGGCAAATCTGAAGAAGCCCAAACGAATACCACATAACAATGTTCAGAATTAAGGGTGCGTCCATAGTAAAGATGGGTTTCGGGTACCTGTGGGTCGATTCCCGTTCCGTGATACTGTGAAATGAAAAGAGTTTTCACAAGTTCACGCTGAATTTGATTCTCGATCTATGGAAAAATGAATAATGTCAAAATGTTTTCATATGAAAAGTTGTTTATCACAGCAATTTCATTTGTGAAGAAGTGTGAAAACGTGATGGATACAAAAAATAAACGGGAACAAAGGGCTTCAGAAACCGATTTTCGATTTTCTCGAGAACGGGCCCGATTTGGCAAATGACAAGTAAGAACCTTTAATTAACATAAATATTATATTCTGCGTTGAAAATATTTAAACTTAAAAAAATGAAACTAACAGATTTACAACAGCTGACGGTGCTCATACCCGTTATAATGAGTGGAAGGAACTAAGCTTCATTCTTAAAAAAATGAAATTAACAGATTTACAACAGCTAACGGTGCTCATACCCGTGATAATGATTGGAAGGAACAGTTTAGGTGGTATCTTCAAAGATGGGCCGAAGTGGAGGAAGTATTGGAAAGATTTAACGTAAGTTTAATAGATAATAATATCAATGAAACACTAATAAATTCATAATATTTTCATGTTTACACAGAATAAGTGTGCGAAGCCGTGACAGCGCCATTAAAGGACAGCGCCAGAAAAGCGGAGTTAATGGACCCATTCCTAAAAAATATCTTACGGATCTAGACAGAAGGGTGATAAATATTACTACCCCAGAAGCCGTGGAAGGGGATCTCGCTGATTTGTGTCCCTAAAACTTCAGTCAATTAAAAATAAATTATTGTATTCTTTTTTTTTTAGATCCAACGTGAAGTTATTTTGCCCAATATTGAAGACGAAGACGTGCTGTATCCTGAAGATGAAATTCCATCAACTTCCAGGTCCACTTCTACAGGCAACCGTCGAAAACGCCCAAGGCGTACATTAAATAACGCCACTGACGACGTCTTGGCTGCATATAGAGAAATAGAAGAAAAGAAAATGAAGCTGGAGGAAAAGAAAATCATGTTAATGGAGTAAAACAATGAAATCCAAAAAAACATTAATAAAAACTGGATGAGTTGCTCCAAGCACTGTTAAATAAAAAATTATTTTGACTAAATTAAATGCATTAATGTTTATTGTTCTTTTATTTTTACAATTTTTACTTAAGCTTTATTTAAATATCAAATGCCTGGCTAACAATTCTGTTTCGAATGCGTCTGCTTTCTTGCAAAATTTGATTCGATAAAGATTGCGGATTCTCTCCAGCTATATCCACTTCGTAATCATATTGCAATTCGATATCCTCCAAATACGTGATTCCTGCTTTGATTAATACATCGTGAAGTACAACACAGGCATTGAAAAGGACTCTTTATTTTGTCAGGCAGCGAAATCTGCTCTTTAGAATACCAATACATTTTTCGACAAGAGCCCTTGTTTGCTTGTGCGTTGCGTTGTATCTGTTCTCTGCTTCGGAAGTGGCTGTAAGAATTGGAGTCATAAGCCACGGCTGCAATGCATAACCACTATCTCCAAGTAGCCAAAAGTTTCGTTCCCCTTCGTTGTAACTTGAAACTTCCGAAACACAGCGACTCACAGATGTCTGAGACAATGAAGACAAAGCATCTTGACCAATAGCACGTTGAAAACTACCAGTGGCAAAAAAACGCAAAGCACTCAACACCTTGATATGAAATGGAAGCGCGTTTCTCCGTTGAGCTGAATCCATGAATGACTTCAATTCATTTATTAGATCTATGCAAATATGTTTTGGAAATCTAAAAAGTTGAAAAAGTGCTCCTCAGTAGTAACCTCGAACGGGTTTTGACTATCCCGAAGGGAACGTCGCAAAATTGCCACTATATTTCTAGGAAAAAATAACACATTATTTTTGTTGAAAACAAAACAAAAAATTGATAAATCACCTTTGTTCAATACGACGCCTATTGTTAATAATTACTCGTATGATGATTCTCGACATTATAATTATAAAATATATAAAATTGAAACTCAACAAATAAACTGAATGAAAACAACAAGCGCACAAATGACAGATAGGTGACAGCATTTATCATTTAGTACATTTTAGTACACATTTAGACAAATGTTTATCATTATGAGTTCAAGAATCGCAATAGATGAACGTAGATAATTTTGTTAGGTAAATATAATTATATGAAATAGAAAAAAGAATTTCTTTATTTTATATAGTTGCCCTTAAAATAAGAAATAAAAAAAGGATTATAAAAAAAAAACAGAATGCCTAAAAATATTGTAAATTATTTTACCATTTCACCTGAATTAAAATGTATCGAAAAAAATTTTTTTTTCGAAGATTGGAACATAATTCTTTTTGACACCAAAAATACTTAAGGGGGGAGGTGTTACATACTCAAATATGTACATCAAATTCAACACAGTTGTCGTTTGCAGAGCAAACATCAAATGTGCAACCAAACTCACTCAAGATAATTTCTCTTTCCAAAGTTTTCTCCTTACGAAGATAACGTTCGAGAGATCGAGTTTTTTTGTAAGCCGATATCGTGAGTCTAGTTAAGTAGTAAGTTGTTGAGTAGTTTTAAGCCAGTCTGTTATAGATCTTATAATTACCAATTAAAAATAAAAATATAAATAAAAGAAAAATGTGGTTTTATTTCATTAATTAAATAACCACATAACTATATGCAAAACAAAATGTAGGTTTTTGATTGACACTGGAAGCAATAGATCCTTCATAAGTCCAGATGTAGCTAAATGTTTAAAATGCACATTGATTCAGTAGAAATTCAGACCATATTTAACAAACAATTTGTGAATAAAAAAGTAAACTTTAACGGGTTACCAGAGTTCGGGACGAAGAAACCTTTGTCCTTTTTGATGTTTAAGTTCCATAACTATTTTGATGGGCTTAGAGGGACTGACATAATGAAAGAGCTGGGCATCAAAATAGATATAAAGAGGTCACTCTTAGAAATGGACAATTTCAGAATCCCTCAAATTGAATGTCAAAGTTATATACCATTCCGATTCTCAGTAAGACGGTATGTAACCATCCCGTTGATGTAGAAACTGGAAGTATAAACGTTTAAACCAGCTGCCATTACAAACAATTTAGTAATATCGGAAGGAGTATACCAAGCAAAAAATTGGTATTGTTTTGTGGAAGTAGTTAAAACATCCGAATATCCGCAAACGTTTCCAATAGAACAGCTGATCTGATCGATCAAAATTCACATTTTGAACTTCATAACTTTACGATTAAAAATAAAGAAAATCTAGGAGATAAAAATATCAGTGAACTAATACGGACAAGCCATTAAAATATCGAAGAGGAAAAAGACATAAAAAACTTTTGCAAACAGTATGAGGACATTTTTTTTATAAAGGGGCAGAACCTAAAATTTACAAATGTAGTGAAGCATCACAATCAAACCAAAGACGACACAGCCATATATTGTGAGTCGTATCGATACCCGTCACTCAAAAAATAGTTAGTATAAAAATACAAATGAAATCTTTGTGCAAATACGAACAGAGAGAATTGGTAGAATGCACAAATGTTTGGTACATAATACAAATATTCGTTCTTTTGGCAAAATTCTAAAAATTATTGGATTTGTAGACTTTGTACATTCAACGTATTCACCTTTGTAATATTGTACAAAGCATCAATTGTTGAAGGTACGAACATCGTTCGTAAACTGTACAAAGGCTTGGTAAAAAGTACGAATGGCGTTCGTAAATTTACAAATGACGTCAAAATTGGTGATATGGTAACTTTAACAACGCAAATAATTTATTCGTAGAAATACGAACATACAGTTTTTTGTCGATTGTACAAAGGCTTGGTAAAAAGTACGAATGGCGTTCGTAAATTTACAAATGACGGTAAAGTGAGTTTGGATAACATACCTAACCTAAGGTTGTTAAATATTATCTTTCATATGTATTGTAATTGGTACGATTTAGGAAATCGTATTCTTTTTCTACGATTTGCTATTTTTTCTAGGCGATATTTAGCATTACAATAGGTTTCAAACACGATTTTCTAAAATTCCTATCCCAGGTTACTTTTTAGATACAAAAAGCTATAGGCGTAAGAACAACTTATTTTTTATAGGAATGCAGAGGATGTGTAATGGCTTCCAGAGAGCTAATAATATTTTTGTAAATCACGAAAAACGAAATATTCAATACAACAACTGTATTTTCCCCGTTAATTAATGGACATTTTTTATACTATAAGACCGCTAGCAATTGAAAATATTTCCATTGTTCCTTTGGATGATTTGTTTGATTTTCGTGAGCAGATTGTGAAACTTCTCGTTATAAGGTAAAGGTTAAAGTGGAATGCAACTTCTTCTAAAGGGTGGTTAAGTTTTAAGGACCGATGTTGATTTTGAATAAAACACAAATTATTTAGGAAATTACTGTCATTTCTTTTTATTATGATAATATTGGTATGGTTCAATTATGAATGGAACAAAATATCGGCAAAATTGCCGTCGCGACCTCGGCGGCACACCTACATCCGATGGTCCAAATTTTCGATGACGCTTAGGCATAATTGAGGTTCTATGCCGTTAATGTGCCGAATTATCTCATCCTTTAGCTCTTGAATTGTTGCTGGATTATCGACATACACCTTTTCGTTCAAATAACCCCAAAGAAAGAAGTCTAACGGTGTCAAATCGCATTATCGTGGCGGCCAATTAACATCGCCACGACATGAGATAACACGGCCATTGAATTTCTCTCGCAAAAGAGCCATTATTTCGTTAGCTGTGTGGCAAGTGGCACCGTCCTGTTGAAACCATATATCGTCCACATCCATATCTTCCAATTCAGGCCATAAAAAGTTCGTTATCATCTCACAATAGCGAACACCATTCACAGTAACTGCCTGACTGGCCTCATTTTGGAATAAATATGGCCCGATGATGCCGCCAGCCCATAAACCCATCTTAGTGGGTGCATTGGTTTTTAACAATCACTCTTGGATTATCATTCGCCCAAATGCGGCAAGTCTGCTTATTGACGAATCCACTGAGGTGAAAATGTGCCGATTAAATTGACCGAACGCCCATTTTCATAATAAGCCTGAATAACTTTAACAAGTTGCTCGATTGTGTATCTTTCGATGGTTCAAATTGAGTTAGTCTTAAATTGAGAAATATCAAATGAAATGCAGAAAAAAACTTGACGTTTTCGTTACATAAAGAAAGCATATTCAACACATTATTAATTGACCAAATTACACCCGTTTTCCACATTCATAGTGCCTGCATTTCTCTTTTCTTTCCAGTATGACTTCAACAGATAATTATGTGGTTCAGTATTTTAGCGGCAAAATCGATCTAGTCCTGAAACCTGTTTATTACGTAAGATCTTTTGTGCTCCGAGGAGCACTCTTTCGAGCACCTTGACTAGTTCCTTCCATTAAAATGCAGGATATAGGGTGTTTGTCGTAACAACATTAGTTATATTGGCGGTTGTTTACGAACTTTTTTTAGGTTCCTAAGCTTCAGTCAACGGACGTCACTATGAAGTTATTCGCATTAAAGAACCGTTAAACATAGATGATTGTTGGCCATAATCGCTTTGCATAGGGAAAATCACAATGTTGCATTAACCGGGTTGGTCATTAATGGCCAACGGCGTACATAGTGTCCAAGATATTGATAAATTATTCGAGTCCGGGAGATTTCGAACCTTCGTTGGGACATTAGGAACAAGAGTAGATACTGCTGCTAACAAACTTATACAGTTTATCAAGATGCACCTAACTTATATCTATTTTAGTAAAATAAAAGACATTGATAGTCCCTATACAATAAAATACGATGAATACGACTCTGAAAAAGAAACCCAAAAACATGACTCTCGTCAAATCCTTATAACAACTCTATCAATTTATAATAAAATTGCACAAGTGTGTCATGAACTTTGAATTGTTTTTCGTCAAAACACCCTTTCCTAAATATGTATTCGTACATATCGGTGATCTTTTTTTATATTATTCTATTTTATAATCCATAATAACCACACAAATTAAACCTTTGTAGAAACTGTACTTTCGGATTTCTACAAACGTTTCAATTAGGTATACATTTTTTGTAATGTTTGTCAAATATTTTGCTGCCATATTTAAAAAGTACGAATAGCGTTTGTACTATGTACCAAGCCTTCGTACATTCTACGAATGGCCGTAATTTTGCATTTCTACCTATGTTTTAGTTGTGTTAAAAACTTTCCATCCTAACGATTCTGATCCCATTTTGCAAGAGTAGGAACAGCGTTCGTACTATGTACCAAGGCCTAGTACATTCTACGAATGGCTGCTGTTTCGTATTTCTAAAATTTGTTCAATTATATATATATTTTTAAATTCCTGCCTTTAATATTTTGCTGCTATATTTCGAAAATATGAACGGCGTTCGTACTATGTACAAAGTCTTTGTACATTCTACGAATGGCTACCGATTCGTATTTTTACAAAGTTTTCGTTTGCATTTGTATACTAAACGAATTAGCCATTTTGCTGCCATATTTCGAAATGGTACAAAGGCTTTGTACATAGTACGAATGCCGTTCGTACATCCAAGAGCAATTCATATTATTAACAAAGTTTATTAACTTTTATAAACAGGCGGGAAGTCGGTTTGAATAGTATAAGAGCATTTGGTATAAGTAAATATAATGCACCTTATAATCGCACAAGTATATAGTATGCATTGAACTTTGACGTTTGACTTGGTGCTTTGGAAGCAACATTTCATTAGAAGTTTTCAGACAAGCTAGACGTCCGTGTCCGTGCCCGTTTATATAAATTTGTATAGTTATCAGTTGTGAAAAAAATCTTTTTTTTTTATCTAATATCAGTGAGATTTAAAGGTAATATTTTTTAATTTGTTTTCTCCATTGTGTTTGCGATGCACCGATGCAAAAATATGTTTACATTTTGTGATTGTTAAATGCGTTTTTGTTGTACTGATTTTTTTTCAGTCGTATTTCAAAAAAAAAAATTACTTGACGCGAGTGATTTTTTGTTCTACTTTTTGCTATTTTCAAAGCCAACTTAAAAATAATAATTGTGTTCATTACTATCGGTAAGAATATTTTTTATGACTTTTTTTTACAATGGTGTTAGTACTTTCCGAATGACTGTACTTTCGCTACAAAGATTTTATTTCTATTTTTTTTTTTTATTTTGCTGCAATATTTAGAAAATACTACTGTGTTCGTGGTATATACGAAACCTTTGTACATTTTACGAAAGGCTTTAGTTTCGTATTTCCACGAATTTTTCATTGCGTTTCATACCAATCGGTTTGCTTTTTTTGTATTACTAATTTTTATAATAATAATAACCATACAAATTAAACCTTTTTAGAAACTGTACTTTCGGATTTCTACAAACGTTTCAATTAGGTATAGGTACATTTTTTGTAATATTTGTCAAATATTTTGCTGCCATATTTTTAAAAAGCACGAATAGCGTTTGTACTATGTACCAAGCCTTCGTACATTCTACGAATGGCCGTAATTTTGCATTTCTACCTATGTTTTAGTTGTGTTAAAAACTTTCCATCCTAACGATTCTGATCCCATTTTGCAAGAGTAGGAACAGCGTTCGTACTATGTACCAAGGCCTAGTACATTCTACGAATGGCTGCTGTTTCGTATTTCTAAAATTTGTTCAATTATATATATATTTTTAAATTCCTGCCTTTAATATTTTGCTGCTATATTTCGAAAATATGAACGGCGTTCGTACTATGTACAAAGTCTTTGTACATTCTACGAATGGCTACCGATTCGTATTTTTACAAAGTTTTCGTTTGCATTTGTATACTAAACGAATTAGCCATTTTGCTGCCATATTTCGAAATGGTACAAAGGCTTTGTACATAGTACGAATGCCGTTCGTACATCCAAGAGCAATTCATATTATTAACAAAGTTTATTAACTTTTATAAACAGGCGGGAAGTCGGTTTGAATAGTATAAGAGCATTTGGTATAAGTAAATATAATGCACCTTATAATCGCACAAGTATATAGTATGCATTGAACTTTGACGTTTGACTTGGTGCTTTGGAAGCAACATTTCATTAGAAGTTTTCAGACAAGCTAGACGTCCGTGTCCGTGCCCGTTTATATAAATTTGTATAGTTATCAGTTGTGAAAAAAATCTTTTTTTTTTATCTAATATCAGTGAGATTTAAAGGTAATATTTTTTAATTTGTTTTCTCCATTGTGTTTGCGATGCACCGATGCAAAAATATGTTTACATTTTGTGATTGTTAAATGCGTTTTTGTTGTACTGATTTTTTTTCAGTCGTATTTCAAAAAAAAAAATTACTTGACGCGAGTGATTTTTTGTTCTACTTTTTGCTATTTTCAAAGCCAACTTAAAAATAATAATTGTGTTCATTACTATCGGTAAGAATATTTTTTATGACTTTTTTTTACAATGGTGTTAGTACTTTCCGAATGACTGTACTTTCGCTACAAAGATTTTATTTCTATTTTTTTTTTTTATTTTGCTGCAATATTTAGAAAATACTACTGTGTTCGTGGTATATACGAAACCTTTGTACATTTTACGAAAGGCTTTAGTTTCGTATTTCCACGAATTTTTCATTGCGTTTCATACCAATCGGTTTGCTTTTTTTGTATTACTAATTTTTATAATAATAATAACCATACAAATTAAACCTTTTTAGAAACTGTACTTTCGGATTTCTACAAACGTTTCAATTAGGTATAGGTACATTTTTTGTAATATTTGTCAAATATTTTGCTGCCATATTTTTAAAAAGCACGAATAGCGTTTGTACTATGTACCAAGCCTTCGTACATTCTACGAATGGCCGTAATTTTGCATTTCTACCTATGTTTTAGTTGTGTTAAAAACTTTCCATCCTAACGATTCTGATCCCATTTTGCAAGAGTAGGAACAGCGTTCGTACTATGTACCAAGGCCTAGTACATTCTACGAATGGCTGCTGTTTCGTATTTCTAAAATTTGTTCAATTATATATATATTTTTAAATTCCTGCCTTTAATATTTTGCTGCTATATTTCGAAAATATGAACGGCGTTCGTACTATGTACAAAGTCTTTGTACATTCTACGAATGGCTACCGATTCGTATTTTTACAAAGTTTTCGTTTGCATTTGTATACTAAACGAATTAGCCATTTTGCTGCCATATTTCGAAATGGTACAAAGGCTTTGTACATAGTACGAACGCCGTTCGTACATCCAAGAGCAATTCATATTATTAACAAAGTTTATTAACTTTTATAAACAGGCGGGAAGTCGGTTTGAATAGTATAAGAGCATTTGGTATAAGTATAATGCACCTTATAATCGCACAAGTACATAGTATGCATTGAACTTTGACATTTGACTTGGTGCTTTGGAAGCAACATTTCATTAGAAGTTTTCAGACAAGCTAGACGTCCGTGTCCGTGCCCGTTTATATAAATTTGTATAGTTATCAGTTGTGAAAAAAATCTTTTTTTTTTATCTAATATCAGTGAGATTTAAAGGTAATATTTTTTAATTTGTTTTCTCCATTGTGTTTGCGATGCACCGATGCAAAAATATGTTTACATTTTGTGATTGTTAAATGCGTTTTTGTTGTACTGATTTTTTTTCAGTCGTATTTCAAAAAAAAAAAATTACTTGACGCGAGTGATTTTTTGTTCTACTTTTTGCTATTTTCAAAGCCAACTTAAAAATAATAATTGTGTTCATTACTATCGGTAAGAATATTTTTTATGACTTTTTTTTACAATGGTGTTAGTACTTTCCGAATGACTGTACTTTCGCTACAAAGATTTTATTTCTATTTTTTTTTTTATTTTGCTGCAATATTTAGAAAATACTACTGTGTTCGTGGTATATACGAAACCTTTGTACATTTTACGAAAGGCTTTAGTTTCGTATTTCCACGAATTTTTCATTGCGTTTCATACCAATCGGTTTGCTTTTTTTGTATTACTAATTTTTATAATAATAATAACCATACAAATTAAAACTTTTTAGAAACTGTACTTTCGGATTTCTACAAACGTTTCAATTAGGTATAGGTACATTTTTTGTAATATTTGTCAAATATTTTGCTGCCATATTTTTAAAAAGCACGAATAGCGTTTGTACTATGTACCAAGCCTTCGTACATTCTACGAATGGCCGTAATTTTGCATTTCTACCTATGTTTTAGTTGTGTTAAAAACTTTCCATCCTAACGATTCTGATCCCATTTTGCAAGAGTAGGAACAGCGTTCGTACTATGTACCAAGGCCTAGTACATTCTACGAATGGCTGCTGTTTCGTATTTCTAAAATTTGTTCAATTATATATATATTTTTAAATTCCTGCCTTTAATATTTTGCTGCTATATTTCGAAAATATGAACGGCGTTCGTACTATGTACAAAGTCTTTGTACATTCTACGAATGGCTACCGATTCGTATTTTTACAAAGTTTTCGTTTGCATTTGTATACTAAACGAATTAGCCATTTTGCTGCCATATTTCGAAATGGTACAAAGGCTTTGTACATAGTACGAACGCCGTTCGTACATCCAAGAGCAATTCATATTATTAACAAAGTTTATTAACTTTTATAAACAGGCGGGAAGTCGGTTTGAATAGTATAAGAGCATTTGGTATAAGTATAATGCACCTTATAATCGCACAAGTACATAGTATGCATTGAACTTTGACATTTGACTTGGTGCTTTGGAAGCAACATTTCATTAGAAGTTTTCAGACAAGCTAGACGTCCGTGTCCGTGCCCGTTTATATAAATTTGTATAGTTATCAGTTGTGAAAAAAATCTTTTTTTTTTATCTAATATCAGTGAGATTTAAAGGTAATATTTTTTAATTTGTTTTCTCCATTGTGTTTGCGATGCACCGATGCAAAAATATGTTTACATTTTGTGATTGTTAAATGCGTTTTTGTTGTACTGATTTTTTTTCAGTCGTATTTCAAAAAAAAAAAATTACTTGACGCGAGTGATTTTTTGTTCTACTTTTTGCTATTTTCAAAGCCAACTTAAAAATAATAATTGTGTTCATTACTATCGGTAAGAATATTTTTTATGACTTTTTTTTACAATGGTGTTAGTACTTTCCGAATGACTGTACTTTCGCTACAAAGATTTTATTTCTATTTTTTTTTTTATTTTGCTGCAATATTTAGAAAATACTACTGTGTTCGTGGTATATACGAAACCTTTGTACATTTTACGAAAGGCTTTAGTTTCGTATTTCCACGAATTTTTCATTGCGTTTCATACCAATCGGTTTGCTTTTTTTGTATTACTAATTTTTATAATAATAATAACCATACAAATTAAACCTTTTTAGAAACTGTACTTTCGGATTTCTACAAACGTTTCAATTAGGTATAGGTACATTTTTTGTAATATTTGTCAAATATTTTGCTGCCATATTTTTAAAAAGCACGAATAGCGTTTGTACTATGTACCAAGCCTTCGTACATTCTACGAATGGCCGTAATTTTGCATTTCTACCTATGTTTTAGTTGTGTTAAAAACTTTCCATCCTAACGATTCTGATCCCATTTTGCAAGAGTAGGAACAGCGTTCGTACTATGTACCAAGGCCTAGTACATTCTACGAATGGCTGCTGTTTCGTATTTCTAAAATTTGTTCAATTATATATATATTTTTAAATTCCTGCCTTTAATATTTTGCTGCTATATTTCGAAAATATGAACGGCGTTCGTACTATGTACAAAGTCTTTGTACATTCTACGAATGGCTACCGATTCGTATTTTTACAAAGTTTTCGTTTGCATTTGTATACTAAACGAATTAGCCATTTTGCTGCCATATTTCGAAATGGTACAAAGGCTTTGTACATAGTACGAATGCCGTTCGTACATCCAAGAGCAATTCATATTATTAACAAAGTTTATTAACTTTTATAAACAGGCGGGAAGTCGGTTTGAATAGTATAAGAGCATTTGGTATAAGTATAATGCACCTTATAATCGCACAAGTACATAGTATGCATTGAACTTTGACGTTTGACTTGGTGCTTTGGAAGCAACATTTCATTAGAAGTTTTCAGACAAGCTAGACGTCCGTGTCCGTGCCCGTTTATATAAATTTGTATAGTTATCAGTTGTGAAAAAAATTTTTTTTTTTTATCTAATATCAGTGAGATTTAAAGGTAATATTTTTTAATTTGTTTTCTCCATTGTGTTTGCGATGCACCGATGCAAAAATATGTTTACATTTTGTGATTGTTAAATGCGTTTTTGTTGTACTGATTTTTTTTCAGTCGTATTTAAAAAAAAAAATTACTTGACGCGAGTGATTTTTTGTTCTACTTTTTGCTATTTTCAAAGCCAACTTAAAAATAATAATTGTGTTCATTACTATCGGTAAGAATATTTTTTATGACTTTTTTTACAATGGTGTTAGTACTTTCCGAATGACTGTACTTTCGCTACAAAGATTTTATTTCTATTTTTTTTTTTTATTTTGCTGCAATATTTAGAAAATACTACTGTGTTCGTGGTATATACGAAACCTTTGTACATTTTACGAAAGGCTTTAGTTTCGTATTTCCACGAATTTTTCATTGCGTTTCATACCAATCGGTTTGCTTTTTTTGTATTACTAATTTTTATAATAATAATAACCATACAAATTAAACCTTTTTAGAAACTGTACTTTCGGATTTCTACAAACGTTTCAATTAGGTATACATTTTTTGTAATATTTGTCAAATATTTTGCTGCCATATTTTTAAAAAGTACGAATAGCGTTTGTACTATGTACCAAGCCTTCGTACATTCTACGAATGGCCGTAATTTTGCATTTCTACCTATGTTTTAGTTGTGTTAAAAACTTTCCATCCTAACGATTCTGATCCCATTTTGCAAGAGTAGGAACAGCGTTCGTACTATGTACCAAGGCCTAGTACATTCTACGAATGGCTGCTGTTTCGTATTTCTAAGATTTGTTCAATTATATATATATTTTTAAATTCCTGCCTTTAATATTTTTCTGCTATATTTCGAAAATACGAACGGCGTTCGTACTATGTACAAAGTCTTTGTACATTCTACGAATGGCTACCGATTCGTATTTTTACAAAGTTTTCGTTTGCATTTTATTCAATACTAAATATTTATCTTACCCCGTATTATTATTTTCACGATTGTTTTTCGCGACATACAATTGAAAGTAAAACTTTTAATATTTCCCCGCCTATGATTAAAAATTAAAATATATATTACTTTGCTCAATTGCTTATAAATTTGCATCCGATTTTGCTGGAGTTTTATGCAGTCGATTTATATGCGTTAAATTTATTCAGCTTGCCGTAATTCATTTCGGTGATTCGGTACTCACAATTCGGCGCCGGCTCCAGAGGACTAAACATGTTTTGCGCTAATGGCATAGTTCCGTTGCCGATGAACATTATACCTCAATGGTTGTCGGTAAGCTAAGGTCAGTTATCTGACTGGTGAGGTACGAAGGCCTTTGCCATGAATCTATTTGCAACGCATAAATATACTGTAAGGACTGCGAAAAAAAACCCCAGTGCATCTGTTGAACTCTATTTGCTGGATTTAACTAAGACTCAAATGGCGGGAAAATATAAAAACTAAGAAAATAATTTAAAATAAAGCTTATTATAATTTAAATAAAAATTAGCTCATAGATTTTTTAACAACAATATTTTTTTTTAATTAAATTATGGTAAACCCTTTCATTATATTAAACATTTCTCTTTTTACAGCTAAATTTTAAATTCGTAGACAAAAAAAAAAGATAGCGTCGTTCGTCTCGATATTGAAGTAAGTGCTGATATTTTCAATTTAGGCAATCCGATTTTTTATTGCACACATTATACTATGGTGGGATGAATTGCTTTATTTGCCGTGCGCGATTAACATTGAAATGTATGTCAAAACATTTCAAACTAATCCATTCGCTAAAAGAAAAAGATACCTACATGTGTACTTTTGGCGATTGTACGCAATATCTTAGCAGTTTTAGTAGCCTTATTAGACATTTTAAAGGACATTTGCAATTGCAACTGAGGACAGGAGACCACAGTGTTTCTTTTTCGGCAGAATCGCTTTGTTCTGCCAGTAATCCCAGCAGCTTTCAACCAATTTCTTCGTCTTCACTAATCTCAGTTGCCAACTCAACAATGTCGAGCCAATCAACCATGATTGAATCGTCCGATGAAACGTCATCTCTTTTACCTATTGCTGAACCTAATTGCCTCAATATTGATGAAGCTGGAGTAGCATTCGCGCTTCAACTTCATAACAATAATAATTTTAATAGAAAAGACGTAATAAACATTCAAAATAATGTGAAGGGAAATTTAATTCAGCCAATTCTCTCGCAAGTCCGGTCATTTATTCAAAATAATTTCTCACTTTCAATCGAACAGACATTGCTTTTATCGTCATTAATGAAGAAATTGAAGATCCATTTCGCAATTGTGCTACCGATCATCAAATGCATGAACATCTTCTCAGAAATGATTATTTAAGCCATTTCGTAGAATTCACTATTAATAATGAAATTGGTCAAGTCTTTCGGCGCGGCGAAATGCGTTACGATGAAGTCGAAACTACTGGGGTTCTCCTTCCGATTTCTTTTCAATTTCGCAAAATTTTAAAGCAAAATGGCCAGCTCCTAAGAACATTAAAAGATATGACATTATTTCGAACAACGTTGAGCTGAATTCTCATTTCATTCAAGGTTCGCTCTGGCGCGAAAAAAAGAAACCGTTTGTAGACTCGCACAAAATAGTAATTCCATTCTTTCTTTATATAGATGACGCCGAAGTAAACAATCCACTTGGATCACACTGTGATCCCGTTTCATTTGTATATTGTTCATTTCCGGTCATACATAATTGCGAAATTTATGCAGCCGCGTTTATGAAAGGTAGAGATTATAAAGAGTTTGGCAATGAAAAATGTCTAACCAGTTTAGTTCGCGAAATGATTAAGTTGGAACGGGATGGAATAGCGATTGCAACTTCCGATGGCGTAAAAAGAGTTTATTTTGTGTTGGGACTTGTTCTAAAGGGTGATTTTTTAGCTGGTTTGGTTTTGGCAACACTGGTTTTGACAGCTGACGTGTGTTTAGTACCTTGTGTCACTGTCAAACAGCTTCAGTTTGGTTTGCAATTTAACCATGGATCGTCTTACAAATGAACAACGCTTGCAAATTATTGAATTTCACTATCAAAATTCGTGCTCGGTTCGAAATGTTCATCGCGCGCTGCTTCCATTTTATGATCGGCATTCTCGACCTTCTGAGCAGTCTATTCGGAAGATTGTGACCAAATTTCGCACCAAATTTACTTTGTTGGACATTAAACCACCAACACGTTTACGTACTGTGCGTAGTGAAGAAAATATTGCGGCCGTATCAGCTAGTGTGACAGAAGACCGCGAAATGTCGATTCGGCGGCGTTCCCAGCAGTTAGGCCTTTGTTACAGCACTACGTGGAAAATTTTGCGGAAGGATTTGGGCGTAAAGCCTTTTAAGATACAGCTGGTGCAAGAACTAAAGCCAGCCGACCTACCACAACGCCGAATTTTTGGTGAATGGGCTCTTGGAAAGCTGGCCGAGGATCCGCTTTTTTATCGAAAAATTGTGTTCAGCGGTGAGGCTCATTTTTGGTTGAATGGGTACGTAAATAAGCAAAATTGCCGCATTTGGAGTGAAGATCAGCCAGAAGCATTGCAACAGCTACCAATGCATCCCGAAAAAGCCACTGTTTGGTGCGGTTTATGGGCCGGCGGCATTATTGGGCCATATTTCTTCAAAGATGATGCGAATCGCAGCGTTACTGTCAATGGTGAACGCTACCGAGCGATGATAACAAACTTTTTTTTGCGCGAAATGGAAGTTCTTGACTTGCATCATATGTGGTTTCAACAAGACGGTGCCACATGCCACACAGCACGCGAAACAATGGCGCAATTGCGAGGCGAGTTTGGTGAACAGTTAATTTCACGTTTCGGGCCGGTCAATTGGCCGCCTAGATCGTGCGATTTGACACCATTAGATTATTTTTTGTGGGGGTATGCCAAGGCTAATGTGTATAGGGACAAGCCCGCTTCGATTGACGCACTGGAAGCCAACATCCATGCATTCATTCGTGAGATACCGGCCGATATGTGTGAAAGAGTATGCCAAAATTGGACTCAGTTGATGGGCTACCTGAGACGCAGCCGCGGTCAACATTTGCATGAAATTATCTTTAAACATTAAATTGCAAGGTTCAAACTATCGATTCAAATAAATATTTCATTCATTTTTTCGAATTTTTTGTGTTTTTTTTTTAAAAAAAGTTCTAAACCACTTAAAAAATCACCCTTTAGGAGATAATTTAGGTATAAATACAGTGCTAGGCTTCGTTCCGTCATTTTCTGCCCATTTCTTTTGCCGCTTCTGTAAAGTTATTAAAGCAACAACGCACACGGCTTGTACGGCAAACCCAAATTTATTGAGAAATGTTGCGAATTATGATGCAGATGTGTCTGCCGACAACGTTTCCTTGACTGGCATAAAGGAAAATTCAATTTTAAATTCGATTGACTCATTCCACATCACAAGAAATTTTTCCGTCGACGTGATGCATGATATATTTGAAGGTGTGTGCCATTACGATATGTGCCACATCATTCGAAAATTAATTGGTAAACGTTATTTTGACTTGAATAAACTGAATGACCGGAAGAAATCCTTTAACTTTGGTGAAATCGAAATTGGTAATATAAAAATGACAGCTCGTGAAATGATGAGTTTTATTAATCTTTTTCCAATGATGATCGGCGACTATGTTCCCGATGATGACGAGGTGTGGCTTTTTTTTTAAATTTACTGGACATAATTGAAATTCTTCTTATTTCTGATATTTCAAGTGATTTGGCTGAACATCTCAGCTATCTCATCAAACGCCACCATACAGAATACCTTCACTTCTTTAATGATAATTTGAAGCCAAAACACCATCTTATGTTGCATTACCCTTCAGTGATATTGCAATCGGGTCCTCCACGGAATTATTGGTGCTTTCGGTATGAAGCAAGGCATAAAGAGTTTAAGTCGTATGCACGAGCTATGTCGAGTAGAAAAAATATTTGTGTTAGTCTGGCAAAAAAGTTCCAGTTAAAATTCGCGCATTCATTGCTGCAACCACCAGTGACAAAATCATTTTCTGTCCAAAAATGTCATGAAATAACTAATACATTACACTCAGATTTGATTAAGAATTTCTGCGACCATAATGCAGTCGAAAAGCCTTTCTTGTCATATAGTGAGTGCACCTACCAAAGTAAAAAATTTAAAAAGGGCTATTTCATTTGCCAATATGCCGATATTAATATTCAAAATGCTGTAATATTCCAAGTTGTCGAAATTTTCGTGTTCGCTGGCCAAGACACACCACATGTCATTTGCAAGCAAGTTAGAATAAATAAATATCGGCACTATGCAGCTTACGATATTAATGTTTCGTCTGAACTCATTGAACTTAAAATAATGAGTATAAGTAACTTTGCTGGACCGCCTACCAATTCACACATAACCGCTCGCGGTATCCATTTGCTCCGCCCAAAACAATACTGTTAATTTACTTATCCTGTAAACGCTATATGTTAGGTTAAAAAGGGTTTTGAGAGTGTATGCGGCACTTACTAGGCATTGACAGAGGCCATCCTGATCCCTGAGAAACTATCTCAGATAGCACTATCCTAACAAGATTCTGACCAGTTTCCTGAGTTGTTCCAAATTGCCTTGGATACTATATGCCCAGCAAGATTTGACCACCTTAGGTCGGCTTCCTTTATTATTTGTCTTCTAATAATGCCCCTTATGATACAAAGAGGTGGTTTAATTTCCACTCCCTCTCTTCTTTCTTATATTACCCTCCTTTCCTCGCGAGCTTGCATAAGAGGTGACTAATTGGCCTGAAATCCTTAGCTGTTGCATGACCCTGTTTGCCAGCTTTGGGAATAAAAAGCACTTTTACCTGGAGATTTGTATGGCTTGAAGAATTGGACAGTCCATCATATTTTTTTTCTGGTATATAAGATCAACAAATTCTCCCCCCTTTAGGGTCATTGTTGATTTTTGTATGCAGATCAGATTCCACGAACATGCGAATACTGCTATTCAGCACATGGTGGAAGAGAATAGAAATACATTAAGAAGGCTTAAGAGATTGAAGCCAATGATTTAGTTACTAATTAGCTATGTAGAATATTTTTAACAACTCCTTTTCCTTTCCCTCTTAACTGCCCATCCTTAACCCTTGTAGCTTATTATTCACTGAATCGAAATAGCTTAATTAATTAAGGAAAACAAAGTAAATTTAAATAATTTCGAGACTTAAATATATTCGGGACTAGCCAATTGTCTATATCCCACCAACCGTTAGTAAAGGGTGATTTTTTAAGAGGCTTAGAACTTTTTTTTTAAAAAAAAAACACAAAAAATTCGAAAAAATGAATGAAATATTTATTTGAATCGATAGTTTGAACCTTGCAATTTAATGTTTAAAGATAATTTCATGCAAATGTTGACCGCGGCTGCGTCTCAGGTAGCCCATCCGCTGAGTCCAATTTTGGCATACTCTTTCACACATATCGGCCGGTATCTCACGAATGAATGCATGGATGTTGGCTTCCAGTGCGTCAATCGAAGCGGGCTTGTCCCTATACACATTAGCCTTGGCATACCCCCACAAAAAATAATCTAATGGTGTCAAATCGCACGATCTAGGCGGCCAATTGACCGGCCCGAAACGTGAAATTAACTGTTCACCAAACTCGCCTCGCAATTGCGCCATTGTTTCGCGTGCTGTGTGGCATGTGGCACCGTCTTGTTGAAACCACATATCATGCAAGTCAAGAACTTCCATTTCGGGCAAAAAAAAGTTTGTTATCATCGCTCGGTAGCGTTCACCATTGACAGTAACGCTGCGATTCGCATCATCTTTGAAGAAATATGGCCCAATAATGCCGCCGGCCCATAAACCGCACCAAACAGTGGCTTTTTCGGGATGCATTGGTAGCTGTTGCAATGCTTCTGGCTGATCTTCACTCCAAATGCGGCAATTTTGCTTATTTACGTACCCATTCAACCAAAAATGAGCCTCATCGCTGAACACAATTTTTCGGTAAAAAAGCGGATCCTCGGCCAGCTTTCCAAGAGCCCATTCACCAAAAATTCGGCGTTGTGGTAGGTCGGCTGGCTTTAGTTCTCGCACCAGCTGTATCTTAAAAGGCTTTACGCCCAAATCCTTCCGCAAAATTTTCCACGTAGTGCTGTAACAAAGGCCTAACTGCTGGGAACGGCGCCGAATCGACATTTCGCGGTCTTCTGTCACACTAGCTGATACGGCCGCAATATTTTCTTCACTACGCACAGAACGTAAACGTGTTGGTGGTTTAATGTCCAACAAAGTAAATTTGGTGCGAAATTTGGTCACAATCTTCCGAATAGACTGCTCAGAAGGTCGAGAATGCCGATCATAAAATGGAAGCAGCGCGCGATGAACATTTCGAACCGAGCACGAATTTTGATAGTAAAATTCAATAATTTGCAAGCGTTGTTCATTTGTAAGACAATCCATGGTTAAATTGCAAACCAAACTGAAGCTGTTTGACAGTGACACAAGGTACTAAACACACGTCAGCTGTCAAAACCAGTGTTGCCAAAACCAAACCAGCTAAAAAATCACCCTTTATATTAAAGTAGAATTACTAAATGAGTTTAACTCAGTCGTAAATAAAAAGGGAGGTGGTTTTAGTGGGTGGCGGGTCCCACACTACTAGCTTCACTAGTGTCTTTCAAGATTTCCACCGACCCTCGGAGAAAAAAAAAAAAAAAAAGAATCCCGTGGAATAGTAGCCCCTGGGAAATGAACTTCAAGAACATCCCGCCTGCATGGCCCAGGTTACGTCTTTCTTTTTAAGTTAGTGTGGGCGCAGTGGCTCAGTAGTTATTGTGTTGGACTACTGTGCGAGAGGTCTCGGAAACACACAAATTTTTCTCCACTGCCTCACCTGTCACGAACGTCTGACAAACATCCGAGAGTAGGTATAATTGTCTCGGAAAAGCTTCTCAATTCAGCCGTTCGGACTCGGCATAAAATTTTAGGTCACTTCCATTCGTCCAAAAAAAAAAGTTATAACTCAACATTCGAATGGTAGGAGAAGCTAGGCCTAGGTTGCTTTTACGAGTGTTAGAGAAAGCTTTTCGATACCTTAAGAACTGCAAGCCAGCCCACTTTTTTTTGCATCACTCCTGATAATACCTGTTGCGCCAAGTATTTATTTTTAGATACTCTTGTTTTTTTTTGTAATAAACGAATACAGCGGACTTTCGATATACCTAACGAATATTATAATGTTTGAAATATTCACTAGTAAATTTGTCCATGGTAAGCAATGTGTATATTATGTTCTTATTATTATTAAAAAAAATCAGTTCAACACATTAAAAACAAAGAAGAATTTGTGATTCTTTATATTATATAGAAATTTTGTTTGCGATATTGGGTCTGTTTCACATTGTTAAATTAAAGTTCTGACTTTAAATAAATCCTCCCATTAGCGAATAGTGTGTTTCACATCTATCCTTCTCAGAAATTTATTTCTTGAGTAAATATTCGTTGTTTATACCAGTCTTCCAGCATTTGAGATTTTGACAAGTAATGGAAATTATAAGCAAGTTAATTGTTTTCAAAATCAACTGTGCTATTGGGTACATCATCCACAAAATAATTTTTTGTGTAGAACGTTAACCGTGAGTTTTACTTTTAAGGTTATTGTGAGACGCACATGAGGATATTATTTGCTGATAAAGTTGAAAGTAGGTAGCTTTATTGTAACTTTACTTTAACAATGTGAAAGATACCCCAAAGGTATGACATATTGAACTTAAAATACTCGTATGTCAGCATTCTAAAAATGAACGTTTTCCCTACTATTTTGTCTTTTAATATGAAGAAAAATGGAAGCACCGGCAGTCGATGAATCCTCGACGGAGTACCTCCCGCACTACGTTCAACATTTCAGTGCGGATGATGTTATCAACATAAGTAAGCAACTGCATGAAGAGGCGAGCAATGAATGTAAAGTAATACATACATCTGTTGAAATGCAGCGTGTGTATTATTCACTTGATAACGATGTCAATGAACTCAAAAATCTTTTGGCGAGTTGGAATTTGTCCAATTTATTCGACTATTTCGAAAGTATGCTACCATGTTTTTTACGTATTTATTGTTTATCCAGCATATTTACTTGTTCCATATATAACTTATTCGATTAATACTTTTCCACAACAAATTTAGAGCAACAACTTTATGTCGGGGTCCTTAAACACTTCCCGGACCAATTAATTCCGAAATTGTTTGAGGGCACCAATTTTTCCATGGGCAAGCAAGGCGAATTCGTTCACCATTGGTCAGCCTGGAAAAGCTTTCAGTCATTGGAGCAGCTTGTGCCAGCAACTGCCTTGCAACCAATCGACAAAGTTAAAATCCAGCCAGTTACAGAAGCTTATATCCCGAAAATGTTCGTGCGAAGTTCGACAAATATAAATTTGCACAACATTATTTCAAGCAACAGTCCATATGGGAAAATTGTATGTGACTATCAAGAAAAGCATGGCGAACTGGATGAGAGGACGCGAAAATTGTTGGTGGAAGCATTTCTTCAATATTGCGTCTCAAACAATATTGAAACTGTTTCCAAAGCCCAATGCAAAACGCTCGCGACGAAAATCGTTTCAGCATTTCCTGGGGAAGCTTTGGTAATAATCCCATTTTGAATCACTTTATTTTTGAAATATCCAATTTCCATTATTAAAAAACAAAATGTTTACTTTTATTTATTGTAATGCGTAAATAGGGATATTACTATGTGGAGAGGCCTGGAGCGCCACTTGGAAAGCTCTACAACAAATTCCATAACTGGAAAAGCTCCAAGTTGGGTAAATCCTCGGAGCCAAGAGCAGCAAAGAATGCTAAAATAAGAATGCACCTTAACCTATATCAGGAGACTGAAAACGAAGAGGAAAACATAAGGTCTCTGATTTATGACAATTTGTCCTTCGACGATAGATTAAATAGGTGGAAAGGTTGCGTCGCGACAAGGCTAAATTTAATCAATCTCGAAGATGAATCAAGAAAAAAGTCAATTTTCGAATCGTGGCCACAATATAAAGAACCATATGGCTACAAACTGGTAATTGCCTGCGACTGTTTTTTAATGTTATTTATCATTCTTATAAATGCATTCTTTTTTGGACGAACACAAAGAATTTATAGAAACAATGCTTTCACGTGTTTTGCCCGGACTTTTACGAAATGCTGCTGACATTGAACTCCTTAAGGAAGTTAATGTAAATAAAGAAAAATTGAACCGAAGTATGTACATCGCTTATTCTTACTTTTAATATTGTTGTAATTTAAATTATTGAATTCGTATATACTTGAACAGATGCAATTTGCGCCGCTGTATTTAGACTAATACAGTCGCTGTTGCCTAACGGTAAGAAAGTAAAAATATTGACGGACTGCTCTGATCTAAAAAGGAAGAGGAAAGCTCAAAAAAATTTTACTTTGGAGGAATCGCGAGATGCGTTCATCGTTGTTTGCGAGAATGACGTCTTGTATAAAGAGTACTTTGATGCTAAGGTGTTAAGGGAATCGTCAGTGCCGCCATTTATAACTATAATTGGCACACTTTTGGCACCAACCACAATTTATTGCGACTTTGAGAATGTTACATATAAAATGGATAGCCTGCCCAGAGCAATAGACATATGCTTTAAGGCATATAATTTATTTCGCTGGGAGTATTCACCAGCCGCGCGGCTTATGTGGCAGTTCATTAATAAGCAATTTTATGAACTACCAGATGAGTCGCCGAATCCAGTAGTCCATATCCTAATCAAAAATATTAAAGGTAATTTAATCGCTTTAGATATGTATTATCAACAAAAATTGGAAAATATTACTTCATAGACGCAAAGCAGAAGCTCGAATTACAAGAAGAGACGAAAGGGTCAACATAAAAAGTAAATAAAGCAGCATGCTCGCAATCAAAATAAAAAGCCGTCGTTTTAAATTTAATATTTCATTGTTTGATTTTCTTATTTTCTATTTCAGAAAAAAAAAGTTCTGTTTAGAACTTGTCTTAGACAAACATTTTTAAAGTCGCCCACAGTGTCTTCTGTGGATTGTCACAAGCCAAAAAAAGACTGAGTGGAAATGTTTGCCAGGAAATATAAAATCAAATAAACATTTGGATTCGTAAATATTTCACGAACAAATTTTTACATTTTACGAATGCATTCGTAATATTTACAAATATATATCTATTGTTACATAGCACAAATATATTTGTCCAATAAACAAATGGATTCGTAGATATTTCACGAACAAATGTTTACATTTTACGAATGCATTCGTAATATTTACAAATATATATTGTTACATAGCACAAATATATTTGTCCAATAAACAAATGGATTCGTAAATATTTCACGAACAAATTTTTACATTTTACGAATGTATTCGTAATATGTATTTACAAATATATATTGTTACATAGCACAAATATATTTGTCCAATAGACAAATGGATTCGTAAATATTTCACGAACAAATTTTTACATTATACGAATGCATTCGTAATATTTACAAATATATATTGTTACATAGCACAAATATATTTGTCCAATAAACAAATGGATTCGTAAATATTTCACGAACAAATTTTTACATTTTACGAATGCATTTGTAATATTTATAAATATATATAGTTACATAGCACAAATATATTTGTCAAATAAACAAATGGATTCCTAAATATTTGACGAACGAGTTCCTACATATTACGAATGCATTCGTCGTACGTATTAATTTTTGTTTGTAGATTAGACGAATTTGTTTGTAAAATATATTTTTTTGTCGTTCGTACATTGAACAAACAGTCACATGTAATTTGTACAAAGGCGTTCGTCTGCTGAAAACTACAAACGGTTTCGTAAAATTTAATAACTATTTCGTGCATATAACGAATTTTTTTTTGGGTGTACATCCATAAAAAAGAAATAAAGAATAAAATAGCCGATATGTTAGATTAGGGTATCATACGTCCAAGTTTTTCCCCGTGGTCTTCTCCGCTTTGGATGGTCCAAAAAAAGGCGGATTATCGAAAACTTAACGAAAAAATAGATCCCCAATTCCAAATATCACTGACATTTTGGATAAGCTTGGGAAGTGCATGTATTTCAGTACATTAGCCCTATGTTCAGGATTTCACCAAATCGAAGTAATGCCAGATGATGTCCACAAAACAGCAATGGACATTATGAATAATTTCGCGTTCCATTTGGACTTAAAAACGCTCCATCAACATTTCAACGCGTTATGCTTGTTGATTTTATTTTTCTTAAATTTTTTTTTCTAGATTTGTTCGAAAATATTTTAATAACATTTTCAACCTTCTAATTGTCTTTCTCTCAAAAGTTTTTTTTTTTCAATGGTAGGCGCAGTGGCTTAGTGGTTAGTGTGTTGGGTCCCAAGTTCGAACCCCGCAAAGACCCAAATTCCAACTTAGGGTTTTTTCCACTGCGCCACCTCTTGCGAACGTCTGACAAACATCCGAGAGTATAACTGTCTTTAGAGCTTCTCAATTTGCCGTCTGGAATCGGCATAAAATTGTAGATCCCTTCCATTCGTTCCAAAAATGAAACTCACACAAAATGAATGGTTGTGAGAAGCTAGGCATTGGGTCCCTACCTTTGATGTTGTTTAAGGAAATGTTAGTATCAGTTTACACAATTGGTTTTCATTTTAAATAGTTTGCAAGTAACGAATATAAGTTTGGAATATTTCCAAGACCTTCTTGACAATTGTCGTAAGCAGAATAATCTTCTTCTTTAGTTTGGATGGCTCTTACCTTTTTCAAAATTCTCAGTACCTTACAGTGGCGATTCCTGGTCTTAAGCATTGGGTTAGCTACGAAAAGTTAAAAAAAAAAAATGTATGATCTGTATAACATTATTTTTAGCGGTTTTGCATTACTTTCATATCACTTCTCACAAATAAAAAAAAAAAACAAGTGTGTACTCTCATATTCCAAAGCACCAAAAATATATTACATATTTACTTACATTAATAATCCACGCAAATATAAAATAGGTATGTAATATTATAAAAAAAATCGCTCTGAACTGTTGGTCAATAACACTGTTTACTCAATCAAATAACGACAGAATGACAATTTCTTATTTTTCTTACTACAATCTCCTTAGAAAGAGAAACATACGAAAGTACAAAAAAAGAGAACGCACAAAATTTATATCTGCTTACAATCCACCCTCAAGTTTTATTGCATTTGTTCGCGCTAACCCTTCAGTTTATTTTACTGGGCTTTGCTTCGATGGTAAACAAACATTCTCATATAAATTGTATGAAATTTGGTAGCGCAAATTTTTGCGCTAAAATGCTACTGCTAGTTTTGGATCGGGTGTGTTGTGTGCAGGCAGGAAATTTGGTATCGCAAATTTTAATGCTAAAGAATATTTCAAGGGAAACTTTTTGTATGGGAGGATTGTCACATGCTACATGCTACAAGCGGGAGACTTTTCACATGAGAGTTTTGGATCGTGTGCGGGGTGTACAGGCAGGGAATTTGGTATCGCAAATCTTAACGCTGAAGAAAAGGAAACTTTTTGTATGGTAAGATTGTGTTATGTGTTTGTGTAGGAAAATATGATTTGTAAATAGGTAGTTTTGTTATTTAGTATGTGATTGATTATTGCAATTAATAATCTTCATAATTACTTTAACCTTAAAGTTTGTAGGCGCAGTGGCTTAGTGGTTAGTGTGTTGGACTCAGTCGCTCTTCAGCATCCGTGGTGGACAGACGACTTGGTTAGTGAGGCAGCGTGTGCGAAAGTAAAGTGTTAAGTAGTGTTTCCAAGTGACAAAAAAGTGTAAGCCATTTGGCTTAAGAAGCAAGTCTTCGGCTCTCACGTGAGAATAGCCCAGTTCGCTTCCCAGTGGGGAATTAATTTTTTCTAGTCAAATTAATTAATAAAACAAAAAAAAAAACAGTGGAAGTGCCGCAAGGCGATCAGGCGATGGACGCTGACCAGTCCATTGTCCCGCAAGGCGATACCCCGTTGCCAAAACGCGTGACCAAGCAGGTCAACGCAGCAACAACAACAACAACTACAGCAGCACCAATAGCAGCAGCATCAACATCAACAACAACTAGTGCCGGTGCACTAACAACAACAAAGGAAGTACCATCAATTTTAAAAACGGAGAAAAGACGCAGGAAACTCAAACCTACACCAAATCTCCAACATAAGAGGAAGCCGAAGGCAGAGGAGATGATGACGTCACGTGCAACCTCGTCAGCACAGGAGACAGACGACGACTCTCTCAGCTACTCCTACGAGTCCGAGGGGGGCGAGTGAAGCTACAAGGGCGAGGGTAATGCCTTCCAGTTACTGGACGCCGAAGCAGACGAACAACAACAACAACAAAACGACCAGGACGACGAGGAAGCCGAGCTAGACCGCCTGATAAAAGAGCTCCTAGAAAAAAGGGTGAAATTGCGGCAACAAAAATTGCTACAGCAGCAACAAAAGCTGCAACACTTGCAAGCTGTGCAGCAACAACACAAGCAACAACAAAAAGAGCAGCAGCAGCAACAACAACAAGCACTGCTTAAGCAGCAGCAACAACAGAAGAAGCAGCTGGCACAAAAAAAGCCACTGCAGCAACAACTACAACAACTAAAACAGACACAGAGGCAGCAACCGCAGCAACAGCATCAGAGACAACAGCCACAGCAACAGCAGCAGCAGCAGCAGCCGCAGCAGCAACAACAACAACAATAACAACAACAACAACAGCAAGAACAGACGAAAAAACAAAAGGTACAACCAATAAATGTGGGTCATCTAGAGATAAGCGATAGCATTAAGTTATGTAGGTTAATTAGTAAGGACTTCTATATTAAAAGGCTTAACGCCACCAAACATATTATTATGTGCAGTAATATGGAGGACCACAAAAAGTTGCGCACCGCTCTGGAGAAAGCGGAAGCTGAGTACTTCACGTACACTCCAAAAGGAGAAAAGCGACAAACTGTGCTGCTTAAGGGTATCGATCCCAATATAAAAATAGAGGAGCTCGAAAACAAGCTCAAGAATTATGAGTGCGACGACCTTAAGTTCGTGGGGGTCAAGCCGTTTTCTTCGCCTGCGGACAGGGGTGGTAGCCGCAAATTACCATTCTTTTTGATTCAATTAACCCCAGACAGCAAAATTGATAGTCTGAAAAGGATCAGATTCCTGTACTATCATGCAGTACGTTGGGAAAAATTAAAGAGGTCAGATCGTGTACTTCAATGTATGCGCTGCCAGAGGTTCGGGCACGCCGCAGCTAACTGCCACATGCAGTTCAGGTGCGTTAAGTGCAACAAGGACCACAAACATGGGGAATGTGCTTTAGGTAGCGATAGGGTAGAAGATCGAAGTCAGCTCTCGTGTGTACTCTGCAACAGCTCAGGACATCCTGCTAATTTCAGGGGATGTCCCAAGTATCAGCAGGTAAAACAGAATGTGCAGGCTCCAAAACAGAGGTCCGAAGAAGAGAAGGGTCGAAAGAGTCGCTCGTTCTCTACTTTTGTTGCGTCCAATGTGTCCTTTGCCCAAATGGTATCTGGACCGGGTAGCTCAATCACAAAAAGCGCGCCGAAGGTTCCTACACCGGAAGCGGATCTGGATTTGAAATCGATCCTTCTGTCACTGCACGGAAAGATCGACAATTTCCAGAAACAATTAAATGAGCATGCGGCTCGAATAGACCATGATCTATTCGACGCTGTTTGCCGAGTCTGCCGCGCCATAAATATGATGGGTACGCTGGACGAGGTAAACTTAAAGATCCTTGCGGTGAATGTTAATTCACTAATCCGGATCGAGAGAAGGATCAATCTTTCCAATCTGTTGAAAGCCGAAAAGCCAGATGTGCTTCTGGTTAGCGAAACTAAGCTATCCCCGAAGCACAAATTGGGCTACAAAAATTATCATGTAGTTAGAAGAGACCGGCCCAACTCCACACAGGGAGGTGGTGTCGCTATCTTAATACGTAAAGGCTTGCGCCATAAGGTCATATATAGCGGAGACGTGCGCAGGTTCCAAGTGTTGGAAGCATGCATTGTATGCATTCCCCTCAATACCCAGAGGCGGATGTATGTGGTGTCGCTTTACGCACCGGAATCTCCTCGACGCATTGAATTTTTAAATGAGACCGAGACGCTTTTTCGTTGCTTAGAGCTTCAATCGGAAGATAATTATTACTTTTTGGGCGGAGACCTCAATGCTAAACATGCGGCATGAGGAAATGATATTCCGAACCCTAGAGGCAATCAGTTTCACGACTGGTGGCGTCATAATATGATTGAGTACAAACTCGAGTTGTACGCGACGGATATCCCGTCTTTCCCTAGAGACGGTTCTTTCTTGGACATAGTGCTAGTTGACGAAAGACTGGAACTGACGAACACTGATCTAAGCACGCGGAACTGTTTACGAACGGTTGAGTACGATAGTGATCACTACGGACTTGCCGCCGTATTACGGATCCCGAACGAGCAGACGCAGCTGGAGCAGTACGACCAAGTGCGGTCTTTCGATTACCGAAGGGCGCAGTGGTCGCGCTTCTCCAGAGTTTTAAAACGCGACATACGCTCATGCGAGATCGACCCACCGACAAACAGGAACTTAACGAACTTTGAGATCGACAGTCATTTATGGCAAATGAATGACGTCATCAAACAGACAATGGAGCGGACTATCCCCCGGGTAGGACGCTCCACAGACGAAGAACAAACTGAAAAGTATCGAAACGCAACAATCGATGCTCTGTACAGACATAAAAGTAGACTGCTCTCGAGGCTTAAACGGCTACACAGACAGTTCACTGACAGGAACGATCCCGAGGTAAGAACACTGAACTCGATGATCAAAAACTTGAAACAGTTGATCTCCGAAAATTACAGAAAATCTGTAAGTATGTATTGGGGCAATAAAAATCGGGCTATAAAATCCAGTAGTCCGAAAATGTTCCCGCAAATAAATAAATTGTTCAGGCGGATGGATCATAACGACATTTCATGTGTTCGAATACCTCGGACGAACGAGAACAGACAGACACTACTGACTGCTGGCATAAGTCCTGAAAGTGCCGACTCGAACGACGGTTTTTTCGTGGTCGAGGACCCGCAGGAGAGAGTGAATTTGATGGGAGCTTTCTTTGAGACTGTGTATACGGTGAACAACCCTGTTCGCCGTAACCGCGACCTCGAGGAGAGGGCCTTTCTTAACCACTTTTATCTGCGGACCGAAATTCAAGATTGGCGATCCGAGAACAACGGTTTCACCGGGTTCAATGACGACAACCGTGCAAACAGCACAGTCGCCGATGAAAATACTCATCTGTTCGTGAGTAGAGATGAACTTCGGTGCATCTTTGAATCACTTAAAAACAAAAAGTCGGCGGGAGTGGACGATGTCCCAAACGTCGTATTAAGACACCTGCCGCTAGAGGCGATAGATATCTTCGCCACACTATTTAACAATGCTCTGAATAATGCATATTATCCGGAGCAGTGGAAAATAGCGGTGGTACACCCTATCCCGAAAAAGGATAAAGATAGGACGAACCCTGCTAATCTCCGGTCAATTAGTTTGCTTCCGAATGTTAACAAGGTATTCGAGAAAGTCGTCAATAGATAAGATTATTCCGGACAACCAGTTTGGCTTCAGAGCGGGACATGACACTATTCATGCCGCGTCGAAACTGGTTTCCGACATTCAGTGGAATAAAAGTAAGAAGCAATGCACGGGTGCCTGCCTGGTCGACTTTGAGAAGGCCTTTGATACCGTATGGTTGGAGGGTCTCTTTTATAAGCTGACCAGAATGGGCATTCAAAAACCTTTGCTATATATGATTTATGACATGCTTATGGGAAAGAAGTTCGTGGTCAAAGCTGGCAACGTGACTTCGAGCAGGGTTTTTGAAATTAAAAACGGCTTACAACAGGGAGCAGTGAATTCTCCGGTCCTATTTAATATTTACACAAGTGATCTGGTGGGTTCCCTCAGACATGCTATAGCGTACGCGGACGATTTAGTGGCGTACAGGTCAGGACCAAAAATCGAGGTCATTAACATCCTTCTGCAGCGTGACTCCGAGCAAATTAAGAGGTATTGCGATGACTGGAAGTTGAAAATCAATTTCCAAAAATCGGAAACAATCCTGTTCAGAACAACATTGGCTGGGGCCTCTGGGGATACCAGAAAAAACTGGAGAAAATTAACAATTATTGGACAGCAGGGGCGGCCGTTGGCGGTGAAAAACGTGGTCCGGTATCTTGGCATCTGGCTCGACCAGTATCTGTATTTTGACAAACATATAGATGCTTGTCTTGCTGGGGCTAAGAGGGCCTATGCTCTGACAAGGAGACTGTTTCGCAGCAGTCAACTTGACTCTAGGGTGAAGGTCATTTGCTACGTGGCCCTTATAAGGCCTATCATCGCTTATGGCTGTCCTATGTGGTTCAATATAGCGCCGTACTATATGGAAAAGATTCGGGTGTTTAAGAGACAATGTCTCAGGGCCTGTCTAGGGTTGTTTAGAACTCCTGAATCGCAGTACATAAAATACTATCCCAACAGGACCCTATACAATGGGGCTCGACTGAATAGGATTGACAATTTCCTTATTAAGGTGATCCGGAGGCACGTTGCAAGGGCGATGGCCAGTGATAATAACCTGATCTCAGGGGCTTACGCCTGAGGCATATCTTCATGTAGATATGAAAGGGTTAGTCCAGACAAAAGATGGTGTGCCGGTATTGTACCACAGCCACCGCGGCGCGAGGGACAAGCGGCTCATCCACGACGGGTACGCCGCCAATGCTCAGGAGCTTCTCCGTTTTAGTACCGCAATTGCGGAACGGGACAGGGTCGATACGGTCAAGCAGTTCACCGAATTTTGGTGGCTTGAGGAACAGGTGAGGGTGGATACGCTCTCCCGGGCCGGTGCGCTACTTACGTATCATCCTCCTTAGTTTTAAGCTTGATTAAGTTTGTAGGTTTAGGCTTAGTATAGGGGGTCTCTGGGAGGTGCCGGGCTATCCAACATGATAGTGTTGCCGAGTCTCGAGCGACGCTTATAGCCTCGCTCGAGGCTCGGTGACACTGATGAACCCTTGTGGGCGGCTGTCAGGCGCGCATGGACGCGATCAGGATGGTGACCAATCGATGAGATTGCTCACCACCCTGATTATAGGTAATTTAGCTTAAGTAGCTTAGGTTGTTTTAAGTAGTTGTAAGTAAAAAAAATAATAAAAGAATTCAAGTTTTATAAAGTTTCTTGGGAATAAAAAACAAACAAAAATAAATATTGATAGATTTAAGGCCGAAAGGCAATAATTTTAAGGATATAGTTAAGTTTAGAGTGCTCGCTAAGAGCCAGTAAGCTAGAATTAATACAAATGTTAGCTTTAATTTAGATTTAATCGTTTTTGTCTAGGATGTAAGTTTAATGATAATAATAATAAAAATGAATTTAAAATGAAATGAAAATGAGTGTGTTGGACTACTAAGCGAGGGGTCCCAGGTTCGAATCCCGCAAAAACCCAAATTCCAACTTAGGGTTTTTTCCACTGCGCCACCTCTCGCGAACGTCTGACAAACATCCGAGAGTATAACTGTCTTGAAAGAGCTTCTCAATTAGCCGTTTGGAATTCGGCATAAAATTGTAGATCCCTTCCATTCGTTCCAAAAAATGAAACTCACACAAAACGAATGGTTGTGAGAAGCTAAGCCTTGGGTCCCTCGGACCTTTTGCGCCAACTAATTATTATTATTCTTAATAGCCGTATTTTATTATCAGCGTGATCTGATCCGAATCAGATCATGAAAATAAAACAATACGGATCATAGAAAAATTTTATTTTCGAGTTGTGGCAACAGTTGCTTTCAAAACACAAGGGGTAATGTATGAGCATTACAAACTTCATATTGCCACCAGCCATATTGCAAACTTTCTGTTCAACGTGACGTCACAATATGATGACAATTGACATGACATTTCATTTGCTTGTGGGGGGTGTTACCATATGAACCAAATTAATAATTTTTATTTTTGGATATTGTTTTTAAGAAAAGTAATTTAAAATTCTGTGTTAAAAAATGCAACAAATAAACAATATTTTGCTGCTGTATTTTGGTATTTCGGTGTATTCATGCGAGCGAATGATTTTCTCAACATTTATGAAATGTTCTCGATTTGCTTCAGAAACATTTCATAAACATTTGTCAAACATTTCTGTTTTTGCCGGTGTATACGCCGATTAAGTATTTATTAAGCGTTTATGAAATACTTTTTACTGTCGGAAATTCACGACCAGAGGCTCGAAAACAACAACACGGCTTCCGTTATATGGTGTGTTTTGTTTCTAAAAGGAAATGAGTTTACCTACAATCAGTTCAAATTGTAATAGAAATCTTAATTCAGTTTGTACCTCTGGTCCGCTCAGATTGGAATTCTTAGACAAAGTAAATGACAGCGGCTTAGGCACGAAATTCCAGAAGAACAAAATGAAGTTAGAATTAGATTTTTCTGTGATAAAAAAGAAACGTATTTCCCAATAACTAGGTTCTAAAACAATTTAAATTTATGCAGGTAGCTAGTTTCGATTTTTTATTATTCCAAGATTTTCTGGACGTTTGTATTTTATGTTAAAGAACAAAAACACACCTCTGAAACAAATTATTAACGAACTGCGAAACATTTCATAAACATTTTTTTTTGTTTAATAAATGTTTATGAAACATTTACTTAAATATTTCGTTGGTCTGGGCATACCTTTATGGAATGAAAAAGCAAAATCATCTCGAAGGCGGGAAATGTATTCGATGTGAAAAAAATGCTTTTTGATTTTTTGTGTTGTGAAGGGTGTTGAATATTTTAGTCTGGCAACGTGACTGTGGGGCTTGGCTAATGGCTATCGTTTACAGGCACACCAACATTGAAAAATGAAACAAGCCACCTAGTACAATACATTTTCAGATCATGATTCGTGATCTCGATGAATATAAGGATCATGTGCTGTTGTTGTAAGTGCATGTATTTCGATGATCTATATGGATCATAGCTGATAATAAAAAAGGGCTAATGTTTGTATTTCAAAGAATTTTTCTTGGCTTAGCGCCGCTAAACTAGCTAACTGAGAGGAATCGCCCCTGGTACCTTAGGCGACTCAGGTAGATATTTACCTGCAACCAAACCCTTTTATCTAAATCTTTGCAAAAGCAGTTTGTTTACCGGGAATGCGGATCTCTTATGAAACAATGGTTGGTGTGAAAAGGTTCACTTCGCCGAAAATATAGTCATACGAAATTACAAATTTATTAACTTCTGCGAATAACAGGTAGTACGAGAATATGTGTAAATGCATAGAAGAGGAAACATGACCGTTTTCGTGCATAATAATGTGCGCTTTATATTTTTCAGCGAGACTTTAAACATTTGTTGGGTTCAAAGTTTCCCGAGTTAAGTAATAATATAATCCAGACAATTTTTAATAGATGAAGTTGTATTTATTGTCAAAACCCGAAAAGTTCTTAACACGCTTCCTACCTTCCTACGTGGTATTCACTTGCTAACGATGCAATTGCGATGTTTATACCAGAGACAATACTGAGACCCCCAACTCCGGCCGATTTTCCGTTACTTGCCTACAAGCTATAAATTACCATGGCCTTGTGACGTTTTTTTGCGCTAGTATTGATACATAGAAATTCGTATTGACAAATGTCACGAAACTACTAAAATTCCGGGTCACCAATACACGCTCAAAAAAAGAGCACAACTTCCGCTGCTTCCAAACTGGCTTCCGGTGTGGGCAAAGTTGCTGACAGCGTTCGTAGAATATTATCCGTTAAATTTGAAAATAATTGTTACAACTAAATTCTTAAGGCATTTAACATAAATCGAGTAGAATATACTTATCACATACGTCGCTTAGTTAGTATACTTTTGGAGTTTAGTTATAATTTATAAAAACCAAGATTAATATCGTTGCTGTTATTAAGTATAAATTAAGAGTTCCACCGTTAGTCTAAATATAATTTAAAATAAACTAAACGTATGTGTATTTGTTCTATTTTTTCGTGTCTCGTATTTCCAAGTCTACATTTATATTACTTATAAGGCGTATGTTTTGGAACAATAATGGTGAATGAGTACTCTGGTTGAATAGAAATACAGAATGTTATGAAAAAACTAATATGAAAATGTACTGAGATAATATACTTATTCACCAAATATGAGTTGAACTTCTCTTAAAAAAAGCTGTACTTCTGAACACTGTCCTGCTCACCACGGTTGAAATCTGACACTGACACTGACAATTAGTGTAACTTATCCGAACTGGATTTGTCGAAATTCGCTGCCAGGTACCGATTGCCTGTAAGACTTGCTCAACTTGAAACGTCTCAACTTGAGCGATAACGAAATAAGCGAACTATCATCCTCGGTCGAGTTGTGGCACAAGCTGGAATCTGTCACGCAACCAGCTGACAGCCCTACTTTCATCAATCTTCAAGCTGATGAACCTACGCCTTCTGTATTTGATTAACAACAAACTGGATTTCGAGGAAATCCCATCCCTGATACATGAGTTTCACCCGACTTTTCCTATGCTCCAAAGAAAAGTGCTACTTCACCGTCGCCGAAAATTGCTCCGACTTCTGCCAAGACGATTTAGGACAACTGGCTCGGCTCCATATGCAGTGAAGTCGAAATCAAATTGGCTGCACAAGTAAGTCACACAGCCGACGACAAAAAACTCTTTCAGTTTACACAAATATGGATTTATACACATCATTTCAGGTATTCAACACAACATCTATCAAAGAACCAGAAAGTGCGCGCAAACTTTTCCTCACTCTGAAGAGCAAGGAGTCGAAGCGCTTCACAAAATGTTTCCATGGCTGGAGTACACACAAGGCTCCACCTGAATAGCGTGCAAATTCGTTTCTTACATGTTTATAACACTGATAAAGTTTTGCATGTAACTTATATTATATTCAATACATATAATAAAATGATACAACAAACTACGATTACTGGTGTTGGCCCAATCGAAGACTTTGTGAATAGTTGTGACTCCTGTCCATTGGTGCTACATCACCTCCAGTCATGGTGGGCCATGCATCAGGATGTTGCGGTTAGACCGAGATTTGGACGGGTGTTTTTCGTTGCAATGGCAATATCTCGCAGACTTTCTAATAATTTTGGATTCAAAACAAGGCCCTGTGGATAAGTATTCAGTTAGAAATGAAATATACCTATGAAAAGAAATAGTAATCACTTACTTGGAGAGCATCGGCGGGTTTGGATTTCATTCGTTTGAGGTATTGCAGGGGATTCTTTAACGCATCTGTCCAAAAAGAGTTGACTTTCCAATACGAGCCTCAATGTAACCAAAAACAACACCAGTTGCTTCCTTGGCAGACCAGCAGCAGTCAAAACGTTGTCCCAATCATTGCTTCGAATCCAGTACCAATGGATTTTCTTGTGCCTTTAGACGAATATGTTCTTGTTGATGTCACGATTCTACATGTCAATCTTGGCTTTGGTTCTCATCTCGTGCTCGATTAGTTTAAGACGGTTTTTCTCCTTCATTTCGATCTCGTGTTCGATGGTTTGCCGGCGCATTGCCTCTCGGAGTGCGACACTTTCCTCTTGCCTAGTAAGTGTTACCGTTTAAAGAATCAATTCACACAACTTTTACTGTATTCTTACTTTTCGAAATTGTCCTCCTGGATACGTTGCTGCTGCGACAATTGATCTTCATAGCGGCGCCTTGCCTCTTGGTCTTGATATTGGGAACGATGCTGTTGTTGCTTGGTCTCTCCCTGGAAGTGGATACAAATGGTTAGCAATTCGTCGTCAGGTTCATATTAAATCAAATCCAACAACAGGGTCTTCCTATGCTCTTCGTGATCGATACGCTTGTGTTCAACTTTCGCCTGTTCAATTGCGTTTCGTATTCCTTGACTTTGGCCATACAATCTTGATGGCGTGTGTTCTCCTGCATCGTGGACAAATCAAGGGCTTCTCCAGCATGATCTTGAGTGGGAGCTTGCGATTTAACAAATCTTGAAAAAATATCTAATAATTAAATATATAAGTGAGACAAATTCATTGAAAAGTATGGCTTACTTATATCGATTCCGATTGATATTCTTCGTTGTCTCCAGTGCGATCCATTATATATGGTAAGGTTAGCGAACACCTCAACGTCGGCTTCTTCCTTAGCTGTAAGTCGTATGTATTTAATTATTAATTTAAACACTTAAAATACGCGAAAACTTACATTCTTTCAATTTGTTGGAGGAAAAATACAATTTGTTTTCCATATTTTGACAGTATGTCACTCGACTTCTGTCAAAAGAAATTTTTTTTTTGTTTTCCTTTTTTTTTTTTTTTTACTGAAGCTCACACGGATTCTGCAGGTTGAAGGGTTGTGATGCGTTTTATGAGAGCACTAGCGTTCTCACAATGAACTCCTGCTTTCACCTACACGTTGGTGACCGGTGGGTGCCTATTATCTCGACTTGAGATTGGTGCACACGCCCCTACCGACGAGGCTGAAGACCCTATCAAGGAGGAGTTCTATGACCTGCTGGATGGAGTCTACGCAGCCTGTCCGGAGTATGACGTCAAAGTTATGCTCGGGGACTTCAATGCCAAAATCGGTCAGGAAAACATCTTTGGCGGGTTAGTTGGTAAGCACACAATCCACGAAACGACAACAGACAACGGCTACCGACTAATTGACTTTGCAGCAGCTCGTAATACGGTGATAAATAGCACTAGGTTTCCAAGACTAAGGATCCACACAGCAACCTGGCGCTCTCTAGACGGTCGAACCGCCAACCAAATCGACCATGTGCTAATCGATGCTAGGCACGCATCCAACATCCTCGACGTTCACACATTCCGAGGGTCAAACGTCGACTCTGACCATTTTTTTGTCGCTGCTAAATTCAGAGCTCGACTGTCCAACGAGAAAAAGCTGCGAACCGCTCAAAAGAAGAAATTCGACGTTGGACGCCAAAGCACACCTGGAGTAGCCAGTGTCTACAGAGAGCGCCTGAGTAAGAAACTCCCCACTGTGAATTCACTTACCACAGACGCCAACAGCCAGTGGTCCCAGTATCGCGACATCATCAAGGAGGTAGCCGAAACTACTATAGGATACCAGCCACCCCAGAGAAAAAGCCCGTTGTATGATGATGAATGCGTACGTCGGAAAAATGTGACAAAAGATGCACATATGAAGATGCTGCAGTGCAAAACAAGGGCAGCGAGGGAAGAGTATCGAGCCAGGAGGAGGGAGGAGAAGAAGATACTGCGTCGAAAGAAGAGGGCCTACGCAGTCTCCCAGCTTAAGGAGATCGAAGAGACTCGCGATCGAAACAACATCCGGAGATTTTACAAGAAAGCCAAGCAATTGGCTGCTGGCTTCAAGAGCAGAACGCAGGCTCTTCGAAACAGCGAAGGAAATCTAGTCACCGAAGCGCAGGTAATTGTAGATGTGTTTAAGCAGCACTTCCAGCAGCTGCTAAATGGGCATCATGTAGAGAGAGTGATAGGGCAAGAAGAGAACCCACGTCTAGTCAATGAAGAACCAGTTCCACCACCCAGTATAGAAGAATTTTGCTTAGCTATAAAAAAGCTTAAGAACAACAAGGCCGCAGGCTCTTATGGTTTACCAGCGGAGCTTTTCAAATACTGTGGTGATGTTTTGGTAGGACGCATGCACGAAATCATCAACCAGGTATGGATGGAAAAAAGCATGCCCGATGACTGGGCTATCAGCTCCATATGTCCCATCTACAAAAAAGGCGATCCTATGTCTTGCAAGAATTACCGAGGCATATCCCTGCTTAATGTCGCATACAAGATCCTATCCAAAGTAGTGTGTGAACGTCTTAAACCGTTCTGCAACACACTAATCGGCACACACCAGTGTGGATTCCGGCCCGGCAGATCGACCATAGACCAAATGAAAAGACGAATGATAGGGCATTACTTAGTAAGGCCGAAAGTAATCTCATCCACCCAGACAGGATATCCTATACATCCAAAACATCCTATCCAAATTTTCCATTTCGTTCATAGCCTTTCAGAACTAGTAGAACGTGAAAGCAATATAATTACTTATGCTTTCTTTCCACTTTATCACAAGTCATACATACATACAATGATGTACATGATTTTTTATAAAACCCCTACAGCAGCATTTAAAATTCCCTACTTTTCCCTAATTGGAGTCTTACGTTTTCCCTACGGTTTTCCCTACGATAATTTTTCTTCCTAAAGTTAGCTACTCGAAGGTAACCGAGTAACCGACGAAACATTTTTGTGGTGCAACTTAGTGGCTGCGTGTTTTAAGAGATCTGACTTTCCACAGTTTAAAATTTTATTACATGCTTCGCACTTACACTTGTATTCATCGTCTTTTAATTTGGACAACCAACCTTTGAAACTATCTAGTTGCAATCGTTGATTTTTTGCTTCCTATACTTTTCACTTTTAGGTGTACCGGTTTTTGCCTTTTTTGAGTTCTTGCTCCCACCGGAAATAAAAGACTCCTCTGAGTCTGAGGAGTACATTTTCAACTATCGAGGAATTAAATCAAATAAATGAGAAATTAGTTGTAGCAAATTAATTAAATTAAAAACAAACCACAATTCACAAGTACACAAAACACAAGACACAACCACAAAAACAAAACACGAGAAACAAATCGAAGTAGGTACAAGCAGCGCAAAAGATAACGAAAACAATACAAGAATATTGTCGCTATCGCCTCGACCGTGCGTGGTGTTTGGTGTACCGAGCGCAGGCGAAAAAGAGATAGTGAAAGAGACTTATTGACACCGAATTTCAGTTTCGAACATTAAGATGGTTACACAATACACATTATTACATTATTAAGTGTGTGTGGGACGATTTTTCGGAAAAATCGACTGAATTGTCTTTGGGAAGACTACTTAATATCATAGCAATAGTTCAGTTCTCTGACAGCTGATCACCAAGACCCACTAATTTATTTATTTAATTTTTTTTTTTAATTAATCTATTGTTAATACAACTTTGTTCACAAGAAAGTTTCTGCGAAGGCTTTGGTAGGCTTTGGTAGGCTTTTCTGCAGAAGGATGGTGAAATCCTTAAACAACGTTTGAGAGTATATAAATTTTCATATTAAGGGCAACATATCAGAGTTTCAACATGGTTTTGTTTCGGGTCGTTCGACAACATCTATTCTGGTCCACTTCACATCTTTTGTTATAAATACTGTTGAAGGCGGATGTCAAGTTGACGCTGTATATACGGATTTTAGTAAAGCATTCGACTCTGTAAACCATGTACCATGATAAGAAAGCTAAAGCAATTTGGATTTCACTCCGCTATGCTGAAGTGGTTTTCATCATTTTTGACTGGAAGGTTTCAGAAAGTCTGTCTTGATAACAATTATTCAAGATTAATATCTTGCACTTCTGGAGTTCCTCAAGGTAGTCATCTTGGGCCGCTCCTTTTTATAATATTTATTGATGATATTGTTCAACAGCTGCAATTTTGCCACTGTTTAATGTATGCTGACGACCTCAAAATATTCTTAAAAATTAATTGCTTAAATGACTGCTTAAAGGTCCAGACGGACCTAAACAATTTATCAAGATGGTGCGTCAATAATTGCTTAAAATTAAACGTTCGAAAATGCTTTGCTATTTCGTTCATAAGATCTCAAACGAAATATTCGCATACCTTTTGTATTGATCTCATGCCATTAATAAAAGTTGACAAAATTAAAGATCTTGGTGTATTCCTTGATACGAAACTAACCTTTGTTACTCATATCGAGTATATAGTCGCTAAGGCTAATTCTCTTGTTGGGTTCATCAAAAGAAACGCGAAAGATTTCTCTGATCCTCACACATTTATATCGATTTTCAATACCTTAGTACGATCAATACTTGAATACGCCGATGTTGTTTGGAATCCAAATTATTTATCACATTCGGACCGCATTGAAAGAGTGCAAAGGCGATTTACAAAATGTGTCTTCTCTAAAATGCGTTGGTATTTTCAGCCCTCGTATATAGCTAGATGTCAACTATTAGGTTTAATGACACTTAAAGTAAGAAGGAATGCACATGACATAATGTTTGCGAGAGACGTACTGTGCTCACATATCGACAGTTGTGCACTTTTGTCCATGTTTCCAATTAATGCTAGGGGAAGGGTTTTGAGGGATAGTCACTTCTTTTACCAACTGGGGCATAGAACAAACTATGGTCGGAATGAGCCAATTCCTAGATGCCTTAATTCTTTCAATGTGGTAAGCAGACATATGGATTTTCATATTTCGAGAGAACGCTTAAAGAGCATTTTATTTAGATTGCTTTCAAACTAATGCCAAAATGTATTTTATCTTCCATTAAACTTAATGTATTATATAAATTTAAATTCGTAATCTGTAAGCTAAGCTTGTTGATGAAATAAATAAATAAATAAGTAAATAAATCTAATTTAATAGTAAGAATAAAGTGTAGTTTTCATTTGACTGCAAGCATATTATATAATAAAGATATATACAAAAATTAGTTTTGCAAAATATGTTTTTTTTTTTAAGAAGTTTCTTCCTTTGGCCATTCGGAGAAATATTTAGTTTAGACGATAACAAACAGTTTTTCTCTACCGTAAGAATTATTGAATCGTGGAATCTGTAGGAATCCGTGGGCTCTTCTCCTCGTATTTACACTGTGCTGAATTGATTGTTTATACTGATCATCGTATCATGTATTCTTCCAGTATAATGAGACGAAAATTTTTTTTTATATTTAAGATTCCCAGTTCAGCGTACATGTTTTTGTTGTTTGGAGAGAGTTGTCAGCTTGTTGTTGTCATTAATATTTTAAGAATATTTTAAGAAAGCGAATCCAACGCTAATTTGTAGAACTGTCAAAATCTGGTTAACATAAATAATGAACAGGAATGGACCCAATATGGGGACCCCGTATTCCAGATTTTGTTTTTGACTATATTCCCCCGCTATTTTAACCTTAAGGTCACGGTTACTTAGTTAGCTTTTGAACCATTCCAGTATATGTCCTCGTACTCCAATTAATCAAGCATCATAAATATTTTTGTATGGCATAGTGTGTCAAAAGCCTTTTTAAAATCGATGAACATCACAAGAGTATGATGATTTTTATTTATGTTGGAATTAATCAAATTTGAGAACTCAGCAAGGAGTTTGTTTGTACTTTTTTTTTTTTCGAAAAGCCATATTGATTTTTGTGAAGTTGTTAATATAATCTTGTAGTCTACGTGCCATAACTCCTTCCAATATTTTGATTGGAAGTATTGAGATGGGTCTATAGTTTAGTACGTCAGCTTTTGGACCTCCTTTATAAATTGGTCGTACGATTGTTGTTTTTAGGGCATCCAGCACACATGATTGTTCCAGGCTTAGACTCAAAAGACGTCTTAGTACTGGTGCTGTTTAAGTTCTCCTAACATGGATGAGTTGATTGTCTTCTACCGACAAACCAATAAGAACGGTGGCTACATCATTGGCTGATTTCCATGACACAGTCACTGGATCAGGCTTAGATTCCGTAATTGCACAACATCCTCCTTTCTTCATTAAAAGAAGCTGCATCCGATACTTCCAAATATGGTAGTTTTGACTGCTTAGATTCCGTAATTGCACACCATCCTCCTTCCTTCATTTAAAGAAGCTGCATCCGATACTTCCAAATATAGTAATTTTGACTGTCTAGTTTGGCTACCGAAAATTTCAGTCCATCCGCCATTTCTCGAAACTTCTTTTTCTATTTCTTATTTATTTTCCAAGTACGAGGGTCTGGCCCCATAACCTGTTAAGAATATCCAGTCCCGTACTTTATGTAAGATGAATTTATTTAGGTCAATATTGGATTCGAGTTTAAGGAGAATGATTGAAAAAACATATTTTTCAATAACAGACATTTTTACAGAAACTTAGATCACTTAACGTAAAGTAATTGAGTGTCGTGTGAACGAATTAAAAGTACGTATTTAAATATATAATAATGAAAAAGAACTACTCATGAATTCCTACCTTTCCTACCCCTGAACCGATAGTTATATAGATATCAGAACTATAGACATAAACCTTCTCTGGGAATCGTTATGGTAGCAACACAATCGCCAATGCCTAATGCAATCACAACACAACAATAAATGTATTCAGCATCCTACAATTATGCTGAAAAATTGGTTGGAGTAACATTGGCCACCAGACATAACCATAGTGAAACTTAACTCAATGACTCTCGATAAGTTCACTCTTCGGCGGAAGGAGTTACGTGTTCACCTACCAACATCATAATGTTAACGACCACTTTATGCAAAGCCGCCCAGCAACTACAGCATCTCAACAACAGCATCACACAGGCAGCACCGTAACAGCAAAACGTAACAAACAACTTCACTTCTACTCGTATGTAGAACCTTGACGACAAGTGTACACCTGCAGCCTCAAAGCAACAGTATCATCGGATCAACAGCAAAATAACAGCGAGACCTAATGTGCATAAAACGCCACACAGCAAGTGTACAGCTGCAGTCACTCTATCGCTTAGTCACAACCGCGATAAGCATTCTGTTGTTGCTGATAAGTGAACTGTGTTATGTGCTCCTATATGATTCGTCTTCTTTTCTCTGTTATTTTGAGTTTTCGTTATTACGTTCTATGTAAGAGTTAAGGTAGTCGTAAGTTGAACTTTTTAGAACAAAGAACTCGTTATTACAATTAATGTTTTCTTTCGCTTACGCTAAAAACGTAATTCAGGCAGTGCTAGGTCATCCTCGATTAACACGAGCACCATAAGGAGAGGTGAAAGAACCCGACCTTGGGGTACAACCTGGGAAATGATTATGAAGAAAAAGCGATGGGCTCTTCAGAAAGGATTTTTTAAGTCTAGCTGCTTCCGTACTCTTCTCTACCTCATTGCAAATGGTTTTCCAAGAACAACAACAAGACGCAGCGTCTTCGCTTTGAACGCTCTTTGACTGGTTTTATAGTTTCCCCAGTACGTTTTGCAACATTGAAGAGCTTTCTCGTTTCTTTTTTTATGTTACTAAGCTCTTTTGTCCACCACGGAGGGTATTTTACCTATCCTTACTGGTTTTAGCGGACATACTTTCTCAGGAGCTTTCCCGAGAATATTTGCAAGATCGTCGGTTGCTTTATCTGATGTGAAGCTTTTTTGCTTTGAGGTGGGTCCTTTATTTAGATGGTCCTTGCAAATCTTAGGAGTAGGTGGCCTCATCAATGCCCTGGCATATGTGTCACCTATAACTGAGCAGCATCTGCCGTTGTAAAAGCAAGTGGCTTAGTGGCTTAGGTACCCGCGTTATGGAGTCGTTTGTTTTCTACGTCGTTTATTTCGTCCTAACCCTTTGTATGAATACTGTTGGAGATTTAACTCCGTTTAGACATATTTGACAATCTGGATAGGCTTGAGATATCGACGCAGCAGGTGTCACTAACATCGAGAATCAATTTCATCATATTGTAATAGGGGTGGCTGAAAATTTAACACTGAATAAAAAACAGAGACAATACAATTCACGTCATAAACTTAGTATTAAATAGACCGCCAGCTTCCGTGCACCTACCCGATTCCCATCGAAAATTTTGAAAAGAAAATGCTCTCTTAAATTTCGTATGCGTGAATATGTGTGAAGCACCAAAAAAAAAAGAATTCTAAATGGAGGGGGTATAATCAAATAATGACACTGAGCAGTCATCCTACATCGTGGTATTTCTACCTTTTTGTAGAAATGTTGATGTCCAAAAAACCTTCCGTGAAAAACGAAAATAAAGATCAAAATTGTGGAAATATTAGGAATCTGACAAAAAAACCTTCGAAACACATTGCAACACTCTAAATGTCCATAAAAAAGGGATTTAACTTTAAGTAAAAATTTCTAGTACCAATAAATAATCATTATAATGTTAACAAACTGCGATTTTTATACTGAAGGTTAATTCAATGTGAATTTCTATCCGAATAATACCAATTTTACTTTAAGAAGAAACATTTTTTCATAAACAAGTCGAGAGAATTTGAGTTCGGTGAAAAGGGAAAAATGCCCACGCTTCGTGGGAAAAATAAAGAGACAGTGCTAGGCACAGTGACTGACAGTAGGATAGTTGGTAAGTTTCTATCAGCTGATGGATGCGTTCCAACAGTTTAAATTTGTTGTTACAAAATGGGTAGTAACTAATTTAATCAACGTATCAATAAAGGAATAAACTGAGAAATATTCATTCGTAGGAATAAAATAATACATTTTTGTACCTACAGTTATTCTTTTGTTTTCGTTTGTTGTTTTTTGCGAAAAATTATTTCGCCGGCGAATGTCGACAGAAAAAAGGCAACGAATTCAAATGGAAGAATTGATAAGGAATATTACAATTTAAAGTTCGTTGGGGTTCAGGGCATAGATGTGAACATTTCTGAGTTAAAATCTTTTCATGAATTTTCCAGAAAACAGAAAGGCAAACAAAAAAAAAAAATATTACAAAATTTCAACAATGTAATAAACAGCCGAGAACAGCCATGAATAATGTTTATTTAGAAAACAACTTTTTTGTCATATCCATTGAATTCGGCCTGTTCGTTTTTATACTATTTTGGTGCAGATTTCTTTTCGAAATGTTACCTTACAAAAACGATATACAACCTTCATTTTCATTGCACTTTACTAACAAAAAATGTCTTATAAATGCAATCATCGAAAATGAATTTATTTTCTTTATACTGTACGGGAAAGGACTGAAAATTAAATATATAGATATCAGTAAAATTCCAAATAATAATTTGTAGATAGGTACTGATTTTATTTTATTTTTGCCGATGATCCCTATAGTTCATCGGTTTCCATTGTTTACAACCATAATGTAAACATCCTTTTCTGTATGGATTATATAGGTAAAATAAAATAAGTCCTTGTAATATTCGTTTTAATGAAATGGAAATTGTTACTAAATTCACCACACCATACACACCGTTTTCTAGACACATCCCGATAACGGCCAATTATGTGAATTATTTGAATTTTTTCCAATGTCACCACAGAATGAGTTGTCAGTCATCTGTCAGGTTGCTATGTGCAAATGTATGCGTGGTTCCAATGTACTTTAACATGGCACACATACTTTCGCACATAGGAACACGGAAAACAGCTTATAGGCAAACTCTCTTAAGTTGGAAGAGCTGACGGTCTATTTAATACTTAGTTTATGACATAGACACATTATTACTAGATGGTGCATTTCATACCCCAACCTGGAACAGCGTATACCTCACTCTTTTACTCCTAATATATGGCGTCCCAATGCAGTTGGTCAACTTCTAAACCTTTTTTGTGTCGATTGGTGTTTGCAAGATAAACAAACATGTTGCAGAGGAGGAAGAAAAATAGCAAATGAAATCGATGAGAAAATCGAGATCGAGTTCTTTTTGCCTGATATATGTAGCATATAGCTAGTTGTATGGTGCGTGTGGTAGGGCTAACGTACTTTTAGCGTGACAATACTGATGACGATGGGGATGGAGTATCTTATGAAAACAACAATGTGGAAAGAATGTGTCTATGGAAATGTGAAATAATTAGGTAATTATGTGTGCATATTCTGATATTTTATTGGCAAAGGTCATGATTAAGGATTAGGTATGATAAATTATTTAAAGTAGACAGGTATATACTTCCTTGATTGCTGATGCTGGGAAGTGAATGGAAGAAAATTAAAGATAGGTACCAACTGAATGATTGACTGACACAGCACTTTTTTTTAATTCCACTTATAGCATTGCCCCTTGTTTCCTACCCTGGTTTGTCATATAAGAAATACCGACGGTTGGGGATGGCGAGAATGAATTAAGAAAGAAAAGAGGCACACGAGTAGTTAGTTTTTGTTTTGTTTCTATGGTTTTCTTGAAGCAAATTTCCTCAACGCAATATCAAAAGTCTCATTAAGATACATGATGCCATAAGAACCAAGGAACATTTTGTTTGTTTTGCGAAAAAAGGAAAATAGAGGAGAATAAGGTATGGACTTCACTGCGAAGCCAACGGGGTTCACGTTGATCGGAAATGTTTCTCAACAAAACACCTCAAATAAAGTGTTTTGCAGATTGTATCCGAGTTTAAGGTATATTTTCACGGTAGCGCCATCTAGATATTGGGGTGTTTCGAAATAACCATTTCCTTTATATGAAATGCACCATCTAGTAATAATGTTTTTTTGTTTATGATCAGAATGTAACTGCCACTTAATACATATCGCTTCCCGGCGGCCAGTTTTCTCTTTTGGGTTACTCATTAAGTTGGTAGTTCTCTTTATTTTTTTTTTTTTTTTTTTTTTCTTTTTACACTACCACAATATCATTAATATGTCTTGGTTAGGGGCCTACCTATTTAATATTATTTCAGTATTACCCATACAATAAAAAAGTTTTTGTTTTCTTATACTTAAATGACAAATTTGCATTCCATTCGAATATAAGCAGCAATAATTTTTGCAAGGCTGTAATTGCTCTTTAGCCGAAAACATTAGATATCTTTATTGCGATTTTCTAATTTCATTTTTAATGTCATGTCCTGCAAAGACCGTTTTAGATTGCAGTGTTGTTGAATATTCCCTTTACCTTATTTACTTCGTAAATAACAATTCAATTCAATTTATTTGCACCTGTACTAGGTAACCTTTATAAATAAAATTTGAATTGAATTAAATGGAAACTTAGGAAGTGTGAAGCAGAGTTATATTAATAAAGGTATAGGTACTTTGCATTATCTGCACCGTAAGAGGTAATTTAGCTAGAATCTAAATTCTTATTGAGAGTCTCAATATATATGTATATTTTCTTTTGTGTAGACCTCGAGGATTCATAGTCATCCGAATAGAAATCTAGTATTCTGTAAAAAAAAATACGTTACAAATAATGGAAATAGTTTGATGCTGTCCTACATTCGATGCGTCAGAAGAAATCGACAACGAAAACAGTGAGTGAATCTCTTTTACTATAGTTTCATTTCACAATCCGTTGAATTGTAGCTACGTTGGTGACGAACAGCCCGATATACCAATACGCTTTTGACAGCTCAGCAATAGTCCAAAAAAATGGACTTAGTGACTTTTGCGAGTGTGCCTACGATATGTGGGTAATAAATGATATGTATCTTAAATAACAATGAACATTGAACAATATGAACTAATTTATGGCTACACGTAATTTCCCCACCACCTCCCCATAAAACTTATTCCACCAGTTTTGAACAACTGTACATGCATTTCATAGACACATAGAGAGATACCTGCTAACAGGCAACAACGTTAATCACAAAAATCAATAAATCAGTGCATATGCAAATGTCTTAATTAAATCAACTAACTTTATAGAGCACATGTGGTGAAATACCCATACAATAGGTACATCAAATGAATGCTTGTGTGCACAAATACGTGAAGCTAAAAATACCAAACTGTACAAACAAATAATTACAAATCATAAATAAAATCTCAAAATTCGACCGAAATCCGAAACCGGAAAAAAACAGATATTTCTTGCCAATTGCTGACCCTGTTCAGCACTGCAAAGCCCTGTATAATATTATAATAGTGAAGCCATTTTTATTTAGTATCTATACTTACGAAATGACCTAACTTGATTCTAACTCCTTTCAATGACTTGCCCGAAGATAATTTTGTTCATGCCCACAAATTTTTTTTCAGCGAGTGATGAGAGTCATTTTAAAAATCTGTAAACGCATTTCTGTAACCAAAAGTTTAAAATTTCAAATCCCAAATGCCAGATCTTTTGGTTTTAATTTCCACGTTCCATCCATATTCAATCTTAGCATTACCAGGTTTCAACAGTTACACTCACATTTAATGCTCCTGTTCCTGTTCGGCGCGTATGAAGAAAGCTCCATAGAAAAAATGTAAGTAGTAGCTGTTGCTGTAGTATCTGTGGCCGGGATGGGAAGGGAAGGGAAGGGATGAAAGCGATAGCCGCGTACACTGTACACACAGGGATTTTCAACCTTTTCATCGCATATCCAAAGACCCAGGTAACTATTCAATTGCATTGAAAACGTGACGGGAATACAGGGAAACTATTAGCACTACATTTTGAACTGCATAAGTTGTAAGAACATATTCGGTTATACTAAATATTAACAGCACAAGCAGCAAACAGCTACTTGAAAGTCAAAGTAACAACAGTAGATAAGTATTTATTGGAAGTTCTCAACAATTGTAATTGGATTTCAGAATGAATTTGTGTAGGAACATGAAATAGAAATTTACTGTGGCCATTGCACAGTGCTTTTTTAAGTCTGCCGTTGAAATCAAGTTGACACAGACAAACCATACTGAGATCAACACGCCGAATTTCCGTTGCTCGCCTACAAGCTATATTGCTACATAGAAATTCGTATTGATAAATGTCAGGTAACTTAAAAGATTCCGGCTCAATAACACACTCGCACCAGCATATGCCACTTCCACTGTGGGCAAGTGGATAGTATTTTTTATTTAAAGAATAAGTCTCAAATTCGCTTAAAATATTTATGAAAAATGAACAATGATTCATTGAAGGAAAATAAAAACATTTGGAGAAAACTTTCTCCAGATATTTAAGAAAAATGTATAAGTAGGTACATGAAAGCGAAAAATACAAAATGTTTCTCCTAATATGTTTTTTCACACGGATTCCAATTGACATTCCACCGATAGGAAAGCAAAATGGCGGAATTTGAAAAATATGTGGTGAACAGGAACAGGGTTGCGAGTTGGGGGTCTATGGACACACTGGCACTTGCGCTGAGTGCTTATGAACACTCGGCTAACGTGGAGGGTATATAACTTAAACTCGCCATAAAAATGAAAAAAAAAAAAAAAACCCAACTGACTCTACAACAGAATAAACAACTAGATCAATTATTAAAGCATGGGCTTTAGTGTTATATAGAGCTAAGATTGTGATCATTGGTCATCGTTAAATCAAATTCGCTACTTAAAAATTCAATTAATGGAAGATTTTTATTTAAATTGAATTTCTTTGTGTTTTCTGTTACACGGAAAATTCATGAAAATATTGTTACTCAAAAATTGTACCCACTCCCCTGAACCCTAACATACTCTAAAATTTTAATGTTCCTTATCAATTCTTCCCTTTGAGTACGTTGACTTTTTTCTGTCGACGTTCGCCGGCGAAATAATTTTTCGCCAAAAACAGCAAACGAAAACAGAGACAATAATTGTAGGACCAAAAATGTCTTAATTTATTTCTAAGAATGAATATTTCCTAAAGGGTGATTTTTTAAGAGGTTTAGAACTTTTTTTTAAAAAAAAAACACAAAAAATTCGAAAAAATGAATGAAATATTTATTTGAATCGATAGTTTGAACCTTGCAATTTAATGTTTAAAGATAATTTCATGCAAATGTTGACCGCGGCTGCGTCTCAGGTAGCCCATCCGCTGAGTCCAATTTTGGCATACTCTTTCACACATATCGGCCGGTATCTCACGAATGAATGCATGGATGTTGGCTTCCAGTGCGCCAATCGAAGCGGGCTTGTCCCTATACACATTAGCCTTGGCATACCCCCACAAAAAATAATCTAATGGTGTCAAATCGCACGATCTAGGCGGCCAATTGACCGGCCCGAAACGTGAAATTAACTGTTCACCAAACTCGCCTCGCAATTGCGCCATTGTTTCGCGTGCTGTGTGGCATGTGGCACCGTCTTGTTGAAACCACATATCATGCAAGTCAAGAACTTCCATTTCGGGCAAAAAAAAGTTTGTCATCATCGCTAGGTAGCGTTCACCATTGACAGTAACGCTGCGATTCGCATCATCTTTGAAGAAATATGGCCCAATAATGCCGCCGGCCTATAAACCGCACCAAACAGTGGCTTTTTCGGGATGCATTGGTAGCTGTTGCAATGCTTCTGGCTGATCTTCACTCCAAATGCGGCAATTTTGCTTATTTACGTACCCATTCAACCAAAAATGAGCCTCATCGCTGAACACAATTTTTCGATAAAAAAGCGGATCCTCGGCCAGCTTTCCAAGAGCCTATTCACCAAAAATTCGGCGTTGTGGTAGGTCGGCTGGCTTTAGTTCTTGCACCAGCTGTATCTTAAAAGGCTTTACACCCAAATCCTTCCGCAAAATTTTCCACGTAGTGCTGTAACAAAGGCCTAACTGCTGGGAACGGCGCCGAATCGACATTTCGCGGTCTTCTGTCACACTAGCTGATACGGCCGCAATATTTTCTTCACTACGCACAGTACATAAACGTGTTGGTGGTTTAATGTCCAACAAAGTAAATTTGGTGCGAAATTTGGTCACAATCTTCCGAATAGACTGCTCAGAAGGTCGAGAATGCCGATCATAAAATGGAAGCAGCGCGCGATGAACATTTCGAACCGAGCACGAATTTTGATAGTAAAATTCAATAATTTGCAAGCGTTGTTCATTTGTAAGACGATCCATGGTTAAATTGCAAACCAAACTGAAGCTGTTTGACAGTGACACAAGGTACTAAACACACGTCAGCTGTCAAAACCAGTGTTGCCAAAACCAAACCAGCTAAAAAATCACCCGTTAGTTTATTTCTCTATTTATATATTGATTACGAAAGTTATTAACCATTTTGCAAAATACATGTTTTCGTGGTGAAATAAAACAAAAAATGTAAACTGTTGGAACGCATCCTTCAGCTGACAGGGACACACCAAATACCCTACTTTCCGTCAGTGCTTTTAGCGCTGTCTCTTTTTTTCATAAAATATTATGTTTTCACTATAACACTCTTATGACTGTTACTCTCTTCGGCCATCGACTTACTTTCGTGGCGTCGTTTGTACGTTCCTAATAACACTGCCCGTGCCCATACCGCCGATTCGAAAGTGTGTCATTTATGTGGCTTTTTCTTTTCGGTGTCGTTACAGTGTCGCGAGTTTATTGGTTTCTTCCCATCTCAAAAGTGCCCGACGCGCCTAAAGAAGTAAACACTTCAAAATTTATTTAAAAAACCGGCAAAACTCGACTGACTGTAGAAAGAAAGAACTAACAAGATGTATTCAAGACACATTCAAGCACAACAAATACATCATAAATTTTGTAAAAAGATAGGCGGTTTTTATCTAAAAACCCAAAGCAAAGTCATGCACCAATTTGCCTAAATATAGTAATTTCCTCTGCTGCCATATAATATGTTCAATAAAACAAACCTAATTAAAAGAAGCCATAATGTGAAAAAAATTTCATATTTTCTCAAGAGCTTTCATTATATTTATATACATAATACGTACCCTCGATACAAAGTTGGCAGGCCCCTGAACTGGGGATTGACGTAAAAAACAAAATAGGTAGCTTTCGCAGTAAAGCTTTTGTTTGGGTGGAGTGTGGAATGTGGAGATGGAACGGGCTCCAGCTGATTTTCTTTTTTAGTTGTTAAGCTAATTTTGGTTAGGGAGCTTCAGTTTTGGAATTGCTTCCTTTGATGCCCTGTTTAGTTGGGCGAAATCCGAAATGTTTATTTCGTACTTTTCGTATGTGGTATTCAACAAGTTGCGTTTTGAAAACTAAGGTGGTGCATTAAGTAGAACCACGTCCGTTTCTTTCTAATGAGAATGTAAAAATATACCGTTGATATTTCGGCCAAAAAAATAATATTAAAATCAGTTTTCAAACAGTGCAATTATGATGTGATTTTACGCATAAAATAACGTTTAATAAAAAAAAAAAAAAAAATTAATTATAAAACAAAACTTTACGTTCACTGTTACCTACCGATATTATTGGGTAAGTCAGTTCTATTTATAGTGTTAATTATCCAATATGTCGTACACACACATATGCGTCTACTTAACGCCCTTACATCCATTCCAATTATTATCAAAGATCTAAGAGCGTTCTTTAAGCAAAAAGCAATAGTTTTTTTTGTTTTGGTAATAAAAGGATATCGTGCTGTAGATTCTGGGCTGTAAAACTATCGTGCGAATTACTACCATTTTAATTGTAATAGAAGAGGCTTAGCTTCTACTACCTTTACATTCGATGATTCTTAACCGGAAATTAAATATATTTCATCGTAAGGGATTTGTGAAGGTCAACAGCAGTCAGCAACTTAATAATACGTCAGCCATGTTACGTTAGTCCCACGCAAGCGAAGGTCTTTTATTTAACCGCTTCAAGGACATACAAAGTAGTAAAGTAATTTCCTATAATATATACCAATCATATCATTGAGGAGGTCTATACAAGTTTTATCCAACATATATGAGAACACTGCGCATTGATGAAGATGATGCAAAACACTTCTTTTAATAGTACGTATATTAGAAAACCCATTCCTACTACTCAAAATAACCTGAATCCTGAAGCATAACATTAAAAATTGAATAATGAAACCATGAATGGTTTATGATACCTAAAATGCAAAGCTACTATCGTATTGTTTTTGTTTGGCATAGCTGACATTTTTCTATTTTTATGTCTGTACTTCACAATATATTTTTTTTTTTTCAACTATACATAAATTTAAATTACGGTAAGGCAGTGGCGATTCCTGGTCCTAAGCATTGGGTTAGCTACGGAAAGTTTAAAACAAAATTTATGATCTGTATATCACTATTTTTAGCGCTTTTGCATTACTTTCATATTACTTCTCACAAAAAAAAAAAAAAAAAAACAAGAGTGTACTCTCATATTCCAAAGCACCAAATATATATTATTTACTTACATTAATAATATGTAATAATATAAAAAAAATTCGCACTAAACTGTTGATCAATAACACTACTCAATAAAATAACGACGAACGACACAAGTAAGCAGTAATCACATGCATTCTTTTCTTACTACAATTTCCCTAGAAAGAGAAACATACGAAAGTACAAAAAAAAGAAAACGCACAAAATTTATATCTGCTTACAATCCACCCTCAAGTTTTATCGCATTTGTTCGCGCTAACCCTTCCGTTTACTTAACTGGGCTTTGCTTACGATGGTAGTCAAACATTCTCATATAAATTGTGTGAAATTTGGTAGCGCAAATTTTTACGCTAAAATGCTACAAGCGGGAGACTTCTCATATGAGAGTTTTGGATCGTCTGTGTGGTGTACAGGCAGGGAATTTGGTATCGCAAATTTTAACGCTTAAGAAAAGGAAACTTTTTGTATGGTAGAATTGTGTTATGTGTTTGTGTAGGAAAATATGATTTGTAAATAGGTAGTTTTGTTATTTAGTATGTGATTGATTATTGCAATTAATAATCTTCATAATTACTTTAACCTCTTCGTGTGTATTTCAAAGAATTTTCTTGGTTTAGCGCTGCTAAACTAGCTAACTGAGAGGAATCGCCCCTGCGGTCAGGTAAGGTGTAATTTGTCTCTAAATAGATCTTAAAAATCCTGGTTCCACATTTTGATCTATATAAAATATATTTAAACAGCCTTTTGTGGCTACAGCCATTTGTAGATAATTAAACAAGAGTTCAGATGACTTGATCAAGTTTTAGAATTTCCTATTTTCATTTAGTAATTTTGTTTTTGAATGCGGGTTTCTATGTTCAAGGAGTTCTATGTTAATAGAACCAACATTCATGTACAGTTTTTAATATTTAAAAAAATTATAAAAAACAAAAATATCTAACAAGAAATAATTTAATTTGCTCAAACTTTGGTTTGAAAATCATTTTTATAAGGACATTTTGTTGAGTTTTTGAGCACATCCCATCGAATTTGTTACATGTTTTTTTCGTTTAAAAAAATAGTTGAAAAAAAATTAAAAAAATGTGTGAACAAACAGGAAGTTCTAATTGTCAAAATACATGCATTGTTTTATCAATTACACACATTTACATTTTTTAAACGTTAATTGTTTACCATTTTTCTAATAAAACCAGTTTTTTTACACACGATTGTCCATTATTTTCATTTTCATGCATTCTGAATCAGTTTCATTCTAAAGCATTTTTCCAGTTTTAAAAAAAAATTTCAAAATTGAATTACTTTTTAATATTTTTTCTTGTTCAGGGAACTCCTGATCTCTTGGGGTAGTGCAAGGTTTTTGAAAATGGGTTCCAATAGTGTTATATAAAAATAGTATTTATTAACTTAATTTGGGGGAGATAAAACAAAAAAAACTTACATCTATGTTGAAAATGAAAATAGTTAAAAAGAGCAGAACTCCTTCTAAGCCACCCAGAACCAGAATTCTAACGAAAAGCACAATTTTTAACAAGCACCGCGCACCCTTATCCGATTCAATCCGATTATAAGCAATTGCCTGATACTTGCTCTTTTTTATAATTTCACTGAAAATAAATTAAATAATGGATATTTCAAGTATCGACAATCTAAAGTATCTAAATTGTTTCATTTCAAAATAGAATATGGGATATCTTCTTGTTGCGTGCTTACTCGTACGAGATTAGTTTTCAAAAATAAAAAATACAGTTCGCTTTTTTTTAAGATGAAACAATATTTTATTTTATTTAAAAAAAAAGATCAAGACCCCTTACCACTGGTGGGGTGGGGGGAAGTCTATCTCTCTTGGAATTACAAAACAGAATCTCCTCTTCATTTTGAGGTCTTCCTCTTATAAAACATAATTCTGCTTGCATTGCAAAGATTTCATCTGCTGATAAACTCTTTGTGTAGGCGCTTGGTGTGGTCGCATAAACAAACTAAATGTTTGTTTTAGTCAGCACTTCTGACTTTGAAGGACTGTTACTGTCAATGATATACTATAGTTTATATTTCTTTGTGTTACAAATTTTGATTCAATGTAATCTATATTGTCTATTTTACTTAAATTCATATTGGTGTTTTTATATTGAGCGTTCGTTATGTTAAAATTACTTTCCATATCTATATTTATAGGTTGAATTATGTATTTATTGTTGTTCGAATATTGAATATTTTTTATTACGAGTTTACAATTTCTAAAATTTATTAACATATTTCTTTTTATTGATATGGTTTTCATTTCATCACATGTATTATTTAATCTAAAGTTGCTATTTATCACCAATAACGTACCCGTTCTTAGTTTAGTAACAATGTTTTGTTCTTTATTAATTACTTTTAAACACTTATTGTTATCAATACAATTTTTATATACTCTTAAATGTTTCAACTTTTTATTTTCTTTGTATATGTAGAAGTTTCTATCTATCTTTATTACAATTTGTGGCTTAAAATCTAATTGTTCATATTTTTCATTGGGTATAGGCGTTATTAAATATTTATCGAATGTCATTATTTCATCTGGTATTGGAATTATGAATACCAATAACTCTTCCGTGTATTCACCAACTGTTAGTTTAATATTTTTCAATTTATTTAAGTCAATTTCATAAATTTCAATTTCATCTGATGTTAACAAGCTTTCTGTCATTATTTGAAGTCTGCTAGCTAATATAATGTTTTGAAGTTTTTCAATAAATTCTTGTATTTGGTCTATCTTTCGTTGCAATTCTAATATTATCAATCTCCCAGATGTTTCGACATATTTTTTTTTTAACTATTTATTTCATTAACTGTTCGGTTTTCGGTTATTTGCATTGCTTCAATTGCCTTTTGTAAATTAGCATTGATATTTATCTGCTTGTTATTGTTTTCTATTAATTTAAAGTTATTTTTCATATTAATTCCTAACTGATTTCCTATTCTGTCCTTATCTCTGTCGTCCATGGTTCCGAAAAGAACATTGAGGAGTCTACCTCCTATATTTATTGAACTTCGTTTGAATCTTCTATTTGTTTTCGGGTGTCCTTTTATGGTTTTTAATTCTTCTTTTATTAGTTTTAGTTCTTCATCTAAAGAATATAAATATTCACGTGATGGTAATATCTTCTGAAATGAATCTACTTCTTGGGAAATTTTATTCACTAATGTGTGTAAATCTGTTAAATTAACTAGTATTGGAAAACCATTCAAACTATTTTCTTCTTCAAAATTAATTTCACTATACACCGCACCGGTTATTGCCAAGAGAATAATTAATTTCATTTTTTAATACGTTTTTACACTGGGGTGGGTTAATTGAAACTGGATAATCTAAATTTGATTCAAAGCTGAGTTCCGATTTGTATTCTGTGTTCTTCTCTTTCGCTGATTCATTTTAAATAAATTGTCATCATTTTTGTAGTTGGTTACTCTTTCTTTTTGTATGTTTGTTATGTGTTGGTCTTCGAGTTTATCAAATTTGTAGCGGGGCTCAGTTTTCTTCCTGTCTGTTCTTGAATTTTTGACGAAGCCATCGGCTCTTATTTCAAGATAATCTTCACGATTTTTATTAGCTCTATTTATGAAATTATTTTTATGCTTCTGTATATGTTGGAATAATTTTGTTTTATCTACTTCTCCACAATGAACTTCGTATGGGGACTTTTTTATAGTTGAGTGAATGGCATTTCATGAATATCGGGTTTAGTTTTTCCGTTTAGGATACATCTAATTTTTTCTGCTAAAGTTCTATGGAATACTTCTATATCTGAATTTCCAGTATGAGAATTTACTCTAGTGAAATGAAATTCAATGTTTAGTTTTTCTAGAAGTACGGTTATTCGGGGAAAATTGAATTTATCATCCATTACGTATTTTTTTTGTTTTCCTGAGCTAGATATTATTTGGGCAAAGGTTTCTTCTAATGTTTCATGAGATGCATTCGGAATATATGTCGAGGTTGCTAATTTGCTAAACTTGTCTATGGTGGTTAAATATTTGGTTTTGGCGACATGTTATATATCAACATGGATTATTTCATTAATGTTTTTTGGAGTTTCTGAGAGAAAAAACTTTGGCTTGATAGGTTTCCTGTCATATTTGGACTGTTTACATATATTGCAGGAATTAATTCCATAATTCACTAAATTTCGTAAATTTTTAAAATATATTTTGGTTCTAAGACCTTTGTAGATCTCTTCTATACCTGAGTGTCCTGTTTCATTCTCATGGTACAATTTTATTTGTTTTATTTTTTCTTCTTCTGTTTCCAAATCTCTGGGAAAATGTTCACACTTGTAGAACTTTATACGAGTTCCGAACAAGAATATTAATTTTTGTTGGAGCTTATTGTATTCTGCTTCACCAAGGGTTGTAAAAATACCGGTCACTTTGGGTTCAATAAATGATATTAAGGAATCATTGGACATGTCATTGTCTAGTAACTCTATACCTATAAATATTCTGTTTTTTATTTTTTTTATATCCCTCCCTGATTTTAATATAATCTGTTGTTTGAATATATTGATTGCTGTATCTTTAATTGGGAAGTGATCATTTGCTTCCTCTTATTGTGAATGTATTGTGTCTAAGTCAGATAAATTAACCTTTTCGGATTCGTTTTCCAAAACTTACGATAGTACCCCGTAATACCTAAAAATGATTTGATTTGTGTTTGAATTATTGGGATTGGTATTCTTTCTATTGCCTCAATTTTGTCGTTATTTGGTTTTACACCGTTTGCGGTAATCGTATGTCCTAAAAATTTAGTTTCCTTCTTTAAGAAGTTGCATTTATCGACTTGAACTTTTAAATTATACTGTCTTAATCTTTGGAATACAATATTCTAAAGTTTGAATTTCATTATATTGATATGGACATTTTATTCCAATTTGATTTTCAAATTTTGGAAATAATTTTTTTTTTTATTTATTTCAATACACCCCGTTTCTAAATCTATTTTAGCTCCTAAGGGTTTCAAGAGATTTTGGCCTATTATGCTTACAAATTTTTTATTTTTTATTTGCATTAATTTCCATGCCATAGTTGCCTCTATTTCGTTAAACTCTTCGGGCACATCCGTTATAATTTCTTTGGTTATTATATTTTCATTGTTAGAAGTTTTGATTTTCACGGGAACTCTTAATGGAATTCTGGGAATATCTAATAGTTGGGACTCATCAAGTATACTTGTTGTTGAGCCTGTATCTATTAGAACATGAAATATTTTTTTATTTATGTTGACTTTTATTATGGGAAGTGTTTCGGTTTCCCGACTAAAATAAAATTTACATCTTCTTGTACTAATTCTGTTGTATTAACATCCATAGGCTCTGGTCTTGGATTTCTAATTTGTTGTGAATTTTGTCTAGGATAGTAATTGTTGTGGTTATTTCTAAAAGACAGTTAATTCTGAAAGCCGAATCTAAAATTACCTTGGGGATTCCCAAGTACCTGTCCATTTCTAATATGTCTCTGAAATGAATTGGGCATTTGATTTCTAGTGAAATTGTTATATTGTTGATTGAAATATGGTTTATAAGGTTGGCTACTATTAGAAGGTTTCTGATAATGCATCGGATAGTTTTTTGGCGAGTCATTTGTATTAATATTAAAATTTTTGTAACGTAAAAAAACTTGGTAAGCCTCCCTAAGGGGTTTAATGTTTTGTGCGATTATAACACTCGCTTGGTTAGAGCTCAAATTATTTATGATTTTTTTTAAAACAATGGATTCATTGTTTAAGGGGACGTATACTAAGCTTATTTCTAACTTAAATTTGGAGCCTTCTCTAGCGTCTTTAAAACGATAGATTGGTCATTTATTTCTCCCACTGCTGGTTGAGCCATTTTGATAAATATGAGCTCTTCACTTTCACTATCACTGCTTTCGTATTTATCTTTTTCGTGGATATAAGATCGTTGTTTCTGCACTTGATCCAGTTTTGATTGTCTGGATTTTTTTTTTTTTTTCACTGAAGTTACTTTTAATCAAAAGGTCTTTCACTGATTTAGTATCACACTCGGTTCTCTCTATGAGAATTTAATATATATTGAAGCCAATTTACTTTTGGACTTCTCTTGAATATTTACCGATTTCGCGTTACTGGATTCCATATCTATATTTTTACAATATGCGTTTGCAAATTTTATTGAAATCCTACCGACTGCGCCAGATTAGTTTTCAAAAATAAAAAAATACAGTTCGCTTTTTTTTTTAAGATGAAACAATATTTTATTTTATTTAAAAAAAAAGAACAAGACCCCTTACCACTAGTGGGGGGAAGTCTATCTCTCTTGGAAGTACAGAACAGAATCTCCTCTTTATTTTGAGGTCTTCTTCTTATATAACATAATTCTGCTTGCGTTGCAAAGATTTCATCTGCTGATGAACTCTTTGTGTATGCGCTTGGTGTGGTCGCATAAACAAACTAAATGTTTGTTTTAGTCAGCACTTCTGACTGTGAATATGTTTGGGATCAATATGGGTTCGTTATCTAATATAACTTATGTGAAGTGATTGCAGCAGTAGTTTTTTGCCCTTCAGTAAGACAAATCTGTAATTTTACACTACTGTATGGTAATATTTATATCCCCATGAGTTCACCCATGTGTATACGGTGAACAACCCTGTTCGCCGTAACCGGGACCTCGAGGAGAGAGCCTTTCTTAACCACTCTTATCTGCGGACCGAAATCCAATATTGGCGACGCGAGAACAACGGTTTCACTGTGTTCAATGACGACAACCGTGCAAATGGCACAATCGCCGAAGCAAATACTCATCTGTTCGTGAGTAGGGATGAACTTCGGTACATCTTTGAATCACTTAAAAACAAAAAGTCGGCGGGAGTTGACGGCGTCTCAAACGTCGTGTTAAGACACCTGCCGCTAGAGGCGATAGACATCTTCGCCACGCTATTTAAAAATGCGCTGAATAATGCAGAGTAGTGGAAAATAGCGGTGGTACACCCTAACCCGAAAAAGGATACAGATAGGACGAACCCTGCTAGTCTCCGGTCAATTAGTTTGCTACCGAATGTTTGCAAGGTATTCGAGAAAGTCGTCAATAGATCTCTTTTGAAATGGGTCGAGGAAAATAAGATTATTCCGGACAACCAGTTTGGCTTCAGAGCGGGGCATGATACTATTCATGCCGCGTCGAAACTGTTTTCCGACATTCAGTGGAATAATGCACGGGTACCTGCCTGGTCGACTTTGAGAAGGCCTTCGATACCGTATGGTTGGAGGGGCCCTTCTATAAGCTGACCATGGCGTACAGGTCAGGACCAAAAATCGAGGTCATTAACATCCTTCTGCAGCGTGACTTTGAGCAAATTAAGAGGTTTTGCGATGACTGGAAGTTGAAAATCAATTTCCATAAATCGGAAACAATCCTGTTCAGAACTCCATTGGCTAGGGCCTCTGGGGATATCAGAAAAAACTGGAGAAAATGAACAATTATTGGACAGCAGGGGCGACCATCGGCGGTGAAAAACGTGGTGAGGTATCTTGCCATCTGGCTGGACCAGTATCTGTATTTTGACAAACATATAGATGCTTGTCTCGCTGGGGCTAAGAGGGCCTACGCCCTGACAAGGAGACTGTTTCGCAGCAGTCAACTTGATACCAGGGTGAAGGTCATTTGCTACGTGGCCCTTATAAGGCCTATCATCGCTTATGGCTGTCCCATATGGTTCAATATAGCTCCGTCCTATATGGAAAAGATTCGGGTGTTTGAGAGACAATGTCTCAGGACTTGTCTAGGGTTGTTTAGAACTCCTGAATCTCAGTACATAAAATATTATCCCAACAGTACCCTATACAATGGGGCTCGACTGAATAGGATTGACAATTTCCTTATTAAGGTGATTCGGAGGCACGTTGCAAGGGCGATGGCCAGTGATAATAACCTGATCTCAGGGGCTTACTACCCCAATATAATGTACCACGAGAGTACGCTTCGGTCTGGCTTTATACCGCCTGAGGCATTTATTCATGTAGACATGAAAGGGTAAGTCCAGACAAAAGATGGTGTGCGGGTATTGTACCACAGCCACCGCGGCGCCAGGGATAAGCAGCTCATCCACGACGGGTACGCTGCCAATGCTCAGGAGCTCCTCCGTTTTAGTACCGCAATTGCGGAACGGGACAGGGTCGATACGGTCAAGCAGTTTACCGAATTTTGGTGGCTTGATGAACAGGTGAGGGTGGATACGCTGTCCCGGGCCGGTGCGCTACTTACGTAGCATCCTCCTTAGTTTTAAGCTAGATATTAATTTTGTAGGTTTAAGCTTAGAGTAGGGGGTCCTTGGGAGGGGCCGGGCTATCCAACATGAAGAGTGCTGCCGATACTCGAACGAAGCTTATAGCTTAGCTCGAGTCTTGGTGGCCCATGGACGCGATCAGGATGGTGACCAATCGATGAGATTGCTCACCACCCTGATTATAGGTAATTTAAGTTCAGTAGTTTAGGTAGTTTTGAGTAGTATTAAATAAAAAAAAAAAATACAAACAAAGAATTCAAGCTTTATAAAGTTTCTTGGAAATTAAAAAAACAAACAAATTTAAATATAGATAGATTTAAGGCCGAAAGGCAATAATTTTAAGGATATTGATAAGTTTAGAGCGCTCGCTGACAGCAAGTAAGTTAGAATAAGATAAATGTTAGTTTTAAATTAGATTTAATCGTTTTTGTCTAGGATGTAAGTTAAATGAAAGTTAGAAATAAAAAATTAATTTTAAATGCAAAAAAAAGAGTAATACGTGACTGAATTTGTTATTGTAAAATCCACGGATGCCACCTAACCGAAAAGGTCAATAGCTCTTAGAGCTTGCTAACATTTTCATGCAAAAGAATGATTTTTTCTGTTAGATTTTCAAGTTTGAGTGGCATATTATGCAAGAAAATAAAAAAATTCCATAGGCAATTCATAAGAAACTCTTCCATCTAAAATAAATAAGTCTAGTTACACTATATAATATACATATGTAGTTTCAAACCGGACTTGCAAAAATTCCTGACGAACATATTCAAGATATGCAGTAGGGTGGATCGTTTTAGTATGAAAATTTTTTTTTACCAAATCGGAACGGGTCGCGATTCAAGAGTTGTATCCATGAACATTTTAACTAAATCCAAAATATTTTTTTAATTAATACTGCCCCAAGTCACTTGAAGTCTTAACCTATTATTGATATAGATATTAGCTTTTTTCAAAATGATTTCTTTTTCAGTTTCATATAGCTCCGATCTCGTTACTATTAATATTTAAGCCTGTTAATAAGCAACCGGTATTTCCTTCCTGACAGGGAATCTCCCGATGATTTTCCCGTTTAAAAAAAATTTTAGTATTTATTTGTTTTAGTGCTCGGCAGTGTTATTATATCAGAGCGATTTTGTTTTCAGTTCAAATAAGAAATGTGACTGTGTCTACGAGTTATTCTCTCAAACAATAATTCATAAAACTGAAATTCGACATAATTTCCCAACAGAAATTGTCAGGGGTCAACGTCAACTTCAACTAGCTAGAATAGTTGTTACTCCTCGCTTTCCCACTTAGTTAGTCTTTGGCTACTCTGCGGAGCGAAATCTTTTTTCGATATAGCAGCTTGTAAATGAGAAAAATTTGATTCATGCAAATGTGAAAAACAACTGAAAGTAGCAAAATTATAGAGATCTTTTTTGATTGACCAACGGAATGAACGAAAAATGGGTATTGGAAACACGGACATTAGAACTTCCATGAAAAATATGAGGAAAAGAATGTATGAAAGCGGACAAGAAAAATTCACCGTTGAAACTAATTCGTCTAACGATATGCAGCTATCTTAACAACTTCCTTCCTCTTCTGAAGGATCATATGAAAATCAAGTTCAGTAAGAGCTGTCTTTAGAACTCGAACCGTCAACATCTTTGGAAGAGCTGTATCAAGACAGATCTCAGAAGAAACATAATAAGTTTTCCGTGCATTCTGTCGCCCTCGCATTTGACAGGTACGGTATTCTAGATAGAGCTGCAGCCGTTATCGTGTCCGCAGCGCTTCAAGACGTTGGCCTTATAACAAAGGAAAACACAAGTAATGTAATCGTTCGAAGCACGGTAAGACGAGCACGTGATAAGCAAAGAAGTATTCTCATGAACAAGAATATATTTTGATGGACGCAAGGACAAAACCCTCCCCTCCTTCAGAAGAAAAATAGTTTGCGAGGAACATATAAGTTAAGTCCAATAGCCAAGATCGGAATACATCGGACACATTTCCGTAACAAGCGGAAGAGCAATCATAGTAAGGAAATAAAAAACTCTTTAGAATTAAGATGATAAAAGTGTACACTGTGATAACTTGCTTGTAGTAGGTTGTGACGGATCTGCTGCCATTACGTGATCTTAAGGAGGTGTAATACGATGCAACAACAACTACAAAGACCATTACAGTGATTCATCTGTCATAACAGGCACATGAACTTACTTTGTGTCATTTATTTGAACATCTTGATGGTCCTACGACTGGACCACGCAGCTTTATTGGACCAATAGGAAAATATTTAAAGGATTGCGAGGGTCTACCTTTAGTAATTAGTTGAAATCCTCGAAATATATCAAATGCAAAGGATCTAAGTAAGTATCAACTAGATATATCTTTTCAAGATCTACTGCGCAATCGGCTCTTATCACTGTAATGACAGCCTATCTAAAAAGAACCCCGGGAAGATTGTTCATTACAGATGGCTCACCACGGCTAACCGAATTCTGAGGTTATGTGTCTCAACAATTCCTCCAATAGAAAACCTGATACATCTTGTTGATTCCATTTTAAAAGTCTACGCGCCGATGTGGTTTTCGATCAAAACGAAGTCCAGTTGCATTTATGGAGCGAAATATTTGCATACAAATATTGTCCTTTCGCGATATTTGCCAGATCACCCAAAAGCTGTTGTAGATCCTGTGATTCAAAGGAATGGTTTCTTGATCGAAAAGCCATTCAAGTGATAGCCTTGCGAAGAATACTAAAATCCAGGGATTCGACATATTCTTATGTCGATTTTTTTAAAGTACCTGCATTCAACTTTAATGCTTAAGATTAAACTGTCATCATTGCTTGGAACAATTTAATAGTTACCGAGCCACCACTGCTGAAAAAAATAAACACTAATATCATTAAGGAATGCATACGATCCGGAAAAAGTTGATTTACTGATTTTGCACTTGTTAACAAATACATTTGTCACACTCAAGCTACTGAAAGGTGTGTTAAAACTGTTACAGAGGAATCTGATGCTGTTGGCGGTATTACAAGAAGAGATGTATTTATTTATAAGAAAACGACTTAAATCTCGCAAAATAATGAATGTTTTTTATTCAAGAAAAAGATTATGAAATTGCTTAGTTCTTAATTGTTGAGTCCTTGTTGCTTATAGAAATTATTATTTGAGTTTTGTTTAAAATAAATTTTAAGCGTATTGGAATTTTTCTGATCGTCTGTAAAATTATATGAATAAAAATATAAACAGAAAAAAATATTTTGTTTTATTTTTCCTATGTAAGTTAATAGTCTAAAACTGGTCTTCATTCAAATACTAAGAGCACTGGGGCAGTATGAAATGGATTTTACCGTTTTGAATGTTTTCAATGGTGGCAATTTTCTAGTAACAAAAAAATTCGGTAGGGTAAACTGTCCCACAATGGCTCACGTCCCAAGGTGAATCTTTTAAATTTACAGAATCTCTACTCACAAGAGAACAACGAAGTAAAGAGAAAATAAATCTAGTTTCGATCTTTTATGAATTTACCTGGGTGTTGAAGTAGAGCGCTAGTCAGTGTGCTCACAAAAATATGTGAATTTTACTGGTAGGTAATTAGAAATCGTGCTTCTTATTTTTGTTCCACAATTATTTTTAATCAGTTATAAGTTTTGTGATACAACTGAAGTCCTTGAAAGTAATTTTTGTTAATGTTTTTTTGTTGTTTTTATTACTTTTGTTTTTGTATTGTTTACTTTTTTTTAACGTTAATGTTAGTTAAAATTCGATTTTGATCAATTACTTGTTTTTGTTCCTTATTTTTCTTATGAATAAATAAATAAACACTATAGATTCACTGTGAACTACCCGGTGGTTCATTGTGTCCACCCCCTAGTACACAGGGATCTTCCTGTAGTTGGATGTGGTGAAATACAAAGCTAATAAAACTAAAAATAAATACTTTCAAACCGTTTAAAGATTCAATTGATAGTTTATTGTATTGTAATTATCAGGCCCCGTACACTGCGACCAGAAGAGATCTATTGTGTTGGACTCCATTGTTTAACACAGGGAGCTGTTAAGGTTCTTTATAAACCTCAATACCCTTCTTGGTTCCATGTTTCCTATATCCGCAGGACTTAAAAACGCCCCTTGCATGTGAATAGCTCTGCCCCTTGCCACAGCAGGGCATTCGCAGAGTACATGTTCCGTTGTCTCCTCATCTTCTCCGTAGTGTCGACAGGATTCATCGTCGGAAAGTCCCATTTTTTTGATTATGAATCTTCTAATACACTACTACCCAACTTCTAAACAAGTGCGACTGGAAAATCCTAAGCATTTTTTTTTAAATTAGTTTAAAAGTATAGAATGTTATTAGTATCGGAAAACGTTTGAATTTTAAGTTCTTTCTTTTATTTATCGAAAATAGAATTTATTTAAAAAGTACACGCACATTTATAGTTATGTTAGACAGGTTGTTATTTTACCTGTAGGACACCCATATTGCTTTAAGATCTAAAGTATATAATATGTCCTTTATTAGATGCAGAGCCTAGTACTCCATTCATATAAATGTTTCCAATTTGCCTTTCGTCTCTCTTGGTGTATTGGGGAAGAAACCTGATAAATAGTCGTTCCTCTTTATGGGCGGTGGCAGAATATCGCTGTCAATTGGGCCAGCCGTTCGTCCAAATATGTTACATAGGTTTATCAAATATAAATAAAAATACTCTGGAACAAACAATAAACAAAACGAAGTCTTTTGAAAACATTAACAAAACATTCCACCTACGAAAACGTATTACAGACATTGTAATAACACAGTGCAGCCTTATATGCAAAGATTTGTGTTTGATTTTGTTTTACAAATGTATGCGTTATTTCTGTTATATTTTGTGTCTTTCAATGAAACAAATATCCCATTGTGACGTTCTCATTGTATCAGCTCAAGGCAATTTGTTTAAATAATATCTGACAGATGTCCTTGTTCTCTGCCAGTCTAAGGTAACGTTAAGCAATACTAAAAAGGAAAGAAAATAAATGCCGCAAGGCTAGACGATAGGACTACCGATAAACCGGATTTTGTTTCAATATAACGATCTTTAAAGTTAGAGGACTTATTAGAATCGGATGCGGGTTACAGCCACGGGATATGTATTCGTCCAATTTTTTGCTTCATGGTTCCAAGTATTTATAAAGTGAGCGACAAAATCAATAATGTTCTTAGTTGTGTTAGAAGCTGATAGTACTCGCAGCAGGGATGATAAACATGTTACAATCGTTACTTTTAAGTTCGTTCAAGGAGTATTTTTTTTTTAAATTGTTGAAGAAAAATCCAAAAAAAAAAGCAATTTTGAGATTGGTGAAGTCAATTATTGGGAACATGACCATGGATGAGCTGGCAACAGTTCAGTATATAACCAAAAAAGCCTTATTTCTCATCTAATCTACAACAAAATTTCATGTGAATGAAATGTCAGAAACTACGAATATTCACTTAATTGCTTAATTGCGATGCACAGTTTATGCTGATGCGTTGCTGATTGAATACGACTTTTGAGTTTTAGAACGCATTGTGTACATAAAACATTTTAATATCAAGATGGAAGTTTTCCTAATAAAAGTTTTAGTCTTTACCTCCGCAGCGCTGAAATACACCCTCTTACAAGTCCCATATATTTAATAACGCAATGTGGTTCAATAGTGAACTCATATAGGCAAGCAGTACTGAGTAACGAAACGAATGCTTAGCAGTTTTACCAGCAGTATGGAAACCAGTATAAAAGGCACATCCGATTAACTAAATAAATGCAATTTTATAAAAAGACAAATTGATAATGCAAATTCTCAAAAGGATATGTGGCAGAAGTTAAAAAAGCATGTGTTTATGAAAAGTAATGAAACAATTTCTGAAGTAAGAATGGAAAATGGCTCTGTGATGAGTGATAGTGCAATAATGTGACAAATTCAATATTTTTTTTGTGCAATCCATAAATGAAATAACCCGATCCGTGACTAGACGAATTTACTTGATGAGTGAAATACAGATTTTAGAAAATATTAGATGTGTAATAGACGAGCTTAACAGGTAAAATGAATTTAACCTTATGAATGTTAAAATGATAAAAGACGCCCTGGGAATAATTGGTCCAATGTTGGAAAGGATTATGAATACATCCCTTAGCGCAGGCATTTTCCCACAGTCGTGGAAAGAATCGTTTATGGTGCCTATAAAAAAAATTGCAAACGAAAAAAACATTATAGTGATTACCGACCAATAAATCTGTGGCAATAAGTTAAAGTAGCTTATGTCAATTTTGGTAATTTTAATGTGAGCAATAGAAATTTATCTTGTGCTTTATAAATCAATTGTAAATATTACATAGCCTCAATAAACTTAAGCTGTTCAGTTCTCTTCAGATTTAACGATTTTTAATGGAGAGTAAGTGGGACCTGGACTAAAATAAAAAGAGATCTTTGTAATGTAAAAAAAAATCGAATTTGGCTTATGTCGACATAAGCTCTTTCAACTTATTGCCACAGAAATATGATGCCCTTATATGAACATATTTTTTAGAAAAAACAGTGGTGATGCAGCTCCAAGAGCACTTAGAAGGCCAAGGCCTTTTAGATTTCTACCAATCGGGATTTCGTGTAAACCACACCTGTAAAACCTGTTTAAACTGTAATTGATAGAAAAAGCGTGGTAGTTGCAGTTTTCTTAGACTTAAAACGGGCCTTTCGACTGAACTAAAATGGTTTAAATCCTTTTAAAAAGGGGGAGAACGCAACGGACATCTGTAAATAGAAAAATATCGATACCATTATCGGTCAATGTAGGAATCCCACAAGGAACAATACTGGGAGTGTGGTTATTTGTAATATTCGTTAACGATATGACATAAATAATGCAATTTTTCAAATTAATCTTGTTTGCTTCTGACGGTTTACTCTGTATCTCAGGAAAGGATGCCGCGGAGTGTCTTCATAATATTAATCATGATCTAGACAAAATAAACAAAAATGAATAGACTGTTGTTAAATGTTTCAAAAAATAAATGTTTGTTTAACAATTCAACTTTATTTAATACATTAAAGATTAAACTAATGGACTGTATTCCACAAAGATCTTCACACAAGTGAGTGGTCAAAGCAAATTTACAAGAAAGAAAATGACGAAGACAAAGGATGAAAGTATATACATAAAAAAGGGAAAAAACTGGAGATTTACCCGTTGTCAAGTTCAGTACATGTACATGTTAGGTAGACAAGTTACAGTTTGTCGCTGCATAGCGTGATGCGCTTTTTTTTGTGTAGTTGATATACATGGCAAGATGCAAAGCATATACATATACATATACATAAGGTAATTATCACGATTACAGAGTTGTCGCCTTTATGCAATGAGCAAATATGAGTATAAATGAATAAAATAGAATTAGGTTAACAAATTATTAAGTAGTAGTGTATTATAATAAATAATAAATAAAATGCAGTTTATAAACAATGTTCTTATTCAGTTGGAATCCCCTACGTACGTCAATAAATGTAAAACTATACATAAATCGTGAACAACTTGAACAAGTCAAACAAATAAAATATCTTGGTGTTGTTTCAGATGAACAACTTAACTTCTCAGAACATGTACATTATATATGTAAGAATATATTTAAGAAACTTGGTGTATTACGTAAAGTAAGAAAAAATATATATTTTGAATGCTCACAAAATCCAAAAAAAAAAATAAGATAATACGGATAATTTTACAATGTAGTAGATACACATCAAAAACATTTATGTTAAATGCAATAAGATGGTAAAAGATAAATCAGCGTCTTTTTATGTTGTGTATAATTTTTTTTTTTTAAATCAAAAGATACCTGAGCTAAAATGTACGTACTAACGCCATGGGAGCCTATAACCTACGAAACAACGAGGATCTCAGAATACAACGAACTAGAACAATGAGAGGCCAGAGAAATATCTTCTTCATGGGTTTTCAAAGATTCAACACTCTGCCGATAGACATCAGGAACACAAGTAACTCAAATGAATTAAACAGATATTAGTGTATAAAGATGTATTAGTTATAACCTAAATTTGGAAGATTGTAATGTAATGTTGGCTGGTCCCGGACACCAACTTACTTGTTCTGGGAAATACCTTTGGCTTCCCACTAGTTTAGGCTATTGTGCCTTCAACTAAAACCCTTCGGCAGTTTCCTGCACACAAGGCGGGGCTCCCAATTTTACTTAGTATCACCAAGGAGATCGCAGTTCGTAAGCTAAATAAAACTCAGTCCTGGCTTTACTGTGTCTAAAGTGGTAATCAATTTATTCATTGAAAAGAGTCTCTATTTATACTACAGAAAGTTATTATCGAATTATCCACTTCGATAACGATACCCCGAAATTATGCCTTATCAGCATGTTCGCGTGACGAGGGTAAACGACCAAACACTTGCGTACAATGCTTAGTTGACAATTTTAGTGTCTTATGCAAATGCACCCCGGCCGTACCCACGATCCAATATCAATTTGACAATATGCACAACTCGTGTATTCATTGCCTCATGCACCGAGTGTGCCATCAGAGTAATATGACTCTCTCAATTCATGGTTCGTTCCATGAGTGTATGTAGTTCATACCGCTCTGATGTTTGAAGCAATGTTGGGTACAATTTACGAGACGGGTTCTGGGTATCATATATCGAAGTAGATTTGTGGCAATTAATTAAGTGGCCGCTGGTGCGATCCCTTCATTAGTTGTGTATATTGATGTGAATCAATTGTTGGTTTCGTTGTTATACATTTGTTTGTTGTTACTTAAGACTAGATATTTTCAATTACAGATTTTTTTTTTATTTCAACGAAATAACTTTAATGTAATTAGCAAAATTATTATTTATTCTTACTTTTATCAACAACTTTACTTATTTTTGCTTTACAATGTTAACTTATTATATATCGCTTATTTATTAATATCGAAATACTATAACAAATGGATTAATATTATTTTACTAAAAAATTGACTTATTATAAGACTTGTTTAATAATTCTTATTTAATAATTTTTATCTTTATTAATTTATTTATTCAGGACTTATTTAATAATTTTAATTTTTACAAATTTATTTATCATAGGGCGCCTTTATAGTTATATTTATATTTATTTTATACGTGTGCACATGTATATAATGTGGCGTGGAATGAATTGTGGTGAAATGAAAACAACCCCCATTAGTCACCAAACAAGTTCCACTTCCAATTGGAAATTGGAATCTGTCAATTCCCCACTAAACTAAATGGGAATTTATCAATTGCTGAAAAGGGGAAAAAGTATGTCAGCCAATTGTAGAACCAATTGGAGTTAGCTAGAAAGTTCTCGAAGAGATGGCAGAGCAGATATAAAAGGAGAGGTTGTAGAACAGGGCGACAGTTGATTTTTATCAGTGATTGGTTAAAGTTCGAGATAGTAATCGGTTGTAAAGATAAATAAGTGCAGAGTAATAAAGTGAAATAAGTGATTGGTTTGAATCGTTGAGAAATTGTTTAAGTAATATTGTTCTAGTACTTAATTAGTGGATAATCCGTAAAAGTGTAATAAAAGTGATTTTGACTAGAAAACTTTAACAGAATAGTGTTTTATCTTTTCGAATCCCAGCCCAAATGTAACATTGGTGTCAGAAGTGGGATAAAACTTATTCTGTGCTGAAGCGTGTGTTATAAAGAAACATTAAAAAAAAAAAAAACAATTTAATTAAAGTGAATTTGTGATTTTCGAAATTACAAGTGACACAAAAAAAAAAAAATGGGTCGTGTATTGCTACAACTAAGCATACCCCAATTAAAAAGTGAATTAGAAAAGAGGAATCTCTCCACAGCTGGAGGGAAAAGTGACCTCATACTTCGTCTGCAGGAGGCTGTCGAAAAAGAGGGAGAAAATCCAAAGACCATGCTTTTCGACGTGGCAGAAGAACTAGTAAGTACAGGCGTTGATATTAGTGCTATGATCGAATTACTTCTTGCCAAGATGGAAGAACAGAAGAATTCTATGGAATCGAAGTTCGCAGAACAGAAGAATTCTCTAGAAGAACAGAAGAATTCTCTGAAAGAACAGAAGAATTCTATGGAATCGAAGTTCACAGAACAGAAGAATTCTCTAGAAGAACAGAAGAATTCTCTTGTTACCGCACAAAAAGATGCTGTGGAAGAATTTAAGAATGTTCTAGAAGTAAAAATCGACGCAATTGACGACAAATTAAACAAACATGAAACAAAGTTTGAGGAAATTAATGAGACGTTTCATAAACACGAGAACATAGCTAAAGAGCTCGGAACAAACATCAAGTACATAGCTAAAGAGCTCGAATCAAACATCGAAAACATAGCTAAAGAGCTCGAAAAAGTCAAGAAACAGAAAGCTCGGGAATATTCTACTGACTGCCCAAGAAGGAAGGAGATGCAACCACCCGTTTTTGATGGTCAAACGTCATGGCCGAAGAGACAGTTCGAAGCAGCTGCAATGACCAATGGATGGGACGACGAGGAAAAGTCGATTGCATTAACGCTCGCATTACGAGGTACAGCTGCAGAATTGCTTCAAACTATCTCAGAAGAAAAACAACGCAACTATGATGCTTTGGTTAAGGCTATTGAGATGCGGTTTGGTGACGACCATATGCAGCAAGTGTATAGAGTGCAACTGCGCAGTAGATTCCAGAAGAGGGGAGAAACACTCCAGCAGCTGCAAGCGGATATAGAACGGCTAGCGCACTTGTCATATCCCAATGCCGGCGAAGATGTCATCAACGAAATGGCTATTGAGGCATTTACACAAGCTATAGAGGACAGACAGCTGCAGATGGCTCTACGAATGGCTGGAAAGAGAACTCTTCCTGAGGCACTGGCATTTGCATTAACTATGAAAGCTGCTGACCAGGCATCTCAAGGATTCCACCGCGTAAGAGAAATAACATCCGTCGAATGCGCATGCCATAGAACAGATGTAGAAGACCGGAACAGTGCTCGCAGGCGACCGATCCGTTGCTGGAACTGCAACAAAATTGGACATCTTCAACGACAGTGCAGAGCTGAACGTAGACAGGGTAGTTGTCCACATTGTAGAACTAGGAGTCGTCACGAGGAGGCATCTGAACAATCGGCGGACGGAACCTCACAAAGCCATCAGTCGGGAAACGAGTAAGAACCAACTTCGCGGGGCAGAAGCTGGTTTCTGGAATCGACGCCCCCATGACCACAATTCAGGTTTCACAGACCAAACGATGTAATAAGAGCCTGACAGTGGAAGCCCATATCGGTCAGAAAAAGTGTGTGGCCACAATCGATACAGGTGCCACCGCTTCCATAATCAGAAGAGACATCGTTCGCCAATCATGGCTGCACAACACCAGCAGCTACTGTCTGAAAACAGCAACTGGAGCAACGGCAAAGGTGTATGGTGAGGTACTCTTGACGATAAATCTAGCAGGAATAGTCTTCTCCCATGCATTCTTAGTGGCCGATATATGTGACGAATGCATCATTGGAATCGACTTCATGAAGACGCATGATGTAGTCCTCGACATCGGTTTGCAAGTTCTAAAGTACAGAAACGTCGAGATTCCAATGGTTTACGGGAACGAGAACGTCGCAGCTCTAAGAACAGTTGTAAGTGAGGACGAAATTTTACCACCTTCGTCAGAGACACTTATTTGGACAAAGCTGGAAGGTGATCCTGGGAGCCACCGATTCTTCCTAATAGAGCCAGATACAGAAAACTATTACCAGAGCTATATCGTCGGAAAGATGCTTGTTGAACCTAAAAACAACTTGGTTCCCGTTCGTGTCCTCAATGCGGAGCACAGAAGTGTAAAGCTGAAGCAAGGGGAAGTGATCGGAAAGTGCGTACCGATTACTGCGGTCACAAAGTTGTCAAAAGAAAGTCCTGCGAAACCGGTTAGACCTACGGAGATATCGGAAATGAAAAAGAATATACTCGGGAGTGTGAGCTGGATCAGGAGCAGCGGGCAATGGCAGGGAGTCTAATCAACGAGTTCGCTGATGTATTTGCTTCGCAGAGTAGCGAGTATGGCCGAACACATCTCGTACAGCACCGAATTGACACCGGGGATGCAAGACCAATTCGTCAGCCTCCCAGACGACTACCATTGGCCAAGCAGACGGAGGTTGCAGAAATGGTGTCGACGATGGAAAAGGAGGGACTGATTGAGAGCTCAAAAAGTCCGTGGGCATCACCCGTCGTCCTGGTCAAAAAGAAAGACGGAAGTACGAGATTCTGCGTGGACTATCGCCAACTAAACAACGTCACTAAGAAGGATAGCTACCCCCTGCCACGAATTGACGATACCCTGGACACACTATCCGGGGCCAAATGGTTTTCGACTCTTGATCTGAAGAGTGGCTACTGGCAAGTACAGATCCATCCAGAAGACCGCGAGAAAACAGCATTCACAGCAGGAAACGGACTTTGGCAATTTACAGTAATGCCATTTGGACTGTGCAATGCTCCAGCAACTTTTGAGCGTCTAATGGAGCGTGTTTTGCTGGGACTGACGTGGAAAACCTGTTTGGTCTACCTGGACGATGTCATCGTGGTTGGTAAAACGTTCAACGAACATCGAAATAACCTTAGGGAGGTGTTCCAAAGGCTACGAAGTGCACAGTTAAAACTGAACCCGAAGAAGTGTTCTCTATTCCGACCAGAAGTGAAGTATCTCGGGCACATCATCTCTTCCAAGGGAGTCAAGACTGATCCGGAGAAGATCGATGCAGTGAAAAACTGGCCGGTTCCCAAAGACAAACACCAGCTGAGAAGCTTCCTGGGACTTGCGACGTATTACAGACGATTTGTAAAGGACTTTGCCAGGATCGCAAAGAGCTTGCATCAACTGACAGAAAAAGGCAAACAATTCAAATGGTCAGGTGAGTGCGAAAACAGCTTCAAAGAACTTAAGCAACAGTTGTGCGACGCCCCCATATTAGCGTACCCCACCCCTGGAAAAACATTTATTGTGGATGCAGACGCTAGTAATGTGGGAATTGGAGCCGTGCTCTCCCAGGTACACGAGGGCCAAGAGAAGGTAGTTTCATTCTTCAGCAAAGTCCTCTCAAAGCCAGAAAGGAACTACTGTGTTACCAGGCGCGAACTCCTTGCTTTGGTACTGGCAACGAAACATTTCCATAAGTACCTCTATGGGCAGAAATTCATCCTTCGCACAGACCATGCATCCTTAAAGTGGCTACTACACTTTAAGAATCCTGAAGGACAAGTCGCAAGGTGGATCGAACAGCTGCAAATGTACGACTACGAAATACAACATCGAAAGGGAAGTCTTCACTCAAATGCAGACGCTCTCTCCCGTCGACCGTGCAAAGCAGATTGTAAACATTGCTTACGACACGAGGAAAAAGATGTCGTGTCCGTTCAAAGGGTGAGAGCTATGCCCATTGGTGGCTGGAGTGCACGGGAAATCCGGGAGGCTCAAAAGGAAGATCCGGATATCGAACCAATCCTCGCCTGGAAGCAGCATGAGGGAAAACCAGACTGGCAGGAGATATCCAATAGGAGTCCCGAGCTGAAGGCATACTGGGCGCAGTGGGATTCCCTTTATGTCCAAGACGGCATTCTAAAAAGAAAATGGGAAAGCCCGGATGGAAAGTCGTACGTAATGCAGCTTGTTGTTCCCAGGACAAAAGTTACCGAAGTGCTGAGGGAATTGCATGATGGAGTGTCTGGAGGCCACTTGGGAATAAACAAAACACTCGGAAAAGTACGAGAACGCTTTTACTGGGTCCATTCAAGGGAGGATGTTGAGAATTGGTGCAGGAAATGCGTAACATGTGCGGCCAGCAAAGGCCCGAGAGTGAAAGTCCGAGGCCAGATGCATCAATATAATGTGGGAGCCCCTTTCGAAAGGATAGCCGTTGATATTGCGGAACCGTTTCCTGAAACGAACAATGGAAATCGTTACATCCTTGTTGTTATGGACTACTTCAGTAAGTGGCCTGAAGCATTCGCTATCCCAAATCAAGAAGCTAAAACTGTGGTGGAGCAAATCGTCTTCAACTGGGTAAGCAGATTTGGTGTGCCCATGGAACTGCATTCGGACCAAGGACGAAACTTCGAGTCCAGGATTTTCCAAGGAGTGTGCCAGTTACTCGGGATTAAGAAGACAAGAACAACACCGCTTCATCCACAATCAGATGGGATGGTGGAGCGCTTCAATAGAACGCTGAATGAACACCTCTCTAAGGTCGTTGGCGATGGCCAGAGAGATTGGGACAAACACATTCCCATGTTTTTATTGGCTTATCGAAGTGCAGTGCACAACACCACAGGACATACTCCATCTGAAGTCCTATTTGGTCGAAAAGTCCGCCTACCTAGCGAGTTAATGTTTGGATCTCCATGCGAAGAATCCAAAAATGAGGAGGACTATGTTACAGACCTCAGGAATATCATCAGGGACGTGCATCGAGGGACTAGGGCTAATATTAAGATAGCCAGTGACCGCATGAAAACGAGGTACGATACTAAAACAACAACTACAGGCTTTCAAGAAGGAGATCTGGTGTGGCTATATAACCCTCATCGAAGAAAAGGTTTATCACCTAAGTTGCAACCAGACTGGGAAGGGCCCTACAAAATCGTAAAGCGCATCAACGACGTTGTCTATCGCATCCAACGAGGAAGAGGCAAGCTGAAAGTCGTTCATGTGGATCGTCTTCATCGCTACAATGGTGCAAATGTTAACGACCTTGTTCGGGACGAACAAGTTTAAGAGGGGAATATTGTGGCGTGGAATGAATTGTGGTGAAATGAAAACAACCCCCATTAGTCACCAAACAAGTTCCACTTCCAATTGGAAATTGGAATCTGTCAATTCCCCACTAAACTAAATGGGAATTTATCAATTGCTGAAAAGGGGAAAAAGTATGTCAGCCAATTGTAGAACCAATTGGAGTTAGCTAGAAAGTTCTCGAAGAGATGGCAGAGCAGATATAAAAGGAGAGGTTGTAGAACAGGGCGACAGTTGATTTTTATCAGTGATTGGTTAAAGTTCGAGATAGTAATCGGTTGTAAAGATAAATAAGTGCAGAGTAATAAAGTGAAATAAGTGATTGGTTTGAATCGTTGAGAAATTGTTTAAGTAATATTGTTCTAGTACTTAATTAGTGGATAATCCGTAAAAGTGTAATAAAAGTGATTTTGACTAGAAAACTTTAACAGAATAGTGTTTTATCTTTTCGAATCCCAGCCCAAATGTAACAATAATATTTACGGGAGTTTCTCCCCCCTTTTTTTTAATACTTATGAAAGTGTTAAATACAGGGTTCGCAAATAACTTTTTTTTTAAAATGCTATGAAAAAAAAACTTCTGAATATTTTCTCAAATTTCTTTTTTTATTTGAAAGTACAATCCTTCCCGTTAATAATGGAAAATAATTTCATTCAAATGACTGCCTAGGCTGGCCATGCAGTAGCCTACACGATCGGTCCTATTTTTAAGCACATTATCGATTGTGTGCAGCTGTATTTCACCAATGGCTTCACGAATATTGTCTCTGGCTTGTCGGCGTAACACTTATCTTTTACGGCACCCCACAAATAATAGTCCAACGGTGTCAAATCGCAGCTCCGAGGTGGCCAAACGACATCAGCTCTGCGGCTGATAATGCGATCTTCAAAAACATGGCGCAAAACATCGAGTGTAGCTTCGGCTGTGTGGCACGTAGCGCCGTCCTGTTGAAACCAAACATTGCCAATATCCTCCTCTTCAACAAAAATTCGTTCAACATGGCCCGATAACGATCGCCATTGACTGTAACGGCCACTCCTTGCTTATTTTCGAAGAAAAATGGCCCAATTACGCCTCTGGACCAAATTCCGCACCAAACAGTGACTCGTTTTGGGTATATCGGCTTTTCAATGTATGCGTGCGGGTTTTCTGTACCCCAAATGCGACAATTTTGCTTTGTTATATACCCGCCAAGATGAAAATGAGCTTCATCTGAAAAGATGATTTTTTTGGCAAACATTCTGCAACATTACCATGATTTTCAAAGTAATGTCGCAATATTTCCCAGAGTTGTTCAAGCGTATACACAACCATATTCGTTCAGCGGAAGGATAAAACTAATTATCTGTCGAATCAGACATGAGCTAAGTGTTACCATTCGCGAAATAAGCACTAGTTGAAAAAAGTTAGATGGCGGACCCTTTATATATAAAATGGTTTTAACCTATTTTTGTGAACTGTTATTCTTTTATTTTCATATTTATAATATCGCAGTTTACACCATTATGTGACAAAACTTCGTAAGGTCCTACAAAAATTGGATCTAGTTTCTTCCTGTTCTCATTACGTAACAATACTAAACTTCCTGCTTCAAAATTAACATTCTTTGTTCGACCACTTCCATCATTTCGCTTCTTCCTTAATCCCTTCTTCTCTATTAAGGTTTCCCTAGCGTCTCTATGTGCAACTTGTAGTCTATGTTTCAGATCAATGATGTAATCATCATAATTATACACGGGTTCTTTCTGCTTTGTTAATTTTGATGATAAGCTGCACTGTCTTCCAAGCATTAGTTCGAGAGGCGTATACCCGGTTTCTGAGTGGACGGAAGTGTTGTAGCAGAAAACATAATAGGGTAGCCATGTGCTCCAATCCGAATTTTTCTCTGATACATAGCTTCTGAGATACGCTCCTAGAACTTTATGAGAATTTTCCAGCGCTCCGATGCTTTCGTGGTGGTATGCCGTGGAGTGTATTTGCTCCACTTTCAGAAGTGTGCAGATGTTCTTGAATACCTGATTTAGAAATTCTGTCCCTTGATCGGAAGCTATCGTTTTCGGAACTCCATATCTCAGAATGAGACCTTCTACTAGTCCCTTTGCTACTGTACTGGCTTCTTTGTTTGGAAGTGGTATTGCCTCGATAAACTTGGTTAGCTCATCTTGTATGGTAAGGATATACTTTGATCCATCTTCGGCTTCGTCTAAAGGTCCTACGAGATCTTAAAATAGTTTGTCAAAACCTGATTCAACTGTCGATGTTATAGTCATGGGTTGTTTTTTATTTTGAATGTGTTTATTTCGTTGACATATCGGGCAATGTTTTACAAATGTGGCCACATCGTTTTGCAATCCCGTCCAAAAATACTTTTTCTTTATGTTCTGGATCATGCGGTTTATACCTGCATGTCCGCTGGTTGGAAGTACGTGATAGTCATTCAGTATTAATTTCTTTTTACAAGGATCGGTTATTTCAATATTTTTATCTATGAGGTGCACTTTAATATTACTTTCTTTAAACATTTCTCCTAATTTCCTTTTTAAATCATTAATGCTGCATTGTTGGCGGCCGCCTGCAAGCTTCTTTAATTCATTTTTAGTAATATATATTCTTTTGATTGATGTAGGTCCGCAGAGTTTTTGCACAGTGCTATCCTTGGGCCTTATTAGGAGTAAACAATTTCCCTTTGGAATATATGCCAAAACTTTGTTCGGTCCGATTACTACGTCTCCGATATCCTTGAAATTAACTAAATCTTCCGTAAAATTGTCAACAATTTTGAGTTCTATAAGTTTAAGTCCAGTTTCTGGTAACTTTATTAATTCTGTTATTAGCTGTTCGTCGCTTTTTACATTATTGTCTTCTTGACTTTCGCTATTTATTTTTACTGACTGGTTATTCGTTTTTGATTGATTTCTCGTTACAACACAGATATATAGGTTTTTCAATTCTTCAGAGTCCAATTTTATTCGACTCAGTGCATCGGCGGTACAATTATCTTTACCGGGAGAATATTCTACATAAAAATTGATAGATGGGACAAAAACCATATGTTCATGACAGATGTCGGTAAACGTAATTTTAATTATACACGTTAAAAGAAATTCAAACTCGTGTCGCGTAAATCCAATCAATCAACCAAAATCAATATTGCAGTGGGATTTGTCCTGCAAGTTCCATATATAGTTGGTCGTTCCTCCACAAGGCCCGCAAGTATTTTTTTTTTTTCATCGCATGAAAAGGGTATTTTGGTTTTGCGTCTTCTTTTACTTACACCGCTAATGTTTTGTGCGGTTAACTCCAAAAAATCTATATATTGACAACACACAGCTTGGGAAATAGAAATAAATAAATAGTTTGAGATAATAAATTCACCCGGCAGCAACAACACAACACAAACTTTTTCGCTGTCAGAATTTATCTCGAGTGGAGACTTGTGATCGGCCAATCTATATGAAGTTAAGAATTTAGCGAGCGAACAGGATACTGCTTTGCTAAATTGTATCGGTAAATTTTATCTTTGTAGACACTTTTGTATGGGAGATAAAATTTAGCGCGAGCAGGATACTTAGCTTTAAAGGGAAATTTGAAAATTCGTAAAAAAATTAACGGGGAAAATTCTGTTTTTATAAGTTTGATTGTATACAGTGAGATCGTTTTTGTCAAAAGTTCTGCCAGATTTTGATGATTTCGGAGGTGGTTTATGAAAACCATTTTTGCCAACTTGAAATTGGTTTTTTTTCGGTAATTTGTGAATTTTATTTTATTTTATTATATAGGTACATAGTTAATTATTCAATCCAACATTTCGCAGCGCAATGGAGTTTGACTATGACTGGACGATTCAGTACAGCGACGATTGGTCCCACCATTGACTGAAAATAAATCTCGGGTGGAATTGTGAAAACATGAATTTCCCAAATTATGTCAGTCGAAAAAAACTATTTTGGGCTGGACGAAGTTCAATGGGTCCGCTAGTACGTGATAAAAAAGACTCACATGCAAAGCGGATCTACAAAAGATATCGCGAAAAAGGAAAGGGTGTAGTCTGTAACATAATCTTCTCTGGACCAAAAAGCAGATAACATAAACCAAGCGATTAAGCTTAAGTGGTGCTACTGCAGGAGCATGTCCAGGTCCGAATATAGCCCTGAAGAGATGGGGTAAGAAACATTAAAAAATATTGATATTGAAGATATGAAAAAGTCACCTCTGGCAGATGAAACAAGTGAACAAAATGAATAAATGGAATGGAATGGAATTAAAGGTTTGTTGGATGCCAACTATGTGTCTTTAATATTCCACATACAAGCTCGCTTCTGCAGTGCTGAACTGTCTGAGACCCTCGAAAGTTGTAGGGTTAAACATTCAGATCATAACAGATTCTGGCAAAGAACCAGGAAGTAAACTGGCTTCTTTGAGTGAATTTCGATCCTATTTCCGTTGACTACATTTAAAAAGGGAAACTTTGACTTTTGGACCGAATTAACACTAACCATCACCCTCCAAGAGTCTTTGATAAGGGGAAAGCTCATTCCAACCTGTGTGGTGTCTCCTATACGTATAAAAGCGTCTCCCTAGTTAATTAGTATTCAAATTCGTATGTATCATTTACCTCAATTTAGAGAAGTTAGAAAAAATGTAAAATGTTTTAACTGCGCAATGAACACATGACAAAGAACAATATTATTCATTCGCTTAAATTTCTGTTAAAACTTAAAAAAAAAGCTGCGTTGTGTAAGTTAACTATTAAATTCAATATATACAATAGGATATGTACCTATTCTTAAATAAATATCTGTATGAGCATCAAAAAAATGCATGTAGTTACGTATGCGTTGTATAAAAAAAAGTATATTTATATTTATCTTGTTTATAATCGTATACAATATGAGCAATCGTTTGCTTTTCCCGCCAATTTAAAATTTGTAATATACTTTATTAACTCTTAGCGTGATTGGCAAATTAGCACCATTTAAATTAAAATTCGATCTCTTTCGTCTAGTATTTTCAAGAATCTTTCCTCTAGATGCTAATATGTATACTGAACGCATATGAGCTATGCACGTATGGGTAATTCTTTCAGAGGCAGACGCTTCTCTTTAAACAGTACAATTCCAGTTGTGTAGCGGCATGGAATATAAAAGGCTGACAATTCTCGAAAACTGATATCACACTTTTGTATTATTTATATTTTGTGAAAGAAAAGTGTTTAACAGTCCCGTGGTTCCAACTGTTCGCAGTGAATGACTGAAGCTTTGTTTGTTTATTCATTTATTAAAAAATACATTTATAACCACAATCGGAACCCCCTTTGTGCATACAGAATTTATTGTTTGAAATAAATATATACAGTCTGAGAGAATCTAAATGCTGAAGTGTTCGTCTAAAAATTCCATAAAAAATATTTCCCACCATGAGCTATCAAGGTGCTAATTATTGATCTTCCACATGCTCGATAACTATTTGTTCCGCGATAAATTTATTTAGCTTAACTTGATGCACCAAGTTATGTTATGTAGATACGTAGTCAAGTTACATTGTGTTCTTTGGCACTGTAAGTGGTTTTAAGTCAAATGCAGTTGAATTGAATTACGTAGGTATATTTGAATCTTATATAATACAAAATTCTAGTAATCATTGGATAAATCTCGTTAACAGCGCAAAGTCACTTGGTAATCGATTTCTGATTTCTGATTAATGGTTACATTTTTGTGTTGTTTTAATGAAATAATTAAAAGCGGAATTTGACTTAGACCAAATTAATGAATTCTTATTATTAAATAAAAAAATAAAAAAAAGTGCTGCATTTTTTTGCTTCAGCCAATGCGATTGATAGAAGTATAGAATATTCTTCAAATAGCCACATAATACCTAATTAATAATAATAATATTGATTGCCCCTGCTGTAATATCTTATTGTAAAAGCTTTTTTATTTACCTAGCTATTATTCCTCCCTGATGATAAAGGGTAAACACTGTCGGCAAGCATTGTCGTCAATACATATTTTTTTTTTTTTGTACATTGCTTGTTGGTTGGTGGTCGATGTTGAAATAATGACGTTAATAATGATTAATTATTTTGTCTCCTTTTTAGATATACTTATTGATATTAATGCAAAATGGACAAGGATATGTATTTGTGGAAGTCAATTTTCCATAAGCTAAATTACTTTTAATAGAATAGGGGTCGACAACAGAAGCATATTGATTTAAGGAATTTGCCTTAAGTCTTTAAAAAAAGCCACAACATGTTGATTAGACCTAGCAGTACAACGCATACAATGGTACATTTGGCAAAATATTACCTAATTGTCTCGGCTCTAATATCAGCTGGTTCTGCTGAGTTGTTGGGATTATCGAATGATGTGAAGTTAAATAATGAGAAAGCGCTATCCAACATAATGTCCAATAACTTACAATTAAATATCATCGGAGCTGCCATGGTACAACAAAGTTCACAAGCCGTAACTGGATGGGAGTGTAATTGCTGGAACGCAACAAATGAATTCAAGGTGGGTGCACAATTATCTGCTACAATGGACTGGTTAAATGAACAGTATGAGAAAACTTATTGCCAAAATTTTGTGACTCATAATTATTAAGAAATTAATGTTAGTTAAGGGGCAAGGGTGCAGGGGATATGGCTCAACAACACTGCCCGAAAATATGGAACGGTATTAGTCTTAGTTCTCCCCTTTTATAAAAACAAAAATTTGTTAACTTCAGTATGACTTTCTGAATGCAGTTACTTTCGATATTTTTTTAGTTTATAGCGAAATACGTTTGAACTATTTATGTAGTCAAACTAAACTGGGCCGAATGCTATTCTTACAATTCTTTTAAAAAGTAAATAATTAATAAAAAATAAAACGAAAAAAATTAAAAAGAAATCATTTATAAAATAAATAAAATAAGTAAAATAAGCGAAATAAATAAAATAAATAAAATAAATAAATTAAATTAAATAAATAAATAAATAAAATAAATAAAATAAATAAAATAAATAAAATAAATAAAATAAATAAAATAAATAAAATAAATAAAATAAATAAAATAAATAAAATAAATAAAATAGATAAAATAAATAAAATACAAAAAAAAATAAATAAAATAAATAAAATACATAAAATAAATATAAGAAATAAAATAAATAAAATAAATATAATAAATAAAATAAATTAAATGAATAAAATAAAAAAAATAAATGAAATATATAAAATTAAAAAAAAATAAAAATAAATAAGAAAAATAAAATGAATGAAATAATATATAAAATAAAAAAAAATAAAAAAATCAAATAAAATAAATAAAAAAAAAAAAAAAATGGATAAAATTAATAAATTAAATAAAACAAATGAAATGAAAAAAAAAAATAACTAAATAATAATAAAAAAAAAATATTAATAAAATAATTGAAATATATATAATAAAAAAATATAACTAAAAAATATAAAATATAAATAAATTAAATAAGCGAAATAAATCAAATAAACATATAAAAAAATAAATAAAATAAAAAAAAATAAATTAATAAAATAAATGAAACATATAAAATAAAAAAATAAATAAATAAAGAAATAAAATTAATAAAATAAATTAAATAAGCCAAATAAATCAAATAAACATATTGTATAAAATAAATAATTATTATTTTCCCTTGCAAGGACGAGTTAGAGTGCAAATGCGAAGGAGAGGCTCTGTTGCGGATACCACAAAAGTTATATTCGTCAATGCAGCGTTTAACAATCGCATCAGCAGGACTACCTTTACTCCGCAGTGCTGGCTTAAAAGTATATGGATCATCGTTGCGAGATTTGTAAGGATTAGTTGAAAAACTTTAAATACGTATAATAAATAAGTGAACTTCTGTTCAGAGTGCTTTCAGATCTACAGTACTTTGAGTCTATTCAGGAGAGAGCATTTGAGCCGCTGAAGTTGCTACGAACGATGTGTGTTAATAATGTTTTATATGGTCTGTATTACTTCATTAAAATATGTTTTTTTCTTTGTATCATGCTTTCAGTTACATTTCGCATGCGCCAAAACTGACTTATCTCTCAAAAGATGTCTTTAAAGGAGTATCCGACACTATCAAAACTATGTAGGTAATTCCATTTATTATTTGTGTCGTATGTATTTCTAGCAACTTAATACTGTTAATTATGTCCAATTGTAGGGAATATATATCATTGAAGCATTTCCTTATATCACAGCGTCCTGGTACCCAACACAATCTGACACGGTTCTGCTCACATAATGCCTTGGGCATTGTGCGGCAATTCCTGACTAGTTCAGATTTAGTGGTATGTGACTTTAGCGCTTTAGTACTCTCATTGGTTTTGGAACCATCAGTATGGTTCGGTTAGGTTAGGTTGAAGTGGCTGTCTAGTGGCTAGCCGACACAATCAGACCATTATAAGGTCCCTTGTGATACCACATGAATCTAAAATTTAATTAATCCTACTCGTTGAAGAGATCGTTCAGATCATTATAGTAGAACGCTCCCAAAAGGAGTTTCCGTCTTTGTGAGAGGGCCGGACAAGTACAGAGGAGATGGAGAGTAGTGTCTTCCTCCTCCTCGTCAAGACAGCTTCTGCAAAAATCGTTTGCAAATACGCCAAGACTTGGTGCATGCCTGCATATGAGACAGTGTTCTGTGATGACACCTATTGTAGCACTGATATACTTCCTATCGAAGGAGATCAAGTATCCAGAAGGTTTTAGATCCAGCTTTGGCCAAATCTGTGTTGTCGCTGGACATGTCGAGCCGGTTGTACATCTAAGAATTGTTCTATTGATAGCCTCCAGCTTTATTATGAGTTTACAAGTAGCGATTGGAATACCCAAGGAGTTCTTAACTTGAAGTATAGGTAGTGTGGTTCCGTGTTTAGCGTGTTCATCAGCCTTGCAATTACCTGTGATGTCCCTATGCCCTGGCATCCAACAGAGGTGAATATTGAACTGCTCCGCCATCTCTCTGAGAGACGAACGCCAGTCTTGGGCTGTTATAGAATTTGTAGAGACAGATTCCAGAGAAGATACGGATGTCTTTACGAGATATCACGTTTTCTTTCAGCCGAGATAAGACTTCTTTTATCGCCATTATTTCCGCCAGAAAAAGGCTACAGTGATCAGGAAGACGGGAGGAGAGACTTAGATTTAGTCTGTCGGAGAAGACACCACCACCAACACAGTTCACAGTTTTCGAACCATCTGCGAAGAAGCGGATCGATTCATCACCCAGGAATGCTTCCTCCTCCCAGAATGATCTGGTGGGAATGGAGACCTGGAAGTTTTTATCGAACTGTAGTTCTGGTGTGGTGAAGTCGATGTTTCCTGGAAGGTTCTGAAAATCGTTCAGGATAGCGGCATTGCCAGTTGTTTTGCTGGTTCATTGTGAAGTAGCTTTAAGGCGTGCGGCTGCGGAAGCTTCTTCCTGGAAAAGATGACAAGTTCCGTTTTGTGAGGGTTGACACCCAACCCACATCTGTTCGCCCATTTTGTTAGCTTATTGAGAGTGTTTTGTAGGAGTTCTTTTAAAGTAATCAGCTCGCTAAGTGATGCATCCATGCATGAGTCCACGATGTTGAAAGCGCCTTCTATGTCTAGGAATGCAACCATTGTATACTCTTTATGACGGAGGTAGTCTTCTATAGAGTGCGTTAGCTTGTGTATAGCCGTTTCTACTGATTTTCCCTTAGAATAGGCATGTTGCGCCGTTGCAAGAAGTTTTTTTTTGCGTAACTGGATTTCAATCAGTCGTTCTAAAGTTTTAAGGAGAAATGATGAAAGACTAATAGGTCTGAGATCTCTCAGACTTACATCAGAGCATTTACCTGCTTTGGGTATGAAAACCACTTTAACTTCTCTCCATAGCAATAGGATGTACACCAGATTGCAAACAGCTCTTTAGGATTATCAATAGCACTGGCAAGATGATATCTGAAGTGTTTTTTTAGCTTGGCTGGTATTATGCCGTCTGGTCCCGAGGATTTCTATGGTTTGAAGCTATGTAGCGCCCAAAGCACTTTGCCTCATGTAATCAAACCTTGTAACCTACAGGATTGCAAGATCTGTTTGGATCCTTGTGGGTTCTTTGAGCTGCCTGGGAAATGGGTGCGGAGCAGCAGATTAAGCGATTCTTCACTAGAATTCGTCCAAGAGCCATCTGTCTTTTTCAGACAACTTGGCATTGTTGGGTTTGTCGAGAGTATTTTCCTTGGCCTTGATGCCTCGGAGGATTCCTCTTTCTTACCACAGAAGAGTCTCCAAGATACTCGCTTGGCTCTTCTAAATTGTTTCTTATATATCTTAAGGGCTTCCTTGTAGTAACCCCATTCGGTCGCTTTTCTTGTGTCTTTGGCACGATTGAAAAGTTTTCTACAATTTGACTTACTCAGACCTAAATCTGAAGTCCATCAATGCGGCTTTTTCTTTCCCCTTGGCAGTATAAGAGGACATGACATCGGAGGACATCGCACTATAAGATTCCTGACTTTTAAGATCAAGCTCATTGGCATCCCTATTTTTTAGCCAATTTGTTTTCCTAGGACTTCTGAACGAAAGTAGGCAAGAACCTGAACCATCGGTTAAATTAAATTGAATATACCGATCATCTTTATTTTTTTTTTTTTTGTTTTGTTTGGGGGTTCGCTGGAAGGTAAAATCATCGAAAGACATTGCAGAGCAAGTACTCGAGGGATGCTTCTGCAATATTGAGGGACTCGAACACCCTCTAAAAACCCTCCCGGGAGGGACTGACTATCGTCATCCCGAATGGGATTGCACCTAGTCGTTCGACTAATCGGCAATTTATTTTTAAATTATTTGAAAAATTCAGAAGAAGAATCCGCCGGTTGTCGGATTTCGAAACTTTTTTGTTTGAAGATACATATAACCTAATCTCTTGGCCTTGGCTAACTCTTATAGATCAAGGGGTCTTACCCGCCTCAATCTTCTGATTACATTGTCAGAATTTAATAGTTCCGTAAGTTCTACGTTAACATGGTTGAGAAGCCTACTGCTGTGCCTTTGGGCAACTTTTTTAACTTCATCTACAACTATTTCAATATTTAGATCTCTATGTAGATCAGCGTTGCGTATGTACCAAGGTGCATTAACTACGTTCCTTAGTACTTTATTTTGGAAGACATGTACATGCGCACAATAGGAGCCCGTAAGTCCATATTGGTTTCAAGACTTGCTTGTATATCAGTAATTTATTGTAGTTGGACAGGGATGAGTATCTCCCAATAAGCCAATACATTTTGATGTATCGCATTTTCAACTCATCTCTTTTTTTCTTTACATGCGCTTTCCAACGCAGTTTAGCGTCTAGGGTCATGCCCAGATATGTAGCTGTATTTGAGTATTCCACTACATTGTTATTAATGTATACTGGAATGTGTGGTACGTTTTTTTATGTAAAAATAATATGGACTGACTTTAGGTCATTCAATCTAATCTGCCACTTTTAAGTCCATTCTTAAATACCGTTTATTTGGAGTTTTTTTGTTGCTATTTCGACGGTTGCTCCAACAGCAAGCACAGCAGTGTCATCTGCAAAAGTTGCTATAATAGTTTCTTCACTTTGAGGTAAATCACTAGTAAACAGAAGGTATAGCACTGGACCTACACACTTGTGGTACACCAGCTTTAATTGCACTTAGTGTTGAGTACTCTGTCTCTTGTTTAATTCTGAAGAATCGATCTGTTATATATGACTCCAGAATTGTCGAATACTTCTTCGGCAGTTGCCTTTGTAATTTATGGATCAGTCCCTTATGCCAGACTTTATCGAAAGCTTGTGCTATATCAAGAAATATTGTAGAGCACACATTTTTCTCTTCGAATGCTTTTTCGATTTTATCTGTGATTCTATGCACCTGATCAATTGTAGAGTGCTTATTTCTAAACCCAAATTGATGAATTGGAACTAGCGATTTTTCATCAATTATTTTTTGCAGACGTTTTGCCAGCATTTTTTTTTCGAATAGCTTGGACAACATAGGTAGTTTCGATATTGGGCGACATGAGGTTACTTCGATAGGTGGTTTACCGGGTTTTGGTATCATTATTACTTCCGCGACCTTCCACATGCTTGGCACATATCTCAACTTAAATGCAGCATTTATAATCTGCGCTAGTTTATTTAAACCTTTTCTAGGAAATTATTTTAAAATTTCCCCTGTGATTAAATCGAACCCTGGGGCTTTTTTTTATGTTTATGCCTTCTTTGATTTCTTTGGCAAATTCTTTAGCTGTCACCGGCCGAATAGGTCTGTCTTCTTCGCACCTTTCTTCGTTTCCTTGAAAATCTTTATCTTCATAAGGTTTAAAGACGTTCTCAAGGTACTCTGCAAAAGTATTTGCTTTTTCTTGGCTGCTTTTTGCCCAGTTACCTTCTCTGGTTTTTACTGGCGGAATGTGAGCTATTGGCCTGTTCATTTTCTTTGTTACCTTCCAGAGCGAGTAGTCGGTAATAGCATCATTTGTAAGACTGGTAAGATACGTTTTTAAAGACTCGTTATTAAATTCTCTTATAGATTTTCTGAGCTTATTATTTAAGTTGTTCAGTGTGGTATTGTCGCTTGGTGCCCTTGTCTGTTGCCAATGTTTTCTAGCTTTCCTCTTTTCTGTAATAATTTCACATATTTCACGAGGATACGAGTTTTTTTTTGATCTTGTTTGTTCTTTTGAGAGTTGCAGCCCATGCAGCTTTTTGTATATCCAGTGTAAATATTTGCACTGCTTCTTCTAGCTGATGATAGTTGAATGCATTCTTCCAACTTCTGCCTGAATTGGTTCCAAACAGTCAGTTTATTAACTAGTTTAGGGCTATGTTCCTTTATTATTATTCTATCGCCAAGTGTAAGAAGTATTGAGGAATGATCTGATTGAAGATCAGGGCCTTCTTCCATATTAATTTTATTTGAAGATATATTTTTGGATATAAAGAAGTCGACAAGATCTGGGGTTTTATACCTATCTGTAGGCCAGTAGGTAGGTTTCCCCGTTGAATGATATTTGGCGCCGACTTCTTTAATAGTTTCATATAATTTTAAATACCGATCATCTGACAAAGAGTGTTCAGCTGATACTTTCCAATTGATAATCAACTGACTTACGGTGTCGGAGACAAGAGTGATATCTAAAACTTCCTGTCGGTTTTTTAATACGAAAGCAGGTTCCTTTCCTACATTGCTTATGATAAGGTTTGTTTTTAAAATGTAATCAAAAAGTAACTCACCTCTATCATTAATGTCCGTACTTCCCCATATCGAGTGGTGAGCATAAGCATCACAACCGATTATGAGATTGGTTTTAGTCCTCTCTCCTTCCATGATCACTCTGTATAGTTTCTCCCCAGGGAGGGGGCCCGTGTAGTCATAGGCCAAATATGCCGATACTGCTTTTTGCAGTCACCAGTCTAGCTACAGTTACATCCGAATCGCTGAAAATAGGGAGTAAAAGTAATTTAAGGCTACGCTTCGCTAGTATACATGATCTGGGGCATGCTAGATTCCTGTAGTTATCGTTTTAGGATCGTAACTTGTTTTCATGCGGTCACTGGCTATCTAAAGCTTATCGCTAGTCCCTCGATGCACGTCCCTGATGTTATTCCTCAGGTCTGTAACATAGTCCTCCTCATTCTTGGGTTCTTCGCATGGAGATCCGAACATCAACTCGCTAGGTAGGCGGACTGTTCGACCAAATATAACTTCAGATGGAGTATGCCCTTTGGTGTTATGCACTGCACTTCGATAGGCCAAAAAAACATGGGAACTGCTTATCGCAATCTCTCTGGTCATCGCCAACGACCTAAGAGAGGTGTTCATTCAGTGTTCTGTTGAAGCGCTCCACCATCCCATCTGGTTGTGGATGAGCGGTGTTGTTATTGCCTTATGAATCCCGAGTAACTGGAACACTCCTTGGAAAATCTTAGACTCTAAGTTTCTTCCTTGGTCCGAATGCAGTTCCATCGGTACACCGAATCAGCTTACCCAGTTGTAGACAACTTGCTCCATTAGGTTTTAGCTTCTTGATTAGGAATAGCAAATGCTTCAGTCCACTCACTGAAGTAGTCCATAACAACGAGGATGTAAAGATTCCCTCTTTTTGTTTCAGGAAACGGTCCCACAATACCAACTGCTATCCTTTCGAAAGGGGCTCCAACATTATATTGATGAATCTTACCTCGGACTTCCACTCTCGGGCCTTTGCAGGCCGCAACTGTTACGCATTTCCTGCACCAATTCTCGACATCATCCCTTGAATGGACCCAGTAAAAGCGTTCTCGCACTTTTTCGTTTTATTTATTCCCAAATGGCTTCCAGACACTCAATCATGCAATTCCCTCAGCACTTCTATAACTTTCCATCCGGGCTTTCCCATCTTCTTTTTATAATGCTGTCTTGTACATGAAGGGAGTCCCACTGCGCCCAGTATGCCTTCAGTTCAGTTCACGGTCGACGGAAGAGAGCGTCTGCATTTGAGTGAAGATTTCCCTTTCGATGTTGTATTTCGTAGTCGTACATCTGCAGATGATCGATCCACCTTGCGACTTGTCCTTCAGGATTCTTAAAGTGTAGTAGCCACTGTGCGAAGGATGAATTTCTGCCCATGGAGGTACTTACGGAAATGTTTTGTTGCTAAAACCAAAGCAAGGAGTTCGCGCATGTTAACACAGTAGTTCCTTTCTGACTTTGAGAGAACTTTGCTGAAGTACGAAACTACTTTTTCTTGGCCCTCGTGCACCTGGGAAAGGACGGCTCCAATTCCCACACTACTAGCAGGTGCATCCACAGTTAATGTTTTCCCAGGAGTGGGATACGCTAATATGGGGGCGTCGCATAACAGTTAATTAAGTTCTTTGAAGCTGTTTTTGCACTCACCTAACCATTTGAATTGTTTGCATTTTTCTGTCAGTTGATGCAAGCTCTTTTCGATCCTGGCAAAGTCCTTTACAAACAGTCTGTAATAGGTCGCAAGTCCCAGGAAGCTTCTAAGTTGATGTTTGTCTTTGGGAACCGGCCAGTTTTTCACTGCATCGATCTTCTCCCGATCAGTATTGACTCCCTTGGAAGAGATGATGTGCCCGCGATACCTCACTTCGGGTCTAAATAGAGAACACTTCTTCGGGTTCAGTTTTAACTGCGCACTTCGTAGCCTTTGGAACACTTCCTTTAGGTTATTTCGATGTTCGTTGAACATTTTTCCAACCACGATGACATTGTCCAGGTAGACCAAACAGGTTTTCCATGCTATTCCCAGCAAAACGCGCTCCACTAGACGTTCAAAAGTTGATGGAGCATTGCACAGTCCAAATGGCATAACTGTAAACTGCCAAAGCCCGTTTCCTGCTGTGAATTCTGTTTTCTCGCGGTCTTCTGGATGGATCTGCACTTGCCAGTAGCCACTGTTCAGATCAAGAGTCGAAAACCATTTGGCTCCGTTAAGTGTGTCCAGGGTATCGTCAATTCTTGGCAGGGGGTAGCTATCTTTCTTGGTGACGTTGTTAAGTTGGCGATAGTCCACGCAGAATCTCGTACTTCTGTCTTGGTTTTTGACCGGCGATGCCCACGGACATTTAGAGCTCTCAATCAGACCCTCCTTTTCCATCGTCGACACCATTTCTGCAAACTCCGTCTGCTTGGCCAATGGTAGTTGTCTGGGAGGCTGACGAATTGGTCTCGCATCCCCGTTGTCAATTCGGTGTTGTACGAGATGTGTTCGGCCATACTCGCTACTCTGCGAAGCAATTATATCAGCGAACTCGTTGTTCAGACTCCCTGCCATGGCCCGCTGGTCCTGATCCAGCTCGCACTCTCCGATTATATTCCTTTTCATTTCGGTACGCACTGTGTCACGCTTCTGTGTTCCACATTGAGGACACAATCGGGAACCCAGTTGTTCGTCCTCACTTACAACTGTCCTTAGAGCTGCGACGTTTTCGTTCCCGTAAACCATTGGAATTTCGACGTTCCTATACTTTCGAACTTGCAAACCTGTGTAGTTCGAGCAACGGATCGGTCCCCTGTGAGCACTGTACCGGTCTACTACTTCTGTTCTCTGACAAGAGCATTGACGGATGTTATTTCTCTCACACGGTGAAATCTTCGAGTTGCTTGGTCTGCAGTTTTCATCGTTAAGGCAAATGCAAGTCCCTCAGGAAGAGTTCTCTTTCCAGCCAATCGAAGATTTTTTTTGTATTTTAAATTCATTTTTATTTGTAATTTTCATTAAACTTACATCCTAGACAAAAACGATTAAATCGAATTTAAAACTAACATTTATCTTATTCCAGCTTACTGGCTCTCAGCGAGCGCTCTAAACTTATCAATATCCCTAAAATTATTGCCTTTCGGCCTTAAATCAATCCATAATTCAATTTGTTTGTTTTTTAATTGCCAAGAAACTTTATAAAACTTGAATTCATTGTTTGTACTTTTTTTTTCTATTTAAAACTACTTAAAACTACCTAAGCTACTTAACCTTAATAACCTATAATCATGGTGGTGAGCAATCTCATCGATTGCACTCCATCTTTTGTCTGGACTAACCCTTTCATGTCTACATGAAGAAATGCCTCAGGCGGAATAAAGCCAGACCGAAGCGTACTCTCGTGGTACATTAAATTGGGGTTGTAAGTCCCTGAGATCAGGTTATTATCGCTGGCCATCGCCCTTGCGACGTGCCTGCGAATCACCTTAATAAGGAAATTGTCAATCCTGTTCAGTCGAGCCCCATTGTATAGGGTCCTGTTGGGATAGTATTTTATGTACTGAGATTCAGGAGTTCTAAACAACCCTAGACAGGCCCTGAGACATTGTCTCTCAAACACCCGAATCTTTTCCATATAGGACGGCGCTATATTGAAACACATAGGACAGCCATAAGCGATGATAGGGCTTATAAGGGCCACGTAGCAAATGACCTTCACCCTGGTATCAAGTTGACTGCTACGAATCGATGAGTTGTCTGTCTTCTATGGCGTGTGGAAATGCTTCTATGGCCATTTCATTGATGACATCCTCGCCGGCATTGGGATACGACAAGTGCGCTAGTCGTTCGATATCCGTTTGCAACTACTGGAGTGTTTTTCCCCTTTTCTGAATTCTACTGTGCAGTTGCACTCGATACACTTGCTGCATATGGTCGTCAGCAATTCGCATCTCAATAGCCTTAACCAAAGCATCGTAGTCGCGTTGTTTCTCTTCTGAGATAGTTTGAAGCAATTCTGCAGCTGTACCTCGTAATGCGAGCGTAATGCAATCGACTTTTCCTCGTCGTCCCATCCATTGGTCATTGAAGCTGCTTCGAACTGTCAATTATAAATCGGCCACGATGTTTGACCATCAAAAACGGTTGGTTACATCTCTTTCCTTCTTGGACAGTAAGCAGAACATTCCCGAGCCTTCTGTTTCTTGACTTTTTCGAGTTCTTTAACTATGTTTTCGATGTTTGCTTCGAGCTCTTTCCATAGAATTCCATAGAATTTTTCTGTTCTTCTAGAGAATTCTTCTGTTCTTCCATCTTGGCAAGAAGTATGCTGGAATCAGTGCGCCAATATCAACGCCTGACGAAGTATTAGGTCACTTTTCCCTCCAGCTGTGGAGAGATTCCATTTTTCTAGTTCACTTTTTGATTGGGGTATGCTTAGTTGTAGCAACACACGACCCATTTTGTTTGTCTTTTGTTTCAGAAATTCACTTCGATTTTTTTTAATTTTCTTAACGACACTTAACACAGAATAAGTTTCATCCCACTTCTGACACCAGAGCTGAGATTCGAAAAGATAAAACACTATTCTGTTAAACTTTTCAAATAACATCACTTTTATTACACTTTTGTAACGAATGTTTTCTCGCCGTAACCGTAAGAGATGATGTTTAAACGAGATAAACTTTAAAACACTCACGGCCAAAGGACTCCTTGAAGCGCCGGTCTAGGAAGTGAAACGAAAGGGGGTCGAGGCCACTGCAGCATCAGGCATACTAGCTAAGCTCATCCTAGCTCGTCGGAATAGGAGAGGGTTCTTGCTGCTGCGACTCTAAACGAGTGTTACGATTTGTACATGCCTATGATGGGGTTTTCAAAATTTAACTATAAATTTGAAATGCGCGAAACTTCTATGATTGGGTGGTATACACTATCACAAACACTACGCCTCTCCTTTTAGGGGAAGAGAGCGAACGATGATGGAGGCTCTACTGAGTTTCCCACCCCGTCATAGCTAGTCCATGCCCCTAGGAAGACAACCAAAAAAAGACAAAATAAAAACAACGCTTCCATCTTACACCTAACCAATCCCTCGCCCTAACTCACCGTCTCGTCCAACCGAAATTAACTTACTCCATTATACTTTCAAATAACTGCCTCCATAAGAAACGGAAATTATTTATTACATTGCCTTCTCTTTAGCATTTGATCTCAACACAAAAAAAAAAAAATAAATAAAAGGCTATTGAATTCAGTGTCATAACTAACAAATTACAATCTTTATTCAAAAATAAATCGCCTAAGAATATTACCTTAAATTCAAATTCTTACCCTTATTAGGCATAGATAAGATAATTCTAAATCAAAACTATTCAATTCTTTAATTAACGCTAACTGAGTATCCAGGCTTATCTTCGCAATAATTATGTGGAGCTACCCGAGAATGTTTACGTCATACGTTAGAAAACTCCCCGCGAGTTACTCTCAAATTTTGTTTGGTACTCTTCAGCTAGTGATGTGCATAATCGAAAGATTTCAATAATCGAGATGTTAGTATTCGAGTGATCTGAATAATCGAATCGAATTCGAATGGTTTTTTTTTTTTGTTTCACGCGAGAGCTCATGCATCGAGTCATGCATAAAACGCCTATATCGCTCATCATTCGAATGGAAAAATAAACATACAAGGAAAGATGGCACAGCATGCCTTGAGAATGAGATGTTGGGTTTATGGGACGTGCCTAGCACTAGTGTCCACTAGTGCGCACTGAGAAGTGTCAGATGATTTTCACACCTGTTTAAAACTCTGCAAAACCCTGAAAACTCGGCTACTAAATCGGACGCAAAATATGTTGCCCTGAAGTCTGTCAGTTTTTGACATTGAAAAAAATGTATCTTTTGGTGAACGAATTGTGAAGATATATGTAAAACCACATTTTGTTTAATGTTAAAAATGAGTGAACTCAATTCTTTTGAATACCAAATTTATTTGTAACTATTTACCTTTATCACGATAAACAAGTGAATGACAGCAAGCGAAATGACAGCCCAACTCAGCACTAAGTTCTTGTCCTGAAAAATTAACTGGGGTCAGTTCAGGGCACAACTAGGGCGCCCTAGAAGTCATATCAAACACAGGTTTTCAGTACCAGGGCGAGTTTAGCGCTATATCGAACACATAAGGGTTAAACTAGTGCGCACTAGTACCCACGTCAAACAAACCTATTATTATTCATACATCTGTTCATTCAGGTATTCTTCTCGCACACACCCACGTCACAAGTCACAAGGTTTTCTATTAGTTGTGTTGTGTCAGTATCACCATAAACTAAGTATTAAATAGACCGTCAGCTCCCGCACACCTACCCGATTCCCCCCGCAAATTTTGAAAAGAAAATTCTCTCTTAAATTTCGTATGCCTGAAAACGTGTGAAGCCGGAAAAATGCCCACGCTACGTGGGAAAAATAAAGAGAGAGTGCTAAGTACAGTGACTGACAGTAGGGTATTTGGTAAGTTTCTATCAGCTGGTGGTTTGAATTTGTTGTTTTATTTCACCACGAATACATTTATTTTACAAAATGGTTAATAACTAATGTAATCAACGTTTAATTTAAAACTGAGAAATATTCATTCGTAGGAATAAAATAATACATTTTTGTACCTACAATTATTGTGTCTGTTTTCGTTTGTTGTTTCTGGCGAAAAATTATTTCGCTGGCGAATGTCGACAGAAAAAAGGCAACGAGTCGAAATGGAAGAAATTATAAGGAATATTAAAATTTAAAGTTCGTTGGGGTTCAGGGCAGAGATATGAACATTTCTGAGTGGGTAACAGTATTGAGTTTTGAGTTAAAATCTTTTCATGAATTTTCCAGAAAACAAAAAGGCAAAATAATTTCAAACTAGCGTTATTAATGAAAACAATTGCGTCAGCCGAGAACAGCCATGAATAATTTTTATTTAGAAATTTTTTTTGTCACATCCATTGAATTCAGCTTTTTATACTATTCTGGTGCAGATTTCATTTCGAAATGTTATCTTGCGGAGAACAGTGTACGCTCAAGTTGATTCCACCAGCTCCTACCTGCCGAAATATATAGCTCGGTAAATGATTAGGGAACTCTGTACCTCCAGCTCAGTTCTACCGACCGACGACAAATTGGTGCTACAATTCCACCGGCTCTGGGATTATTTATGAGCGGCCGATCACCTCCGCTGCTATCAAGCTACTACCCAAACTGACTTCAACAAGAACTGGTGAAAGTACTCGAGTCTCTTATTGCTGCCTTAGACGATTTTGACATAGAGATGTGAGTACTTCTACCCACTATTTGTACACTCTTCGCAAAATGGAAAATGGAATATTCTTATTCACTTATAAAATACCAAAACAGTATCACTTAAAACAATTTTTCAGCGATTCAAACCAATCACTTAATTCACTGTATTACTTTGCACTAATTTATCTTCACAGCCGATTACTATTGCGAACTTTAACCAATCATCTCTCGAGAACTTTCTAGCTAATTCCAGTTGGTTCTACAATTAGCTCACTTAAAGTTCCACTTACCATTCATACATGGATAAGTTTCCAGTTTATTCCGGCTGGTTCTAGAACTAGCTTAGTGGGGACAGATGACAGATTCCAGTCTACAGTTGGAAGTGGAACTTGTTTGGTGACTAATGGGTTGTTTTCGCTTCACCATTTTAGGTTCCACGATACATTCCACACCACAATATAATAATAAATAAATTCTTTAAAAAGTTGTTGTTTTCGGTCTACTTGAACATCATCTCCTTCATGCATGTCAAATGCTTTAAGATTCGACTTGAAATTTTAATTTCTTCCGCTCTGAGTCTCAATTCTCCTTGCGTATGCTTGATTTATTTGTTGTTTGCTACACAAAAATGAACAGTTTTCTGTTTTGTTAGAAGTGGATAAATGGAAAGAGCGTTTGACATTATTTTGTAGTTAAAAATTTATGCATATATAAACATAAAATATTTTCTTTGTTTTCTTGGTTTATGTCATTTTAGCAGGATAGTAAATAGTGGGCTAGTTAGGATACCAGATATGCGATATGTTTCCTCGAATTCGATACTGCAAATGATGTAAGTATTGCCTTTGCTTTAATATAGTCTGTGCATTTATGTATTTTTCGCTTGCTTTATGTTTTTTTTATTTTTTTATTTGGAACACTGAAGCGTGAATAATAACCTTATAACCATATTAAAGGTCGTAATACCTACTACACATTCATAAGTATTCACCGTAAATTCTTGTTCAATAACGGAAGAGCAAACGTGTCATTATATTATATGGTACTCAAAAATGATGTGTATGCTCTATCAAAGACGAAATTTCAGCAAACTTCGAGAAAAACTAGGTAGGAGACTAGGGGGTAGGGCCTGTGAGATTTTCTCCGGAAATCGTTTGTTTCGTATTTTACTATAACATTGCAAACGCTTAAACGTTTGGTGGTATACTCTGTCCAAACTTAATTGAAATTTTCACTCGCAGGTCTCCTACATGAGATATTTTGCTCTCTTTGCGACGCAAAAAAAAAGTCTTGCATTATCAAATCAAGTTATAAAAAAAAATTGGTGTGCGCTTCAAACAATTAAAACCCTGCTTCTGAAAATGTTTCGATCGACCATCGACACAAGCCTGGGACCAGATTTGTAAGGCGAAACGATCAAACGTTTTCGTGCTCACGAATGATTTGCCCTATGTTAACACAAGCAAATTTCTTCGTGCACATGATAACGTTTCAACGTTTCGCCATTCAGAATGCCGACCCTGATTTCACCCAGACATGGCAGAGTAGTTTACGTTAGGTAATACACGCGTAATAAACGCCTGATTTGTTTTATTTACTACCTACATTTTGTTAGAAGTTCTATTTACTAAGAAAAGGTTAAATTTCAATCGAAATTAAAGCGAAACAGATTTGGAATTTTTCATTTTGTTCGTCGCTGGCGTGTGCAAGGAATACACATTTTTATCACTCCTGAGAAAAGGGAAATTGGGGAAAATTTTCACTTCTCAAATCTTTTGTAGAATCCCTTTTTAATATACTTCTAACGGGATTATCTTTGTTCTCAAGTCAACAACAGATCGATTTGACGGGTGTTTATAATTTATGTTTTTAAAAAATGGTAAAAAAGCTGAAGTCGAGAAAAGCATTAACAATTTCATTTGATCAAAAATGAGTCTAAGAGAAAATATCCCCATACTCCTTTCTGACGGACTATACGGCAAATGTGGCAATACCTGGCGTAAGCGGATAGTTTTTATTTTTCTAACAATTTTATGGCATTTTCCTGTCAAATATTGAATGCACGGACCTAACTTACTTATTTCATCATTAAAGAATTATATTCAATTTTAAGAGACCTTGAAGGAAATCATATCGAGCGCATTTACAGTAAATCAGTAAGAATAAAGACTGAACAATTGTAAGTTCTCCTGTTATATCGTTTACTCTTCCAAATAACATCTATACATTTTCTTCCTAAGAATTTTAGATAATAACATTTTAACTGTAATTGAAGAATCTGCTTTTTCAGGATCTCAAATAGCTAAGCTGTAAGTATTTGCATTTAAATATATGTTGGATTTTGAAATAATTTTTTTTTAGAAGTTTTAAAGGAAATCATCTGCTTGAACAAATTCATCCAACTGCTTTTGCTGGTATTATGAACATCCAAGAACTGTAAGTTAATTTTTTTTATCTCATCTCAATCGCAATCCGCGTATTCTTATGTGTACAGAATATTGCTATCTTTACTAATCACTTAATCGCAGGTTAAGAATTAACTTGAAATAGTGTTCAAAAATATTCAATATCAAAATGAGAACTCTCACATGCCATATTAAGATTTTGTTATTAAAATTGCCTGAATCTTTTAAATGATATACAATGTCCATTTCGTTTCTTAACAAACCATATATAAATTATTTATGCAAATAACGGAAAAATGTGTGCATTTGTCTAATGCATTAGAACAATTCTAAGAATTTTCCATGACATGTAGCTCGAGATCTAACTTTTGATTCAGAATGTACTTTACGTATGTATCTTTTAAAATTGATCGTGCCATTTGCTGGGCATGTTTCTAGATGTTTCTGAATCCATACGTACGTTTTCTTTGAAAGTTTTTTCGTTTGTCCAAGAACAGTAATGGGATTGATTGATATTTCTGTCAAAGAACGGAAAAGTGTTATATTTGATTTGCTCCAAAGAAATAAGCGAAAAATATTTTTATTTCCAACATTTTCAAAGTTGAAATTGTGCTGCAGGGATGTCAGAAGATTAACAAAACCACGTTTTGCAATTTCATTTTAGTTTTAGAGTTGTAAGAAGTAGCATACGCTTTAAACTACACATTAAACATCTACTCCACGCCAAACAAACCACACTCTATATCTACGCCCACATAAAAAAAAAAAAAACCAAACACGTTGGGAAAATGTCCCAAGAGCTAGTTGGAGGCATGACCCAGATGGATCTTATTAATTTGCTATGTCAGTTACTCGATTCGAAACTGAAAGATACGAGCACGGCTAAGAAGAGCGGAATCTATCGCAATCGCAAACAACAAAAAACCTCCTGTTTTCTAACAAAATAAAAACCTTGGAAAAGAAGTACCTACGAGCTGCCGGAGAACCAAATGGGCTAACCGACTGGATCGTACATACTGGAACTTTTCAATTTTTGTCAAATCAGCATCATTTCCAAATACTGCCTGGCACATTGATAAAAAATCCGGCCACTCTGTATAGTCTCCGCTGAAGATGGGAACCGGTGACCCAGCCTTTGGTTGTGAAACGATAAATGATGGATGAGCCATCCATTGAAATTGTCGCACCGTGGAAGATTGCGGATTGTTTGAAGAACGACGCAGATTGAATTGCCGAGCAAGTGACGATTTCACTTCTATAAAAACACTAAGAAACTGTTCACGCGTGTTGCTATCGATTTCATCTAGATTTTTCATTTCCAAATTGTCTTGCACGGTTTCAAAGTTCCTTTGCAGGCAATCAACTAATTCTAGCCTTACCATGAGCTCAGCTGAGGTATTCGGTTGTTAAAATATTTTTTATCTCGTTAAGCTGCTTGATTATGTCGGCACTCTTACGCTTGAGAAATGAATCCGACACAACATGATCGTCTCCGCCAGCCATTTCAAAGTCACATGCGTTATTAAGAGAAGGGAAAACCGTATGATCACGAGAACTCTCTCTGTACGTTTATAAGCGGTTTTTTTTTTTCTTTTGTCAGCGAAACCGAAGAATATTAATTTGGACATGGCGTATAGTCTGTAGGAGTATGTATGTAATGCAGAACACTGTATTCCAAAAGCTAAGCACCCGAATTATTGCTAACTATGTATTTTGAATTAGCAACGAATTTGCCTTTGATTACGATTGTTTGATGAAGTTCAGTGTAGCTACCAACGAAAAGAAGAAAATGAAATCACGTCGTGGTCATGAAATCTGACATTATTTTATGCCACATATTTAGATTTTCAATTTGAAATAAAAATTACAGAAAACGACTTTTCCTTTTAGACAAATTGTAATTTAAAAAGATTACTGATAGATCGCGTGATTTGGAAACGAATGAACAGTAAGTTATGATTTTACAAAAAAGAAAACTATGTCTTAGTATATAATGAAAATTACAGTATTTTAGTTGGTTATTTAGTTGAACTGGGGTTGCAAGGTTTGCAATTGATGTCTGGTATGAGCGACTTGAGAAGCTGTGGTTGTTATTCTCAACATACACTCTGTGTCCTCGTATTGGTAGTGTCCAGTTGTTATGACCAAAAAGGGTTTGGCCGGTAGAATGGCTGTTTTATTTTTGTTGGGTAAAGGCTATAGACGGAAAAGTGTATTATATATTATAGGTCCGGATATACGATAGAATAAAAACTATTCTGTCACATTCGTGTATGGCAGAGCCAATGTTTTTCAGTATAATGTTTTCTAAGTTGATCCAACATAAGGATGGCATACTTAGGAAACTACTTCCTCAATGATTTTAGTGATCTAAGCTATACCAGCGCTGCTAACATTCTAAGCTTTATTAATGGTAGTAAATGGTTCACATGAGTAACCAGCAAAGGAACCCCTAAACACCCGTGGTATGAACAATGGGCCGATTAACGGCCTAAGTGTTTCTCTCACCGAGAGCCACTTTAACATAAAATAACAAAAGTTGATCCAAAATATATTCTGGATCTTCAAAATTTAAAATGCTGTAATGCAAGATTTTCGGTCTTGCGAACACAAGCGCGTTTTCCAAATTGTCGAGGACGTGAAGGATTAATACATAATAACGGTTAAGAGCAATTTCCACATGGAAAAAATATTCCGGACAAGATTTTCGGTCTTGCGAACGCAAGCGCGTTTTCCGAATTGTCGAGGATTTGAAGGATTAATACATAACAGCGGTTGAAATGTAATTAAGAACAATTTCCACATGGAAAAAACATTCCGACGTTTTGTTTTTATATTTTTATCTTCTTTTTTTTTTGTATTTTAGCGGCTAATTGACTTTCGTTTTGTTTAATCAGCGTAATTGTTTTATTATAGTCCTTTACGATCTTTGTTGTAAGAGATATTTATTTATTAAGTACTGTTACTATCTGCTTTTGGTTCATGCTGAGGGCGTTCAGTGCTTGGTCATAATACCTATTGTCCGTCTTCAGTGTCTAAGTTTCCAGTAATGCTTTTAAAAATGGTTGCAAGTTCATTTGAAATTCCTCCTTTTGTGCTTATATTTGAGTACAGGGAATAAAATTTGTCGTTGAGCATATTTACTTGAAATTCTACAGGGTCCGCCAAATAACTTTTTTTTTTTTGAAAATGCTATTAAAAAACTACTGAATATTTTCTCAAATTTCTTTTTTTATTTGAAAGTACAATCCTTCCGGTTAATAATGGAAAATAATTTCATTCAAATGGCTGCCTCGGCTGGCCATGCAGTAGCCTACACGATCGGTCCAATTTTTAAGCACATTATCGATTGTGTGCAGCTGTATTTCACCAATGGCTTAACGAATATTATTCTTTAAAGCGTCAATTTGGGGCACAGAAAACCCGCACGCATACATTGAAAAGCAAATACAAATAAAAAAAGAAATTTGAGAAAATATTCAGTAGTTTTTTTTTATAGCATTTTCAAAAAAAAAAAGAAAAGTTATTTGCATCGTATGTTTTTTTATAAAAGTCAATAGAAGTTTTTAAACTTTCATAATGGATAATGCTGACAAACATTTTCTATTTCATATTGAATACGTGAAAGGTTTTTTTTTCGTAGCAAAAATGTTCCTCAATGGAATTACATTAGATATATTTATTGTTTTTTACAAACACTAGGTGTGGAGATAACAAGCGCATACATAACAAAAGTTAAAAGTTGGGCAATATGTATTACAGCCGCCGCCCATTATGTTCACGTTATGTTATGTGTAATCTGTATATTTTTTCTTTGACAGTGCTTCATACCGCTACTGCCGCTGCCTCATTGTGTTTAGGCAGTTAGCTTATACTGTGGGCATCCTTTATAGCTTGCTGGTTGCCTTATTGCCTTGCAGTTTGTGCAATAGACTTCGGGATCCGAAGAGAGTTGACCGGTTTCTTAGCCCGCATTTGTCCAGGAATTGGTGATTATTCGCGGCTTGATTTCTGGCATTCGCCATCCTCGTTGCTGCTGGCACTAACTAATTCGCCTTTGTCTGGGGTGGGTTTCTTCTGTACTAGAAACTGGCTTCGTCAGAATCCTCAAATTCTCCTTCTTCTTCATCTTCGGAGAAGCATTTTCCGTATTCTACCTCCGTAGCTTGGTCCCAGGTCCAGGTTTAAAAGCGACTCAAGCGCGGAGAGTGCTGACTCATGTGTCAAGTGCGCAAGCATATATTGCAAGTGAGGTTTATCATGGTCATTGGAACAATGATTTAATACATAATTTGAGTTAATATAGATAGCAAGTACAGTGAGAAACAGAAATGAGTAACGAGAAGAAATAGAAGTTATTTAAACAAAAGAAAGTAACAATTAATACTAATTAAGTAATCAAATACATTAGAACGATGAGTCCTGAACGTCTTGGCACCCCTGGAACGAAGTTTCAGGAACTTGGAAGTACCGCCAGTAAAGTGGCTCGCGAAGTTCGTATGGTTGCGACTCGTACTATACTGTCGGCTTCTGGCTTCATGGTCTCTACTCTTCCAAGATTTGTGGTTGATGCTTCGACTTGTTGCGTTCTTGAAGGTTGGTAAGGTACTCAATTTGCCATCGATGCCAAAACCCTGGACCATATTCTGCAGCAGATTCCAATACGACAGTCGGTTGATTGGTATCGATTCGAGTATTGGCTCCGGTATAGCTGTGAGTGGTTGACCTATAAGAAAATGAGCCGGGGTTTGTGGGTTCAAATCATCGTCAGATAGACTACATAGGGGACTTGAATTAAATATAGCTTCAATTTGACTAAGCACTGTTGTAAGCTCCTCAAAAGTGAGTAGCGTTTCGCCAATCACACTTCCCATAACCCACCAAAGTGTGGGGCAGGGGGTGGAATGAGTGGATATGATGTCGTTGTGATGCTGAGATGTCACCAATTTGTGCATCACATCGAGGCATCGTCGCGCACCTTGAAAATTAGTGCCATTATCATTGTATAAATTGGCGCATCTTCCTCTTATGGAGACAAACCTTCGTAGGGCAGCGATAAAATACATCTGAGGTCAAGTCGCTCACCACCTCTAGATGGAGCGTATTCGTAAACAGACACACAAATAACGCATTGTATGCCTTCGTCAGCTTGGGGTTGCGACCACGAGAAAAGCGTATCATAATAGGACTGGCATAATCCTCACGGCTGGTAAATCACCCATTAGTTGACTGTTTCGGGTACGACGTTGCATAAAACACGTTTTAGATCGATGGATCACCTTGCGGATAATATTACGGCTGCAAATATCCAATATTGTTGACGGATGATTGCGAACGTCTCAGACACACCCGTGTAAACGTTGCTATCATGGATATTTGTCACGACAACAAAAGATATGTTGGTGTTATTAGAAATAATTATATGGGGTGCTATATTATATATATATAGTTGGCGCAACAGGTCCGTAGGAACCCACGGCCTAGCTTCTCGCAACCATTCGTTTTGTGTGAGTTTTTATTTTTGGAACGAATGGAAGGGATCTACAATTTTATGCCGATTCCAAACGGCTAATTGAGAAGCTCTTAAGACAGTTATACTCTCGGATGTTTGTCAGACGTTCGCGAGAGGTGGCGCAGTGGAAAAAACCCCAAGTTGGAATTTGGGTTTTTGCGGGATTCGAACCTGGGACCCCTCGCTTAGTAGTCCAACACACTAACCACTAAGCCACTGGTGCTATATTGCATAGGATATATTTGTGTGTGTTTATTCTGCCGCCAACGCGTAGAAGTCCATCCTTGTCTATAAATGCAGAATACCGCAACAGCTTTGATTTCTTGGGAAGTTGTTTATTTTTAATTAGATGTTTGTTATCGCAAGGATAATAGCAAAAAATCGCGAAACTGATTCCACGCCGCGAGTTTCAAATTTGCGTATATGCCGTCTGCACAACTGCACAACGTAGCAAAAAACCATCTTCGTTCAATAGACGAAGAAAAAATATATTAAAAACAACAAAAATTTGTATGACGATAATATATTGTGTTGAAGTAACAATCAATAATGACAAATGATTTTCGTGTTTTTCCAGACGAAACCTCGCACTCGCTCATCTTTTCGTTTTCTGCTAAGAGTTCATTAACCTGGGGGTTGCGGATCTTCAGGACAGCTATTTTTTTGCTGCAATTCTTCTGAGCGCCCACATCTGCCTTTGGGTAATTGCTCGCTTGATTTTATTCGGAAACTGTGCTTCCAATCTTCGGTTTGCCGATGGTGAGATGTTTCGGTGCGGCTGCCTCTGGAGAGCCGATGCTGTGGCTCGAGTGGAAAGGTTTGTTGCGTTGCAACAATGTTGAATGTCTTCTCTGAAAGATAGGTTTTGAGAAGCTAGAGTTTCGCGAAGGGAAAGGGGAGATACTTCACGATCTGATTTAGGTTTCCGACAATTATTCACGAACCGAAAACAATAACCCAAGACACGTTGCAAGCGGTACCACGATGAGAGCTTTTCAATTAAGAGTCAATGAGTTGGATTCCGATGCAAGGAAGTCACCAGTTGTCTTCGGACGAGACATAATGCCATGAGCTACGTGGCACTGAGTCCAAAATTTGACCAGTGCCACGTAGCCCATCACCGAGGAGGTGAAGATAACCAGTGCAGCACTATCTCAGAGTCACACCAAGCAAATGTTTTTCATTTTCACGGACATTGACGACTTAATACAACTAAGTAACAGAGATAAAAGAAGAGCGCTGCACAGCTCAAGATGGGGAATCGATGTGGGTTTTAATGGTGCTACCTAGGTTTTAGCAGCTAAGATGGTGACTTTGAACTCTCCTGCTGCTAATTTGCTTCGTGCGTGTATAACAGCTAAATAAGCTACCGATGACGCGTCGGAGAACCCATCTCAATAATATCTGATGACGAAATTACATGTCGTGGGACACGAACATGTTCGAAGAATGGAATCTCTGATCGATAACAATTCCAAGTCTCTGCAATCTAAACTCCGGAGTCCAGAGCTCTTGGAACATTATCTTAAACGAAACAACTGATGGTGCGAGCAGTCCAAGAGGGTCAAAAATTCGAGAAATTTCTGAGAGAAGATGTGAATTAAGTTTGTAAAATAGTTCGTCACGAGCATTCCGTCTACAAATGATCTAGCAATGAGCAGCAAGTGATCTGACAATAGCAAACTACCTTACAATGTCCCGAACTCTGACAATTTCTCACAACGTTGTCAAGTAGAAAATTACCAGTTCACACGCTTGTTTGCAAAATATTTGCAGATCCCTATGCAGGCATTGTCAGACAAACCAAACATTTTTTTTTTGTTAATTCGGTGGTGAAGCCTTGATTGAAAAGCACGTAAGAAAAAAAAATGGAACAAAAAGATGCAATTGCGATTGTTTTGGCCGCGTACAGGAGAACAGCGAGGAGGATGAATTGCCACACAAACGTCGGCATGTTTGGACGAAGGATTGGATGGCACGCTCACAGCCGGAGGGACTTTACGCAAAATTAATCGTGGAATTGAAAACTGAGGAGCCACAATTGTATCGCAATTTTTTGCGTATGGATTCAAAACAATTCGATGATCTTCTAGCTTTGGTGACCCCGCATATACAAAAGCCAGTGTAACGGTCCTCCTTTAGACCGCAGAGAGTTGGCCGTTGGTGTCGTCGAGCAAACAACCTTTTATTTAATTTTCATTGAATCTTTATTATGCCGATTATAAGAATTGTTTTGCGTAAGCCGATCTTAGCGTATGAGAGATATAATGTTCCTTTCCCTTCACTTATGCGGTCGTGGACTGCAGTAAGCGCTGACAAAGGAGTATTTAATTATTTTCGCGCTGGAGTGTGACAACTTTCTTGCGTGACGGTAGTGTACCGTCGACCACACCAAGTTATCAAACGCCAGAAAAGACAAATATGCGTGCTAGAATTTCAGCGGCTGAGCGGCTTGTGTTGACTCTACGATACTTAGCCACCAGAAAATACAAAATGTGCATACATACAACAAAAAAAGGGTTTAGAAAGTATCATAAATATTTCTAGATCCTTTTACAAGGAAGAACACAAATGACAACACAAAAAGTAATTAAGAAGGATCATAAACATTTTCAGATACTTTTACAAGCATCATAAAACGGAAAATACAAAATATACCTAAATCAAAAAATTATTAGAGAGGATCATAAATATTTCTAGATCCTTTTAGAAGAATCATTGAAAAAGAAAAGTGTCGTAAAATTTCCTAGATCCTTTCCGTTCCTATATCGACTTCTTCGTCCACGTACTTATTTGAAATTATTTAATTCACACATTTTGCACCAATCTACATAAATATGCAAAGAAAATAACACCGAAACTTCGTTTGTTCGTTCAAATATGAAAAATATTTGTCTACAAATGAAAAAGTTTGCTTATGTCGAAACCACAGCACATCTGCAAATATCAAATGGGTCTGCAAATGTCCTAAGCGTCTAGCAATGGTCTGACAATGATAAAATTGGGTGCTCAGACGATTGGCAGATACTTGACAATTTAATCACCAACCGAACTGTCTAGCAATGGGGTAATCTCCTCTTACTCCCAAAACCGTTGGAGAAGATTGTCGATGTCAAATGTGGAGTGAAGCGAAGGCAAAGATGAAGTTGTTTGAGACCGATCGGTTAAAAGCTCCCCGGTTACAACCCAACCAAATGACGTTTCCTGAGCAACAGTTGTTCCGTTTGTACCTCTAATTTGGATCCCCTTCAGGATGTGCCACAGTTTATCTGAGCCTATAGGAGAACGTCTATTGGCCGCGAAAGGTTGAAATCAGGATCAGCCAGATCCAAATCCTAAATATGTGGATAGTGATGACTGGGTGAGTTCGAAGTGATTTTTGGTCGACGATTGCATATGAATGGAAGCGCGACCTCTGGTGTATCCTGCTTCCGTTGAAGGCACTCCAACGATTGGGATTCGTGCATGGCTTCTGGTGAGACCGAGTCTTTGTGCGAATGATTCTACACTCAAGGAATTTTATGAACCAGAGCCCAGTAATACACGACAATTGATAAGATTTCCTTGTATGTTCCTAACATTAACTATTAAGGTTGGTAAGAGAGTTTGTCGAGTATCGAAATGATTTGGTTACGAATGATTGCTAACAATAGCACTTGAACTTAGGCTAGTTTAATGCTTGAATCGTTTCACCGACACCGTCAGGAAAATTTTGTATGTGTGACTTAACTATTAAACTAGACCGATCATAAGGCTTTTCTAGACGTTCCCAAGCAACTATATCGAAATTTCTGCCTGATAAGTTTTTTTGAATGTCTACTCTTTATAATTACCAGAGAAACTAGGAATGAGTAAGCTTAGTAAGGCTACCGATTCCGGTTGTAAAGATTTTGCGAAGGTTTCCAGAAACGATGCTTGTTGAGTTGCTAACTGCTCAGTAACTGAATCAGTGTTTTTTTTTAACTTTTAGTATTGCACATTGAGCCATAAAGTATTTTGATACATACTCGGTTATATCTGCGTCTGAATCTACGTTACTAGGATCATCAGCGAACTCAAACACTTTTTCTTGAAGCTCAAGAGTTGCTAACCGAAGTTCTTATATACTAAGTTAACTCCATCATCAATAGATTCAGCAAAACTAACCGACAGAGTAATGCAACCGTAGACTGTACCAATCTTCTTTTTTATCACATTCATTTTAATTTTTAAAGTCAAAAGTAACTTCTTTCGTACAGGAAAACCTGGCACACGTGTTCTACGAACAGAAGCACAAGCTATTGTACTGGCCCAATTTAATTTAAAGTTTAATTATTCAATCAAATTTTATCCGGTTTTGAAGGACCACAATTAGAATGGAATTAGAATTATAATAAGTCCAACTTGGGGTTTTTTCCACTGCGCCACCTCTCGCGAACGTCTGACAAACATCCGAGAGTATAACTGTCTTTAGAGCTTCTCAATTAGCCGTTTGGAATCGGCATAAAATTGTTGATCCCTTCCATTCGTTACAAAAATGAAACTCACACAAAACGAATGGTTGTGAGAAGCTAGGCCTTGGGTCCTACGGACCTGTTGCGCCAACTATTAGACACGCTCAAAATGTTCAATTGAAACCTGAATTCAATATTTATTGAATCGTTTAGTTGAAGTTACACAGATGAGATTGTAACCAATGACTATGATGCTCTCGCTGCTGGGATATTCTTCGAAGTGAACGAGAATATGCCAGCAGTAACCACTAACCACACTTGTAGACTAGCGAAAAAAGCATTAAATATATAATTTGAGTAACCATAGATAGCATGCACAGTGAGTAACAGAAATAAGTAACGAAAAGAAATAGAAGTTATAAAAACAAAAGAAAGTTAAGAAACAATTTATACGAATTAAGTAATCAAATACATTAGAACTATTAGGCCAGAACAATGTGGATGTTTTTTATTAAATAAATTTTACCGTCCACAACCGTTCAGTGCCGTGGCAGATGATTGACTGAGCCTTAGGTTTTAATATTTTTGTACTAAACAGTGACTAAAACACACGGACCCAGAAAACAAAACATGTAGCCATAGATTCGGCTAATCACTGGATTGACAAATAAACTGGAAAAATGGAACGATTTGTCGCAAATCTATATGGTTTGGTGACCGAAGAGTAAAAAATACGGTCAACAAATAATTATTGGCTTTCAGTGAAAAATAAGAAAAATAAGAGTACATATGGCAAGAAAATTGGAAAATTTTCAAAAGAAATGCGTAGAAACTGATTTACTGATTGATAGTAATAGACAGTGATATCGTATCATAGTTTCAGTGATTGCGGTGAGTTTATCGACAACAGCTTCGAACACATGCTTCGTGAATCCCATGGCATTGCAATAGCCGCTCATGCTCTGCCATGACTTTTAAATAAGTATTGTTACATCCAGGCGGGGATTCGAAAAGATAAAACACTATTCTGTTAAAGTTTTCAAAAAAAAAAAAAACACTTTTATTATATTATTAAGTGCCAAAACAATATCAATTAAAACAATTCTTCAACGATTCAAACCAATCCCTTTATTCACTGTATTACTTTACATTTACTTATCTTACTATTTCGAACTTTAACCAATCACTGTTACAAATCAACTGTGTCTCCCTGTTATAAAACCAGCCTTTTATTTATATCCGCTCCGCCATCTTTGGAGAACTTTCTAGCTGATTCCAATTGGTTCTAAATTCACTCCCTTAATTTTCCACTTTCTGTGATGTGCTTTTTCTCAGGCCGGGGTTTCGCTCGCCGGATCCAAGGTTTACCAAAGAAACACCAAACTCTGGTTAAGAGGTACTCTTTATTTGCAGTACTTTACTTAATACTTAATATTACAGCTATACAAACTACGTAATCTTAACAATATTTGAATACGATGAATAAGCTACGTCTGACTACGAGGCCTGACGGCGGCGTGGTTCCTGAGCGGCCCAACGACAGCGTGGTTCCTAGGGAAGGGGGAGAGGCCCAACGGCGGCGTGGTTCCTTAGCGGCCCAACGACAGCGTGGTTCCTGGAGAAAGGAGGGGGAGAGGCCCGACGACGGCGTGTTTCCTTAGCGGCCCAACGACAGCGTGGTTGCTGGGGAAAGGAGGGGGAAAGGCCCAACGACAGCATGGTTCCTAGAGGCCAGACGACGGCGTGGTTCTTTAGCGGCGCAACGACAGCGTGGTTCCTGGGGAAAGGAGGGGGAGAAGCCCAACGACAGCGTGGTTCCTTAGCGGCCCAACAACAGCATGGTTCCTAGAGGCCCGACGACGGCGTGGTTCCTAGGGAAGGGGGGAGAGGCCCAACGGCGGCGGGGTTCCTTAGCGGCCCAACGACAGCGTGGTTCCTGGGGAAAGGAGGGGGAGAGGCCCGACCATGGCGTGGTTCCTTAGCGGCTCAACGACAGCGTGGTTCCTGGGGAAAGGAGGGGGAGAGGTCCAACGACAGCGTGGTTCCTAGAGGCCCGACGACGGTGTGGTTCCTGGAGAAAGGAGGGAAGAGAGGCCCAACGACGGCGTGGTTCCTAGGATGAGGAGGGGGGAGCAAGCCAGCAACAAGTGCTGACGCTGCTTATTTAAGGCCGATTTCCCAAAGGGAATTCCAGCCGCAAAAAATTGGAAACACAGACCAAAGTCCCTTTTCCAAGCGGGAGTCTTATCTGGTACACAAGATTGGTACGAATAACACTAAGACAAGTCTCCCGAATGAAACTTTCATTCGGGTAATCATGGTTTTGCCAACAATAAGAGAGTGTGGCTTTTAAGTGATGAGTGCAAATTCTCAATATCATACCAGGGAGTGTCTGCTTCTGGCTGTGAAAGTGTGACGAACGGGACGTTTCGTTACATTCCCCTCACTTTTCATCAGACGGGAACCTTCTCGTCTACACCCTCAGCTCGTTCAATCGTTTATTAATATTTCACAAAATTCTTAACCAAATTACTTATTTAAGATAGTATACACAATTGCTTATTCTAGGTCAGCGGTCAGCCCTCGGCTAGTTCCGCTTTCCACCATCAGTGCTTCAAGGTATGATAGTCGACAACGAAGAGTCCAGGTCCTTATAAGAAGTATCAGGAGTTAGTACCTGTAGTAATTAAAAACCCAAGCTTATCAGTAAAGTTGAAATTTTTATATATATATAAATTTTTTTTTTTTTGTGCTATGATATTTGACTTCAAATACAAACATGAAATAATTCTATCAAAAAAAAATTTTATGTTTGACTCCAAACATGGGTGTAAGCCCTTCACCCGTCCGTGTATATAGAGCGTTGCCCTACCCCCTCCGGTCAGCTCGGCCCGTCCTGCGCCCCAAGGTATCTGGAAATATACCACCCTCCGTCCGGTGGCGATGAGGTCCACCAGCCGAATGCCCGCGAAGAGATCCTATGGCATTCTTGCGGAAGCCCTTGCTTGAGTCCGCCGCTGGTTCCTCCTACTGTTCCGGACTCGCCGCGCAATGTGCTCTTCGGTGGTTGCGTGGGAGCCTGCCGCAAGTTCACCTTGGCTGGGTTGACTTGTCGCTGCCTCAGAGCGGTTGCCTCTAGTTGCGACGGTTGCGACGGTGTGCCGGTGCCGGTGCCGATTTCACCACCACCTTCCCGGTAACTATTCTTACTGCCGTCCGTCCCTGACCGGGTCCCTCCTTTGTCACGGGGACCGCCGGATGCCGGCTTCACCATCGTTCTTCGGCCTTTTTCCGGGCTTCCCGTGCGATGCCCAGTCGTGATTGGTCCGTGGTCCTCGGTCGCACCGGTACTATGGTCTAGACCAATAAGATGGTTGCCCGCTGGGACCTTGGTGGTGTTGTTGGCCTTGTTGGCTGTGTCCTCCGGTGGTTGGTAGGTCCGTCTGTCCCTTTGGCGGTTAAACTAGGTGTGCTGTCCATGCTGGTTATTCCTACGTTTGCTGCACGAATGATGATTTCTCTCACTGTGTCGTCCCTTTTATAGGGTTTTAGGTCGTGGATATGGGCGCGGGTTAATTTATTCTTTCAGTCGCCCTTTATTCTTAATACCGTTATGACTGGGGAGTCGAACCTTATGACCGGACAGGCCCTGACTTTCCGGTACACCAACTCCCCGATGCTAAAACCCTGTTGATGCGTTCGGTGGGGTTTTCCTGTGGGGTGTATGGAGCAGTTAGACGCTGTTGGGTACCTGTCGCAACCAAAAATTCTCGGAATTGGTTACTAGTGAATTGGGCCCCCTTATCCGATAGCAAAACCTTTGGGAACCCGAATCGGGAGATAACTCTTTCGCGGAGGGCTTTAATCAAAGCGGGGGTGGTGGCGGCTCGCAGGAGAATTGCTTAGGTCCATTTAGTAAATTTATCCACGATGACGAGTAGCGCCGTGTTCCCCTTTGTGCAGCGCGGGAATGGTCCCACGAAGTCCACGGCTACGATTTCCTAGGCTAAGTCCCTAAGAATTTCCGATATAGTCTTTCCCCAATGACTTGGAGGTCTGGGTGTTTTTCGGGATTTTCCCGCTTGAATTTTTTTTTGGGTCCAATCTGGCACGCGGTTGCAGGTGTACTGCTTCTGGTCCGTTTTCGGCAGTGGGTCTCGTGACAATGCATCCGCGACGACGTTCAGTGCTCCTTTTCGGTATTTTAAGACGAAGTCGTATTGTTGTAACTCGATTGCCCATCTGGCCAGTCTTCCGGACGGATTTTTTAAGGAGTGCAGCCACTTCAAAGAGTGGTGGTCGGTTATTACGGTGAACCGGTATCCTTCCAGGTACGGGCGCATCTTTCGTATTCCCCACAATATAGCCAGACACTCCTTTTCCGTAACGGAATACTTTGGCTCTAGCTCGGTAAGCGCACCACTAGCATAGGCGATGACCTTCTCCTGCCCTCCGGTGTCCTGTGCTTAGACCACACCTACTCCTACTTGGCTTGCATCGGTTTGGAGGGTGAACGATACCTCGAAGTTTGGGCATGTCAGTATGGGTGCCTCTGTTAACCTCCCTTTTAGCTGTTCAAATGCGGCTTGTTGGCTGGATCCCCAACACCAAGGTGCGTTTTTCTTGAGTAAGCCAGTCAAGGGGGCGGCCACCGTGACGAAGTCCTGGATAAACCTTCTATACCAGGACATGATGCCAAGTACACGGCGTTGTTGTCGTATATTTGTTGGGGGAACGAGACTTTGAACTGCGGTGATTTTTTCGGATCCGTGTATATTCCTTGTCCACTGACGACATGCCCCAGGTATCTGAGCTTGCTACGACAGAACTCACACTTGTGAGGGCTAATTCTCAGGTTGGCTTCCATCAGTCGTTGGAGCACTGTCCGTAAGTGCACGATAATTATGTTGTTCGAATGTCCCGCTGATCACGATGATGTCGTCCAAGTAGTCGAAAGAGTGGGGTTCCATTTCCGGACCAATAATACTATCTAGTGTCCGTTGGAATGTGGCCAGTGCGGAGTGCAGACCGAAGGGCATGACCTTCCATTGAAACAGGCCTCTGCCAGGTACTATGAACGTGGCGAAGGCCCGCGAACTGGTTTCCATGGGCAATACCCTTGTCGCAGGTCAATGGTCGCAATGAAGGCGGCTCCCCTGAGCTTATCGATTATCGGGTTGACTTGGGGCAACGGGTATGCGTCTTTGACCGAAATCTCATTTAATTGGCGGTAGTCCACACACAATCGCCAGGACCCTGCTTTCTTCTTAACTAGTACAATGGGAGAGCTGTACGGACTACGGGAGGGCTCGATTTTCCCCAATCTGAGTATTTCATCAAATTCCTCATTTATAATTTTCTGCATTGCTGGATTACGGGGGTAGTACCGCTGCTTAAACGGTTGGTCGGTGGTGAGTTGGATCCGATGCTGGTCGATCGTGTTAGTTCCAGTATTTCCTGACTCTATACTCCTTTCGTCTCTCAGAAGGCGCATGAGTTGCTGTTGTTGTTCTTCTGTCAGATGTTCCCTAGACTTGAGGGCACATGTTGTCGGTGCCTTTGTAACGAAACGTTCGCCACAATCTTACCCATACCCACGCGCCACGGGTCAACCAAGACAAAGCTCTGTCTTGGTATCGCAATAACCAAAGCGATTGGACGAATTGAGACGAGTTTAAACAAGACTTCTACCTTTATTTCTTACCACCACGATATTTTGAGCGACTGGAAGATGACATCCGTCGCCGCGTCCAAAACCCTAGGGAAAAGTTCACGGAGTACGTCACAGCTATCCAGACCCTTATGCGGTTGGCCACGGGCATGGGCAAGAATCAACAACTGGAGAGGATCTACACGAATTGCCGGCCCGAATACAAGCTGTACGTCAGACGAAAAGATTTCACCACGCTACGGGAACTCATCCTCCTCGCCGAAGAATAAGAGGACAAAGGACGGAGGTGCCTCCAACTCAACATTGGTTTGATCCAGAACGTCATCGTGAAGGACCTGCACGACAGAGGAGACCCGAGTTACGCAACTGTTGCTGGAGATGCGGCCAAGAAGGACACTTACGGCAGAGCTGCCGGAACCCCCAAGTACTTTTTTGTTGGGACTGCGGAAGACCAGACGTGCGAACGAGAGATTGCTGTCGTTCCAGGGAGGGAAACGATGGGCGAGCTTCCGACAACCGGGGCAACCAGGAACTCGCATAAATCTTGCCCCCAGCAACCCCAAACCGCTATTTGTAAACGACGACAACCGCATATATGCCCACATCACAATCCGAGACGAAGTTTTCGAAGCACTCATCGACACAGGAGCAACGCGATCCTTTGTGGACAGTGATACTGCCGATAAAATTGCCACCGATCTTATACCAAGGCCCCACGATGTCCCATACACCCGCCTCGCAGACGGCAGCAATGTGCTAATCTAGGGTAGCACCACCACCAATATCAACTTCAATTCCAACATATACAGACAGGAATTTTTAATCATGCCACGGATGACCAACACCATCATCTTAGGAATGGGTTTCCTTACACGATTGGCCGCCCTCTTACGCCTCGACTCCAGCATTATCGAGATCCCGAAGCAGAGAACCCACGAAGCCGCGTTCGTTGCCACCACCAATACGGTAACGAACAACCTACAGCCGACCGGTATCCCAGCCAGAAGTCACACGGAAAAGACTCAGTGGAACTCCCCAACGACAGTAACAGGGCAAAGTGAAGAGCAGGCGATCAGAGAATTTCTTGCTACCGAGTTGCCGAGGTTCGATCAATTGCAAGGAGTTACCAACATCGCCGAACACAGCATAAGAATGAAAGACAACCGTCCCATTAAACAACGATATTTTCCACGGAACCCAGCTATGCAGGCCATCATCGACAAGGAGATAGACGAGCTTCTACACGCCCATTCTATCCGAGATGCCTACCCTCTACCACAAATCCAGTCGATTCTGGATAAGCTGCGGCAGGGCAAGTTCTTCAGCACCATCGATCTACGCAACGGATACTGGCAAATACCCATGCACGCCGACAGCCGACAGTTCACTGCCTTCACAGTACCCGGACGGGCCTGTACCAGTGGAAAGTAATGCCATTCGGACTACACTCCGACCCCGCCACCTTCCAGAGAGCAATCGATCAGGTAATTGGTCCAGACCTAGAACCATTTGCCTTCGCTTACTTAGACGACATAGTGGTGATTGGTCGAACCATCGACGAACACTTAAGAAACCTAAAGAGGGTGTTCGACAGACTGATTCAAGCCAACTTATGGATCAACGCCGGAAAGAGTCACTTCTGAAAAACCGAGCTACGATACCTAGGACACGTGATTGGCCGAGAAGGCATCCAGACAGATGCAGACAAAGTCAACGCCATAAGCCAGCTGCCGCCACCCAAGAACATCAAGGAGCTACGCCGATTCATAAGAGTTTGCTCATGGCATCGACGTTTCGTGGATGGATTTTCAACGCTAGTGGGACGCCTGACTGAGACACTACCTGGAAGGATACCATTTTACCATCATCACGGACCACCAATCACTGCGTTGGCTCAACTCCATCGAATCACCGTCAGGCCGAATCGCACGATGGGCTCTGGAATTAATGCAGTACGACTACGAGGTGAAGTATCGACGAGGAAAACTCAATGTCCAAGCGGACGCGCTATCGAGGCAGCCCCTACAAGGATCGGACGAACTCTACCCCCGACAAGAGAAGACTGGTTCAGCAAAAAGAGAGCAGCCAGACTACCGAATTCAAGACGGGAACTTATACCGGCACATCCATGACAGCACTGCGTACCTCGACGAAGATCACATTCCGTGGAAACTCTACATCGGCGAAGACCAACGAGAGCGTGTGTTGAGGGAGTGCCATGATGAACCAACAGCGGGACACTTAAGTATTAACAAAACCTTCGCCAGAATAGCCAAGTGCTACTATTGGCCAGGCATGTTTCGGTTAAGAAGCCCCGATACCATTCGCCGAAGAGACACCCACGATGGAAGTTAAACTAACAGAAAGCTGCAGATTGTTTCGTACGCGGACGAAAACGCTAAACGACCTTCGCCCACAGATCAAATTAATCCCACCGGCATGGGGGGACCAAGATATCACCGGAACCCGAAGAAAAACTATTATTGATAGGATCAATAGGAATCCAGCACCATCAGAACGTAGTTGAAATTGCGTCGATAGTGGTAACGCCGGCTCCGGTGGTGAAGAACACCGAAAGCCTACAACAGTATCGAGAGGGCATATATCGACAGGCCCTGAGGAGAGGACGCAGTACAAACGCGGATCCCGGACATGTGGTGAACAAGGAACACCGTGAAGGGGTGAGTCAAACAAACGACACATGTGCCGAGGCTATAGATGAACGACACGTGGAGGGGAATAGAGTAGTTCTCCCATGGCTAACGGAGGTCCTTACTACCATTAAGGAACCTACTAGTGTGGGTCGGCAGCGCCTTAAGGTACGAACGCCGATAGGACTGGTGAGAGTTGTGATCTCACATCGACGAGACGTTGAGGTCAGATGGCAGGACCAATGATGTCTGTTCCGGCACCCTCAACAACGGTAATGAAGTTTAATTGCCAAATTAAGGGGGGGGGGGGGGGGTGTAACGAAACGTCTTTCGCCACAATCTTACCCATACCCACGCGCCACGGGTCAACCAAGAGGCCATACACAACTAGGAGAAGAACTCACCACGCTCCACTACCACCGCCGATCAGCATACCTTGCCGAGACACACACACACACAACAGAGCTACCGCTACCCACATCTCAGCGACGTAACTCACCATATGATCAACACACCTTGTCGAGACACACACACACAACAGTGCTACCGCTACCCACATCTCAGCGACGTAACTCACCATACACAGCAATTCACCCTACCGCCCCATCTCTTGGCCAGCAATGGTCATTCGGTAGCCGGCTTTATCCAAGAAGTCAATCCCTAGGATGGCATCTTCCACCAGCCCAGCGAGATAGGATACCTCTCCGGTGATTTGTTCCGCCCCAATACGGAAGGTTATGGGGTAGTACTCAGTTTTGCTAACTGACTTACCGTTTGCCAGCTGGACCCGTCGGTTTTGGTACCTTAGGGGTGCATGTGCTTGCCGCAGTGCTCGTGTCATGGCCGAGCCAACGAATGACAACGACGCGCCGGTGTCGACTAGGGCTCTAAATTCTTTGCCTCCCACCTGTATAGGCAGGAAGTAGCGTTGGTCTGTCCGCGTGGTCCCAGAGTTCATGGCCATGGGCAATCCCGAGGTAAGATACCGTCGGTGCCACAATAGCTGCAGAGCGTGTGCCCGGGTCGTCGGCAGTCCGGCTGTTGATGCCCACGCTGTTTAAAGTTCCAGCAGTGAGTCCTTCTGTCATATGCCGTCGTACTTGGGAGTATCGCCAGTAGATTCTGGGGACTTATCCCGGTGGAGGTGCTAGGCACGAGGAGGTAATGGGTTTGAGGGGGGTCGGTTGGCGGTCGCATACTCCTCTCTTCTGATCGTATGAACTCATATTCCTCTGCCATGCCCATTAATTCCTCCACGGTTTCGAAATCTCTTCGATGGATATAGAGCCGGTATTCAGGCCTGAGGTTGTCGTAGAATCGTTGCAGTTGGTCCTCGTTGCGAATTCGGGGGTGTTGGAACGAACGTATAAAATCTTTTCCCGGGGCCCTTGCCTCTTCCTATTTATCTCATCCTCTAGTTTGTTTATGTAAAGAGAGGGCAGGAAATGTTGCAGGAAGTAGGTCCGGTATGATTCTCAAGATTAGAATTTTTCTCGATTTATCCTTAGCCAGTCCCTCGGAATATCTTGGGCAACGTCCGTACCAGATAATCGAGGGGGATGTCGTAACATAGTGCTAGTTCCTCCAGTCGTTCGATAAATTCTAGTGCGTTCCCGGCACCGTCAAACCTTAGTCCCCATTTACGGACCGTATTGGTTACTTCGGCTTCGAAGCTGAGGCCCGGACGGGTCGTCTGGTGGGGTGGTTCCGGACTGTTGCGGGCTTCGGAGGGCCCGCTCCGGTGAGTCGTGACGACTGCCATATGATTGATCGAGTGACTAGCAGCTATGGAGGGGCCAGGCTGATCGTCGGTGGCTCGAAGGGCGGTCGTCGGTACTGGGAAACTATATAGTTGGCGCAACAGGTCTGTAGAGACCCAAGGCCTAGCTTCTCACAACCATTCGTTTTGTGTGAGTTTCATTTTTGGAACGAATGGAAGGGATCTACAATTTTATGCCGATTCCAAACGGCTAATTGAGAAGCTCTTAAGACAGTTATACTCTCGGATGTTTGTCAGACGTTCGCGAGAGGCGGCGCAGTGAAAAAAACCCTAAGTTGGAATTTGGGTTTTTGCGGGATTCGAACCTGAGACCCCTCGCTTAGTAGTCCAACACACTAACCACTAAGCCACTGCGCCTGCTGGTACTGGTACTGGGAAACTGGTCTCGGTAAAAAGCGGCGATTTTGTTTCCTCACAAGGGTTTTGTTCTTCCTGGTGAGAGGAACCCTGTCCTTCGGTGGTATTAGCGTACTCGCGTTCTTCCACTTTTTCTTCCCATTCCTGAGACAGGTTTTGGGTTGACTTGCGGGTTCGAGCCTCCTTGATGTAGGCGCTCAATCGTTTCCGTAGCTGACTGACGGCTCCTTTGGTATCCAAGCTTCTCTCGCTCATGAGCTGTACAAGCTCCTGTTTCTGCAGCAGGTATATCCAACCCAGATTGCGGGTGATATCTAAATATTCGTTGCTGTCTTCGGTCGACAGGCCAATTGTGGCATCCTTCGCCGGTCCTTTATCGTTGGGATCGGTCATGGCTCGCTCTTCCATTGGTGATCGGCTTTCGGTCTGGTTTAGTTCCTCTTTCTGAGGAGGTCTACGGGTTGATTCAGCGGGATTCTTCTTCGCTGACGGGTTAACTGCTTAGGGCACCTCTATTGAAGTCCCTTACCCAATACTATTACAATATTTCATATAACTATACAAACTACGCAATCTTAACAATATTTCAATACGATGACTAAACTACGTCTAACTACAAGGCCCGACGGCGGCGTGGTTCCTAAGCGGCCCAACGACATCGTGGTTCCTAGGGAAGGGGGGAGAGGCCCAACAGCGGCGTGGTTCCTTACCGGCCCAACGACAGCGTGGTTCCTAAAGGCCCGACGACGGGGTGGTTCCTGGGGAAAGGAGGGGAGAGAGGCCCAACGACGGCGTGGTTCCTTAGCGGCCCAACGACATCGTGGTTCCTAGGATGAGGATGGGAATATTGTTTTATTACAAACCGAGTTACTCTGCGTTGAAACGCACGAGTAAAATGAAGACATGAGTAGAGCATTGTGATTCAGGCATCAATCACTTTTTGTCGTACCGATTGTGGAGGTAATTAAAAGACGATTTTTATGTAATACGAACCAAATGAAAGGTTATTTTCCGTAGATGAGTTCCCGCATTTGTTGTCTTGTCGCGGGAAGCAAGCCAGCAGCAAGTGTGCTGACTCTTTCATTCGAGTATTCATGGTTTTGCCATCAATAAGAGAGTGTGACTTTTAAGGGATGAGTGCAAATTCTCAATATCACACCTGGGAGTGTCTGTTGCTGGCTGTGAAAGTGTGACGAACGGGACGTTTCGTTACATTTCCATCCATTGATTAGTTTCTAGTTTATTCCGGCTGGTTCTAGCTTAGTGGGGAACTTCACTTATTTGACTGATTCCAATCTCCAATTGGAAGTGGAACTGGTGACTAATGAGTTGTTTACACTTCACCCCTTTTTTGGTTCTACGCTACATTCCAAACTACAGTATGATCAATCCATATGCAGGTTAGAACATAACATTCGTAGTTAAAATATTTAAGTTTCAGTAAAAAGTCGATGTATTGTTTATCATTCAATCAGTAACTGAAAATCGAGTAGAGTCATCTGTAATGGATAGCAAAAGTTTGATGGTTTGGTTGAGAATTTTTAAATCAAAAAATCTATTTTGGGTCGGGACGAAGTTCTCGGAAACGAGAGCTACTAAATCCAAGACTAATGAAAATTGTTTTACTTACTAACGCTAAGAAGAAAAAGAAGAAAGTATGGAGATGCATACATACAATTATTGAAGAAACAGAACAAAAAAAGCTGTTCATTGTCAATTTAGTCAGTAATTAATATAAAATATTTTGTTTTCAAGGGATCTATCCGGCACTTCACTTAAAAGTTTACCGTCGCATGGTTTGTCTGATTTAGAAATCCTGAGGGCTCAAAATACACATACGCTGAAGACAATTCCATCAATTTATTATTTTAAGGTGAGAAGGTCGAAATTTTATGTTAATCAGAAACTAAATATTCTTTCCTTTTCTTTATAAAGAATCTGCAAGTGGCATGGTTAACACATTCATTCCATTGTTGCGCATTCCAATTTCCATCTAGACACGACCCTGTAAGACATGCCCAACGTTTAAAGGAAATTGAAAAAAGGCAAAAAACTTGCGCAGCGAATGACAACAACAATCCTACTCCAGAGAAGGCAACACAAGTTCGAAGCAGAAGGCGAAAAAGAACGTCGGCTGTACATTTAGTTAAGAGAGTAGACACGGATGTTTTTTACAAGTAAGATGCTCATATTTTCATCATATCAATTAAAGACTGTTTGACAAAGCGTGGGTTGATACATTAGTGCCAAATATGTATCTAAAGGTTTTTCCAATAAGAGGTGTTATTTTGGTATTCAAAGAAAAATTTTTGAGATAAATGATCGCATGTTTATTTCTTAATAAAGAGGAAGATATGCCGTTAATTATGAAAAACAACATCAGCCAAATGGGCACCACTAGCACGCGCCTGTATGCGTCCTTTTCATGAAATTTTCCATAACCAAATCGCAAAGTGGCTGCCCTATGTCCTCGATAGCCTCACGAATTTTATCTTTGAGGTCTTGAGTCGACGCTGGGCTAGTCGCTGGGAAGTCGCAAGGTGTTAAATCAATTGTGATCACCTCTTCGAGAGATAACAAGGTCCGGAAAGGTTTCCCGTAAAAGATCAATGCTTATGTTGCTTGTATGGCACGTAGCGCCGTCTTGTTGAAAGTAAACGTTGTCCAGATCAATACCATCCAACTCCGACCATAAAAAATCATTAATCATCCCTCGATAGCGCCGTAACTGTTGATCCAACCTCATTTTCGAAAAAGTAAGGTCCAATGACCCCGCCGGACCATAAACCGCACCAAACAGTCACTCGTTGAGGATGGAGAGGCTTCTCAACAATAACTCTTGGGTTTTCCGAGCCCCGGATGCGACAATTTTGCTTGTTGACGTAGCCACCAAGGTGGAAATGGGCCTCATCAGTCAAGATGATTTTTCGATGGAATTCCGGATCATTTTCATGCATTTCAAGAACCCAATCAGCAAAGACACGACGTTGTTGATGATCGGCCGGCTTGAGTTCTTGTGTTAACTAAACTTTAAAAGCGTTTGTGGAATGCCCAATTCCAAAGAACGACGAGGAATGGACAAACCTTGGTTTTCTTCAACACTTTGGGCTACAGCAGCAATATTCTCAGTTGTTCTTGAGCAACGTGCACGGGTTTTATTCTTCACATCACTAACTTGTCCCAACAGCTAGAATTTTTCCACCAATTTCTGTATTGCGGTCCGACAAGGTGCTTCAGGACGACCAAAAACTGCTTTAGTTTTGCGAACTGTGACTGCAAGATTTTCAACATTTTTGTAGTGAATTTTAATAATTTCAGTGCGTTGTTGAAGCGTGTATCGTTCCATTTTTAGTAATGGCGTAGTTTCTACTTGTTAAATTTCAAAGAATAAAAGCTTCAAAAGTGACAGCTACCGAAATAGCGGGTCATTCACAATAACACCTCTCATTGATAAACCCTTTATATTATACAGTCGACTCCGCTTATCTGAACTAAGCTTTACTGAAAAATATGGTTTACTGAAACACAAAATGCAAAACATAAATTCTTTGACAACCGATACAAGTCAATAAACTGCTGTTCTGTTGTTACCCGTTCCCTCAAGCGGATCACTAGAGTTTCTAATACGTTATTTTGATAAATTAATCATTTTTTCTGCGGAAACATAAACGATTAGACACAAAATAATTTTATTGGAAGCAATTATTTAATATACGAGTAACTACTGGTTTTGGCGCCTAGGGTGTCTCCTAAAAAACATTAATTATCAGTTCCAACAAAACTAAAATTCAATTTTTTGATTTTAAACTTTTCTAGCCATTTTGAACGAAACGAGTTAAATGACTTCAATGATACGCTTAATACCAATGATACTGATATTGTAAGATCACAATCGATTCGGGGTTCACAGCTTAAGGATCAAACGGACGTAGTTGATGTTGTAAGGGATTATCCAGACGATGACGATATTGACTTGGGGCAATTTCACGATACTGCAGATATTTCTCAGGACAATCAATTAGATGCCTTTTGTGGAAACTTGACGTTGAAGTAAGTGTGTAGTTATTTTTAAAGCTGCGGTGTTTCTTAAGAAAGTTATGACAAGTGGCAGGCGATCACACGGTTGAAATACGTGACAAAATTGAACTCATGACATTTTTGATACAGCGCCTTTTCAAATAAACAAATAAAATATTTCACCGGTGAAGCCTGGTAGTGTAGTTCTAATTAGATTTAATACATTATAATATGTCGAAACAAAAATATTTCTTCAAAATTATTCGTGTGATTTTCAATTGGGATTCTCAGATTCTGTTGTCAGATTTCCGATTTCGAATGTCCAATCGAATAAAAAAACCTGAATTTCTCTTTTTACTGTTGTTATTTCTGTGTTTTGGATATGTGTCTGTCTGAGTAGCCGCAGAAACTTGCTTACGTTTCTGTAAATATTGAACAACTTTGAAAAACAATAGAGAAATTCGGAAAAGTGCCATTGATTTAAACAAAAAGTTGTTGGAAAATTATTTGTGGGAAGGGTCTAGAAATTTATTTGATGTTTCCTTAATAATACGTTTTTCACACTTAAGATAACTATAGTTTGCCCAATGGTAGAAATTCTACCCTTATAACGGGTGATTTTTTAAGAGGTTTAGAACTTTTTTAAAAAAAAAAACACAAAAAATTCGAAAAAATGAATGAAATATTTATTGAATCGATAGTTTGAACCTTGCAATTTAATGTTTAAAGATAATTTCATGCAAATGTTGACCGTGGCTGCGTCTCAGGTAGCCCATCCGCTGAGTCCAATTTTGGCATACTCTTTCACACACATCGGCCGGTATCTCACGAATGAATGCATGGATGTTGGCTTCCAGTGCGTCAATCGAAGCGGGCTTGTCCCTATACACATTAGCCTTGGCATACCCCCACAAAAAATAATCTAATGGTGTCAAATCGCACGATCTAGGCGGCCAATTGACCGGCCCGAAACGTGAAATTAACTGTTCACCAAACTCGCCTCGCAATTGCGCCATTGTTTCGCGTGCTGTGTGGCATGTGGCACCGTCTTGTTGAAACCACATATCATGCAAGTCAAGAACTTCCATTTCGGGCAAAAAAAGTTTGTTATCATCGCTCGGTAGCGTTCACCATTGACAGTAACGCTGCGATTCGCATCATCTTTGAAGAAATATGGCCCAATAATGCCGCCGGCCCATAAACCGCACCAAACAGTGGCTTTTTCGGGATGCATTGGTAGCTGTTGCAATGCTTCTGGCTGATCTTCACTCCAAATGCGGCAATTTTGCTTATTTACGTACCCATTCAACCAAAAATGAGCCTTATCGCTGAACACAATTTTTCGATAAAAAAGCGGATCCTCGGCCAGCTTTCCAAGAGCCCATTCACCAAAAATTCGGCGTTGTGGTAGGTCGGCTGGCTTTAGTTCTTGCACCAGCTGTATCTTAAAAGGCTTTACGCCCAAATCCTTCCGCAAAATTTTCCACGTAGTGCTGTAACAAAGGCCTAACTGCTGGGAACGGCGCCGAATCGACATTTCGCGGTCTTCTGTCACACTAGCTGATACGGCCGCAATATTTTCTTCACTACGCACAGTACGTAAACGTGTTGGTGGTTTAATGTCCAACAAAGTAAATTTGGTGCGAAATTTGGTCACAATCTTCCGAATAGACTGCTCAGAAGGTCGAGAATGCCGATCATAAAATGGAAGCAGCGCGCGATGAACATTTCGAACCGAGCACGAATTTTGATAGTAAAATTCAATAATTTGCAAGCGTTGTTCATTTGTAAGACGATCCATGGTTAAATTGCAAACCAAACTGAAGCTGTTTGACAGTGACACAAGGTACTAAACACACGTCAGCTGTCAAAACCAGTGTTGCCAAAACCAAACCAGCTAAAAAATCACCCTTTAGTAACACAACATATTGGAAAAGAAATTACGCACAGCATTGCATCTTTCCAACAAAAATATCAAGAACTGTTTGCCTTCGCATATTTATATACTCGTAAAGTTGGTCTCAAGTAAAATGTTCTACACTGTTGAGCTCAACGAAATCCAAAAGATAGATGATTTCTTTGTTCGACACCGTTTTAGGTGTAATCATTTGCAGCTTACGCGCTTCTCTTTATGCAGCGGATCGCGAACTGAGGACATTGTACAATCGTAAATTTTGGCATTACATTCGTAAGTATTGTAAGATATAGATCTCAAAAAGTCTGAAAAATGTAAATACACGAGGAGAAGCAATTTGGACCCATTTGTTCTTAATTGGCGGCCAGATCAAATTTTATTTGTTAGCACCTGGAACATAATAAATAGTCCTTTGAGTCCTCGAATAAAGGTTGGTTAAATTTTAAGGGCCGATGTTGAATGTGAACCCCACCTAAACGTCAAGTTTTTTTCTGCATTTCATTTGATATTTCTCAATTTCAGACTAACTCAATTTGAACTATGGAAAGATACACAATCGAGCAACGCGTTAAAGTTATTCAGGCTTATTATGAAAATGGGCGTTCAAATCAAAATGCATATCGTGCACTTCGTGATTTTTTCGGTCAATTTAATCGGCACATTTTTACCTCAGTGGATTCGTCAATAAGCAGAATTGCCGCATTTGGGCGAATGATAATCCAAGAGTGACTGTCGAAAAACCAATGCCCCCGCAAAGAGTGACTGTTTGGTGCGATTTATGGGCTGGCGGCATCATCGGGCCGTATTTTTTCCAAAATGAGACCGGTCAGGCAGTTACTGGGAATGGTGTTCGCTATCGCGATATGATAACGAACTTTTTATGTCCCGAATTGGAAGATATGGATGTGGACGATATGTGGTTTCAACAGGACGGTGCCACTTGCCACACAGCTAACGAAACAATGGCTCTTTTGCGGGAGAAATTCAATGGCCGTGTTATCTCACGTCGTGGCGATGTTAATTGGCTGCCACGATCATGCGATTTGACACCGTTTGACATCTTTCTTTGGGGTTATTTGAAAGAAAAGGTGTACGTCGATAAGCCTGCAACAATTCAAGAGCAAAAGGATGAGATAATTCGGCACATTAATGGCATAGAACCTCAATTATGCCTCAGCGTCACCGAAAATTTGGAACATCGAATGGAGGTGTGCCGCCGAGGTCGCGGCGGCCATTTGGCCGATATTTTGTTCCATAGAGAATTGAACCATACCAATATTATTATAATAAAAAGAAATGTAATTTCCTAAATAATTACATAATTATTCATAATCAACATCGGCCCTTAAAACTTAACCACCCTTTATTAGGAAAGCTCAGAGGAAAAGTTCTAAAAATATGGATTTTGCAGTTTTTTTGACAAGGACTGTTGACTGTTTCAATGTGACCGCTGTAGTGTTGAGTTACTCATACGTGAGGCTTATCAAATGTCCCATGCAGCCGATCAAAATGTCCCAACACCTCAAATCGAATATTTGTACTATCTCTCAAATTTGTCAGGTCGCAGGCAAAATTTCTTGACAATAATACAAGCACCACTTATGAACTGAAAACTATTCAACAATTCATTGCCCATACCCATACCATTACCAAAACCATATTCCATATTAATAATATGTTACCTTCTCACTCTCAATTCAACCCAATAACGTGTTCCCAGGATTTCAAAATGTAAAATACTAGACTGCAAAAACAAATGCTAGAATGTAGGAAGCAAAAAAAAATGCTAGACAAAACAAAATTTGTTTTCATCAGCTTTAAAAAAAAATAATAATAATAAGTTGTCTTTTATACTAAAAAATCATCTTAATGCATATGTACCTCTCCCTTTAGTAAGGAATTCCGTCCCTGAAAATAACTGAGAAAATAATAACAGTTAAAAAACGTGTATTTAAAACAACGAATTTTATTTTATTATTAAAGTATAATTCACTCTATACAAGAACAATTGCTTGCGAGAGCCCATATCTTGTAATCAAAATAAATTAAATAAATTACATTTAAAAAAAATTGCTTTTGAAAAATTGAAAAAAACGGTGATTTACACTGATAACAAAAACAACAGGGAACAAATTTATCAATCGTGAGACGAGCGATAATGAAGAAAATAGTTAAATGTCACTGAAAATCCGTAAAATTTGATTAGTCACTCAATCCCAACAGCGAGTGACAGGCGATCACACTTCAATAAAAATCTGTCACTGGATCGAGACACTTAAGAAAAGTCACTTGTTCCACGCTCTGCGACTGTCTGCGTGACCAGACGCTTGATAGGATCAAACGAAGTGACAAATTAAGTACTAAAAGGTTTACGTCATAATGACGTCGGCATGTCAAAAGTTGCCATAAAAAGTGGCATGTCTAATCGTAGTTTTATACTTGATCGGAAAGATTGCATACATTTGGATAGGGTGGGGAGGCTTTTCCTATGAAGCGTTACCGAATAATTCCCTTCTACTACAGAAGGAAATTCGAAATCTTTAAGCATGAGAAAGAAGTAGCGATGTTCTTTGAAAAAGTAGTTATTAGAATCAAAGTTAATACGAACCTTTAACGGTTCGATAGCGCTGACAGGTTCTTGAGGCTATGTGCTAGTTGTGCACTTAAATTGATGTAAATTTTAGTCCTAGGAAAATAGATATGTCCGACATAAGTGACGTCCTAAATTTATTTGACATGTAGCCATGATGTGTATTGGTTGTCCGTCTGATCGTCTGATCGTCTTCATAAATTAGCAACTTGTATTCTGTGAGTCAGATACTGAAGATTTAATGTCAAGCCTGAGCTTTATAGAGAATGGTAAGCAGCTGCGATCTGAAATAACTCTGCTTTATGAGCCATAATATTCCCGGAATGACTGTGGTTGCACATTTTGAAAAGTCGAGCAAATTGCGGATCTTTGTAAACATCGATCTGTCATCGAGCAAGTTAATAACTTTCCTGCTGTTCGTTTTAAATTGAATAACAAATATTTATATTTATTATATTCGTTGTTTGAAGGAAAATCGATGTCAGCTGTTTTCCCCTACCAGACGCGTTAAATCCCTGTGAAGACGTTATGGGATCTGATTGGCTGCGCATTTCTGTTTGGATTGTTGTTTTTTTGGCTGTGGTTGGAAATGTAGCAGTGTTGGTAGTTATTTTGCTTACCAGGTATTTATCTTACTTTATTACTGACCGAAGGAATATCATTCTTCCTAATCTTTTTTGTTTTTTTCATCTTAGGTCAGACAGTAATTCGGTCCAAAAATTTCTTATATGTCATTTGGCTTTCGCCGACCTTTGTATGGGTGTATACTTGCTGCTGATAGCTTCAATGGACGCACATTCGATGGGGGAATATTTTAACTATGCTTATGATTGGCAATATGGTAACCACCATCTACAAAATCGGTTGCACCGTATCATGACATTATGTAGAATTAAAAACATATCGAAAATATTTTTTTTTTAAATCTCGAATGCCTGGAGAGAACAAAAATCTCAAAAGTAAAATTTCATTTCGAAATGTTTGTAAATCCTTAATTTCGATCCAAAAATAGTATTTCGAATGGATTTAAAGATATATTGCACATACCCAACCACGCATAATAATATATTAATATTGGAATTAATATTTAATATTAATATTCATTAACATTTTTTGCCAATCGACATTAATTTTAGTAAATCCAATTCTTTCTTTATATTTGTGTCTTTGCGATTTGTAATTTTGAGATAATGGCTTTCACACACAGACTTCAGAGTAACTTTTCTGTATTTCATTTATTTATCACAGGTGCTGGATGTAAACTGGCTGGATTTTTAACTGTTTTTGCCAGCCACTTATCCGTGTTTGCTTTGACTATTATTACAATAGAACGTTGGCTAGCGATTACACATGCTCTTTATTTGAATAAGAGGATTAAAATTAAACCTGCCGCATATATAATGGTCGCAGGGTGGATGTATTCATTTCTAATGTCATCATTTCCGCTTTTTGGAATAAGTAACTACTCATCAACTAGGTAAGCACACATTTTGTAAAAATAATTACAATTCAAAAATCAGTATACTTCACGAACAAGTTTACTCTTATAGTATTTGCTTACCTATGGAAGCTCGTGAAACAATCGATGTAATTTACTTAGTTTCAATCATCGCGGTTAATGGCGCAGCTTTCTTTATCATTGCTATTTGTTACGCACAGATTTACTTCTCATTAGGACACGAAACTCGGCATGCTAGAAACATGTCAGAGATGAGTATTGCAAAGAAGATGGCTTTATTGGTGTGTAGCTTTTGCCATTAATCGATTTGCAAATAAATAGATACCTTTTATTTTCTTGAGGTTTTTACGAATTTTTCCTGTTGGGCTCCGATTGCATTTTTTGGACTTACCGCTTTAGCCGGATATCCTCTGATAAATGTAACGAAATCAAAAATTTTGTTGGTTTTTTTTTATCCGTTGAACTCCTGTGCTGATCCGTATTTGTACGCCATTCTAACAGCACAATACAGGCGGGATTTGTATACGTTATTGTCGAAGTAAGTAATAAGCTGTATGCTCTATGGTGATGTAACTTTTTTTAACTTTCCTTTTTTCAGAATTGGCTTATGTAAAGACAAGGCCTTACAATATAAAGAAAGTGTTTCACAACCAGTAACAAATGCATCGTATCACGTGACAACATTGCAGAGAAACAACTCGTACAATCCAAATCAAGCAACTCATGAAACTAAATTAATGCTTCAGACTGAAGAATTCGTTTGAGCATATACTTCCAATTATAAGTGTGTAAACTATAATTATGTGATTGTCCTAATTTATTTTCTCCTTAATAAATGTCTATATTATTATTTATTTACTACTTATACTTCTTGCTGGTAATATCTTTGGTGCTGTAGTTCGGGGCCAGGTCATAGCAATACTTTGCCGCCGAACATAGGTTTAAAGTAGTTTAAAGTCTCATTACCAATACAAAAAACAAAGTAAAATAAATTTCTGATTGTTTTTTTGTCGGGTGTTGTTAATATCCGATGGAGCACTAAGACACAACGACTGGCCCACTGTACTGCCAAACAGACACCTTACATTATTGTACTTAGTTTTCCCGTCTTTCGAAGATATTCGGCACTCACCACATCAGACCCAAAGATCCACCACCTGATGCGAGCAAAGGCAGGACAGCTACAGAGGAAGTGTTCCGCTGTATTGTCATCCTCTCCACAAGCAGGACAGATGGTGGAGTCGCTCGAGCCTAATAAACTCAAGTGTTTGGCAAAAGCTTGGTGAACCGAAAGGACGCCCACAAGCAGTCTGCAGACAAAAGGAAAGACGCGGACTTTTTACAGATGTCCGGATGCAGTCGCTTGGTCTGTCTACACCCAGCACAGTCACGCCACTGACCCTCGTGTTCACGAGAAACCCAATTATCAATGACCTAACCGCAGATGCAGGCAGAAACAACGCAGGTTTAGGACCTGAGAAAGCTTCTTCTAAGCCCAGCCTGGCAAGCTCATCAGCGATCCCATTTCCCTGGATACCAGTGTGACCTGGGACCCAAACAAGATTCACTGTATTGCCTTCCGACCAAGTTCAGAAAAAGCTTGAGTTCGAGCACTAACTTAGACGAGGTTCAAGCAGTGCTATTAATGAAGCTTGGTTGTCACAATATAGCGCATAGCCATTAGGATAGCCAAAGACGCATATTTACCTAAGGGGTAGTTTTGTCGCAGTACGATTTCTGGTGTCATTGCGTCAGACGGCATATCCATAAGACAGGGATCAACAGATAATTCTCGCACACGTTCTTCAAAATTCCAATGCGTGTGGTACGGAAAGCCACCTCTCTTTAAACGAGAGATGGTTTTCAGCGTGCACCCCATGATACAAATTTTAAGAGGGGGGAGGTTCATCATAGCATCTAGAGAAGAGCCCGGAGTGCTAGTCTGTGCATCCAAGACAGACCGTTCTTTGAAGTTTGGCAAAAGAGACAGTCACACGTTTCGGCGAAAGCATTTTCCACTTTACAACCGATGCATATGAGAGATAAGTGGTCTTACCATTGCCATATAGATCCAAAGGACCCTTTTGGGAGATAAGCCCCGTGTCTTGCCAAAAGCGCCATTGCACTGCCAGAAAGTGGTTTTCGATTCGACATGTTTGGAACAAAGAAGCTTTTTATCTAGAATTACTCCGAGATATTTGTCTTCATCGGAGAACGGCATAGTGACGCCTTTTAGCACAAGTTGAGTCAGACCAGTGACAATCCTCCTTCTCGTGAAGAGAACAACCGTAGTTTTAAGAGGATTCACTGAAAGTCCATTTCTTGCAAAATCATCGATAAAGCCCAAGGATCTCTGCGCCAGAGAGCAGACAGTCCTTAGGTATGAACCGACCAACAGAACGGCGACATCATCCGCGTAGGCTTGTGTGTAGGTTCCAAGAAGATTGAGAACCATTAGCAGAGAGTCAACTACCATACACCATAAAAGGGGAGACAGAACACTACCTTGAGGGCAGCCTGTCATGGCGCATTTGCCACAGTCCGCTTTGGCGATCAACGTCCTGTACATTAGCATTGCTTTAATCGATTACACGAATGTTTCATCTACACCTTGATGCCTAGCTGTATTGCACATGCTGTCAGAAGTCGCATTGTCAAAAGCACCCTCAATATCGACGAAGACACCCAACGCGTACTCCTTCCGATCAAGAGCACCAATGAGGTTCTGAAGCACAGTTTCACATGATTTTCCGCGAGTATAGGCATGTTGCATCACATAAAGAGGATGCGAACGAAGAGCAACATTGAGCACGTGCAGCTCAACCAGTCTCTCCAAGCTTTTCAACAGAAAGGAGGACAGAAAGGAATCGAGTTCCATACATATTGGCATCAAACGTACTTTCACAAGAATAAAGAATTTCATTGATATCCAAAACCGTTTTTGTTTTATTTAAAAAAACTTTTGTAGCGCTCTTATTGAAAAACGCTTTAGTAGGTACTTCAAGTTTCTTCATAACAGACTTGTTTTAGAAAATACAAAAAAACAAAAATATGTTTTTATAAAGCCTTGTAAGCTTTTAGGGCAGGAAGCTCAAAAGAAAACTCGAGAAATACCACTTTTGCGCTACTTTTTTCGGGATGCAATGATGACTCATGGAGTACGTGTGGATTGCTGCCTGACCAATACCGCAAAATTCACCACAACGACGTCACATAGATGCCCAACGCTTGATAACGACATGTGAGAGACACACTTGGGCTTTCTTCAACTGAAGCCTCAGCGGCAGCAATATTCTCGACACTACGGGCACTTATTTGTCTCACTGGCACGGGAACATTTTGTACTGTGCATGTGGATTCAAATTTTTCCACTAGACGCTCAATAGTTGATCTGCTAGGGCGATTATGACGACCATAAATTGGACGTAGCGCTCTTAACGTTGAGGCCACTCACTCCGAATTTCGGTAGTAAATTTTAATAATTTCGACTCGTTGTTGGCTCGTATATCTTTCCATCATGAAATGGCAAACCTTACTGAAGAGAAATGTCAAAAGAGCGGCAAGAAATTCGGCGTCGTTTGCTGTCCCTGTCGCTCTACTTTTGTAGCGTCCCTGTTGAAAAACCCTTTACCTACCTAACTAAAGGGTGATTTTTTAAGAGGTTTAGAACTTTTTTTTAAAAAAAAAACACAAAAAATTCGAAAAAATGAATGAAATATTTATTTGAATCGATAGTTTGAACCTTGCAATTTAATGTTTAAAGATAATTTCATGCAAATGTTGACCGCGGCTGCGTCTCAGGTAGCCCATCCGCTGAGTCCAATTTTGGCATACTCTTTCACACATATCGGCCGGTATCTCACGAATGAATGCATGGATGTTGGCTTCCAGTGCGTCAATCGAAGCGGGCTTGTCCCTATACACATTAGCCTTGGCATACCCCCACAAAAAATAATCTAATGGTGTCAAATCGCACGATCTAGGCGGCCAATTGACCGGCCCGAAACGTGAAATTAATTGTTCACCAAACTCGCCTCGCAATTGCGCCATTGTTTCGCGTGCTGTGTGGCATGTGGCACCGTCTTGTTGAAACCGCATATCATGCAAGTCAAGAACTTCCATTTCGGGCAAAAAAAAGTTTGTTATCATCGCTCGGTAGCGTTCACCATTGACAGTAACGCTGCGATTCGCATCATCTTTGAAGAAATATGGCCCAAAAATGCCGCCGGCCCATAAACCGCACCAAACAGTGGCTTTTTCGGGATGCATTGGTAGCTGTTGCAATGCTTCTGGCTGATCTTCACTCCAAATGCGGCAATTTTGCTTATTTACGTACCCATTCAACCAAAAATGAGCCTCATCGCTGAACACAATTTTTCGATAAAAAAGCGGATCCTCGGCCAGCTTTCCAAGAGCCCATTCACCAAAAATTCGGCGTTGTGGTAGGTCGGCTGGCTTCAGTTCTTGCACCAGCTGTATCTTAAAAGGCTTTACGCCCAAATCCTTCCGCAAAATTTTCCACGTAGTGCTGTAACAAAGGCCTAACTGCTGGGAACGGCGCCGAATCGACATTTCGCGGTCTTCTGTCACACTAGCTGATACGGCCGCAATATTTTCTTCACTACGCACAGTACGTAAACGTGTTGGTGGTTTAATGTCCAACAAAGTAAATTTGGTGCGAAATTTGGTCACAATCTTCCGAATAGACTGCTCAGAAGGTCGAGAATGCCGATCATAAAATGGAAGCAGCGCGCGATGAACATTTCGAACCGAGCACGAATTTTGATAGTAAAATTCAATAATTTGCAAGCGTTGTTCATTTGTAAGACGATCCATGGTTAAATTGCAAACCAAACTGAAGCTGTTTGACAGTGACACAAGGTACTAAACACACGTCAGCTGTCAAAACCAGTGTTGCCAAAACCAAACCAGCTAAAAAATCACCCTTTATTAACTGCAACTCACTTACTACAATATGCCGACGTTGCGTCTGCGAAAGAGAAACCTCTGCGGTACGATACAAACGATAGCGTCGTGGTGAAAGAAACAGAAAAAAAAAATCCGTAAGAAGGGCCCCGCAGCATATAGTAATATAAGTTAAATAAAAAGAAGTTTTATTTATTTAAAAAAAAATATTTTCGGAGGAGAGACCTCTTTATTCAATGAATATCAAGAATAAACTGAATTACATTTTTGTCTACCTACTACAAATTACCTAATGCTAATCTACTTCTCAGTGGAGTACGTGTTGGAATGTGCTGATGTGGATGAAGTGGTGTCGTATGCCGACGAGGTGCATTGTCACTTGCAGGCGTGAGAACTATTGCTGGGTGTCGTGTGCTGATTGAAGTTGAAGTGTGGGAACTGTCTATTGCTGATTTTGGCCGGATGTTTTCCGAAGATGAAACTTGGGACTGTTATGTTAACTCTTCCCTGTTGAATCTCAAACGTCCTCGTTTGATTTTAAAAGAATGGTATTTGGTTTATCCTTCGGGGTTTAAAGAATGGTTTTTCATGCTCGGTCTTACATGGTTGTTTTTCATGTGCTTCTATTGATGGTGTAGCTGAGGTCACTTCTTCGCTTCTTTCGTTGAGCTCTATGATTGTGTTATCATTAGATGTTGATCTGGAGTGACTGGAGTGACAAAATCGTATGATCATGACTATGAGAGAGATAATTATTATCCCCGATAGCACAAAGCAGGTTATTAAGTATGGTTGGTTATTGGTCTCCAATAGTTCGATGGTTTTGATGTTCCTGAGATTTAGTTCTTTCAACATTTCCAAGGATAGGAACTCTTCGATGTTCCTCACGGCAGATGAAGGTTGTGCTACTGCAGGTAATGGCTTGTATCTGGAGAACGTGCTGGATGCGTAGGTTCTGTTTCTAATATTGACTGTAGCGTTTTCAAATCTTAGTAAAAATGTGCCTGTTAGGTTGGTTTTTTCGTTATTTATAATCACCGATCCGTTGTATTGATTAAGCAATATGATTCCTGATGAAATTTCCTCAACTGAGGTTAAGTGTTGACTGTTAACTAGGGTGCAATCTGATGGCTGACTTCTTTGGTATACACGTACTCTCACTAATATCCACTAAATTGTTATTATTACAAATTTTTAAATTATTATATTCCTTACAATCTAACTTAATGCCGTATATATTATTTGGGCATTCTAAAATTTCTCCGTATTCAACTTTTATTGTCACATTTTCTTTTTTAATAGGTTTGATCAAAATATTATTACATATTTCCTTAGTTGTACTGGGTATACTTATGATATAGATAATAGTTTCCGTGTTTATTGCGATTTTAAGTTCGGCGAAGTCTAGTGCTTCTTCTAAGTTATTGTATTCGACGTTTTCATTTTTTAATATATCTTTAATTTTATTGATTTCAATCATCGACAAAATGTAAGAGTTTATTATACCTTTTCTTGCCCAATGCACGGCATATTCAATATTTATTAATTCTTCTTTTAATAATCTAATATTATATTGGGTGCTTAAGGCTAGGTTATCCTTAACCGTATTACTGTTTTTTAATCTCTTAAATATTTCATTAGTTACATTGCTTATCTTATTTATTCTTTCTATTGTGTTTTTGTTGATTACAACCTGTTTATTATTGTTCTTTAATACCTTGTTTATTTTTCCTTGAATGATTTTGAAGTCGTCGTGGTCCGGATTTCCTGCAATCCATTTCCACGCGCTTCCAATGAAATTTAAAGATCTTTTAGTTCGTATCGGGGTGAGCTTTTGGAGTAGGTTTTGGAGCTGAGATACTTCGTGGGACAGGAAAGGATAAATTGAATAGGTTGTACTTATATTATTGTGTACTGTTTCCGCGATGTTGTTCACCAATTTCTGATAGGCTCCTAGATCAATTATCATGGATTAATTTAATGTTTCCAGTTTGTACTTTGGCCATTCCAATTTTGATGGAGACTAATTGGGAGCTTGTATAGTCCAAGATTTGAACATCGGCTAAGCAGCCTACGGCGTACAGTCTAGACGGGGAGTGAAAAATTGGAAATGATTTAACCTTGGTTTAGATTTGGGACAAGTTCTTCGTTCTAGTTTCGTATGTGGCTTTTATGAACTGTTTTACCAGATGTTGTTTTTATAGTGGTTTTGAAATTTTCCTGTACTATTTCTTTCCTATACCGGTTTGTTAGTTTTGACCCTAGTCTCTTGTTTATTTTTACGTAGATTTGGTCACCTGGGCTATAGTTTTTAAATTCCTTTTTATGTTTATTATGATACTTAAGATCCTTTTCTTGTTTTTGCTTAAGTTTTTCGATGTTACTTTGTCTAGTTTTCTCATAGTCATCTGGTCCGAAAGGGACGGTCCTGCCAAAGAATAGGTCTACCGGCTTCTTCTTTGTAGTGGTATGAAAGGAGTGATTATATTCATTGGTTGCTCTTTCCAGCAGTTCTTCAAATTTATTATTGTAAGCGTTTGGCTTAATGCATCTCATAATTTCGGCAAGGGTGGAATGAAATCTTTTCCCTTGTCCATTTATAGAGCTTTTGTAAGGAGGTGTCGTGAAGACTTGTATGTTCAATTCATCTTTTAGCATAAACATAATACTATCTGAATTAAATGATTTTTCGTTGTCTATAATAATATACTCGGGAACGCCAAATCTAAAAATAATATCACGGATTGGTTCTCTGATATCTTCTATTGATTTTGACTTTATACATTTAGTAATGGCGAATTTTGTAAATTTGTCGATTGCAGTTAAGACTGAGTGTTTTTCGGTCGCAAATATATCAATATTATTATCAGTATTATTTGTCCTGGGTAATTAGGTATTGGGGTTTCTCCCAATTTCGGGTTATTTGGATGACGATCATATTTACTCCTTTTGCACGTTGAGCACAATCTAGTAATTAGTTTGATTTTTTTAGACATTTTAGGGAAAAAGTAAGACTGTATAATTTGGTTTCTATTTTCTTCAGGGCCACGGTGGGCTCTTTTATGAATTCCTATAATTATTTCGTTCTGTCTCTCTACTGATGGAATATCTTCTACTTCCGCTTTTGCGAATCTAATTTTATAGTTTTTGAAGTATAAAGGGTAAATTTGCTGTATTGAGTCCATGACTTCTTCTGAGGTCATTATTCCGTTCAGGATGGCTGGATTTAGAAATCTTTTGAAAATTCCAATCAAGTTTTCTTTAGTATAATTTGGCTCGATTACAATGTGCTTAGTAAAATTTGGAAAAGGTGTCAATACCTTGTGACTCGAGACGTTTCCCGTTTTTAAAATTAGCTGGTTCCTAAAGGCATTTATTGGCGTTTCGACTAACTGAATACGGTTATGTGAAGAATTTTCTTCGCTCTGTACCGAAGATGTTAAATTAAGAATAAAGGTGAAGTATTTAACTGTGGGGGTCGTGACAGAGCATCTGCTACAACGTTGGATTTCCCTGGGGTATATCTTAGTTCATGGTTGTATTCTTCTAACATGGACTTCCATCTCATTTTAGCGTTTGTATTTTTATTGCTCAGCGCGTACGTAAGTGGCTGATGATCTGTGAATATGATGACTTTCTTTGATCCGTATAGGAAATTTCGAAGAGAGCTTAGAGCCCAAATTATTGAAAGCATCTCTTTTTCATTTGTTGCGTATGCTTCTTCAGTTTTGTTTAAACTCCTTGATAGGAACATGATTGATTTATCCTCTTGGCTTAGCACTGCACCGAGTGCAAAAATTGCAGCATCTGTGGTGAGTTCGAAACTCTTATTGAAGTCTGGGTATACTAACATGACGTCGTTAGATACAAGTGAATTTCGAATTTTATCAAAAGCTTCTATAGCGTTTTGATCTAAATGGATAATTTTAGTTTTTGATTGGAATTGGGACACTCGTCCATCTTCCCCTCTTAAAAGGGCTGTCAGGGGTTTGGCTACTTTTGCATAGTCGCGAATAAAGCGTCTATAGTAACCGGACATGCCCAAAAATGATCTGAGATCTTTTAATGTTTCTGGTTTAGGAAATTCAGCGATTGCCTTAACTTTTCCTGGGTTTGTTTTAATTCCCGTTTTGGATACAATAAATCCGAGAAATTCAACCTCGGATTTTAAGAATTCACATTTGTCTTTTTGAACCTTAACATTTGTATCTTTTAGAATAGATATCATCTATGGCGCGTTGGAAGATGGATGGGGCATTTATCAGCCCAAAAGGTAAGGGGGTAAATTCATATTTACCGTTGTTGACAGAGAATGCTGTTTTCTCTATGTCGGAGTCCTTTAGTGGTATTTGGTGGAATCCACTTTTAAGGTCGATTAACGTGAAGTAGCTACATTTTCCTAAATTGTAAAGGACATCATTAATTTCGGGAATTGGATATCTGTCAGGTATTGTGACTAAATTTAGCTTTCTGTAATCAATTACAAGCCAAAATTTTTGATTCCAGACGCGTCAAGTTTTTTTGATACAATTATTATGGGGGAATGTAAAGGTTACCATGATGGACGTATTATCCCATTTTCTAAAAGTTCATTTATTTGTTTATCCACCTCTTCTTTTATCGCTTTTGGATAAGGATAAGATCTTGTATAAACAGGGATATCAGAAGTTGTTCTGATTTCACCTTGGACAGTAGTAATGTAAGTGAGATTCTTATCTGGTTCACTGAATAAGTTTGGGGGGAATGTAGATGTACTGAATGTTAGAATAAGATAAAATCAGAGTCACGTTTTATTAACTAAACTTATATTTATTTCTGATAACAAATTGGAATAACGCGTGTGCAGTTTTAACCTCTACTCGCCGTCGCTGTCAGAAAAGGAAGAGACCGGAAAAAGTCAATGTGACAGCTGGAAGGCGATGGTTGACCAAAATGGATGGTTGATATAATTTTTCTAAGCTGATTTTCTTGAGAAGAATTTAGATGTGAGGTGCGAATGTCGATACTGTTTACCGCTGGTGCTTTGAGTTGTTTTAGTGGGAATATATGTTTATTATTAAGGGTGAAATAATTTTTGTCAGTGTAGATCACTGCACTCATTTCTTTCAAGGTATCGTTTCCAATGATACCATCAAAAGAATCGAGTCCATCTAGAATGAAACACTTGATAGTACCTATTTCTGAGCCAAATCTTTCTATATTGGCATGATGGGTAATTTTGGGCTTTCCAGAAACTGAATTTGCAAAGAATGAGTTATTATTTACCGTTGGATTAGTTATCTATATGACATGATTTTACATAATTTTTGTTCGATCCTGTATCTAGCAAAAATTTTAAGTATTTTCCGCTCTTCGTTTTGAATTCATAGTAAGGAAGCGAAGAGCTGTTTAGTCTAAAAAATTTAGATCTTGGAATTCGTCACAAAGTTCCAAGGCTTCGCTTTCATCAGGCTGACAGTAATCAACGAATTCTTGTTCTGGTTCTGTGTGGTCTTCTGTTTCTATATGATAATTTCTTTGGGGGTTATTAGTTGTAGTAATTTGTTGTGTTCCTTGTGGACCTCTATTTTGAGATTGATACGGATACCTATTCTGAAGATTCATTGTTCGGGGTTGCATGCTTTGGTCATTATTTATTGGTTCTGTTTTAATTTGAGGGATTATTGCATTTGGTGGTGTACGTCTTCCTTGGAATTGTGGCCTATAGTTTTGCTGATTATTGTTTTGATATTGATATCTCGTTTGAGGCATGTAGTGCTTTGGTTATATTGGAAACGTGGTGGTGCTCCCTGGGGAACGAAAGATTGCTGGTAATTATAGTATCCTTTGAACTGTGGTTGTCCGAAATTATTTAATTGAGGTCTGGGTGACGCAGAGGATGGCACGGAGTTACACGATTTTTTATTTGGATTTTGGTTTGCATGGGAAATCCTGAAATTCGTGATTTCGAGTTTGAGGCACAAATGTAAAGCTTGAGGTAGGTCTCCTGGCTCACGTATCGCCAGTAGTCTGGGAAGGTCACCTTTAAGGCCTGACTCACTGCTAATTTCTAAACAACCAATTTTGTTTAAGATAAGTGATAAGTGACTATATACAGTTTGATAAAAGGATTGTATAGTGCCATTTCCTTGTACGAGTGATATGAATTGGTACTCGAGAGTACCCAAATCTCTTTTGTCAGCGTAATGCATGACAAGACATATGCATATGCAGTTCCAGTTTAATGGAGTATTGTATGACTCCGCAGTGCACAAATATTTCATTTGTATGTTTACCTAGTGTGGCGTGATAGAATTGAAATATATAATACAATAGGGGTATTCACGATTCGATGTAAAAGGCCTAGTAAAATTGCGAAATTTTATTTTTTTTTATCGGATCGTGAACGCACTTTTTCTCATGTATAGCAAAACTGAAACAAATGACAGCTCCAGCTGGACAATTGACATTTGCTTTGAAAAAAAATTTTCTGTCCATTTTTTCACTGGATTTTCCCTTCTGCGGCGCCTACATTTGTTTTCCATTCTCTTTATTTTTTTCTGTTAGCTATACACAGGAATCAAAAATTTAAATGAACTGTCAACTTCATAAGGCTACTCTGTTGTATTTTTCGGTTGCAATAGGGTCAGGGTATAGATAAAGTGTAAAAGTGTTGCGAAATTTTATTCTGTATAGTTTGTTGTTGTAGTGCAAAAAAAAGTTACACTTTCGCATTTTCGCAATGATACAAGACCAGTTGCATCGAATCGTGAATACCCCTAATATATGTGTATGTATCATACATATATATTATATTATATTATATATCCAAACCCAACAGGACCCCAAAGTATTTTGGGGTACCTCGTATGGAGTCGTATGTTTCTAGTATGCGGTCAACACTTCTTTTCCATGATATGAATTCCGCTGGATTTCCAGAGAATTCCCTTAGGCATTTTACCACATCGGGTATCTTATCTAATTCGGAAATATCATGTCTGTGTTCTATGGCGATTATCTGATCTTCCCGAGCAAATTGATCAGCGTTTGGGTTTAGTACATTTTGAACCATGGCTGGTCCCTGAGTTCTTATCAATCGGCTTACGATTGATGATAATAAGGAATCTAGTTCCGGCGTTGTTCCGACATCTTGGGCTTGTCGTGTATCCGTTCTGGATGATGTGCATTGAAAAGAGTTGTTGTGGTTTATGTCATTCGGAATTTTGCGTACCAATGGTGGGTTTTCTCGTGCCCCTGGGATGGGATTTTCTGGGAGAGTTGCTAAAGGTTTGGGATTGCTACTAACTCCTGATCTTGTATTGGGCATGATTAAAAATGTATTTTTGTTATATTATTTTAATATAATTAGGAGGTAACCTTAAGATTTAATTTTTAAAATAAAGGTATTAATTTGATATATTTTCGGAAACTAACTTAGGATTTCTTTTTTAACATACAGATATCAGTTTGATATCACTTTTGAAACTTTCTTAGGATTTCTATTTTTAATTCTTAATGTTTATAAACTTACAAATAAAAATGTTTTAAATATTGCATGGGTTTGACAGTGGCGACTATATTTCCTGCCGTTGATGGGGCTGATGATCCGTTTTTTTTTTTTTGTCGGAGGTTGTTACTATCCGATGGAGCACTCAGACACAACTACTGGTCCATTGTACTGCCAAAACAGACACCTTACATTATTGTACGTAGTTTTCCCGTCTTTCGAAGAAAGATGAGAAGGAGCTTCAGTGATGAAGAGCTAAGGTGTTCGGCAGTCACCACATCAGCCCCAAAGATCCGCCATCTGATGCGAGCAAAGGCAGGACAGCTACAGAGGAAGTGTTCCGCTGTATCATCGTCCTCTCCACAAGCAGGACAGATGGTGAAATCGCTCAAGCCCAATACATTCAAGTGTTTGGCGAAAGCTTGGTGGCCCGAAAGGACGCCCACAAGCAGTCTACAGTCGATTCTCCTAAGAGACAAAAGGAAAGACGCAGACTTTTTACAGATGTCCGGACGCAGTCGTTTGGTCTGTCTACACCCAGCACAGTCACGCCACCGACGCTCGTGTTCACGTGAAACCCAAGTATCAATGGATGACCGAACCGCAGATACAGGCAGACCCAACGCAGGTTCAGGTCCTGAAAAAGCTTCTTCAGAACCCAGCCTGGCAAGCTCATCAGCGATCTCATTTCCCTGGATACCAGTATGACCCGGGACCCAAAGAAGATTCACTTTGTTTAGCCTTCCTACCAGGTTCAGAGAAAGCTTGAGTTCGAGCACTAACTTAGACGAGGTGAGAGGGTTAAGCAGCGCTTTTAGTGCAGCTTGGCTATCACTGCAAACGCATATGCTTCTACCCCTCCACCTGTTAGTCACAATGTAGCGCATGGCCATAAGTATAGCGAAAATCTCCGCTTGGAAGACAGACGCATATTTACCTAAGGCGTAGTAAAGTCTAATGTTCTCGCTTTCCACAAAGACTCCAGAACCAGACCCCTGTTCGGTTCTGGAGCCATCCGTGAATACACGATGGCATTCTTTCCCTGGCTCAGAGTCTGGCAGAAGCCATTCCGTTACCTGAGGAAAGTTGACATGGTAGTTTTGTCGCAATAGGATTTCCGAAGTCATTGCGTCAGACGGCATATCCATAAGACAAGGGTCAAAGGATAATTCTCGCACAAGTTCTTCAAAATTCCAATGCGCGTGGTACCAAAAGCCACCTCTCTTTAACCGAGAGATGTTTTTCAGAGTACACCCCATGATAAAAATATCAAGAGGGGGGAGGTTCATCATAGCATCTAGAGCAGAGCCCGGAGTGCTAGGGAAGACCCCCGTGCATCCGAGACAAACCGTTCTTTGAAGTTTGGCAAAAGAGGCAGTAACACGTTTCCGCGAAAGCCTGTTCCACCATACAACCGATGCATATGAGAGAAGTGGTCTAACCATCGCCGTATAGATCCAAAGGACCCTTTTGGGAGATAAGCCCCATGTCTTGCCAAAAGCGCCTTTGCACTGCCAGAAAGTTGACAGCGCTTTATCGGTTTTTGATTCAACATGCTTGGACCAAAGAAGCTTTCTATCAAGGATTACTCCCAGATATTTGACTTCTTCGGAGATCGGGATAGTGACGCCTTTTAGCACAAGTTGAGTCAGACCAGTGATCTTCCTCCTTCTCGTGAAGAGAACAACCGTAGTTTTAAGAGGATTCACTGAAAGCCCATTTCTTGTGCACCAATCGTCGATGAGGCCCAAGGATCTCTGCGCCAGAGAGCATACAGTCCTTAGGTCAGAACCAACAGACAGAACGGCGACATGATGATCCGTACTCGAGCTCCTAACTGGTCACGGTCTGTGCCCGTTCTCAATTTCGCTGGAAACTTGTTCTTTAATGTCTGTGTGACGCGAACTATTGTGCTTTCTTAGGACACAATTTGTTTTTTTTTTTCGTTTTTGAGGAAAAACTTAACCGACACTATGTTTTCTTTATTTAAAAGAAAGTTCACACGAATTTTGTGTATTTTTAAGAAAATATAATACCGCCACTGTGTTAACGGTTTACACTTTAAAATTGTTTTCGCACAGACTAACCACTGTCCCTGCTCGGGCGCCAGTTAAATAAAAAGGATTTTTATTTTTTAAAAAAATAATTATTTCAGGAGGAGAGACCTCTTTATTCCATCATTATCAAAATTAAACTGAGTACAATTCTTCTCTACATACTACAAACTTCCTAAAGCTAATTTACTTCTAAGTGGAGTACGTGTTGGAATGTGCTGATTGTTGGTGTCGTGTCTCGTAAGCCGGTTGATGTGGATGAAGTGGTGTCATATGCCGACGAGGTGCATTGTCACTTGCAGGTGTGAGAACAATTGCTGGGTGTCGTATGCTGATCGAAGTAAATATGAAGTGTGGGAACTGTCTATTGCTGATTTTTGGCCTGATGTTTTATAAAGATGAAACTTGGGAATGTTATGTTAACTTATATACTTCGTCGATATTAGGTATCGATACTGCTTTATGATACCTAAAAATAGATATCGAGTGTTATCTTGTTGCTTGGTTCATTCCTTGTTGTTTCTCTTAATCTCTTCTCAGAAAGATACTTGGGATGTTTGTTCGGTCTGTTGATAGTGAGGGTATTCCGTCGCCATCTGGTTGACATGTGTGTTGTCTGTTACTTGTTATAGCTCACATAACTCACGCGCGTCTACAATTTGCCGATGTTACGTCTGCGACATCGTGAGAAAGATAGTCCAACATTTTCGCGATATGGTAACCGGAATGAATGTGGGAATGAACGAATCGAGCAGGGGATTCGTTTAGGCAATGCGCTTTGAGAAATTTAGTCTTAAGTTGTTAATGAAATAAAGATGTTCTCCTCAGTAAAATTTTTCATTTACTAAAATCTAACTTATACAATAGACTGACGATCACTAGGATGAGGCCATACATTTCGCAATCGATTCTCGCTCTTTATTCCTGTTTGCAATGTTGTACACGAAAACTTTTACTACCTGTGAAGAGGTACGTATTTTTCCCAACCCGGACTTGAACACCCTGAGGTCAACCCAGACAACGGTACATAATACGAGTATGAATGCGAGAAGACAGCCACAAATTATGTAAAATAGATTTAAGAAAACAAAAATTGCATACCGTTGGGCCCCTATTGTTGCGCCAACGCATTTAAATAAATATTTATTATTCATCACCATTTGTTACCTAGTCAAATTGTATGCACCAAAAGTTTAATAAAAGCAAATGTAATGTAATGTAACAATGTGTTTTGTTGCAGGAGTTCACATCAGCGATTTTTTTCAAAGTTTTGTTAAGAGTATTTAAAAAAGCGTGGAAAATAACTTTTACAGCGACAGAAAGAGGAAAAATAGATGCTTTCAAGGAGTTGGGACCCTCAAGCCAAGAAATTGCAAGGAGGCTAAATAGAATTAAGACTGTTAAAAACAGTTACCTTGCGGATCCACAACACTATGGGAAAAATCAAAAAGGAAGCACAAAATTACTGTAGAAAAGCGGTATTCTGAAACCGCAAGCAACAACCTGTACGTGGCGCAAGTGTTAGCGATGACCAGTGATAATAACCTGATCTCAGGGGCTTACTACCCCAATTTAATGTACCACGAGAGTACGCTTCGGTCTGGCTCTATCCCGCCTACAGCCTCGCACGGGTCTCGGTGGCACTGATGAACCCTTGTGAGCGGCTGTCAGGTGCCCATGGACAGGTGACCAATCGATGAGATTGCTCACCACCCTGATTATAGGTAAGTTAGGTTAAGTAGCTTGGGTAGTTTTAAGTAGTTTTTCAAAGTTTCTTGAAGAATAAAAAACAAACAAAATTAAATATAGATAGAACTAATGCCAGAAGATAAATTTTAATTTTAAATTAGATTTAGTCGTTTTTGTCTGGTATTTAAGTTTAATGAATGAGAACAATAAAAATGAACTTAAAATTTAAAAAAAAAATGTAAAAATTAGCGTTGACGAATGCCGCTTTAAAACCAGCAAGCGCCGATGCCCCGATAGTGGCGAAGCAAATTTTTTTTTTTTTATTATTTATTGTTTTTTTTTTTGTAAATTAATGCCAACGAAAGTGTTAGTAATCTGTTGTGAGTTTTTTTTTATATATGTTCATTGTTCATATTTATATCCTTACATTTGCGTGAAATACATATTTCGGGTAGAGTAAATGACATAGGGTACATTACAACAGATTTAGTTTTTGCATATACATATTTCACATAATAGTAAATTAAATCCCAAGTGATACAGGTACAAGGAAAGAAAAGCAGTAGAATACGCAACCTGGATGCTGCGGCCACAACGTCGCCAGTTGCAGATAAAAAGGGTGAGTCATTTGGACCTAATTCATTAGTGTATATAGTCAAAACAAATCAGAAAGGGAAGGGGACCATTACTATGGTGATTGAACAATAATTTTTGATAAAAACGGTAAAGAAGCCCATTAGTTAAGTGAATATCTAGTTCAAGTAAATATAAGGATCTTTTTGTTAATTTTTAAAGTCAAGTAAAGTAAAATTCACAATGAGTAAATATTTTTTATAAATACACTGCAATGTTTCTTTTAAAAAGGGCGAAATGGGATGAGGTAGTGCGGATAGGGAAGGACGATCCGGAGTAGGAGGTAAAAGGTGGCGTAGAAAGGGGTTACCTAGGCGAGTATGGTAGCCAAGGTAGGGAGGGTAGAGGCAAAATTCTCGCAGCGTCAACATCACCTCGGCGCGAAAGACTGGCATGGTTTTCTTGTTGTACGGACCAAGGGTCAAGTCCCACACCCACCGACGAGCTAAGAGAGGGAACTCGCATGCCAGCAATGACCCGACGGCAAGAACGGTCTAGCAACAAAATGGCGCCCAACGTGAAGGCTTCACTATATGCGAAATAGTGAATGCAGATTTTTAAAGAGCCAATTCAACTGTTTTTGTGATTTCTTGATTTTGCTTAGTTTTTTTATTTTTTTGTTTGTTCTTGGATTTCTATTCCCAACATAAGTCCCGATGACTGGTTCAGATCTGGTATCGCGTTGCGATGGAGGGAAAGAATTCAAATAAAATTTTGTGGTATCCTTTTTGTCTGAGTCTTGATGTTATGTGTTATAATACCGACATCGAAGTTCTGACTGGGAAACCATAGTCAACATATACGAAATGTATATACATCCGGTAGATGTGAAGAGACACGGAAAGATTGTGTTGCGTTAGTCTTCCAGTAGATCCTTCCGTTATCAATAATTCCAAGTTTCTGAGTCGGAGGCGAACAACTGGTTTGTCTGTAGCCTTCCTGAAATAATTATTATTGTTAGTTTTTATAGAGTAGTTTTTTTGTAACATAAAGTTTTACCCGTTCGATACTTAGCTTGTTTTATTTTTGTTATTTTCCATATAGGCTCGCAGGACTTCGCCATCTTTTACATCCGAAGTTATCGTCTTTTCTCCGCCAAGTATCCTCATCCTAAGCCCAATACTATGATAGTTAGTTCGTTTGATAGGAAGTTTCGTTCTTCACTTTTTTATTATTTTTGTTAAGGGTCCGCCATCTAACTTTTTTTTCCACTAGTGCTTATTTCGCGAATGGTAACACTTAGCTCATGTCTGATTTGACAGATAATTAGTTTTATCCTTCCGCTGAACGAATATGGTTGTGTATACGCTTGAACAACGCTGGGAAATATTGCGACATTACTTTGAAAATCATGGTAATGTTGCAGAATGTGTGCGAAAATTGCGTACGGAATTTGGAAGAAGAGAAGCACCGTCAGCTCCGTATGTTCGCTATCTTGTGAAAAAAGGGAAAGAAACTGGAATCCTCATCGATAAAACAAAGCGTGAAAAGCCAAAAACAGTGCGTACACTGTTTGGTGCGGAATTTGGTCCAGAGGCATAATTGGGCCATTTTTCTTCGAAAATGAGCAAGGAGTGGCCGTAACAGTCAATGGCGATCATTATCGGGCCATTTTGAACGAATTTTTGTTCACAAAAATTGAAGAGGAGGATATTGGCAACATTTGGTTTCAACAGGACAGTGCTACGTGCCACACAGCCGAAGCTAAACTCGATGTTTTGCGCCTTGTTTTTGAAGATCGCATTATCAGCCGCAGAGCCTATGTCGTTTGGCCACCTCGGAGCTGCGATTTGACATCGTTGGACTATTATTTGTGGGGTGCCGTAAAAGATAAGTGTTACGCCGACAAGCCAGAGACAATTGACGCTTTAAAGGACAATATTCGTGAAGCCATTGGTGAAATACAGCTGCACACAATCGATAATGTGCTTAAAAATTGGACCGATCGTGTAGGCTACTGCATGGCCAGCCGAGGCAGCCATTTGAATGAAATTATTTTCCATTATTAGCCTCTCGCGAACGTCTGACAAACATCCGAGAGTATAACTGTCTTTAGAGCTTCTCAATTAGCCGTTTGGAATCGGCATAAAATTGTAGATCCCTTCCATTCGTTCCAAAAATAAAACTCACACAAAATAAATGGTTGCGAGAAGCTAGGCCTTGGGTCCCTACGGACCTGCTGCGCCAACTATGTATATAACCGGAAGGATTGTGCTTTCAAATAAAAAAATAAATTTGAGAAAATATTCTGTAGTTTTTTCTTATAGCATTTTCAAAAAAAAAGTTATTTGGTTATTTTTTCTATATTTTTTTTATAATTTATTTACCATTCTTATAGTTTTACTAATTTTTATTATTATACCAACCCATACATTATTATATTCTTTATTATTTATTTTGCCTTATTTTCAATCTCGTCGTGCTCTCGCTTCGTTTCTTCGTTCTCTGTTACTGTCTTTTAATGGTTTCAAATTTTGAGTATGAAAAAACCCCAACTCGTCCTCATACTCGATCGGTTTCAACCGCAGCCCAGGCGAATAAAACCATTTTAGAGGAAGAATTTGAAGTGTTCCATCAGTTGTTGGCAGACTTAAATTTCGACGAAATTTCAAATTCCTCCTCAAATTCACCGATCATGGCAGACGACAATCAAGCGGCTCCTAATGGGACCAACCCAATTGAAAAACCTGGTACATCGGCCTGCAATATACAGCAACCGCAGAGCGTAGATGCCGCATCTTTAGCAGATCGCATAGATCAGTCGCTAGCAACGAATCAAATTCGCTTCTTCCAACAGATGAAAATTTTCATTAACAGCGTTTTGGGATAAAATGGAGAACATAAGCAACCCTGTCCCAGTACAGAATGTCCCAGATTAAAACAATGCTTGCAATCCGCAGTTTACGACCAACTTAAACGATAGGCTGTCAACTATGTATCCACCTCCTTCAGACCAGATTTCAGTGCACAATGTTCCTCCTCCACCATTGTCGGGGACCCCAAGCGCTTCTATGCTTCTGAAAAATGCCGATTAGACAGATGGAACATAAAGTATAACGGTACTGAGAACATCATCGACTTCCTCTTTAAGGTTGATAGGCTCCAAGCATCGTCGTTCTATAGCGATGACCAAATCACTGCCAACTTTCATTCCCTGTTAGTAGGAAAGGCGATTAATTGGTTCCGGTCATTTCTTCGCAAAAATCCTCACGCGAAGTTTGGAGACATCAAAATCGCCATGAAGAGGGAGTTCGGGCGAAAAGAAAATGATGTGGAAGTCTATATGTGGCTGTTGACTCGTAGACAGCGTTCGACGCTAAGACACTTATAGAGGTCAAGTTAGGAGAAGTATTGCTTGCTGCTAATATAGCAGATCTGGAACAGCTTCGAAACAAGGGTAGGGAAGCGGAACGTTTCCTGTCCAGGCGTATGTTTGCTCAAAAAGCTGCTCATGAGATACATTTGGAGAAAGAAGTGGATGAATAAGTCGAAGAAGAGGCAGCATTTAGTCGATCGCAAAATCGAGCACCATTACTGTGTTGGACCAAGAGGGACACATAATTATTAGCAGTGTCCCTTACACGAAAGAAAGCTTTTCTGCTTCCTCTGTGGCGCGAAGGTGTTAGCACAACTGAGTGTTCCAAACATCAGGGAAACCGCCAGGGGAACGACAGGATAGACGGGGAGAGTCGTTTCCAAAGGAACAACCCCGAGTTGCAGAACAATTAGCAGGAGGAAACATCGCAATAGGTAACGTCGAGCAAAGTTCGGTTAGTGGTCCCATTACTAGAATATTGCAACGCGAAAAAATGATGTTTCGTCTTGTATTGTTGGTCACCCTATCAATACCTTCCAACTAATGTCGCTTCACGAGAGGAAGCAAAATTTTATAAACTGCGATCTCAAATAATGGGTACAAATACAGTCGCGAGCAATCATATCAGGAAGTGTAGGGAAAGGTATCATAAGCAGAAAGCCTTTCAGAAACTCAAAGTCGAGACTATATTAACTTCGGAAACAGATGGGAGGATGTACGCTAAAGTGCTGTTGAAAAACGAATACGTTTTCGGATTGCTAGACAGCGGTGCATCCATCTCTGTATTGGGAGAGTCATGTTTTGAATTCATGGAAAGGAATGGTATTCAGATGATGCCCTACAAGAATTTCGTTAAGACGGCGGATGGTAATACTCACGATATTGTGGGGTACTGCGAAATTCGAACGTCGCTTAACAGCGTCACGTAAACCATAACTTTCTATGTAATTCCTAACTTGACACAAAAAGTTTACCTCGGCATGAATTTCTGGAAGGAATTCTGCTTAATCCCACACTGCCAGATTGATTCGATTGCCCTGCTAAATGAAGAAAGCATTAGCTCAGCAGATGATGTTAATTTCATTTTACTTACCCCCGTACAGAAACAACTTTTAGAGTCCTTAAAAAAGAAGTTTCCTAACTTTGTCGACATGGTTCTCGGTCATACTCATTTAGAGATTCACAACATCGATGTTGGAGACGCAGTGCCAATTAAGTCTAGACACTACTCCTTGTCTCCGGTGCGACAGGAAGAGGTGTTCAAGGAACTTGATCGCATGCTGGAACTGAAAGTTATCGAGGAAAGCAACTCAGCTTGGTGTTCCCCTATAGTGCTAGTCAGAAAGCCAGGTAAAGTACACCTTTGCTTGGACAGTCGAAAGTTGAACAGCGTGACGAAAAAAGACGCATATCCGCTGCCACATATTGATGGTCTTCTAAGTCGCCTTCAGGACACATATTTTATTACGGGGCTTGACCTCAAAGATGCCTTTTGGCTAACCCATCTTGATGAGGAGGCAAAACAGAAAACGGCATTTGCTGTTCCGGGACGGCCATTGTACCAATTTTCGGTAATGCCGTTTGGCTTATGCAATGCCGCCCAAAGAATGTGTAGTCTGATGGACCGTGTTATTCCAGCACGACTTCGGGAATATGTTTTCGTTTACTTAGATGACTTATTAATATGTTCAGCGGATTTCGACACCAACATCAAAGTATTGGCGGAAGCTTCCTGTCTACGTAGGGCGAACTTGACCCTAATAAATTAATAATCTATATACACCAAAACCCCGCTTTGCGTCGTTAATTGGGACCAGAAAAACACGACGCAAATCGAAACGACGCAAATCGAAATAACGATTCTTTATTCAATTTATTCACTTCTTCAAACTGATCGACTTCACGTAAAGTGTAAACTCGTACGTAAGCCTTAATCTAGGGGAATCCCCATTTCAAAAAAAAAAAAAATTGTGAATAAAAGGGAATAACAAAAACTCAAACTGAAATAATATCGACGCAACTTGGAAACCACAAAAAATTTTAAATGACGCAACTTTGAAACGACGCAAATCGAAACGACGCAAAGCGAGGTTTTGGTGTATATATAATATAATAAAAGTCATATATATATATTTATATATAATTATATATATATATAAATAATAAGGGTCTGTATAGCATCTAAGTAGAACTATATTTATATAGTTATGTCTGTACATGTTTTGTCTCAGCAAGATTTCAAACGAGAGTTTACCATCCAGTGCGATGCTTCATCTGAAGGGGTAGGGGGAGTGCTTTTTCAACTCGATGTGGATGGTAATGAGAAACCGATAGATTTCATGTCAAAAAAACTGAATAAGGCACAGAAAAATTACACAGTCACAGAGCTCGAGTGTCTTGCTGCAGTCCTATGTGTTAAGAAATTCCGTGCCTTCATTGAGGGTTCGCATTTCCGTGTCATCACTGACCACTCAAGTCTGAAGTGGCTTATGCCGCTGAAAGATTTGAGTGGTCGTCTTGCGAGATGGAGTCTGATACTTCAACGTTTCGATTTTATCATTGAACATCGCAAAGGTTCCCTAAATGTAGTGCCGGATGCTCTATCACGAGGAGAAATGGATGAGTTGTCGGTAGCATCTGTAGGTGAAGAAGCAGATCTTGCCTCGCCTGAGTTCGACTTTGTAGAGTACAAAAATCTTCGGGAAGAAATCGAGAAAAATCAAGCTTCGCTCCCAGACCTAGTTGTATCCGAAAAATTTATATACAAAAGAGTTAGATTTAGAAGCGAAGATCTTGGAAACGAAGATTCTTTATGGATACCAAGCACTTTGACTCACACAGTTATTGAAATGGCCCACAATACTCAGCTTTGTGTCATAGTCGATCTACATATTCATCGCAGTTGATCATTTCACCAAATACACCTTCCTTAAAGCACTACCGAAGGCAACAGCGAAAAATATAATTAGGTTCTTGGAGTCCGAGGTATTTCATGGATTCGGAACACCTGAATTCATACACTCGGACAACGGAAAACAGTTTATATCAACCGAGTTTAGTGGATTCCTTTTTCGCCGCACTTTTGCACAGAGCAATTTCGTCCATGGGCAAAATCCAAAACTGCTGCCTAAATTCTTGAAATGTCGTGTCCGTCGGATTGTTGGTAGCTGCATGTACAAATTGGAGGATCTATCCGGCAAAATCATAGGCATTTTTCATGCCAAAGACATTCGCCAATGATTGCATACGGTTGTACCTGGAAGAGAAACCACAAAGTATCGGGTCGGTAGGTCAAATTGCGCAAATACTTATATGATTACTCTGCCCGGCTTTGAAGTAGGTTCGGCTCCCACGTTTATGTTGTTCCGTCTTCAATTTTTGTTTTTTTTTTTTATAATTTTCACACTTTACATGCACTTTAAGACACGTGGGTTCGATTTTTACAATTTTGTTTTGACATTTGACAACAGATTGTAAACAAATCGTAAAGCCCTGTGTTACGAAAAGTAGTTTCGAATCTGTCGCACTACAATACCTGCAAGATAACAATCGAAAATCAGCTGTTGGTTTCGAGGATCTCACCAGAAACTGGTATACGGAGAAAAATTACTAGGTAGCCTTTGAGTCTCGTAAAAGAGAACACTATTGAGAACCGAAGAAAGCAGTTAAAATAATGAGAAAAGGGAATTTTAAAATTCTTTTCCCAACGCCGATATCATTTTTAAATCCGAAGCAAGTGGTGGCTGACGTGGGAATACAATATGCAGCCCAAATATTTAAAATTAAAAGCCGAAGACAAGTTTTTTTTTTTGTTTGTGCAACAATATAATTTTATAGACAGTGAAGTGCATACAACGGATAAACACAAATATAGTTTGAAAAGAAGTAGACAAGTTTGCATTGCAAAGGTATGTAAAGACAATCGAACAAAGAAAAAGTGAAGTAACAGGTTATTTTATTAGGGAAGTGAGGTGCCAACACATCAAAAACATCAGGACGACAACCAGTAAAGATTGACCGTCAAAAGTCCGGATTGGCAATATACAAAAATAAAATTCTGGTATCATATTTCCCTATCGTTACTAAAATCCGGGATAGGGAAACATTGAAATAACTGCTGCAACACCAAGCTGTAGATCTGAAGCGGTAATCTGAAACAGCAAGCAACAGCCTCTACGTGGCGCAAGTGTTAGCGGTCGCTCTTCAGCATCCGTGGAGGACAGACGACTTTGAGAGTGAGGCAGCGTGAGCAATAGCAAAGTGTTAAGTAGAGATTCCGAGTGTTTTAAAAGTGTAAGCCATTTGGCTCAAGAAGCAAGTCTTCGGTTCTTGTGAAAGAGGAGCCAAGTTCGTTTCCCAGTGGGGGACTAATTTTTATATTTAATTTCACAAAACAAAGACAAAAGTGGAAGTGCCGCAAGGCGATCAGGCGATGGACGCTGACCAGTCCATGGTCCCGCAAGGTGGTATCCCGTTGCCAAAACGCGTGACCAAGCAGGTCAAAGCAACAACAACAACCACAACAACTACAGCAACACCAAGAGCAGCAGCATCAACATCAACAACAAGAAGTGCCGGTGCATTACCAGCACTAATAACAACAACAACAAGTGACGTACCATCAACAAGTACCGGAGCACTGACGAAGGTACAGTCAACAGAACTTACAAAAACAGAAAAAAGACGAAGGAAATTAAAACCAACGCCAAATCTCCAATACAAAAGGAAGCCGAAGGCAGACGCCGTGATGACGTCACGTGCAACCTCGTCAGCACAGGAGACAGAGGACGACTCTGATGGTCTCAGCTACTCCTACGAGTCCGAGGGGGGCGAGGGAGGATACAAGGGTGAAGGTAATGCCTTCCAGTTACTGGACGACGAAGCTGACGATCAACGACGAGGAAGCCGAGCTAGACCGCCTGATAAAAGAGCTCCTAGAAAAAAGGGAGAAATTGCGGCAGCAAAAATGGATACAGCAGCAAAAAAAGATGCAGCAATTGCAAGTTGTGCAGCAACATAACAAACAACAACAAAAAGAGCAGCAGCAACCACATCAACAACAACAACAATAACAACAACAACAACAAGCACTGCTTAAGCAGCAGCAACAACAGAAGAAGCAGCTGGCACAAAAACAGCCACTGCAGCAACAACAACTACAACAAATAAAACAGACACAGAGACAGCAACCGCAGCAACAGCAGCAGAGACAACAGCAGCAGAGACAACAAAAACAGCAGCAGCAGCCGCAGCAGCAAGAACAACAACAACAACAGCAGCAGCAACAGCACGAACAACAGACGAAAAAACAAAAGGTACCACCAATAAACGTGAGTCATCTAGATATTAGCGATAGTATTAAGTTATGTAGGTTAATTAGTAAGGATTTTTATATTAAAAGGCTAAACGCCAACAAGCACATTATTATGTGCATTAATATGGAGGAGCACAAAAAGTTGCGCACCGCTCTGGAGAAAGCGGGAGCTGAGTACTTCACGTACACTCCAAAAGGAGAAAAGCGCCAAACTGTGCTGCTTAAGGGTATCGATCCCAATATAAAAATAGAGGAGCTCGAAAACGAGCTCAAGAATTATGAGTTCGACGACCTTAAGTTCGTGGGGGTCAAGCCGTTTTCTTCGCCTGCGGACAGGGGTGGTAGCCGCAAATTACCATTCTTTTTGATTCTTTTAACCCCCGACAGCAAAATTGATAGTCTGAAAAGGATCTGATTCCTGTACTATCATGCAGTACGTTTGGAAAAATTAAAGAGGTCAGATCGTGTACTTCAATGTATGCGCTGCCAGAGGTTCGGGCACGCCGCAAGTAACTGCCACATGCAGTTCAGGTGCGTTAAGTGCAACAAGGACCACAAACATGGGGAATGTGCTTTAGATAGCGATAGGGCAGAAGATCGAAGCCAGCTCTCGTGTGCACTCTGCAACAGCTCAGGACATCCTGCTAATTTCAGGGGATGTCCCAAGTATCAGCAGGTAAAACAGAGTGTGCAGGCTCGAAAACAGAGGTCCGAAGAAGATAAGGGTCGAAAGAGTCGCTCGTTCTCTAATTTTGTTGCACCCTATGTGTCCTTTGCCCGAATGGTAACTGGACCGGGTAGCATAATCACAAAAAGTGCGCCGGAAGCGGATCTGGATTTGAAATCGATCCTTCTGTCACTGCACGGAAAGATCGACAATTTCCAGAAACAATTAAATGAGCATGCGGCCCGAATAGACATGATCTACTCGCCGCTGTTTGCAGAGTCTACCGCGCCATAAATATGATGGCTACGCTGGACGAAGTAAACTTGAAGATACTTGCGGTGAATGTTAATTCACTAATTAGGATCGAGAGAAGGATCAATCTTTCCAATCTGTTGAAAGTCGAAAAGCCAGATGTACTTTTGGTTAGCGAAACTAAGCTAACGCCGAAGTACAAATTAGGCTATAAAAACTATCATGTAGTTAGAAGAGACCGGCCCAACTCCACACAGGGAGGTGGTGTCGCTATCTTAGTACGTAAAGGCTTGCGCCATAAGGTTATATATAGCGGGGAAGTGCGCATTTATTTATTCCCGTATTTTTCTTATAAAATAACCCGAAAATTCACTGTACTTTTTTTGAGTTCAAAGTCGAACATTTTGGTCCACGAGCCGGATTTTTAAGAAAAATATATTCCCGACACTACACATCCTTACAAGTTTTTGCTGCTATAATTTGTAACCGCTTTTTTGTGTGCTGCATCTCATAAATTAGATTCACTTCTATCTTTGGAGAAATTTGCTGCTTTTTTGTGTGTGCTGTTTTGTGCCGCCATCATCTTGAGACGATAATCACCAGACCCGAAGTTGCAGGAATTCGCAAGTAAGTGCATTTACTATTTTATTTGTGTTTATATGCAAATCAAAAATTCATAAATATGAAACAAAATAAACTTGCACGAGCACTTACTCAATTGGAGAAAGATATCACCAATTTTGGCAAAAAAGGTTCCAACGCTCGTACTGCTAATTATTTGTCTGGTCGTATGTCGTTATTGGAGAGAACTATGGAATCAGCAGAAGAGATTTATGAGGTGTGCATAGGGTCGCTGTCTGATGGGGAGGAGGAAAAATGTGTACAAATAGAGGAGACGTATGAAAAAATGCGTGAATTATATTTCGATTACCGTGCGGTTCTGCTAGATGCAATGGACAAGGTGAAGGTCGTGGAGGTAAAAGAAACAAGTCCGAATATCACTATGTCTACTCAAAACTCAGACATTAAGTTAAAAAACATTCCCGTACCAGTTTTTTTTTCAGGCAATTACGAAACATGGAGGGGTTTTCGTGATCTTTTTGTTTCTCTTGTTCACCATAACTCGTCGTTGTCTGAGATACAAAAAATGCATTATCTGAAAACAAGTATTTCGGGGGTAGCTGAGAAAATATTGTCGCATTTACCTATTTCCAACGGCAATTATAATAAGGCGTGGGTGATTTTTCTGGTTAATACACAGTTGAAGTGCCTTTCTAACCAACCTTCAATAACTCAGGAACGATCGGATGCCATCAAGGAATTGCTGGATACTTCAACTGATATAGTTCACAGTCTAAGTAATTTAAAAGTGCCTGTCAAACATTGGGATGTAATAATAATTTACGTTTTGCTACAAAAATTACCTCCGAAAACGCAGCAGCTGTGGGAAGAGAAACTGGGGTCAAAGGAAAACACCAAGGAGCTACCGACGCTTACGGAGTTTAAACAATTTCTCGAATCGCGATTCCGTACTCTCGGGGCTGTCTGTTACCGGCAAGAAAAATCGACTCTAGATCCATCGAAAAAGGTCCTTCAACGAAAAGCTTTTCACGCACAGGCCGCTAAATACAAATTCGCCTGCAAGTTGTGCGACAGAGGTCAACATGCCATTCGCAAATGTAACCGTTTTCTTAAAATGAGTGTTAACGATCGTTGCCCAGCTATTTCTAAGCTAGGTTTGTGTAGGAACTGTTTAGACTATAGCCATTTGTCTGAAAGTTGTCCAAGTGCCCGTAGATGTTATTAATGTCAGCAGCCCCATCATTCGTTTTTACATTATTCGTCTCCAGAAACCAATTACATGCCACATTCCCACCCCTGTAATACATCAAATTTTAACCAAAATTCTCAACAAATTGCAAATTGTCTTACCTCTGCCATTAATACCAATGCTCCGAGTATCAAGCCACCAAATATGGAACGAAATCCTCCAAATCAACGAGATGCCACACACGAACACCCAAGTGATGTTGGCCACAGCTATTGTTAAGGTCAGCGGTTCGTCTGGGGAAGTTGTTTCACTTCGTGCATTATTGGATTCTGGTTCTGAGGCATCTTTTATTACTGAGTCAGCAAACCAACTACTACGTTTGAGGCACAAATCAACCTTTGTCGAGGTGTCCGGGCTAGGTATGGTCAACAGCGGCACATGTAACAAAATCGTTGATATTACGATTGGGTCCCATCATTCAACGTTTGTAGTCAACGCACAGGCTCTCGTCTATAAGTCGCTGTTTGGGCATATTCCGGCCCTAACAGTTCCAGTTGGTGATGGGAAACATCTCGATGGCTTGAGCTTAGCCGACCCATCATTTTTTAAGCCAGCCAAGGTTGATTTGTTGCTAGGCGGCGATGTGTTGGCTGATATTCTCTTACCAGAGTTGGTGAAGCCAACTAATGCATATTTGCCTGTAGCGCAAAAGACCAAATTCGGATGGATTCACGTCACAGCCTGTCAAAAGCTTTCATTAAATATGCAACCTTGATACTGATATGCGAAAATTCTGGGAGTTGGAAGAAGCACCGTTGCAAACACCCAAAACTCCAGAAAACGTCGCATGTGAGGCACATTTTTTGAACAACATCAAGCGCGTAGCAGATGGCAGGTTTGAAGTTGCCCTTCCTTTCAAAGGAGGCGTTTAAAGAAGGTGCTCTTCAACGATTCAAGCAGCTGGAAGGACGTCTAATAAAAAACAAAATTTTACAAAAGGACTACGTTAACTGCATTGAAGAGTACTTACGGATGGGTTATATGAGCGAAGTCAACGAGCAAATGTTGGAAAACACATCACATTATTTTCTGCCACATCACGCAGTTATAAAGGAGAGCAGTTCATCGACAAAGTTGAGAGTAGTTTTCGATGCGTCTTACAAAACATCGGATGGAACGTCACTCAACGATAGACTTATGACCGGACCAGCGCTACAAAACAACATCATCGACATAGTTCTTAGGTGGAGACAGTATAAGTACACTTTCACAGCCGACATCGAGAAAATGTACCGTCAAATTTGGGTGACCGGTAAGGACTCCTTTTACCAGTTGATTTTGTGGCGAAAGGATCCCGCAGAGCCTATTAAAATCTACCGACTCCAAACAGTCACTTTCGGCACAGCTTCTGCTCCATATTTGGCCATCCGCACTTCAAACTTTTTGGCAGAAGAGGTACGTCTTCAATTTCTCCGATCAACGAAGATGTTCCGAGAGGAGATGTATGTGGATGATCTCATTTCTGGAGCAGATACCATCGAAGAAGCTGAAATGAAAATAAAGGAAGTGAAAACAACAATGGGAGCAGCCGGTTTGAATCTACGCAAGTGGGCGTCCAACTCTGTGAGCCTTTTAAGGGACGTTCCTTTAAACGATCGGGAGGCAAAATTTTCATTCCCTTCAGAAGGTTTGGGACAGCTAAAAATGCTAGGGATTCACTGGCACCCCAACACAGATAGCTTCCATTACAAATACTCTCCACCAAGTCATCCACAAGCAACCAAAAGGTCCATTTTATCCACCATAGCCAGGCTCTTTGATCCAATGGGCTGGATTTCACCGTGCGTCGTTAAAGCAAAATGTTTTCTGCAATTGCTTTGGGCAAAGAAGATGACATGGGACGAGCCCATCGACGAAGAGCTGGAATAGAGCTGGAATCTTTACTTTCGGAGCAGTCATCCTTGTAAGGGTTCTCAATCTAAATGGAGCAAAGGTACATGCATGGACCGACTCAACAATCACACTTTGTTGGATAAGATCGCCGTCAACACGTTTAGAAACCTTTGTCGGAAAACCAGAAAAATAAATAAATGTAAACGGTCGCGCTCTCATGCACCACACACTATCCAAACCCAACACAAGCGCTACACGTCCATAGAATACAGTCCACTTCCATTTCGTTTCTCTACAAACAATCGCCACAGAAAATAAAATACACACAGCACACCAACGAGGGACACACCACACAGCACCAATCATAAAGCACACAATCAACTACAGAGAAACGAAATACTCTCATGCATACCACCGAAGGACGCAGCACACAAAATTGTAAAACAAAACAAAAAATTAAAAACCATAAATAACGCTATAATTTAAAAGAAAAGGAAATTTAATAATATTCACATTAATAATACTCACATGAACTACTCTGCAACACAACACAAATCATGTATTATTATAATTGAACACAATATTAACACTCGATTTAATTCGCGCACCTCACCAACGGCCACCACCAAACGATTGTCAGCGATTGAAGTCAATTGACTGATTTTTTGTTGCTACGCAATGCACCGCTACTGCACAACAAACGAAGATTTAGACAGCAGCGAGCAGCATAATTATCATCGTTTCGATCGACAGCAACAAGATTACTGGAGAGAACACATGAACGGTTGCTTGCCTAAAGCAATGAACTGAAGTCTCGTTTCCATGTCTGTTTATTCTTCTGTTTGCATAACTGTTTTGTTATTTTTTGTCCATATGTACGCATGGGCATTTATGTATGTACGTTATTGAGAAAACGATTTGTTGATCTTCGCTCATCATCGCTCATTGCCTTCTCGAAAGTCTTAACCCTTGCCTCAAGTTCTTCTATTGCTGAAGTGTGTCTTTCAGGTGTGCTTTTGAGTTTTGTTATTGGTCCAATTAACTCTCGTAGGATTTCAAGTCAAAGAGGATCCATCTGTGATCCGAGAGTGACTCCAGATTGGTAACTCTCCAGTTTTCAACCCTAAAGCTATCAGTGTTAGTTTTTAGTGTACTCGGGAAGACAAAGGTTGGGGTCGTCCCCTTATTGCAGACAGATAGGTTAGTAGTTAAAAGAAAATCAAAAAGTGACTCACCTCTTTCATTATCTTCTGAGCTCCCCCATACTGTATGCCTTGCCTCGCAACCCATTAGTAGGTTGTCCTTGGCTGTTATTACGGCTGTGAGTTGCTCCAATTCCACTGGCGGTGCTGGTTTCTCATGAGCCATATATGCTGATGTCAAGTATGTGGTTTGGTTCGCAAACTCCAGTTTAACCACTGTTAAATCCTCTGAGCTAAGATTGGGACATGGAAACCCTTTAAGATGTTTCTTAGCGAGAATGCATGCTTAAGGCTTACCTGTGGCCTGTTGTTGGTAAAATAGGTTGTATTGTTTGTCTTGGAGCCCCTTTAAGGTCGAGTCTCTCACCCAGGGCACCTGAATAATGCCGATGTCCATGTTTTCCTCCCTTAGAAAAACCATAAGATTATCGGAGGCACACCTTGACTGCCTCAGGTTAATCTGTATGACTTTCAGCATCATTCATGGACGGAATTTTTTCGGCGATCAATAGGTCAGCTTGTCAGTTTCGACGATGTCCGCATCGTCCTCAGGACCCGAGGAAATAAATACTTTAAGTTTGGCATGCCTTATGCCAAACCGAAGCTTGAAGTCTGCCTTTTCGAGAGCAGCCAGGCACTCGTTATTTATTAAGAGCAGGAAGGACATCGTATTTTTATAGGGTTCCTCTGCCTTGATGACTGCCCAGTCATCCATTTGAACCGCCGGGCTGTGTAGTTTGAGACATTGGAGGAGCCTTCCCCCATCAGTCTTCATATTGGGCAACCAAATGCGAGCCCTAGGTCTCCTCGGTATGTTATTAGCTGGGATAAGCTTGAGCTTCAAGCCATCCCATGCGTCGCTAACCTTAGCAACGCACTCACTAAGGAAGTCCTTGGAGATTTGGTCGGCGCATTTGATTACCCGATATCCCCAAACCACCTCGGCGGAGTCAAAATCTGCCAGAGGTCCCTCTTCGTTGTTTATGAGGTGGTCCATCACCATGTCGGAGAGTTTGGCCTCAATGCTCCCCCACGCCTCGGCTATGGATTTCCCGTTTGAAGAGCGTTCATCCACTAGTGCAACCTGTAGATGATCCCTTACCACCTCGGTGAAGGGTCACCTTTGGATCGCATTGGCCGCCGACGTGCTTGGTTTGGTTGTGGATTCTGAACCTTCGGCAACTTTGGTTTTTTTTTGCGGCCGGTCGATGGGAGGTCTCATCCAGAGATCTGTCCCGCTTCGCTGCCTGCCTGGCATTGTTCTTCAGGCGCTCGTTGTATTCATCGACGATTGCCCGCTATTTGACCTTACCCGCCTGGTCCTTTTTGTGGACCGTTCCGGCAGCCTCATTCTTTGCTATCTTACCTAAGACGAAGAGGGCCATCTGGTACTTGCTCTTCATAGCTTTCCCTGCGGACTTATGTTTATTGAGTCTTTTGATTGATTTTTGGTTTGCGGTCGAGGTGCTAGCCTTAACACTCTCGCCGCTTGGTGGACGGACGATTGTCTCCTGACTGGAGGCCAGCAATTCGTCCTCCGATGAGGTGCCAACCTCTGGCAGCCTCAGCTGGTCTTTTGTTTTTGTTTTTTTTTTCTTCTTCATTCTTTCTATCCATTTTTTGCTTTGTTTTGTATAATTTGAATCCCACGAGTGAGACCGGAAGGGGTAATCCATCCTGGCAGAGCCGTCTTACCAGGACGGGCCCCTGATACAACCGACCTTGCCCTGGCTTCGAAGGGGACCGTTTACGGCCTAGTTGGTCACTTACTGACCATGCAGCCCTTGACACGGTACCTTGACGTCTTGGCTTAAAGTGGGATTTTAACTGGGGTTTACTCCCGGCACCTTATAAATGGAAAGGTAGGGTCGCTCTTAGTTTCGGTCTAGGGACTCGTGCCTTGTTGACTTACTACAAGCCCTTCCGCCCCGATAAGGCGGCGACCCGGTCGGAAGGGATCATTTGTAGACTTGACAATATTGTCAGATCTGGCAATCGTGTGAACATAGCTTAAGAAACATTTTGAGACCATGCAACAAGTGGTACAAAAAAAAACAAAACAAAATTTTTACGGTTTCGTTTTCATAGGTATGGCTATAACTGGGGCCTTAGTTCTGAATTTTCACAGTGAGAAATTATAGTAACGGCATTTTTCCCATTTATTTTCAAACTTATGAATGAAAATATGAATTTGTATTTGCGTTCATTTCTCCCAAACTTAGAAATATTAGTTACGTGTAAAATATTTTATTAATATAGTATAATAATTATTGACCTTTTACTTGGTTATTACGTGTAATATACTTATACATACCTTCATATTTTCCTTCCATTTTAAAGTTAACCGAAGCGTGGTTAACCATAAACGCACAAGAAAGCGAGGGCTCTTTTACAAATTTCTTTTTAAAGAACTCCTGGTAAACACCTGGCTTAAAAACATTGTACAGCCGATCTTTCTTTAGTCTGCCTTTCGTAGTTTGCCTTGTGTAATACTTTTTTTTTTATTATTGATTCAAATTCAGATTTTGTTATTAAAAACTGAAAGTTTAAGTTTTCCGTATGTGTTTAAGGGATTATTTTTATCGTAGCTAACTTCCATTGAAGACTCACCAGAATTCACTTGACTATCTTTACATGGAGATGATAACTGTACACCACTGATTGGTAATCCTTGAAGAATATCTCGAAACACCATTCTTGTTCTGGCAAACCATTATATAAATCGACTGCGATTTTATTTTTATTTTATTTTTTATTTTATTTATTTGGTAATTCATCTACAATTTTTCATTACAAATAACAGATGTTGGAAAATAAAAGTAAAAGTAAAGAATACAATTAAAAATAAAATTTGTTGCAAAATAAATATGTACAATAATTTGTTTTTGAAACTGTCTCTCGACAAAGATAAATCAATATCTGTACATACGCTGTTGAAAGCTACAATGGCTCTTGTTATCGGCTCATTAAGGCCATAATTTGTTCGATGATTCTTTTCTAAGAGGAGATGCCGTGTTCTCAAAGATCTCGTCGGTGCATATATTGGCATCAGTGAGAGCAGAACAGGACATCTTGTATGAAAGCATAGCAAGTCTCTAACAAACATTATATCATGAATATGACGGCGCGATTTCAAAGATTTAATGCCCAGAAATAAACACCTTGCCTTATAATTTGGAGAGGTTTCCCAGTGCAATTTATAAAAAATGAATTTAGTGAATCGCCTTTGAATTTTTTCAAGGCGATCAGAATATGTTGAAAATGCAGGATTCCAAATCACATCAGCATATTCAAGGAGAGACCGAACTAAGGCAGTGAATAGCGAAAGTAAAGTAAATGGGTCTCTGAAGTCCCTTCCATTACGTTTTATAAAACCAACAATAGAATTATCCTTTGCGACAGTATATTCAATATGATATTTAAACGAGAAAGACGTATCGAGCGTGACTCCTAAATCTTTAATTTTATTTACCCTGTTTAAGTTAATTGAATTAATTGTATAATTATATTCGAAAGAAGATGCACATCTATTAAAAGAGATTGCATTGCATTTCTTTATATTTAATTTTAAGCGATTGATGTTGCACCAATCAATTATTCTATCCAGGTCAGATTGAATCAAAATACAGCTCTCTATACTTTTAATAGACGAAAATAGTTTTAAATCATCCGCATATAAATAGTAGGCATTGGCTATATTTGACCGTTGACACGATATCATTTATAAAAATAATAAAAAGCAGTGGACCTAAATGGCTCCCTTGCGGAACACCAGACGTACAGTTAATACGTTTCGAAAGCGATGTTCCGATTTTTACTCGTTGAACGCGACCAATTAGGAAGGATGAAATCCAGCGAAGCATTTCAGAGTGAATTCCAAAGGCTTCAAGCTTTTCAAGGAGAATAGAATGATTGACCGAGTCGAAGGCTTTGCTTAAGTCAGTATATATTGCGTCCACCTGACGTTTGTTTTCTAACTCATTTAGAGTAAAAGATGAGAAAGAAGCCAAGTTGGTGATAGTGGACCGACCAGATACAAAACCATGCTGCGCTTCCGACAAACACTCTTTCGTTAAAAACTCAAGGTTGTTTTTAACTATGCTCTCAAAAAGCTTAGGAATTGCTGAGAGCTTACAAATACCTCGATAGTTCTCAACATTATTTTTAGAACCAGACTTATGAATAGGAACGAGAAACGATGCTTTCCACTCAGTGAGAAACTTTCCCTCGAGAAGCGAACTTTTAAAAATAATTAACAGCGGCACGCAAAGGCCTGTGGCACAATGCTTTAGGATAATGGCTGGTATGCCATCAGCTCCACAGCTAGAGTTTGGCTGCAGGGACTTTAGTGCTAACAAAACCTCTTCATAATTTAATTGCAGAGAACCAATATTCACATGGTTGCCAATATTTGTACTTGAGTTGATAGGGCATTTGTCGTTAGTATACACAGAACGAAAGAAATTAGCAAAAAGTTCTAGTGTAGACCCCACATTAGACGATTCTACGTCCATGTAATGCATTGTGGTTGGTATCCCAACTGATTTACGTTTCAAATTTACAAAATGCCAAAATGATTTGCTATCCTGCTTAATTTTACTTTCGATAGACATAATATGATTTTTGTGAAGAAACTTGCTAAGAGAAATAAATTCTTTGCGCAATTTGCTAAAATGCTCGTAATCATTAATATTACCCGATTTTTTAAATACTTTAAAAGCTTTGTTTTTCAATATTTTTAAATGACTCAGTCTCTTATTATACCAAGAGGGCTTTGATAAAGTACGTTTTTTGGAAGTGGGGACGAATCTCGCAAAACCATTACCAAGAAGCGTTTGTACATGCAATCTAAGTTCATGTTGGATAGTTCGTAAGACCAATCAATATTATTAAACAAATTATTAAGCTCAATAAAGTTAGCTTTAGAAAAGTTTAAACAATTAACATTGTCCTTAGAATGTACACCAATATATTCATACATTTGAAATTCCATACATAATTCTTTGTGGTTGATAGATTCGCTTAGTAAAGCGAACGGAACTTGTGTAACATTTGCTTTAAATTCATCGCGGCAAACAAAAATTATGTCTAATATCTTTGACAAAGAGTTTTGTATTGAGTTAATTTGACTTAAGTTTAACGAGTGTATAAAATCGATAAAACAATATTCATGACAGTGCTTAACGTTATTAGCAATTAGGGATTTATCATACTCAGACCAAGTCCAACTTATATTAGTGAGATTAAAGTCTCCTAAAACACAGACGTTATCTAATGCAGAGCATTTATCATTAACAAAATTTATATTATGTATATGCTTCTCGTAACACTCCATTTTAGTATTGGGGGTTACGTAACTAACTACAAAAAACATACGCGTTTTATTTAGACTATTCATAATAATAGAAAAAGCAACTTGTTCAACTTCTAAAACAGGTAGCTTAACGTCTTTACCATCAAGATAAGTGCGAACTGCGACTATGATCCCACCTCCACGGTCGGCAGCAACTTTACACCGATCAAATCGAAAAACTTCATAAAAGCGTTCATCAAATATTTCTTTTGAAGATATATCAGGATATAACCAGCTTTCAACAATAATAATGACATCATAGTGTAAATGACAGGATTTAAAGAACAGATTAGCAATTTTCGTTCGGATCCCACTTGCATTATGGAAATATATCTTTAATGTCTTATTGTACGACGACAGACGATTAATTAACGTACTGCCGCCGTTTCCGATAAGTTTTTTGGTTTCACTGCATCGTTTCTTGGTTTAAATAGAAATGGCCTTAACTTGACACCATTTGGCCAGAAGGAGTCCACATAAATTTTATTAGCAAACTCCACAGGAACTCCAATTTTAAAATTTGCAAACTTCGACTCAGATTTATCAGGCCTATTTAGTTTGAAGCACAGAATTAATGACGAGTCAATCGCAAGGGAAGTTGAAATAAATTCCCGGATTTCCTCAGCTGAGGTGGATACCAGGAAAGAACCGACATGATACCATTTGTGATTCCTTACGATTTTGAGTCCATGTCGATTTGAGTTTGTCCCAACAATGACATTTTTCTGTTTAGCCGATTGATTTGTGACTTGAACAACATTCTGTAATTTACTATTGATCGATAAATCAAAAACAGCAGCATCTGGTCTATATTCATGTGTAGAATTACCAATGCATTGTGAGGAAATCTTACTACACGCAGCAACAACAGCATCTACATCATTAACAGCAACAACAGCATCTACGTCATCAACAGCAACAACAGCATTAACAGCAATAGCAACATCAGAAGCATCGTCAACGACAGGCGTCGCGGGTGAAGAAATTGTTTTGGGCGTGCAAGCAGACGAGTTCTTCACAATTCGATTCTTGGGCAAAGCGGCCGCTACACGTAAGTTAGTGGGTGAGCATTTGCTATTTTGCGAAGAAGGACGTGTAAAGGGAGAGGATGAGACTGAAAGCGCATTAGCGGACGGTTTTTTGGCTGGGTCATTGACCCTTGCTTTTCTTTGCACACGAGTGGTTTCCCGAATGGCACGATTAAATCTAGGCAATGCAGATTGAACACAAGCTGATTTGGTTTTTCGATCAGCATCAAGCGAGAGACCAAACTTATTAATGCACTGTATGTTATCATGCAGGTATGCATAAAGATCATTGATTTTGTTTATGCTTGTAAGAGGTTCATTGCCAATGCAATTATCACACTTATAAAAAATGTTTTCATTAGATACAATCACTTTTACATCATTCTTTGGTATGGCACTGCATTCACAATGTATGTTTTGTGCACAAATACCACACGATAGGAAATTCGTGTCCATGATCAAACTGAGACATTTATTGCAAGAAGAATTCATTGCGAGAGAGTTAAATTTGCGCGTGCGGTTTAGACAACAGGCAGAAGTCATTTGTATATCTTGCTAATATTTTTAAGAAGATTAGACTATATTTGTTCCCTTATATTTTCGTTTCTATCAGCAATTTTATTGTTATTTTTAAGGATATTGTTTTTGTGAAATACAACAGTTTTGACAAATTCATCCTCTTCGACTTCAAGCGGGCGACACTCCATTATTGTTTAAAATATTGTAATTCACTCAGAATGAACTCCGCAAATAAGATGTTGTTTTAACAAGACGAAATAAATGTGGCGATATAATTATTGTAAACGTAATTGGCCTGGCCCAGGAGAACAAATCTTAAACCAAACCATTCAATTCCGATTGTTCACATCTGCTTCACTTAATCAATGGAGCCATTACAGAAAGAGAAACCATCAACCATCAAAAACCATATCCAATGCGTTCACTAAAGCCCATCTCGTAAGTTCTGGTACCGTGAATTGGTCAATGAAGTGCAACCAATATAAGCTTTCAAAAACTGCTGCACATATCCTTAAAAATCACTGCTACCACATATTACACACCTCATAAACGAAATACATTACTCAGCCATGCTTGACGCGAAGTACCCATTGGTTCAGTATACAAGTTAACACGATACAAATTGAAATTCCTCATCCCACAGTTCATTGGACACCTGACGCTTTCCAACAGATTCCGGACAGTTGCACTTCATTCCCACATGCACCCGAACATGCGCCAACAGCATGATGCTGACAAATCGTCTACACCAACAGCATATCCGATACCCAACACCCAACATTCCTACACCCAACATTCCATCACATAGCTAAGCATAGAACATGGGTGATAAGATTCATTGTGAGTTTGTAAGAAGTCAGTTTTAAATTGTCATTCAAATAAAGAGGTTCTCCTCCAAAAAAATATTTTTTTATTTGTTTTTAATGTATTGAAATTTAACTTACTTACAACGTCATGATCTTTCATCTCTGCGATCATAAAAAATAATAAGTTATAAATGGACTTAAGATAGGGCCTTACTAATGTCGTTTTCGATTTTCCATTTTCAGATTTCTGCTGCCAAATCGAACATGAAATCTGAATTTTATTGGTTGTGTTTGTATTAAGTTGGTCACCAGAAAAAAACTTTTTTTCCACTTGCACTGGAAATCCATTTAAATTGATTTTCACACATCTATAATAATGCATTTCCAAATAATTTAATATAAAAACTCGAATTATTAAACGTAAAATGAATAATTCAGCTAAGAAAGCAAACCTTCCAACAATAAACAATTCGTAACCGCCAGCTGTGTTTCATAAATATTGATTTTGAGAAAAAAATTGAGATTTCTCAAAAGTGAGATCAAAAAAACGACGTACCTAATAAGTTTTAGTATTATTATTTTTTTCAAAGCAAATGCTTACAACGTATGTTTAAAACGTAAGAATTCTAGAGGAAATATAACTTAATATAAATAATAATAAATATTTTATTTATGAAGGTTATATATTGATAATATTTTACCAGTCTTTCTATTGACTAAGCCATTTTTATATAAAAACTAGCTGACCCGGCAAACGTTGTTTTGCCATTTATATTATTTCTAGAAAACATTTTTTTAGTTCAATAAAAATAACTATCTACTGTTGTAAGTATGCGGGGATGTACTTATAATCGAAAGCGTTATAAACAATAAAAGTATGCTTTAGTTAGGGTAATAAATAAATCTTTACTAAAGTAACGTATATATTTGAAAGTACAATTCTCGATAGCTATCTAAACATCAAAAATAATTATTCATATTTTTACTATCAATTATTTAAGTTGAAAAAAAAAAAAAATTAATCTCTCAGCGCAATAGAGTGAACAATAATCTTGGTTAGTCCGTCATTAGCCAACACAAACAAACTGGATGGTTTTCCGACGCGAGAACATGCCACATATAGTTGTTCGTGGGAAAAGCATGGTGTTTCCAAATCTAAGCCACATACAGACAATGTCTGGCCTTGTGACTTATTGATCGTCATAGTGAATGCCAATCTAATTGGGAATTGAGTGCGTTTGAATTCAATTGGCACATCTGTATGAATCATAGGGATTCGTGGCAGCAATACATTTTCGCCTTGAAACTTGCCATTCAAGATGATGGCTTCAATAACGTTTTTCATTAATTTTTTAATGACTAATCGTGTGCCATTACACAGCCGCGGTGGGTTTAAGTTACGAAGCATAATAATCGGAGATCCAACCTTCAATTGTAAATGGTGTGGTGGCATGCCTGGCAAATCCAATGAATTTAAAAACTCAATTGGATAATTCACAGTCTCGTTGGTATCACAAACTGCATCGATAGATTTGCATGACACCAAGTCCCCAGGTAACAACTGTTGTATCTTTAAATTTAACCCATTGACGTCCACATTTTTAGCTGCCAAAATCGCTCTTTCTGCCAGCCACTTATGATTTGCATATTGTGTGTGTACGTCGGGAAATATGTGATCGATAAGAGTATTTTGTGAGTCGATGATTGTGCAGAAGTCCGTCTCCAATTTTATGCACCCAGTATTTTCATGTACAGCAACTTTCCCATCGCCAATATCTAACAGTTGTTTAGAGAAAGTTTCGGCGGATGGATCCTGAAGCATTTGAACGCGCATGTTCACCGTGAGTTGTACTTTTTCAACATTACGCCATAGTCGCGATGATTTTAAGCAAGCGTTGATTTCATCAGCGTACGTTGAACGTGGAATAACGGGAAGTGTTTGTCTGAAATCACCAAATAATGATAATAAAATTGCTGCAATGCCAGAAGATGCAACGGCCAATGCGATGCCATTTTTTGATCGTATCTCGGCAAGAAGAAGCGAAATAAGGAATGTTTTGCCAGTTCCACCTGGTGCATCAAAAAAAAAGAACCCTCCTTGTCCTGCTGAAACTGCCAGCATGATGCGATCGTAAATAATTTTTTGTTCATCATTTAGTAGTGGAACATTGCGACTAACAATGCCTGCCATTTCTACAGTATCGTACTGTAATTCACGATTCATATCTGTGTTGAGTAAATCCGATGCACTTCGATTCGGTGACTTCATACCGAAATGACTGATTGGTAAATTCGCAATAGCAATACAATGATCCTCGATGGCAATCAATGCTTAATTTTACATTGCATCACTAAATGATATGGTTAGATCGTTGCACCTTGTACGATGTCGATGCATGCCATCAGTCATCGAATCTTTGTGATTATCCCACAACATTTGTGCTCGGGCCGGGAAACATGTAGTCAGTACTATAGCAAATAGTAGACGAATTTGTGTTCCTATGCAGTTTAATGCTGCTTCAGCAAGCATACTGTCCCAATGATTGTCGTCTTCTAGCAAGCCTCGAGCAAGGCATGCATCTTTATACGTAGGAAACTGTTGTCCATCTACCTTGCGTATATCTTGAAATGACAATGGTCCGGTGACATTAACCAACAACAGTCGCAGATAAAAGCACTCAGTCTGCCTTGGATTGACTGTATATACACGACCCAAACTATTTGATTTGAATAAACCTGGGCACGCATCAACTGGTGTCCCTTTCTTGCGGGGCATCCATTTTTTCGATTGAGCCCACGTAAAGTACCGTGGAACTTCAGAATAGAGCAATGTTTGTGCGAAGGCACCAAAAGCATCCGCACGATTGCACAGTTCAAAAAATTCGGTGAGCGTAGTTTTTGGTTGATTTATAGCACGATCAAGCGCTGTATCGTTCGTGAAATATACGCGCTGGCCGTTTTCAAGATGGACAGCTAAATGGATAACTGCTGGATCCCGTTCATGAATTGGGAAACCGAAAATACGCCAGACAGCTTCATTGGAACTGATATACCGGCCAATTTGGTAATTCGTAATTTCATCATTTTGATTCAACGGAGGAGCATATTGACGCAATATCCGTCTTGTCCCTTCCAGAAAATTAGTGGATATTGGAGAGCATCATATGAACGATGGGTATCACTGATGAACTGAAGATCATCATTTCTTCTTCGAATCACAATTTGTCGCGTAGCTGTACGGTCGCCAACCATTATTCCAGCAACGTCGTCAACAACAGGTGCGTTGAATCTACGTATATGCTCTCCAGCTGGTGTTCTATCAGGATTGATGACAATAGCGTGATTGTCACTTTGTAGCTTGTGCATGTGTGATTTGAATAATGCCAATAATTCATTGTGCTCATTTAACAGAGCGTCCAGATCACTGACGATACGCCTGGCAAAAGGTGAATTGAGATTATGGTAGTCGCAACGTGCATCCACGCGATTGGCGAGTGCACGTTCGGAGTCCTCGCCACCCATGAAGTAGATTTGTAAAAATTTATGAGGTACGTTTGGCATTGGCAGCAATGAGCCCATTTTGTGATAAACTTGGCCTTTGATTTTGAATGTGGAATTAAATTGTTGACCGTTTGCAGCAATATTGTTAACTATTTCTGTTGCTCCAAACGATGTCATTTGGAAACATGAATTGAATTTGCGAATTGACTTCAGGAACAGGCTAGAATCTGGATCTGTACCGATGAGTAAACCGTGCAATGGCTCAGGTGGTGTTTCAATTTCGGTTAGTTGTACTTTTCCTGATGAGCAACACATCCCAACTGGCTCATTTTTAAATTTAAGTGCATGACAATACGGGCATTCCTTTTCCATTGCCCCTTTGCTTTTTTTTGGCATTGCTGACTGTACATAGAACGATTGAAAATAGTGACTTAATATTGTATTCATTTGCTTATTATTTGACTTAAAAAAACAACGTACACGTTTTCGTTTGGAATTAAAACTATTTCTAAAAAATGTTAAGTACAATATATACAGGTACAGTAATGGCCGTTGTTGGCGGACCCTTAACATTTAGGGGGATGAAAAATAGATGTTGTCCGATTCTCCACCCTAGCCGATATCATTGCATAGATTCACGAAAATCGGTCGAGCCGTTTCGGAGGAGATCAATTTGGTGGACCACCCTTAACATTTAGGGGGATGAAAAATAGATGTTGTCCGATTCTCAACCCTAGCCGTTATCCTTGCAAAGATTCACGAAAATCTGTCGAGCCGTTTCGGAGGAGTTCAATTACGCACCCCGTGACACGAGAATTTTATATATTGTAAGAAAGATGTAAATAGCTTTTTGATTTCGGAGACTCACCCCACTGAACTATCTTCTGGGTTCATCTGGGACCGAATTACTGCATCCGTGATCAAATTTTGTGGATTTTACAAGCAAAACAATAACAAATCACGGATGCGGTAATTCGGTCCCAGATTAAGGAGCACTTCACACTTTGTAATTAATAATTAGAGTTAACTAGTTCTAGAGCTCTAATTTCTATGTATTACTAATTGTAAGTTATTTTATTTAATAACTAAGTAATAATAGGGCGAAAAGTTGAAAGGCGGGATATTTTACGGGACATTTTGCGGGAAAAAAGTCTTATAGCGAGTATCCCTACGCATAGTGCTGCCGAAAGTACGTACTACAATAAAATTATTGTATGTTTACTTTGTCAAACTCCCGTAATCCCTAAAAATAAATTTTACGTACACCTGTTGTCTTGAAATTTTTCTCTTTACTATTATATTACATTAAGTCAGTGGTTGTAAATACGAAAACTTCAGATTTTGTACCTATTTCTTCATTCTGAAAATTTAAAGAAATAATTTTAGAAATTGGCTAGAAAAATACCATCGCAACTTAGGTACATTGTTCACATAATTTTTTTTAAATTTTCGTAGAAGTTTTCTCCTTGAAACATGCAAATGATTAATATGTGGTATTCGATTGGGCTTCTCCAGATTCGCTCTCAGATTTCGGAATGAACATAGGAACGTCACTTGCTCTTTTTTTATGTTGATATTCCCGAGTTTCGAATAAAATTTAGCCTTCCTTGTGCTTTCACTTTCGTTTTCAACCGCCACCGAGTGCAGTCGCATTTGTTTATTCTCTCTCATTATTTACTTTCTCCTTTTCCGCCGCCTAAGCAATTTCCGCTTAATTGTGACCTACTCTCAGTTGTTTAATCGTTCCAATTCTTCGCCGACGCTTATTACGTGACTTGACCTTTTTAGCCGAATCGCATTATTTGCAATGTCTTGCGGAATCGTTAATTGTATTATTAATGACACCAATGCGGATTGGGTTGCGTGTAAGGGCATCAGTGGAAAATCGTTCCATGCCAGTTGTGTCGGCCTCAATAAACGCAATTCGGTGTTCATCACAGAGTTTTCCGACAGTCTCCTATTTTTTTGTGATGAATGCAAAAATATATCGCTGTCACATGTTCTATTATAAAGTGCCTGAGTGAATCAATTGACTCACACCATCAAAACGTAATGAAAAAGATAATGGATAAACTTTCCAATATAGAGTGCAGTTTTAGATGTGTTGAAGATATTGACAATTCGGTTCAAAGCTCAACTCAATTTCTAAAATCCAGATTTACCAGTGTTGAGAATCAAATTGCGCGGAAGACCTTACTGCTTTTGGCAACTTTGTACACTCAAAAAGAATCTCACACCTACAATGGAGCTGTGTTGACCACAACATATTTTTTCGTCCCTAAAGAACCATTACCACCATCACTTCATCTACCACCCCCGAACAATAATCCTCTTACCTTTTACTACCAGAATGTAAGAGGCCTGCGCTCAAAAACAAGTGCTGTTCTGCGCCAATCTCATGCTCTCCCATTCGATATATATGCTCTTTCTGAAACCAACCTTATCCCCGGCATAAAGAACCATCTTCAAAACTAGACTATGTTTCAGTAAAAATAACACTCCCCCAGAAGTCCCTGTACGTTATGTGTTTTTATATTCTACCAGCCCAACTAATTGAATCTATCTTTAAACGATGCTGTTTCTATGTTTTACAGAGAGCTATTTACCTCAATTTCTCTCTATGTTCCCGTTTCTCGCCATAGAACTTCATCCAATTCCCCCCCGTGGTATAATCGAAGACTTCGTTCCTTACGTAACAAAAGAAAAAAGCTATGGGCAGTTTTCCTACGAACAGGTTCTTCTTCCGACTATTCTAACTATCTCGGTATTTATCTTAATTTTACCCAGCTTTGTAACTCCCTCTACCAGCGCTATCTAAATGATGCACATGCCAATCTTATAAATTACCCTAAATCCTTTTTCCAATTCGTAAACTATAAAAAAAATCCGACGGCTACCCCCTTTATGAAAATGTATCTTCCACAGACCCACATAGCAATTTTTGCCGACAACTCCTTCGCACCGGATCCCTCTTATTTTAGCTTCCTACCTAACTTTACCATCGGTCCCTTTGTCTCTCAAACTGTTGACCCTTCCCTTATTGGAAATAAGTTGCAAAAGCATAATGATGACTTCTTACCCGGACCAGATGGCCTATCAGCCATTTTCCTTAAGAAGTGTTCTTCCAATCTGTCGCTCCCACTCTCTGATCTCTTTCATCTCTCTCTATCAAATGGAGAATTTTCCCAGATTTGGAAGACCTCCTTCATTACCCCGATACACAAAAAAGGATAAAAAAATGAAGTTACTAATTACCGCCCAATTGCGAAACTCTCGCACATCCCCAAACTCTTTGAAAGTATTTTATACGAAGTCTTAAGCTTTCGGAGCAAGTCCCTTAGATCGACTACTACAAATCTCGTCAAATTTGTATCCTTTGCTCTCTCAGCCTTAGAGAATGGCAACGAAGTCGACGTCATCGCAACTGACCTCAGTGAGGCCTTTGATAAGATATCACATCAATTAATCCTCTTCAAATTGGCTTTGAACCTATATTGAAAACCGGTATTATAGCGTCCGCTTTAGGTCAGTACTTTCGTCCCCCCCTAAGCAACATCTGGTGTCCCACAAGGCAGCCATTTAGGTCCCCTTCTCTTCATCCTAACGGTAAATGATCTCGAGAAGGTCATCACACAATCGTCGCTCTCTCTCTACGCGGATGATACTAAATTCTTCAAAATCATCTCTTCACCTCAAGACTCCTGTCTCCTTCAACAAGACCTTGATCGTTTTTCGACCTGGTGCCTCAAAAATCACCAAATGCCAATCCATTACTCTATCACGAAAGCGCAACAAGTCCCCTCACCGACATTACCTTCTCCACGGTCAACCAATTTCTCTCGTTCATTCTCTTCGCGACCTTGCCATATTGTATGACAGGGAGCCTAACTTTCGTTCGCATATTGACGAAATAATTTGTTAGGCCAACTCCTCACTCGGCTTTGTTAAACGATGGTCTAAACAATTCTCCAACCCCTACGTGACTAGATCTCTCTATATCACCTTCGTTCGCCCTCTCCTAGAATACGCTAGTCAAATATGGTCTCCCTTTCATCGAGTTCATTCAAACAGAATTGAGAACGTCAAACGTCGCTTTCTTCGATTTGCCCTTCGAGGTCTGCCTTGGGATGATCCTTTAATATTGCCACCCTACATAGACCGGCTTAAACTCATTAACCTGAATACCCTTGAGGAACGTAGAGACGCTGCAGACTTTCTTTTCATTTATCGTCTTCTCTCAGGCTCCGTCGATTGCACGTCTCTTTACAACTCTTTTTTCTTTAACACAAACCCCCGTAATATACGTTTCCCTCGGCTCTTTTACCCATCAAACCATCGTACCTCATATGGCTCCAATGAACCCATCTCCCGTATGCTGCGAAAGGTTAATTGTAACCTTTCAGTTTTTGATTTTAACCGCGGCACTGCCCACCTCAAACTCGATCTCCTTCATCATTCTCCTCATCTTTAAGTCTTAGTTTTAAGGCATTACATGTCTTGTTTTAAGTTCCTTAGTTTTAAGTTGTTAATTTAAGCCTAAATGTTAGTTTTAGCTTGTAAATATTAAGCCAAATATATCGGGGTATTACCCCCACCAAAATTAAATGCAAATAAATCAATAAAAACACGAAACAATCATTATCGATATGCCAAAATAAAATTCCATTTTCACCATTTTCAGAGGCACGTCACGAAAAATATTGACAACTGTCACGAAATGGCTTCGTTCACACACAGTAGCACAATCTCCGTTTGGTAAATCCAGAAAAAAAAAATAGTAAGCCTAGGGTACCTAGGTAGTTCGCGGCAACGTGAAGTCAAATAAGAAGAAGAAAAAAGTAAGCGATAGCTTAAATACTTGTAGGAAAAGAAAACAGATTGTATACGGCTGTATCATAATAGCATAATTATGATACAGCAAATTACAAATTACAGAAAAGTCTTAAATAAAGTGCATGAAAACAGAATGAAAGCATCGTAGAATTGCAAAATTATGTTTTTCAAATCTAAAGGGTTTTCCAATCAGAGGTGTTATTGTGAATGACCCGCTATTTCGGTAGCTGTCACTTTTGAAGCTTTCATTCTTTGACATTTGACAAGTAGAAACTACGCCATTACTAAAAATGGAACGATACACGTCTTAACAACGTCGTGTCTTTGCTGGTTGGGTTCTTGAAATGCATGAAAATGATCCGGGATTCCATCGACAAAACATCTTGACTGATGAGGCCCATTTCCACCTCGGTGGCTACGTCAACAAGCAAAATTGTCGCATCTGGGGCTAGGAAAACCCAAGAGTTATTGTTGAGAAGCCTCTCCATCCTCAACGTATGACTGTTTGCTGCGGTTTATGGTCCGGCGGGGTCATTGGACCCGAAAAAGGATAAAGATAGGACGAACCCTGCTAATCTCCGGTCAATTAGTTTGCTTCCGAATGTTAGCAAGGTATTCGCGAAAGTCGTCAATAGATCTCTTTTGAAATGGGTTGAGGAAAATAAGATTATTCCGGACAACCAGTTTGGTTTCAGAGCGGGGCATGACACTATTCATGCCGCGTCGAAACTGGTTTCCGACATTCAGTGGAATAAAAGTAAGAAGCAATGCACGGGTGCCTGCCTGGTCGACTTTGACCGTATGGTTGGAGGGGCTCTTCTATAAGCTGACCAGACTGGGCATTCAAAAACCTTTGCTGTATATGATTTATGACATGCTTATGGGAAAGAAGTTCGTTGTCAAAGCTGGCAACGTGACTTCGAGCAGGGTTTTTGAAATTGAAAACGGCTTACAACAGGGAGCAGTGAATTCTCCGGTGCTGTTTAATATTTACACAAGTGATCTGGTGGGTTCCCTCAGACATGCTATAGCGTACGCGGACGATTTAGTGGCGTACAGGTCAGGACCAAAAATCGAGGTCATTAACATCCTTCTGCAGCGTGACTTCGAGCAAATTAAGAGGTATTGCGATGATTGGAAGTTGAAAATCAATTTCCAAAAATCGGAAACAATACTGTTCAGAACAACTTTGGCTGGGGCCTCTGGGGATACCAGAAAAAACTGGAGAAAATTAACAGCAGGGGCGACCACTGGCGGTGAAAAACGTAGTGAGGTATCTTGGCATCTGGCTCGACCAGTATCTGTATTTTGACAAACATATAGCTGCTTGTCTTGCTGGGGCCTACGCTCTAACAAGGAGACTGTTTCGCAGCAGTCAACTTGACTCTAGGTTGAAGGTCATTTGCTACGTGGCCCTTATAAGGCCTACCATGGCTGTCCTATGTGGTTCAATAAAGCGCCGTCCTATATGGAAAAGATTCGGGTGTTTGAGAGACAATGTCTCAGGGCCTGTCTAGGGTTGTTTAGAACTCCTGAATCTCAGTACATAAAATACTATCCCAACAGGACCCTATACAATGGGGCTCGACTGAATAGGATTGACAATTTCCTTATTAAGGTGATTCGGAGGCACGTCGCAAGGGCGATGGCCAGCGATAATAACCTGATCTCAGGGGCTTACTGCCCCAATTTAATGTACCACGAGAGTACGCTTCGGTCTGGCTTTATTCCGCCTGGGGCATTTCTTCATGTTGACATGAAAGGGTTAGTCCAGACAAAAGATGGTGTGCCGGTATTGTACCACAGCCACCGCGGCGCGAGGGATAAGCGGCTCATCCACGACGGGTCCGCCGCCAATGCGCAATAGCTCCTCCATTTTAGCACCGCAATTGCGGAACGGGGCAGGGTCGATACGGTCAAGCAGTACACCGAATTTTGGTGGCTTGAGGAACAGGTGAGGGTGGATACGCTCTCCCGGGCCGGTGCGCTACTTACGTAGCATTCTCCCTAGTTTTAAGCTAGATATTAAGTTGGTAGGTTAAGGTTTAGAGTAGGGGGTCCTTGGGAGGGGCCGGGCTAGCCAGCATGAATAGTGCTGCCGAGACTCGAACGACGCTTATAGCCTCGCTCGAGTCTCGGTGGCGCTGATGAACCCTTGTGGGCGGCTGTCAGGCACCCATGGGCGCGATCAGGATGGTGACCAATCGATGAGATTGCTCACCACCCTGATTATAGGTAATTTAGGTTAAGTAGCTTAGGTAGTCTTAAGTAGTTTTAAGTAAAAAATATAATAAAGAGTTCAAGTTTTCTAGAGTTTCTTGAAAATTAAAAAACAAAACAAATCATAGGAATAGATAAATTTAAGGCCGAAAGGCAATAATTTTAAGGATATTGATAAGTTTAGAGCGCTCACTTGGAGCCAGTAAGCTAGAATAAGATAAATGTTAGTTTTAAATTAGATTTAATCGTTTTTGTCTAGTGTGTAAGCTTAAAGAAAGAAAAATAAAAAAATGAATTTTTAAAGTTAAAAAAAAAAAAAAATCATTTGACCTTACTTTTTCGAAAATGAGGTTGGATCAACAGTTACGGTGCATGGATTGCGCTATCGAGAGTTAATTATTGATTTTTTATGGTCGGAGTTAGATGGTATTGATCTGGAAAACGTTTACTTTCAACAAGACGGCACTACGTGCCACACAAGCAACGAAAGCACCACGTGAAAGATAAGGTTTACGTCAACAGCCCAGCGTCGATTCAAGACCTCAAAGATAAAATTCGTGAGGCTATCGAGGACATAAGGCAGCCACTTTGCGATTTGGTTATGGAAAATTTCATGAAAAGGATATGGTCCTGTATGCGTGCTCGTGGTGGCCATTTGGCTGATGTTGTTTTTCATTATTAACGGCATACCTTCCTCTTTATTATGAAATAAACATCCGATCATTTATCTCAAAAAATGACATTTTTCTTTGAATACCAAAAAACACCTTTATTATATAAAAGCCGTAACACATATTTTCTCATATCTAGCCAAACAAATAACAGTTAAAGTTTAACAATTAACATTTGTTCAGAAAAAAAATTGTCTGGTACAACAAATTTGCTTTTAATTGTTTATTATGCGGAAAATCGAAAAATAAATATTAATTCAGTGTATATTGGAAGATACTACAGACAAAATTATGTGGTTTGACGGTATACAGAAACAAACGACGGAAAGATAACAAAAATTGATGTAAATTATATTTTTTAGATAATGTAGAGAGTTAAGACGAAGATAATATAGATGAAATCCTTTTTGATATTTGTTGTGATCAAAAATTAATTTAATATGTAAACTTTTAATGTAACTTGCCCATTTTATACCATTAATGCTTTGCTGTCAATATGTTGTTATCAGCTGTTAATCAGATGTCAAATTATTGTTAAATGTCAACGATTTAAGGAATTTTTTTTGTAATTTCGACAATTCCTCCAACAGTCAAATCGGACTCATAAATTATAACGTTAAAGAAATTAACCAGTATTTTATTTCAACAATTAACATTTGGTCCTTCGAGCCGGATTTATAAATTTGCATAAACCAGTTTTTTGATTGATTGTGCTTAAAATTAATTTGAGACTTTGCAATTGCTGTTGGAGTCGATTCATCAAGCTGCAGTTAGATTCAATCCCGTTGGAGTACCTATCGTCCCGTCCAAGCTGCATTTAGATTTCATACCGTTGGATTATCGTCCCGTTCAAGTTTCGTTTTTGATGCAAGTTGAGTGTCATCCAAGTCGAGTCCGAGTTCCTGCTAACAAACAAAATATTTTAACAAGTTTATGTGAGTATGTCGTAAATGTTCAATGCATACGTAATAATCGTCCATACATACGTTTTACTGTGCTGAGTTATTTGTACGTCGTTGGAATACCGTCCCGTTGGATTGACGCACCGTTCATCATCATCGTTGGAGTCTTGTACCGTTGAAGTCTGTGCCGTTGTCTTGCACCGTTGATGTGTATACAGTTCCAGTTTACAACAGTTTTGAGTGTCGTCATTTTTGCCAGTGGAGTCTGCAGTACCTGAATACGAAAAACAAACAATTTACTAAAAGAAATTCAAAGTGAGTGCGAATTTTACTTACCTTTTATTATTTGTTCATACAATTGAATAATTTTATTGAAAATGAGTGCGATTTCTATGAAAGTATTTAAGAAAGTGTGCAAGTCAATTGGCAAAGATAGCTTAAGTTTCGAAAAAGTGAGTGCTGATATTAGAACTAAGAACTACTTGATTAGTAGATTGAACATTTTAGAGGATAATTTGCGGAAGGTTTGTGATCATTATGATGACATGAATTCTGAGGATAACGAAGACATTACAAGAGAAAGTGAGGAATTATACGACGAAGTTATGGAAACTTATTTCATGTATAAAACAGTGCTTTTGAATGAACTAGATACGTTAGAGGGTCTCCATGAAAATTCGCATGTAGCAAAAAATCATGAATCTAATTCAAGCAATGTAGCTAAAACATCACATTCGCATGATATTCGACTTCCATCCATTACTCCTCCAATTTTCTCTTGGGATTATAATAACTGGCGTCCATTTCATGATCTTTTCGTCTCATTGATCCATAGTAATTCGCCTTTGTCTAAAATTGAAAAGTTGACATATTTAAAATCGTGTTTGAAAGGTGATGCTGCAACTTTACTAGATTACCTCGAGGTTAACAACGACAATTATGATCAAGCATGGTCAATACTAACTACACGTTACGACCATAAACCATTTTGGTTAGTACGCAGTTGAAAACGTTCTTCGATCAATCAAAGATCCATTCTGAAACCGCAGAAACTTATAAGGAAATTCACAATTGTTCTGTTTGCCATAATTGAAATTTTGAAATTGGATGTTAACGCAAGAGTTAATATGGTTAAAAGGCTAGAGGTTTGCGAAAATTATTTGGCTTGCAACCATAAATCTCAACAATCAACACAAGCCTAATCACATACAACAAACAAATACTCATTCTGCTTCCACTCAATCGTACCCATATTCTACTCACCACTCTAGTACACCCAGTTCCTTCAGTCAGTCATATCAAGTCTCAACCCAAGTGAATCCAACCGCGCCACCTTTTAATCCGTCACATGACCAGGCTAGTACGAGTGCGTCTGCTCGTAATTATCACATTTCGGACCACAGGAATGCACAAATATTACTAGCGACAGCCATTGTGATGATTCAAAATGTCGCACATTTACAGAAGTGACAGGGTTGGGCAACGCAAAAAATGGAACTTGTCATAGTTATGTTTATTTGACTGTAAAATCAACACAAACCGATTACGTCACTGAAGTAAAGGCACTTATTTTCAAAACCTTGACAGATCTGTTACCCAGCAAGGAATGATCCCAACCAAATGGAGTCGCATTCAAGGATTAAAATTAGCTGACCCTTCGTTTTACAAGCCCGGCCACGTTGATCTTTTGCGACGTAGTTTTTCCGGAAATAGTTAGGGGAAATGAGTCTGTAGCTCCCATTGTTCAAAACACTCACCTAGGATGGATTGTTTTAGGTAGGGCTTCAACTGAAACAGTTCGTGCTCATCTTCAGACCTTTGATGTTGATACACAGATCCGAAAATTCTGGGAAGTTGAGGAGCTCCGATTTAAGGAATCCGACACAACAGAAAACGAGGAGTGTGAACAACATTTTCAATCACACACTAAGCGTCTGCCAGGAGGTTTCCCTACCATTTAAGGATAATATTCACCCAGCGCTAGGAGCAAGTCAACAAGGAGCCTTACAATGATTTCACCAACTGGAAAGAAGATTTGCAAGCAACCCAACGTTACATACACAATATAAGAATTGTATGGCAGAATACTTACAGCTGGATCAGATGAGTGAAGTAGATGTCAGTCGAGATGAAGCTCTTAAATCTCCATTCCATTATGTTGTGCCACATCATGCTGTATTTAAGGAGTCCAGTACAACAACCAAGCTGCGGGTGGTTTTTGATGCTGCCTTTAAAACCACAGACGGGACTTCCTTAAACGAACATTTTTTGGTTGTACCTAAAACGCAAGCAGATATAATGGATATTATCTTAAAATGGAGGAGGTATAAGATTACCTTAACAGCTGACATCGAAAAAAAGTATCGGCAAATCAAGATCAGTCAAGCAGATTCTTATTATCAGCTAATTTTCTGGCGGGATGGATCCAATAAAAATGTATCGGTTGAAGACGGTGACTTTCGAAACGGCTTCTGCTCCGTATATGGCAACTCGCACGCTGAAAAAGTTGGCTGATGATGAAAAGTTTACTTATCCATCTGCAGCGCAGATGATAAGCGAGGACATGCAGGTATGTCGACGACTTTGTCAGTGGAGCAGACACAATAGCAGAGGCCAAACAGAAGTTTAGTGAAAACGTCAATCTACTTTCATCAGTTGGATTTAATTTACGCAAGTGGGGAAGCAACTGCGAAGATGTTCTAAGAATTGTAAGCCCCCAAGACCGCGAAAAGGATTTTGTGCTGCCGTTTGAACCTTCAAAATATATCAAAACATTAGGCATCAAATGGCTTCCATCTATCGATTCTTTCTCATTTCAGTGGGTTCATTCGGAGTCTTCTGACGTAACAAAACGTACTATCCTTTCAACGATTGCGAAAATCTTTGATCCACTAGGTTGGATATCTCCTTGCGTGATTTCAGTCAAAATCTTCTTGCAAAAGCTTTGGTTGAAAGGTTTGATATGGGATACACCAGTTCCAGTTCAGCTCCAGGAGGAATGGCTATCGCTGCGATCACAACTACCATCGCTGGAAAAAATCAACATACCACGATGGATCTTCACTGAAAAGGGAAACAAGGCATTACAATTGCATGGGTTTAGTGATACGTCTATGAAGGCTTACGGAGCTGCAGTGTACCTTAGGGTTGTAGATAGTCAAAATATTATTCACACGCATCTTATTATGTCTAAGACTAGGGTCGCACCTCTGAACACCGTTTCACTTCCTCGGCTTAAGCTCTGCGGCGCTGTTATGCTTGCCCGACTTTTGAATTATATTGTTAAGGTGTTGCAGCTAGGAGACATCGAAGAATTCGCGTGGACTGATTTCACTATAACGCTGTGCTGGATAACTGCACCACCATCAAAATGGAAAACCTTTATTAGCAATCGAGTCGCGGAGATTCAGAGGTTAACCAATCTTGTAACGTGTGCCGACGAGTGAAGTGAGCTCGGCAGGAGCGGGGGGAAGTGTAGGCTATCGATTTCCTAACAGCAGCAGCAGCAGACGGCAAGGTAGAACGCGAGTTGGGGATTTCTCTACCACGGTTATGCTGTCCGAAGACTGCAGTAACTGTTGAATAGGCAAATCAACAACTTTATCCCGTTTAGAAAAAATAGTAAAACGCGCAGTAAAATATTTTAAAAAAATAATTACAAAAGATTTTTATTAATAGGAAATACAGTGGTCGCGGATTACGATCGCTCTTTTTTGCTACCAATCTCTATGACGTTATGCGGTCCGTGGGACTGCAGTAACGCACACCGGCAATGCGAGCAAAATGAAAAAAAGGGAAAAGGCGTAGGCGGGAAGCGCAGCGAATTGTGTTTGCTTTCTATTTGAGACGGTCGAGAACCTTCGTCAATTAGCGAGCAGACAAAATTGGCAATTGTTCTTAGCAAGCGTGCCCCTTTTATACTTGTTAGGAGAAAGCTTTCGTAATGCATTTTAGTTGTTTACAATAGTTGTTGTTGTTTTACATTATGTTAGATGGTTACAATGTTTGTTGTTGTTTACATTATGCTATGAATGAGCTTTTATTCTTAGGGTGTTGCCATATTGAACTTTATTAAAGAAATTTATTACTCAAACTATTTTAAAGAGAAAAATTTAAATTAGCATACTACAATAAATAAAATAATTATTATAACATGATATCGTAAATATGATGATGATGATGATGATGATGATGATGATGATGATGATGATGATGTTGTTGTTGATGGGAGGTTGTTACAATCTCAATATTTGGAGGCACGTTCCCACACAACACAATCCTGCAGATTTAGCTTCACGAGGAGCAACACCATCTAAATTGCTGAATAACACTCTTTGGTGGATGGGACCGAAATACCTACAGACACGTTAGATATCTGCTATCCCAAATCAACCATCTACATTGGAAACAGAAGACGAGGTGCGAGCTGTCAGAACACACACACTTTGCACAGCTGAAAATAATAACGAGTTAATGAAACAAATCTACAAGCATTCAGATCTACAGAAATTGATTCGCGTCGTTTCATACTGTCGCCGAATTACATTAATGTGTCTCAAAAAGATCTGTCGAAAACAACTTTTGTTACCACTTTCTCCATCAGATTTACAGGCTTCAACTCTGACTTGTATTAGGCTTGCTCAGAGCGTTCCGGAGATTCACCGCACGACGAGGAGTATGTTCAGAAATCTACAGCGACTGCGGAAAAAACTTCGTGGGAGCAAACACTGAGCTACAGAAGATGCTTAAGGCCGCAAACATCGATTGGACTGAAATAGCGCAAACAACAACAACCATCGGAACAAAATGGAATTTTGGAATTTTGGAAATATTGACATGGAAGAGAATTCAGCAGCAGTTCATATATTTTGGAAACAATGGAGCGGGGAATATTTGGCTCGATTGCAACAAAGACCGAAATGGTTGAAAATTGAGTCTCAAGGAAAAATTGGTGACTTACTTCTACTAAAGGATGAACGTTTACCACCCTCGAAATGGATACTCGGCCGTATAACTGTATTGTATCCAGGAACGGACAACCTAATACGCGTCGTCAAACTAAGAACACGAACAGGAGAATTCAAGAGACCCATCACTAAGATAATGTCGTTTACCATCTAACACAAACACTTCAGATCACTCAATTACCTGGCAATAACCAATAACCTAAAATCAAAATCTAGCACTCATTCCACAAAATACGCACAAGAATCATTTCAAAGGTAAAAACACTCATGCTCATACAAAAACATCATTTCTCACATAACCAGTAGGTAAGGACATACACAATCACAACTTATCCTTAGAACGACACTGCACTCACAACAAAAATTAAAAATCATTTTACGCACTCATATAACACTCATTATCAAAACTCAGTCAATGACATCACATTATACTCATTACCATAACTCACATATCTCACCAAAACATGTATCAATCAACGAAATTATAAATATTACAAGCTCACTTAAGCACACAATTGATTTCGATCTCTAAAACACTCACTTGGCATCACAACCACACTTTAATACGATGTTACAAGCAAGCAAAATCATATATATTTAATATTTATATCCTACTATACATTTATGCAAATCACACTCGCACTCATACGAAATACAGTTACAAGCGATCACTCACATGAACATTCAATTTTAACTCAACATTTAATCTTACGATTCAACAAACTAAAAAAAAAAACATTAATCACAAATATCGAAACACCCTATACAAATTATCAAACACAACACTTATTTACCAAACAACATTTACCTAGCAACATTTAACTACCAGGCAACATGCATCATCAACAATTTCTACCGTAATACAGTCCGCTAATAAAGTATCGAAAACAAATTACTCACCGTAAAATGCATTTTGCACATACAACACAAAGCACAATCACCAAATCACCCCGCTAACCGTCCCAGGAACCATACACCACATTCCACCTAGCAGCTACCAATCATCATATAAAAACTTGTATAAATGATAAAAACTCACCTGAATACATTAATGCGCACTAAAAACACTGATTTTAATTCTTAAAACCTACTTTACATGCAATTGTTCCTTAATTAAAAATTTTGTTAATTACCACCGACTCCAGTTACAGCAAGTGCAAGAGGCTTGCATGCATGAAGGAAGGAGATAAACATGTTGATTGTTGTTTTCATTGATATAGTCTCCGTGTTCAATTGTTGTCATTTACATGTTTTAATTTCCTTACTAAGGGTGATTTTTTAGCTGGTTTGGTTTTGGCAACACTGGTTTTGACAGCTGACGTGTGTTTAGTACCTTGTGTCACTGTCAAACAGCTTCAGTTTGGTTTGCAATTTAACCATGGATCGTCTTACAAATGAACAACGCTTGCAAATTATTGAATTTTACTATCAAAATTCGTGCTCGGTTCGAAATGTTCATCGCGCGCTGCTTCCATTTTATGATCGGCATTCTCGACCTTCTGAGCAGTCTATTCGGAAGATTGTGACCAAATTTCGCACCAAATTTACTTTGTTGGACATTAAACCACCAACACGTTTACGTACTGTGCGTAGTGAAGAAAATATTGCGGCCGTATCAGCTAGTGTGACAGAAGACCGCGAAATGTCGATTCGGCGCCGTTCCCAGCAGTTAGGCCTTTGTTACAGCACTACGTGGAAAATTTTGCGGAAGGATTTGGGCGTAAAGCCTTTTAAGATACAGCTGGTGCAAGAACTAAAGCCAGCCGACCTACCACAACGCCGAATTTTTGGTGAATGGGCTCTTGGAAAGCTGGCCGAGGATCCGCTTTTTTATCGAAAAATTGTGTTCAGCGATGAGGCTCATTTTTGGTTGAATGGGTACGTAAATAAGCAAAATTGCCGCATTTGGAGTGAAGATCAGCCAGAAGCATTGCAACAGCTACCAATGCATCCCGAAAAAGCCACTGTTTGGTGCGGTTTATGGGCCGGCGGCATTATTGGGCCATATTTCTTCAAAGATGATGCGAATCGCAGAGTTACTGTCAATGGTGAACGCTACCGAGCGATGATAACAAACTTTTTTTTGCCCGAAATGGAAGTTCTTGACTTGCGTGATATGTGGTCTCAATAAGACGGTGCCACTTGCCACACAGCACGCGAAACAATGGCGCAATTGCGAGGCGAGTTTGGTGAACAGTTAATTTCACGTTTCGGCCCGGTCAATTGGCCGCCTAGATCGTGCGATTTGACACCATTAGATTATTTTTTGTGGGGGTATGCCAAGGCTAATGTGTATAGGGACAAGCCCGCTTCGATTGACGCACTGGAAGCCAACATCCATGCATTCATTCGTGAGATACCGGCCGATATGTGTGAAAGAGTATGCCAAAATTGGACTCAGCGGATGGGCTACCTGAGACGCAGCCGCGGTCAACATTTGCATGAAATTATCTTTAAACATTAAATTGCAAGGTTCAAACTATCGATTCAAATAAATATTTCATTCATTTTTTCGAATTTTTTGTGTTTTTTTTTTTTTTTTAAAGTTCTAAACCTCTTAAAAAATCACCCGTTATAATGTTCTCTCTTTTACATGTGAGTTGGAGTAACCAAACAAACTTACCAGATGAAATTATTCTGAATATAATTATCAGGATTGGCAAAGAGGCGAACAACGTAATGTCATTACTGCAAGGGATGATGATTGCGAACATATCGTTCACAGGCGGGGAGAATGTTGTGATCAAAAATTAATGTTATATGTAAACTTTTAATGTAACTTGCCCATTTTATACCATTAATGCTTTGTTGTCAATATGTTGTTATTAGCTGTTAATCAGATGTCAAATTATTGTTAAATGTCAACGGTTTAAGGAATCTTTTTTGTTATCTCGACAATTCCTCTAACAGTCAAATAAATCGGACACATAAATTGTAACGTTAAAGAAATTAACCTGTATTTTATTTCAACAATTAACAATATTGAAGAGGATATTTTGTTCCTTATTTCTTTCCGATACCATCCATAGACCATTTGTAAGACAATCATATCAACGATTTAATAAAAGTAACCATAATTTGTATGAAATTATATTTTTAATAATAATGCTTTTATATAAATCTTTTATTTTTCCACCCCCCCATTTGTTTGAGCGAAAATTGACTATAACACTTACTTCTGTGAAATGTTCTTGATTAAATGTGACCAACACTATGGGCCTTACTAATAATCAAATCATTCTTAACCAGTACACTAAATATTTTCTAAGTCACAATATGCAATTTTGTATGGGAAATTTCGACATTTTGAGTTCAAAAAACTTAGCCTGGACACTTATGTGGTATTCGTTTGGGCGCTCTCAGAGCACTTTTTTTGCCCTCAGAGCAATTTTTATGTTCGTTTGGTACCAAAAAAAGCAATCTTTTTCAGATTTCAGAGCACTTTTGCGAATCTAGATATTTTCTCAGATTTGCTTCAGATTTACCAATACAAGTGCATTTGAATTCCTACTTTTTCCATCAGTAATTTACTGGATAGATTAGACTCTTAGTATATTTTTAAACAAATGAGAATTTATTTACCTACTTTAAGGTAATTTACAAAAATGATAGGTATGCTTAGAAACCTATCATATAAACATGTTCCGCAATTTCTTCCAGTTGGATTGTTGTGTTTTTTGTTCTGATTACATTTCTGTACCAAGCCGCGATATTTAGTTTCTATTTGAGTTATTGCATGTGTTCATAAATGTTCCGTTTGGTTATGAACTTTATGGATTGTCCAATTTTTGGCTCAAGTTCACACACAAACGACAATATCGAAAGTACGTAAAAAGTCCTGCCATCTTATAATCATCGAGGTAACCGTTCGGTAAAAATTCCGAAACCAAAGTCAAATCTGTGCAGAACTCAGATTGCTTTCGGAGTATCCATACCGGATCAAAATAAATGAAGGATATAAACGCTCCGCAGCAATTGGTTGTCGGAGAGCTTCGAAAAAATGAGCCGTGTACCCGTCAAAAGTAAGTGACATATCGCTGTACGACGAAATGCGGCAAGGTGCTGTATCCTATATGTTACGGACAATTTTTCCGAAAGTTTGCCCCCTTTTGAGCCTCAGGACCCTTGGAACCCACTTTTAGAAAAACGTCTTTATTGCTGTTTTTTTTTTATATACCCAAAACCTATATTAGTATTTTGTGTGGGGGCCCCTTTTCAGTACCCTTTTTGAAATTTTTCAGCGGCAAAGCTGATCGGAACGGAAATCTTGAATTTAATTTCCATAATAATTCCGTTCCGATCGGATCCATAATTTCGCTCACAATTTATTCTACTCCTGTTTTGGTCACATCCCTCTTCCTACATAGCCTATATTTATCTTAGAATACTAAAAAAATATTTTAAGAATGTCCTAATCCTTGCTTAATATCATAACAATTACAATTCCACTCTTCATTAATTATAGGTAAGTATCGAAGCGTTCAGTATTTAAAAAAAGAAAGTTAATATGTAGGGGAACAATTATTTGTTTATAAATATTATTCTATCAGCATTAAGTATGTATTGTTTTCATTTTGTGCGAAAGACTAACCGGTAAGAATGGAGCGTAGATAATATGCAACGAGCTGTTGAAGACCTCAAAAAATATAAAATTAACTGTAAGGCAGTTGAAAAAAGTGTTTAATTTTAATAAAAGGGTCCATCAGGCTATCGGAAAACGGAAACGAAATATGAGTCGCCCTTCTGCATACTTGGTGGACAGACGACTTTGAGAGTGAGGCAGCATGAGCAATAGCAAAGTGTTAAGTAGTGTTAAAATAGTGCAAGCCATTTGGTTCACGGAGCGAGTCTTCGGCTCAGGTCGCGCTTCTCCAGAGTGTTTAAACGCGACATAGGCCCATGCGAGATCGACCCACCGACAAACAGAAACTTAACGAACGATGAGATCGACAGTCATTTACGGCAAATGAATGTCGTCATCAAACAGACAATAGAGCGTACTATTCCCAGGATAGGAAGTTCCAAAGACGAAGAACAAACTGAAAAGTACCGAAACGCAACAATCGATGCTCTGTACAGACATAAAAGTAGACTGCTCTCGAGGCTTAAACTGCTACACAGACAGTTCACTGACAGGAACGATCCCGAGTTAAGAACATTGAATTCGATGATCAAAAACTTCAAACAGTTGATCTCCGAAAATTCCAGAAAATCTGTAAGTTTGTATTGGGGCAACACAATTCGGGCTATAAAATCCAGTTGTCCGAAAATGTTCCCACACATAAATAAACTGTTCAGGCGGAAGGATCATCACGACATTTCATGTATTCGAATACCTCAGACAAACGAGAACAGACAGACACTACAGACTGCTGGCATAAGTCCGGAAAGTGCTGAATCGAACGTAGGTATTTTCGTGGTCGAGGACCCGCAGGAGAGGGTGAATTTGATGGGAGCTTTCTTGGAGACTCGAGCTCGAGGAGAGCGCCTTTCTTAACCACTTTTATCTGCGGACCGAAATTCAAGATTGCCGATCCGAGAACAACGGTTTCACCGGGTTCAATGACGACAACCGTGCAAACAGCACAGTCGCCGATGAAAATACTCCTCTGTTCGTGAGTAGAGATGAACTTCGGTGCATCTTTGAATCACTTAAAAACAAAAGTCGGCGGGAGTTGACGGTGTCCCAAACGTCGTGCTAAGACACCTGCCGCTAGAGGCGATATATATCTTTGCCACGCTATTTCACAATGCGCTGAATAATGCATATTATCCGGAGCAGTGGAAAATAGCGGTGGTACACCTTATCGCGAAAAAGATAAAGATAGGACAAACCCTGCTAATCTCCGGTCAATTCGTTTGCTTCCGAATGTTAGCAAGGTATTCGAGAAAGTCGTCAATAGATCTCTTTTGAAATGGGTTGAGGAAAATAAGATTATTCCAGTTTCCAGTTTCGACGCGGCATGAATAGTGTCATGCCCCGCTCTGAAGCCAAACTGGTTTCCGACATACAGTGGAATAAAAGTAAGAAGCAATGCACGGGTGCCTGCTTGGTTGGCTTTGAGAAGGCCTTCAATACCGTATGGTTGGAGGGGCTCTTCTATAAGCTGACCAGATTGGGCATTCAAAAACCTTTGCAGTATATGATTTATGATATGCTTATGGGAAAGTGACCAAAGTGACCCTTTATAAGACCTTAATCATCCCAGTCCTACTTTATGGTGCAGAGGCATGGACTCTATCAAAAGCGGATGAGGTCACTCTTGGTTGCTTCGAGCGGAAAATTCTTCGAGTAATTTTCGGTCTCGTCTGCATAGACGGTGAATGGAGGAGGAGAAACAACGACGAACTGTACGGGCTGTACAGCGACATCGACCTAGCCAGAAGAGTGAAGGTCCAACGACTGAGGTGGATGGGTCATGTAGAGCGAATGGACGTGAATGCTCCGGCCCGGAAGATCTTCGAATCCACACCCGAGGGACGGCGCAGTAGAGGAAGACCGCGACTCAGGTGGCGCACGCAAGTGGAAGGGGACCTTAACCAACTAAGCGTGCGAAACTGGAGACAGCTGGCCAAAGACCGTGCTGGCTGGAGACGCTTGTTGGTTGAGGCCCAGGTCAACCCCGGACTGTAGCGCCACCTTAAGTAAGTAAGTAAGTAAGTTATGGGAAAGAAGTTCGTTGTCAAAGCTAGCAACGTGACTTCGAGCACGGCTTTCGAAATTAAAAACGGCTTACAACAGGGAGCAGTGAATTCTCCGGTCCTGTTTAATATTTACACAAGTGATCTGACCTCAGACATGCTATAGCGTATGCAGACGATTTAGTAGCGTACAGGTCAGGACCAAAAATCGAGGTCATTAACATCCTTCTGCAGCGTGACTTCGAGCAAATTAAGAAGTATTGCGATGGTTGGAAGTTGAAAATCAATTTCCAAAAATCGGAAACAATCCTGTTCAGAACTGCATTGGCTAGGGCCTCTGGCGATACCAGAAAAAACTGGAGAAAATTAACAATTATTGGGCAGCAGGGGCGACCATTGGCAGTGAAAAACGTGGTGAGGTATCCTGGCATCTGGCTTTACCAGTATCTATATTTTGACAAACATATATATATAACATCAACTTGATTCCAGGGTGAAGGTCATTTGCTACGTGGCCCTTATAAGGCATATCACCGCTCATGGCTGCCCTATGTGGTTCAATATAGGGCCTTCCTATATGGAAAAGATTCGGGTGTTTGAGAGACAATGTCTCAGATTTAGATAGATTTAAGGCCGAAAGACAATAATTTTAAGGATATTGATAAGCTTAGAGCGCTCGCCTAGAGCCAGTAAGCTAGAGTAAGTTCAATGTTATTTTTAAAGTTAGTTTTAAATTAGATTTAATCGTTTTTGTCTAGTATGTAAGTTTAAAAAAAAGAAGTAAATAAAAATTAATTTTTAAAGTTGAAAAAAAAAAAAAAAAAAAAATTATATTCTGTTGCGCTTTGTGTTTCCATATGCGGTGTGGACTGTTCCATAAGCAGATGTCCATTATAATAATAATAATTCGTTTCGCCTGTGGTCGTAAATCGACCCTACCTTTTAAATATAATGATAATATTTTATTTCACATCAAAGCAGCTTAAAACTTAATAAATGTAAAAATGTTAAGGTACAGGTTTTAAATGTATAATAAAGATTGAAAGCTTTGTATGAAATAGTGGAGAACCTACAATCAGTTGTCATGATGACATGATGCGAATCAAATATTTTAGAAATAGACAATTTATGTGGGTGGTAACATTGATGAGAGCGTGACGATGACGAATCGCACAATCGTAGCAGCCGAGAGTGAGTGAGACAAAAACGGGGAGTTAAGCGACGACCGGCACTAATTTTTAGGAAAGGCAAGAAAAAATAAAAAAGTCAAAAGAACAAAAAAAATCCAAACAAAGTAATAAATAAGACAACAGGTATGAACAGAATGATTAAAAGAAAGTAGCAATTTTTTAACACCAAACAAAACACAGTTTTCGATCTCACACACAGGGCTCGAAAATGACGGCTTATGATTCTTAAATTGTAGATGTCATAAAGCCTAACATCATACAAACCCGAATTTTCCAAAAAATAAAATAAAAAATAAGAATTTATACAAAACGTACTGCGCCGGAAGGATATTCCACACTGAAGTTTTGATTTCAATAAGCCATTGTAGACTAACTTTAAGCTAGTTAGAAGACAATAGAGACTATGATGATAAAGTTGCCTCTCCACCCTATTAAGATTTTGTTTCGGATATAAAGCATGTTCCTTTCAGCTGAGCTTACAATCTAATATAATACCTAAATCCAAACTTAATTGGAGTTTTCACTCGCAGGTCTCCTTAAATTAGATATCTTACACTCTTTGCGATGCACAAGAGTCTTTCAAAAACAAATCGAGCAAAAAAAAATGTGTGTGCAATTCTAACAATTAATATACCCCTGCTTCCGTAGATTTCAAGACCGCATCGTCGGTAGCGTGTGCGAAGCACTGGTGCCAGATTGTGGGAAAATTTTGGGGTAGCATAGTTGGCTTAGCTATTTAAAAGCTTAAGAGCAACAAGGAAGCAGGCTCCCTGCTAAGTTTTATGAGATTCTAACTATCTGAACGTCTCAAGCCGTTCTGCAAAACACTAATCGTTTCGACCACCGAAACCCTACCTGCGATCGCCCCTGGTTGAGGTAAATTTAGAATGCAGTGAGTTTTGAGAATTTAGTTTGCAGTAAGCTCTGCTACTATAGACAAAAGAGTTCTACAAAATAGTGCGATTTATTTTTTACCAAAATAAAGGGAGATCATAAGACACTTTGCTTGAATAAAATACTTGTAACAGCAAACCCAAAACGCCTATAGTATAGTTGTTGTAAAAATAAAGGCATCGTCTTAAAAAATCTTTTTATGACTTACATTCTTTTGCGGAATACAAGACTATAATGAGTTAGCAGCGCTCTGAGATGCATTCAGAAAGGTGTAAGTTCTTCACTTAGTTTTGTTAAAATTCAAGCCTTTATGAAAATATCCCCAGGACCACCCGAGTTTCAAAGGCAACTCGTTCTGCAGCCAAAGGCGGATTAGAAACATGATGTGATGTGTAAGTGTACGGATAAGTTATGCATATGCTTATTCATTGGTTGCTTGTTTTGTAAGGCGGTCGTTCCGTTGTACAAATAAGTCTATGGCAATAAGTTGTTGAAGTACTCGTAGCTATGTCGATATAAGCTAAATTCGAGTTGTTTACATTACAAACTTCTCCTTCTCCTTAGCTACAACCATTAAAAACCGTTAAATTTGAAGAAAACTGAACAGCTTAGGTTTATTTGGAGTATGTAATACAATAGATTTAAAAACCATAAGATACATTTGTTTTGCTCACACTGAAAAATTACGAAAATTGCCATAAGCTGCTTCAACTTAATACCACAGAAGTAATTAAGGATTATATTTTATGTATGTAATACACATTCTTATTCATATATTTAACCATTTAAAACTTAAGAATAAATTATGCATTTTGAAATTATCTGTCTGACATATCCCTAACCTATACACTACTTGCTACAACTTTTTTAATAGAAACTGCTATTGTACCTACTGTTTTTTATGTCATTGTAATCTACCTTCGTGCGATACTGCTACACAATCATGACAATCAACAACAATAATTAAATAATTAATTATACTTGGTTCCTGGTAAAAAAACGTATCCCTTGTGTTAATTAATTGCCAGCGCCTAGTTTTTTGCAGTTTTTTTCATTCAAAATAAATTCTAATAAAACATTCTATAAGTTATTTTGCGTACCTATCATCATTTGCCGACGAGTTATTTGCTTCAGTTGCTTTTCATTTCTTACGATTTTATGTGCCGAGCAGGACACTCCATAGTGGTTACCTCATAGATACGTGTGGAAGAAAAAATTATTATCAAAAACAAAAGGTAGTGCCAGCGTCATAACATTGTCCGTAAATAACATACACAATGACACGTAGTGTAGGTGTTGGTGCGGACTTTGGAAAGTAAGTCTAAATGTAGATATTATCCTCGCGGGATTGCGAACTGATGACTGCATGAATGTTACTCATTTTCGCTGTCCGCCCAGCTATGTGGGTGGATGAGATGATACTGATAATACTCTTTTAACAGTTTGACGGTGCGAAAAAGCCTCAGTGCTCTGCTCAGTTCTCTGTCCTTACGAAACAAATTGGCTTTTGTACATCAGTAATGAATAGATTGTCCTGAGGGTGGGTTGAGCTTTCCCGGTAATCTGAATTCTGAACAATGGAATTCCTGCTTTGACTGATTTCTTTATATTACTGTGCAGCGGTGTTTTTTGACGGCAGCAGTTATAACTTTGTTTATTCAACTACAAAGAGTGCGTGGATTTATTTATTTAATTTATCTTTCTGTGTGCAAGATACAGCGGTAGTATCATTATTTTACGAAATGCAAATTGATAAATTGTGATTAAGATAGCTGGCATTAACGTTAATTAAATATGAGTCACACATAGAATGAGCAGCATGTGTATAGTTTTATCGAGTGCCTGAAAACGATGAACTTTTATAGCGAGTATGCTTATTAATTTAAAATTAATTTCTACGTTTTATATGGGCCGTGAATGCACATCATATAAATGATCGTAAGTATGCAATGTTAGACATGAATCATTTATTTAATTAATTGTCTTTTGGATCTTTTGAAAGTAAAAAATACATAATTATACTTACGTTTAAAGTAAATATCTTATATAAATTTGTATCATTTTGTGGGGTTTAGTTACACTTATATGTGAATTTAAGGGAATACATAAATATATATAGCTAAGTAAATGTTTTACTGAGTTGTAATAGTTTTAGCGACTCACATTTCTAAAAAAAATTCGATACAATACGAACTCTTTTTATCGTGTCAAATTCATTTGGGATTTGCTTCCAACAGACGGCTGCACACTTTTCGTATGTGCTCTGAAGTTATGGAGTATTTGACAACTTTTAGCGAATTGATCGGCAAATTGAATTCTCCATCATTTGGTTTTTTGCATCCTGCTCAATTATCAATAAAACAATAAAATAACATAATGTAAACCTTTCGTTTCACTTACCTTTAAAAAAAATGCCTGTTTCAATTCACTGAGCCGTAATCTGAAGAAAACCCCACATCACATATAGCGCAATGTCGGCAGTTATTAATTCAGAGTTCAGAGTTGTCACCGGATTAGGGAGGAGATTGACCGGATTGCTGATGATGTGGTCGGTTAGGTTAATGGTAGTAGTGAAACTTCATATCTCGGTATTAAACATTTTTTTTTTTGTAAAAATTCAAATAAAATTTCTTACAAATTTGCACTGAAAACACACATATTCTGATTACCAAAATGTTAAATTGAAATAATCGTTATTGTACTGAGGTGTTAGTATCTAGCATGCCGCAATTCTGTATGTTTATTATAATTCACTAGCTGAATACTCAACATCGCTCTGATGTTCTTTTTGCTTTGATTAATAAAAAATAGCATTTTGGAGAAATCGATGGAGCAAATTACGTATAGTAATAAGAACAAATGTTCCATACTTTTAGCAGACCTACTTGGTCAATTTGTTGTAGGGTAAAAACTGCATCCCTTTGCCGGATTTCAGCTTCATAAAACTATGGGCCAGTGTCGTTAGATTTTTCTCTTCATCATTTCCACGAAGCGTAGTAATTTTTTCCTTTTACCCCTTTTCACCGTTCTAAAATTCCCCTTTTATAACCCTGAATACTTTGTTGTGAAAAAAATAAAATCTGTATCACACACACAAAATCATTGTTTGTTAGCATAAACTATTTTTTTTTTTTTTTAATACTAGAAAAGACAATTTACATGAGCTCTTTCTTATGGACATTCAGTGTGTTGATAATCATGGTGAAATGTAGATTTTTTGATGAAGTTTCAGCAAAAACTTATAGTTTAAATTCTTTTTGTCAAATTCCCGAAATTCCCATGATTTTGCTTTTTTTTCCTTTTTATCACGAAAGGCTATCAAGGATATCAAAATTACCACAAAAAGGGATAAATCCCACGACATGGGCTCCGAACTATTTTTCAACTGACAGATGATTGCATACAGATCGCAAAAGTGGTTATTATTATTGCCGAACTACTTATAGTTATAATAGCTGTTGTTTATAAAGGAACTATACGAAGAAAAATAATTCATACATTGTCGGACTCGTATTATGTTTCGTATTGGGAAAAAGTTCAAGAACAAATGTGTCATACTTTTAGGCCGTATTTCTTAGACTGAAAAATGCAAACATTCGTAAGGTGATCATAGTAACAAAATAAGGAACCAAAAAAAATATTGGCGGATATATTTTCTGTGGGCCTAAAAGCCTTACTGAGGACATGACTGTATTACAGGGTTATCAAATTTATTTCACCTGTAGTAAAAATATCCGACTAAAGAGCTGTTACAATAATAGTTGTCATACATGCGTGTATTAATGCCTTGCAGTCAATAAAAGGCAAATAAAGTAAGGGCTATTTTATTCACTATCGTTCAACTTGCCGATAATTCGAGGTTACCCAACTTTGGGGTTGATTCCAAAGAGAGAGTTGAGCCGCAAGTTGAAAATTGCTTTTATTCACTACTTTAATTCTCAACTCCTTAGTTGAAATTCAAAAGTTGGCGTAGGTACTTGCTGTTTCAGAAATATCCCTGGGAGTTTTGTGACAGATGACACCAAATATGTCGGTTCACCTTTGGATTTGAACTACGGCCGCCACTTTCGTCATAGACAAAGCATGCTTTATGATTTTCGTTTTAGTTCAAATTTAAATTTATTGAAGGGAATTTCGCTCTTGCGAAAAAGTCACAAGCTGTTTGCAGCAGTTCCCGCAAGATTGCCAATTGCTTTGAACACTCGTTTCAACAAAAAATTATCGCCAATTGAATTGATCCAAGTTCATAGCAGCGTAGCAACGATAAATAACTGGGTTAATGGTCGGAATTCACTTGATCTTTGTTATGGGTCGCAATTCACGCGAAGAAAACAATGGAACTCAAAAAATATATTCAATAAATTCCAACTCTTTCACGGTACACAATATCTTTTCCAGACGCCTAGCAACGAATTTATTATAAGATGAAGCACTATCATTGTCTTCCGCTTTGAAAGACGAAAATGAGAGGTGAAGTCGCGGTCGTCCCATTTTTCGAGTCCAACACGTGGCAGCATCTTGTATAGCCGTCGTTCACAGACCAAATAACGCTCGTCTTCTTCGCTGCCAGAATCAGACGTTGGACAATCTTACCAGAAATAATTTGAACGATACATCGTTTAAGTTTTAAAAAATAATATTTGATTATTTTCGCTACTTGAAGTTCGCACAGTCAAAAACAGAAATGAGAAAAAAACGACATTTGACGCAAAAATCCCAAGTTTACTCTACAACTTCGACTATTTCGGGGAGTTGTTAGCTTTCTGTTTTCTCAACTTCGGTATATCCAAAGTTGAACGAGTCAACTTTGAGCGAATAAAAGTAAATTCTCAAGTTGAAAATAAAAAGTTGTTTTCAACTTCGAGTGAATAAAACGGGCCTGAGCGAATGTGCAAAACAAAGGGTCAAAGTCACATATTGTGCTTGAGTGGTATAAACTGGTATAAATGTCGTTTTCCATTGATTTCACTCGGTGATCTACTCATTCTGTAATCCAATGGAACAACAAAACTGCTTCTGATTGAATCCACAAAAGTATTGGTGAAATGCCAAAAAATAATCTACGGCAGCTGCAAGCTGACTTGTATAAAATAAAGGGTTTTCCAATGAGAGGTGTTATTGTGAATGACCCGCTATTTCGGTAGCTGTCACTTTTGAAGCTTTTATTCTTTGAAATTTGACAAGTAGAAACTACGCCATTACTAAAAATGGAACGATACACGCTTCAACAACGCATTGAAATTATAAAAATTCATTACAAAAATGGTGAAAATCTTGCAGTCACAGTTCGCAAAACTAAAGCATTTTTTGGTCGTCGTGAAGCACTTTGTCGGACCGCAATACAGAAATTGGTGGAAAAATTCGAGCTGTTGGGACAAGTTAGTGATGTGAAGAATAAAACCCGTGCACGTCGCTCAAGAACAACTGAGAATATTGCTGCTGTAGCCCATAGTGTTGAAGAAAACCCAGGTTTGTCTATTCCTCGTCGTTCTTTGGAATTGGGTATTCCACAAACGTCATTACACCGTATTGATATAGACTTGGGTCTTAAGGCTTATAAAGTTCAGTTAACACAAGAACTCAAGATCATAAACAAAGTCGTGTCTTTGCTGATTGGGTCCTTGAAATCTATGAAAATGATCCGGAATTCCATCGAAAAATGATCTTGACTGATGAGGCCCATTTCCACCTCGGTGGCTACGTCAACAAGCATATTTGTCGTATCTGGGGCTCGGAAACAAAAGAGTTATTGTTGAGAAACCTCTCCATCGTCAACGTGTGACTGTTTGGTGCGGTTTATGGTCCGGCGGGGTCATTGGACCTTACTTTTTCGAAAATGAGGTTGGATCAACAGTTACGGTGAATGGATTGCGCTATCGAGAGATGATTAATGATTTTTTATGCTCGTAGTTGGATGGTATTGATCTGGGCAACGTTTACTTTCAACAAGACGGCGCTACGTGCCACACAAACAACGAAAGCATTGATCTTTTACGGGAAAAGTTTCCAGACCGTGTTATCTCTCGAAGAGGTAATCACAATTGGCCACCGAGATCTTGTGATTTAACACCTTGCGACTTCTTCCTTTGGGGCCACGTGAAAGATAAGGTCTACGCCAACAGCCCAGCGTCGATTGAAGACCTCAAAGATAAAATTCGTGAGTCTATCGAGGACATAGGGCAGCCAATTTGCGATTTGGTTATGGAAAATTTCATGAAAAGGATATGGTCCTGTATGCGTGCTCGTGGTGGCACGATGTTGCTTTTCATTATTAACGGCATACCTTCCTCTTTATTATGAAATAAACATCATTTATCTCAAAAGATGGCATTTTTCTTTGAATATCAAAGTAACACCTCTTATTGGAAAATAATAATAAACTACACTTGCGTGAATGCTTCTTGAGTAGATTCTGACTTCAAATTCAGAAGCGAAATTTTCTCCTCAGAATCACCAGAAGATTCTGGAACGGTTTCAGAAGTGATTTTTTCGGTTCCGGACTCTCCCGGACGCTTCTTTTTGCCCAATGGAAAACGACAAAGTGTTGTGTGCCTCTGTCAAGTCGCCTCCACTTGGGATAAATCCTAGTGTGAATCCCTGTAATGCCAAGTTGAGCGTAGTTGTTGTATTTTCGTGCGTGAAGTTTCTACTTTACTTTGCTTTGATGAGATAGATGAACAAAAAAAAAAACCCTTATATCGGGTAAGGTCAAATATATTGCTGTAGGAAATTACGAAGGATTTAAACAGTAGCAAAATAGCAAAGAGGATGAAGAAGATAAATAAACTTTTTAAGTTCTTGTTTGTGCGCGTACTCGTTATTCCTAAAATGAGCTGCAATCTGTTGTCAGTACCTACTAAATGGTAGAGATATGTACGTATGACTTGTACTTACGACTATTTTGAAAAGTTCATGCCACGGAGGTATATTTCGTTCGAATGTATGATCAAGTACAGTTAGCCACTCATTAAGTGCATATTCATTTTAAACAAGTTCCACGACTTGGCAACACTAACTGCATTGCTATTCTGTGGATTTGGAAATAGATATAGATACACTTTGCAGAGCCGCGATGATTGCTGGTTTTTGTTGATAATCCCATTAATGTTGGCCAGTAATATAGGGTTTACGGCAGTTGACTGACCAGTATGTTTCATTTGCTTTGAATCATTATAACGCAGCCATTCCTTCACCAATCCTGAGATTTGCTAGGGGTCATCTGGATGGAAGGAAAAGCTGCTGTCCAGTCACAATTTATTTGTGCTAAAACTAAGATTCGTCCCCAGAATGGTTAGATACCGAAATCTCTCTAATTTGGTTGAAATGAATGAAAATAAGATTACCCAATCCAGAAAAAGCCGTATATCGACAGACCATGATATTTCAGGCTCCATGTTTGGTATGAATTTCAGTGTTCGGCTTTCTTATTAAATCTACTTTCATCACTAAATAGAACCTTATCCCAATACGAATTGTCTTTGTAACGGTGTTTCATGGCCCAATCTAATCTATCATCTAGTTGGGTTGGGTTAAAACAAAAAAAAACCTTGGTAAACAAACCGCGACCTTGGCGGCCTGTACAAATTGATCATGGAGAAAAGGATTATCTGTTAACTGTTATGATAATCCTCTTCTCTTATAGATGATACATTTTTTCCGTCCCATCTCGGTTTATTTGCCACAGTTTTTTTTTTTTAAATTGTTGTATAAAATATTGTTTTTTAGAACGGATGAAAAAGCATTCTTCAAACTTCTGGGACTGGTTTCTTTTTCTTTTTTTACATTGGTTACACTCCTGATTAAAAAAAAAAATACTGTGATGAGGGAGGGCATTTAACCTTCGGCGCGATTGTCAGCAACCCTACGCGTTGTAGCAACTGACACGAGTTTGAAGGATCCAAAATAATTTGTATACTAATGACATGTAACATTAGGTTCGTTCGTGTACTTTCAGCATAGAAAAATTAAAAATGTCAAATCTCAAAAATCGAGAAACCCCTCTCAATTTCAAGGGAAGTACCTCACCGGTTTTCTTACAAGAAGTTGGAGAAATGTCATTATGGCATTTCTGCCGCTATTTTCGTAAAGGTCCTATCTAAATACAAAATTTTCAATTTCGATATTAATGCATATTTGGAGTTAGGGCTTCGTCTCCGATTTAATTATATTTATTTCAAAATGCTGGAGCTTCAAATGCGATAGAAAATTCAAATTTCTAGAAGCCCTAAGTACAAAACATATACATCAATATTTAAAAAAGGCCCTAACTGAAATATAGGGCCTTTTATAACACATTGAATAGATAAAATTTACCCACGTTTTTCTAAAAAGATATTTTTATAAGATATTTTCAAAAGCTTAAAAGCCCTATCTACCCTATTTCCCGAACACCTAACAATCGTTCTTTTGTAACTACTTTAAAAAATAAAGTACACATTAAGCATCCAAACAAATTTTTTCTTGCATTTTTCATGTTTTATCTTCAGGTTGCGGAACTAGATTTAGCATTTTCCTCTATATCTCGAAAGTGTGAAAATGTTAGTTAGGGCCTTTACGAAAATACGGGCAGATTTGACAAGGTTGTCTTTAAATGCAGCATCAACAAAAAGAGTTGTTTATACCTTGTTTTATTCCTATTAAACCTACAATTTTTAATGCGCTGATATGTTCTCTGGCCACCGAGATCTTGTGATTTAACGTGAAAGATAAGGTCTACGCCAACAGCCCAGCGTCGATTCAAGACATCAAAGATAAAATTCGTGAGGCTATCGAGGACATAGGGCAGCCAATTTGCGATTTGGTTATGGAAAATTTCATGAAAAGGATATGGCCCTCTATGCGTGCTCGTGGTGGCCATTTGGCTGATGTTGTTTTTCATTATTAACGGCATACCTTCCTCTTTATTATGAAATAAACATTTATCATCATTTATCTCAAAAATTTACATTTTTCTTTGAATTTCCAAAATAACACCTCTTATTTATTATGTACGAGCGACAGTGTGTAATTTTATATCTAGAATAAATTTAAATATTATCATTAGCATCGCGCTGAATTGCACTCACTCGTTACCCCACAGCACATCATATCATATTGCATTTAAATACTTAATACCATAATAAGTAATAGGGCATGTTGCTTGCTGATATAAAGTACTATATCAGCAAGCAACATGCTTCTTCCCCACATTTCTCTTAGGCACATCGATATGATAAAACTAGTTGCATTGTTCTTGGTTAAGGTGCATATAAAATTTATTTTAATTAATTCCTAAGGCATGCCCCTAATAACGCATTCCATTTGTCGTTAATCATAAAAGACGTAGTACAACCTGGCAACAATATGAATTAATCGAAATCCGTTAATCGGCTCATTAGTTATTATAGTTATAGGACTCTATTATTAGAATACTTTATAGAGTTTATGTCCATGTTTTAGATTCAAATACCATTAATGTTGGCGCAGTAGCTTAGTGTGTTGGACTTAGTTTTAAGTAAAACAAATATTAAAGAGTTCAAGTTTTCTAAAGTTTCTTGAAAATTAAAAAACAAATCATAGAAATAGATAGATTTAAGGCCGAAAGGCAATAATTTTAAGGATATTGATAAGTTTAGAGCGCTCGCTTAGAGCCAGTAAGCTAGAATAAGATAAATGTTAGTTTTAAATTAGATTTAATCGTTTTTGTCTAGTATGTAAGTTTAAGGAATGATCAAAATAAAAATTAATTTAAAATGAAAAAAAAAGTGTGTTGGACTCCTAAGCGAGGGGTCCAGGATCGAGTCCCGCAAAAAACCTTACTAAAAAATAAAAAACTCACACAAAACATGGTTGTGAGTGCTAGGCCTAGGGTCTTTACGGACCTGTAGCGCTAACTATTTATTTACTTGTTTTACCGTTAATGTTCTTGACTGGGAGCATAATTGCACTTCCCGCTCAACTGAATAAAATTTTAAAAAGTAACATGGCAATATCTATATACTTGTTCAAATTAACTTCATAAACACGGTTTGGAAATTGTAGACCGGGCTTTCCTTAGCGTCGATACGTTATCGCTAAAGATCACAAACTGAAGTCATTGTCTTTGTACGTTGAACCTAATCTGATGAGACAAAAACATTCGAATTTACCGTTTTACAAATCGCGTTATTCTTCTCTTCTGTGTTATGTGCAAACAAATGAAGGTTCAAAGCATACAATAAAAGTAAATATAATATGCAATAGAAACCGCGAGAGAAGACACATTTCACACAGCATTTTATGAACTTATTCAGTTGAGCGGTAGTGTACCTAATTGCCTGTGCTGTTTTCTTGAATGTACGCTTTTTTACTACATCTCGTAAAAGTGGTTATGAACCACTAATTGCATTTGTTTTATTAGAGTTCACAATATTAACGCAAGTGCAATGTCACGTATCTACTATTTTGCCAATTAATTAATAAGCCGAATTTCTCAATTACGGACCGAATATGACGTGTGAACATTACAAGTCTATATGCCCACTCGTTAGAGTAAACTTTGGCAAGTGAGTATCACGTTAAAAAGGTGTAGCAATTTGTTTATATTTGTGCAAGGGTAGGTATGAACACAATATTAAGAGGTTTTATTTACATCAAATTAAGGTTATATTATGTACAAATTAATTTGCGAGTACTTAGAAACCAACCAGTAAAGCGATCAGGTATTTAAGCATTATGCATTATTATTAATGAAATTAAAGCAGTTTAGTTTAAAAACTTAAAATAGGTAGTTCATTATGTAGTACAATCCGACCCGAACGGGCAAGCAAAAAATAGATGTTACTGTAATCAGGTTACGATTTCCTCTGATAGATTCTAGAAGGCCGATTAGATTATAAAGCAGGAGAGCCTTCAAGGGCTAATGGCACTACGGCTTCTCAAAATAGCCGATTGTACCTTCAATGGTACAGTCCTAGAGCCATATCTTTTCGATCCGGAGGCAGTCAGGTAGACAAGGATCTTCTTTAGAGCCGGACATACCATGAGTATGTGAAGAGAGGTTTCGTCACTCTCAAGACAGAGTCTACAGGTGAAGCTAATGCAGTGAAAATATTCGTTCACGAAACCGTGGCCGCTGATTATTCCTGTTAGGGTCCTCAGGTTGTTTTTGTCAACATTAATCAGGAAGAGTTATTTTCTGGGGGAGAATTTTTGGGAAAAATTGTCTGGTACTGTTCTGCCCAGGTGATTTGAGCCAGACCTCATTAGATTTGATACGAAGGTCTTAATATAGTTCCGTTCTGTGGAATCATCAAAACCAAGAGTGTTAGAATTTAGATTTATTCCAGCGTTTTTTTTTTACTTTTTTTGTGTGTGACCTTAATTCAATTGCGCTATTTAGCGAGTTTTGTGGCAGTACATGCTTTAAAACACATATACCTTAGCATTTTATTGACATTGAACGATTTGAGTTATGAAGCGATGATAGGTAGTTTCAAGAGTTGGTTTGGTGACATCTGTCTAAGCTGTTGTTTATTATTCAGTTACTGATGCCAAATCACCAAGACAAGATACATGATTGATACAGCACGTCCAAAGGATAGAACTTTATTATCAAAATGAGTATTAGTGTAAATATATATGTCATCAGCACTAAGTCACACAGATTAGTCGAAAACAAGAAAATTTATATGTTATGATGAATAGGTATTGCAACAAAAAGAAACGATTTATGTTGTTGAATGACAGCAGGCTTTCTTTCATATATTTAAAACATTTACGTGAATTGTCACGTCACTTTGACATTTCATTCTGCATTTGTTAAATTTCCCAACGCAGTGAGTTAAAAATGTTGGAAGATTTGTTTTAATTAAAAAGAATTAAACTTGTTTTGTGACTGAAAGGTTGGTAAAATACTAAAAGAACAAACACATTATCGGCACACCGTTTTTTTCTTTTTTTTCAGTAAATACAACAATTTGATCTTTTTCTGTGTATATTACAGTGAACAATGTCAGCAAGATTTAAGGCCGAAAGGCAATAATTTTAAGGATATTGATAAGTTTAGAGCGCTCGCTTGGAGCCAGTAAGCTAGAATAAGAAAAATGTTAGTTTTAAATTAGATTTAATCGTTTTTGTCTAGGATGTAAGTTTAATGAAATAGCTCAATAAAAAATTAATGTCAGCAAGACTCAAGGGGGCGCATTTGGGTCGTCGAACGAAAAAAGCAACAAACATGCGAAATAGTAGAGCAGAAAGAAAAGGCCAGCAAATCCAAGATAACGAAAATGTGCGTGCGACTACGTCGCAATTGCGTCCGTCAATCACAATCAAGGTCGCCCGGTTCGTATTTGACACATCTGAGCAAATGATCGTTAATTCGTCTTGCATTCGAGTACAAGCCAGATATTGAATACTCCGCACATCTGAAAGTGGTGATTGGACAATGGACTAAGAATGTCGCCATTGTCATGTGCTCAAACTCAAACATGAGTCAGCCGGCATGTGTTGCGCATCGGGAAAAGTGCAACTATACCAGAAATTGAGACACCACCAAAACCATTGAACGGATTGCTCATCGGATAGAAAAACGGGTAGTGTCACTTCCAATACAGCAATAATTATTTAAATTTTTGAATTCTTTGGATGTTCCGGGCTAACCGCTACACAATTTGAAATTGAAAGCCGGCTCAGTTATAATTTTGTTGCGCATCCTCAATCCACCGAAACTTTGTAACTTTGAGAAGAATCTCTAATCAAATGTCATGGAAGTGAATATTTTGAGGGGAAAATTCAGACTATTCAGAACGCTTTGCCATTGGTATTTAAGCGTCTTCAATTCACCGTGCAATTCGCTTTCACTATTACAAATAATAAGTCGCAAGTATAATCGCTGGATATTTGGGGCATCAATCAAGGATTCCAGGGGCGAACAAAGGTAGGCGTTTTGGAGGTTGAAACCCCTTCCCCCCGAAATATCTGTAATAAAAAAATAAGGAATGTCTATTTTCCTAAGAAGTTATAAAAACAATTTTTTTGAAGTTGATGAAAAGACGGTGAGTGCCGACTTGAAACTCGTTCGTCTTTTCCAGGATTTGCTTCAGAGTGAAAATTCAGTCTATATAGTCGATCTGCCGGGCCAAACTGTGTGTGGCCGATTAGTGTGTTGCAGAACGGCTTGAGTAAGACTTAGAATCTTACATACAAAATTTAGCAGGGAGCCTGATTCCTTGTTGCTCTTAAGCTTTTAAATAGTTCAGCCAAATATGCTACGCCAAAATTTTCGCTTTTCCCCACAATCTGGGATCACTACTTAGCACACGCCACCGACGATGCTGTGTTGAAATTGTAAGAATTGCACACACATTTTTTTTTTTGCTTGATTTGTTTTTGCGAGTGTGTCGCAAAGTGTGTAAAATATCTAATGTAAAGAGACCTGCGAGTGAAAACTTCAATTAATTTTTGGTTTAAGGTATTTTTATTGAGAGTACTATTACTGAGAAGGGAAATTTTACCTTTAAACGAAAAATTATTGTGTAGCGGAAAACACAAGCAAAAACCACGTTTTATTAATAACTTCAATTCCTACTAGATTCTTTTGACATTTATTCAGTTTCATTTAATATGTACAATTGTTTAGAAATAAGAATTATTATAATGACACACACTACCAAATGTTCAACGTACTCAAATTTATTGAATTGTTCAGTTGAACATATTAAGGGAAATTATATTTATCAGTTCCCAAAGATGATGATGCTCTCGCTGCTGGGATGTTCTTCGAAGTGAACGGGAATATGCCAGCACACTTGTCGCTTAGCAAAAATAGCACCAATGGGGAATTGATAAACCCACCAAAATTAGGTACCGGTGCAAGTGCGCAAGCATATAATGATCATCGGAGCATAAGCATAGTGAGTAACAGATATGAGTAAAGAGAAAAAATATAGAAATTATACAAACGAAACGAAGGTTAAACAATAATTAATACAAAACATGGAAATAAATTAATTTGAACGATAAGTCCTGAACAATAATGTTTACTTTTTGGCAATGTTGCCACTTATTTGAGTTTGAAATACTTCTCAACATTCCGCCCACCTGATCTGACAAGGCTGAAATAGGTCTCGAATTAAGCACAGCTTCAACTTGTTTGAGGACGATGTAAAACTCTTCGAACGTTAAGGTAGCTTCCCCGATTGTGCGCTTCAGGTGGTGCTTCATACTTTTAATGCCGGCCTCCCATATGCCCCAAAAATTCGGGGCAACCGGGGAAAAAAGTGCCAAGACACACCATGACAAGACGCAGCATGACAAGACACAGATCAAGCACCCTCCTCTAACTGCTGCCGGTAGGCTGCGAAATCCTTCTTTAGAAAGATATTAGAACCAACAAACGTCATGGCTGTACCCTCGTTGAGCAAAAAAAAGGACCTAACGCTGCCAGGAATGTCTCAGTTTTCATGTCACTGACGAGTTCCAGGTGAATAGCTCGGGTGCTGAAACACAAAGAGCGCGACCCATCCCTTGTAGCTACGATGACCTCAGACTTTTGTTGTACGAATCCCATACGGTCCACCATAGTCCAAACCAGAGTGCTTAAACGCCGTGGCAGCTGTACAACAACTTGGTGTGGGGGGCTTCCCATAATTTGGGTTATGGGTGGTGGATTTTGTCAAGCATCGATGAATGCACTTTTGTATTGAATAATGACAGTCAATAACCGAATAGCGTCTTTGGAGAAAATTAAGGGTGTATTGCGTGCCACCATTCATAGTAGATTCATGTCCTTGAGCAATAAGTAGCATACAAAGCAGACTCTCTTTAGGCAAAATGATAGGAAATCGTTCAGACACCGTCAGCAACGCATTCTTCAATCGACCATTCAATCGTATAATGCCACTATCGTCGATTATTGGATTTAGCTTAGATAGCTTGCTTTTTAAACTGATAGGTTTGCCTTGAAAGAGACGAAACATTTCGTAGAAAAATGTATTTGTTGAACATACCTTATCCAAAACTGTAAGGCCAGTCGTCGCTCAGATGCGGTGCACCAGGATGTAGTAGAATGTGGTCGTCTTAAGGTTGCATCAATAAACCGAAAACACCAGCATGCTACTCCAATAAGAGTGTTGATGTTGGAGTATTTGTGTAGCAGTCCCATTGCCCCCACATCCGCGGTTAATTTGGGAGAGTCTCGAATAGGAAGAAAAGCTGTGACCTGAGGTTCCTCACTAACAGAAAAATTTTCTTGCGGCCATTCACTTTCATCATTCTGTAACCATATTGGACCAGACCAGTAGATGTCTAGCTCCCCTAGTTCGGGGAGGTATACGCCACGAGATGCTTCGTCAGCCGGGTTGCTTTTAGTTGGCACATACAGGGTGGCTGATAAAGCCGCTACCAAAAATAAATTTAGTAACTTTTTTTCTATGTAATGAATCTGGTTAATTTTTTTTTTTATTTTGCAGACTGATTTTAAGATTTAACAAAAATGGATAACTGGGACACTGAAACAAGAATTCACTGGAGTCCGTAGTTTCGGTTCAAAGAGAGTACAGGTGCAGAGCATGGGCCAGTCGAAAGAAATCCATCGAAAGCCTTCAGTTCGGACGGAGGAAAGCTGCTGCCATACAAAACAATCCAAGAGTTTCGACAAGAAGCTTTTCTTCTCAAATGGGTACACGAAGATAGTCATTGCAGTCAATTATGCACAATGATTTGGACTTATTCCCATATAAAATTCAAATGGCCAACAAACTGAACGCAGCAGACTTGCTGATTCCCTTGGAATTTTGACAGAAGATGCTTCAAATGGTGGAAGAGAACGGAAACATGTTGAACTGTCTTTTTATGTCTGACGAAGCCCATTTCGATTGAAACGGCAACATGAACATGGAGTGCTTCCAACCCACAGATACTCCATGAGACGGAATTGCATCCACCTCGTATCACAGTGTGGTGCGCAGTTTTATCACGCTGCATTGTCGGGCCCTACTTCTTCGAAGAAAATTCCATTATTTTTAAAACTAATTAAGCTATATTTAATAAAATTGAATGAGCTTTAACATGAATAAAAGAAAAATGAATTTCATACACTGAAAAAAAAAGTAATTGGAGTTTCTTAATGTAGCAATATTCATCAGCCACCCTGTACATCCAGCAGTCAATGGATGTGAGCTCTTGGATTTTTGTGATCCTGTTACTGCTTATGTTTCCCAGGGTTTGATCGAATCCAGCTTAGAGTTGTCTTTGAGTCCGACCAGCAGTAAGTGGTTGAAGATGGTAGCTTTAAAATGTCGCGAACTTTGCTGGATGCCTTTAACGCAAGAAGTGCTCCGTTGAGTTCCAAGCACAGCCATGAGTATCGACAGTTTATATTCAGCATCACAAGTTTTGACTCGCAGGTAGCAGACAGCTGCATGAGCAAAGGTAGATGCATCCGAAAAAAACATGTACATGCCGGCATCTGGGGACGAGCAAATTCCACCTCGGGACCTTGATGTCTTCTATCAATGGCAGCTCTTCTCGAAACCCAATCCAGCTCTGATAGGGTTCAGGGAGCGGATCAGATTAGATTTTAGATTTGAGATTAGAATAGATTTTATTGGATTAAAAAAAATTCGGTTTACAAATGTACATTTACTAGTCTTTTAGGCTCTGGTTTAAGTCAGATTAACAGAATTATAATTACAAAGAATGATTTTAGTTAATTCAAGAAAGGAAAAAAAAGTGATGGATTACAAAAGTAATTTAATTTTATATTTTACACGAAAAACGAAAGAAAAAGTGAAAAAAAAAATGAACTAACTCAAAAACATTCTGTAAGAATTCTATTTCTGTAGCCCATAGCTTGTCGAATAAATTTGTAGAGCTTCTCCCAGCCCACCACACCGTTTAGAATTTGTAAAACATCTTCAACTTCCAATTGGCTTCTTCCAAAAATGTTCCGACGAGTTTCTCTTAGAATGGGGCATGACCCTATGAAGTGCGCGATATTTTCTCTTTCGGGAGTGTTGCAGATTTTACGTTCTACAGGGAGATCCGGTCGGTGTAAAATTCAAAGCAAATATTTCACCTCTGGTTCTTAGAAACGTTCCTATCATTTCGGTGGGATTCTTATCGTTAAAATAATTAAGATCACCCAGATTTAACTCCAATCTACTATGATATTCCCTATATTGGGATGCTTTGGCCTGAGTGATGAAGTCCTTCCGAAATTTTGAGTCCAATTTGGAGACCAACAAATAAAGTTGTTCTTTGAAACTTATCAAGTCTTCTATATTTAGGTTTATAGAATCACCCAGAGAAAAAGATTTTTCCAGGTTTTCACAAAGTTGATTTGGTTTGAAATTAGATATTTTAAGATCCTGTTGACTAAACGAGAGGGGTTCATTTGCTGAATCATGAGAATGTATTCAAAGTGGATTTTAACCCTAATCCTACCAAGGTGTGCCCCGGAGAAACATTCCATTCTAAAAGCGCTATATTTCTCTATAGATACAATTTTAATCGAACTCTGTCTTTCAGTATTCTAAGCAATTGCTTTTTTTACACATAAAACAACTAAAATAAAAATTAATATATTAACAAAATCTTAGATATCGTGATAAACATACTTTACTGACAGCCTCTACCCCTATGTAACCTTACAGTATGTGTTGTGCATTCGGAGAAAACATTTAATTGCAGAAACTGCAAATAAATACTTTAAATATTTTATGTATTGATGTATGTTCGATAAAAGTTAAAATAAACAAAATGTATATAACAAAATGTGTATAACATTTTAGCTGTTTAATGTGTATAACATTTTGTTTAGCACGTGTTTCACAATTTAATATAGTTGTATCTATTTAATCAGATACAATGTGCCTGAGAGGCTCAAATTGGTATGGCATGTAACGAAAATTCCTTGGTAGGATTAGGGTTAAGAGAGTCAACAATCATAGGTGGCAGTCCCGTTTCAATGTGAAGCAGGTAATTTGGTGTAGTTGAAGGAAGAGCGAAAGCGCGTTTTAAGAAGAAACGGAGAGATTTTTCAACGTCCTCATACTCATTGTAGCCCCAAACTTGGGCCGAGTATAACACAATTGATTTTCAGTTTGTATTTTGCTGAGTGGTGAATGGCTTTATTTGAAATACATAGATACACATAAGGCACCCTTGGCCTCTTGAAGTTTATGTTTGACATGTTTTCGCATTCAAAGGTTCCTCGAAATTAACATGCACCGGTATTTGAATTCTTTTACGACTTTTAAGTCTTGACCTTGATAATTCCACTTTTCATCTTCCATGTCATTTTCTAAAGATCATTATATTTGATTAATTGAGGTTGACTGATAGGTTCCATGTTTGGCAGTATTTATCCAGTTTCACAATCGTTTCTTGCAGTTGTTGGGGTGTCTCCGATAAAATAACGATGTCGTCAGCATACAATAAACCCGGAATGTTTTCTTCCCCAATTTTCACTCCACTTCCTACGTGATCCATTAAATCATAAATAAAGAGGATGAATCACAGATAACTCAATGCACACCCCTGTTTAAGACCCATTTTAGAACTAAATTCCTCTGATAAATGTTCTCCATCCCAAACACTAATCGAGTTTTTTGTGTAAAGAGCTCTTATGATACCAATTACTTCAGAAATTCTCTGAGCTTTGAGGTCACGTTGACCCAAGCTGTAAGCCTACAAAATAGCATCCTTGCGAATAACTTCATAGATGCATTCAGGAACGAAATTTCGCGGTAGTTACTTGGCTCAGATGCATATCCTGTTTTTAATAACGGAAAAATTACAGAGGACAGCAAACTAGTGGGTATAACTCGGGACTGGAATATCTTATTGTAGCAGTTAGGAAGTATCGATATAAAATCCGGCGTAGGATATTTAAAGAATTCAGATGGGATTCTGTCCGTACCAGCGGCCTTTTTGTTTTTGGCTTTAGATAATGCTGAAAATAATTCTGCTTCGAAAAAAGAAGAGTCCAGAAAATCATCTTCAATGCGTGGAGTCGCTTATTGAAATTTGGAGGAAAAACATTCAGTGTTAAGTAACGATGCAAAGTAGTTCTTTAAATCCGCTGTTGAATAGCATACCTTATTTCATGCTAGTACGTTTGTTCAGCTCTATTACCTTCTTTCAGAGTTCATTGTTTGGTATCATTGTTTTCATGTATTCTTCGTTAAAATGTCAAATATTATAGAACTGTCAAATATTATAGAACTGTCAAAATGTATGTAATTTTTTATTATTATTAAAAAAGCGATTTATAACGTTAGGTGCGGTTTTACTTTGTTAAAGAAAATTTAAGAAAAGTAAAGTGTAAGTGTCGTCGTAATTATACATCCGCTGCTTTTAGGTTGCACCTAATAGTTAACTTGGCTGTATTGACTGATTTCATTATCTTCCAAAATTCAGTTGAGGGTCTGGCTGAAGATAGTGAGTTAACGATGCTTCTATTGTATTCTTCTTTTTTCATTAAGCATAATGATTTAAATTTATTATTTGATTCAACGTCCCGTAGCTTAAAATTAGCATTATTATGCGCAAAAAACAAGGTAAGAAAGGAAGATTTCTAGCGTTTTCATATGCTTTGTCAAACCAGATCTGACTGCTCCTTTTAATCTTCATGTTTATTTCACCAGATTTTACTTTTTTAATAACGTTAAGCAATTCTTCCACGCTCTGGGGATACTGTTTTCAGTGAAGCTATTTCATTATCCATACGCTGCTGGTATTCGCTTAAAAAATTGTTACTCCACCTCAATTTATGAAACAGTTTTAACTCTGAGGTTTCAAATTTTACAATGTGTTTGCGTTATCTTTTAAAACCTACCACCATCCACTGGCTCTTCCAAAAATATTCGTCCTACATGCTGAAGTCCATGCGAGTTCGTATCCTCAGAATATGTTATTAAAAAGTTCATATTGGGTTTCTATTATCCCAAATATATCAAAATCTCTTTTACATGTATAATTGAAAAATCGTGAAAAGCAAGTTTATTTTTAAGTCCCGTGGAACTCTAACTTAATATTTGAAAGTTTAAATTAGTTTTCTAATTATTTAAATTAAAAGATAACTGCTGACCGACCGTTGGCGGAAATCATTGAGCAGAACTTCCGGCTACTGCTGTATTCCCGTGTTGGTGCGTAGATGGCTCTGCATTAGGATTGACAGCTCTGATGTTATTTTCATCCACTGACGTTAACGTTTCAGGCTCATGAGATGAATTTTTGTTTTTATTTCCAAATTGATTCTTTAGTCCATTTAAAGCATTATATTTTGCACTCAAAATGTGAAAACTATCGGTGTTTCCACTTCTTAATCCAAAGCTATTGTCCCAGGTAAGTATTAAACCACCAACATCCAGCCGATCGTCTCTAAGGAGTGTTTTTATGTTTGGGAGATGCAACTGTCTTACATTTTTCTAATGAAAGTTTGGCACCGGCCCTCGAGGCCCATTTTAAGATATCAGTTAGAAATTCCGATAGGATCATTTTAGTTCTTTCTAGATCATTGAGCTTACACAAAATGTAAAAATCATCTGCGTAGCTGCAATGGTCCAACATTTTGTATTTTGAGATAATATTTAGTACTTATTTCGTCAAAAGCAATAATGAAAGAAAAGCTTTTATGTGATGGGGCCAATACCCCATCTTTTTAATTTGTTTAGAATTAGATGAATACCTATTTTGTCGACGGCCTTTTCGAAATCTAGTGATAGAATTGTAACGAGGTTTCGAGACGATAGGGCATTTGAGATGTAAAAATCTAAGTGTGATAAGGCATCAGCACAGCCTCGATTAGGTTTCAAGGCCATAGCATAGGGTAAGATATGCGGTCCTTGCTTGTCGTTTTCCCTTTTAGTTTAGTGAGACAGCTATTGAGTTCAAGATTAGTAATCGCAGCTTCAATGTGCCTTGCATATGGAATTGAAGACGTGGAGGGGAGAATAGTAGGGAGACTCCGGTTTTTCCTTTTATTAAAGATGGTCGAAAAGTGTTCGTCCTTTGACTGATTTGACCAGGTATGAGCAAAATAGTTGCTAATCTCTATGGGGCACAAAAAAGAGCCAGCTGCATTTTATGAAGCGTGGGACGGAGTTCCCGGTAAGAGAGCGGATTTTATGCCAAATTTTGGCAGGGGGGATTTATTGAGGATGTGAAATCTTGTAAGCTTTTGGCTTTACTTAATTTCATTTCCCTACGAAATAGTGCGTTCGATTTTTTATAGGCTACTAGGTTGGTATTAGTGGGGTGATTCTTAAAAAGTCTTAAAGATTTCACTTTTTCGGATTGTAGTCTTTTTAATGTGGGATTCCACCACGGGACATATTGTTTGGTACGGAATGAAGTTGTTTAGGGAATAGAAATGTTAGAGACGGAACGAATGGCTCTAAGAATCACAGCAGCCTCTATGTTTATATCGGGGGATGGTGAATGATTAAAAAGAAAATTGGTAATGTAACTTTGAAACTTGTCCCAGTTGGCCGAATAAGTTTTAAGTTTGGGATTGGGTTGAACGTTTGATTTAGCAGGGCATATTGCGACGGTTGTAATATTTGGAAAATGATCGCTATTGTGGAGATCATCCAGTATTTTCCAAGAAGTACGTGGAATAAGTTCTGGAGAACAGCAGGAGATGTCGATGTGTGTAGGCGTTTTGTGTGTGGAAACATGCGTAGCAGATCGTTTAACACCATGAGGCTAGAGTTAAGCAGAAAATCCTCTAATATATCTCCCTTGTGATTGGTAGCTCCCCATCTACCAGGAGTTAATATCACCAATAAGTAACACGGGGTTGGGGACTTGATTTAGAACATTTTCTAGGTCGTTTTGTGAAAATTGTTGATCAGGTAGGATGTAAATAGAGACCACTGTGAATTTGACAGCTAAATTAATCTGAGCTGCAATCGTTAAAATATTGGAATTAATATTAATTACATCCTGAGGAATATAACTTTTTATTAAGAGGCCAATACCTTGTTTTGCGTTGCATTGTAAGGAAAATTATGAAAATAACCCTTATAAAGGGTGATTTTTTAGCTGGTTTGGTTTTGGCAACACTGGTTTTGACAGCTGACGTGTGTTTAGTACCTTGTGTCACTGTCAAACAGCTTCAGTTTGGTTTGCAATTTAACAATGGATCGTCTTACAAATGAACAACGCTTGCAAATTATTGAATTTTACTATCAAAATTCGTGCTCGGTTCGAAATGTTCATCGCGCGCTGCTTCCATTTTATGATGAGCATTCTCGACCTTCTGAGCAGTCTATTCGGAAGATTGTGACCAAATTTCGCACCAAATTTACTTTGTTGGACATTAAACCACCAACACGTTTACGTACTGTGCGTAGTGAAGAAAATATTGCGGCCGTATCAGCTAGTGTGACAGAAGACCGCGAAATGTCGATTCGGCGCCGTTCCCAGCAGTTAGGCCTTTGTTACAGCACTACGTGGAAAATTTTGCGGAAGGATTTGGGCGTAAAGCCTTTTAAGATACAGCTGGTGCAAGAACTAAAGCCAGCCGACCTACCACAACGCCGAATTTTTGGTGAATGGGCTCTTGGAAAGCTGGCCGAGGATCCGCTTTTTTATCGAAAAATTGTGTTCAGCGGTGAGGCTCATTTTTGGTTGAATGGGTACGTAAATAAGCAAAATTGCCGCATTTGGAGTGAAGATCAGCCAGAAGCATTGCAACAGCTACCAATGCATCCCGAAAAAGCCACTGTTTGGTGCGGTTTATGGGCCGGCGGCATTATTGGGCCATATTTCTTCAAAGATGATGCGAATCGCAGCGTTACTGTCAATGGTGAACGCTACCGAGCGATGATAACAAACTTTTTTTTGCCCGAAATGGAAGTTCTTGACTTGCATGATATGTGGTTTCAACAAGACGGTGCCACATGCCACACAGCACGCGAAACAATGGCGCAATTGCGAGGCGAGTTTGGTGAACAGTTAATTTCACGTTTCGGGCCGGTCAATTGGCCGCCTAGATCGTGCGATTTGACACCATTAGATTATTTTTTGTTTGGGTATGCCAAGGCTAATGTGTATAGGGACAAGCCCGCTTCGATTGACGCACTGGAAGCCAACATCCATGCATTCATTCGTGACGTGAGATACCGGCCGATATGTGTGAAAGAGTATGCCAAAATTGGACTCAGCGGATGGGCTACCTGAGACGCAGCCGCGGTCAACATTTGCATGAAATTATCTTTAAACATTAAATTGCAAGGTTCAAACTATCGATTCAAATAAATATTTCATTCATTTTTTCAAATTTTTTGTGTTTTTTTTTTTTTAAAAAGTTCTAAACCTCTTAAAAAATCACCCTTTATGAATGGGGAGCAATAGGGGTAGAACCAAACGCACAATGCGTCTCTTGAAGAGATATTACACAAGGCGCAAATTCTTTTATTAAGTTGTTATCATAGTTGTTAACCCTGGATAACTAAACATTCGTCTTACAGACACATTCGCTAGTTCGATACGACGGGGTTGCAACAGCGTGTTCCCTCTTTCAGTACCTTCCTTATTGGTTACGTCAGTTACTCGTAGGTGGTCTTCGTGGTAGTGCGGTCGGTAGTTGTGGAGATTTTGCGCGAACGTAGTCAAATAGTCGAGTGTTTAGTACTTAGATACTTTTTTTTATGAAGGTTTGTAAATATATATTCATTTAATTTTTATTTAATTTTTAAGTTATTTGTTTTATAACTTATGCGTGAAATAATTAAATATTTTATTATATGAATAAAAAAATAACAGTATGTATATAATATACTACACTTTTTGTATGTATTCTTGCGTTTTTACGGGTTTTGGCATCTTTTAATTTTGGTAAATAGATGGATTTGAGGGGAGATGAAGCGAAAATTAAAGCGTGGTTAGCCGAGTTTCATGACGATGATGTCGATGATCCAGCCGCAGAATCTTCTGGATCTGAACATGAAGATAATTTTGAACAAGAAGAGCATGTAGGAATAGACGAAAGTGAGGATGATATGTCAGAATCCTCTGATGAAAACTTCAACGTTGTACAGGAAAACCGTAACCGAAGATTCAATGTATTTAGAATCGGACAGCGTCTCTGAGCATTCTGATATTCAACTTCCTTCTCATGGGCAGCAGCAATCAGTTAATAAATTTCCATCACTTTTGCTTCACCCGGGTAAGAAATATATATACGGAAAAAATAAATACAAATGGTCTTCAGACCCACACTCTTCAAGAACAAGAACAGCTGATCGTAATATTGTCCATATTGTGCCTGGCCCTATCAGTGAAGTTAGAGAAATTTTAAGCCCGACAAAATTGTTTATGCTATTTTTCCCCGACGAAATGGTCAATGGCATTGTTACCCACACCAACGCAGAAATTAATGTGAAAAAAAATCAATACAAAAAGGACTCGCATACTATTTCTGATACTTCATCTACTGAAATAAAAGCTCTAATGGGACTCCTTATTCATTCGGCAGCTACGAAAAGTAATCATCTGCCCACAAGAACTTTATTTGACAACAAAAGAAGTGGAAATATCTTTAAAGCCTGTATGAGCGCTGAAAGGTTTAATTTTCTGATCAGATGTTGTAGATTTGATGATAAAGCCTCTAGAAATGAAAGAAGGGCATTAGACAAATTTGCACTATTCAGAGAATTGTGGGAAAAATTTATTGATCTTTGCAAGAAATTGTATAAGCCAAGCTCGTATCTAACTATTGATGAACAACTTGTTGCTTTTAGGGGCCGTTGCCCTTTCCGGATGTATATGCCCAACAAACCAAATAAATATGGCATAAAGATCGTAATGATGGCTGACTCAAATTCGAATTATGTTTTTAATGCCATACCCTACTTAGGAAAATCGACAAATACGGGAACCGAACCTCTGGCGACATATTTTGTAAAAAAACTTTGTGAACCAATATATGGATCGAATAGAAACATAACCATGGACAACTGGTTTACATCTATTCCGCTCGCCGAAGAACTAATGCAAAGTAATAATAAGTTGACTATCGTTGGGACATTACGTAGCAATAAAAGAGAAATACCATTGGAACTCAAAAACTCAAAGACAAGAAGAGTAGGAACTTCAATGTTTTGCTTTGACCGGAAGAAGACATTAGTGTCATATAAACCTAAGTCAAATAAAGTTGTCTTCCTCCTGTCCACTACTCACGATCAGCCTGGAATTTGTTCTACTACGGACAAGCCAGAAATCATTGAATTTTATAACAATACAAAAGGAGCGGTAGATACTGTGGACCAAATGTGCTCAATAATGAGGACCAGTCGTAAAACCAATAGATGGCCACTATGCTTGTTCTATGGCATTATAAATAACGGGTGATTTTTTAAGAGGTTTAGAACTTTTTTTAAAAAAAAAACACAAAAAATTCGAAAAAATGAATGAAATATTTATTTGAATCGGTAGTTTGAACCCTGCAATTTAATGTTTAAAGATAATTTCATGCAAATGTTGACCGCGGCTGCGTCTCAGGTAGCCCATCCGCTGAGTCCAATTTTGGCATACTCTTTCACACATATCGGCCGGTATCTCACGAATGAATGCATGGATGTTGGCTTCCAGTGCGTCAATCGAAGCGGGCTTGTCCCTATACACATTAGCCTTGGCATACCCCCACAAAAAATAATCTAATGGTGTCAAATCGCACGATCTAGGCGGCCAATTGACCGGCCCGAAACGTGAAATTAACTGTTCACCAAACTCGCCTCGCAATTGCGCCATTGTTTCGCGTGCTGTGTGGCATGTGGCACCGTCTTGTTGAAACCACATATCATGCAAGTCAAGAACTTCCATTTCGGGCAAAAAAAAGTTTGTTATCATCGCTCGGTAGCGTTCACCATTGACAGTAACGCTGCGATTCGCATCATCTTTGAAGAAATATGGCCCAATAATGCCGCCGGCCCATAAACCGCACCAAACAGTGGCTTTTTCGGGATGCATTGGTAGCTGTTGCAATGCTTCTGGCTGATCTTCACTCCAAATGCGGCAATTTTGCTTATTTACGTACCCATTCAACCAAAAATGAGCCTCATCGCTGAACACAATTTTTCGATAAAAAAGCGGATCCTCGGCCAGCTTTCCAAGAGCCCATTCACCAAAAATTCGGCGTTGTGGTAGGTCGGCTGGCTTTAGTTCTTGCACCAGCTGTATCTTAAAAGGCTTTAAGATACAGCTGTGCTGTAACAAAGACCTAACTGCTGGGAACGGCGCCGAATCGACATTTCGCGGTCTTCTGTCACACTAGCTGATACGGCCGCAATATTTTCTTCACTACGCACAGTACGTAAACGTGTTGGTGGTTTAATGTCCAACAAAGTATATTTGGTGCGAAATTTGGTCACAATCTTCCGAATAAACTGCTCAGAAGGTCGAGAATGCCGATCATAAAATGGAAGCAGCGCGCGATGAACATTTCGAACCGGGCACGAATTTTGATAGTAAAATTTAATAATTTGTAAGCGTTGTTCATTTGTAAGACGATCCATGGTTAAATTGCAAACCAAACTGAAGCTGTTTGACAGTGACACAAGGTACTAAACACACGTCAGCTGTCAAAACCAGTGTTGCCAAAACCAAACTAGCTAAAAAATCACCCTTTACAACAACTTTGAGGCGTGATATCACATCAAGTATAAGAGATATTTTGAATATTGAAGAGGTTCAACAAGGTTCGTCTCAAGTAGAGAGTAATAAACGAAAAATTTACTCTTTTTGCCCATCGAGGATACGCAGGATGACAAAAAACCAATGCCGGTACTGCAACAAGGCCATTTGTGGAGAACACACAATACACATTTGTAATAAATGTTCTAATTAATTTTTACCAACATTTTTACTTTTACTTAATAAATAAAATAACACTTCTTCGTTCTAACTATTTATTTAACAATTACTGACGGACTTATACAAAATTTTAGTATTTCAATTCGTAGTCTGGAAGGCGAATGATTAGTTACAACGGGACTTCAAATTAAGTTTAGTTATTTAGGGTTTTAATATAACCTTTTATTTTCCACTGGAGAGCTTTAAATGTTTTGTTGAATAAAGTATCGTTGGTTATGTTGTTTTGTGAATAATTCCTCCGACCCCGCTGCTCGGAGGCCGAAGCATCAACGCTTCCTAAAGAGCGTAAATGATTCGGAATTCGAACAGCAGAATCGGTGGCTTCGGCATGTGTACTGTGACTATTATATTTCGTCATCATCTGATATTGGTGTAAGAGAGACTGTTTGAGTTTTCGAAGAGGCGGTTTGGTGGGATGGTAAGAATTGGTTGAGGTTTTTTTGTGGGAGAGAGTTTGTTTGTGTTTTGTTTGTAATCGATGTGAGGGGTGAAGGTGGAAACAGGTTTGAGTCTGTGAGATCGGTGGAGAAATTGGATTGAGAATTGTTAGAGCGGTGAATTAATTCTAATGTGTGGGAGATTTGGTTATTATCGATATCGCATGAAATTGTTAATGCTTTTCTCTACTTTATCTTTTTTGCAGCGATATTGGAAAACGTAATTATCTTGTTATTGAACGTGTTTTAACTGTCATCGAGTTTCACCAATTAATTATTGTAGTAACTCATGAAAAAAGTTGTATGCACGAAGTGAAACATTACTATCAAGAAAATGAAGAAATCATGAAAAATAGCACAATTGACATAAAATAATTTAAAGCAAAGAAAATGAATACGTATCAATAAAAGATAGTGTTTGAAAAAATAAATATTTGAGATTTTATTTGCAGTTAGCTACTGTTATAAATAGTGTTTTTATAAATAGTTATTTGTTATATAAATAGTAGATAATATTAATCGGAATCCGATTTGTCGTTTTCAAAGTCATCTCCATTAGATGAATCATCTGATGGGTGTATAATAATTCTTTCAGTGATTCTATCCCATACAATTTCTGCGTGGTGATATTCATCTTCTGTGCGTATTACTTTTTCACAAACAGAGTTCCAATTTTCCGGAGTTATTTTGTTGAATTCTTCTTCCGCAATATTTTTGACATCATCCAGTTTAAAAGTTGTATTTCTTGCTGCTACTCTGCTTTTTACTATTCCCCATATATTTTCTATAGGATTTAGGTCCATGGCCTGCACTCCTAATGATGTCATCAATTTGAAGCTATCGGAAGGACTTGTTTTGTTTTATTAATCCATATAGCTGTACTTTGCAGCTGGCTGGTTGGTGAGGTATTTTGTTTTCGGATAGCCATTTAATCATATCAGCCTTTAATGATGACGAGTTGGGGACAGTACCATCAATTTTATTGTGATATGTTGCATTGTCCATTACAATAACTGACGGTTCTTCTAAGTTACAAAGAACCTGTTCCCTTAACCATTTTGAAAATTTTTCGCAGTTCATCTCATTATGGTATTCACCAGTCTTACTTCCAGATTTAAAAAGCAGTAGTCCATTTCTAACAAATCCTCCTTTTCCACCAGCATGAGCTATAATCAAACGTGATCCTTTGGAAATGTTTGACTTTAAGCCCTCCAAGCTGCCATCTGTCCAAGTATTGGGTCGAGTATGTGAGCTATGAATATAACTTTCATCTATATAAATAATTGCGTAGCCTTTCTCGCGGAATTCTCGTACTTGGGCAATATACTCGTAGCGTTTAAGTTTTATATCCGTTCGTTCGCATAAAATTCTTCGGTTGTTCTCTGTTTTCTTAAATTTGTATCCATTATTTTGTAAAACCCTGTGTAAAGATGATCGGCTCATGTTGATCTGCAAATCTGAAGCTATTCGTTGATTTAGAGCATTTAGGGTAATAATCATTTTTTCTTCTTTATGAAAATTGTTAATTATTCTTTTTATTACGCTGATGTCGAAGTGGTCCAGTCCGGTGACATAATGATTGTGAGTTCCTTTTTTTTTTTGGACTGCTGACTGTACCGCTTCTTTCATACTCTTTAAAAATCCTCCATATTGAGCCTGTAGATACTCCTGTTATTTTGGATGTTTCTTCAATAAATTTCCAGCTCTGACCTCTCAAATGTGTTTCGGCCTTTTCTATCTTATGTTTTACAACGTTGATGATAATCGCTCGTGCTTGCTTACTTATTGGTTTTCCTTTGCCAATAGAATCCATAATGGTGTTTTAAGGATTATTTTGGTTTACTGCCAAAAAATGAATGGTTGCTAAAAAATCTATTACTTGCCTTTTTATACAAGTTTGGGATGTTTCCCTGCATTTGAAAAATTTCATATGAGGTTTTTTAAGTTATAATAGGTATAGTGTGGTAAACTTGTATGACACAAGTCATAAAAGAAAATAAAAAATTATAAATTCATGCAAAAACACGTAAAAATATACCTATTATGCACTTGAAAAAATGGGTTATTAACTGTGGGTAGACATGGACACTTAGGCCTTTCCATGAAAGTCGTATCGGGCGAGGCAGGTCAATTTTAAGTGTGTAGAAAAGAGACCCATCTTTTCTAAACTAACCTAAAAATCTACCTGTCTACCTGCGTTCGTGTGAAGTAATGCGTGCCCATGCACAAAGTATAACGGAAATTCCATTTCAACCCTTTTTAATAGTTACTCAAAACTCTGGCTTTCATTACTAAACACATATTTGAGAAGTGCAACACCCAGAAAATTTCCCTTTTCTTTGGGGTGGGTAAATGTGTATCTTTTCCATGCGGCAACGACGGTTTTGTGTGGATGAGGACAATCAAATCAGTCATGTCTCGATCATAAACTAAGTATTAAATAGACCGTCAGCTCTTCCAACTTAAGAGAGTTTGCCTACAAGCTGTTTTCCGTGTTCCTATGTGCGAAAGTATGTGTGCCATGTTAAAGTCCATAAGACGCACGCATACATTTGCACATAGCAACCTGACAGATGACTGACAACTTATTCTGTGGTGACATTGAAGAAAATTCAAATAATTCAAATAATTGGCCGTTATCGGGATGTGTCTAGAAAACGGAGTGTATGGTGTGGTGAATTTAGTAACAATTTCTATTTCATTAAAACGAATATTACAAGGACTTATTTTATTTTACCTAGATAATGCATACAGTACAGGATGTTCACATTGTGGTTGTAAACAATGGAAACCGATGAACTATAGGGATCATCGGCAAAAATAAAATAAAATTAGTATCTACAAAATAATTATTTGGAATCTTACCGATAGCATACCTATACATTTTATTCCCGTACAGTATAAAGAAATTAAATTCGTTTTCGTTGATTGTATTTATAAGACATTTTTTTTATTAAAGTTCAATGAAAATTTAGAAAAAAAAAATTACTATTTTAAAAAGTTGAAAGAATTTTTTTTCGTCAGCCAGAGTCATTTTTTCGTCATGAGAATTTCTAAAACTTAGTTTGTCATGTCCTTTGAAAGTTGTATGTCGTTTTGAAGGTAACATTTCGAAAAGAAATCTGCACCAAAATAGTATGAAGACCAACAGCCCAATTTTCTAAATAAACATTATTCACGGCTGTTCTCGGCTGACTCAAGTGTTTTCATTAATTATTACGCTAGTTTGAAATGATTTTGTTTATTAAATTGTTGAAATTTTGTAATAATTTTTTTTCTGAAAAATTCATGAAAAAATTTTAACTCAAAACTCAAAACTGTTACCCACTCAGAAATGTTCATATCTCTGCCCTGAACCCCAACGAACTCTAAATTTGAATATTCCTAATCAATTCTTCCATTTGAATTCGTTGCCTTTTTCCTGTCGACATTCCCCGGCGCAATAATTTTTCGCCAAAAACAACAAACGGAAACAAAAGAATTACTGTAAGTACAAAAATGTATTATTTTATTCCTGCGAATGAATATTTCTCAGTTTATTTCTTTATTGATACGTTGATTACATTAGTTATTAACCATTTTGTAAAATAAATGTTTTCGTGGTGAAATAAAACAACCAATTTAAACTGTTGGAACGCATCCATCAGCTGATAGAAACTTACCAACTACCCTACTGTCAGTCACTGTGCTTAACACTGTCTCTTTATTTTTCCCTTTTTACTGAACTGAAATTTCCTCGATTTGTTTTTGAAAAAATGTTTCTCGTAAAAGTAAAATTAGTATTATTCGGATAGAAATTCACATTAAATTAACCTTCAGTATAAAAATTGCAGTTTGTTAACATAATTATGATTATTTCTTGGTACTAGAAATGTTTACTAAAAGTTAAATCCCTTTTTTATGGACATTTAGTGTGTTCAAATGTAGTTCGAAGGTTTTTTCGCCTGATTCCTAATATTTCCACAATTTTGATGCTCTATTTTCGTTTTGCACGGAAGGTTTTTCGGACATCAGCATTTCTACAAAAAGGTAGAAATACCACGATGTTGGATGACTGCTCAGTGTCATTATTTGATTATACCCCCTCCATTTAGAATTCTTTTTTTTTGCTGCTTCACACGTATTCACGCATACGAAATTTAAGAGAGAATTATCTTTTCAAAATTTTCGAGGGGAATCGGGTAGGTGCACGGGCTCGATCGTCGATCGAGAGAGATGTTTTCGCAAGCAAGGGTATGTTTGTTGTATGAAATGCGCACATATTTTTTTTAGCTGTAGTTCTGGTTGGAAGAGTAGTTTTGTTGTCGCTAAGAGAATAAAATCCCTGATGTGAAGAGACCTGCGCAAGAAATTTTCTTTTACTATGGGACGGGCTATACCTCGGATCGTCAGTGTAAATTTTCCAAACTTCTCTGATTGTGCAGCGACGGTTGACTTTGATTTTGTTGACCGATTTATGACACAGAAAAGTTGGGCATGCTGGGTCGTAAGATGTGTGGGTATCATCTTGGCAGTTGATACAATGAATCCGTGAGCATTCCTCGTGTTGAGGGGTTAAGGAACAGTTTTTGCAAGTTGGTGAGCTGGTGCACCGATTTTTGGTGTGGGCCAATTTTTGGCAAGCGACGCATCTCATCGGATTTGGGATATATTCATCTACCTTACAATTAACCCAACCTATTTTTATGTCACTGGGACGTCTTATGAGATCAAAGGTAACGATAGCGGCATCTGTCGGGAGTAGATCAGTGTTTATTTTTTTATGTATTTTTTTATGTCGATTATTTTGTATTTTTCCAATCCATTAAGTAGCTCGACTTCTGGTATATCAATTATGTGTTTAGAGAAAATTCTACCCTGAATTGAGTTTAGTCCCACGGGCGAAGCTATTTTGACTGGAATAGAGTCGACTAATTTGGCTTTGATGAATTTTTCAGCGGTAAAAAGATTAGAGACTTTGACAAGGAGGTCGCTAGATCGCATTGCTTTCACCTCTAAAATATATATTCCAATCCGCGATTTATTTGGAAAGGATTGTATGCAGAGATAGGTTTATGGTTATCTCCTAGTTTTTCTAATCCCGAGACTACTACATACCGAGGAATATTGTCATCATTTGAAGAGATTGTTGGAAGTGATGGGAAGTTGTCGACAGTGCATTTATGTTCCGATTTAAGGGAGCGTCAGGGGGAAGATCCCTAAATCGGTTATGATTAGGGGGATCCGAACCCCCTTTCATTGTTTTTTTTTTTTTAAATGAAAACAAGTGGAAAAGAAAATAACAAAATCAATGAAAAATTTAAATCGGTAAGAATGTCGCGTGGTCGCGAACAATTGACACTTCGAATGTAAACAAACGAAAGAGAAAAAGTATTTGTGTATACTAAATACTAGCCAACTACGTTCTTCACACACGACTTTACACGGCGATTGCCATGTCTGTAACAATTACTTTGGACTTCGATCAAGTTTTTTAGCTATAGCGCGATTTGAGATATTTTGTTCGACTCTCTATTTTAGCAATATCCGTTTCATTTAAAAAAATTTCCTACCCATTAAACTATTAAACACATCATAAACATAAAAAATAAGCCGTTTATCACTTTCGATAGCTTTCCGATGATCACGCTGCTAAACTCTCGCTTACAAAGAGTAAAAAAGTTAGTTCAGGCTATTCTAATGTTACAAATAATTCACATTTAAATGAATACAGACAAAACTAGCTCAAAAAGTCCCGCTAACTTAAAAAAAAAAAGTGAAGATCTCTCTTAATCTCAGAAACTCTCGCTCTTAGCTTGTCACCCAATGCATATTTCCTTGCGTACACATGAAAGAGCTCTCAAAACAGTTACAAAAAAAAAAAACAATATGTGAGGCTATCCAATTATACGGACATGAATAATTGTAAAAGCAATCTTTACTAAATAAAAAATACTTCACCTACTACTACTACAGAGACAACACTGAGAAGAAATATTGGAGTTGTGCCATTTTCCGAGCCATCCACACAAGTTTGAGACACATTAGTTAAATGAAAACGAGGAGGGTGTTTTTTGTAATTTCCTTAAGAAACAAATGCAAAAGTTGTGGGTGCGTTCGCTTGTTGAATCTTTAAACCAGCTATTGTTTTTTTTTTAACGGCGTTCAGTCGAGTAAATTCTCATTTCCTGATTCCTATTTTTTTTTTTTAAGGAAGCGATGTTTTTAAGTTTTGAGACAAATGTGACCCATTTTACTCTACGGCTCGGAGCATTGAGCCAAAGCTAAGATACTTGAGCCAAATCACCCAATTGGGTACTTCTGCACAACGCTGGTTGGGGTCTCAGTATTGTCCCTGCTTTCAACGACGGTTGAAAGTAGCGATGTCATCTGCCCAGTCTATGACGGTGCAGATGGTAACCTTTTTTCATTCACTGTTACATCCTGTAGACTACCGCGTTGCACTGACCTTCTCATCATACAGCATCCAAATTGGAAATTAATTAACAATATTTCCTCGATCCAGATTTTATCTTAAGGCGAATTTGTAGGTCATAAACATTACCCGATCCAGGGGTTTAAACTTTGGCAGTAATTTAAAGAATTCAACAGATCTTCAGGCTATATTGCATGTTTTACGGGTAGGATGTAGCAAAGGTGCACATAAGAAATGAAAGCCTTTTTCACGTAGACCTTTGAATAGTATTCAAAACAAATTCTTAGGACACGAAAATAAAAAATGTTTGACGGTTGAAGAGTTGGTATGCTGTATAGGAAGGGTGGAGTTCTTGTTTGCAAAGACGGTAGCGTTGTTCGTATTTCTTCGTTAGAAAATAGAATCATACCACATAATCGCTGTTAGTGTGGGTACTGTAAAGAACATTTTCGCGTAGTGTATTAGTTTCACTATGTATCTTCATAGTTGTTGTAAATACTGATTGCGGGCTTACCTTTCGCAGTTCGAAAACAGTTTTTAATAGTATATAAGCTTGAGCAAGAGTACGCACTTCTCATATCGTGTTTTTGATTTGAAAGGATTTGAACAAAAATTAGTATTTCAGTTAATGTGAATGTTTCCACCATGGCATTCCCGCTACCCGTAGTTTCAGGACTTGTTGTTTTGAGATCAATTGAGAATGCCTTATTAATGATGGATATATTACCCCACAGCTTACTTATACTGTCTTTTTCAGAAAATGCCTGAGACACTGCAGCCTTCCATCCTCTGCGATCCCGGGCACGCATCTTCCAGTTATCCAGACTAAGCACTTTAGAATCCGTGATGGCCTGGTCTTAAGAACCAGGGGTCTCGATATGAGAGCTTATGTACTGGACGTGCCTTGGTTTTTTTTCAGAGCTCATAGACCCCTATTGCGGTTGTCAATCAACAACCGATTGATAGTTGATAAAAAGTTTCAATCAATTGATACTTTTGTATTGTGTAACTCAGTTGATAAAGGTTGTCAGCATTGTGAATAAAATTGACTGTTGTGAATAAAATACGCTTTTTTGACATTTGTTTTGAAAATTGGGTTTGCTTTTGAAATTTTGTTTGAAAATTAAAATCAAACTTATTTTATTAAATATGAGTTCTGTGGAATTGAGGTTTGACGACGATGAGGAAGAGGATACGTTTTTCGAATTAGCAAGAAGAAGGAAGCAACTTAGGGATGCTTCAAACCCTCTAGAATTGGAAGAACAAATGTGAGTATTCTATTACCTCAAGAGAAGTTATACCTATCATCTTTTTATTCCTTTTCAGCTTTATATCAAATTTTCGTTTGTCGAAAGCAGCTTTTACTTATGTTTTATCTGAAAAAGAAGCCAAGATTAAAACACCAATAAGATGCACATCAGTTCCCAACATCATAAACTTGTGCGCAGCATTACGTTTGTTTGCGCAAGGTTCGTACCAATTAAGTGTCGGGAATGAATTTTCAATTGGCTTAGCACAGTCCACATTCTCCATTATTTTAAAAGATGTTGTTAACGCTTTGGAAGAATGTATTTGTCCAAAATGGATCAAATATACATACACCGAAGCTGAAATACGTCGGGCAAAAACGTATTTTTTTGAAAGGAGTGGAATTCCTGGCATAATTGGTTGTGTACACATATCAAAATTGCTCATTTGTTTTTTGTTGCTAACTATTTTAGCCCTGTGAAAAATTATCAAATCAGTTAAATAAACTACACTTTACACAAAAAGCCCGAACATTTATTGCAATCTCGTGTTATCTCAATTATCAAATTGATTTTCTTTCTAACAACTAGTTATTTGCAGTTGAAAGAAACAGTTGCAAAATGACAGAAAAGTCAACTACAATTGATACTCGCAATACCGATTTTAATATTCACAATCAAAAATTAATAGAAATTGACACTGGATCAACAATCTATTGATAATTGACAATCACAATACCGATTAAAGAAATTGGTTGATAAATATCAAATACCAATTGATAATTGACAATCGCAATAGGGGTGATAGAGTTCGCGGTCGGAGTACCAAAAATTCTTCGGAGAATTTTTCTTTCGAAGGAGCCCAGTATAAGTATTAAAATGTTCTTAATTTTCAACTTTTCATATACATTTTCAACAGATGTGACATCTCTTAAGGCCTATATCGGTTTACTTAATTTATATGGTTCTTTTATTCGTAATATATCCAGTCGACTGGCTCCTCTGCATGATATTAAAGTGTTGAATTTATGTTGAAATGTAAAAACTTACTAACTATGGCAAATATTAATTAATTTTGTTTAGGTAACCTTTGGAATTTGTTTTAAAAAGAATTAAATAGAAAAAAAAATACATAACAAAAATAACGTTAATATCAATCGTTGGATTAAATGAATTGAACAGTAATGTAATTGATCACTCTGTTCCAATCATTCATGCTCCCTCCATTTAGTACAATAATGAGTTCACCTTCATTCAAAGTCTCACTCCAAATTCCTTTAGTACAGGACATCTGCCTATGAAGTGATGTATATTTTCTTCTTCTCCCATATTACACATGAAGCATATGGTCGAAACGCTGCTTCTAAATCATGCTTGCATTAAGAGGGATTAAATCGCATCTGGCTTTAAAAATCCAGGAAATCTTGCTGATGTCGAAATAATTATCAATGAGATATTGTTGTCCTTTTTAGTAACCCAGAACCTTGAAACTCTTGTGTTACTTTCCTTCGCTCTTTGTTCCGTTCTTGCCGACCATCTGCTTAAAGCCGATCCAAAAGCTTCAGGCTTTTAATGTTACAGTCTTTCTTCTTCTCCCATATTACACATGATGCATATGGTTGATACGCTGCTTCGAAATCTGCTTGCAAAAAGAGGGATTAAATCGCATATTGCTTTAAAAATTCAACTATCAATGAGATATTGTTGTCCTTTTTAGCAACCAAGAAACTTGAAACTCTTGCGTTACTTTCCTTCGGTCTCCGTTCCGCTTCTTGGCGACCATCTGCTTAAAGCCGATCCAAAAGCTTCAGGTTTTTAATATTACAGTCCTTTTAAAGCGGTATGTTCTGATCCCAGTGTAAACCAAACCTATTTCCAAACTGTTTTGCCAATACAGTTTTGGAAAGTTTATGTGGTAACCGAGTATTATTGTTTTTGAATAACGTTTTCCAGTGTCCAGTGTATAGAAATGTCCATCTTCGACTCCGGTCACTATCGACAAGGCCTAGTTTGGAGTACTTGGTGGTAATTTTCAAAAAAATTGCTTTGCAGCTTATCAACTTCTTCAAACACTCCAAAGCCTCAGACTTGTGCACTATAAGTTTGGATAGCTCTGCAGACTGATAGAAATTCCACTTAGGGTTATACTTTTTTCGCTTGAAAAGCAATGCCATGTTGCGTTCATGCTGTTCTCTGCAGCATTATTTATTTTCTCCACGTCATGCCTTGTGAAGTTCATTTGCGGGGTGAGAAGTACACCAAGATAAGTGTACTGCGAATTTCTTCCCTTTTTCCGGATTTGATGGCCTATACCACCATTTCGGAAAAGCATGATTTCTGATTTTGAAAGGTTCACTTCTAAACACTATTTCTCGCAGTACTTTTCACTCTTCAAGTCTGTTATGACTGCAATATCGTCTGCTAAGATAACCATATCTTAGGCGTATAGCAGTAGTCGTAAAAGCTCTATAGTGAGGCCTCCTCCTATATAGGCATGTAGATCATTGAGGTATACAGCGCGACATGTAATGGCGATAATAAGCATCCTCGCTTCACCCCAGAAAGTGTTTCAAAGTATACTGGTAGATCATTTCCTGTCCACTCCGCTGATTGGGTATTAGAGTATATGCATTTCATCAGATTAATAAATTCTGTTAAAACTCCAATTTCACGTATAGCTTATAGATTAGCAAGCTTCTCCAGGTTTTATCAAAAGCGGCTTTTAAATCCACGAAGAAGGCGTATACTTTCTTTTTTCTGCCACCTTGATATATGATAGAAGCTCAATTATATATGTTATCCACTGAAGAGTATTTTCTTCTAAAATAAGGATGTTGTTCCTTTCCACCCAAGTGTACGACCTCTCATTTCGGACCCCCATCATGATCTTAACTGTGCTGTTCAGAAATGAAATACCCTTATAGTTGCCATCAGGGTCTTTAACATAACCTTTTTTAATATTGGGAATATTATGGATTTCGTTAAAGAATCGTCTATCCTACATTCATCAAATATTTTGCTATAAGTTGTTGCTAGTTGAATGAACTCATGCGTTACCTTATCTTCTCCTGGTGCTTTGTTCAACTTAATTTTTCGAAGTGTGTCCCTAATTTCCTCGAGAGAAAACTATCTTTCCAAATTTGGATCTTCGACACAGCTAAACGCATTACAACCCAGTATTAGCTCTTCTTTCCTGCTTATCGTCCAGTACTCGGTGTCATAAAGCTGGATTAGGCTTTTGTGATCGCACATTATTTCCTTTGGTTTGAAGTCTTGAAACCAATTGTTTTGACAAACCGAAGTAGCAAGGGCTTGCTAGGGTAATTCTTCGCAGGATCTGCACTTGGCTGCCATTCGCGGAGTTCACGGATTCGCGGATATACGAACTCCTTAACTACCTCGAAATTGTTGCTATCAATAGTGACGTTTTCTCCTAGGCGGTGGACAGATGCTTGTTTGTTTGTTTGTTGACAGCATGTACCTCATTTACTTCAAGGCCAACATATTTCACCTGTTCCTCGAGCGACCGATGATGTCGATATCCTCGGTATATACCCCTGTAGTTGGACGTACCTTGTAAAGATTGTGCCTTCCGTATTGACAGTATATGCATTTCAGCAGATACTTTGGATAGAATCCTATATAGGAAATTAAGCAGGAATATGCCTCAATAGTTCTTGTAGGATATGGGATCGCTTTTTGTGTAGAAAGGGCATATGAAGCTGATCACCCAGTTATGGGGCATGTTGTTTTTTCACCCATACTTGGTTGATGATTTGGTGCTGCGCCCTGACAAAAGATGGCCAATGTATTTTTCTTTTTTTTTTTCTTTATATATTTATATGCATTTGAAGAGCTTCGCTGGCAAACCATCAGAGCCTGCGTCCTAGTTGTTTTTAAAAAAATTTATATGCCAACTTCTTCCATAGTAGATGGTGGAACTGGTTCTTCATTGACTGGACGAAAGCTCCTTTATCGTCCTATCACTCCCTCTAGAATTTTGATGCTTTATTTCTGTTTTGCACGGATGGTTTTTCCGGCATTTAAATGTCTACAGAAGGGTAGAAATACCACAATGTAGGATGACTTCCAAGTGTCAGTATTTCATTATACCCCTCCAGTGATGCCAACCTTAGCTTTTTCATGCCTTTTAGGCAGTATTTCATTAGCTAAGGCTTTAAGGCTTGTTTTTTTGTATTGTTCTAAACATTCACAAAAAATCTTGGCCAAAAAGAATTTTATATGTAACCTCGGTATTAAAGAATGTGTTTCCACCTTCAAACTTTGCCCATTTTGCGAACACTTTATCTGTCATTCTTTAAAAATAATTCCAGCTTCCACTTCCAGTAATGGATTGAAATGGCAAACAAATTAGAAAGCTGTTTGCTGATGGGTTTTTGTTCGTTACTTTGCTTCGACTGAGTTTTTTTGTTTTTAAGAAGAGTTTGTTGTAAAATAAAGAAAACGTAAATTATAAATTATTTTGTCTTGAAATTTATAAATATATTCAACAGATCACTCTTAAATGAATGAAACAGAACAAATAACCATCGAAGACAATAAAAGTCATGAATTTTGTTCCCATTAAGAATTTCTTCTGTGATTTGTAATATTTATAAAAATAATTGTTTTCCTTTTTTATATTTGTGTTAAATTTTTGATCAACTGTTCCAGTCTACATAAAAAATGATTTAGGCATTTAAAAGCAAATTCTCTTTTAGATTAGACGTGTGAACCAGGGCCGTCGATTGAAAATTTCTTTGGGAGCAGGGTTGTCGTTTAAAAATTTCTCTCGGGGAGTACAGAACTAAAATTAAGAAATTTATTTTTAGCTAAGCGTTTTTCAACGGCCATGTTTTTTTGGTAGAGACTGTCCAATCTCGTGTTTATTATTCAATCACAGACTCTAGTATCAAAATAAGTGTTCGTCAGCGAAAACATAGCTCCCATTTTACGGCAAATGCGCGACCCTTCAAAATCGACTCTTCAACGTTTGGTGGCCAAATTCGAGACAACCGGTTCGGTTCTAGTCTTCTACCACTCGGATCCGTGTCTTCGCGAAAAGGCGCGGCGGGCAATTAAACGACGTTATATTTCCTACTTAAAGGCATGAATGCCACTTTCAAATTAAGACATATTTCACACACCGCTTGTTTCATTCTATTTCAAATCTTTAAATAGTTCAATCAAAAAATGTTAATGAAATATATAGAATTTACTAGGAAGAGTTCAATCAGAAATTAAAAATAGGAGTAAAATTAGTCAATGGGGAGGACTGACGGCTGTCGGACTCCCCAACGAAATTAGGAAACGGCAGCCCTGATCTAATATCGAGGTACAAGGCACTCACTAGCACTAATCATCAACGTAGAGTGAGAGTGGAAGTTAGTAGTGAGGGGCTCAAGTGAGAACGCTTCTGCTCTCGTATAACAGCTTCGCAACCCTTAAACCATCCAGCACCCTGCATAGTCCTGAAAAATCCACACTGACTTTAGCTCCAAATATGTCAGGGTTGCACACTACGTAGGGCATTTGTCATCCTTATTCTGACTATCGACAACACCGTTGATTAAGTGGATTCTTCCGCTGTATGTCTTCTCTCTATAAGGCCCAAGTAGACGGTTTTGTTACCAAAAAAATGCCCAACAAGTAACATTTTAGACACATGCTAGGTAACATTTTTTGTTAGGTATCCATTTTGTATTTGGAAAAAAATATGCATAATATATGGAAATAATTGGGCCATTTTTCTTCGAAAATGAGCAAGGAGTGGCCGTTACAGTCAATGGCGATCGTTATCGGGCCATGTTGAACGAATTTTTGTTCACAAAAATTTAAGAGGAGGATATTGGCAACATTTGGTTTCAACAGGACGGCGCTACGTGTCACACAGCCGAAGAAACACTCGATGTTTTCGCCCTGTTTTTGAAGATCGCATTATCAGCCGCAGAGCTGATGTCGTTTGGCCACCTCGGAGCTGCGATTTGACACCGTTGGACTATTATTTGTGGGGTGCCGTAAAAGATAAGTGTTACGACGACAAGCCAGAGACAATTGACGCTTTAAAGGACAATATTCGTGAAGCCATTGGTGAAATACAGTGTGTTCAAAGATCGTATGTAGGATTTGCGTCAACAAAAATTCCTACTTTGTGTTGCGCCACTTCCGAAACACAGAAGGAACTGTTACTTCGTTGTTTCGGAACATAAGTTCCTAAATGGGATCACGAATTGACACCAGAACGTCGCCAGACCTAAAATGTGTATTCAAATGCTACTTGGGGGGTTTTATGTCACCAGCCAATCCATTTCGGTGTAGAACATTATGGAGTTCTTATTTTCTTCGTATTTAACTCTGATGGGCGGGACCAGTACCCGTGAACCGGAGGGTGCGAGACAGCTATGACAACCGGACACTGCCAAGTTGATACCAATCAGAGTACATTCCTTGCATCCAAAATCCAGAAAACAAAATGCCAATTTTTTTTTTTTTTTGTTTTTATTGAGTTTTCCCAAAATGTGCATATTATTAATATGATTCGACAGTAATTACTTTTGGGTCTATTCCCATGAAATTGAAAAACAATGGTAAGCTAAATATAGTTTACTGGAACACAGCGCTCTTCATTTCATTATGTATCTACGAGTACCAGGTGGTTTATTATGCATCGAAAGCATATGAGGAAAATATTTATAACTTTAAGATTAAAAGTTCTTTTACCGCGTATAAAGAAACAACCACACTTCCATTAAATTTGTGGCGCCCTATTCATCTAAGCATGCTGTACGAAAATCAATTTGCTTTGAGTAAATGCTTTCCCTATTAAACTTCCAAGTAAACAATTATTATTTGTTTATCGGAAGAATATACTCAAATTGTAATTTTTTCAAACGTGTGTTTGAGTGAAAGTATCTACCACTCATACAACCAAGTTTTAGTCAAATTCCGTCTATACTCGCAGTGATATGAATATGTGTAGACTTAGGTATATTGAAATGTGAAATATTTCCAACTTGCGCTATGCATTTTTTTTTTTTTAATGTCAGTGCTCATCTAAGTGTCCGATTAATAGCTATGTGAATTGAAGTATTATTTTGGAATATTTTTTTAAAAGTCTAGTATTTCCGAGCATGTGAACATGAAGTGATGATGAATTGATTGATATTCAATTAGTGGTCAAGTACTTAAACTACCTAAACGCATTTTTTAAAAGTGTAAATATGGGACCGAACGCGATCTGTGTACGAGTATGTCCATAGAAATGCCATCAGTCGTGGCCAGTTGTGTTCCATATAGTATGCCTCTCAATCTGAATAATGTGAAATTGTATATTTGACGTGTCATCCAATTTGTTTCCTTTTTTATGCTTTTGCAGGACGCACCCCAGAACACACACAATCAATTAGAGGTTAACATCTGTAACGACTTTTTTGTCACTTGTAATAAAATTATATTGAAATGGCACGCCTTCGCCTGCTTGAGGTCGCCTTTGAAATGATGCCTAGCGGAAGTGTCAACCAAACCTCCAGGGCTTTCAGTGAACCCCACATGAATATGACGACATTGCAATGGCCGTTATTTATGGACTTGCCCGTAGTGAATGTTACGCAGAACCTAATACAAGTAGACTTATTTAATGTGTCAGAGACAGTGAGTGCTATTGGGAATACAACCACTTTCGATTTGTGGAATTTACCATGGCCTAGGGCTGTGGCTGTATCTATCTTCATACTTTTAATTTTGATAACGGTGATTGGGAATACGTTGGTGATTCTATCGGTGTTGACTACCAGAAGACTGAGGACAGTAACGAATTGCTTTGTAATGAACTTGGCAATTACGGATTGGCTAGTAGGGACTTTTGTAATGCCTCCATCTGTTGTACTTTTCATTGTAGGTGAGTATTAGCATAAACCATTATATGAAGGTAAGTAATTTCGAAAGGATTAAATATATATTTATTGCCTTAAGTAAAGACATAAGATAATTATGTTTGTAGGTATCGATTAGAAAATTAATATAAATAGGTACTGTTACGATGAGAACCCACCATATTTAGATTTTCTTTCTGGGTACAGAGTGTTTGGAGGGTATTAAAGCAGTGCAAGACTGATATGGAGTCAATGGTTTGTGAGCTATTATAGCTGCTTGACTGTCCGTGAATATATGGATGTTTGCGCCATTGATCCCTTAGTTGTAGATGTGGCTTCCACATACTTTAATGTTTGATTTGGTCCGAGCATTCCAGCTCCGACTCTTCAGTCCATTTTCAAGTATACCACTTTATGCATTTGGCAGTTTGGTAAGTTATTGCTAACCAACATTTCTCTATTAGTGATCTCAGTGGAGAATATTCTATTGAAACATTGTATTTTTGGGAGGCGATTTTTGATCGCGCAGATCACGTGAAGTATTGTAATCTCTGTAAGAAGGGTCAACAGCTCCGAGTGATCACAGATGTCTATATCTTTCATTAGTACCAGATTTGCTGAGGGGTGTTAGTCCTATAAGGGCTTCCATAGCGGCTATAGAACAGGTCCTAGGTCTGGAAATACCAAGACATGTTGGACGCTGTATCTTATTGAACTTTACTATGGCAGTTTTCGGAGTGGCTTTGTTCCAGCATGCTATGGAAGCGTAAGTAGTGATGGGTGTAACCATCGTTGTATAGATAATAATAAAATAAATAGTTGGCGCAACAGGTCCGTAGGGATCCTAGCCCTAGCTTCTCATAACCATTCGTTTTGTGTGAGTTTTTAATTTTTGGAACGAATAGAAGGGATCTACAATCTTATGCCGATTCCAAACGGCTAATTGATGAGAAAAGCTCAGTTATATTCTCAAATATTTGTCAGGCGTCAGCAAGAGGTGGCGCGGTGGAAAAAAAACTTGGATTTTGCTTTTTTTTACTTTTGAATTCATTTTTATTGTTATCATTATTTATACTTAAATACTAGACAAAAACGAGTTAATCTAATTTAAAGCTAGCATTTGTTTTAATTCTAGCTTACTGGTTCTTAGCGAGCTCTCTAAACTTAACAATATCCTTAAAATTATTGCCTTTCGGCCTTAGATCTATCTGTTTAGTCGTTTGATATTTATTTAAATTTAGCATCACAATTTAATGTTGTTTTTAAGAGGCGATGTGAACGACTGTCGCAAAAATGAGCACTCATCAACAAGAGAAGTGAAAATGTTATTCGGCACTAATGGAATAGCAATAGTGCTCGTACCTACAGTTAGCGGAATATTAAAGAAACTATTTTTACTTCTCAGATGAATTTTCAATAACCAAACACTATCTATATTTAAATGGTTTGTTTTTTACTCTTCTTATTTTAGTAGTCCAACACATTAACCACTAAGCCACTGCCTACTAATTGTATAGATCTAATACGGGATATTTGGATAGATTCCCCAACGACAAAAACAAAAAGCTCTGGTTGCTATCATCTAATATCACTCCGAGGTATTTGACTTCATCAAAAATGATTTTATAATTGATGGAGATTTGATGCAAGTTAAAATTTCCTGTCTTAGTATAGCGTGTTACTTCGTTTGCCACTTTTCCCCAAATGATGATGACCAAGTCATCCGCATATCCAACTACGTTGAAGACTGAATTGCTTAGTATTTGTAGCACTCTATCGAATACTAAAGACCACAGAAAGGGCGAATGTACCCCTCCCTGCGGGCAGCCCTTTACGGCTTTTACTGATGCTGAGGTCATTCCGGATGATGCCGTTATTTTCCGACTTTCAAGCATCGCCTTGATCCATTTGATAGATGGACGGTCTACATTTCTTTGAAGTAGAGCAATAAATATGAATATATGTATTTCCGTTTTTATCAGAAGCACCCTCTGTATCAAGGAAGACGCATAGTGCAAACTTCACTCTTAATATTTTGTGGGTCACAATATGCAATTTTGGCTATTGTGTATTCGAAAAATCTAGCTTGGATACTTAATATGATTATTAGTATTGCAGAGTCATTTTAAGGATAATGTTATGTTAAGAGTGCCTGTAGATAGATTAGGAAATTGTTAGTTTTTAAAAAAAATTTAATCATTTTTGTCTGGTCTGTTCAGTAAATTAATGAATGAATTAAAAAAAAAAAATTATTTAAAATGAAATATCATTTCGCGGTATCGGTAACAGAGAACACATATATTTGAGAGTTTATTATTTTACTGGAATGTGCTGACTATACAAGTAAATTGATTACTAAGATATCACTGTAGTCAATTTAAATGCTAACGCCTTAATTTACGCTTGGTTTTTTTTAAAGGACGTTGGCGTTTTGGATGGATACTTTGCGATATCTGGATTTCACTTGATGTACTTCTATGCACTGCGTCCATTTTAAGCTTATGTGCAATAAGCCTAGATCGGTAATAACTGCAATGCAATATTAAATAAGACCTTATTCATTATTATAAAAAAAAATTCTAATTCTAGATACCTTGCTGTTATACAACCTCTTACGTACTCTAAAAAAAGACGATCCAAACGATTGGCTTTGTTAATGATATTAGTCGTATGGATAACTGCACTTTTAATCACTTGTCCGCCATTCCTTGGATGGTAATATCTTCACTAAAATTAATAATTATATATACATGAGAATGTTTGGTTATAAGTTGTCTAAGCATCTTAGGGAATTAGGACCCTACTGAGCTATGGTAGGCGTTTTTCTTTTCTAGTTCAGAGCAGAACCTGAACTGGTATACAAAAAGTTCGTGTTTCTTTTTTAGCTCAGACACATCAGAGCTCAAATTTGTGTTTCTTTTTTAGTTCAGAGCATGATCAGAGCGCGCTCTATGTGCTCAGAATAAATTGACTGAGCAGCCTGAGGAAAAAGTACAGATGTACAAGCACAGTTCCAGTCACATTTGACAGAAAAAAAAAAACAGGAAAAACCAAAAAAACATCAGAATGCTCTGAACACACTCGGTTCAGTGCTCAGCTCTGAACTAAAAAAGAATAACGCCTAGTAGGTATGTCATTTCATTAACATTATTTTTTTCAAACTCCGCATTTTTGTTTTCCTATCAGTGGACAAAAAAAATGCTTCCAACTGTGGGGGAATGTGATAGAGATCGGGAATACGACATTTTAGCATTACCTACTGAATGCTGAATGTTATAGTTACTATACATATATTGCAATAGTGCGAACAATATGATTTATTTCGTAAATAACCTATTTGAAACGTATGGGCACAGACGTGGTTATGTTTTTACCACTTATGTAACTCAAAGATGTATATATTATGTTTATAAAAAAAATTATTTTATTATTTAAATCTATTAACGGTAGAGTGAATGAAAACAAATTTTTCAGCATTTTTATTGTTACCAAAGAAATGAGCTTTCCCTTATATTATAAATAATATCAGCTTCCAAAAATGGTCGCAATTTGTCACGGCCGCCGTGGTCGAATATTCAGTTTCGATATTTGGCTAAATTACTATTCATGGCATTTCTAGTATGTATGGAAACATAAAATAACTGTTTTTGCTCTAAGTAAAAAAGCAAAACAAAAGTGATCTAGTAAAATATTTTCCTACTTCGAGGTTGTATCTGTCCTTCGAGGCGATTTTCCCGAGTCGTCGATGCTGCGAGTGTCATTTCTCGTTAACAGCATACACTTCATTTTGTCCTACATCGCCATTTACACCACTTTCAGTTCGTTGTGATCTTCCAAAAATGTTAACATCGTCAGCATATATTATGCAACCAGTGCGACGTGTTCAAAAGACATTTTTGCCTCGTGTAAAAAATATTCCAAAAATTATATAAAATAAACGTCTTGAAGCATTACAAACTGCAATTGAATAATAAAAAGAAACCTTAAAAGTATAGCCCTTTTTTATTATCAGCCATGATCCATATAGATCATCGAAATGCATGCACTTACAACAACAGCACATGATCCTGATATTCATCGAGATCACGAATCATGATCTGAAAATGTATTGTGCTAGGTGGCTTGTTTCATTTTTGAATGTTGGTGTGCCTGTAAACGATAGCCATTAGCCAAGCCACACAGTCACGTTGCCAGACTTAAATATTCAACACCCTTCACAACACAAAAAATCAAAAAGCATTTTTTTCACATCGAATACATTTCCCGCCTTCGAGATGATTTGCTTTTTCATTCCATAAAGGTATGTCCAAACCAGCGAAATATTTAAGTAAATGTTTCATAAACATTTATTTAACAAAAAAAAAAAATGATTATGAAATGTTTCTTAGTTCGTTAATAATTTGTTTCAGAGGTGTGTTTTTGTTCTTTTAACATAAAATACAAATGTCCAGAAAATCTTGGAATAATAAAAAATCGAAACTAGCTACCTGCATAAATTTAAATTGTTTTCAAAACTAGTTATTGGGAAACACATTTCTTTTTTATCACAAAATATCACAGAAAAATCTAATTACTAACAAACTTCAGATTGTTCTTCTGGAATTTCGTGCCTAAACTGCTGTCATTTACTTTGTCTAAGAATTCCAATCTGAGCGGACCAGAGGTGCAAACCGCATTAAGATTTCTATTACATTTTGAACTGATTGTAGGTAAACTCATTTCCTTTTAGAAACAAAACACACCATATAACGGAAGCCGTGTTGTTGTTTTCGAGCCTCTGGTCGTGAATTTCCGACATTAAAAAGTATTTCATAAACGCTTAATAAATACTTAATTGGCGTATACACCGGCAAAAACAGAAATGTTTCACAAATGTTTATGAAATGTTTCTGAAGCAAATCGAGAACATTTCATAAATGTTTAAAAAAATCATTCGCTCGCATGAATACACCGAAATACCTAAATACAGCAGCAAAATATTGTTTATTTGTTGCATTTTTTAACACAGAATTTTAAATTACTTTTCTTAAAAACAATATCCAAAAATAAAAATTATTAATTCGATTCATATGGTAACACCCCCCACAAGCAAATGAAATGTCATGTCAATTGTCATCATATTGTGACGTCACATTGTACAGAAAGTTTGCAATATGGCTGGTGGCAATATGATGTTTGTAATGCTCATACATTACCCCTTGTGTTTTGAAAGCAACTGTTGCCACAACTCGAAAATAAAATTTTTCTATGATCCGTATTGTTTTATTTTCATGATCTGATTCGGATCAGATCACGCTGATAATAAAATACGGCTTATGATAACAAAAAAATTAAGTAAAGGTACAAAATTCAACATTGAGCTTATAATTTTAACAAGTCGTACTTGGATGACCGAGACTATCGTAGACTCGGTGGTTACCATGGGGAGGTAAAATGAGCACAATTGATGTGTTGGAGATAGTTGCAGGACCACCTGAACATTACCAAGTTGATACCAAGCAGAACCTATCCCTATACAACACCCCATACCATATAATTAAAACTATGACAGTAAAACACTACTGGAAAGCATTTCATTTTAATTTAATCAGTACATTTGCGCACCTATCAATTCTTGTTTATTGATAGAACTTTAGTTGGATAACAGCTTGAGCTCTGTGTGTAACAAAATCCTCAACAATTATTTCAACTAATTCCAGGTATGAACCAGAACGTATAAAAAAGGACTACATTGAATGCCGGTACAATCAAAACAAGGGTTATGTAGTATTTTCGGCAATGGGATCCTTTTTTATTCCCCTTGGAGTCATGGTTTATGTATATTTAAAAATCGGTTTCGTTCTAACGTCTCGACGCCAGAGAATGGTACGCGATGCTGTAAGTACATAAACTGTGAAAATAAAATATACAGTATACATACACATACATTTTGTGTATTTATTTCTTTAAGGTTTCGGAGAAATCCCATGGCAATGACAACGAGTGCGAGAATTTTATGTCGGAGTCCGAACATTTTCAATGCAACCCTACACCCAAATGGCCAACATTTAAAAATTGTAAAACGAAAACAATGGAAAGCGATATACCAGAGCAAACGACATTCTATGAGTTGGTAGAAGTTTCTAGATTGTCCTCAATGATGAGATGCTCTACAATAAGCTGCAGCAATTGTGTCACTCTACCAATGCAATCCATTCATTTCACAGAGAGTCGAACATCATTCTCTGAATCGTGTTTGTCTAAAATCAAACTGGAATGTGGTAGCAACAACAGCCAGCATCGGCATACCGACCACAACAATCATCACAGTCATGACCATAACCACCATCATTATCATCCTCATCATCCCCCACATCGTATTCCCATGAGAGTTTCAACCAACAGAAGAGAGACAAAAACTGCTAAAACATTATCCACAGTAATGGGCGGATTTATTGCCTGTTGGCTTCCGTTTTTTTGTTATTACCTCTTAATACCATTTCTTCCACGAGTTGCTGTATCCGAGGGACTTATGTTCTTTTTCACATGGGTTGGATGGATTAACTGTTCGATTAACCCCTTCATTTATGCCTTCTATAATCCGGACTTTCGCACTGCATTCTGGCGATTAACATTTAGAAAAATATGCAAAAGACAATCAACAACTCATCTTACCATGTTTAAGGGATAGTTTAGTAAGTACGATTGTAATGTACAATGTAGAATTATTTTGTGCTAATACCACTTCTTCGTAAATATGTGAATTCGCACCTTAGCCATTGAAGCTACCATATCTTATAATGTATTAATGATCCGAAGACAAATTTATTCAATTGTATACAAACCAAAGATAATAAACTTTTATTTAAAATAAAAAAAAAAATAAAAACAATTGGCTTCACTATTATGGTTTAGCTAATTTATTAAAAGAGAAAAAAATGCTTTAATTTCATTTCGGTTTGAGTGATAATTTCCACTGCATTGGACAAAATAACCCCACTCCAAGGCTTTAAAGTATTAATAAAAACCTTAAACCAAGTGAAACACTTATGCATTGCGACTTGTGAGTTCGTAAGGTGGACCCTAAAAATGTTCAGATATTATAGCAACAGACATAACTATACAGATGTCTTATGCATATGGCAAGAAGTGTGATATGAAAACGAAATTTACTTCAAAAAAAAGCTTTTTAAAAAGCTTAATCATTTTACAAGAGATATTATTGAGATTGGTCTGGCCAATAGTAACTTCATGACAAGTTAGATTCAAAGAGGTCATTCGGTTCGCTTTCCCACTTCATTACAGCTTTGCCATTTAGTCGCCTTCGTCAATCTATGATGAAAATATATTTGCTGAAGAGTTTTGCAAGGAAAAGGAAGACATAATCTAAAAGATTGGGCCTGAACTCGCGATGAACATCTACACCCAAGGTCTGACCGCCTAGTTCAATTTATTATCTGTTAAAGAAGTGACTTGTGGAGCGCTATAAAATAAAGTGTCCGAAGCCGTGTAATCCCATAACTCGAGATTGGCCCAACAGATTTTGATGATTTATACTTTGTTGGAAAGGTATTTTCTCAGTACGGGTTTTAAAAAAAAAAACAAAAAAAAAAATCTAAATTTCAAAATGTTTTTTTTTTTTTTTTTTTTTTTTTTTTTAATTTTGTATTTATTTATTTTGGCAACAACTAAAAAAAGAATCAAATTTGAATGTAACATATCGTATCACAATTGAACTGTCATATAGACACGCAACGTAACGCCATCTATTATCGATCAATAGAGAAGCCAATTTTGTTTCATGTGTGGTGGCGTTGTCCACGTTGACTGTGCCATTTGATTCAGTTGCGCAGTTTTTTCATTCTTTGCTGTTTCCGTGTCCATATTGCACTTTGCGAATTCGTGTTTTGTTCGATCGAATAATGCTTGCCGGCCATTGCACATTACATATTCGGATTTGTTCCATATAAAAAATTTATTTATAAAAAAAAACAATAACAAATACGTAGGTAGGCGCCTATGAGCGTGTGCGGTATGTATACTGTGTATATAAATCCCAGTAAAACTATTCCAGTTCCTTCCACCAGGAGGAGACTGGTCAACTTAGGGCCCCTTATCTTGAATGGAACTACATTAAATTACTCCAACGAAGTTAAATATCTCGGAATCATCCTTGATAAGAAACTTAACTGGAACTCACACATCAAGTCCGCCACAGAGCGTGCCTCTAGAGCCATGTGGGCCTGCAGGTGTCTGTACGGCAGAACTTGGGGTCTTAATCCCAGAATGGTACACTGGTTGTATACCATGATGGTAAGACCCATTATCTCGTACGCGGCAATCGTCTGGTGGCCGAAAGTACTCGAACGAACCACGGCAAATAAGCTTCAGAAGCTTCAAAGGATTGCCTGTCTCGGTATCACAGGTGCAATGCGCACCTGCCCAACCACAGCACTTGAGGCCATAATTGGTCTCTCACCTTGCAACACCAAAGTATCGATACCCATGTAAATGTGTCCCACGGTTTTTCAAGCGGAAATCCATGCTATCGAAATTTGTGCCGATCTAATATCCCAAAAACAAATGAAAGGCGCAATTATTCAAATATTTTCAGACAGTCAGGCAGCTTAACAAGCTTTGGCGTCCAATACAAAAGACTCCAAAACAGTTAAGTGCTGTCACAATGCCTTGCAAGCCCTAGCCAAATACAACAAGGTAAGGCTTGGCTGGGTGCCGGGTCATCAGGGTATTGCAGGCAACGAATATGCAGACAAACTAGCTAGGACTGGCTCCGAATCCATTCTCTGTGGACCAGAACCTTATTGCTCGGTCAATTGGACTACTGCACTAAGACAAATTAACGATTGGGAAAAACAACTTCGTCTTGGACACTGGGAACATGTCCAGGGTCTAAGACAATCCAAACGATTAATTAATCCTTACTCATATAAGGAAATACTTAAACTCAGTAAGGATAACATAAAAAAGCTAACGGGCTTCCTCACAGGTCATTGTGGCCTTAAATATCACCTCAACAAAATGAACCTTTGTAAGGAAACAGAATGCAGATTCTGTCTGGAGGATATCGAATCCTCTGAAAAAAAAAAATGTATACCTACTCTGTGCTGACTTCATCCACACGGTAAATACACGTTGTAGCGCATACACGCATACACATTGACAGCTGTCAGTGAGTGATCATTTTAAGGTTCTGTTTCATAGAACTCGCATTGCGGACAGACGTAATGGGTAGAGTCGCATTTGATTTTTTTTGTTTTTTCATATTTTGAGCTATTCATCATCAAACAATTCATTTGTTTTTGTTTAATCGTTTGAATACAAACCGACAGCAGTGTATATACACTTTCCATTTTCATTTTTTGGTAGGTATATAAAATAAAGTGACGTTAGTATCTAAACTTATAGCTCAAGAAAGCTTGGACCGATTAAGATGATTCGCACCAACTCGGAATTGCATCCGGCCTAACAAGAAGAATACCCAAGAAAATTCCGGAACAATCCCCGAAAAAATAATATAAAGAAAATTCATTTTCCGATACATTTTGTATGGAGCGATTTTACGACGCCAACTTCATTTTTTGTTTGTTTTTGATTTTATGCATCGCTTCAAAGTTTACAAGTTTAAACGCCGACAAAATAGTAGTTGAAAATCAAGTTTGAGTTGTGAAAATTTTTTTTTGTTTTTGATTTTATGCATCGCTTCAAAGTTTAAAAGTTTAAACGCCGACAAAATAGTAATTGAAAATCAAGTTTGAGTCATTTTTTGAAAAGTTTAAACGCCGACAAAATAGTAATTGAAAATCAAGTTTGAGTCATTTTTTGAAAAGGTCAAGATGCGCAAATATTGGCCGAAGTCGAAAGGAATGGGACGTCGCATAAGACCAGATCAGTGATACCAATCCGAATCGAAGTTTTTGTGCATAAGCCTGACAAAATTATGTCGTTTTCAAAAAAATGATGACCTTTTCAAAAAAAAATGTGCCGTGTTTTTTTGAAGTTGCCCAGAGGCACAGGTTCACACCGAAAAGTAGCTCCACCCAAAATAAAAATAATCCAAGAAGCTAACAGAAGATTTCGTGCCCACTTTTTTGTATACAATTTTGTTTGATCTCGAGTAAGTCAAGCTAAAAATTGGAAAATAAGCATGACGCACAGTTACGAATGAAGATGAGTGATGCCACTTTGATCAAAGTACCAGATTTACAAATTACGAAATTGATTTGTAAGAACATTCTACAAAAATGTATGCTTTTTCTCAAAATTATTCCTCATAATTGTGCCTTATATCATGTTCCCACTAACGTGATTTAGCCAATGTGATTTATAAATCACGAAATGCGTCTCCACTGAACGGTATGTGTTTTAGTTTGACATTCGGGAGAAAGAATTCGTCCACTTCGGACTTTTGTTTTTGCTTTGTTCCCATACCTTCCGAAAATAAAACAATTTATGATTGGACCTTTGTACTTAATAATAATACCAAAACTCACCGAAACACGAAGAAAATTGAATTGAAAACTTTTGTTGAAAGTTTTGTTTTTTGTCATAGCATTTCGGTTCATCAAAGCGCAAGAAATCCTTTGTAAAGATTCTTTCAACTGTTTCAGTACTGAAACGATTGAGAATTTCAGTTTTACTTAAATTTACAGCAGAAAATAAATGTATGCAGCGCAATGTGGAAGCAATAAAATTCGTTGAAATTCATGTTTCGTTAGAGCTGATGGAAGGTTAGTATAACAGAAATTGTGCATGGGCATAATGTATATAATAATGGAATCAAGAGAAAAGTTTTTCAATAGGAAATGTTGTTTTAGTTTGTTAGATCCAGCAATATCTTGATCTCAAAAATCTTGAAATTTCACGAGTCTTAGGCAAAAAGTCTTGTACATATTTTGGAGCTCAAAAATCTTGAAAGATATGTCTTGTAATAGGCATCACTGGGTCTATAAACCTTAAGTCGTATATCGGCAACGATGCGCGTCTTGCCACTCTTCAATTTGAACTGTTTGTTCTCTCGCAGTATGATTTGACGCAGTTCCACATGCAATCTCAAATTGCTTGGCTGTTTATCTGGGCCAGTGATGCCAACTGGGGCACAACTATGACTATGACAAAAAACAATACTGTCAAAAAATGTTCTTCTTGTTTCGGTGAGTTTTGATATTTTTATTACGTACAAAGGTGCAATCATAAATTGTTTTATTTTCGGAAGGTATGGGAACAAAACAAAAACAAAAGTCCGAAGTGGACGAATTCTTTCTCCTAATTTTTTTGAAAACGACATAATTTTGTCAGGCTTATGCACAAAAACTTCGATTTGGATTGGTATCACTGATCTGGTCTTATGCGACGTCCCATTCCCATTCTGTCGACTTCGGCCAATATTTGCGCATCTTGACCTTTTCAAAAAATTTCTCAAACTTGATTTTCAACTACTATTTTGTCCGCGTTTAAACTTTCAAACTTTGAAGCGATGCATAAAATCAAAAACAAAAAAAAATGTTCACAACGTATCGTAAACATAAACGTCATCCATCATGAATGGCGTCGTAAAATCGCTCCATATAAAATGTATCGGAAAATGCATTTTCTTTATATTATTTTTTCGGGAATTTTCTTGGCTATTCTTCTTGTTTGGCCGGATACAATTCCAAGTTGGTGCGAATCATCTAAATCGGTCCAAGCGTTCTTGAGTTATAAGCTTAGATACTAACGTCACTTTCATATAAATATCTATATACCTACCAGAAAATGAAAATGGAAAGTGTATATACACTGCTGTCTGTTTGTATTCAATCGATTAAACAAAAACAAATGAATTGTTTGATGATGTATGGCTGAAAATATGAAAAAACAAAAAGAAAATCAAACGCGACTGTTACCGATTACGTCTGTCCACAATGCGAGTTCGATTTTTTATCATGTGGACGAAATAGTAACTTTTTGGGATCAAGAGTACTTATAGCTAACCCTTTGAGTGTTTTTACTCGACTCAGTGCTACATATGCCTGGTCTTTTGCAAAAATTCGTGAACCTAAGTCAACAACGGCTTTGTCTAATGTAGTGCCCTGCAGCTTATGGACAGTAGCACCCCAGCAAAGTATGAAAGGTAACATCCTTCTCTCAATTTTTCCTTGCCCTCTTGACGCATCAAAATCTATCGTACAGGGCTCTATTCGAACTCCTATGCCTGGTAGAATTGCCTTAATAAATAGTGTGGGTAATGGGTATGTACTCTTTCCTAGGACACTGGCCATAAGTTTTTGCTTCTTATGAAATAACAGTAGCATTAATTTCTTAAGGCCTGTGAGATTTTCCTAATTATTGAAAGAGCTGTCGCTGACTCAAGTTTAGAGAAGCAATAGCTGTTTCAAATTGATCGTCTGGCACAACTATGTCAGTTGGACATTATCACCATTATACTGGTCAACCATTCCCGCTAACAAAATTTTCAGCACACATTCTACCTAGTCCTTACTCGAAGGTAAACTAGCGGTCCCGAGGTTGACAGTCGGAGAACCCTACGATCGTACAAGATGCTTTTCCTGCATAGGAATTCCTAAGCATTAGTGCTTTACAAATCAAAGGAGCGCCATTACTGCTCCACGCATACTTACGAAATCCTATGCATGAACTTAATGTCAATCAGGACAATCTTTAAGTGGGGGCGACTGTGCTCAACATTTTTGGTACCCTTTGGTTACACGGCTTTCACATCGCAGTTCAGTTTAAAGGTTTTTTAGTTTATGGAATTTTTCGAAAATGGAATTCCTGATATAATTTCTTCACAATGCACAATACCTTAATATAATCATAGTTTTTTTTTCAGTATCTAGCAGAAGTCTATCGCATGATATTAATCAGAGAAAAATCAAATTAAATGGTTCCTGCTCTTTTCTTAAAAGAGACTTTGTAACTTCAAGCTTTTTTTGTAGGTATACTTTAAAGAAAAAAAATAGTTTTTTTCTCGATTTTAATGCTTTTCATTGAAACAAAATTGATATTTTATCAGAGTTTGGCGAAAGCGTTTTTTTTTTATTGTGGGGAAAAAGATATTTTAGTTTTAGCATAATTTTTAATCTGTAAATGGTACGTAAAATGCATACTTACACAATAACGTATCCAAGTATGCATTTGTTAAATTCGATATTTTTTTTTTTTTGTTTTCTGGTACATATATCCCATAATAAAAAAATCCTGTATAGAGTTTAAGAAACTATTGATAATACAACACACAATTCAATTCAATTCCTTAGGGACTTTCTTACTACGTCTGCTTCCTTCCAGATCGCACACCAGAATGCCGAAATATTACCCTTTCCCATCGACTTCCCCTTTGACACATCTCTTTGCTACAGATTTCCTTTTATTTATGTGAACACTTCAAAATACAATGTTATAAAATTTGCAAAAGCACATTGGCTATAGAAATACGGGAACTGAAAATTAACAAAACAATCTATATTCTTACGTTCAATTGAATACGCAAAATCTGAAATCGGATCAAATTAAACACCACATTATTATATTTTTGTTAGGAGTTTAATCATATGTACTCGTTTTTAATCTCCGAGCGTAATATATTTTTTTTTAAACATGAATAAAATTTCCCTTCCGGAACAGTCCTTAGTAACATCAACACTGTTCACTCTTATTTAACCACAGAATTCCTAATCATAAAGGGTCCGCCATCTAACTTTTTTTTTTTCAACTAGTGCTTATTTCGCGAATGGTAACACTTAGCTCATATCTGATTTGACAGATAATTAGTTTTATCCTTCAGCTGAACGAATATGATTGTGTATACGCTTGAACAACGCTGGGAAATATTCGCTAAGTGGGCCTGCGATCGACTTAGAGAAGATGCCGATTTTGCCAAAAAAAATCATCTTTTCAGATGAAGCTCATTTTCATCGTGGCGGGTATGTAAACAAGCAAAATTGTCACATTTGGAGCACAGAAAACCAGCACGCATACATTGAAAAGCCGATATACCCAAAACGAGTCACTGTTGGGTGCGGAATTGGGTCCAGAGGCATAATTGGGACATTTTTCTTCGAAAATGAGCAAGGAGTGGCCCTTACAGTCAATGGCGATCGTTATCGGGCCATGTTGAACGAATTTTTGTTCACAAAAATTGAAGAGGAGGATTTTGGCAACATTTGGTTTCAACAGGACGGCGTTACGTGCCACACAGCCGAAGCTACACTCAATGTTTTGCGCCCTGTTTTTGAAGATCGCTGTGGGGTGCCGTAGAAGATAAGTGTTACGCCGATAAGCCAGAGACAATTGACGCTTTAAAGGAAGCCATTGGTGAAATACAGCTGCACACAATCGATAATTTGCTTAAAAATTGGACCGATCGTGTAGACTACTGCATGGCCAGCCGAGGCAGCCATTTGAATGAAATTATTTTCCATTATTAACCGGAAGGATTTTACTTTCAAATAAAAAAAAAAAAATTGAGAAAATATTCAGTAGTCTTTTTTATAGCATTTTAAAAAAAAGTTATTTGGCGGACCCTGTATATACATAAATGTATGAAATTTACGCGTTTTAACACATTGACTGCCAAGGCAATTTTGGGTAAATTTCATTGGGTGCCAACACAAAATATTTCGTTATTTACGGTTTTGGACCAATAAAACAATAAACAGATGCAATATTATTTATTGGCAATGCATCCCTGACGTCTAGGACGAGTTTAGTCCTGGGTATCAAATATGATAGCCATGGCACCTGAAGACATTTTAATGCAAATTGTTTCACTAGGGGCCATGGCTATCATAATTGATAGCCAGAACAATTATTTTTTCCTTCTTTTCAGATGTATAAAATTAGCTTCAATTTATAATTTTCTTGCTATACCTATACATTTTTTGCACTTTTTATAAATTTTGTTGACCAGTGGAATGAAGATAGTTTCCACACAAGCAATTTCGATAAGTTTTTATGTGCTTCCATTTTTTGTTTTGAAATACCTACATATATAAAATCAGCTTGAATTTACAATTTCCGTGCTTATAATTTCTTTTGCCTTTTTATAACTACATTTTGTTGACCAGTGGAGTGAAGGTAGTTACCATAAAAGCAATTTCTTTATTTCATTTCATATTTTATATTTTATAATTTGTTATTTCATGTATTTATTGTAATTTAATAATAATGAGTAAAAGGAAACTTTCGGTTGAAGAAATTGAAGCAATAACGGCTGCTTCAGGTATTGAATTTGACTTTGATTCGGATGACTCAGCCGATGATCCACCATGGATTCCTGATGATGATTTGGTTCAAGATGATAATGATGGCTCCGATGTGGACAACTTATCGAATATCATAGAAGCTATGGCAATGGAGGAAGAACAAGAAAACTTAAATACACTACTAGAAGATAATGAGGAGGAAAATATTGTGGGAGTCCCTAAATGGTCGGAATATAGGGGAAGACAAAAACATTTTGAGTTTATCGATAAGCATGGTTTACAGGTAGAATTTCCAGCTCAGATCACGCCTCTTCAAATCTACGGTAAAATTATTGATCAGGAGGTTCTGGACATCATATCTAATGAAACCAATCGATATGCTCAGCAATATATGACTGCTAATCAAAGAAGGAAATACAGCAGAATGAACCGATGGAATAAAAGTTTTTTGGATTGATGATTTGGATGGGACTTGTGCCACTTGGCCGCATAGAAAGCTATTGGGAAACGAACGGAATCTACAATTTAACACTTCCACGCTCAGTTATGCCCCGAAATAGATTTCAGTCTTTGCTCTCTATGCTGCACTTCAGTAACTGACGAATCCGACCGTTTAAAAAAATAGGGGGAATTATCGAAACGCACCGCTATGGAGTTAGACTTTTCAAGCTATGTTCAATAGATGGGTATACTTGGGCTCTGAAAGTATATACTGGAAAATCAGCAACAGCGGAACGCGAGGTCGGACTGGCTAGAAATGTATGCATGGAACTGTTACGAAATGGCACTGGAATTGCTGCAAAAACAGACCCATGTTGTTGGCACACTAAGGGCAAACAAAAAAAATATCCCAAAAGATGTCCTACTCGCTAACTTGGCCAAAGAAGATATTGTTTCACGCGAAGATGAGAATGGCATCGTAATTTTGAAATGGGAGAACACCCGTGACGCGCGAATACTGTCCACCAAACATGCTCCTGAATTGCAGCCCGTTACACGGCGAAACCGATCATCAAAAATTGCATCAGCCAATCAACCATCGACCAGTACGAACGCACATACATCTACATTTCAATTCAACAACTGGACACTTACCTTACTTTTCGTTCGAGTTGTGTTATTAACCCTTTCGGTACTTCTTTTTTGTTCTAAGGCTAAAAAAATATTTTTTTTCGTTTTGTTGTTACGGAGTCTCCGACTAAAAACATTGGAACATTATTTTTGCTAAGTATTTGTTCAAAAGTGGTTTTTGGGAACGTTGCCAAATGGCATCAATTGTCTCAAGTGGCAGCAGAACAAAGGACAACAATATTATGTATTTTTATTTTTTACAAAACATTTATTAACAAAATTGAAAAAAAAAATATCATTAAATTTGTTTATTTCAAATATAATATAAAAAAATAGGGAGCTTCGAAAATATTAAAAAACACTAATGTTTATACAAGTACAAAAACTAAAAAAATTTAAAAAATTCAAAAATCATAAATTATTGCATTCACACTCGGTTTTCGTCATTTACTTCGAACTCGAATTCAAAATTAAGAATAATTCAGGGTAATATGTGTATTTATATAGAAAAAAAAAATTTTAGAAAATAAAAAAAATTAAAGAATTCATGAAATTCTTCATTGGTGCTGGGTAAATTTTGTTTCCTTCAAACTAAAATAAAAATTAAAGATTTTCAAGAGTTTTTATGCGTACAAGTACATGTATTTTTATTCATTATAATGGATGTATATGGATATACTTCCGGCCAATGTTCAAATCCTTCATATCGAAGGGAAACCGATGGAGTTGATTCACATTGCTTTCTTGCCCTTGGGCTGTTGCATCAAGCAAGCCATCTCAAAAGAAAAATATTATTGCTATCTTCCAATAGAAAAACTTCGTTGAAGTTTTCTAGTAGGGCATCAAGAATATCTGGCTCATCTGCATCTTCGAGATCAGATATACCCGACTCTTCGAAATTGTCGAAAATATTTTGAATTTCAGATTTTTTCAGTTTTTTTGACATTTTAAGAGCTAAGTATAGGTAAAAAGGCAAGAAAAACTAAAGTAAAATAAAAAAAGATGCCGAGCGGCATCAATCTTATCCTCGGAAATTATGCCTCAAAAAGCACCTCTAAACAAATTTGATGCCGATTGGCAACATAGAAAAAGGAAAAATGTGTCAAATCCAAAAAACCAAACTCAGGTGTCTATTTTATTTTTTTTATTGTATGCCTGCTATTTCTCATTAAAATAAAATCGAAATTGATAATGTATTTTTCAATTACCAATGTAAAAATGAAATCATAAAAATATTCTTCCGACGAAAAAATTCGAGCTCTACCGCAGACCTTCATTGCACGAGAGCTAAAAGCACAATGATATCAACCGTCAACCAGTTTGTTTGCCTCTACTGATTTTATAATTTGTTATTTCATGTATTTATTGTAATTTAATAATAATGAGTAAAAGGAAACTTTCGGTTGAAGAAATTGAAGCAATAACGGCTGCTTCAGGTATTGAATTTGACTTTGATTCGGATGACTCAGCCGATGATCCACCATGGATTCCTGATGATGATTTGGTTCAAGATGATAATGATGGCTCCGATGTGGACAACTTATCGAATATCATAGAAGCTATGGCAATGGAGGAAGAACAAGAAAACTTAAATACACTACTAGAAGATAATGAGGAGGAAAATATTGTGGGAGTCCCTAAATGGTCGGAATATAGGGGAAGACAAAAACATTTTGAGTTTATCGATAAGCATGGTTTACAGGTAGAATTTCCAGCTCAGATCACGCCTCTTCAAATCTACGGTAAAATTATTGATCAGGAGGTTCTGGACATCATATCTAATGAAACCAATCGATATGCTCAGCAATATATGACTGCTAATCAAAGAAGGAAATACAGCAGAATGAACCGATGGAATAAAAGTTTTTTGGATTGATGATTTGGATGGGACTTGTGCCACTTGGCCGCATAGAAAGCTATTGGGAAACGAACGGAATCTACAATTTAACACTTCCACGCTCAGTTATGCCCCGAAATAGATTTCAGTCTTTGCTCTCTATGCTGCACTTCAGTAACTGACGAATCCGACCGTTTAAAAAAATAGGGGGAATTATCGAAACGCACCGCTATGGAGTTAGACTTTTCAAGCTATGTTCAATAGATGGGTATACTTGGGCTCTGAAAGTATATACTGGAAAATCAGCAACAGCGGAACGCGAGGTCGGACTGGCTAGAAATGTATGCATGGAACTGTTACGAAATGGCACTGGAATTGCTGCAAAAACAGACCCATGTTGTTGGCACACTAAGGGCAAACAAAAAAAATATCCCAAAAGATGTCCTACTCGCTAACTTGGCCAAAGAAGATATTGTTTCACGCGAAGATGAGAATGGCATCGTAATTTTGAAATGGGAGAACACCCGTGACGCGCGAATACTGTCCACCAAACATGCTCCTGAATTGCAGCCCGTTACACGGCGAAACCGATCATCAAAAATTGCATCAGCCAATCAACCATCGACCAGTACGAACGCACATACATCTACATTTCAATTCAACAACTGGACACTTACCTTACTTTTCGTTCGAGTTGTGTTATTAACCCTTTCGGTACTTCTTTTTTGTTCTAAGGCTAAAAAAATATTTTTTTTCGTTTTGTTGTTACGGAGTCTCCGACTAAAAACATTGGAACATTATTTTTGCTAAGTATTTGTTCAAAAGTGGTTTTTGGGAACGTTGCCAAATGGCATCAATTGTCTCAAGTGGCAGCAGAACAAAGGACAACAATATTATGTATTTTTATTTTTTACAAAACATTTATTAACAAAATTGAAAAAAAAAATATCATTAAATTTGTTTATTTCAAATATAATATAAAAAAATAGGGAGCTTCGAAAATATTAAAAAACACTAATGTTTATACAAGTACAAAAACTAAAAAAATTTAAAAAATTCAAAAATCATAAATTATTGCATTCACACTCGGTTTTCGTCATTTACTTCGAACTCGAATTCAAAATTAAGAATAATTCAGGGTAATATGTGTATTTATATAGAAAAAAAAAAATTTTAGAAAATAAAAAAAATTAAAGAATTCATGAAATTCTTCATTGGTGCTGGGTAAATTTTGTTTCCTTCAAACTAAAATAAAAATTAAAGATTTTCAAGAGTTTTTATGCGTACAAGTACATGTATTTTTATTCATTATAATGGATGTATATGGATATACTTCCGGCCAATGTTCAAATCCTTCATATCGAAGGGAAACCGATGGAGTTGATTCACATTGCTTTCTTGCCCTTGGGCTGTTGCATCAAGCAAGCCATCTCAAAAGAAAAATATTATTGCTATCTTCCAATAGAAAAACTTCGTTGAAGTTTTCTAGTAGGGCATCAAGAATATCTGGCTCATCTGCATCTTCGAGATCAGATATACCCGACTCTTCGAAATTGTCGAAAATATTTTGAATTTCAGATTTTTTCAGTTTTTTTGACATTTTAAGAGCTAAGTATAGGTAAAAAGGCAAGAAAAACTAAAGTAAAATAAAAAAAGATGCCGAGCGGCATCAATCTTATCCTCGGAAATTATGCCTCAAAAAGCACCTCTAAACAAATTTGATGCCGATTGGCAACATAGAAAAAGGAAAAATGTGTCAAATCCAAAAAACCAAACTCAGGTGTCTATTTTATTTTTTTTATTGTATGCCTGCTATTTCTCATTAAAATAAAATCGAAATTGATAATGTATTTTTCAATTACCAATGTAAAAATGAAATCATAAAAATATTCTTCCGACGAAAAAATTCGAGCTCTACCGCAGACCTTCATTGCACGAGAGCTAAAAGCACAATAGCCCTTTTTTATTATCAGCCATGATCCATATAGATCATCGAAATACATGCACTTACAACAACAGCACATGATCCTGATATTCATCGAGATCACGAATCATGATCTGAAAATGTATTGTACTAGGTGGCTTGTTTCATTTTTCAATGTTGGTGTGCCTGTAAATGATAGCCATTAGCCAAGCCACACAGTCACGTTGCCAGACTAAAATATTCAACACCCTTCACAACACAAAAAATCAAAAAGCATTTTTTTCACATCGAATACATTTTCCGCCTTCGAGATAATTTTGCGTTTTCAATCCATAAAGGTATGCCCAGACCAGCGAAATATTTAAGTAAATGTTTCATAAACATTTATTTAACATCTGTGTTTTTGTTCTTTTAACATAAAATACAAATGTCCAGAAAATCTTGGAATAATAAAAAATCGAAACTAGCTACCTGCATAAATTTAAATTGTTTTAGAACCTAGTTATTGGGAAACACGTTTCTTTTTTATCACAGAAAAATCTAATTCTAACTTCATTTTGTTCTTCTGGAATTTCGTGCCTAAGCGGCTGTCATTTACTTTGTCTAAGAATTCCAATCTGAGCGGACCAGAGGTGCAAACTGAATTAAGATTTCTATTACAATTTGAACTGATTGTAAGTAAACTCATTTCCTTTTAGAAACAAAACACACCATATAACGGAAGCCGTGTTGTTGTTTTCTAGCCTCTGGTCGTGAATTTCCGACAGTAAAAAGTATTTCATAAACGCTTAATAAATACTTAATCGGCGTATACACCGGCAAAAACAGAAATGTTTGACAAATGTTTATGAAATGTTTCTGAAGCAAATCGAGAACATTTCATAAATGTTTAAAAAAATCATTCGCTCGCATGAATACACCGAAATACCGAAATACAGCAGCAAAATATTGTTTATTTGTTGCATTTTTAAACACAGAATTTTAAATTACTTTTCTTAAAAACAATATCCAAAAATAAAAATTATTAATTTGATTCATATGGTAACACCCCCCACAAGCAAATGAATAGTCATGTCAATTGTCATCATATTGTGACGTCACGTTGTACAGAAAGTTTGCAATATGGCTGGTGGCAATATGAAGTTTGTAATGCTCATACATTACCCCTTGTGTTTTGAAAGTAACTGTTGCCACAACTCGAAAATAAAATTTTTCTATGATCCGTATTGTTTTATTTTCATGATCTGATTCGGATCAGATCACGCTGATAATAAAATACGGCTAATGATATCAACCGTCAACCAGTTTGTTTGCCTCTACTGATTGAACAGATACTTCAAGAAGTTAATCAGAAAAAAAATCGAAAAAATATACTCAGAGAGAGAAAATGGACGTTATGAATGTTCCTGTTGTCATATGGCATCAAAATACCGAAAGGGTTAAATTAGTGTTACCATTTATTATTACAAGAAAATTTGTTTCGGAAATTGGTAATTTGTTTTGTGAAACCATTTTACGAAAAGGAGTAGTTCACTTATGAATACGTACACATATGAATGGATGAATATTTTTCCGAATTTCTGTCTTTTATTTTCTCAAGTTTTCTAAAGTGAACAAAAATAAGTTTTGTTGGAGAACATATATTGACTTTTAGCTTCGGGAAATTTGATATAAACAGTAGATTTCCGAAATCATTATTTAGCACCACCAACTTCGAACACAAAATGTCTTGTACTATGGTAACACTTATTTCCTACAATACCATAGACCCATGCCATAGTGAGAAGGTAATTGTCCAGTTGCAGAGTTGAGATATAGCTGCCGCTAGGTGCTAGGGATGAGATGCGATGAGCGATTACTCCCCGAAAGAGTATTACGTTCACAGTGAAAAATTGTCAAAAATTAAAGCCACGTTTTCACTCAGCTTCATTGCACGATTTATTTCCAAAGTATGCGTGCGGCAGCAATGGCGCTCCTTTGATTTGTACAGGCACTAAACTTAAAAAAAATACTATCTAACTTACATTTAAAAATACGTTGAATGCAGATTCTTCCAAAATTGTGAACAGAGACGCTAAATTTGTTTTTAGTATTTAGTGACCGTAGTATTTCTTAATCGAACTCTAAAAACCAGATTGATTTATGTCTTCTAGCTTTTGAGAAAATGGAAAATTTCTTGTATAATTTTGTTGCTCCGCTTAAAGTTTAATATGTTCATAACCGCCTGGCAGGCAGTAATGTCAACAGATTTCTTGGACAACAGCACCTACCGCGCGCAAATTGTTACAATTCCAACGGGGAATGTGCATGGGGGTCATGCTGCCCCCCTGATCGGGTTAACTTTTGGATTACTAGGTGGGTGCGATGTTGAGTATATATGCAAATCTAAATAAGTTCATCCGATATCAACAATATTAAATTGAAATCTAATAAAAAATATAGTTTTTGTAAGTTTGTGGTAGTCAATTTTCAAACTTCGATTAAGAATTACTGGTGCAGTAAATAGTTAGTTTGCTCACAATTTTGGAAAAATCAGCATTAAATTCTTTTTTTTTTTAATTTTTTTTTTTCAAAAATGGTAAAGTACTTTATTGTAAGTTCTGTCGTTGTTCTATAATATTTTTTTTTTTAAATTTAGTTATTTTTTTTTTAATGTTTATTAAATAACCCCTCCAGCCCAAACGGAGCGAGAAAGATCCCCCTCCCTCTGCTCCAGTTAATTTGAAATTTACCCAATATTTCCTGCTCAGGTTAATTGATCGTGCGGGTGTTTCCTGTCCATCGAAATCGTGGGACTCGTTAAAAACTCTAGACCGTACATTTGCCGAATGGGAACTGCCAAAAAGTATCAGTGCCCCATGGTCCAAATATTGGAAACCTGTGAACCCATGTGCTAGTGAAACCCCCAAGTCTTACAATCACTCCACTCCATCCCCTTAACCAACAAATAGTGGTAAAAGAGTTAGTGGTAAGGAAAGTACCGAAAAACCCATGTGCGTCCAAAGGTTAAAAATCATATAGGTATCTATCACCACAATTGAAAAACTCCCATCTAAGTGAACTAAGTGTTTAAACCTTATAAGCAAGTGTTCAACGGCAGGGCCTGTCGTATCCAAGTGCCAGCAGAACCGGCTATGTTGGGGCGGACCTTTCTTCACCGGCTTACTCGTGGGAATCTTTATAAACATTCAAAACAAAAAATCAAACAAAAACAAAACCACAAACGACCTTCTGGCTATGAACAAGGACAACGAACCGACAACAACAACCACAACAACAACTATTACAGACTACAGGAAATTGACTTCGGACAACGACGATGATTCCACAATTCCGTCTGACTCGGATTCAAGATCCGTTGACGCGTCTGTTTCGGATGCGGATCTTAGGCCACAGAAAGTTGTACCGGCAGATACGCGCTGCCAAACATAAACTTGCCGCAGTCCTGGAGAAAATAGATAGTTCCTGGGATCAAAAGGACAGGGACACGATTCGTTGGGCTGGCGAGGTGCTGAAAGGGGAAGCAATTCAACCTCTTTCGAGCATCCCTCCACTAGCATCGCCACCCAACCGTCCTTACCCTTCGCTCGCAAACTGGGAGCACCGTACAACGACTTTTGCAGGAGCTGCATGGATGAGGAGGAAGAGGAAAACGTTCTTCATCTTCTCTGCACCTGTCCAGCTCTGGCACATCTGCGCAAAACCATCCTTGGAGACTACTTCTTCGATAACCTCAATGAATTGTCCCACATAGACAAACGCTGTATCAGCAAATTCATTAGAAAGACCAAATGGCTTCAATGAGTCTTTACATTTCTACTCAACGTCAGTAGTTGATCTTATCGACTAGTGGCCGTACCACCTGCATCGCATAGACGGGTTGTTTATAGATAACAATCGGGGGGAAGACTGCTTCGGTCATCCCTCTTATATATCCAAAGCAAACCGTCACTCGGTCAAACCTACCTCCTTGACCAATTTGAACCAACCCGCAATAGGCATAGCAAACCGGTCGAATGCTACATTCACACTACTACTTTGCTGTGTGCCACTTTTCGCCATATTCGATAAGCTGCTAGAGGATACACGCGAAGGTCTAACCGATACGGGCACCACTCGCATATCCGAAAGCATACTGTCGACCGGTCAACACCCTGACCAACCATTTTAAGTCTCCAGTAAGGTGTATAAAGACGTATAGCGGCTTACGTTATTTCGGCGAGATGTCGGAAGAATATAATCGAGGGGCATACTGTTTCGGTCACCCGTCGCTTATCCGAAGACACATCGTCCAATAGTCATCCCCAGTCTCATCTCTTCAAGGAGTTGTCTGAAGATTATAGGCGGGGTAGCACTGTTTCGGTCACCCTTCCCGTATCCGAGGATAAACTGCCCCCGACTCTCTCTACGAGACGTATAAGAATTGCACACGCAGACAAAATGTCACACGCACAAGAAAGCATCAATGCGCCCATAAGAATGACCGGCATAGAGAGTACATGGATAGTCATATCTGACAGGAGTACCTGAAGAGGCAACCAATTCGTAATACCATCAGGATCACAAATCTGGTACACCGATGGTTCAAAGGTGGAAGATGATGCCACCGGTGCTGGGGTCTATGGGCCTAGGTTCCAAAAAGCTATAGCAGTGGGAAAATCACCAGACATCTTTCAAGCGGAGGTACACGCCATAGAGATATGTGTCCGAGAATTCTCTCAGTAACAGCCGATTGTCCCATGTAGTGGTAGCGGTTTTTTTTGGAGTTGGCATTTTCGGTGATTCGAATTGGGGACGCAGTGGTTAAGGAAGCGTACATTTTGCTTTGATATGCATTTTGGTCGGAATCGTTAGTGCCGTGTTCAGGTGGACTGAGTAAGGCTAAATTCTTAAAGAACTACTTTTTTAAAAGGTTTAGAGAAAAACCGAGTGTGCGGTCGTGTTGGCCTTACCTAGTTGAGCTCTGATATCGGTTTCGGTTTGAGTCGTTGCAGCCATTTTGAGCAGATCGGGTGGTATCAAGATTTTGTATGGGTATGGGAAACTCAGACAAAACGAATGGTTGTGAGAAGCTAGGCCCTGGGTCCTTTGGACCTGTTGCGCCAACTAATTATTAATATAAAACTGTATACATACTTATATAAATAGCGATAAGAATAATTATTGCTCATAAATGAATATTTATTGCTTTTTGGAATTGGAAACATATTTATTTATGACTTAGGTTTTCCATTTCTTCATTAAAGCGCAACAAATCCTTTGTGTTTGTAATGATTAAAATGTCAACTGTTTCAGTATTCAAATGATTACGAATTTTTGTTATAAAGGGTGGTTAAGTTTAAAGGGCCGATGTTGATTTTGAATAAAACACAATTTTTTTAGGAAATTACTGCCATTTCTTTCTATTATGATAATATTGGTATGGAACAAAATGTCGGCCAAATGGCCGCCGCGACCTCGGCGGCACACCTCCATCCGATGGTCCAAATTTTCGATGACGCTGAGGCATAATTGAGGTTCTATGCCGTTAATGGGCCGAGTTATCTCATCCTTTAGCTCCTGAATTGTTGCTGGCTTGTCAACGTACACCTTTTCTTTCAAATAACCCTAAAGAAAGAAGTCCAACGGTGTCAAATCACATGATCGTGGCGGAATTTTGATAAAAGAATATACATATCTTGCAATCTGGCATCACTGCCTGTGTTGGAAAATATATCATCAAAATGTTTATATTTAAATTCTTTGGATTATTTATTATATTTTTGTTAAAATGCTAATTCGTTTCTATTCGATTCATAATTTCTTAATTTGATTTGCCTATATTTTTAAGTATACCCTATTTAACGTAACATCTTAAACATAATTTCTCTTTCTTGCTCGCGTACAATACCGTTTGTTTTTTTTTTTTTGAACTATGCTTTATGTTTAACACATTGATAACACAACTTGTCTAATTGGCGACAGCGAACCCTCTGCTACTTGGATTTTGATCGTCAACCAAACCACAGCTAAGTACCAACATATTTACAAACCAACGCAATTTTATATTTTTTTTTTTTTTTTTGGCTTCATTTCTTGGGTTGAATCTGCTTTCCTTTGGTCAAGTGCTGGTCCTTCAAGATTTCGTATCGGCAAGGTTAATCGCATTATTACTGGATTATTCCTCAACAGCCTGAGTTATTTAAGTTCTACAAATACTTTGCAATGATCACAAAAAAAGGGCTGTGTGCGACAAAAAAAAAGGTTGAGTGCAATCCAAGGCTGAGTGCGACAAAAAAAAGGCTGAGTGCAACAAAAAAAAAAAAATAAAGGGCTGAGTGGAAAAAAAAAGGCTGAGTGCAATAAAAAAAAACAGGGGTGAGTGTAACGGCTGAGTGCGACAAAAAAAAAGGACTGTGTGCAAAAAAAAATAAAACGGGCTGAGTGCCACGGCTGAGTGCGAAAACAGAATAGCTTAGCTAGGTGCACTGAGGGCAATACAGGATGGCTGGGTTGTTACCCTGTAAAGTAGGTACAGCTTTATTGAACAGGGAAATCCCTCCTGCTCAAAGGTATTATTAGTATTGGACTGCACAATGCAGCTCGTCAAGTGGGTCAGACGTATTGAGTTAAGTTCGCAGTTCGTATCTGATTTTCAAGGGTGCTTGGCGAGTTCGCGCAGTGTACCATAAATGTTGTTTATTCAATGCAAACGGTTTCCGTTTCCGAATTTTGGCAATTTCATAAATATTTCTAGATCCTTTTGCAAGGGTCATAAAAGGAAGAATACAAATGACAAAACAAAAAGTAATTAAGAAGGATCACAAACATTTCCGGATACCTTTACAAGCATCATAAAACGGAAAATTCAAAATATACCTAGAACAAAAAGTGAATAGAAAGGATCATAAATATTTCTAGATCCGTTTAGATATATCATTGAAAAAGGAAAGGGTTATTCACTTTCATAGGTCCTTTTCGTTGTTATATTGACTTTTTCGTCCACGTACCTAAATATTTTAACTTATTTAATTCACTCATTTTGCACCACTATACAGAAAAATGCAAAACAAATAACACCGAAAATTCGTTTTGTTCGTTCAAATTATGAAAAATATTTGTCTACAAATGAAAAATTTGCACATGTCGCAACTACAGCACCTTAACGTCTGACAATGATAAAACTGTGTGTTCAGTGTTTATTGGTTGACAAAATTGCCAGTTCACACGGTTGGCAGACATTGGGACAATTTTTTTCATTTGTAGATATGACAATATTGTCAGATCTGGCAATCGTCTGAACAGATCCTAAAAACATAAAGAAATGTGTAAATTAACTGAATAATTGGGTACCAATAGTTTTGGCAAAAATTTGGGGTGTATTTATTGTATTCCTTACACATATACTAATGTTTATATAGATAGATAGATTTTTATTTAGATGATTTATAAGTTACTCTGAGTTACCGCACATTGCCTTAACAGAGATTTGATACCTAATCGCATCTTTCTACTGAAATAGTTTAATATTTGTGGTAAACAAGATATATTACATATATGTTTAGTCTTAAAATGGGGGAAAAAACAATTAAGAAAAACCTCATTTAAGCGGAAATAAATACATACACAACAGATAAATAAATAGTTAAACAAATAAATAAAAATTCGGATAAATAAATAAATATATATAACTTTTAAATAAATAAATAAATAAGTAAATGGTAATAAATAAATAAATAATTGAATAGATAAATAAATATATATATATAACAAATAAATAAATATATAGTAAATCAATAAATAAATATATAAAATAAACAAGTAATTTCTTAAAAAAAAAGCTAACTATATTTAAATTGCTAGGAAAACAGACTTCTCACTAGAGTGTTATCAGTTTATTCTTTCAGAGATCAGTTCAACATTCGCTCTTTAAAGTAAAACCCTTGTAGAGAAACCACCCCAAACCTGGCATCCATACAGAATTATTGCTTGAAATATAACTTTATATAATATCATTTTGTTTTCAGTTGATAACAACAGCTTTCTGCATTTTTTTCTTTTTAAATTCATTTTTATTTATAACTTTCTTTCAACTTACATCCTAGACAAAAACCATTAAATCTAATTAAAAGCTAACATTTATCTTATTCTAGCTTACTGGCTCTAAGCGAGCGCTCTAAACTTAACAATATCCTTAAAATTATTGCCTTTCGGCCTTAAATCTATCTATTTCTATGATTTGTTTTGTTTTTTAATTTTCAAGAAACTTTAGAAAACTAGAACTCTTTATCATTTGTTTTACTTTAAACTACTTAAAACTACCTAAGCTACTTAACCTAAATTACCTATAATCAGGGTGGTGAGCAATCAATTCGATTGGTTACCATCCTGATCGTGTCCATGGGCGCCTGACAGCCGCCCACAAGGGTTCATCAGACTGCTTTCTGCATATAAAGGTATATAAAAGTCTTACACTTATATTTACTTATTTTGTTTAGCGTTTCGCGCATTTTGCTTTAATAATAGTTTTGAATCAAGATGAAGAGCTGCATTAGATTGACACGTTAGCCACTGTTAGCAAGTGATTGGAGGGAATGAAACATGCTTTTCATGCGATGTAAATACAACAGTGTCATCCGCGTAGAACGCAATACCTAAAAAAGGGAGATTCGGAATATCTGGTGTAAATACATTGTACAATATAGGTCCAAGAACAGAACCTTGCGGAACCCCAGTGTTGAGCTATTTTATTTCGGACTGAACATTATTAGCATACACACTAAACGAACGATTACTAAGGAAACTTTGGATTGTTTTACACAAAAAGTAGGGGAAATTAAAACCAATCATTTTGAAAAGAAGGGCGTTATGCCACATGGAGCCGAAAGCTTTTTTTATATCAAGCAAAACCATGCCTGTCGGGAGGTTTGCCAGGTTTGTTGATTGGGATAAATTTTGCCAGATTACAAGAATCGGGGAAATATATTATTTTCAAGCAAGTGTTTACAATAACTTTTATAAAACTGATGCCAGCCTTGGGTAATTCATTTAAATAAAGGTTGCTTATTTTATCAAAACCAGGGGCTTTTCTTACTTTGAGACTGCTTAAGTGAAACTCAACGTCGTCGTCAGAGACGAAGGAGCTTTGTGGAGTATCAATAAGTGACATGTTTAAGCTATTTATTTGGTTATTTACCATTCCGATATGATAGGGTCGCTTATATTCTCTGCCACTAAGTAATTTTTAACAAAGTTGGGAGCAAGCTCATTTGCTTTGTGAACATCACTGTAAATATCATTTTGCAAAGGTGGAATCTGTCTATTTTTGTTTCTTATAATCCAAAAAAAGCTTTGCGTTTTTTTTCTAGGCTGTTAAGTTTCTTATTCCAACTTATGTTACGTTCAAGGTTAATAAGCATTGCTATTTGTTTATTAAGGTTATTCCATTCCTGCTTATGGGCGGGGAGCCGATATCTCTGCCAATTTCTTCTGGTTGAATTTCTAATTTTTATCAGATCTAGGATATGATTTGGCAATTTGGGAGACCATTTGATTTTGTGTATACTTTTGGTACAGATTCATCGAATGAATGAAGAATATTACGGGAAAAATATTCCACTGCAATATCAACATCGTTCTTTGAAAGCACAGATTCAAGGTTTGTAGGAACGGTTTTTAAGTTAAAGGTAATTTTGTTCCTATAAAGTGCCAAATTTTCGTTTTTAACATCTGATATGTACTCAGTCTTACATTCTCTGGAGCAATGAAACGTTCATAAAACTGGATTATGGTCCGAACTAAGAGAATACACAGAAATAGGTTGAGTTAAGTGACTAGAAACATTACTTATAAAAATATCGGTGACAGATGGACGCTTACGAGAACTATCAGGTACGAAAGTCGGTGTTGAGGGATATGAGATGGTAAGTGGGAAATCATTACAGAGATTTGAAAATACAGTTCCCAAGGCGTTTGTCCTACTGCAACCCTAGCTTCTATTTCTACAACTGAAATCTCCACCAATTATAAAACCTCCATTTGTACTAAATAATTTTCTTAAATCATTCGCGAGCCCTAATTTCTTGTTATTATTTATTCTACCCCCGGAAAATATGCACAGATAAGAGTAATATGTTTTGATATAAAAGATGCTCATTTCATTACCTTTGAACCATTTTTTCTGTAATCTTCTCTTAGGTTGGCATTTGTTGACTGGACTGTATTATTTCTGATTTGATACTAAACGACGCTTTTGAGTGTTCTGGAAAGATTCATCAAACGATAAATTGATGATATGTAAATACAAAGACAGGATTAATAGCATCATTAATCATACGAACGTTAATAAAGTTAAAGTTATTCTTTTTGTTTATGAAGTTTATTGCACTTATTATGTCATGGCTATCCATTGCACGGAATTTAAGGCATCGTTGATTCCGTTTTCAAATTGCACTTTTATTATATTGTCTTTATTCTTGTTAGGAACTTTTACTGATTTTAACTTATTTTTTCTTGATTTCTAGAATTACGTTAGCTAATCCTTGTAGTTAATCCACTTCTGCTAGAAATAAGCTCTCCGCGTAGTTATGGCCGATATCGCTAATTAAACATACTAGGTTCGCCCAGTGGTCGAAAATCGCCCACACAGTTTTTTTATATCATCATCATATATATAAAATTGGTGTAGCGCTGTTTGATTTGAAGCGAATTATACTATCTGTCTTTAAATACAGAAATCTCAAAAATTACTGATCGTATTCCGGTCGGGTTTGGAATAGATAGTACTAACTCAAATTGTACTCAACTTTTATAACGTTGAAAAAGCAAAAATAGTACTAAGTTAAATGAAACAAATTGTACCTACCTACCTACATATTGAATTTTTTCATGCTTCTGTACTTTGATATTTCTTATTCAATAACATTTTTATTTTTTTTCTTAAATGCAGCTGAATTTTATGCTGCTGCAGTTGTTTGTCCCTTTGGTGATGCCAGAAACTCGATTTCCTCATTTTCAAATAAAGGGTGATTTTTTAAGAGGTTTAGAACTTTTTTTAAAAAAAAAACACAAAAAATTCGAAAAAAAATGAATGAAATATTTATTTGAATCGATAGTTTGAACCTTGCAATTTAATGTTTAAAGATAATTTCATGCAAATGTTGACCGCGGCTGCGTCTCAGGTAGCCCATCCGCTGAGTCCAACTTTGGCATACTCTTTCACACATATCGGCCGGTATCTCACGAATGAATGCATGGATGTTGGCTTCCGGGATGCATTGGTAGCTGTTGCAATGCTTCTGGCTGAAGGCTTTACGCCCAAATCCTTCCGCAAAATTTTCCACGTAGTGCTGTAACAAAGGCCTAACTGCTGGGAACGGCGCCGAATCGACATTTCGCGGTCTTCTGTCACACTAGCTGATACGGCCGCAATATTTTCTTCACTACGCACAGTACGTTAACGTGTTGGTGGTTTAATGTCCAACAAAGTAAATTTGGTGCGAAATTTTGTCACAATCTTCCGAATAGACTGCTCAGAAGGTCGAGAATGCCGATCATAAAATGGAAGCAGCGCGCGATGAACATTTCGAACCGAACACGAATTTTGATAGTAAAATTCAATAATTTGCAAGCGTTGTTCATTTGTAAGACGATCCATGGTAAAATTGCAAACCAAACTGAAGCTGTTTGACAGTGACACAAGGTACTAAACACACGCCAGCTGTCAAAACCAGTGTTGCCAAAACCAAACCAGCTAAAAAATCACCCTTTATATATGAGATTTCTGGAACAACTTTTCTTTCTTTTCTTCTATTTAAAAAAGAAAGCAATAGGTATTACTGACCAAAGAATAATATTTGGCCAAAACACTTTTGCCAAATAAAGGGTTTTCTAATAAGAGGTGTTATATTGAATGACCCGCTATTTCGGTAGCTGTCACTTTTGAAGCTTTTACTCTTTGAAATTTGACAAGTAGAAACTACGCCATTACTAAAAATGGAACAATACACGCTTCAAAAACGCATGGAAATTATTAAAATTCACTACAAAAATGGTGAAAATCTTGCAGTCACAGTTCGCAAAACTAAAGCATTTTTTGGTTGTCGTGAAGCACCTTGTCGGACCGCAATACAGAAATTGGTGGAAAAATTCGAGCTGTTGGGACAAGTTAGTGATGTGAAGAATAAAACCCGTGCACGTCGCTCAAGAACAACTGGGAATATTGCTGTGTAGCCCAAAGTGTTGAAGAAAACCCAGGTTTGTCCATTCCTCGTCGTTCTTTGGAATTGAGCATTCCACAAACGTCATTACACCGTATTTTGCATAAAGACTTGGGTTTTAAGGCTTATAAAGTTCAGTTAATACAAGAACTCTAGCCGGCCGATCATCAACAACGCCTACAGCCCAGCGTCGACTCAAGACCTCAAAGATAAAATTCGTGAGGCTATCAAGGACATAGGGCAAGCATTTTGCGATTTGGTTATGGAAAATTTCATGAAAAGGATATGGTCCTGTATGCGATCTCGTGGTGGCCATTTGGCTGTTGTTGTTTTACGTTATTAACGGCATACCTTCCTCTTTATTATGAAATAAACATCCGATCATTTATCTCGAAAAATTACATTTTTCTTTGAATACCAAAATAACACCTCTTATTGGAAAGCCCTTTACCACAAGAAAAATAAATGTGTTCCGAGTGGAAGTGGTAGCTCTAAAAAAAGGTGTGGATATTCTACGAGGTGATGGGATTTTTAATCCCTATTATTGAAGTTCCACGGTAATAAACTTAAATGCGAACCTTATCATAGTCTGATACTATCTGTAATATTCTATTTGCTTTATTTTCATTATTTCATTCAGGACAGTTGGCAATTTTGGCAAAGAAAACAGCGATGTACATACAATCCATCCAATCCAATCCATCTGTACAATTTACAGAGGAATATGAGGATCTACATCTATTAGATGAAACACAAATTATACTTCCTTTATGTTCTGGATCAAATGAAGGACCTTACGTTGAACCTGCGCCTATGAGAAAAAAGAGGACAAGGAAAGACGACACTGAGTGCGAAAAATTGTTGGCAACACTGTCGCAATTAAATGCCCCTCCAGATCGGCCACCGCTGAAGAAATTCTTTGGTTCTCTGGCATTCCCGCTCCTGGAGTCGCAGAAAGCAAGCGCTTTTGGAAATGCGAACACTGCAATTGTTCCATGAAATAGAGTTCCAGGACGACTTTATAACATAAATCTGCGTTTATTTACATTACTTTCTGTGATGTTAGTTATTATTACATACTTTAAATGGGAAGGACTCAATATTATTTATTTTTTATTGCTGTTATTAGTTTTGTTTATTTAGTTTTTGTTCTCAATTTTGTTTCTGTTTCCTCTAAATGAATTAAATACATAATTTGAATGTAATGTCTTTTTATTGTCTATAAACGATCAATTAACGAATTCATAACATTGTAGGTATATTTCATTAGACCATTCTGTGCTGAAATTCTACATCTCCTTCAAACACACACCAATCTGCAAATTGATCTCGAATGCCATAAGCACATGAAGCTGAGAGTGATGTTATCACTTCATTGAAATCAACATTACGTTCTGAAGTGGTTGCGTTATGAGTTGATCGAGCTTCAGAAATGTTTGTTCGTAATAAATTATGTAAAATACAACATACTAAGAATAATATTAGTAACCGATGATTTGTCCACTTCCATGCGCTTTAAAAGGATTCTCCATGTTTGTGACAGTATACCAAAAGCAGTTTCCACCACCCTTCTTGCTCTCGGTCTCGATAACCTGAAGTAAAAACAAGTTAAACAATGGAAATACAGTTAGTTACTATAGTTTAAATGTCAATATTACCTGTAGTTAAAAAGTCGTTCCTTTGTTGAAAGATTGTGACCAGGAAAGGGTCTAAGAATAGTTTTCTTTAATCACTCAACTCCCTGTATTACTTTACACTTATTTTTCTTCACAACCGATTACTATTTCGAAATTTAACCAATCACTGTTGAAAATCAACTGTGTCTCCCTGTTGTAAAACCAGACTTTTATATCCGCTCCGCCATCTCTCGTGAACTTTCTAGCTAATTCCAATTGGTTCTGCAATTAGCTCACTTAACGCTCTACTTTCTATCCATCGATAAGTTTCCAGCTTATTCCGGCTGGTACTAGAATTAGCTTAGTTGGGAATTACACTTATTTGACAGATTCAAGTTTCCAATTGGAAGTGGAACTTGTTTGATGACTAATGAGTTGTTTTCACTTCACCATTTTAGGTTCCACGACACATTCCACACCACAGTATTTCTAATATGGCTACAGCGGAACAATTACCTAATATTTTAGTTCATCTAAGTTTGCCATCGTACGCTTGTACCCGTAGAACCTCTTCAGAGAGAGAATGAGACAACATCGGGAGCTGACAAATCCCCTCAACGTTACTTTAAGGCTGCATAATTTAAACGCGTTTTGAGCCTGAGTAGAGCTTACGTAAATATGTTTTTGAAGCAAATGTCATATGGTCGTGGTCTAACTGTAAAACAAATTTTTGTTTGCAAATGCAAATAAAATATAAATTTGAAATAATAAATAAAAAATATCAAATAATTGTGCGTTTGTGACATTATTTCTTCAGCTTCAGTTTTGTTGCTTGTAATATTGAACGTTTTAATATATGTCTACCTTTGGCCAGGCATTAGATTTTTTGGAGGTAGGTTGAATTGGACGAGGAATTTGAATATAGGAATACGATATATAATTGAAAACATTTCGGAATTTTGCCAGATAATTTGACCTTTTACTGTGTAAAATGATTTTATACTTACGAAGCTTATCGCACAGCTGATGTCGGTTTCAAAACAAAAAATAATATATTTCTGTGTTTTCTGTAATAGTTTATCGAAATTCTTACCTTTTAAGACACAAACCTCGTTTAGTACAGCCACCATTGTAAAATGTTTATAAATATCAATTTTAGCAAAGCCACTTCTTAACTCTCCGTAGAAAATCAAATGTTGTTGACTCCCCTATCAATGGTCCGCCTAAGAGCACATCTGGCCCTGCTCCAACAAGCAACAAAATTACCAACCGAATCAATGTATTTACATCACCACCGTCCTATATCTTTGCTGTCGGGTTTTTCAAAAGTTTTTGAGAGAGGTGTGAAATCTAGAATGTTATCATATCTTAACACCGTACATTTCTTTAGTTATCATCAGTTTAGATTTAGAGGTGATGGTCTACTGAGAATAATCTATTAAAATGGTGAGTTATACAATATCAAAAATTCTTCTAAAATACCAGCTTCATTGATTATTGATATCACTTAAGCTTGTGATATGCTGGATTATTCGATATTATGAGACAAACTACACCGTATAAAGGTTTAGGTTCTAGGTATGTACAAATGGTTTGCATCTTACTTGAAAAATCGTACGCAAATGGTCAGAATCCATAACAACTGTGGCGAGTCAGCTCTAGACATTGCCAGCGAACAGAGCCACAACACCGCAACCATCCACTCCACCATCAACTCAACCATCCATTTTGGTCAACCATCGCCTTCCAGCTGTCACATTGACTTTTTCCGGTTGTTTAGTATTTATCTTTATTTTCCTTCGACATTACTAGTATTCATGTTCATTAATGTTTTTCTTTTGTTTTTAAAAATACTTTTCTTTATCAATTTAATTTACCTTCCACACTTTGTCGAACATAAGCAATTTACCCTAAATTTTGTTGTTGACGTTTAAATACTCTAAAATTGTTACTCTCTAGCTGTTAATTTTCTCTTAAATGTAATCTTTCTATTCCGCTACTTTGTTCATCAATTGCATAATACCTATGTAAAATTTCTTTCTTCTTGTTCTGACCACCACACTGGAAACATCACTCGCCTGTAAGAGAAAATAATTAAAGATTGTGTTTTAATCGAGGTTGCTGGTTTCACCTGACTTTTTCAGCTTAATTGTCGCTGTAGGGACAGGAACAGCAGTATTCTTAATTGCTTTTTTTGGTTTATCTTTGTGCAGTTAGCAATTAATTTTTGAAGTAACATTCTGGTCCTTCTACGCCAAATTTTATTGAACCATTTGAGAGTTGTTGTGTGGTGTGTTAGTTTAACTGGGATTCGTTGTATGCGCAAAGCAATTCATTTTCGTCTATTGCGAATTGATTCCCACTTATAAGAGGAATCGTGCTTTAAGATATTTCGTGCTGATTTTGTGATTGCCTTTTTCAATATGAATGTGGTTAAGGCAAAACGTGGTCGTGCCAAGGGTAGGCTGACCAAAGCAGCTGATTTCGCTTCTTCAGTGGATATTAATACTCCACTTGTGATGCTGGAAATTCGTCTGGAGAAACTCGAGGAATCATGGAACGATTTTGTCTCGCTCCAGGATGAAATGTATAACTACATCGAGGAAGAGGAATTCGTAGATCCGGAACCCGAATTCTACGAATATGAAGCGAAATATTTTGTTGCGCGTTCGACTTTTGAGAGCTTCATTAAGGTGAAAAGGCCGTCGGAACCCGCTGAGGAACCGGTTGCTGAGAAATTGGCAAAACAGCAAGCTGCATTTTTGGAGAAGTTGAACTCGACACACAAGTCGTCGGTCAATCTTCCAAAGATAGCAGTGTCAACTTTTTCAGGCGATTACGAAGAATGGCCTGCGTTTAAGGATATGTTTCTGAGTTCGGTTGATCAAAACACTTCGCTTACCCCCTCCCAAAAATTCTACTACCTCAAGACGTTCTTGAGTAGTACTGCTGCTGATCTCGTAAGCCACATGAAGCTTACCGATAACAACTATTTCGAGGCCTGGGATAAATTAGAAAAGCGGTTTGATAGGTCGCAACTAATAGTTAATTCGTTTATTAGTTTATTTCTTTCGTTACCAACTACGAATATTTCGAACGTGTCTTTGCTTAGAAAGATCACAGATGGAGCCGATGAGGTGATTAGGGGTTTGAAAGCGTTGGAAACAAATGGTCGGGATCCTTGGCTGATCTTCTTGCTATTGCAAAAACTTGACCCAGACACGAAGCAAGCTTGGGCGGAAAATCTTGGGTCAAAGGAAGGTTCCACAATAGAGGAATTAATGGAGTTTCTTCAAAATCGTTGTGCCTGTTTGGAATCTTGTTCAATCCCTGTTCGCTTCGCAAAATCTAAAGGCAAGGTACAAAATACAATTCGTTCGCATGTGGTTGAATCTGGTCAAAGCTGCGCGCAATGTAAGGGAAACCATAGCCTGCCGAACTGTAAGAATTTCATAGCATTAAGTGTTGAGGCTCGTAGGAATCTTGTAAAGGAACATTCATTATGTTTCAACTGTCTCCGAAAAGGACATGCTGCCAATAGATGTTTCTCGTACCAACGTTGCAAGATGTGCAAGTCTCGGCACCATGTGTTGGTTCATCGGGAAGGTGCTTCCACTTCATCTGTTGACACAAATTTTGATAACATTCCATCGTCCTCAAATTCAAGTTCGTCTTCATCAAATCCAGAGCCGTCGTCGTCAAATCCAGGGCCATCGTCGTCGAACCCAAGGCCATCGTCGTCAAATCCAGGTCCGTCGTCTGTTATTAACTATCATTCGTGTGGACCCAGTTTCGGTTGTCAGACAATACTCCCTACTGCAGTTGCTAGAACCCAGGACAAAGGAAGGTCTTTCCAAAATGTTCGTGCGCTTCTTGATACGGGGTCCCAAGTCTCATTTATTACTGAACAGGCTGTTCAACGCTTGGGACTTCACCGTAGTCAATCGCGAATTCCTGTGCTTGGAGTAGCGTCTGCCTCAGCAGGCGTTACTAATGGATTAGTGACACTGAGGCTGACTTCTCGATTCAATTCAAGCTTTGTTGAGGTGGACTGCCATGTTCTTACAAAACTAACATCGTCGTTGCCAGCATCGTTCATTGATCATATCGACATTAGCAATCTTGTGTCTTATGAGCTGGCTGATCCATATTTCTTTAAGCCTGGTCCTATTGATGTTTTGATTGGAGCTGACAAAGTATTCGACATTATAACAGGACCCACTAACAATCAAATCAATGGTATACCCAACTTGATTCCAACCATTTTCGGCTCGGTAATTGCGGGAAGGTCTGCACAAACTTCTCTTAGTTTCGGTAGTGGTATCGGAACATTTTGTACACAGCTGGATCATTCGCAAGAATTTGACCTAGAGAAATTCTGGCGTTTAGAGGAAATTTCTAATGAGCCCACCCTCTCGATCGATGACCAGCGTGCTGAAGAGTTGTTTGCTTCAACTCATGAAAGGCTTCCCAATGGTCGTTATATGGTAAAATTACCATTTAAAACCGACGAAAATATGAATTTTGGAAATTCAGTTGCTGGTTCGCTTCGACGTCTTTACTCTATCGAGCGGAGGTTTTGTTCAAATCCGTCTTTAAAGGATCAATATAGGAAGTTCATGGATGAGTATTTGTCTTTGGGACATATGGAGGAGGTTCCTGCTGCTGAGGTGAACCAACTGTTCTACAGATCCTATTACCTGCCTCATCACGCGGTTTTTAAGGATGATAGTAGCACCACAAAAATTAGGGTAGTTTTTGATGGTTCCGCCAAATCTAACTCTTCTGTCTCCCTGAACGATTCGCTTCTTGTTGGTCCAACCATACAACGTGACATCTTTTCTGTATGTCTTCGTTTTCGACGCCATTTGTATACGATATCGGGAGACATTGAGAAAATGTACCGACAGATCCAAGTTTCGCCTGATCATTGTGATTACCAAAGGATAGTTTGGCGTAAGTCTCCTGAAGATCCCATCAAACACTTTCGGCTATTGACGGTTACGTATGGAACTGCTTGTGCTCCCTTTTTAGCAGTTCGCACATTGAAACAGCTGGCTTTGGATTCTGCTGAATTATACCCTCTGGCATCTGCAACGGTCTTAAATGACTTCTACGTTGACGATGTTATCACAGGTGCAGATTCAATTGACGAAGTCACTTCCCTTCAGAAGGAATTGGTAGAGCTGCTGAAAACGGGAGGCTTTAATTTGCGTAAGTGGACTACAAATTGCTGGCCTCTTTTGTTATCGTTACCTGAGGACCAACGTGAGATGTCTCCAATAGAATTTGAAGAATTTGATTCCGTAAAAGTACTTGGTTTACAGTGGTGTCCTTCTAAAGATCAGTTCTCATACAAGGTAAAGCTCAGCGAAACGGTTTTATGTACCAAGCGTCGAATATTGTCTGACGCTTCTCGAGTTTTCGATCCAATGGGATTTCTTGCCCCGATAATCGTCGGACTGAAAATCCTCCTTCAGGATTTGTGGAGGGAAAAATTGAGCTGGGACGAAGAAATTCCGAAGAAACTGGCTGATCGGTGGATGGTAATTCGGCAGGAGTTAAATCTTGTTGAAGAGATTCATATTCCCAGGATCATATGGACCAACAAATGGAATTGTGAGTTCCATGCATTTTGTGATGCATCTCTTGACGCGTATGCAGCTGTAGTGTATTGCAGAAGTAAGAACGAAGACGGTACTATCTCTGTCGCTTTAGTATCTGCAAAAAGTAAGGTTTCTCCGATCAAGGTTTTGTCGCTTCCTAGACTGGAACTCTGTGGAGCTCTCTTATTGACACGTCTAATCAATAAACTAAAAACGTCTTTACAGGATAAAGAGCTGACAGTTTTTGCTTGGACAGATTCTTCAATCGTGCTCCATTGGCTTTCGTCTCCTCCGAAGAGATGGTCGGTATTTATCGGAAATCGGACTTCTGAAATTGTTTCATCGATTCCTCACAACCTATGGAATCACGTCCGATCCGAAAGCAACCCAGCCGACTGCGCAACTCGTGGAATTCCACCATCTCTTTTGCCTTCAAACGAGCTGTGGTGGAAAGGACCCTCGTGGCTGTGGCAGGAGAAACATCAGTGGCCATATTCGGATCCATGTATGAAGGGGTTCTCAGAAGAGCAGTTGGAGGAACGGAGAAACCCGAGAACTCAGGTACTTATGACAAATATTGATGAAGAGAATGTCTTGCAAACAGTCTTAAACAACTCATCAAAATGGTACAAATGTCTTCGGCTGATTGCAACAATTCTTCGGTTTCGCTCTAATTGTCTCATTCCCACGAATGGGCTTGGCCAACGTAACCATCAACCCTTGTCCACGAAGGAACTTTGCGACGCTAAAATTGTGTTGATCAAATTTTGCCAAATGTCTTCCTTTCCGTCGGAAATCGTCGCGTTAAAAAGCGGAAAGGAACTTACAAACGGTCATAAACTTTTAACTCTTGCTCCGTTTCTCGATTCGGATGGGGTCCTTAGAGTTGGTGGGCGTGTGCAGAGCTCGGAACTTTCATATAGTGAAAAGCACCCCATCATACTGTGTAAATTGAGCCGTATATCCGAACTCATTGTCCATTACATTCATGAACATTATTTACATGCCGGTGTGACACTTATGATCGCGTTGCTGAAAAAGGAATTTTATATTGTTGGCTCCAGAAATCTAGTGCGCAAGGTGGTTCATAAGTGTGTTTCGTGCTTTCGGCAACGTCGGGATTCATCAAGACAGTTAATGGGCAATCTGCCTGCTGAAAGAATTCGGTTTTCGCGGCCGTTTAGTAAGGTCGGATGCGACTATGCCGGTCCAATTACCCTAAGACTATCGCGCGGTCGAAACCCCAAATTTGTGAAAGCATACATTGCTCTCTTTGTTTGCTTTGTCACGAAGGGTATTCACCTTGAACTGGTTGGTGATTTGTCATCGAATGCTTTTCTTCTCGCCCTTGATCGATTTTGTGCGCGTCGCGGAAAACCAACTGAAATCTGGAGCGACAATGGTACCAACTTCCATGGTGCAAAACGTTCGCTGAACGAGATGTTTCAATGCCTTTTAAGTCAGCAGCATCAAAGCATTGTCATTGACCATCTCGCCAAGGACAACATAACGTGGAAGTTCCTCCCACCATCTGCGCCTCACTTTGGAGGCTTATGGGAGGCGGGTGTCAAGTCTGTAAAGCAGCACTTGAAGAGAGTCATCGGAGAACATATTTTGACATACGAGGAAATGTACACCCTCCTCACCAAAATAGAGGGGCTTCTAAATTCGCGTCCAATGTGGCAGACATCAGACACAGAGCCAAGTGCTCTTTCGCCAGCTCACTTTATGATTGGGGAGGCATACACCTCAGTTCCTCAACCTGATCTGGTAAACTCTAACATTCCTGTTCACACTAATTGGTATCTTTTACAGAAACTCACTCAAGGCTTTTGGAAAAGGTGGCACCAAGAGTATTTAACTTCTCTTCAACAAAGGCAAAAGTGGCAGAAGAGCCAACCAAATTTATCCGTTGACGACATCGTTCTGTTAAAGGAGTCAAAACTTCCACCGTCTAAATGGATCCTAGGGCGCATAACTGCAACACACCCAGGGAAGGACAATAAAGTAAGAGTTGTCACAGTACGGACAGGACATGGAGAGTACACTCGCCCAATTGTGAAGGTTGCCCCGCTTCCTTTTGCTGAAAGACCGGTGTCTTTCAGGGGGGGCTGAATGTTTAGTATTTATCTTTATTTTCCTTCGACATTACTAGTATTCATGTTCATTAATGTTTTTCTTTTGTTTTTAAAAATACTTTTCTTTATCAATTTAATTTACCTTCCACACTTTGTCGAACATAAGCAATTTACCCTAAATTTTGTTGTTGACGTTTAAATACTCTAAAATTGTTACTCTCTAGCTGTTAATTTTCTCTTAAATGTAATCTTTCTATTCCGCTACTTTGTTCATCAATTGCATAATACCTATGTAAAATTTCTTTCTTCTTGTTCTGACCACCACACTGGAAACATCACTCGCCTGTAAGAGGAAATAATTAAAGATTGTGTTTTAATCGAGGTTGCTGGTTTCACCTGACTTTTTCAGCTTAATTGTCGCTGTAGGGACAGGAACAGCAGTATTCTTAATTGCTTTTTTTGGTTTATCTTTGTGCAGTTAGCAATTAATTTTTGAAGTAACACCGGTCTCTTCCTTTTCTGACAGCGACGGCGAGTAGAGGTTAAAAACCGCACACGCGTTATTCCAATTTGTTATCAGAAATAAATATAAGTTTAGTTAATAAAACGTGACTCTGATTTTATCTCATTCTAACATACAGTACATTGGTGACCCCGCTAAAGAACTCGTTGCGTTATTTTTTTATAAAACACTCGCCGCCGCTGTCGCCAACAAACGCTGGTTGCTCGGATCACGTTTTTTTTTCCATCGCCACGCTAGTCTGACTTTCCCATAATTGTTTTTGCCAATAACCATGGATACACCAGGCAAACAAGCAGAAGGGACAACAGGAGCAGCGTCAGACACAACGCCGGCATCAGACTCCAACTCCACCACTTCCCAGCCAAACATCTCGGGTCTCTCTATCGCAGCGCGATTACCACAATTTTGGCGCGATCGCCCATCGCTGTGGTTCGCTCAAGTGGAAGCTATCCTCGCCCCATCAAGGCCTTCTGATGACATGAAATACCAATATGTCATCGCAAATTTGAATCGGCGAGATCTTGAGCAAGTTTCGGACATTCTTCTATCGCCGCCGACGACGGACAAATATAGAACTGTGAAATCCAGGCTCATGCAAGTGTACGAAGAAAGCCAAGAACGACGACTTCAACGTCTGGTCGAAGGTCTCGACCTAGGCGACGAACAGCCATCTCAGTTACTTCGTCGCATTCGAGATCTTTCTGGGTCTTCAGGCACGCCGGACGCAGTGCTTCAAGTGTTGTGGTTATCAAAATTACCATCCCACGTGAGAGCAGTACTTTCTGCAGTCACGGGCGATTTAAACAATCTCGCCCAGATCGCCGACAAAGTAATTGGTCCCCATCGGCCATGGTATCGGCAGTTCACCAATTACCCGCAAGGTCAAACCCTACACCGACCGTTAACAGCGATGTACTGCGTGATATCCAACAGAGATTAGCCGCGCTCGAAGGAGGAGGAAGATCCCGTCAGCAGTACAGAAGAAGAAGCACAAATAATCGCTCACGTCCACCAAGCAGAGACCACTCGAGAAACAACGGGAACTGTTGGTTCCATCAACGCTACGGCTCTCGGGCACGTAAATGCTCTCAACCTTGCACATTTACGCAGGGAAACGGCACCCAGCAACATTAGTGGAGGCGTCTGCAGTTGCTGGTAAGTCTTGTCGCCTCTTTATTATGGACAAAGTTACTGGCCACCCTTTTTTAATTGACAGCGGCGCTGCTATTTCGGTGTTAGCTGTCAAATCCACAAACAAACTTCAAGAACAACCGTATGCACTGTACGCGGTCAACCGTACGAAAATTAGCACGTATGGGAAAGTCACAATCGAGTTAGATTTGGGTCTGCGACGCTCATTTAGCTGGACGTTCGTTCGTGCAGCTGTGCCACAGTCCATTCTAGGAGCGGACTTTCTCCAACATTTCCGCCTGCTCTTAGACATACATGGACGGCGCCTCATCGACCAGATAACAAATATCTGTACCCCAGCAGCACTCATCTCAGCCGACTATACTGTTGTCGACTCCATTGACCACACGCATAAATACGCAGAGCTCCTCAAGAAGTATAGAAGCATAACCCTTCCATTTTCGTCGCAACGCCAACCCACACACAACGTTCGCCATCACCTTGAGACCTCCGGACCGCCCCTCGCCTGCCGCGCAAGGCCTATCCCACCAAAATTCTACGCACTCGCCAAAACCGAATTTCAGCGCATGTTAGAGTTGGGAATCTGTCGCCCATCACGTAGCCCGTGGGCCAGCCCGCTGCACATAGTGGAGAAGAAGAACGGCGAAATTCGCCCGTGCGGTGACTATCGTCGCCTCAATTCCATCACGCTTCCGGACCGATACCCGCTGCCACGCCTGACGGATTTTCAAAATATCATGCAGGGCAAAGCAATATTCAGCAGGATAGACCTCGCCCGTGCATATCACCAAATTCCGATGGCCCCAGAGGACATACCGAAGACCGCCATCATCACGCCATTTGGGTTGTACGAATTTACGCGCATGACATTTGGATTGCGCAATGCAGCGCAAACTCAACAGCGATTCGTCAATTCTGTGTTTGGTGAGTTGGACTACGCCTTTACATACATTGACGATATGCTTATCGCATCAAAATCGGCGGAAGAACACTATACACACCTGGACGAAATCTTTAACCGTCTTCAAGCCAACGGCATCACTATAAACATGGGAAAGTGTGAGTTCGGCAAAAACGAACTCGAGTTCCTGGGACACCATCAAGGCTATCTCCGAGTTCCCACAGCCAACCACCGTTTGCGAACTCCGCCGCTTTTTGGGAGCGCTCAATTTTTTTCGCCAGTGTCTGCCGCACGCAGCTGCCGAACAAGCGCCACTTTCGCAGATGCTCCAGGGTGCTACCAAGAGGGATCGCTCGCCTCTCTCATGGTCTTCAACAGCACAAGCCGCTTTCCAACGTTGTCGCAAGGCACTTGCGGAAGCCGCTTCACTCGCTCATCCGTTGCCCGACGCAGAACTTCACCTCATGTGCGACGCATCAAACACTGCAGTGGGCGCAGTGCTACTCCAACTGGTAGACGAAAAATCCGAACCACTAGGATACTTTTCGAAAACCTTAACGCCTGCGCAACAAAAGTACAGCACATTCGATCGAGAATTGTTGGCTATAAAGCAGGCGATTGAGCATTTTCGCCGCTTCGTGGAAGGCAGATCGTTTGCAATCTTCACCGATCACAAGCCGCTGACTTTTGCCTTTTGCAACGCATCATCGCCCAGCGAAACACCGCGTCGTCAACGCCATATGGACTACATCGCCCAATTCTCGACCGACATTCGTCATGTCAAGGGTGCGGACAATGCAGCTGCCGATGCCCTCTCACGGATCGAAGCGATTGCAAATTCCAGATGCTTGGACTATACCGCCATCGCAAAGTTGCAATGCAATGACCCGGAGTTGCAAAAATTAAAAACGGTGAGTCAGAAACTTACGTTTATTGACCTTGTTCTTCCAGAGTCACATACTTCTGTCACATGCGAAACATCAACCGGGCGTGCCCGACCATACATCCCACCGGCATTCAGACGTTCTGTCTATGACACGGTTCACAGTCTCAGTCACCCCGGGACACGAGCCTCTCGAAAATCAATCGCACTCCGATTTTTCTGGCCGTCGATGAACTCGGACATCGCCAAATGGGTACGTGCCTGTCCTGCCTGCCAGCGGAGCAAGATACACAAACATACCGCACCACCGAACGGAAAGTTTGCAGCCGCCGAAAGATTCGAGCATGTGCACATGGACATTGTGGGTCCACTGCCCAGTTGCTCGGGCCGCAGTTACCTCGTTACTTGCATTGACCGTGCAACACGCTGGCCAGAGGCAATACCTGTGGAGGACATCACCGCATCAACTGTCGCCGACGCGTTTTTCCAGCACTGGGTTGCGCGCTTTGGCTGTCCACTTCGTCTGACCACCGACCAGGGGAGGCAGTTCGAGTCAGCGCTGTTCCAAAGGTTTTCCGAGCTTCTCGGATGCAAACGTATTCATACTACCGCCTACCACCCGCAGGCAAATGGGATAGTCGAGCGTTGGCATCGCACATTGAAGACAGCACTCACCACTCACTTACCAGTGAACTGGCTACAAGCATTGCCAGCCGTGCTATTGGGACTCCGTTCAATGGTGAACGAATCTGGTACTTCACCCGCGCAATTGGTCTACGGTGCTGAACTGCGACTTCCAGGAGACTTTTTGACTGAATCCAACATCGTTAAGGAGCCCATAGCCTTTCTTCAAGAGCTGAGGGAAGCGCTGCAGCGAACATCGCCCACATTCGCCACACGACAGTCGAAACCAATTTTTGTACCCAAGGAGCTCAGTATCGTTTCTCATGTGTATGTGCGCACGGACAGTAGCCATCGATCGTTGCAGCCTGCTTACACCGGACCGTATCCAGTCCTAGAGCGTCGGCCTCAAGCCTACAAATTGGCTATGCCGGGTAAGGATGCGTATGTGTCCGTTCAGCGCTTGAAACCAGCTTATCAGCTTTTGGACCAAGTACCAGCACCACCGCCAGCTACGCCGTCACCTCAGACAACAAGCTCCGTCATGGATGCCGCAGTGGTGACTAAGCGTTCCGGGCGAATCATCAGAGCTCCTGTACGCTTCACTAACTCGTTAGGGGGGAGCACTGTGGCGAGTCAGCTCTAGACATTGCCAGCGAACAGAGCCACAACACCGCAACCATCCACTCCACCATCAACTCAACCATCCATTTTGGTCAACCATCGCCTTCCAGCTGTCACATTGACTTTTTCCGGTCTCTTCCTTTTCTGACAGCGACGGCGAGTAGAGGTTAAAAACCGCACACGCGTTATTCCAATTTGTTATCAGAAATAAATATAAGTTTAGTTAATAAAACGTGACTCTGATTTTATCTTATTCTAACATACAGTACAACAACTATAGTTCCCAGGAAACTATATCATACTCGGTGTTCCACCTATATTATTCTTAATTTATGTTAATTCTTTACTTGAGCAACCTCTTAAAGATAGCGTTGCCTTATGATACCGCTCTCTCTTATTCCAGTAAAAGTTTGTTTCATATTAAGTGACGTAAATTATGAACCTGATTTACATAGGAGATGTTTTTTTAAGCCCAAATTAATTATCAGCGATATAGCAAAGTTTATGATTTGTAGCTTGAAGGGATAATTGGGGATATCTTCCCATTTTATTATCATTCTAGAAATTGTTCTCGCTTTTGTTTAACTAACTATGATCGACATTCTTTTAACAATTTGGCATCGTGCTCCAATAAATGCTTTAGAATTGAGTGTCTTTTGATTATTCAGGCCGGCCCGACGACAACGTTTTTTTTAAACAAGTAAAGGGTTTTTCAAAAGGGACGCTACAAAAGTAGAGCGACAGGGACAGCAAACGACGCCAAATTTCTTGCCGCTCTTTTGACATTTCTCTTCAGTAAGGTTTGCCATTTCATGATGGAAAGATATACGAGCCAACGAGTCGAAATTATTAAAATTTACTACCGAAATTCGGAGTCAGTGGCCTCAACGTTAAGAGCGCTACTTGGAGGACATGTGGTTCCAACAGGACGGCGCCACAAGCCACACAGCGAATGTCACAATCAATTTATTGGAAACCAAGTTTGGAGAACGTGTTATCTCACGAAATGGTCCAGTCGCTTGGCCGCATCGGTCGTGCGATTTGACGCTTTTAGACTATTTCCTGTGGGGCTACGTCAAGTCTGTGGTCAATGCCAACAAGCCAGCGACGGTTGATGAACTTCGTACGAATATCGAACGTGAAATTCCAGCAGTATCGGCCGATTTATGCTAGAAAACCGTCGAAAATTGGGTGCAGCGTCTGGAGTTCTGCAAGCGTGCCCGTGGTGGCCATACAAAAGAAATCGAGTTCCATACAAAATGGCATCGAACGTACTTTCAAAGGAATAAAGAATTTCATTGATATCCAAAACCGTTTTTGTTTTATTTAAAAAAACTTTTGTAGCGCTCTTATTGAAAAACCCTTTACATAGGCCGGAGTCATAACAATATAGATAGATTATGGTTAATTGGAATTCTTTCATAGACACAGCAGTGGCAGGAACAGTCACACTCAAGATCACAGTTATAATGGCTATGTTTCATGAAGGTACTTTTACTTTCAAAAAGCTGCAATAAAATATATTTCAGAGATACTGCTTTGCCTAAGATTTTTCTTTATTCGATTACAAATACTTTTTTAAACGCTTAAAATAAATGAAATAAATAATATTACAATGTAAATTGCTTATTGTAAAAATGCGAGGAAGCATAATATGTATTTAAATGTAACTAAGTCTTAAACTACAAAAAGGTTGTTTTCAATCACAAAATTAACAGAACTATCGCCTTATGGACATTGTACCAATATTGCTAGGAAACCGATTCTTCGACGATGATCGGAAGACTCGTTTTAATGTTAAACGCCAGAATGCTGCTCTAAAGTCTACACTATAGAATGCATAGATGAAGGGATTAATGGCACTATTGAACCATCCGAGCCAAGTCAGCACCTTTGCAATTGTCTGACTAACATGCGTTTCGTCGAGGAATGGCGTTATCAGGTAGTTGATGAAAAACGGCAGCCAGCATGCAATAAAACCACCCACGACAATACTCAGTGTTTGTGTGGTTTTATTTTCTTTTTTAAGTAAGCTAATCCTATTTGAAAGAGATTTCTGATGGTGAACTCGAACATTCCGAGTTATGTAGGTATCGTTGGCATAAGGTGTTGCCGTATTTATATGATGACGCATACTGTGACGTTGTAGCCCACTAAAGGAATAGTGTTGCTCAATTGGCGGTGAGTTTTTTGAAGTAACAGACGACTGTCTCTTAATCGTTTGAGTACATAGAGTAGAAGCGACAAGTTCGTAGGAACCACTTTTCGTAATCAAATCATTTTCATCTAGCCCGACTACCTCGTGGAGTTCTTTGGCTATAGTTTGATTAGAGAGAGTGCGTGCGGCCGTTTGCCTTTTCTGACTCGGACTCATGTCCTGTTCAGAGCAATCACCTTCCATATCCCCTTCTGTTTGAGTGCTTGTATATCTCTTGAATTTCTGAAAGCAAACGGTAATGGGGTTCGTGTTATTCACAAAGCAAACTATGTTAATTAACTTTGAGGCAATAATATATATGAATATACATATTTGAGGTCAATGAATAGAGTAAATTTGTATAGGACGGTATTTACCTTATTGTGAATACTGATATCAGTCATGTTGTCATGCCTCGAAGCAACCACACAGGAAATCCTCGCGTATACGTAAATCATAACAGCCATTGGGATGAAAAAGGATCCCATTGCGGAGAAAATAACATATCCTTCATTTTGGTTGTAACGGCATTCATTAAGATCTCTTCGGCCGGGTTCGTACCTATGCAAAAATACATGGAAAGATACAATTTCTTATTTCATATGTGCCAATATGTAACAATATTTCATGTTCGTTGTATAGTATATCTGTGAAAAATAATAAATGCGTGAAATGTTTTCGTTTCAAATATGCAGTTGGCTTTCAGAAATGTATCAATAATTGTTTTTATCCGATACTGCGGACCCAATTTGTAAACTTATATCTGAGCACTCATTCCGTATGTCGACTATCGCCAGATGATAGCGTTTCAACGATAGCTTTGCTTCTCGTGATGTCAATAATCGTCTATCGTCCAGACGAAATAGTTTTGACGATTGAACATGTGCTTCACGTAAATCAACAATCATCGAAACGCTATCGCACAGGCGATACAATTTGATCGATACCTAATGAGGTATCATTTTGCATTGATTTGTACACAGCCACAAATTTCAAGAACAATAATTGATATATGATAGATATTTTTCAAATGCTACCAAATATATAAATAAGAACTTACTACATTTTAGACTTATTTTGTATGAACCTCGCGCAAACAAGAAATATTGTGGGGATGTGTATTGGTGTTTACACAGGTACAAAACTTAAATCATTAATTGCCTATAACATTGAAATATGTACATGTTGTCATAATCCTCATGTCGATGTAGAATTGAAATTGAAAAAATGAAAAGTCCCCCGAAAAATTGCAAATGCTTGTGCTGCCCTCCATAACATTTCTATTGATAGTGATAGTACAGCAATCGATGAATACAAAGTAGAAATAACCGTATGAGACATGAGACAGTTGGCTTCAAAAATAAGGGACGAAATTAATCTCACTTTTCTTGGTAGCTGGTTGGCTTATAACCCTTGGACAAGTCGGGATGCTCATTCAACAATTATAATTGTGACTTGCTTTGGTGTAGCTGACTATTATTTTTTCGATGTGATTTGTTACACTTACATATAAGATTATGTATGGATATTTAGTAATCTAATTTTTTCTCTAAATTGTCAGATTTGTTTTTTTTTTTTTTTTTTTAAAAAGACATATTGTTGAACCAACGTAATTAATAATATTTATTATTCACCACCATTTGTTACCTAGCCTTAAGTCAAATTGTATATACAATAAGGTTAATAAAAGCAAATGTAATGTAAAACCAGGACGGCAGTTAAACCCTCAACCGACAAGAGACCGGTCAACCATCAGCAGCAATAATATTATTCAAAGTAAATAAAGTTTAAAGGTTTTAATAATTTATCGACAAATGCGAATTAACGCATTCAAAAAAGAGAAAAATAACAAGTATCCTTCCGCGTCATGAATCACCATAACTTGAAAACTAAATTCAGATATTAATTTGAGCAACGAGGGAAAGGGTTTGATAAACAAACTCCACCGAACTCAAAAAAGACTGCCGGGCGTAAAGCAACAAAGACACCTCAAGTGGACCAACAGATCAGGAAAAGTAGGCACATAAGCAGCCGAAGCTCCAGCAAATAAAGTCAAAAACTTATCAACGTAAGGAATTTTATAAATAATCATTGTTTATATATTAAAACCTACCTCGTAAATTTGTGTAACCCATAAATTCGCGTTAACGACATTTAATAAAAATAGTAAAATGAATATGACAGCAGTACAGCTATCGGGAATCGTAGGTAAACTGGTGACAGAATCCACAGCAGGGTTACGGGAGCAGAAAGAATCGCTTATACAACAGTAAGCTTCACTTTCCCCTTGTGATGATATCGAATCATACAAGGATATAACAAAAGATCCTACAATAATAAATGGGGCAAGGGCAGGGTTAGAAGTAGCAAAGTGCCTACAACATTTTGATGGGGATAATAACGTCTCCTGGCGTACAGCGTTAACGAACGCAATCAAAGTGTTCGAGGCGTGTAAGTGGGAATTTCGTGCCTCAACGGCAAAACCATTATAACAGGTCACAATGGGAAAATCCTAACGGCAATAATTATAGGAACGCGAATAAACAATCGAATAACGCGACACAGAATTATGGTAATACTAATGCATATAAAAGAGAGCGAGTGAATAGCGCCCAAGTTCGGTGAATGCCGAAGCTGCTAAATTGTTAGTAAAATGCGGAGCAATTGTCTCACATTTCAGGCATAGTACTCTGGCCACTGAAAAGTTAAAGAGCATGCAGAGGCAAACGGGCAAACAGGAGGGGAAGCTTAAGCAGGATGTATCAACGAGGTGGAATTCTTCCCTCATAATGTTGGAGCGCATTCTTTTGGTAAAGGAGTGAATTTCTGCTATCATCACAAAGGTGGCTTGGATAATTAGAATTAGACAAGACCTGTTCAAAAGCAACATTTCTGGAACCGACGTTTAAGAAGATTGTCTTCGGAAATGAAACCAATGCCGCTAATACGCAAAAAAATTATAACGGAGGAGGTAACATAACTTTTAAATCTATTTACTCCGACCGCAAGATCTTTTAACTTAAACTTTTTGGAACGCTCAAAAAGCTTTAAATCCACAACTTTTTCTGCTTGCTCAAAAATATTTATGTACTCCAGCAACATCTGTGCCTTCGGAAAGGGTTTTCTTAAAAGCTGGTGAGATTATTAATGATAGAAGAAATCGCTTGAGGCGAAAAATTAAACCAAATAATTTTCCTAAATAGAAACTTTGATTGGTACATTTGTTTGACATGCAATATTTAGTTCTATTAAGTAAATTATATTAAATTTCATTAATAATTAGTCTTAAATGTTTTTCATTTCCTAAATAACTATAACTAAATATAATAACAATCTATATAATCCTAACTTTAAACCGAAATATCATGTATATCTATTTAATCCTTCTCTACAACCTTTTTTCTATTTCACCAGTATAAAAGACATTACTAATAGGTACTATTGTAAACATGTTAAAAAAAGTGTTTATGAGACATTGACATTTTTGTCTAAATTTGTTGTTTATGAACTTTTTAATTTTTTTTTAATGCTCATATATAGAGTCAGAATACATGTTATATTTTCGTTTAAATTGTAAAAAAATAAAAGGAACAATGCATTCAAAAAGTGCTTTTAGCAATTAAGTTCTTTTGCTAAAATCAATTTGGCGATTATAAATGTCTTATGTAACATAAGTTCTTCTGTCATACGCATACCCTCAAAAACTATTATGATATCCTTAAGTTGACTTGAGATTTAATATCTAATGAATTGCAGATTACAAAAAAACAAAACATTTTTTTGTTTTTTTGTTTTTGTGGTTTTGTCGTCATCCCGAATGGGATTGCACCTAGTCGTTCGACTAATCGGCAATTTATTTTTAAATTATTTGAAAAATTCACAAGAAGAATCCGCCGGTTGTCGGATTTCGAAACTTTTTTGTTTGAAGATATTACCTAATCTCTTGGCCTTGGCTAACTCTTATAGAACAAGGGGTCTTACCCGCCTCAATCTTCTGATCACATTGTCAGTATTTAATAGTTCTGTAAATTCTACGTTAACATGGTTGAGAAGCCTACTTCTGTGCCTTTGGACAACTTTTTTTAACTTCATCTTCAACTTTTTCAATATTTACGTACCTAACGGGTGATTTTTTAAGAGGTTTAGAACTTTTTTTAAAAAAAAAACACAAAAAATTCGAAAAAATGAATGAAATATTTATTTGAATCGATAGTTTGAACCTTGCAATTTAATGTTTAAAGATAATTTCATGCAAATGTTGACCGCGGCTGCGTCTCAGGTAGCCCATCCGCTGAGTCCAATTTTGGCATACTCTTTCACACATATCGGCCGGTATCTCACGAATGAATGCATGGATGTTGGCTTCCAGTGCGTCAATCGAAGCGGGCTTGTCCCTATACACATTAGCCTTGGCATACCCCCACAAAAAATAATCTAATGGTGTCAAATCGCACGATCTAGGCGGCCAATTGACCGGCCCGAAACGTGAAATTAACTGTTCACCAAACTCGCCTCGCAATTGCGCCATTGTTTCGCGTGCTGTGTGGCATGTGGCACCGTCTTGTTGAAACCACATATCATGCAAGTCAAGAACTTCCATTTCGGGCAAAAAAAAGTTTGTTATCATCGCTCGGTAGCGTTCACCATTGACAGTAACGCTGCGATTCACATCATCTTTGAAGAAATATGGCCCAATAATGCCGCCGGCCCATAAACCGCACCAAACAGTGGCTTTTTCGGGATGCATTGGTAGCTGTTGCAATGCTTCTGGCTGATCTTCACTCCAAATGCGGCAATTTTGCTTATTTACGTACCCATTCAACCAAAAATGAGCCTCATCGCTGAACACAATTTTTCGATAAAAAAGCGGATCCTCGGCCAGCTTTCCAAGAGCCCATTCACCAAAAATTCGGCGTTGTGGTAGGTCGGCTGGCTTTAGTTCTTGCACCAGCTGTATCTTAAAAGGCTTTACGCCCAAATCCTTCCGCAAAATTTTCCACGTAGTGCTGTAACAAGGGCCTAACTGCTGGGAACGGCGCCGAATCGACATTTCGCGGTCTTCTGTCACACTAGCTGATACGGCCGCAATATTTTCTTCACTACGCACAGTACGTAAACGTGTTGGTGGTTTAATGTCCAACAAAGTAAATTTGGTGCGAAATTTGGTCACAATCTTCCGAATAGACTGCTCAGAAGGTCGAGAATGCCGATCATAAAATGGAAGCAGCGCGCGATGAACATTTCGAACCGAGCACGAATTTTGATAGTAAAATTCAATAATTTGCAAGCGTTGTTCATTTGTAAGACGATCCATGGTTAAATTGCAAACCAAACTGAAGCTGTTTGACAGTGACACAAGGTACTAAACACACGTCAGCTGTCAAAACCAGTGTTGCCAAAACCAAACCAGCTAAAAAATCACCCTTTATGTACCAAGGTGCATTAACTTCGTTCCTTAGGACTTTATTTTGGAAGACTTGAATTTTTTGTAAATTTGTTTGGCATGTGCATGCTCACAATTGGAGCCCGTAGGTCCATATTGGTTTCAAGACTTGCTTGTATAGCAGTTATTTATTGTAGTTGGACAGGGATGAGTATCTCCCAATAAGCCAATACATTTTACTGTATCGCATGTTCTCATCTCATCTCTTTTTTTCTTTACATGCGCTTTCCAATGCAGTTTAGCGTCTAGGGTCTTGCCCAGATATTTAGCTGTGTTTGAGTATTCCACTACATTGTTATTAATGTATACTGGAATATATCGTACGTTTTTACATGTCAAATTAATATGGACTGACTTAAGGTCATTCAATCTAATCTGCCACTTTTTAGTCCATTCAGAAACACCGTTTATTGCCATTTAGAGTTTTTTTGTTGCTATTTCGACGGTTGCTCCAACAGCAAGCACAGCAGTGTCATCTGCAAAAGTTGTAGAGCACACATTTTTCTCTTCGAATGCTTTTTCGATTTTATCTGTGATTCTATGCACCCGATCAATTGTAGAGTGCTTGTTTCTAAACCCAAATTGATGAATTGGAACTAGCGATTTTTCATCAATTATTTTTTGCAGACGTTTTGCCAGCATTTTTTCGAATAGCTTGGACAACATTCGATATTGGGCGATATGAGGTTACTTCGATAGGTGGTTTACCTAGTTTTGGTATCATTATTACCTCCGCGACCTTCCACATGCTTGGCACATATCTCAACTGAAGTGCAGCATTTATAATCTGCGCTAGTTTATCTTAACCTTTTGGAGGAAATTGTTTTAAAATTTCCCCTGTGATTAAATCAAACCCTGGGGCTTTTTTTATTTTTATGCCTTCTTTGATTTCGTTGGTAAGTTCTTTGGCTGTCACCGGCCGAATAGGTCTGTCTTCTTCTCACCTTTCTTCGTTTCCTTGATAATCTTTATCTTCATAAGGTTTGAAGACGTTCTCTCTGGTTTTTGCTGGCGGAAAGTGAGCTATTGGCCTGTTCATTTTCTTTGTTGCATTCCAGAGCGAGTAGTCCGTACTAGCATCATTTGTAAGACTGGCAAGATATGTTTTTAAAGACTCGTTATTAAATTCTCTTATAGATTTTCTGAGCTTATTATTTAAGTTGTTCAGTGTGGTTTTGTCGCTTGGCGCCCTTGTCTGTTGCCAACGTTTTCTAGCTTTCCTCTTTTCTGTAATAATTTCACATATTTCAAGAGGATAAGAGTTTTGTTTAATCTTGTTTGTTCTTTTGGGAGTTGCAGCCCATGCAGATTGTTGTATATCCAGTGTAAATATCTGCTTCTTCTAGTTGATCTTCTGTTTGAATAGCTGATGATAGTTGAATACATTCTTCCAACTTCTGCCTGAATTGGTTCCAATCAGTCAGTCTATTAACTAGTTTAGGGCTATGTTCTTTTATTATTATTCTATCGCCAAGTGTAAGAAGTATTGAGGAATGATCTGATTGAAGATCAGGGCCTTCTTCTATATTTATTTTATTTGAAGATATATTTTTTGATACAAAGAAGTCGACAAGATCTGTAGGTTTCCCCGTTGAGTGATATTTGGCGCCGACTTCTTTAATAGTTTCATATAATTCTCTGCCTCTAGTATTTGTTAATCTAGATCCCCAATATTTATTGTTGGCATTAAAATCCCCTCCCGCGATTAATCTATTGTGAAATATCCGGAAAAGACTTTTAAAATCATTTTTCTTTAGCCTATAGCTAGGAGAGCAGTATACTGCTGCAACAGATATTTGTCCACTGCTCGTTTTTATACTTATGGAAATTCCTTGGATGGCGCATGATTGTAATTTTGCTTCTATATGGTGTTCAATCGTACGCTTTATTAACACTTCATCCCCACCTTTTGCACAATTATGAGGATGTGGGGAGTGATATAATTCATATCCCTGCAGTTTAAAGTCAGTAGTAAATTTTAAGTGTGTTTCAGAAAAGAGACATATATCTATCTGGTTTATATCGAGAGTCACTTGTATCTCGTCCTTTCGATTCTCGATACCATTAGCATTCCATTCAAGAATTTGTATTCTATTCATTATGTTTGTCTTTTTGGCACAGCTTTTTTGTTGCTGTACTGTCTCTCTAGCAATGATATTCTATCTAATATCGTTTTATTGCATTTTTCCATGGAACCAATCCTGTTTAGGATTTGTTTCATGAGGATTTCCATTGCAGTGTTTGGCTCTGCTTTCTGTTTTACAGCTTTCTCTGCTGGTACTTCAATTGGTTTTGATACTGCCTGAGCATACGTCATATTAGGATCTGGTGGTTTTTGTCTTGGGCCCTTTTTAATGATCACTTCGTCCTTGTTTGTTTCTTTTTGTGGGCTCCTTCGTAAGTCATTATTGACTTTTTGAGCTTTACTGTCTGACGTTTTTAGAGATTTCTTTTGTTTTTTCTCTTTTGAAAGTTGTAAAAATTATTAGAAACTTGTATTAACTTATTAAATTATAAAAATGTTATTAAAGGAACTCAAACCGTACTTCATTAATTCATTAAGTTTTTTTTAAATAAATATAAGATTTGAATTAAAACAATATTTTTTAAACGTAAGGTTGTTAATCTTCTTCATCATCCTCGGTCAAATCGGGATGAAGGTTAGGTTAGGTTAGCGGGTTGGCGAGGCAGGGGGAACCTGCACCGCCGCACTTAGATCAATGTAGATCCGTTGTGATGCCCATGGGATTCTAATGACCACCATACTGTGGAAACCTATGAAGCCGGGTAGTCAAGCCATCCCGAAGATAATACAAATCTATGTAAGTCTTTTATGGACTTCTCAGAGAGGTCCTCTAAGTCTTCGAAAAAAAGGTGACAAAAGGTCGGTCGAAGTCTAGGCGGGTAGTTGTATAGCAGTGGCGTGGCGTCCATATAACTCGATTCCTACCGAGTTACCTTTTGAAATCTCCACCAGGTAACACTATCTATCTACCTAAAACCGAATATACATGAAACACTACCAAATGAATTTGAATAGGTACTCCCCAAATGGTACACACACAAAAGCACTCATATAAAAATTGTGTGTGTTACATTTTCATACAACATCGTCATCGTCTCGTCGCGACAAAGCGAAGGTAACCCAAAACATGTCGGGTTATTAATGTTCTCACTTTATAGTTCATTTTGAGAGAAAATTTGCTTGTTCTCTTTTTTTCTTCCCTGAGTACTTTGTCTGCGTCTGACACCTCTATGTTCAACACCCATTGTAGAAAATAACCCGCTTTTCTTGGAGTTATTCGATTTTCTGTTACTTCTTCTTTTCTTATTGTCTCTTGTGTGAATAATTGCAGGTAGTATGTTGAGGTAGGTAAGGGTGTGTTTTGGTTTTAAAATTCAGTTGGCAGATTGCAGTGCGTGACTTAAAGTGAATTTAGTGCTGTGAACTCAATTTGCATAAAATTAAATTAAAAGCAGTGGAAGTTTTTGTTGGAAAAAACTTTTAGTTAGTTTTGAAGGTGATGGTTTTAGGCTTATATTAATAGCTGCAGTGTAAGGAATTTAATGTTGGTGCAATCCGAATATACCTACTGAAAATGGCATTATTAAGTGTAGATTGCTGCTTATCAGATTACCTCCCCGAGGAAGAAAATGATTTCAGTAGGCTATCATTCCCTAAAAAACAAAAAGTTATAGAGATAGGTCGCTGTACGCCTTCTATGAAAATAGATTATAAACGGAAAGATGGTTTTTCTTCTCATTTTAATGAGTCATTATACCAAAAATATACGTGGCTGACTGGTATTGTAAACTTAACAAAATGTTTTGCTTCCCATCTTTTTTCCAACTCGCCGAGTGTTTGGAGTCGTGCTGCGGGTTTCTGTGACATTAACAGTTAAGTCAATTCATCTTAAAATCATATTAAGACAGAAAAACATATTCGGAGTTGTTTATCTTTGCACGAGTTCGGCGTAAATCGTATCGAAACTTCCTTAGGCAATACTTATGTAGCTCACAATAGAAAAGTGGATAGAAACCGTAAATTAATGGTTTTATCGACACCGTTATTCTTTTAGGGAAACAAGAGCAAGCATTTAGGGGGCACGATGAAAAACCCGGTTCCGATAATCGTGGTAATTATGTTGAAACTGTGGTATACTTATCTAAGTATGACACTTTAAAAGACTCTCATTTAGAGCAGTGTTCAAGTGCAAAAAATCCTATTTTTTCAGGCCTCTCCAATGACATTCAAAACGGTTTGATTCATTGCATTGCTGCAGTAATAAAATCAGAAATTAAAACGGAAATAAATGAAACTCGGTTCGTGTCTATTATGATAGACGAAACACCAGACGTGAGTCATAGGGAACAACTAAGTACCGTACCGATATTTATCAGAAGATGGCCTAGAGGAGAGATTTCTTGGATTTTGTGATGTTAGTGCAAATCGTAATGCAGATGACTTGTCCAATCATATATTTAAAATTCTTGAGATATACGCCTGTAAGAACAAGTTAATTGGACAATCTTACGATGGTGCTGCACTTATGTCCGGGGAAGGGGGCGGTGTTAAAAGAAAGTTCTCGATGTATGTCCAATGGCTAATTTTATTCTTTGTTATGCACACATTCTCAATTTCGTGTTGTCCCGATCGCTAGAAAACATACCTCAATTAAAAGTATTTTTTGGCTATACGAACAGCATTGTTCGTTTTTTTTAATAAATCTACAAAGCGTTCAAATCTTTTAAAACAGATAGCCAACCGATTCGGAAACACGCTGGCATTATCATTCCAGAATAATTAACGTTATTTTTAATAATAGTAGATATCATAGAAACTTTTAGCAGAATATTAAATGACCCCAAGGAATGGGATAATGATGCGCTTTCTATAGCCGAAAGTTTGTTGCAAAAATTAGAGGGCATTGATTTTTTTTTTTCACTGCACACTCTTTCCGAAATTTTTCCTGGAATATTTGATTTTACAGGGTGTGAGTGGTTTATTTTTAACACTTCTCATTTCCGCCTCCTCCGTAGAAAGATCTTTTTCTGCTTTAAAAAGAATCCATACATATTTAAGAAATTCTCAGGGCGAAGACAGGCTCACCGATTTAGCGCTTCTGTCGATAGAGAAGCGACTCCTTTTAAAAGTTAAAAATAGACCGAATTTTTACGAAAGAGTTCTTTCGGAATTTGTTAAAAAAGATCGTAGAATAGCCTTAGAATACAAATAATTAAAGTAGGTATATTTCAACAAAACCTTTCATTGTTTCTGGTTCTTTTATTTGCAAATTTAGTTGTTTTTAATTTAAAATACCTATCTTATATTTTCTTCTTATTCTTCCCTATATTATTTGCAATTATATTACTTTATTATTTATTACATCTATATGAATTTCCATTTTTTTTTTAATTTCACATTAATTTAAAAATTATATGAACACTAAAATATTTCTGAATTACATATCTTTTTTTTTTATTATAATCATTGGGTAATCTGAATTTGTTATGGCATCATGCGTCTGTCAATAAGGGCTTCTATCGAAGCCACTTTTAGTATGCCTTAAGCTCATTGTAAATTTTAAATATTAATGACTTGAAGTATAAAAAAGGTGGCTTGAAATGATTTTGCGTAGCTGATGTGAAAGAAAATGTACAATGGATGATTTTGTGCACAGGTGTAGAGTTTTTTACATTTGAATGTGATTAATTTTGCTTCGACTTCCCATTTAAAAATGTTCACGCCACGCCACTGTTGTATAGTCTGTGCATACATTGTTTCCCACATACTTGTTGAGAATCTGCGCGTGACCCATTTGGCTGTGTTTTCAGCTCTTAGTGCGGCTTAGTCGGAGGGCGCTATTTGCAGCAGATTGCTGTGTGAAGAGGTCAAGGGGCTTAAGATATAATATTGCCTCGAGTCCCGCTGTGGGGTTGGTTCTTATTACCCCCGTAGTAGATACCAATACAAGCCATTCTTTGGATATTCGTCATAGTTTTCAGGTTGGTGGCTTTAGATAGCGCCTGCCGCCAAACAAGATTACCATAAGTAAGTACCGGTCAGACTATCGCCGTGTAAAGCCACAATATAATTTTAGGGCAAGGGCCCCAGGTACGGCCAAATATTCTATTGCAGGCATAGAAAAAAAAATCAGGATGAAAGTCAGCCACTTTGATGCCATTTAAACTTTTGTAAAAGGGATGATAAATATTGCCAATCAATGGCAACATATCCAGTAAATCTTTCTTTTTCTTTTTATTAATTTTAAGTGGTGAAGAATAGCATTTCTGCAGATCAGATATTTTGATGGAATTGAACCCACGGCGTTTTATATTAAGCGATTTGAATGCTTCGATTTCATGAGTATGCCACGGAAGAAGAAATTTATGATAAATCGTTTCCACACTTTTTCGCAGTTGTAAAAAAGTCGCGAACATTGAAGCAATAAATGATTTTTTATTCTGTCCCGGGCAACAATCACTGTACAGAACCACATGTCGAGTTTTAGCTGGAACGTTTTGAAGATGGTAAAATACACACGCGATCTCATTTTCTCCGGTTTGCTAATGCTTTGTGCCACATATAGCATATTGGCCGTCCAGTATTACAGTCATGAACTGTTAAATTATAGGTCCATAAAGGGCGTTTAGAAAAAAGAGACGGATGCTCTAAAAAATGGCGTCAGAAGACGTTGTTGTAAGTCAAACGTTAGAACTTTTATGGTTGAGGACTTTTCAGCATTAGATTTGTCCATTGTTTTCGATTTATATGCAGAATCTGGTTCTTCCTCAGTAGCAAGGTCAATTTTCATTTTTAAGACTTCGCACTTATGACAAGTAGGTATCTAATATTGGCTTTTTAAATCTCAAGTTCAGAGTATTGAACATTTTCGAAAACTTAGAAAGTGAAACTGGGACATAATTTTCTGAAAAGAGCCGAAATAATTCTGCAATTGATAAATCGCTAAACGAATACCTTTTGGAAGTATCGTGTCTCGTGTAATGCGATTCGTAGGATGGAAAATTCAATAATTTCACTTTCTTTTTCAGGAGCGAGTTTCTTAGGACCAGGATGTTTTCCACGCAGATCACCTGTGAACGACCCAGAGCCATCCAGCTTTTTTTTTAACGACCGTTTTGATGAATTGTTTCGATTCACAAAGGCTGTATCTAAAGCATTTCTGGCAAACAGAAACTCTTTCTCCATATATCTCCAAGAAATATTTTTTGGTGTGTTTCCTTTTTCTCGGATTAGTAAGGCTCTTTTCTTTTCTTACAAATTTAGTATCGTCAACCAAAATCAAGCCGGCAACAAAAGCTTGTCTCAACTCATAAGAAGCATGTTTACAGTACGATTTATAACATGCTGTTGATTTGCGCAAAGGTTATTTTTTCTCTACATTTGTTTCGACAGTCATCCAATTTTCGTACGGTTCGTTCTCTTACAGATATATAGCTTTTGCCGGAGATTCTTTTTTCTTTTGGCATCTTCTTTGTTTGTTTGGCTGTTTTTTTCGGTATTATCTTTCTGTCGTTTTCAGGAAGGAAATTTCCGAATTATCAGATGGGGCAAAATCAGGATCATCAAGTGAATCGTCGTTATCACTATCTTTTTAATTTTTCCTTCTGCCTCCATATCTAAACTTGTATTTTTTGTTTCGGTTTCGCCAGCATTGCCTCAGTTTTCTTTTACGTTTTTGAAAGAGCAATATGCATACGCAACACACTTCACCGCAAAAAATTTTGAATAAGAAACTCTTTTTGCTTAGACTGGAGAACACAACCTTTCCTCTTAAGTGAATAGAGAAAAATGGTATGCATCCAACAAAACAAACTTATGTTGACATAAGTAACGGGTATTTAAATACTGTGTTGCAACAGAATAGCTTTCACTTAAGTTTTTCTGTCATACTAAAATTCTGTAAATAAAATTGTTTTAATTTTCTTTGTTTTAATCAAATAAAGAATTTAAAAAAAAAAACATCTTAAGTGAACACAAGAATTTTTTTAAAAAATTAAGGAACCAAAGAAATTAGAAATTCAGCCTACTTAAAACGACATACGTTTATCTGTTAAAAATTAAAATTTGAAATAATGTAACATAAGAAAGCTGCTTTGTTAAAAGCGCCGCAAATTTGTTCAAACATAAGTGTTTAGGAAAGTTACGATATTTCTTCAACGGAACACTGTTTTAAAATGGGGGTGAGAAAGAATAGTTGTTTTCAAACCGTAGATTAATCCTAATTGAAAATCTGGAAAACCTCTTATGTCAACTCAAGCTACACTATCTTATTTTTTGTACATATAGCTACAATATATATAAATTGTATACCTTTTCCTTTTTTTGTCTACTAATATTATGCTCTTTAGATTTCATTTAAAGAATAATGTTATCATTTCTCATACTCTTTTCGGATTTGTCTAATGAAAGAAAAAACTATTGAATGCATTCAATAGCATAAATCTGAAATCCTAAATATTTGTGTTATTAAATTAAACGTTTTCTGGTACAAATCTATGTAAATAGACATAAAAAGAACTTGAATAAAAGCTATTTGTTTTTTTTTTGTCTTATTTGCTTTAATTTGTCGGATTTAAAATGATAAAAAAAATATACATATAAAGGGTCCACCATCTAACTTTTTTTTTCAACTAGTGCTAATTTCGCGAATGGTAGCACTTAGCTCATGTCTGATTTGACAGATAATTAGTTTTATCCTTCCGCTGAACGAATATGGTTGTGTATACGCCAAAAAAATCATCTTTTCAGACGAAGCTCATTTTCATCTTTGCGGGTATGTAAACAAGCAAAATTGTCGCATCTGGGGCACAGAAAACCCGCACGTATACATTAAAAAGCCGATATACCCAAAACGAGTCACTGTTTGGTGCAGAATTTAGTCCAGAGGCATAATTGGGACATTTTTCTTCGAAAATGAGCAAGGAGTGTCCGTTACAGTCAATGGCGATCGTTATCGGGCCATGTTGAACGAATTTTTGTTCACAAAAATTGAAGAGGAGGATATTGGCAACATTTGGTTTCAACAGGACGGCGCTACGTGCCACACAGCCGAAGCTACACTCGATGTTTTGCGCCCTGTTTTTGAAGATCGCATTATCAGCCGCAGAGCTGATGTCATTTGGCCACGTCGGAGCTGCGATTTGACACCGTTGGACTATTATTTTTTGGGGTGCCGTAGAAGATAAGTGTTATGCCGACAAGCCAGAGACAATTGACGCTTTAAAGGACAATATTCGTGAAGCCAATACAGCTGCACACAATCGTTAATGTGCTTAAAAATTGGACCGATCGTGTAGGCTACTGCATGGCCAGCCGAGGCAGCCATTTGAATGAAATTATTTTCCATTATTATTGTACTTTCAAATAAAAAAAAAATTTGAGAAAATATTCAGTATTTTTTTTTATAGCATTTTCAAAAAAAAATTTATTTGGCGGACCCTGTATATACATAAATGTATGAAATTTACGCGTTTTAATGCCATTTACCTAAAAAAAATCAGGTCTAATTTTGTTCAAGTGAATAAATGAATGAATGAAAAAAATCATTCGATAGGCGAAATCATTCAGTTACTAACTATCGCCTATCGATAGTGCCCATCACTTAATATGAAAACAAGCACACACGATACGCTTTTAATTTGTTTGTAACAATGAACACCAGGCACCGAATACTTTCGTCGCTACTGTACCCTTCATGAACTTACGTAAAAATAAATGATACTTGGATGTCTTTGTTTTAAAATAAAATTAAGTAGGATATATTGCGAGGGTGCCATATCACCCGACTTTACCCTACTTTTGTAGTCTAGCGTAATGTTCACAACACAGCGCGGGCATTATTAAAATTAGAATATGGAAGAAAAGACAATAGAGTATGGTGGTTTTAAACGTCTTTAAAGTGTTCCACGTTATTGCTAAATTAATAAACATAAATACATATTCATATAAATACATAATATATTCATCAGTCTGCTTTGCTAGGCGTTAAAATTGGAATTATTTACAACTACACATTTTGCTTCCGTGGGTCGAAGAGCTTCTATAATTAATATTTATGGTATTGATACGGATTTCTTATTCAAAAGCATAAACAAATATCACTTGATCAATTTGTATTAAAAAAAAAATACGTATGTACTCGTATGTTGTATCTAAAAATATTCCAGAAAGTTGTTGAATGTCAAGGGTGGTTGATCAATGAAGTGAATATTGAGACTAGCTTTTGGAGGAAAAAAAGAGAGAATATACAGTACTCCCTGGATAAAATCACATGCGCATGGGTATAAAACTATAGTGCTTTTAGCCGGGTTTTCAATTAAATTCCTTTTAAGCGGGAACCCTTGTAATGAACTTTGATTTAAATATTTTTCGGAATATTTTGGAATCAAAGTGGCATGACATTAATTCAATTTGTTTTCCTAATTTAAAAAGAATATAATTTGTAGTTTGATCTAACCACGTACTTAACTTGGTTTGATGTGGAATGAATCATTCTTAAATCAAATTCATCTATCTTTAAAACAATAGGGGTATTCACGATTCGGTGTAATAGGCCTAGTAAAATAGCGAAATATAATTTTTTTTTATCAGATCGTGAACGACTTCTTCTCATTCAGTTTGCACAGTTGCTTTCATTAATATGTGATAATATCGGATTCCAAAAACCACATGCTTGTAAATAATTTTCAATTGAACTCCAACTAGCTATTGTGCTTTAGGTGCCGTTTTCATATTTTAACGGAAACGTATCATGAGCTGCCATTATGTATTGCTTACATTGACGGTACAGAAATAAAACTGGCAGAGTTATAGTTATAGGGCCGGCAAAAATCCTCATCCAAACCCTCCACGTGGGTGCCGGCTGGAAATAACTACCACAGTTGTGTTGTGCGATGTCAAGACGGGGTTAGCTGAGGTCAGAGAGCATTGCATAGGATTTTATCTTCTCAATAGTTTACTTCTATATACATGCACTTTGACCATAGGATAGGGGTACCTGATTTCAGTGGTGGTGCGAGCGCTTTTACGCACAAATCCGTGCCGAAGAATGCAAGGCTGGGGGTCTAACCAGTCACTTACGAGCTCCTTCAGACGCACAGGCGAGGTCTGTCGTAAAATAGCCTTATCCCGGTATAACGGCTCTACCGGGACGGATATATTTTCCGTTTTACTCGTGGGACCAAATCCAAAAAAAAAAGTAATGAACAAACAAAAAAATAAATACGTCATCCGAAGATGACCTACTGGCCTCTAGCCAGGAGACAGTAGTGGGCAGCAACAGCTTAGAAAGGAGTTCTTCTCTGGCAGTGCTCCCAAAACCATCCACATCCTCCTCATCCACAGCGCAGGACACTAGCACCAGTGCCCAAAGGCGATAAGCCAGCCACAAATCAGCCGGCAACCATCGGAAAAGCGCGTACAAGAGAGCCATTTTCATTCTGGGTAAGATTACCAGGAACGAGGAGGCTGGTACGGTTTCTCCGCGGGACCTGGCTGAAAAAGAAAAATATCAGAGAATTGTTGATGAGTACATCAACTTTCGCAACGACGCTCAACCACAACCACTAGCACGCAAAACGGAGGCCACAAAACGCAACCGCTCTCTTGAGGTAGTCAAGACAGACTCTCAAAGGAGTAAGGTAGCCAGGCTGTCCTCCAACCGTCAAAACGCTCCATCTACACCAGCGCCTCAATCGGTACGAAATGTCAGCGAGGTTGTCAGAGACGACCTTCAAATCGCACTGGTAGCTGAGCTATCTACCGGCGGTAAGACAGTCTGGGGCGCTATTGAAAATAAGCTATCCAAGATGGTTAACAACTATCTCCTCAACAACCAAGGCGGACCCCTCCCCTGCTTTGGCTCAGCCGATGTCGTGAGAGGGTACAGGGTCATCAAATGCGAGGACACCTTCTCGAAGGAATTTCTAGTTGGCTGCGTTGACGAGATACGTGACGCGTGGGACGGCTTGAGACTCAAGGTAATCCTAGCCAGATAGATTCCGAGAAGACCTAGGATACGCATATGGCTTCCCAATATGACCATTGACAGTGATGAGCTCATCAACTGTCTAAAGCTCCACAGCCCGACGGTTCCCATGGACGACTGGAAAGTCATCAAAACGGAGGAACCACACAGCAATACCCATTTCTGATGCTGATAACCGAAGACAGCGCGGACCTGATCGAGAAGATCGGCTGCAAATTTCGCTTCATCATCAGACACGCCAAAGTCAAGATCTTCCGATCCTCAGGCCAAACCGACGACTTTGACGAAGTCGAAGGCGCCAGCAAATTGCTGATGGAGGACATGCTGATCGAGACCATCCAACCCACAACCCAAAACAGCCCAACCACCATAAACACCAATGCTGAAAGTCGTACAGATTAATCTGAAGCACTCCAAATGTGCTACAGATAACCTGATGATTCTCCTTAAGGAGGAAGCCATTGACATCAGCATAGTCCAAGAACCATGGGTAAAAGGCCCCACCTCTTTTACAACCATTATGACAACAGCCATGGTTAGCCAAGAACCTGCATTTTAGCTAAGAAACATATTAAAGCTTTTACAGTACGCCCTCGGTAAAAGCAACCCTCGATAAACGCAATACCTCGGTTAAAGCGACACCTAAAATTTTACCATTAGTGACTCAGTAATTGCAACTTTTCAAAAAACTGTGACTCGGTAAACGCAACTTTCCATCCATGCTCTTTTAATTTTTGTTTGGATATTTTTTTTTGATTGGTTTAACTGTAACTGGGCAGTTATTTTATAGGTACTTCTCTCAGAACTTTAAACACACATAGATCGTAGGTGAATTTTTTTTGCATCATACAAGAATAAGAAGAAAACGAATATTTCCCAATTTTTTAAGGCAATTCAACCAAAAACTGTATTGACTGTACTTCATAATGTATAACTATTTTTTTTTTAAATGAATTAATTATATTCCTGTTCTTTTCTTTTCGACGAACAATATTCTTTTATTTTTTATACCTTAAAATCTAATTCAAGGCATTTTTTTTTGTGACTCGGTTAAAGCAACAACCTCAACTAACGCAACTGCTCGAATTTCCATCGGTTGCTTTTACCGAGGGCGTACTGTATATGTCCAAATTTTAGCTCGTCTGATTTAACAGTAGTTAAACTAGAAAATGCGGGAGGCACAGACCTGCTAATCGCTTCCGTTTACATGGCACATGACCGTAGAGCACCAACAGAAGAAGTACATGAGCTCGTAACCAAAGCGAAGTCCAACCTGCTGATGGGATGCGATGCCAATGCAAGACACGTGCTATGGGGAAGCCCAGAAACCAACGAACGCGGTGAGTCTCTTTTTGATTATATTATCGAAAGCAACCTGTCAATATGCCATAGAGGTAACACCCCAACTTTTATCTTTCCGAGTACGGATAGTTTTAATGGTTTGGAGGATGTTATAGATATCACAATGGGCATAAGCAACAACACTGTGAAAGTCCAAAGGTGGAGAGTTTCCAACCTGAAATCCTTTTCAGATCACAACTGGATACTCTTTGATATAGATCTCGATATCGAAAAACCAAAACCTTTCCGAAATCCCAGAAAAATGTACTGGCCAAAGTTTTCTCAAGTCATTAAATATAAACTCCATAAATTTCCAAGCCCAATAATCAACTCGAGCACAGAACTCGAAACAAAAGTAAAGACTTTTGAAAAAGCCTTTAGTACTGCTTTTAGACTCTCGTGTCCGGTCAAATACAGTAAAAAAACCCTACCTCCGTGGTGGAACAAGGAACTCTCTAGTCTTAGACAATTGACTAGAGAGACGTTCAACATGTGCCATAGGTGCAAATATTGGCAGCCTTACCGAGACTGCCTTAAACTATACAAACAATCTATCAGAGTGGCCAAGAAGCAGTCATGGATAGTGTAATGCCAATCCATCGAAACTCTTAAGGATTATGCAAGGCTAAGTAAATTTCTAATCACAGAGCACTCCAACCCCTCTCTTCTGAGAAAGACGGATGGAGCGAGGACTGAGTCAACTGCTGAATCTTTAGAGCTTTTAATGAATACCTACTTTCCAGGGTGCAAGGATAACAGCACAGAGTGTAACAACTCATAAAGCTCGCAACCCAGCGCTTGGGACAACATAACATCCATTATCACAGAGGAAAAAGTTTCCTGGGCTATAAACAGGTTCGCTCCATACAAAACGCCGGGCCTGGACGGCATATTGCCTATTATGCTACAAAAATGCCAAGATATAGCGATTTCATGGCTCACACCGATTTTTAGAAGCTCTGTACTCAACAACCATGTACCCCATTCATGGAGACAAGTGAGAGTCATTTTTATTCCTAAGGCAGGCACCTATCAGTCTAACTTTCTTTGTTCTGAAGACTCTGAAGACAACCATCTGCGTGGTACAATAGAAATATCAATTTCCAAGGCACAGCACGCCTACCTTAAAGGAAGATCGACAGAAACGGCTCTTCATGAAGTAGTGCGAACAATCGAAAAGTCAATACACTACAAAGAATACACTGTAGCAACCTTCCTAGACATAGAAGGGGCTTTCAATAATGTACACACTGAAGCAATTCTGGAGTCTCTTACGGAGCTAAGGATAGAGAACCATCTTAGTCTATGGATTGTCTCTATGCTGAGAACCAGAATAATTCAGTCTACATTAGGAAATAGAAATATAACAAAATTCGCCAGCAGAGGCACACCCAAAGGAGGTGTTATCTCACCACTGCTGTGGCTTATACTTATGAACAAAATACTCGTAACTTTAGACAGAGAAAGTATTAAGGTGGTCGGATATGCGGACGATTTGGTGATACTGGTGTCAGGGAAGTTTTCTTCCGTAATTAGTGGAATTATGGAAAACGCTCTAGGGAAGGTTAGTATTTACATGGGCCAGGAGGTGTGGTCTTGGTGTCAACCCGAGTAAAACCGAACTGATGCTTTTCACCACTTAAACCAAAATGCCCGACTTCACACTTCCTCGCCTAAATGGCCACCAGCTATCCTTATCCAGCAGTACTAGGTATCTAGGAGTGATCCTGGATCCCAAGCTCAACTGGAAACTGAACATAGAGCAACGGGTAAAGAAAGCATGCAAAGCTTTTTATGCCTGCAATAGAACACTCGGTAAAAGATGGGGCCTGCAACCACAATTGACCCTCTGGATGTACACAGCTGTCGTACGACCAATCCTTACCTACGGGTCAATAGTTTGGTGGCCGGCTTTTAGAAAAGCTTACAATATCAAACTAAACAAAGTACAAAGAACGGCATGCATAGGTACCACAGGTGCCCTACGGTCAACACCGTCAGACGCCCTTACGGCCCTTCTGCATCTGTTACCTGTAGACCTTCACATTACAAGCATCACAGCACATAGCGCGATCAGACTCAGAGCGTCGGGGTGCTGGTCGGCGAGACCCTACTGCCATAGTAACATTTTGCTTTCTCTATCAAGATAACTCATACCACCCTCAATGGACTATATAACTCCCAGAATGTTTTTATATATAGTTGGCGCAACAGGTCTGTAGAGACCCAAGGCCTAGCTTCTCACAATCATTCGTTTTGTGTGAGTTTCTTTTTTGGAACGAATGGAAGGGATCTACAATTTTATGCTGATTCCAAACGGCTAAATGAGAAGCTCTTAAGACAGTTATACTCTCGGATGTTTGTCAGACGTTCGCGAGAGGCGGCGCAGTGGAAAAAACCCTAAGTTGGAATTTGGGTTTTTGCGGGATTCGAACCTGAGACCCCTCGCTTAGTAGTCCAACACACTTACCACTAAGCCACTGCGCCTGCGCCAGAATGTTTTTCACTAAACATTTTAGTGTAAAATTCCCTTCAAAATCGGATTGGCAAGATGGCCGGGCGAACAGGGATACGAATCTAGCAATCTACACAGACGGTTCAAAGATGGACTGTGGAGTACGTGCAGGCATTTTTTCTGAGCCTCTAAACATCTCAAAATCCTTTAGGCTTCCGGATACGTCCAGTGTGTTTGAGCTGGCCTCGCTTGAAAAGTTCAAGGTAACCCTGATTTGGGTTCCAGGTCATAGCAACGTTTACGGAAACGAACATGCTGACGAGCTGGCCAAGCAAGGCTCAGCTCTTCACTGCTCACTTGCGGAATCGGTTCAGGTACCGCTCGGAGCAGTCAAAGCAAAGATCTCCTCAGTATTCTTATCGGAGGCAAACATCAGATGGAGGAGGCTGACGAGCTGTATCATATCCAGAAGCATGTGGCCAAACTACAGCACAGAAAAAACAGCCTACCTTTTAAGTAAATCACGAAAAGATATTGCCAGAATAACAGCGATAGCCACAGGCCATTGGCCAATAGGGGAACACGCAATCAGATTAGGCATCCCACATAATACACACTGCCGCAGCTGTAATGACGCAGCCGAAAAAGAAACACTCACTCACTACCTTTGCGCCTGCCCAGCACTAGCTAGGGTCGAACAGCGATGTCTGGGTAAACCCTTCTTCGACTCCCTTGAGGAGGTCTCGAAAAGTAGTATTCGGGAATTGATAACCTTTTTGAATTCCACAAGCTGGATCTAAACTCTCCTATTCGACAATCGTAAATAACCAGGTCAAATGAGTTGTGGTAACAAAACTGCACATACTGCTACTTGGGTTTTTAAAATATGAAAACCGCCACTCCTTCCTACCTACCCTATAGTTATAGACCATGAATCATATTCTTCCATGATATATCCATTTACTACTACATCAAAACACAGGGGTAATATTATCTTATGTTCGATTAATATTTATAATAATATGTTTCACGTATTTGTACTCTGGAATTGCTAATTTTTTAATTCAATTAAATAACATGTTCAAATAAATAAGAATAAATAAATCTATTTTTGTAATTCATTTCAAAACTAAACATAACAAACGAATAAGTAGGTTTACCTACTTCTGCATTTTTTTGTTTCTTCCATTCCATCTTTTTTTCGTCGATTTCGGAAAGTTGAAGAAGTCTATCTCTTTCTACTGTTTTTTTTTTTTCTTAAAACGCTTGCTGTGAAGGATGACCGATAGCTGTTTTTGGTACAAGCTTCCGAAGCTTTTCTTCACATTTTAACGACAAACTCAAGCGCCCTTTCTCGGAAGTGGAGTTTGCTTGTGTTGATGGATGATGGTGTTGCTGGCCTTGCTCTTCGTAGATCTCAAATTCTGGGTCAAGGCCAAGTTCTCTTCAGAAATGAGGAAGAACTTTCTCTATTACTCTTGTCGCCGAAGAACACATCCAACTCCTTTTTTAGTTTCCAGGAGACCGGCACCGGTAGATTTTGTCCATTCCATGGCCTTAACAAAAGAAATTTTCAAGCTTTTCATTTTCCATCGAATGAACTCCCAGGTGGCATTTAGTTGATTGTGCTCCAAGAATTTTTTATACGAAATTTCCGCTGTCGGCTTTTGTAACTAATAAATAATTTCAATTGATAGATAATTGATAAATTTTATGTCGTATATTAACCTCGAATTTTCCTGCTTCTAGAATGTAGTCGTATATGTTGAAAACCTCTTTATCTGCCCATTTTTTGACTGCATTTTCCCTTCGGCGGCGCTTGATTTTGTTTTCCATTCGTTTAATTATTTTTCGATAGCTACACACAGGAATTAACAACTTAGTGAACTGTCAACTTGATAAGGCTGTATTTTTCGGTTGCAATAGGGTCAGGGTATAGATAAAGTGCAAAAGTGTAGCGCAATTTTAGTCAGTAAATTTTGTTGTTGTAGTGCGAAAAAAGGTTGCACTTTCGCATTGATACAAGACCAGTTGTATCGGATCGTAAATACCCCTAATGTTAATAAATTTCGATTCAACAATAATGCACTACAGATTGAAATCATTCAACTTTGAAAATACTAGACTTTGAAAATATCACGATTACAATTCAGGACATTTTAGTTTAGGAAATCCGAATCGTCTTCATTTGGATACATAATGCATTTGCTATAAGATCCGGCTAAACTTTTTTAATAATAATTCTTACCTCTGTTTTTCTCCACCAAAATAATTTACCTCTAAATTCTACTCCTGGCTATTTGTTAAATATATTCGTCTTTGTTTTCTCATAGGTTGAAATAAAATTATTTTTAAATAAGAAATAAGCTATTACAAACAAAGATTAAACAAATTTAATGGAATCCTTGACAGCTAATAATAATATTTGTTTGCAATAATGTAAGCACCAATTAATATTTTTGTATCCAATGGATTAATTTCTAATCGAACACTTGAACACTTTTTACACTTAACTTTATCTTCAGGATGTATTTGATACTTAAATTAGTATTTTTTTTTTTCAGTTTCAAATGGCACAAGATTGTTCTTAACAAATTATTTCCACACACGTCAAAGTTTAAGTTATATGTAGGTTTCGTCTACGATTCAGTGCACTGAAAATAACCATGTAAAATAATCCCGCACTATGTAAGAAGGGAGTGGCTTGTAGAGAAATTTAATTACTCTATTATAGCCAACATCATTTTGTCGTTAAATTTCAATTTAATGAAAAAAAGCTTCTCTCCCTCTAGCTAATGCACTTAATTAAATTAAATGATGTGACGTGCAAAACACTCAATAATTGTATCCCTGCTCTCATCCTGGTCTGTTCTACCGTCATTATAAACAAAGTGCAAACACAGCAAAACAAATTGCTTTAGGAATTCAGATGTAGGTACCTATCTAGTATGTTTAACAAAAGTATGCTCATTGCAACAATATGCGTTATACCGTTTACTACTTACCAGCCAAACATTGGTGGACATGTTATTGCTAGTGCAACTGTCCATACAATTAGTATCATTACAAGTGCCAATCGTTTTGATCTTCTCTTTCGCGAGTACGTAAGGGGCTGCGTTACAGCAAAATACCTTCGAATACAAAACACAAGAATGTCACGTTCAAAGCATTATCCAGCTAAGAGAAATATTTGTTTGCCTGGCATTTCTCATAATTAACAGGCAAAGCAAGGTGTATTTTTATGACGAGGAAAGTTTTTAATTGAATTTTACCTATCAACACTGATGGCGCATAAACTCAGGATTGATGCGGTACAAAGTAAAACATCCAACGAAATCCAGATATCGCACAGAACCCATCCTAATTGCCATGACCCTGAAAGCAAGTAAAAATGTGTAAAGTTTCAGTAGGTATACTTTCTTAGATTTAATTAAAAAGTGAATATATAAAGTTTTGATATTAGAAGTCCAGATTAATAGTAAATTTGCACATAGCAGGCAAGTGAAAGATGTAATTCCTACCCAATGTATAACTTTTTAAAAATAAATGAAAAAAGTCTATGAAAAACGACTAACTGGAATTTCGTTGTCACACATAATGGTTCTTAGGGATATCTTTAAGCATTCCTCAAGTTCCCACCTTCGGTAACGCTAAAGACGCACTACTTGAGAAATTAGTCAGTAGGTAAATACATATTTCGATTTCATTAATTTTTTGCTTTTCTTTTGACTCCGATATTTAATAGGTTTCACAAAGAAAAGGCTTTTTAACTTTTCATGAAAGAACATTCAACATAATTTCGGTTGTTCGTGACCCGACGCTGTCCAGTGCCGGAAAATCTGATAATTCAGAAGTTCGTTGAGATTAGGATACAAAATTCCTTAGTGTTCTGTTCATCAAGTGACATAGACTAGAGCAGAATAGAGAAAGTGATGTGTGCCCTCGTTAATCTACTCATCGCAGGGTCACCCTATTACATCACCAAGTTGACTGACAGCTGCAAAATGATTTACATAGTTATCCTTCAGATTAAATTTAGTTATGGTATCATAGGCAACTTAGACTAAAATTTTTTGTGAAACGGTATCTAAGACTTTGTTGGTCCATCTTTATCATAGTTTGTGTAAGCAATAAACGTTGAAAGATAATTTAAATGGCAGTTATATATCAAAAAAAAAAAAGTATTGATAGACTTACTTATGGCAGTCCCAGGGCCGAATTCAGAAGTATGGATGCCCTAAGACAATGAAGGTGTGGAGGCCCCCTGGCACCTACTTTTCCAAATAATTTTTTTTCAGTCGAGTTTTTCAACAAATAATTAATTGTGAAACCAAGTTAATTCTTTTAACAAACAATATACTAGCGGACTCAAGCCTGCTTTGCTAGGCGTTAAAATTAAAAAAATTTTAAAGTACATATTTTGCTTCGTTGAGTAGAGTACCTTCGATAAATGTTTATGGACGCAAAACGTCTTTTTCACAATTATCCGAAATTTTCAAAGCTTCACAACGAAATTAACACCTAAACATTAAATCATGCTATAAAATCCAAAATTTCGTCGAAATGAAAATTTACAGAATTTTCCGAGTTTCAACTAATTTTCTATTTTTTCGCATTCGAAAAGTCATTCCCGAACAATTGCACAACAAATTCCATACAAAAAATCTATATTTCCTGAGGGTATTTCCAGAATCTCAATTTATAAAAACCTTCTCCTGACAATTACTGAAAAAAATTTGGGCCAAATCGACTTTATAGAAGATACATTAGCCGTATTTTATTATCAGCGTGATCTGATCCGAATCAGATCATGAAAATAAAACAATATGGATCATAGAAACATTTTATTTTCGAGTTGTGGCAACAGTTGCTTTCAAAACACAAGGGGTAATGTATGAGCATTACAAACTTCATATTGCCACCAGCCATATTGCAAACTTTCTGTACAACGTGACGTCACAATCTGGTCACAATATGATGACAATTAACATGACATTTCATTTGCTTGTGGGGGGTGTTACCATATGAATCAAATTAATAATTTTTATTTTTGGATATTGTTTTTAAGAAAAGTAATTTAAAATTCTATGTTAAAAAATGCAACAAATAAACAATATTTTGCTGCTGTATTTCGGTATTTCGGTGTATTCATGCGAGCGTATGATTTTTTTAAACATTTATGAAATGTTCTCGATTTACTTCAGAAACATTTCATAAACATTTATGTCAAACATTTCTGTTTTTGCCGGTGTATACGCCGATTAAGTATTTATTAAGCGTTTATGAAATACTTTTTACTGTCGGAAATTCACCACCAGAGGCTCGAAAACAACAACACGGCTTCCGTTATATGGTGTGTTTTGTTTCTAAAAGGAAATGAGTTTACCTACAATCAGTTCAAATTGTAATAGAAATCTTAATTCAGTTTGCACCTCTGGTCCGCTCAGATTGGAATTCTTGGACAAAGTAAATGACAGCGGCTTAGGCACGAAATTCCAGAAGAACAAAATGAAGTTAGAATTCGATTTTTCTGTGATAAAAAAGAAACGTGTTTCCCAATAACTAGGTTCTAAAACAATTTAAATTTACGCAGGTAGCTAGTTTCGATTTTTTATTATTCCAAGATTTTCTGGACATTTGTATTTGATGTTAAAAGAACAAAAACACACCTCTGAAACAAATTATTAACGAACTGCGAAACATTTCATAAACATTTTTTTTGTTAAATACATAAATGTTTATGAAACATTTACTTAAATATTTCGCTGGTCTGGGCATACCTTTATGGAATGAAAAAGCAAAATCATCTCGAAGGCGGGAAATGTATTCGATGTGCTTTTTGATTCGAAATGCTTTTTGATTTTTTGTGTTGTGAAGGGTGTTGAATATTTAAGTCTGGCAACGTGACTGTGTGGCTTGGCTAATGGCTATCGTTTACAGGCACACCAACATTGAAAAATGAAACAAGCCACCTAGTACAATACATTTTCAGATCATGATTCGTGATGTCGATGAATATCAGGATCATGTGCTGTTGTTGTAAGTGCATGTATTTCGATGATCTATATGGATCATGGCTGATAATAAAAAAGGGCTATTATTATTTTATTCAATTTTTTATTATGTCTATTCAAGAACAAAAATCATACGATAGTATATGGCAACTGCTTATCAGGGTCATTAGCGATGGCTTCGTGCAAGAATAACCTAAGTGTACTTAGTATAGTTTTGAGTTATGCGTATATCTCCATATCAACTTTTATTTTTAAAATTTTTTTCATGCGAATATTTTGGATGAAGAGCGAAGTAGTGGGACTTTATGGGAAAGTTTGCATAAATTAAAAATGACAAAAAAATGCTGTTAGGTTCAATCTTAAAAAGGACCTCTGTCAGAAAGTATAATATTTTTTTCGTCAAAAACTGTGTTTGAACAGAAAGTGCAAGCGTGTCAAAAAATTGGTTTTCAATTATACGTTTTCTACTTTGGCTTTGCTATGAAAAGCTAGTTCCCAAACCATATTAACAATAATTCTATAGAACTGAATTCCCACACACCAGTTTCATATGAGTCTAAAAACAGCTTGTATACTTAGGAGCTATTTATTTCCTACGAAGTGAAAAGAATGGTCTAAGAAATTTTATTTGCTTGTTCTTATAGAAACTTTCAATCTAAAAAAATATGTTAGCAACAAAACACAATTACTAAGTTATACATAAGTCCATCTTTTCCTATTGACTTCCAGCCACTTTCATTCTAAGTGTACTTGAAATAGTTTTAGCATTGCCAAGTTCCGTTTTACATAGAATTAACATCACATAGTACATTGAAATGTCCCAGTTACGCTGTTAGTATAAGACCAACTTAATTTTAACGTATAAGGACACAATATTACCAACAAGACTACATATCTAAAAAATTATATATTATTTATATTAGCATTAAAGATTCAGCTTAAAAATCGTTATCAAGAAAAAAGTTATACGGCTGTCCTGAAAAATGGCATAAATGCACTTAGTATATTCTTGCACGGGGCCATCGATTTGACATTTTTAATATTTAAAAAAATTAATTTATCTTGCTTGTTGGTAAAACAGAGAAAAAACAATCAAAGGGAAAGTTGTTTACTCGTTGAAATTTACAATATATTTTTCTTTTTCGAAGTCTCTACTGTGGAGGCCCCTCTTTTGTGGAGGCCCGTGGACGCTCTAGCGTCTATACTAAGGGCTGAAATGACCGTCAACTTGGCAGAGCACATATGTCAAAAATCAATTTTGAATAGCCCTGAATTATGTGCTAATTTTGTGCTAAGTTTTTGATTTTTGTGCTCCAACGGTTTCGGAGAAAATCGACCTTGAAAAGTGCTCTGCCAAGTTAACTTTAAGCCAGCAGAGCACATAGTCAAATCGGCCGAAAATTAAAAAAAAATAATATTCCATACTGATGTCTGATTTATGTTTTTTTTTTTGTTCTAGGTTTCCAGCTTCGAAGCTCAAGCCATTTAGCTAGATATCGCATTAAATATCTCTTTTCTAATAAGTTCAAGAAAACTGTTAACGCAAATCCTAAAAGCGGATCAAAATCAAAAAAATAAAAACCACATACAAATCCCTGATTTATGTGCTTTTGATTTGCTTTGTCATTAATTGTTCTGCTGTCCTAATTTAGTCTCTAATCCAAGTTTTATGTTTCGCTCTGTTAGTAATATTCTTTTGCAATTTAATTATTGGATATTGTCCGCTTATTGTTATGTATTTATCTCTAGTATAAGAGTTTGTTTTGTGTTGTTAAATCTCTTAAATATTGGTTATGCTGCGCTCACTCTCTATATTTCTCTAATTTGTTGTACTTTTCTTGCCTTGCTTTGTGCGGTCATTCGTTTTGGTCAATGATAGAATTTGTCTAAGAAGTAAACTCCCTCTTGTTAATCAACCAGCTCCCAAGCAACATCAAATACAAGTCGTGCTCGTGTGTATGGTAAAATTAATAAAATCATTCAAATCAAAAATCGTTTCTTTACACAATTAATCATATCAAACTAGATTAGTTTCGTTCTAAAACATTTTCTGGTCCATCGGTAGCCGAATTTAGTCGGAAAAGACATTTGTTTTTTCTAAAAACAGACAATCAAGTTGATTTTTCCTCCACATGTTCAATAAAAAGTGCATATAAGACGTAAAGAAACACTCAAAACGATCTTTCCTTTGGTCTAAATCTCGTGCGTGATTGCTAATTATTAACATTTCAAAGTGCATATTAACTCTTTTTGTGAACGTGGTTCGCGGATAAAATGAATTTTATCCAAGCAAAACGTAGTCGGACATCAATTCAACGCTATCCATGCTTGAAATTAGGTTAGAAAAATTTAATGAAACGTGGAAGGAATTTGTCGAGCTCCAAAATGCTTTATACGAATTCAGTGCTGATGCAGACTTCGTAGATCCAGAGCCTGAATTCGAAGAGTATGAAACCAAGTACTTTATGGCTCATTCTATTATAACCAATTGTATTCAAGTTAAAAAACTAAGTAACTCGAAAAATTAAATAGTGTACCAGATAAATCCGCGTCGACGTCGGTCAAATTGCCAAATCTTTCGATACCAATCTTTGAGGGCGATTATAAAGATTGGCCCGAATTTCGCAATTCATTCCTCGATTCAATTGATTGCAATGCATCGCTTTCGCCTACACAGGAGCGTCAATACTCAAAATCCTTTTTAAGCGGAAAAGCAAGCGATCTGTTAAGGCATGTAAAAAATGCTGATAGCAATTATTTTGAAGCATGGGACAGATTGGAAAGCCGTTATGATAGAACTCATTTGATTGTACAGCCATTTGTTGAATCGTTCGTGTTACTTCCTACAACACATACATCAAATGTTGTATTATTGCGCAAAATCACCGACGGCGCAGACGAAGTAATTCGCGGTTTAAATGCGCTAGATTCAAATAATCGGGATCCGTGGCTGATTTACATCTTAACTCAGAAACTCGATCCTGAAACGAAGCAGGCATGGGCTAAAATATTTAATAGGCGCTAGGTCTGACGCAACTCTTAATGAACTTCCACAGGTTCAACAAAGTCGTTGTGTGCGTCTCGAATCGTATTTTTATTCATCTGGGTCAATTCAATCACGAAACAAACCACAAGGATCAATTAGGTCCCATATAGTGGAACAAATCACGGTTGTCCTCATTGTAAAGCTGAACATAGTCTCTTCCACCACAAACATTTTTCCTCGCTTTCTGTCGATGCTCGACGAAGTTTTGTAAGAGAACACGCACTCTGCTTTAACTGCCTTCGGCAAGGATATACATCGAACAAGTGCCGGTCAAACAATCGACTTAAAATGTGTTATACGCTCCACCATACCCTCGTCCACCCTACAAACTCGTCCATAAATATTTCGCCATCAAACGACTCGTCCACAAACATTCCCTCGTCAATGTCATCGAACGTACTCCCAAGTACAACATTCTCGGAACTTCCCTCTACGCCATCAGCAGCAAATCCCTCGATATCTACTCATATTTGCTCATCTCTCAACGCAGTCGATAAATCCCCTCGTCACAATCAAGACAATTTTCAAAATGTTCGACTCCTCCTGGACTCGGGTTTGTCACAGAACAAACTGTTCAAAGACTACGCCTCATACGTAAGGCTGCTCGAATTCCCGTGCTAGGTGTTGGTTCTACAGCCGCAGGAGTTGCAAACGGAGTTGTAACCCTTACTCTCTTTTCGTGCCATAGTCAGCATTCGGTCGAGATTCAGTGCTACGTAATCTCGAAACTCACTTCGTTAATACCTACTCATCATAACCAAAGCTCAGCTGTAAATTTCGCTTCGGTATATACTCTCGCAGATTCTAAATTCTATGTACCGGGCTATATTGACGTCCTTGTCGGTGCTGATAAGGTCTTCAGCATTTTCATAAGATCTGCTGTTCGTGGTCAGCAAGGTCAGCCTGATCTTATTCCAACCATTTTCGGCTGGGTACTTTGCGGAATCATGGCAAACCCAAGATTATCTAACATGCAAAGTGTTAGTATCTTACTGCAGTCAAATTGACACTTTGCAGTCATTCGATCTTGAACGCTTTTGGCGTCTCGAGGAAGTGCATCATAAGCAAGCTCTTTCTACCGACGAACAACGTGCGGAAGAATTTTTACAAATTTTCATTCACGCTTGCCCAATGGAAAGAACCAAGTGCACTTGCCCTTTAAAGACGATGACAAAACTGACTTCGGAAATACGTTCAACGTTGCTTTGCATCGGTTTCAATTTACCGAACGTAAGATTGCTTCCAGTCCATATTTAAATGATAAATATATCAGCTTCATGAGAGAATATCTCAATCTAGGGCATATGCAAGAGGTGCCGGAAGGGGAAATTCAAATGTCTACCGACAAATTCTATTATCTACCACACCATGCTGTCATGAAAGACGAAAGCAACTCAACAAAGGTCAGAGTAGTTTTCGACGGCTCGGCGAAATGTGGTAATAACAAGTCCCTCAACGAATCGCTATTAGTAGGACAAACTTACCAACGAGATCTCTTCTCTATTTGCCTTCGGTTTCGTCCTCATATTTAAACGTTATTGGGCGATATAGGGAACGTTTTCCGTCAGATTGAAATATCTAATTGCAACAACACAATAGATCTCTTCTGGTCGCAGTGTACGGGGCCTTATACTTACTTAAATCTAATCGCCACAGAGACTTTCAACGAATTCTTTGGAGAGAGTCCGCCAATCAACCTCTAAAACATTTTCGACTCTCGACTGTTACATACGGTACAGCCTGTGCGCCTTTCTTAGCGGTGCGAACTCTTTATCAATTGGCCCTCGATTCGAAAGATATTTAAATACCCGCTGCTGAAATACTTCTCAACGACTTCTATGTAGATGACGTCATGACCAGAGCTGATTCAGTCGATGATGTGATTTCGCTTCGTCTAGAGCTAATAGATTTGCTCCAATCAGGCGGGTTCAATCTCCGCAAATGGACAACTAATTGTCGGCCACTGCTTCTTAGTCTTCCAGAAGATCAAGGAGAGTTATCACCCAAGGACTTCGAAGAGCATAACTCCGTGAAATTACTTGGTCACCTGCCAAGGACTCGCTTTCGTTTACAGTAAATCTGGGTGAAAAATTAACATTTACTAAGCGTCGAATGCTTTCTGAGGCTTCTAGGATATTCGACCTTATAGGATTTCTTTCACCAGCCGTAAAAATTCTATTTCAAGAACTCTGGCGCTAAAATTATTCATGGGACTATCCTATTTCATCAGAACTATCAAATCAATGGTGTTCAATACGCAATGACCTACCCAAGTTCGAAACCTTAGAAATCCCGCGAATAATGTGGTCTTCAAACAAGAATCGTGAGTTGCATGGATTTTGCGATCCGTCTCTGGACGCTTATGCAGCAGTAGTATACTGTATAAGTAGGGACTCGGCTGGCAATATAACCAGCGCAATTGTCGCCGCAAAAAGCAAGGTAGTTCCGATCAAAGTAGTGTCCCTTCCACGACTAGAACTTTGTGGAGCCTTTCTACTCACACGGTTAATTCAAAAACTTAAAACGTCTTTGCAATGCAAAGAGGTTAAAGTTTCCTCCTGGACAGATTCTTCTATCGTCCTACATTGGCATTCAGAACTACCAAAAAAGTGGTCAGTCTTCATATCAAATCGTACGTCCGAAATCCTATCATCTATACCAAGAGATAAGAATACTCGGTTCGCGAAACTTATCGCAGAACATGCGCACAAAAGTTACTTGCATGCTGGTGTTTCACAACCGTCTGCCATTCTAAGGCAAGAATACTTTATTGTCGGTTGTCGTAATCTCCTACGCAGTGTTGTTCATCAATGTGTAAAGTGTTTTCGATATCGTAAACAACGAACACTCAACTTATTGGTAATTTACCCGCCGAACGTGTTCGTTATTCGCGACCCTTCAACATCGTCGGAGTTGATTATGCGGGACCCATAACCTAACGCCTAACCGGAGGACGGAACCCTAAATTTGTAAAGGCGTTCATCGCGATCTTTATATGCTTTACCACAAAGGCAATTCATATAGAATTGGCGACTTAACTTCCGCCGCGTTTATTGCAGCCCTCGATCGTTTCGCGTCGCGCAGAGGGAAACTCGCAGAAATTTGGAGCGATAACGCAACGAATTTCCACGGTAGTAAGCGACTCTTGAATGAATTGTTCAAGCATCTCATCAGCAGCAGCACAACAACATCATCAGCGATCATCTAGCCAAGGATCAAATAATTTTAGATCCAGCTTTGGCCAAATCCGTTTTGTCAGTAGACATTTCGAGCCGGTTGTCCATCTAAGATTTGTTCTATTGATAAAATCTTGCTTTATAGACTTTGTAGAGACTGATTCCAGACACTTGATAGCAGCTTGACAAAAACGCTACAGTGATTAGGAAAACGGAAGAAGAGACTAAGATTTAGTCTGTCGGAGAAGACACCACCATTAGCACCATCCTCAGTTTTCGAACCATTCGTGAAGAAGTGGATCGATTCATCACCCAGGAATGCTTCCTCCTCCCAGAATGATCTGGTGAGAATGGTGTCCTGGAAGTTTTTATCGAAATGTAGTTCTGGTGTGGTGTAGTCGATGTTTCCTTGAAGGTTCTGAAAATCGTTCAGGATAGCGGCATGGCCAGTTGTTTTGCTGGTCCATTGTGAAGTGGCTTTAAGGCGTACGGCTGCGTAAGCTGCCGTTTGCCTGCTGAAGATGTCAATGGGTGCCAGGTGAAACAGGATGTCAGTGCAGCAGATGGGGTAGTACGAAGAGCCCCGCCGATGCACAAGCAAGCTGTACGTACGTGAGTATCGGTCTTATGACAGAGACGTATAGCCAGTGAGTGGATACGAGGCTTTTTTAACTCTTTCTTGTATGTTAGGCTTCCAGGTTAACATTCTATCAAAAATGAGTCCCAAGTATTTAGCCTCATTTGAGCATGTCAATCTAGTGCCATTTATATATGGAGGGTCAATGTGTGTAATCTTGTATTTCGTAGAAAAGAGGACAAGTTCAGTTTTGTGAGGGTTTACACACAACCCACATTTGTTGGCCCAATTTATTAGCCCATTGAGAGCATGTTGTAGGGGTTCTTTTAAAGTATTAAGGTACTTTCCTGACACAGCAATAGCAATGTCGCCCGCATAAGCAATCACATTGTGACCTCCCGCTTCCAGGCATATCAGTAGTTCATTCACCACCAAATTCCAGACAAGGGAAGATAGGACGCCATCTTGTGGGTTTCCTCAACTAATAGATCTTCTGGTAGATATCTCACCCAAACTTGAGTTGATAGTTCGGCTATTGAGCATCAAATTAATCAGCTCGCCAAGTGATGCATCCACGTTCAGAACTGCCAGTTCACCAGCGATCGCAGGTGAGTCGACGTTGTTGAAGGCGCCTTCTATGTCTAGGAATGCAACCATTGTATACTCCTTATGACGGAGGGAATCCTCTATAGATCGCGATAGCGTGTGAAGACCCGTTTTAACTGATTTTCCCTTAGAATAGGCATGTTGCGCCGTTGACAGGAGTTATTTGTCAATGCTTTGGCGCAAATAGATTTCAACCAGTCGTTCTAAAGTTTTAAGGAGAAATGATGAAAGACTAATAGGCCTGAGATCTTTCGGACAAACATGAGAGCATTTACCTGCTTTGGCTATGAAAACCACTTTAACTTCTCTCCATAGCAATGGGATATACACCAGATTCAAACAGCTTCTTAGGATAATCATTAGCACTGGCAAGATGATATCCGAAGTGTTTTGTAGCCGTCTGGTCCCAAGGATTTGTATGGTTTGAAGATATGTAGCGCCCAAAGCACTTTGTCTCTAGTAATCAGACCTTGTATAGGTTGGTAGATTGCAAAATTGATTTGTTTGGATTTTTGTTGGCATTACTCTTTGAGCTGCCTGGGAAGTGGGTGTCGAGTAGCAGATTATGCGATTCTTCGCTAGAAGTCGTCCAAGAGCCATATATCTTTTTCAGACAACTTGGCATTGTTGGGTTTGTCGAGAGAATCTTCCTCAGCCTTGATGCCTCGGAGGATTCCTCGCTTGGCTTTATTTAAAGCATATTCTTTTTATGTGAAAGAGAACAAGATAAGTTCCGTGAAAGAGATCATGTAAATTTAATTGTCTGCGCTGAAATTCCTAACTACGACGAAAATCCTCGGTTATATAATATTTTCAAGGAAAGCATGGTACATGGTCCCTGTGGAGCATTGAACTTAAACAGTCCCTGTTAATGGCTAACCTATGTACCGCCAAAGAGATAATGGGCTCTTAATTTCTGTTGGGTCTCATGAAGTTGATAACCGCTGGATTGCGCTTTATAATGCTTACCTATCACTTAAATACAATACATATCAATGTTGACGTATGCTCTTCAATAAGGTCAGTCAAATACTTATAGAAATATATACACAAAGGCCATGACTGTGCGTCTGTACATTTGCGAACTTATGCAGAAGGTCAATAATATATAACTTTGGGTTAGGTCAATCTGTTCTTAGTTTGTCGTTACGTTAGTCCCCCAGAGGCGATTTGGCGGCTTCACGAGAGTCCTTTGTTCGATCGCTCTCATTTTGTTCAACGACTGCCTGTGCACCTCCCTAACGAAAAAACTGTTAACTTTGAAGAAGGACAAGAACTGCAGGCAAACTTTGAAAAGCAATAAAGCTTACAGCTTTCTTCAAATTGTGTCAGTGTTGTGAGACTTCTCGACAAAATTTATACCAACAAATCCCGGCCAACAGCATGCGGAATACGCGAAAACGACTTTCAAACGTTACTGGACGAATGTTTACTGTAAGCCCCATTGACCGTGATAGACATTCTTTACGCCTCCTACTCCTGCATGTTGACTGTTGAGGGTCCGCAGAGTTACGAAAATCTCAAAACAATTGATGGAGCACTTTGTGAATTATTTCAAGAAGCTGCCGAAAGGTTGCATTTGTTACCAAGAATGGGTTCAATGAACTTTAGTCTGTAGGATGCCTTTTCACCTGCGTCAACTTTTCGCTGTTATCTGTCTTTTTTGCTCGCCAAGCAATATTGCTCAAATGTGTGAACAATTTCGAAACCCTTTGTCCGAAGATTTCGCAAGACAACATGATGGAAAATTAAGTGTCGACCGAGATCATGTGAACAATTTGGGTTACCAAAACCAACTTATTACGAAGAATAGGGAAATAATACATACAACGTCGAAGATAAAAAGTCAGAAGGCCTGTTAGCTTACCACAAGCTGAAGATAGAGCAACGGCAATTTGCAGACGAAATTTTGTTGGACTTGAAACGCGGCAAAGAACAATCTTACTTTATCGACGGAACAGGAGGAACAGGAAAAACGTTTCTGTACCGCACATTATGCTGTATCCTGCGTGGAGAAGGCAAGATTGTATTATGTGTCGCTTGGACAGGTATTGCTGCAAGTTTGTTAGAAGGTCATTCACTGTTCGAATTGCCGATGCCAATCTTTGATACATCAGTATCATGCATCCGAGGATATTCAAAGCAAGCGGACGTCACCCGACAAGCTTCTTTAATTATTTGGGATGAAGTCTCTATGGTCCCTAAAGATGCCTTGAAAGTGGTTGATCGCCTAATGAAAGAAATTCTCTTTGGCAGAGATTTCAGACAGATCCTCCCAGTTGTAAGGCACGGCAACAGATCTACTATCAGTGAAAGTAATGTGAAGGAATCTCCTCTGCGGTCCAAAATTCAAAATAGAAAATTCACCCAAAAGATGATCCTGCCTTAAGCAATTGGCTATTACAGTTAGGAAATGGAGAACTTGAACTTCAGACTGATATGTCTCCATCTGCAATAAAAATTCCTAACCATTGTTATGTTCCTGATAGCGACTTTGTATATACATTTTTCGATACTCATTTTATAAATGATGTTATACAGTTTCTAGATCGTGGTATTTTCTGTCCAAAAAATGAAAGTTGCGACAAGATTAACGATAACATTGAACAAAATGTTGTTCAAGGCGAAGCAAAAATTTCTTACAGTTGTGATTCCAATCAGAGTGAGGATACCTCTGTGGAACAACTTTATCCTGTTGAATGGCTGAATAGTGTGAACCACTCATGCCTTCCCCCACAGAAATTAGTGTTAAGGAAAAGCACAACTGTTATGCTGATTGGAAACCCCAACGCTAGAGAAGGTCTTATCAATGGAGCGAGAATGGTCATTACTTTTTAATTCCGGAAAAACTGTTGTCATTCGAAGAATATCTCTAACACCATCAGATCCAACAATCCCGTTCAATGTGACCCGAAAACAGTTCCCAATAAAGATTTCCTACGCTATGACAATTAATAGGGTACCTACAAGGTCAAACTTTACAGAGAGCAGGTTTGTACCTACCAGATCCCGTGTTCTCTCAAGGGCAACTTTATGTAGCTTTCTCTAGTGTAAAAGGATTTTCAAATATATTTGTATCCATTAAGGAAATGGAAAAACAAATTATTAAGGCTGGGTGGCTAAGGGTACACGTTTCTGCGCCCCAGGGCTTGCAGGGCTTACGAGGTAATCGTTTAGAGTAAACGGCTTTCAATAACGAGTAAATAGACGCAGGTAGCTATTGTAGCACAATTTTATTTTTCGACTTTGATATTGCATAAAGTACCAAAAACACCCTTTTTGGATGATTTTTTCCTGCGCCCCGGTGGGGCAATGCCTAGATCAAACATTTTTATTTTGTTATAATTTTATTTTGTTGCCAATGAACTACTCTAGGTAGCTATTGATACACAATTTTGTTATTTTTTTGTTTACCATCTTAAAACTGCAGGTTAATATGACTAAAAAATAAACAATCTTTGTGGAGGAAAAAGCATTAACTTTTTTTCTCTGTGAAAAAAAGGGATTAAAAGTAAGATATTTAGTTAATAAAATAGTTAGATTCGAGTTTTGAAAAGTTTACTATTTGATTGCACTCTTAATTTTGTTTTAGAGCTAGTTCACAAAATATCCGACATGGCGTTATTCGATTTTTCTCTAAACTTACTCTCTATTGAGAATCTATAGTTTGCAGATTTTCGCTTGTTTATTTCGTTTTGTTTGGGTTCCTGATAGATACATACTAGTATTCTTGCTGTTTGATAAAGTCAAGGGAGCAACAATGAGATAAAAGTTTATAATCCGAGAAACATTGATATATATAGTTGGCGCAACAGGTCTGTAGAGACCCAAGGCCTAGCTTCTCACAACCATTCGTTTTGTGTGAGTTTAATTTTTGGAACGAATGGAAGGGATCTACAATTTTATGCCGATTCCAAACGGCTAATTGAGAAGCTCTTAAGACAGTTATACTCTCGGATGTTTGTCAGACGTTCGCGAGAGGCGGCGCAGTGGAATAACCCTAAGTTGGAATTTGGGTTTTTGCGGGATTCGAACCTGAGTCCCTCGCTTAGTAGTCCAACACACTAACCACTAAGCCACCGCGCCTGCTAGTGGGAAATGGGTGATGATTTTTTTCGTTGTTGTAGATATATTTGAATTTGTTTGTAGAAGTATAAAACCAGTTTCAAATACAGGGTCCGCCAAATAACTTTTTAAAGGGCAATATTCGTGAAGCCATTGGTGAAATGCAGCTGCACACAACCGATAATGTGCTTAAAAATTGGACCGATCGTGTAGGCTACTGCATGGCCAGCCGAGGCAGCCATTTGAATGAAATTATTTCATTCAAATGGCTGCCTTTCATTATTAACCGGAAGGATTGTACTTTCAAATAAAAAAAGAAATTTGAGAAAATATTCAGTAGTTTTTTTTATAGCATTTTCAAAAAAAAAAAAAGTTATTTGGCGGACTCTTTATTATTGTTTAATATTTCCTAGGAAAGGCATACAACAATATTTGAGTTTTAGTTAAATATTCTGAAATAAGGTACTTACTACTTACTACGGAGTTCAGATAATTTAAAAAAGCAAGATGCTGAAAGTGTCAAAGAGAAAAACTTTAAAAAAAATTAAAATAATATAATTAAATCATTTCTATGTTGTGCATTCTCAACACATACTATGTTATGGGGTAAATGGTATAGTGTACTATACCCCACACAAAAAGAAAAGATTGCAATAAAAAACTGGTATTTTCGTTGAACGGTGTGGACTTTTTATTGATAGAAAAAATCATTTTGTCGGTGCCACCCAGATAGTTTTGTAGGTGATAAGACCATTTGTGAAATTAAAAATGTCCTTCATCAGTTAGAAACAACAATTATGAAACAAACTCACAACTATTTTTACCAAATTTAAGGACAACTTCATATTACATATATTTTTGCTATTTCAGTGTTAAGGCCCTATGATTTTGTATATTTATGAAAATTAAAAGGGGTGATAGGTTCATTTTGAGAAATGTAAATGTAAAATCCGAGAATTCATAGGGCGAATGCAAGTATCGAACACCTTACTAAAAAAAAAAGTTCATTTGTGAATTACTGCTGTAATAACCTGTAAGCTGTCTGGTAAAAAATATGTAAGGTTAAAAGTATAACATTAAATAATCGGAAAGCGCCGGGTATATGGTATATTAGGCAAGAATATTTATGTGAGTTAAAGTTTTCAAAAACGAGTATAGAAATATTAAGAGAAGCTCTGCTTTTCTTAGTTATTTATCTGCCGTACGAAGTGGTATAGATAAGAGAAAAAAATATATAAAGTATACCTTCGAACTACATATATGTTATACACATAACATATGTGTATGTTAAATTCAATTTGTTAAAGATATTGATTGACACGTAACAAAAGTGCTAAGGGTGCTTAGCACTAGAATGCAATTATTAGCAAAAGAATAATGATCATAGTTGATATTATAATGCTCGTATATTAACATATCGTTTTTAGTTCCAAGAAATGTGTAGATCACCCACACATCATTAAAATTTTGTAGTGTTATTAGGCATCTATCCCCTTGGTAGCACAGAATACTAAAACCCATACACTTCGATTTACTCACAAAGACCGACAAAGTAACGTACAGTTACAAATTGATACTTTTAGCTTGTTAAAATTTAAGAAAAGGTCCGCTAATGTTAGCGGTAAGGAAGATTGTGCAACCCCTTGGTCTAGAATTTTGTAAAAGGAAAATAAAAAATACATCCATGCATACTGTATCATCATAGACTAGTTTCGGGTTTGGCATAGATTCTAAGTTTAACTGTATGAGAAACACATCCCAGACCAGCAAACAAAGCAATACCTAGCAACAATTAAACTCAAATCGATATTGTATAATTAACAAAAATCCTTATGAAATAATGGATTTTGGATACATATTATTAAATATTTTGATTTGTACTCGCACTTGAAAATTTGCGATTGGACTTGTATCTACGTAATTCGTAGAAAACTGGATATCACACACACTATCGGTTTCAGTCTATTCAGACAGAGTTTGCAGCACAATACAGCTAGCCTATCGCCCTAGGCAGCCATCTTGTCCTTTTTGTTGTTTTTTGTTATGATTTGTTTTGATTTGTTGATTTTACTATTTATATTTAGTGAACGTTGAGCGAGTTCTCACTTTGCCGTCTCTGTAGTCTGTAGTCACAATTGTGATCTTGATGGCGGAGGATGTGCTCGGCTATTCGAATTTCTTTGCAGTAATACATGTAAGCATGTTAACATGAGCTCTGAGTTCTTAGCTGAGGGACACCCACTCTTAAGGAAGACTTTATCATTACTTCTAATGTTGTTTTTAAAATATTATGTCTTCGTTAATATACAAACCTAAAAAGTCTATAGTATAAAATAGATGCTTTGCTAACGTCTTTAACTTGTATGTTCTGGTTTCCAAATGTGAGAGTTCTCGCACGGGTACGCAAGTGTACATACACATTCACTCTATATTATTTCTGTAGTTTATGTAGCGTATATTTACCTCTTGCGGTTCATACGGTCAACCAATTTTTTCTTCGCCATGAAAGAGAGTCGATGGCCGAAGAGAGTCACCGTCATAAGAGTAGTGAAAACATAATAATCTTATGACTCTTCAGTTTTCACACGTTTTCTCTTCACAGATAGGAAATCTAACAGAGAATTTTATTTTCAAAATTTTCGGGGGGTTAGGTGCGCGGGAGTTGACGTTCTTTCTGATAGGTGGCGCTGTTGTCGATCTCCGAAACCTCTCAACCGATTTCAATGAAATTTTGTGGATGGTTCCAGTTTAAAAGATAGGATAGTTTTGGACCTGATAGGTCCAAACGAAAGCGATATAAAAGAGACTGACGTCCGTATGTGTACTCATAACTCGAGAATGGATCGTTCGATTTTTAAGATTTTGGGTTTGTTAATAGCTACTGGCCCAAGGAAGGACAAATGCAACTTTGTCGTGAAAATAAAAGTTTAAGGGGATGAAATTGGGGATAAAACTTTGTAGAGGAAACCGCACTTTGAAAAAAATAGACTGGATAGAAAAACGGGTAGTGTCACTTCCAATACAACAAAAATGTTTAAAATATTTAAAATGTTTAATTTTTCGGATGTTCCGATCTTACCGCTTCCTACACAATTAGAAATCGAAAGTCGGTTCGATTATAATTTTACTGAGCAACTTCAATCCACCAAAACTTTGTAACGGGTGGCGTTTGATTTGATTGTAAAGAATCTGAAATCAAATATCATGCAAGCGACGATTTTGACTGGAAAATTCAAGGCACACATTTTAATTCCGCGAATTTCGCTTATTCAGCATGATTTGCCATTGGTTTTTGAGCGTCTTCAATTTCCTGCGCGGCTCGCTTTCACTATGACAAATAATAAGTCGTAAGGACAATCGCTGGATATTTTTGGCATCAATCTTGAATTCCCATGTTTCTTACATGGTCAATTGTATGTGACGTGCTTCACTTTTTTGGAAAAGTGGAAGTTTGGCCGACACGTCAATCATTACGGTTTAATTCAAACACATCGACATTGCTATACCAAGTTATAGAATTTAAAGCGTCGTTAGAAAAAGGTTAACAAACGCCTTAATTTGTTCGACCTTATTCATTTCTTAGAATACAAATGCGAACTGACTGTTCAATGTAAATTATTGCTGTTGAGAAATAGTCCAGTTTTTGTTATTTAGATGTTGTTAAATTCAATTCTTTTTTGTTATTCATTTGCTATGTTAAAAGTTATTTTTGTGCTACAGAAACTATCTTTGCCTCACTGTACTTAGTACAACCAATGTTAAAGATTTTCTCTTGTCGCAACAACACGTTTACGCACTACACGAACAATTAGCATTGCACGCACAGTTGCTTTACTTGCTCTGTGGGAATTGTTCTTGCACTCTGCTTTGTGCTGTTCTTCGTCGTTTTTGCTGCTGCGCTTGAAACAAGAGAAAATCTTTCACTTGGATTTTAGTCTCAGCACGAACAATTTCAATTATTGGTATTGTATCAAAATTATATCTATACTTATTTAATTGTTTCGATTTTTTATTCTGCTTTTTGATTGCTGTCTGCTCCTAAAGAACTCCTTACCAGCCTCGTTTCCTTTGACACTAATAATTCATCAACAATTGCCATGAAAGTTGTAGCTATGCCGACTTATAAGTCGAGTCGTCAAATTCATGGGTGACCTCAATACCTCCTGATGTTATTCGCTGGCCATGTGAGATAAAAGAAGACACAAATAGCATGTTTTTAAATTCAAAAACTGGGTTTCCTGAGATAAGAGGTAAGCAAATATTTAGTTTTTTTTTTGTATTTATCTTCAAATAAAGATGGGTTTTTAGAAAATCGTTTTAGAACAACATACAGAGAAAAAAATGCTATTTGTTAGATATTATAAAGGGTTTTTTTCAATAACAGCGCTACAAAAACGGTTTTGGATATCAATGAAATTCTTTATTCCTGTGAAAGTACGTTCGATGCCATTATGTATGGAACTCGATTTCTTTTGCATGGCCACCACGGGCACGCTTGCAGAAGCCCAGACGCTGAACCCAATTTTCGACGGTTTTCAAGCATAAATCGGCCGATACTGCTGCAATTTCACGTTCGATATTCGTACGAAGTTCATCAATCGTCGCTGGCTTGTTAGCATTGACCATAGACTTGACATAGCCCTACAGGAAATAGTCTAACGGCGTCAAATCGCACGACCGATGCGGCCAAGCGACTGGACCATTTCGTGAGATAACACGTTCTCCAAACTTGGTTTACAATAAATTGATTGTGACATTCGCTGTGTGGCTTGAGGCGCCGTCCTGTTGGAACCACATGTCCTCCAAGTCCATTTCTTCCAATTGGGTCCAAAAATATTCGGTTATCATTGAACGGTAGCGATTCCCATTCACAGTAACGTGCCGGTCTTGATCATCACGGAAGAAGTACGGCCCAATGACGCCGTCCTGTTGGAACCACATGTCCTCCAAGTCCATATCTTCCAATTGGGTCCAAAAATATTCGGTTATCATTGAACGGTAGCGATTCCCATTCACAGTAACGTGCCGGTCTTGACCATTACGGAAGAAGTACGGCCCAATGACGCCGCCGGCCCATTAACCACACCAAACCGTAATTTTTGTCGGGATGCAATGATGACTCATGGAGTACGTGTGGATTTCTGCCTGACCAATACCGCATATTTTGTTTATTGACGAAGCCATTCAGCCAGAAATGATGACGACCATAAATTGGACGTAGTGCTCTTAACGTTGAGGTCACTCGTTGTTGGCTCGTATATCTTTCCATCATGAAATGGCAAACCTTACTGAAGAGAAATGTCAAAAGAGCGGTAAGAAATTCGGCGTCGTTTGCTGTCCCTGTCGCTCTACTTTTGTAGCGTTCGTTTGGAAAAACCCTTTATATTTTTGAAAGGCGAATAATTTCATTAGTTTGGTTTAAAAAAAAAAAACTATCTAGAGGTGATGTTCCATACAGGTAAGAATCTTATTAGGATAAACATGGTTGTGCATTTTCCGCTTTTCGATTTCATGTGTAAATTTGTCTTAAATAACTGAAGAAAGTTTGCTCCAAATGTTTTTATTTTCCATGAACCAATCTATATTGCTTATTTTTCATAAAGATACTTAGCAAATGTACACTTAACAAAAAAAAAAAATTATTATCCACACATAGAGAATAATTTCAAATTTAACGGACAGAATTCGATGAACGCTGGCAGCAACTTTGCCATAGCGGAAGTGACAGATGCAAGGTGCGAGTGTGTTTGTGAGCCCGAATTTTTGAAGTAACATGACATTTGTAAATATGAATTTCGGTGTAGCAATTCTAGCGCATTTGCCACCCCGTAAAAATATAGCTTGTAGGCACGTTATGGAAAATCGGCCGATGTTGGTGGACTCAGTGAGGTTTGTCTATGTCTGGAATGTTAATGAAGGATACAATCTGCAACCAATTAGAAATTTTGGTACATAAATGCAGAAATTAGTTTATTCAATGTTAATGATGATAAATTTATAACAACAGTTCATCCCGACTACTCGACCAGTCAACGCTGAAGGTTGAAAAATACTTCTTTCCACTAGCATCCTCCGTCCATAGATTCGCCGCCCTCAACCAGTCACCACAATGACCAGATACCAAGCTGATTCAGCATCTCGTACCACGCCCATGCTTTATCACATATAGCAAAGGTTTTTGATTGCTTCTTACTTTTATTCTACTGAATGTCGGAAACCAGTTCCGAAGCGGCATGAATAGTGTCGTGCCTCGCTCTAAAGCCAAACTGGATGTCCGGGATACTCCCATTTTCCTCAAACCATTTCAAAAGAGATCTATTGACGACTTTATCGAATACCTGAATACCTTACTAACATTCGGAAGCAAATTAATTGACCGGAGATTAGCCGGGTTTGTCCTATATTTATCCTTTTTCGGGATAGGGTGTACCACCGCTATTTTTCACTGCTCCGGATAATATGCATTATTCAGCGCATTGTTAAATAGCGTGACGAAAATATCTATCGCCTCTAGCGGCAGGTGTCTTAACACGACGCTTGGGACTCCACCAACTCCCGCCGAATTTTTGTTTTTAAGTGATTCAAAGATCGATCCATCGAAGTTCATCTCTACTCACGAACAGATGAGTATTTGTATTGGCGATTGTGCCATTTGCACCGTTGTCGTCATTGAACCGGGTGAAACCGTTGTTCTCGGATCGCCAATCTTGAATTTCGGTCCGCAGATAAAGTTTAGTTTGGTTTATTTTCATCAAACAAAGTAACAATACCTTAGTGATTACTTGACAATAATAAAACACAATAAATAAATACATTAAACATTGCCACCATTACGTAAAATTAATGGCAAACCATTTTTGAAAGAAAACAGTATTGGTTTCTCTTAGGCACATGGATAATGGTTCATTTGAAGCATAATTTGTTTTATGATATGGAATATTAAAAAACAAACGGTTTCTAAGCATCCTCGTAGGAACATTAAAGTTAATTAAGGCCAAAATATCAGAACAATCAATATGGTTAGCCAATACATCACGAATGAACATGACCTCGGAGAATTTTCTTCGAATGTTCAGAGGCAAGATACCGAATAGTTTGCATTTTGTTTCATAGGAAGACATATCTATATCCCAGTGAAGCCTATTCACTAATACTCTAGTAAAACGTTTTTGTATTCTCTCTATTCTAAATGAGTGAACTTCATACAAAGGCACCAAATAGTACTACAATATTCAAGAGTAGATCTAACAAACGCAAAAAACAGACATTTCAAAGTGTGAGGATCACAGAACTCCTTTGAATTGCGCAAGATAGATCCCAGCATTTAATTACCCTTGGCGACTAAAAAGTCTATATGTTTTAGGAAATCAAGTTTTTTATCAAAAATCACCCCAAGGTCTTTTTTAAAGGTACCAATTGAAAGTAACGCATCGTTTATTTTATAAGAGAAGTTAATAGATGAACGGTTTCGACAAAACGTTAAACTTTGAAATTTATTAATATTTAGGTGTAAGGAATTAATTAAACACTAATTCGATAATCTGATAAGATCTTCTTGTAATAACATGCAATCTTTTTCAGTTTTTATACATCGAAAGACTTTCAAATCATCCGCATACATAAGGGTCTTAGAATTCAGAAATACGTTGGGTATATCATTTATAAATAACAAGAAAAATAGGGGGCCAAGATGGCTACCTTGAGGCACGCCCGAGGTAACATCAATAGGTGAAGAGAGTATGTTATTAATACGAACATACTGAATACGGCCTTTTAAGTATGCTTTTATCCAATTTAAAAAGTTAGAGTGGAATCCTATTTTATTTAACTTCAAAAGTAATATATTGTGATTAACTCGATCAAATGCTTTGGAGAAGTCTGTATATACTACGTCTATTTGATGCCCTTTCTCAAATCCATTCAAAATGTAATTAGAAAAAATTGTAAGGTTTGTGCTAGTGGATCTACCAGCAACACAACCATGCTGACAGGGAGAAATAGTACTTTTAAGAATTTGAGTTAATCTTACATAAATCAGTTTTTCAAAAATTTTAGGAATTGTAGTCATCTTACAGATAGGCCGATAGTTAGAAACTTCCTGTCTACTTTCTGGTTTATAAATTGGAGTTATTAGGGAACATTTCCACTTCTTTAGAAACTCACCACTATCAAGGGAGCGATTAAAAAAAAAATGTTAAAGGATCAGCAAATACTTTCGCACACCTCTGTAAATCCATATCTATTCGTGAGTCTTATCTTAATCTTAATTAAAGCTTGTTCAATTTCTGAAATTGAGAGATTTAAACTACCAATGCTCAAACCGCTATCAGAGTCATCAAATTGATTAACATGATGTGTGTTGGAAGAGCCATCCATAGCACTCTTCAAGGTTTTCATTGGCAAATAAATGTTGCCAATCTATTCCATTAAGATAATTATTGATTGACTCGAAATTTGTCTTTGCAAAATTATATGTGAAATTAGAGTCAGTAGTTGCAGGTGAAAAATACATGTAGAATTCAAAATATAAACTGAATGCGATATGATGAATTGTGTTAGAAAAAAGAGGATAAAAGTGGTTAAGAAAGGCCCTCTCCTCGAGGTCGCGGTTACGACAAACAGGGTTGTTCACCGTATACACAATCTCAAAGAAGGCTCCCATCAAATTCACCCTCTCCTGCGGGTCTTCGACCACGAAAAAACCGTCGTTCGAGTCAGCACTTTCCGGACTTATGCCAGCAGTCGGTAGTGTCTGTCTGTTCTCGTTCGTCCGAGGTATTCGAACACATCAAATGTCGCTATGATCCTTCCGCCTGAACAGTTTATTTATTTGTGGGACGATTTTCGGACTACTGGATTTTATAGCCCGAATTTTGTTGCCGCCAATACAAACTTAAAGATTTTCTGTAATTTTCGGTGATCAACTGTTTCAAGTTTTTGATCATCGAATTCAGTGTTCTTAACTCAGGATCGTTCCTGTCAGTGAACTGTCTGTGTAGCCGCTTAAGCCTCGAGAGCAGTCTACTTTTATGTCTGCACAGAACATTGATTGTTGCGTTTCGATAATTTTCAGTTTGTTCTTCGTCTGTGGAACGTCCTACCCGGGGGATAGTCCGCTCCATTGTCTGTTTGATGACGACATTCATTTGCCGTAAATTACTGTCGATCTCATCGTTCGTTAAGTTCCTGTTTGTCGGTGGGTCGATCTCGCATGAGCGTATGTCGCGCTTTAAAACTCTAGAGAAGCGCGACCACTGCGCTTTTCGGTATAGTCGAAAGAACGCACTTGGTCGTACTGCTCCAGCTGCGTCTGCTCGTTCGGGATCCATATTACGGCGGCAAGTCCGAAGTGATCACTATCGTAATCAACCGTTCGTAAACAGTCCCGCGTGCTTAGATCGGTGTTCGTCAGTTCCAGTCTTTCGTCAACTAGCGCCAAGTCTAAGAAAGAACCGTCTCTAGGGAAAGACGGGATATCCGTCGCGTACAATTCGAGTTTGTACTCAATCATAATCGGCCCTAGCCTTGGGCTTGGTGTCGTACTCACTTCCTCTACAACGCTTACTTCTACGAAATGTTACGAGTATTGATTAAATGCGACTCACAACAATCTGTTTAACATACCACCAAGTCCTGGGGTGTTTTGTTTGCTTGTTTCTGTGCAAAGGCTGGGTATTTCCAAAAGTTATTTTTTGGAAAAACTTTGAATGGACCCAAGAATTTCATCTGGAAAACGTTTCTTGTGTCTCACAGTATATCTCCAAGCTCTCTGTAGATGATATGATATTTAAAAGTAGTATTTCATAAATATTTTTGTACAAACTTCATACATACTTTCCATATGAATAGGTTTGCTCCAGTTTTAGTGTTCTGATTTTTTGTGCTTGAACTTCCGTACCAAGCCACGATATTTAGATTCTATTTGAGTAACAGAAAACTTGTAGCCATTCGCTATAGTTCATACATTTTATGGTTTGTCCGATTTTTGGCTTACGTTCATCCACTAACGGCAAAATCAATTTTATACGTGCGTCCACCCACACCTCTGAATTATGTGGTATTCGTTTGGTCTTCTTCAGATTTGCCCTCAGATTTCAGAACACAAAAACGCTCTTGCTCTTTTTTGTGTTGATATTCGTGCGACTTGAATATGTGTAGTCTTCGACACTTTTCTATGCGCTTTCCATTCACTGGTTAAATTTTATATTAAAACATTCGAAATTTCATTTCCGATTGATTTCTAAATGTTTGTACACAAATAATTTACGAAAATAGATCCACCCGATGCAACGCCTTCTTTGCTGTAGAAATATTTCACTAAAATGTAAACAAACTCCAACACTTGTCAAACTCAAATGCACTTCTATTGGTAAATCTGAGGGCAAATCTGAGAAAATATCTAGATTCGCAAAAGTGCTCTGAAATCTGAAAAAGATTGCTTTTTTTGTACCAAACGAACATAAAAATTGCTCTGAGGGCAAAAAAAGTGCTCTGAGAGCGCCCAAACGAATACCACATTAGTTTCATGTGACCTTTTTCCACTTGACATATAGAGAACGAGTAGACTTTGTGCGATTGCGATCGATTTATATATAGCATTCGATTTCAACCGCATACGCGAAAGAAAATATTTGTAATAGCAGGATGACAGATGACATCGAAGCAGTTTGATGGAACACGTACAGGGTCCGCCAAATAACTTCTTTTTTTTTTTTGAAAATGCTATAAAAAAAAAAAAACTACTGAATATATTCGGGTATATTCGTGAAGCCATTGGTGAAATACAGCTGTACACAATCGATAATGTGCTTAAAAATTGGACCGATCGTGTAGGCTACTGCATGGCCAGCCGAGGCAGCCATTTGAATGAAATTATTTTCCATTATTAACCGGAAGGATTGTACTTTCAAATAATTCATATTTTCGTGGCGTTTTCGTGGAAAACGACTTTAAACGACTATTTTTGAAAACTGAAATATGTATGCGAAAACTTCTGTTTTCGATGAAGCTTTCGAGTGTTTCCTGAAAACACGGTTTTCGCCTCGGTGTGTAAAGGCGTTTAGGGTATTAGAGGTACCTATTTGATATTATCAGTAGAGATGTTGAGGCTTGCCAATAAACATTTTTAGTTTCGACTCTAAATTTCAGTAGTTCACAGTGGCTTTATTTTCCATTCAAATTTCGCAATTCTGAGCTTCCGTAAATTTAAAGTCAGCACCAAAATTTGTGCATCTACAGTGCAATCTATCTACATTATTTATGCAACTCTTACTATAAGTTAACACCAAGCGCATCAACACGACAAAAGCAGTAGCCTGCACAGCAAATAAATACATAAAAATGGACATAAGCCTAGCGGTGCTAAGAACATCTAGGAAAAAACTATGCGTACAAAATTGTTTTCGACATAGATCCAGCGGTGTGATAATTTGAACGATTGTTTTGCACCCGCAACAAAACTATGTAAAAAAAATTACTATCCATGTTTGGGCAGCTACCTGCTGCTGCAGCTACGAGAGCTACGAAAGCAATTCAGTTTAGTCACAGAAAGTACCCCAAGTAATCAAGTTCGTATAGAGAAACAGAGTGACAAAAAAAAAAAACAGAGGTTCAAACAAGTTCTCATAGAGAACACCAACAGTTCAAAGACAGACACATTAATTACTGAAATTAAAATTAAATATAGAAATAATAGCATTTTTGTGTGGCAACGCGATTTTGGTTTCGGAAACTTGTAAAAAGTATGATATAACCATATAATATGTAGTGCGATCCGTTGCCTTAAGACCCGAACTCAGGAACTCATAAAATAAATACTAATCTAGCAATCGTGCAAAGAGAATATTATAAACTCAATTTGTATTTGGCCGAAGCTGTTGAATCACCGAAGCCGAGAAGAAAAACCTGCCGTAATAACTTTAATATTAATTAATATTTTGTAAGTGGAGTGTTGCATTTTCTTTCTTTAGATTATTAATATTATTACATAAGTGTTTCCTATCTATAAAATTATTTCATTTTCTATTCAAACTTAACTACTATTTTTGTCTTATTTTGGTTCTTATTATCATAATTGTTATTAATATTAGTGCCACAGTTCTTGTAATTATTATATTATTATTATATCGAAACAATATATATTTTTTTTCCCATTTGACACTTTATTGTGAACAACAGAATAGACTCCTTAATTTAAAATGTAGGTATCAAGATCAAATACACGCGTTTTTTATCTCCGGACTACGAAAACCAATGAGTGACATTTTGTTCTCATCACGACCTATAGATATCCCTAGTTGATTCATTTAATTCAACCTTATAGACGTATTCAGACCCAACATTCTAAACCAATTCCAATGGATACAGATCCTTCTACCTTCTGTTATAGGTCAAATAGTTCGAATCCGGTACAGAATATTAGTAACTCTTTCGACCGAGTAGTAACAATTGTAACCAAAATTTGAACAATAGATCGTTCATGCCTATTAAGAGATCAGGACCTTCAGATTTCCACCAACAAGACAGATCGCCAAGAAGACTGCACGAATCTATGCGTCAACCACCACCAAAGGTGCGAAGGGTAAATAATTTGGCTCAGCAATATCCATTGCAGCAGCACGCAAGCAGCAAAGCCCATAATTTTGACAGACATAATATTAACGAGGAATACGATAGTTCATATTCCGATGATTACGAGTGTAATGGAAATCACCACGAAAACTAATATGTAGCAGATGAGATCAATTTTTTAGGGGTAGGTCCCTCCTGCCATATGTCAGCGGGAAAAGAGATAAACATGCTGCGAACAATTATATAAAGAATCTCAGTAGTCTTAAGGCCATTAAATTTGTAGATACGCCATTTATAGTAAAATGAAAATCTATTCATGGAAAAAACGAAGTGTGTCAAATGTGTCATAAATCTGTTCAATACCAACGCAATTGTTTTATTCTACCTCATTTGGAAACGTTCGATGGCATAGCTGTATGTGATTTTTTGAAGAATATTAGAGCACAAATTGATTTAAAAAGGAATCCTGAAGTATGATGGCGGAGAGGAAAAGTTAATGTATTTCTATTGCAGAGATGTAAATCATGTTTCTATAGATAATCAAACAGTACGCAGAAACATAGTCGATCAATTCTCTGCTATAATAACAAATCGTTTGAAAGTATTTGCTGATCCCAGTAAGTCTTTGCCATATAACACAAACATAGTCGCAACTATTCAAACTGTCGACAATGAGCCAGTTTATTCAAAAGCATATCCGTATCCAATCGCGGCAGCAGACTTCGTTAGTAGGGAAATATCTGATCTTCTCAACGACGGTATTATACGACCTTCAAGGTCACCATACAATAATCCCATTTGGGTTTTTGATAAGTAAGGTTTTGATGAGCAAGGAAAACGTAGAATGCGTAGATATGGTTATCGATTTCAGGAAACTGAACGAAAAAACAATTACAGACAAATATCCCATCCCCAATACCTCAATTATTCCAGCTAATTTGGGCGAATCCGCATTTTTTTCCACTTTAGACTTAAAGTCTGGATTCCAACAAATTAAGCTATCAGAATGCGACAGGGAAAAAACAGCTTTCTCCATAAATAATGGGAAATTTTAATTTTTTAGACTTCCTTTTGGACTTAAAAATGCTCCTAGCATTTTCCAAAGGGCTATTGATGATATCCTTAGAGAAGAAATTGGGAAATATTGTCATGTCTACATTGATGACGTGATTGTTTTTTCAAAAACAAAAGAACAACATCTCGAAGACATAGACAGGATTTTAAGGAAACTATGTGAGGCTAATATGCGTGTTTCGCCAGAAAAATAATTTTTTTTTTAGGAAAGAGGTTGAGTTCTTAGGTTTTGTAGTATCCGCTTATGGCATAAGAACCAGACAAAGTAAGGCATTGAATATCAGACTCCAAGGACGCTACGTAGCTTGTGGTCTTTTCTGGGACTCTCTAGATATTACAGAAGATTCATTAAAGACTACGCCTAAATTGCAAAACCTCTAACAATATATTTACGTGGTGAAAATGGTAACACAAGAACAAGACAGTCAAAAAATGTAGTAGTGGATTTGGATGAAGATGCCATACAGTCTTTTAACCGAATTAAGCAAATTTTGGCATCGGAGGACGTTCTTCTACTCCATCCCGACTACACAAAGCCATTTGATTTGACGACTGATGCATCCTCTCATGCATTAGGTGCCGTCTTATCACAGCGAGGTAGACCGATAACGATGATTTCGAGAACCCTATCTCCGACTGAAAAAAACTACGCTACTAACGAGCGAGAACTACTAGCCATCGTTTGGTCTCTTCAAAATCTACGGAATTACTTATATGGAGTTAAACAACTCAATATCTTCCACCAGCCACTAACGTTGGCCATTTCAGAGAAAAATCGTAACACAAAAATTAAGAGGTGGAAAGCTTTTGTGGAAGAATTGTCTCCTACATTTTTCTATAAGCCCGGAAGAGAAAATTTTGTTGCGGACGCTCTATCCAGGCAATATATAAATACACTACAGGAGTTAGATGATTCAGAACTTGAAACAATACATAGTGAAGGTTCTTTAACTAAAACAATTCGTTCTGTAAGCGATCCCTTAAACTGCTTTAAGAATCAATTGATTCTTCAAAAAGCTCCTGAAGCAAGGAAGATAACGAAGATAATTTTTATCATTCAGTAATTTAAATGACCTTTTTGAAATATGTACTCACAGAAGTTGTTTACCCTAACGTAGTTAATGGTATATTTTGCGATTTACATATTTGGGGTAAGATTCAAGATAAACTACTAAAGTCTTTTCCATCTGTCAAATTTCTGCACTCGGAGAAATTTGTGATAGATGTTTTCAACCAAAATGATCAAGAAGAAATTCTCGCCGTAGAACAAAATCGAGCCCATCGATCCCTACGGGAGAACGCACAACAAATCCTTCGAGATTATTTTTTCCCCGACATACGGAAGAAATTGAAGAAAATTATTTCAACCTGTAACGTTTGCCACGAAGGAAAATACCAGAGACATCCTCCTAAGGCAGAGATAGGCAGAACTCCTATTCCCTCCCATCCAGGCGAAATCTTACACATAGATATTTACTCGACGGACAAATTGCATTTTCTCACTTGCCTTGATAAATATTCCAAGTTTGCGACTGTATTTCCAATTAAATCGCGTGCAATAATTGACATTAAAGATCCCGTACTCAATACTCTTAACTTTTTCAAAGGCACCAAAACAATAATCTGTGACAACGAAAAATCGTTTAGTTCCCAAACAATAAAATCTTTGCTTCGAGATTATTTCGGAATAGAGATTTTTTCTGTGTCACCTTTCCACAGCACAACTAATGGGCAAGTGGAAAGATTCCACAGCACATTGACAGAAATTGCGAGATGCACTAAATTAGACCAGGATATTACTGACACACTAGAACTTATTGTACTTGCTATGGTTAAATACAATAGGACAGTTAATTCCGTAGTAAAGGAAAGGCCAATAGATATAATTCATCCGAACCGCACCATATTACAGGATAGAATTCGAAAAAGTACTATACAGACGCAACAGAAAGACTTAGAGTAACACAACAAAAATAAACTGACACGGAAATTTAAACCTGCTGATAAAGTCTTTGTACGAACTAACAAGCGCATCGGAACTAATGTTCAGCAGGACCTTGGAACAACGGTCTTAATCGATAATAAAAGAATTCATAAAAATAACCTAAGGTAATTTTGTAAAATTGTTGCCACAACCAATACTTGAAAATGCCGCTATAAAAATATCCAAACGTGAAGTTATTTAAACTCCTATGTTCAAAAATGCAACAAATAAACAATATTTTGCTACTGTATTTCGGTTTTCGGTATATTTATGCGAGCGAATGATTTTTTTTAAACATTTATGAAATGTTCTCGATTTGCTTCAGAAACATTTGTCAAACATTTCTGTTTTTGTCGGTGTATACGCCGATTAAGTTTTTATTAAACGTTTGTGAAATACTTTTTACTGTCGGAAATTCACGACCAGAGGCTCGAAAACAACAACACGGCTTCCGTAATATGGTGTGTTTTGTTTCTAAAAAGAAATGAGTTTACCTACAATCAGTTCGTAATGTAATAGAAATGTTTGCCAATAACTAGGTGCGAAAACAATTTAAATTTATGCAGGCAGCTAGTTTCGATTTTTCATTATTCCAAGATTATCTGGACATTTGTATTTTATGTTAAAAGAACAAAAAACACCTGTGACAAACAACAAATTACTAACGAACTGCGAAACATTTACTTAAATATTTCGCTGGTCTGGGCCTACCTTTATGGAATGAAAAAGCAAAATCATCTCGAAGGCGGGAAATGTATTCGATGTGAAAAAAATGCTTTTTGATTTTTTGTGTTATGGAGGGTGTTGAATATATTAGTCTGGCAACGTGACTGTGTGGCTTGGCTAATGGCTATTGTTTACAGGCACACCAACATTGAAAAATGAAACAAGCCACCTAGTATTTACAATAAATTTTCAGATCATGATTCGTGGTCTCGATGATCTATATGGATCATGGCTGATAATAAAAAAGGGCTAATGTGTGTCTATTATCATAGTTGCGAAAGATAAAATAAATGTAGATAGTTGTCATCCTCTCAAGTCTCAAATTAACGCAGACGAAGAAAGCAATTGCATCTGTTTATATTTTGCCATAAATGATGTCCATTAATCACTTTCTGCAACGTCTGTTGGCAGCCAGGGACGGCTTAAATTAAAGAGGCAGCAGTTAACACCAAGCGCACTTGCACAGCAAATACATAAAAAGCACATAAGCCTAGCGGTGCTAAGAACATCTAGGAAAAAACGGAAAAAATTGTTTTCGACATAGATCCAGCGGTGTGATAATTTGAACGATTGTTTTGCACCCGCAACAAAACTATGTAAACAAAATTACTATCCATGTTTGGGCAGCTACCTGTTGCTGCAGCTACGCGAGCAATTGAGTTTAGTCACAGAAAGTACCCTAGGTAATCAAGTTCGTATAGAGAAACAGAGTGACAAAAAAAAAACGAGAGGTTCAAACAAGTTCTCATAGAGAACAACAACAGTTCAAAGACAGTGACATCAATTACTGAAATTAAAATTAAATACAGAAATAAAAGCATTGGTGGCTTGAGGAACAGGTGAGGGTGGATACGCTCTCCCGGGCCGGTGCGCTACTTACGTAGCATCCTCCTTAGTTTTAAGCTAGATATTAAGTTTGTAGGTTTAGGTTTATAGTAGGGGGTCTTTGGGAGGTGCCGGGCTAGCCAACATGATAGTGCTGCCGAGACTCGAACGACGCTTATAGCCTCGCTCGAGTCTCGGTGACACTGATGAACCCTAGTGGGCGGCTGTCAGGCTCAATCGATTTGGTTGCTCACCACCCTGATTATACTTAATTTAGGTTAAGTAGCTTAGGTAGTCTTAAGTAGTTTTAAGTAAAACAAATAATAAAGAGTTAAAGTTTTCTAAAGTTTCTTGAAAATTAAAAAACAAAACAAATCATAGAAATAGATAAATTTAAGGCCGAAAGGCAATAATTTTAAGGATATTGATAAGTTTAGAGCGCTCGCTTGGAGCCAGTTAGCTAGAATAAGATAAATGATAGTTTTAAATTAGATTTAATCGTTTTTGTCTATTGTGTAAGCTTAAAGAAAGAAAGAATAAAAAAAAAACAAAAATGAATTTTCAAAGTTAAAAAAAAAAAAGTTAAAATTAAATATAGAAATAAAAGCATTGTTGAAAATACCAAGGAAACATTTTAATTTATACAAATGAGCGCTAACATTCCAGATAAACTTTTCTATTGGGTGCATGTAATTGTGTTTTATTTTGCTCAAACTAAGTGAAATTTTCAAACATAAACAAACATTCCAGTTGGCAATAGATTTTGCAGTCTTGTCTCGTTTGCCGTGCTCTTTATTACTGAATACTAATCACCCAGGTACCTAATAAGAAAAAATATATACCGTTTTCTCCGTGGCCCTTCCTGTTATAATAAAAAAAAAACATAGAACTGCAAAAAGAAAGCACCATCTGCCTCTTACCTTTTAACATGTGTGGTAACATTTTTGTCCCTCGAGATCGAGAAGGTGCCTGCAATTTTCATTGAGTTCGTGTAAGTTGATTTGTCTTTACTTTTTGGTATGTTTTTTATTCAGGTAGGTTGTTCTGAATACGCTTGACACAATAGTAAAAAATAAAATTTCCATAATATTATACCTACTTAGCCCCCATTTATATTTTTATACTATGTCCCATGGCAATGAGTTTGTGGGTTGGTTATATGAAATTATTAATTTATTTATTAAAGAATTTAATTGACAAATGAACACAAATAATTTAATGTAATTAATTAACTTAAAGCAATATAATTTAATATAATTAAATCAAAAAATTTCAAAACAAAAGAAAAAAATAAATAATGGAAAATAAGTAACAAAAAATAATCGAACCCTGTTTTCCTGAAGAATTTTTATTTAGATAATTAAAGTTTAATGGGAACCGTTGTGGTATCCTGAGGTAAGTAATTTTTAGTCGCTTCGAATTTTAAATTTGTGGCTTAATTTTTCTTCACTTGCTAGAAAGTAGTACGAACAATAGTTGACAAAATTTTGAAGGGAAATTTTACCAATTTTATTGACACACATATCGCGACTTACATTTTCCCCAAAAATTAGTTACACATCGCACCACAATAAAACGACTACGCTCTTTCGATTGCTACTCTTACTTTTTGTCGTTCCCTTGTAAAAGTTTCTGAGATATTCACTGTAACTAGGTCCTAACTGCACGTTTTCAGTTTGAGGTTCAGTAAGCAAGATTCTAACAGACTGAAAGAACTATGGAACTCTAAAAAGCAAATAGAACCATGTGGAATCTTTTTTGAAAGAAGAACCATGATTCAAAAATTCAAAACTACGCAATCAGGACCATATTGAATATGAAATATAATTTTTTTTAGTCAAATAGGCATAGTTTTGTCTAGAAACTTGTTGAAAAATTATGTTTTTTTTCGTGGAATTTCCAAGTGAAAAATTAAGGGAGGACAGCATATAATTAAAATATGATTTAGGGCCTACGAATAAGCTTATTACGATAATTCTTGGGGACAGGATAATGCAGGCAAAGGAAATCTCAGTCGGCCCAGGAAGTATCATTGATCTAGATTCGGCAGTCGTGATTCAAAATTATTTTATTCTTGTGCTGGCAGTCGTTTGCGAAGTACAACAAAGTGATTCGCAATGCAATGAAATTAATGAAAGCCGTATAATAGAGGATGAGTTAAATATTGCATCTTCTTCTATAAAAACGCGAAAACGGGTCGTAAATGAAAAATGTTGGAAGCAAAACATGCAACAAAGACAACATCAAGCAGGGGAAGCTTATACTAATTCTCAAGGTAATGAAGTTGCCAGAAAGGAAATTGTAACCAGAAAAGACTGTTTTTCGAACTGTAAAAGTTGTAACAAAAAAGTTGTAACAAAAACTGAGCGTGTAGGACTATTAAAGGCTTTCTACTCCTTAGATCAAGAAGGAATATCCAATTATAAATATTTTCAAATTAACTACGAGGATTGAAAGAGTGAACGGGACAAAAAAGATATCCTAAAGTAGTTCACCGAATTTTGGTCGCTTTAGGAAAAGGGGAGGGTGGATACGCTCTCCCGGGCCGGTGCGCTAGTTACGTAGCATCCTTTTTAGTTTTAAGCTAGATACCAAGTTAGTAGGTTTAGGTTTAGAGTAGGGGTTTCTTGGGAGGGGCCGGGTTTGCCAAGAACAATGCTTCCGAGATTCGACCGAGGCTTATGGCATCGCTCGAAGCTCGGCGGCACAGGTGAACCCTTGTTGGCGGCTATCAGGCGCCCATGGACGAGCAGGATGGTGACCAGTCGATGAGATTGCTTACCACCCTGATTATAGGTAATTTAGGTTAAGTAGCTTAGGTAGTTTTAAGAAGTATTTAAACTAAACATATTTTTTCTAAAGTTTTTTCTAAGTTTTCTAAAGTTTCTTGGAAATTAAAAAAACAAAACAAATTATAGATTGATAGATTTAAGGCCGAAAGACAATAATTTTAAGGATATTGCTAAGCTTAGAGCGCTCCCTAAGAGCTAGTAAGCTAGAGCAAGATAATTATTAGTTTAAGAGAATTATATGAAACTATTAAAGAAGTCGGCGCCAAATATCACTCAACGGCGAAACCTACCTAGAAATAGTAACAAAAAAAACTCCAAGATTGAGGCGGGTAAGACCCCTTGATCTATAAAAGTTAGCCAAGGCCAAGAGATTAAGTAATATCTTCAAACAAAAAGTTTCGATATCCGACAACCGACGGATTCTTCTTCTGAATTTTTCAAATAATTTAAAAATAAATTGCCGATTAGTCAAACGACTAGGTGCAATTCAGGATGACGATAGTCAGTCCCTCCCGGGAGGTTTTTTAGAGGTTGTTCGAGTCCCTCACTATTGCAGAAGCATCCCTCCGGTACTTGCTCTGCAATGTCTTTCGATGATTTTTCCTTCCAGCGAAACCCCAAACAAAACCAAAAAAAAAAAAAAAAAGTTTAAGAAAGAATTGGATAAAAATGAAAAAAAAAACATTTTAATTAATAAAATGATTAAGGGAAATGAAGCCCACCTCAAACTTAAGCATATGATGAGAGAACAAAAGGCTCTGGATAAAACTTCAGGGATCCCAATACTCACTTTCGATCTGGAAGATGTGTTATCCTCTCCGCGAGCAGAAATCGGGTCAATTTTCTACAATTCAAAACAAAATGTTTACAATTTAACAGCAGACTGTGAAAAATTTAAAAATACTGTGCTTTGTGGACAGAGTATACTGGCGGAAGAAGTGGGACCGATATTGCTATACAAAAAATGTTCGACAAATAGTGTTCGAAAGCAACATTATCACAAAATTGATAACTTGAAGCGATTCCTGTGTTCCTCAAAACAAAAATTCTACAATGGCTCTAGCAATGCAATATTTTATGAAAACTCGAGAATTTGAAAAAGTTGACAATGCTCATAGCCAAATAGAAAAGAATTTGTCTTGTCGGTCAATGAATACTTCTCACCAATGGGGCTTATAAGATTGCTAAAAAAAAAATGTTGGAAAATATTCAAATATGTGCTTTGAATATAATAGTGTAGGTACCATTTTCCACATTAAAAATTATAAAACATATATAAAATGAATGGAATATGAATTTTAATAATCTTTGGATTATGACGAGCTTAACATGACGAAAGCAATAATAAGGCGATCGGATACACGACTTCGCAAATACAAAGATGCAAGGCAAGAAGTTCCAATGTTGCAGGACATTGAGAGTGTTGAAGACTGGTGGTATATCCCCAGATTCATGGAAGCACCTTACCATGACTGTAATAGTATTTAATACTATCACCTGGCTTGGACAACAGTTTTAAGTTCCTTTTATGATTTCATTTGAACTAAGTTTACTTCAATCCTTTAAACAAAAATTATGTTATGTCTTTTACCATTTAATGTACTAAGATAATGAACTTTTAGTTCAAGAAAATTAATTTTCATAAAAACGCAAGGTTCTATTAAAAAAAGAATTACATTTTACAGTGAAATAAAGTTCCATTAGGTACTTGGAACCTTATTATCCTAATCCTAGGTGCATTATCAACAGAGTTATATGTATCCATATTTTTAAACATAGATTCCAGCAAAACTAATATGTAAAGTGGTTTAAATATTTTTGAAAATAATATAATTTTAAAGAAATAACTTAAAATTGAAAGGGATTCAGAAAAGCTATTTACAACATTCAACCTTTATGTGTTTGAGTTCCATGTGAACATAATTGTACAAGTTGTTTATCCATTCCAATACGAATGGTTCCTTAATGAGCGCTTGAAATTTTTTTTTTATAATTTACTCAGTTTATCCCTCGCAGTACACATCGAATATTTTCCTCTTGGTCCCACAACTAATTTTATAAGGAATACATTAATGTGATTCTATGTTAATGTAATGCATAATACATATCGTACACACGAAGGTACCTATCTACATATCTACAGCAAAGATTGTACGAAGTTAAGCATTTCACACACCTAACTTTTGTTATCTCATCAATCAAATTAACTCCAACTTGGAGATGGCTTCAAGTTTATGTAAGTTGACAAATTACTTAAAACTTTTTCTATTTAAAATTCCAATTTTGTTTAATTGGCAAGGCATCTTTTGAGAGTGACGACTGTACATATATTACACTACATATACCTATATTATTTTAGCATATTGGGAGTGCTCACATGGAGCTTGAGAATTTTTCATAAATATTTTCAGCAAATGTACACTTAGTCCTAAAAATTACTATCCACACAAAACGAATATTTTCAAATTAAATGGATAAAATTCTATGAACGCTGTTAGCACCTTTGCCCACATCAGAAGTGGCATGTGCAAGGTGCGAGTATGTTGGTGAGCCGGAGTTTTTGAAGTAACGTTCCATTTGTCAATACAAATTGCTATGTAACAATACTAACGCACTTAGCATTTACGGAAAGTCGGCCGAAGTTTGGGGTTTCGGTATTATCTATTTCACACATCGATTCGTATTGCAATCAGATTCCATGTACTGTCAGCGAATTCCCTGGCCAGACTCATGGGAAGCGATGTTGGACTTCGGGTTTGTCATTGTTGAACTTTATCTGTTTTAACTGATTATGTACGCAAATACAGAAATATAGCACACATGTTTACTACGAGTACGAGTATCAATATAAGCAAATGGAAAAATTCGTGCGTCAATGGGCAAGAACAAGAACCGTGCGTGCGATATTGCTTAATGGAATTACATAGTTCCGTGGACATATTTCTAGGAACTAGTTCCATTTTAAGAATGAATCGTTTCATCATTGGAACTATTTCGCACAACCCTAGGTCTGGAGTGATCATCAAAGTTACATTTGTGAGTAATGTAATGAATATGAAGATACTGTGGCGTGGAATGAATCGTGGAACCCAAAATGGTGATATGAAAACAACCCATTAGTTACCAAACAAGTGCCATTTGGAGACTGGAATCTGTCAATTCCCCACTAAGCTAATTCTAGAACCAGCCAGAATTAACTGCAAATTTATCAATTGCTGAAAAGGGGAAAAGTATGTGAGCCAATTGTAGAACCAATTGGAATTAGCTAGAAAGTTCTTGAAGAGATGGCAGAGCAGATATTAAAGGACAGATTTTAGAACAGGTTTTTTACAGTTGATTTTTAACAGTGATTCGTTCAAGTTCGAAATAGTTATCGGTTGTGAAGATAAATAGGTGCAAGGTAATAGAGTGAAATAAGTGATTGGTTTGAATCATTGAAGAATTGTTTAAGTAATATTGTTTTGGTACTTAATAATTGAATAATCCATAAAAGTGTAATAAAAGTGATTTTACTAGAAAAGTTTAACAGCATAGTGTTTTATCTTTTCGAATCCCAGCCCAAATGTAACATTGGTGTCAGAAGTGGGATAAAACTTATTCTTTGCTAAGTATCTAAGTGTTGTAAAGAACAAAATGGGTCGTGTATTTCTAAAACTAAGCATACCCCAGTTAAAAAGTGAATTGGAAAAGAGGAATCTCTCCACAGCTGGAGGGAAAAAGGACCAAATCCAAAGACCATGATTTTCGACGTGGCAGAAGAACAAGTAAGTACAGGCGTTGATATAAGCGCTATGATGGAATTACTTCTTGCCAAGATGGAAGAACAGAAGAATTCTCTAGAAGAACGGAAGAATTCTATGGAATCGAAGTTCGCAGAACAGAAGAATTCTTTAGAATAACAGTCTTCTGTTCTTGAAGAACAGAAAAATCCCATTGCCGCCGTACAAAAAGATGCCGTGGTAGAGTTTAAGAATGTTCCAGATGTAAAAATCGTCGCGATTGATGAGAAGTTAAACTAGCATGAAACCAAATTTGAAGAAATTAATGAATCTCTTCATAGACACGAAACAAAGATCGAGAACGTAGCTAAAGAGCTCGGAACAAATATCGAGAACTCGAAAAAGTCAAGAAGGCTCGGGAATATTCTGCTGACTGCCCAAGAAGGAAAGAGATGCAACCATCCGTTTTTGATGGTCAAACATCATGGCCGATATATAAGAGACAGTTAAAAGCAGCTGCAATGACCAATGGATGGGACGACGAGGAAAAGTCGATTGCATAAACGCTCGCATTACGAGGTACAGCTGCAGAATTGCTTCAAACTACCTCAGAAGAAAAACAACGCGACTATGATGCTTTGGTTAAAGCTATTGAGATGCGGTTTGGTGACGACCATATGCAGCAAGTGTATAGAGTACAACTGCGCAGAAGAATCCAGAAGAGGAGAGAAACACTCCAGCAGCTGCAAGCGGATATAGACCGGCTAGCGCACTTGTCATATCCCAATGCCGGCGAAGATGTCATCAACGAAATGGCTATTGAGGCATTTACACAAGCCATAGATTACAGATAACTGCAGATGGCTCTACGAATGGCTGGAAAGAGAACTCTTCCTGAGGCACTGGCATTTGCATTAACTATGAAAACTGCTGACCAAGCATCTCAAGGATTCCACCGCGTGAGAGAAATAACATCCGTCGAATGTTCATGCCAGAGAACAAAGCTGGAAGGTGATCCAGGGAGCCACCGATTCTACCTAAAAGAGCCAGATCCAGAAAACTATTATCAGAGCTATATCGTCGGAAAGATGCTTGTTGAACCTAAAAATAACTTGGTTCCCGTTCGTGTCCTCAATGTGGAACCCAGAAGCGTAAAGCTGAGAGCTCAAAAAGTCCGTGGGCATCACCGGTCGTCCTGGTCAAAAAGAAAGACGGAAGTACGAGATTCTGCGTGGACTATCGCCAATAAACAAAGTCACCAAGAAGGATAAGTACCCCCTGCCAAAAATTTACGATACTCTGGACACACTATCCGGAGCCAAATGGTTTTCGACTCTTGATCTGAAGAGTGGCCACTGGCAAGTGCAGATCCATCCAGAAGACCGCGAGAAAACAGCGTTCACAGCAGGAAACGGGATTTGGCTATTTACAGTAATGCCATTTAGACTGTGCATTGCTCCAGCAACTTTTGAACGTCTAATGGAGTGCGTTTTGCTGGGACTGACGTGGAAAACCTGTTTGGTCTACCTGGTTGGAAAAACGTTCAACGAACATCGAAATAACCTAAAGGAAGTGTTCCAAAGGCTGCGAAGTGCACAGTTAAAACTGAACCCGAAGAAGTGTTCTCTATTTCCACCAGAAGTGAAGTATCCCGAGCACATCATCTCTTCCAAGGGAGTCAAGACTGATTCGGAGAAGATCGATGCAGTGAAAAACTGGCCGGTTCCCAAAGACAAACATCAAGCTTGCATCAACTGACAGAAAAAGGCAAACAATTCAACTGGTCAGGTGAGTGCGAAAACAGCTTCAAGGAACTTAAGCAACAGTTGTGCGACGCCCCCATATTAGTGTACCCCACCCCTGGAAAAACATTTATTGTGGATGCAGACGCTAGTAATGTGGGAATTGGAGCCGTCCTTTCCCAGATGCACGAGGGCTAAGAGAAGGTAGTTTCGTTCTTCAGCCAAATTCTCTCAAGGCCAGAAAAAAACTACTGTGTTACCAGGCGCGAACTCCTTGCTTTGGTACTGGCAACAAAACATTTCCATATATAAATACCTCTATGGGCGGAAATTCATCCTTCGCACAGACCATACATCTTTAAAGTGGCTACTACACTTTAAGAATCCTGAAGGACAAGTCGCAAGGTGGATCGAACAGCTGCAGATGTACGACTACGAAATACAACATCGAAAGGGAAGTCTTCACTCAAATGCAGACGCTCTCTCCCGTCGACCGTGCAAAGCAGATTGTAAACATTGCTTACGACACGAGGAAAAAGATGTCGTGTCCTTTCAAAGGGTGAGAGCTATGCCCATTGGTGGCTGGAGTGCACGGGAAATCCGGGAGGCTCAAAAGGAAGATCCGGATATTGAACCCATCCTCGCCTGGAAGGAGCATGAGGGAAAACCAGACTGCCAGGAGATATCCAACAGGAGTTCCGAGCTGAAGGCATACTGGGTGCAGTGGGACTCCCTTCATGTACAAGACGGAATTCTAAAAAGAAAATGTGAAAGCCCGGATGGAAAGTCGTACGTAATGCAGCTTGTTGTTCCCAGGACAAAAGTTTTCGAAGTGCTTAGGGAATTGCATGATGGAGTGTCTGGAGGCCACTTGGGAATAAATAAAACACTCGAAAAAGTGCGAGAACGCTTTTACTGGGTCCATTCAAGGGAGGATGTTGAGAATTGGTGCAGGAAATGCGTATAATATGTGCGGCCTGAGAGTCCGAGCCAAGATGCATCAATATAATGTTGGAGCCCCTTTCGAAAGGATAGCAGTTTATATTGCGGGACCGTTTCCTGAAACGAACAATGGAAATCGTTACATCCTCGTTGTTATGGACTACTTCAGTAAGTGGCCTGAAGCATTCGCTATCCCAAATCAAGAAGCTAAGACTGTGGTGGAGCAAATCGTCTACAACTGGGTAAGCAGATTCGGTGTACCTATGGAACTGCATTCGGACCAAGGACGAAACTTCGAGTCCAGGATTTTCCAAGGAGTGTGCCAATTACTCGGGGTTAAGAAGACAAGAACAACACCGCTTCATCCACAATCAGATGGGATGGTGGAGCGCTTCAATAGAACACTGAATGAACACCTCTCTAAGGTCGTTGGCGATGACCAGAGAGATTGGGACAAGCACATGCCCTTGTTTTTATTGGCCTATCGAAGTGCAGTGCACAACACCACAGGACATACTCCATCTGAAGTCCTATTTGGTCGAAAAGTCCGCCTACCTAGCGAGTTGATGTTTGGATCTCCATGCGAAGAATCCAAGAATGAGGAGGACTATGTAACAGAACTCAGGGATATCATCAGGGACGTGCATCGAGGGACTAGGGCTAAAGGAATGTTCTCGATGAGATGGCAGAGCAGATATAAAAGGACAGGTTTTAGAACAGGGGTATACAGTTTACTTTTAACAGTGATTGGTTAAAGTTAGAAATAGTTGTAATCGGTTGTGATGATAAAAAGGTGCAAAGTAATAGAGTGAATTAAGTGATTGGTTTGAATCGTTGATAATCGTTAATAAGTGGATAATCCATAAAAGTGTAATAAAAGTGATTTTACTAGAAAAGTTTAACAGAATAGTGTTTTATCTTTTCGAATGCCAGGCCAAATGTAACAATACAAATAGTGCAAGTTGTATTTAGAATCGATATAGGTACTGAGGAAGGTATCTACTGTCGATTATTTTTACAATACAATGTTGCCTAAAAAATTCAGTACTATTCTAAGACTATTTATATTAGTTCTTATACCTATCTTTTGTTTTTACTTTTATATATTGATGTTTCATCCTCTATCAAAAAATGGCTCGGGGTGTGGGTTTGACTATTGTTACATATTGGTCTTTATATTTAGGAGCTGGCAGTTTAGCAAAACGAACTGATTGCAGCATTCTTGCTACAACAAGGCGGATGAACCTCCACCACAGTGTTATTAACATCTTCCGCTTTCGAAGATGAACCTAGAAGTTCGTTCTCGCTGAGAAGAATCTTATTAAATACATCCATATCCAAATCCGACAAAGTGTAATGATGTAATGGCATGAGAAATTGTGCTGGAGGCATCATCATCTAACGATGGGAATGAAACCGATGCTCCAGGGTCGAAGATCTCAGGTTCTCCTAGAATCTAGCTCGTCCTTTTTACACACTTTTAGGGTGATGGATTCGAAACTAAATCTGATCACACCTTTAGTCAGCGTGAAGGGAGCAAGCGACTCTTTGTTTATGACAATAAGAGCGCACCTGTAGAGACCTAGTTGCTCTTCCAGCTTTACAACCTTGCAACTGTAAGTCGGGAGTGACGGATTGCTTAGTCGGATAATTTCGAGAGTCTCTATACTGGAGGAGGGTTCGGCTGGGATCCAGGTACGAGTTCTAGGTCGGCTTGGGATATCCTCCGTCTCGACGACGTCGAGTTTCGCAACCGGTCAAACTTCTCGCAGTTAGATGTGACGTTGGATGACCTATTTGGGGCGACGGTGCTTTGCACCTTAGGTCTTTAGGGAGCCAGCGCGGACCCCTCCAACGATCTCTGGCGCTTAGACGTAGAGTCCTTGCTGGTCGTTTGTGGATCGCATCCTTAGGAATTTTTCTGCCTACTCGACTTTGCTGTTTTTCTCGGCGGTCCTATCAGCCTTCTAAGTTTCTCCGAAGACCTTTAGGATATGAAAAGCATAGCAACGTTTACTATACGCCCTTTTCGAGGGAGTGAAATGCCGCCCTGTCTCACTGGGAGACGCCTGAGCGATCTTGCATCCTGTTGCGCTGGTAGCAGTGGTAGGGCCATGTATACTCACAATCCCACCACTGCTAGGATGTGTACCTTCCTTTTTGTGCACACTACAGCTGCTCACAGTAGAAGAATCATGAATAGTCGCGATTTTTCCACCGCTCATTGCCGCAGGAGCTGAACTAGTAGTCAGCGAAGTCGCCGTACTACCGCCCGGTTTTAGAGGACAACCGGTCTCATTTTTTCGTTTGTTTAGAGTTTTGTTTTTGTTCATTTTAGTACCCACGAGTAGCGGAGAATTGAGATCGCTCTGTGCAGACATTCGCATTACACAGATAGAGCTAGCTAATCCGGAGGTTGCATTGAAAATTAAGAAAACAAATTTTTTGTCAGCCAAAGTCCTTTTTTCGTCATGAGAATTTCTAAAAATTAGTTAGTCATGTCCTATGAAGGTTGTTTATCGTTTTGGAAAGTAACATTTCGAAAAGAAATCTGCACCAAAATAGTATGAAAACCAACAGGCCGAATTCAATGGATAGGACAAAGAAGCCATTTTCTAAATAAACATTACTCATGGCTGTCTAGGCTGTATTAATCGTTTTCATTAATTACGCTTGTTTGAAATTCTTCTGTTTATTAAATTGTTGAAATTTTGTAACAAATTTAATATGTTCTTTTTTTATTGATACTAGAAATTTTTACTAAAAGTTAAATCCCTGTTTTTATGGACATTTAGTGTGTTGCAAAGTAGTTCGAAGGTTTTTTCGTCCGATTCCTAATATTTCCACAATTTTGATGCTTTATTTGTGTTTTGCACTGAAGGTTTTTCGGACATCAACATTTCTACAAAAAGGTAAAAAATCCACGACTGCTCAGTGTCATTATTTCCTTATACCCCCTATTATTTAGAATTCTTCTTTTTGCTGCTTCACACGTATTCACGCATACGAAATTTAAGAAAGAATTTTCTTTTCAAAATTTGCGGAGGGAATCCGATAGGTGCCCGGGGCTGGCGGTCTATTTAATACTTTGTTGATGGTATTTGGTGAGTTCCCATAGTTTAAATTTGTTGATTTATTTCATCACAAAAACATGTATTTTGCAAAATGGTCAATAACTAATGTAATCAACATATAAATAAAGGAATAATCCGAGATATATTCATTCGTAGAAATAAAACAAGACATTTTTGTACCCACAGTTATTGTTTTCGTTTGTTGTTTTTCGCGAAGAATTATTTCGATGGCGAATGTGGACAGAAAAAAGGCACCGCATTCAAAGGGAAGAATTGATGAATTGATAAGGCATATTACAAATTAAAGTGTATTGGAGTTCAGGGGAGAGATATGAAATTTGTGAGCGGGACAGGGACAGCAAACGATGCCGAATTTCTTGCCGCTCTTTTGACATTTCTCTTCAGTAAGGTTTGCCATTTCATGATGGAAAGATATACGAGCCAAAAACGAGTCGAAATTATTAAAATTTACTACCGAAATTCGGAGTGAGTGGCCTCAACGTTAAGAGCGCTTTTCACCGAAAAATCATCTTCAGCGATGAGGCTCATTTCTGGCTGAATGGCTTCGTCAATAAACAAAATATGCGGTAGTGGTCAGGCAGCAATCCACACATACTCCATGAGTCATCATTGCATCCCGGAAAAATTACGGTTTGGTGTGGTTTATGGTCCGGCGGCGTCATTGGGCCGTACTTCTTCCGTGATGATCAAGACCGGCACGTTACTGTGAATGGGAATCGCTACCGTTCAATGATAACCGAATATTTTTGGCCCCAATTTGATGATATCGACTTGGAGGACATGTGGTGCCAACAGGACGGTGCCACAAGCCACACAGCGAATGTCACAATCAATTTATTGGAAACCAAGTTTGGAGAACGTGTTATCTCATCGGTCGTGCGATTTGACTATTTCCTGTGGGGCTACGTCAAGTCTTTGGTCTATGCCAACAAGCCAGCGACGATTGATGAACTTCGTACGAATATCGAACGTGAAATTGCAGCAGTATCGGCCGATCTATGCTTGAAAACCGTCGAAAATTGGGTTCAGCGTCTGGACTTCTGCAAGCGTGCCCGTGGTGGCCATGAAAAAGAATTCGAGTTCCATACATAATGGCATCGAACGTACTTTCACAGGAATAAAGAATTTTATTGATATCGAAAACCGTTTTTGTTTTATTTAAAAAAAACTTGTGTAGCGCTCTTATTGAAAAACCCTTTATGAGGAGAAAAATACTAAACAAATCTTTCAACTTTTTAAAATAATTTTTTTTCTAAATTTTCCTTGCATGTCTTCTAGATACAATCAACGAAAATGAATTTATTTTCTTTTAACTGTACGGGGAAAAAAAAAAACAGAATCTAAAATGAATAGCTACCAGTAAAATTCCAAATAATTATATGTAGATACTGATTTTATTTTATTTTATAGTTCATCGATTATTTGAACTTGTTTCGCTTATGGTCGAAAATCGACCCTACTTTTTATACCTATGTTATAATCTTCTAAAAAATGTATACCACAATTTTCGATATTTTTGGTGTTATTTTTTATAAGCATAAAAGGGGCATCTAGATATCGAAAAAAACACGCTCATTTGAAAATAGTTTTACTCATGTTTGATATTTTAATACGTTGCTATGACAAATTTTTGTCGAAAAAATGTCTTTTCCGTAGGTAGGTAGTAACATTATTAAAACCAACCGTCGTCAACACCTCGCAGATAATATATGCCCTTGAAATAAAATTAGGTACACAATTGCTTTCTTTTAGGGTAGTTAAATTGCATTCCTTCGAAAAAATTGAATTTCACCAAAATGAGTTCGCTTAACTGATAAGCATTTTGTATGGGGAATTCTAAACCAAACATTTTTTGTTTGTGCACATCTATGGCACAGTGCCTTTCGAATGATACAAGTTTCATTCTCCTAATTTCATAATAAATACTTAAAAAGTGTACTGAAACCTTGGACGTTCACGTATTAACATAATGTTTAGTTGCATTTTTTCCAATCTCAACACAGAATGAGTTACCAGTCATCTCTCAGGTTGCTTTGTGCAAGTGTATGCGTGCGTCTAATTTACTTTAACATGACACACATACATTCGCACAAGGAAACACGGAAAGCTGACGGCAGTGTTCCCGAAAGTACTCCCATAGGAGTATTGTACTTCTTTAAACACCTCCGTACTCCCGTACTCCTGTACTCCTTCTTCGACATTCGTGCTACTATTTTCATTTAAAGGCCTAAAATAGCTTACACTTGCAGCAAGTTGTAATTCCAACCTTTATAAATTTTATTCACTTCAAATTTATGCAAATTTGGCAGCACTTTTATCTTCCAAAGTGTTGTCAAAAAGGGAATTTCCCTCTTTCTGGTTTGTTTTAGTTTTTGGTTGGCGCAGCGCTGCCGATAGTACTAAAATGGGAGTATGGCACTCCGGTACTCTCCATCGTCGAACAAACTCCTGCGGAACCTGGAAATCCTTTTATCTGACAAACACTTATTTTGTCCAGTCCAAGGTCCCGCAAGCCGATACCCCGTTGCCCAAACGCGTGACCAGGTAGGTTAAATTAAAAATGCAGCAAGTGGCAGAGATTGCAACAACAACAACTACAGCAGCACCAGTAGAAGCAGTATCAACAATAACAAGTAGTGCTGGAGCAGTACCAGCACTAACAACAATGATGGACTTACCATCAACAAGTACCGCAGCATTGGTACAGTCAACAGAACTGATAAAAACCGAAAAACGACGAAGGAAGCTGAAGCCGACACCCCCCAATCTTCAGCATAGGAGGAAGTCGAAGGCAGACGAGGAGATGACGTCATGAGCAACCTCGTCAGCAAAGGAGACAGACGAAGACTCTGATGGACTCAGCTACTCCTACGAGTCCGAAGGGGGCGAGGGAAGATACGTCGGCAAAGGTAATTCTTTACAATTACTTGACGCCGAGGTAGAAGAACAACAACAAAGTGACAACGAAGACGAAGAAGCCCAGCTAGATCGCCTAATTAAAGAGCTCCTAGAGAAAAGGGAAATTGCGCCAGCAAAAATTGCAACAGCAACAACAAAAGCTGAAGCAATTGCAAGCTGAGCAGCAACAACACAAACAACAACAAAAACAGCTTAAGCAGCAGCAACAACAATAAACACTGCCTAAGCAACAGCAAAAACAGCAACAGAAGAAGCAGCTGGCACACAAACAGCCACTGCAGCAACTAAAACAACAACCACAACAAACAAAGAAGCAGAAACAGCATCCGCAGCAACAGCAGCAGAGACAACAGCCGCAGCAACAGCAGCAGCAGAGACAACAAACAACAGCAGCAACAGCAAGAACAACAGACGAAAAAACAAAAAGTACCACCAATCAATGTAAGTCATTTAGATATAAGCGATAGCATAAAATTATGTGGGTTAGTTACTAAAAACTTTTATGTAAAACGGCTTAACTCCAAAAAATACATAATTATATGTACAAATATGGAGGAGCACAAAAAGGTGTGCACCGCTCTGGAGAAAGCGGAGACAGAGTACTTCACGTACACTCAAGAAGGAGAAAAGCGACAAACGGTTTTGCCTAAGGGTATAGACCCAAATACTAAGATAGAAGAGCTCGAAAAGGAGCTTGAAAGTTATGAGAGCGACGACCTTAAGTTCGTGGGGGTCAAGCCGTTTTCCTCGCCTGCGGACAGGGGTGGTAGCTGCAAACTGCCATTCTTTTTGGTGCAATTAACCCCCGACAGCAAAATCGATAGTTTAAAAATGATCAGATTCCTTTACTTTCATGCAGTACGTTGGGAAAAATTAAAGAGGTCAGATCGTGTACTTCAAAGTATGCACTGCCAGAGGTTCGGGCACGCCGCAGCTAACTGCCATATGCACTATGCAGTTCAGGTGCGTCAAGTGCAATAAGGACCACAAACATGGGTAATGTGACTTAGGTACGGATAGAGTAGAGGATCTGGGCCAGGTCTCGTGTGTATTCTGCAAGAGCTCAGGACATCCTGCTAATTTCAAGGGATGTCCCAAGTATCAGCAGGTCAAACAGAATGTCCGGGCTCGAAAACAGAGGTCCGAAGAGAAGAGAAGGGTCGAAAGAGTCGCTCGTTCTCTAATTTTGTTTCACCCAATGTGTCCTTTGCCCAAATGGTAACTGGATCGGGCAGCACAATGACAAAAAGCGCGCCGAGGGTTCCTACACCGGATCTGGATTTGAAATCGAACCTTCTGTCATTGCACGGAAAGATCGGCAATTTCCAGAAACAGTTAAATGAGCAAGCGGCTCGAATAGACATGATCTATTCGACGCTGTTTGCCGAGTCTGCCGCGCCATAAATATGATGGGTACGCTGGGCGAGGTAGACTTAAAGATCCTTGCGGTGAATGTTAATTCACTAATCCGGATCGAGAGAAGGATCAATCTTTCCAATTTGTTGAAAGCCAAAAAGCCATATGTGCTTCTGGTTAGCGAAACTAAGCTATCCCCGAAGCACAAATCAGGCTATAGAAATTATTTTGTATAGTTAGAAGAGACCGGCCCAACTCCACACAGGAAGGTGGTGTCGCTATCTTAGTACGTAAAGGCTTGCGCCTTAAGGTCACATATAGCGGGGACGTGCGCAGGTTCCAGGTGTTGGAATCATGCATCGTATGCATTCCCCTCAATAGCCAGAGGCGGATGTATGTAGTGTCGCTTTACGCACCGGAATCTCCTCGATGCATTGAATTTTTAAATGAGATCGAGACGCTTTTTCGTTGCTTAGAGCTTCTATCGGAAGATAATTATTACTTTTTGGGCGGAGACCTCAGTGCTAAACATGCGGCATGGGGAAATGATATTCCGAACCCTAGAGGCAACCAGTTTCACGACTGGTGGCGTCATAAAATGATTGAGTACAAACTCGAATTGTACGCGACGGATATTCCGTTTTCCTCTAGAGATGGTTCTTTCTTTGACTTAGCGGTAGTGGATGAAAGACTAGAACTAACAAACATTGATCTAAGCACGCGGAACTGTTTACGAACGGTTGAGTACGATAGTGATCACTACGGACTTGCCGCCGTAATACGTATCCCGAACGAGCAGACGCAGCTGGAGCAGTACGACCAAGTGCGTTCTTTCGATTACCGAAAAGCTTTTCCAGAGTGTTAAAACGGGACATACGCTCATGCGAGATCGACCCACCGACGAACAGGCAAATGAATGTCGTCATAAAACAGACAATGGAGCGGACTATCCCCCGGGTAGGACGTTCAACAGACGAAGAACAAACTGAAAAGTATCGAAACGCAACAATCAATGCTCTGTACAGACATAAAAGTAGACTGCTCTCGAGGCTTAAACGCCTACACAGACAGTTCACTGATAGGAACGATCCCGAGTTAAGAACACTGAATTCGATGATCAAAAACTTGAAACAGTTGATCTCCGAAAACTACAGAAAATCTGTATGTATGTATTGGTGCAACAAAATCCGGCTATGGAAATGTTCCCACAAATAAATAAACTGTTCAAGCGGAAGGATCATAACGACATTTCATGTGTTCATTCGGACGAACGAGAACAGACAGACAGTGCTGACTTGAACGACGGTTTTTTCGTGGTCGAAAACCCGCGGGAGAGGGTGAATTTTATGGGAGCTTTCTTTGAGACTGTGTATACGGTGAACAACCATGTTCGCCGTAACCGCGACCTCGAGGAGAGGGCCTTTCTTAACCACTTTTATCTGCGGACCGAAATTCAAGATTGGCGATCCGAGAACAACGGTTTCACTGGGTTCAATGACGACAACCGTGCAATGGCACAATCGCCAATGCAAATACTCATCTCTTCGTGAGTAGAGATGAACTTCGCTGCATCTTTGAATCACTTAACAACAAAAAGTCGGCGGAAGTTGACGGTGTCTCAAACTATTTTTGCCGCGTCGAAACTGGTTTCCGACATTCAGTGGAATAAATGTAAGAAGCAATGCACAGCTGCCTGCCTGGTCGACTTTGAGAAGACCTTCGATACTGTATGGTTGGAGGGGCTCCTCTATATAAGCTGACCAGAAACCTTTGCTATATATGATTTATGACATGCTTATGGGAAAGAAGTTCGTTGTCAAGGCTGGCAACGTGACTTCGAGCAGGGTTTTCGAAATAAAAAAACGGCTTACAACAGGGAGCAGCGAATTCTCCGGTCCTGTTTAATATTTACACAAGTAATCTGGTGGGTTCCCTCAGACATGCTATAGCGTACGCGGACGATTCAGTTGCGTTCAGGTCAGGACCAAAAATCGAGGTCATTAACATCCTTCTGCAGCGTGACTTCGAGCAAATTAAGAGGTATTGCGATGACTGGAAGCTGAAAATCTTTTTCCAAAAATCGGAAACAATCCTGTTCAGACCAACATTGGCTGGGGCCAATGGGGATACCAGAAAAAACTGGAGAAAATTAACAATTATTGGGCAGCAGGGGCGACCATTGGCGGTGAAAAACGTGGTGAGGTATCTTGGCGTCTGGCTCGACCAGTATCTGTGTTTTGACAGCCATACAGATGCTTGTCTTGCTGGGGCTAGAAGGCCCTACGCTTTGCCAAGGAGACTGTTTCGCAGCAGTCAACTTGACTCCAGGGTGAAGGTCATTTGCTACGTGGCCCTTATAAGGCCTATCATCGCTTATGGCTGTCCCATGTGGTTCAATGAGACATAGATAGATTTTAGGCCTGGGGGGTGGTTCCCTACCAGGCGCGACCACAGGTGGAGGATGGTGGAGCCTAGGTACGATTCGTTCGCGATCCTAGGACTAAGGGCTATAGCAGAGATGTATGGGCGAATGCGGTCTGTATAGGTTCAAGCCACATGCTTGCACCCGTACGGGCTCCCTATCGCGGACCTAACCACTTGTCATCCTGAACTCTTGCAACCGGGAGACTTACCGAGAGAGAGAACTAGATCTAACCTGCGTTCAGATAGATGTTCTCCCGTGTAGCGGTTCATCAAACGCTTGTTTTTAGATAAAGGGATGACCCCAAGGCAAGGCACGACGCGCTGAGGCCTGCATGGCTGGGGGCTGCTCAGTCGCAAGCGCAAACTCTGAATACCTGGGGACCTTCAGTTTTAATTTAATTCCTCTTACCTGAATACAGGGGGTGAGTGCAGGCGGACATCTTCTTCCCCCTTACTCGTGGGACCCAAATCAAATGAACAAACCAAAAAAAAAATACAAACTTAAACAAAGCGAAGAGTGCGGACCGGCCAGGCGCTCCTAGCTCTACAAATACTGACCGGCTAATGGGAGTTAGTGCGGAGGATGCACTGTTACACAACTCGGACGGGGAAAGCGTTGGAGTTATTGACGCTAATCTAGAAAAACTTCTTCTGGATTCTAGCGACACTTACTCCATCGCTAGCTCATCATTTTCCCACAGTTCCACCAGCTCAAGACATGCAAAAAACTGTAAGCTAACAGTTAAGAGACTGGGGACAAAGAATTGGGAGGAACTGTCCGATAACGACAGAAAAAGACTCTGATGGGGCCACCCAAGTCCGCGACAAGCCTCTGCCAGTCAGGGCCTACGGTGACCGTGTCGGCTGACTCGGAGCATCCAACCCTCTCAGTGGCAACTCACAAGCCGGCTGAAGACCAATCCATTCCAAAGACGACCGGGACTGTCCCGCGTTTGAATGTGAGTGGATCTTAGGCAGACGATTGCAAGGTGACGCCGAACGATCCGAAAGAGACAAGCCTCTGCTTTTCTCTGGTGGTAAAATCGTCGTTACCTGCTACGTCAGGCGAAAGTAGCCCTGTGGATAAGGGAAATTCGACCTCAGACAGTTTTGCGACAGTAGTCAGGACGGGTAGAGTGGATCGAACGAGCCCCATCCAGTCGAAACCCAGAAAAAGACTAGGGACGGAACAATTACACCACTACGAAATTATTCGGCGGCTTGGGAAGCGTGATCCGAAATCCTTTACGGACAAGGAAGAGCCCGCAACACGCTCAAGCTTGCAAGGTCCACTAGGGAAGACAAGAACAAACGGGGACAAAAGGAGAGAAGACGTCTTACGACGAGGGTGGGAAGCGGCTTGCTCCCCGCCTCAGTTGATGAGAGACTTCGGCTAGCAAACGAATCGAAATCAACCGGTTTCAAGCCGGCTGCAGGCTGTTCCAAAAAAGTCCCAGACTTAACCGACAGCCACACGAAAGGTACGGACGTCAGACGACGCTTTCCAGGGACGACTAGGCGAACCGCTGGAAGACTGGTCGAGACGAGGACGGAAAGCCTTTTGCCATCCACCTCAGTCTCGGACAGACTCAAGCGACCCCCAATCGGCGCGGAAGATGTCTCCGGAGAAACATCCTTGCCGATTGCGGGAAGTTCGAAGAGGAGCCAAAATAACTGCGACTACCAAGACTAATCTCAAAGTGGCGGTAGTAGACTTCAGCAAGCCAGATCGTAGGTTGAGCAAAGACCAATGGAGGCTCATAGAGTTGCCCATCCTTGATGGTGTTAACGGAACTATCGTTAACAAAGAGGGTCAGCTACCCCTCTTTGAGCAGCTCTGGAACTTCAAAGGTTTTAAGCTCCTTTCTTGTGATAACGAGTACACAATGAACTGGCTGAAGACTTTTGTTGAAACTACACAGGCTCCATGGGCTAATGCCGACTTACGACTTGTCGTAAAGAAGCACCTGTTAGAATTCATGAGACCTAAGGGTCGGATTTCGATTCCCGGCCCGCATATTCCAAAAGAGCGAATCGCGAGAAACCTACGACATCTAAATCCCGAACTCCATAGTGAGAACTGGGAGGTGCTCGAAGTAGGTGAACACTCCGAGGCAGGCACCGAGATTGTGGTTTTGCTAAGCCACAAATCAATGCCTTTGCTGAGGAGGTTCAACAACAAGGTTCGCACTGGAACTACCCGGTGCAAGGTTCGGCCCTTTACGGAAAGAACGGAGAGAGAGAGGAAGGTGGTGGTTGGTCAGGTAAGACCATAATGAAGGTTGCACAAATCTATCTCTTAGGTGACAGGAACATAGACGTCGCCTTGGTGCAAGAGACATGGACATCCCGTGGCAGAATACGTGGGCTAAATCATAAAGATTAAGTCACCTATAGCATCAAGCCGCTTAATGCGGAGAGTAAGAATAGAACATGCATAGTAGCTAGAAAGCATATTAACTTATTACTTCTATCTACCTATAGCAATCTAGACCAGACAACGGTAAGGCTTGAACGGAGGGGGCTTCCCCCACTGATTATATCAGCCGTTTATATGCCCTACGAAGATGAAAGACCACCAGCTCCAATCACCCACGCCTTAATCCATAAAACTGAACAGGAAGGTTGGGACTTGATAATGGGATGTGACGCAAATGCCCACCATTCACAATGGGGTAGGGGAGATATTAACCCACGAGGTGAGTCAGTTTTTGAATTCATTACTGGAAACAATCTTCTAATAGCTAATAGAGGGTACGAACCAACATTTGTAGTTAGGAATAGGCAGGAGGTCATAGACATAACGCTCTTAAATAACTCCAACACCTTTACCATCGATAAATGGAACGTTCTGAATGTGGAATCCTACTCTGATCATAAATTGATTGAATTCCTTGTAGGCAACTGCAGCGACTCTCCCCAGTCACACAGAAATCCAAAAAAAGCTGACAGGGATCTTTTTAGTTACAAGTAGGTAATCTTAGTTGCCCGTCAGACATCGACCTGAAAGCCGAGAAAAAAGCTACTGTTTTCAAAGAGGCATTCGAAACTGTATGTCCGATGGTAAAACGGAAAAGGAAATTATCACCTCCATGGTGGAACAGGAAATTGGCCGCTATCAGGAAAGAAACAAGAAAACTTCTTAATATGGCTAACCGGACAAAACTAGACTCTGACTGGGTTTTATACAAGGCTAGTCAGAGAAACTTTAAGAACGAAATTCAGAAATCCAAACGCCAGTCGTGGCAAAATTCCGATATTAAAAGAACTCTACATTGGCAGTCTCACACAGGGATATATACCAAGAAAATAGCGAGAAGTGAAGGTTATTTTTATACCAAAGGCTGGTAAAGCAAGTCACACCAACGCAAACGACTTCAGACCAATAAGCCTCACTTCCTTCATACTGAAAACATTAGAATGACTGATAGATATACACATTCGTAGCAGATCACGCCCGGAAGATCTATCTCCGGCCCAGCATGCCTACACTAAAGGTAAAAGTGTGGAAACCGCGCTTCACTGTGTTGTCGGTACAAAAACTTTAAGGGATAAAGAATATACGCTAAGGGCTTTCTTGGACATTGAAGGAGCGTTTAACAATGTCAAAACGGATTCCGTACGCAGAACGTTGAGTAAGCTTAACATTGATAATTACATTATCAACTGGATAGTTAGCATACTCGAAGAAAGACATGTTATAGCTGAACTTGGGGGTGTTAGGCGAGAAGCTTACGCTTCTGGAGGAACTCCTCAGGGTGGGGTTACATCCCCACTGCTCTGGGTTATAGTTCTTAACGAGGTGCTGATGCAGCTTAGAACCAGTGGCGTCAGGACAACGGCTTATGCCGATAACGTAGTGTTGTTGGCAACAGGTAAATTCCTTCCAACACTCTCCGATCAAATTCGCGACGCTCTAAGAACCCTCGACAGCTGGGCCCGGAACTGCGGCCTAACTTTAAATCCCCAGAAAACTGAATTGGTTATATTCGCAAATAAAAGGATAATACCACAGTTTGTCGCACCTTCTGTTGGCGGTACACCCCTCAGAATATCTGATAGTGCAAAATACTTGGGAATTATATTGGACAAAAAACTAAATTGGAAACTGAACACATAGATATGAAAGAATCAAAAAAGCCACAGTAGCCTTCTACTCCTGCAGCAGAATTTTTGGAAAAACCTGGGGACCATCCCCCAAAATTAAACTGTGGATGTATAAGGCTAGAGTAAGACCTATACTGTCCTATGGCAGCCTCGTATGGTGGCCGGCAACCAACAAAACCACCTATCTAAAGGCTATTACGAAAGTGCAAAGATTAGCGTGTATTGGTACCACCAGTGCGATGAGAACAACTCCAACCGCAGGTCTTGAGGCTATCCTCAACCTGCTGCCGCTAGACATCTTCATACAACTCTCAGCCGCCTTTAGTGCCATGAGAATAAGCCAATCAGTAAACTGGAAACTGAATGAAACGGGTCATTAATCGATCTTTAAGAGATATTTTGGCTGTGTACCAAACACAGACTACATTACGCCATACTTAGATTTTACAAGACCATTCTCAAGCGCCTATCCCAGCAGGGAAGAATGGAGAGACGGACTAGTGCCTAACACGCAATCCATAGCCGTTTTTACGGACGGATCTAAAATGGAAACCGGGGTGGGGTCAGGCGTCTTCTCCGAGGCGTTTGGTCTCTCAAAATCTATACGCCTCCCCGACCACAGCAGCGTCTTCCAAGCAGAGGTCCTGGCAGTGGCAGCAGCAGCCCGTGAGTCTGCAATAAGGGCAATAGCAGCTGAAGGTATTACCATCTTTATCGACAGCCAGGCAGCAATAAAAGCATTAACTGCAATAGAAATAAAATCAAAGCTTGTGAAAAGCTGTCGCGAAGAACTCAGGGTTCTTGGCACTCAGCATAAGGTATTGCTCTGTTGGGTTATGGGACATGAAGGCATTCCAGGCAACGAGAAAGCTGACGAATTAGCTAGGCTAGGTTCAGCAGCTATATTAGCAGAAGCTGATCCCTCTGTGAATATCCCACCTTGCTCACTCAAGCTTGAAGCAGGAAGAAAGGCCACAGAAGAGGAGAACGCTAGATGGACCGCACTAGAAACCAAGAATACTATGGCCAACTTTTAATGAATCTAGAACCGAGAGTCTAATACGAAAGGATAGGAAATCTCTGTCCATCCTCGTAGGTATCATAACGGGACACAACACTCTGCGGTATCATATGAAGAAACTACGCTTGACAGAAGAAGAACTTTGTAGAGGCTGCGGTGATGAGGAAGCGCTTGAGGACACAACCCACTTCCTATGCCACTGCCCTAGTCTCCAACACAATAGGCACAGATTCCTAGGGAGACACTTCTTCCACGAGCTAGACGAGCTTTCCGGCACATCAATAGACAAGATAATGAGCTTCATCAAATCCACAGGATGGTTTGTATGCAATAGCACAGTGAGTACTTAATCCACAAGTACATTCTCATATATATAGGGTTATTACGGGTAAGGAACAACCTTTCCCCCCAATGGGCATCACAATGGGTCAATATTGACCTGAGTGTGGCACGGAGTACTCCACGCCAACCCGCTTAACTAACCTAACCTAGGCAGAAAGGCAATAAGCTAGAATAAGGTAAATGTTAGTTTTAAATTAGATTTAATCGTTTTTGTCTAGTATGTAAGTTTAATCAAATATCTCAATAAAAATTAATTTAAAATCTAAAAAATGTCTATTTGATACTTAGTTTATGCCCAATAACCATACCCCTAATAAAAACAGTAGGCTCTTAGTAGGTCCTCTATACTGAACTCTTATATGCGATTCTCGCAATCGAAAGTGTGTCATTTATATGCCTTTTTCTTTCTTTTTTCCGTACTTAAATATAAAGAGAGCAGAGGTGTCGGTAACACTGTCGCGAGTTCAATGGTTTTTCTCCATCTCAAATGTGCCCAATGCGCCTAAAGGAGTTTTCACTTCAAAAACTTTCAATGCATAGATGGGCTGATGACTTATGTTGCAGTTATTCTTTATCGCACTGGTTTACTTCAAGGCCGGTGCCTAACGTTTAAGTCCATTATAAACGCTTTGTAACCTACCTTTAATGAGTACCAACCTTAGAGCGGGCGCGACGCGAATTAATGTCAAACAGACCCAAGAATTTATCTACAGTTTGAGAAACTAAGCACAGTTTGGAGAATTCTCTTTAAACAAATTTTAATGAAATGATAGCAGAAAAAAATAAAAGTCCAGGAATTGAATATCTAAACAGATTTTTTTTTATTGAATCTATGCGAGTAAAACTATTCATCATCAAAATCCACAAAATTATTTTCGAGATGTTCAAAAATATTAATATCTTGGGAACATTTTTTCTTTAAAAATCTTCAAACAAAAAATTCTAAATTTCAATTTTGCAATAGAAATGACAGATGAGAATCTATAACAAGGGATAAAATATACTTTTGGTGGTTTTAAATTTAATACCAGGCTATAACGATAGAGTACATTTTATGTCGACTATAATTAGAAAAATGCTAGTAGGGACATTGTCACATACTAAAATAATTATTAAGTGGGCCTTATCCGACTATAATTTTACGCTATTGTTTTCTTTAACAAGTTATAGTATACCTACAATTTACGAGATTAAATAAACTTATTAAATATAACCAGTAAGTATGTATCAATATAATTCAAATGCAATTTTTTTTTTTATTATATGTATCACGTTTTTAAAACGGACTAAAGTATAAAATAATTTCTCTTAACTCCATAGACACAACGCCAAATTTATAATGCAATCAGATCAAACTGAAATCATCAATTTGGTAGAGTCGCTAAGACTCCCATATACTGGATAAATTTAGAACAAGGATTTCCGAGGATCCTATTATGAAACTTATCATAAGCATAGCAACTAGCTAGGCTTGCAATATAAAAATGACGTCCAAGATCCAAGTGGTGGTGAAGCGATTCGTGATTCCATTTCGAGCTATTGCTCGTAGGTACAATTAATGATATACGCTACTGTAAGCGATTTCGCTTTGATTAATTTACTTAAAATGTATTGCCCCTTAGGGTAAAAGGCTGACATTATAAAATAAATTATAAAAAAATAACAAAATTATTTATTAAATTTCATTGAAATTTGAAGTCTGTAGTTCAATGGGAAGTTAGTTCAAAATCGATTGCAAATTTCCTATACCGAACAGACAAATAGACAGACGTGGAAGCCAGCCAAAATAAACGTAGTAATACAACAACTTGTGTGAAAAACAGAGCGGTTACATTCGAAACAAGAAGCGTGTTGGAGTGGAACTTATTAACTCTGTTCTATCATAGACTGCGTTTTGACAATTTCCCAAAGATCGCTAAGCTTATACCCATCCCGAATTTTTTCCATGGCAAATCCCAATTCCTTACAATAAACTGGTTGTCTAGAAGGGACGTGAGTTGCATATCCTTCCGCAATGTATGCTGTCAATTTTGAATTTATCTCTTTCTCTTGGACTTCATCAATCTCTTGAAACTCGTCAATTTTAAATTCGTTATTGTTCGAATTCGAGGATGAGTTGCCTTTACCGTCATTAGTGTAATGGACTCCGAAATTAGGTGCCCCACTATAGACAGCAAATAACGATGTTAACTCCTTATATATTTCTTGAAGTCTTTCTGGCGGATCAATTCGAAAACCAAGGACATAGCCTCCACCTGCATCTGATGTCTGCACCACAAGAGCATCGCCATATTTTGACTCTCGTATCTTTATCTACAAAGAGAAGTTAAACACTTAATAAAAAACACTGTAGTATTATGCAAAACAAACCAACATTTGATATTTGCATGTATGGCAAACTGATGTTAAAGTTCTCATTTATATCGGCAAACCATACAAGTCGTATGCTGGTTACAATGAATGATCCAAGATTACCCTGGTCACTTGACAAATTCCATACACCACACAGAGTACTGTATATCTGCTCTTGTGGCAACAAAATCAGCTGGCCTGAATGGAGAATAGCACTACGTAGTTTTAACTCTCTGTACAGCAATGTCTTTTGATAGATGCTAACAATTATTTAATTATAGAAAAGAAACATTCGTGTATAACATGCTTACTGGTGAATATCGTAAATGCAGGAAAATATTGTGTTCTGTTTAGTTTCTCTAGACACATCGGTAAAGAGAAATTCAAACCGAGACACCTCTCCAGCCGCAAGCACATATAAAGCCTGAGCTGTGCCTCGGACTTTGGAAAACACTGTCCGTGTATTCAAAGTTATTATTCTTCCATATCCAATTGCTTTTGTGTATTGAAAGGATCAATTAAATACATATAGCGTGTATGTATGAATGACTCACACAGATTGAATTTTTTGTGCACTAATGAAAGCCAAATAATCCTGAGATTTGTTGCAAGCATACTTCCTGTGTCGCCAGGGTTACCTTTCGAGTCTTCAATGTGATTAATGGTTGACAAAACCTTCTCTCCATTGCGATATCGATTCTGCCTAAGACATATTTCAAAGATTATTTAACCTCCTATTGGACTATCCGAAGCTTACAGATTAGGTGTGTCAAATTTAATTTCCTTATCCTCCCAAGTCTGAAAAGACGCACTCTCATCACTTTTGCTTCTTGTCGCTAACATTTCGAATTGATTACTGCAAATAATTCCAGTTCAATCCAATTTTCCATAAGGTGGATGACGGTAGAAAGTTTGGTTCTTTTCATAGTCATGGTTACAAACGGTGTTAGTGAACCAAACAAACAAAAACATTTTATAGTGGCCGGCGTCGTCGGTGGTAATGAACACATATCATACAACTTAAATATATTTGTAAAACTACTCTGTTATGCAACAGAGCAAAATGACGGAATATCTGTAGACTGTAGAGCTGAATTATGGAAGATCCTTTTAGTACTCTTTAATAAACTGCAACATCAAAGTCTGCAGACACTTTCCAATACGTAGTTGAATATTTTAAGTAAACTGGTTACTATTAAACGTACTAAGTTAAAACTTCCATGGGAAGACTCAACACAAAAAAAAAAACAGCCTTGCAGAGGTAACAGAAACGAAAACTAAAAGGCTTTCATGGTCATTTCACATTCCATTGGTTGAGTTTGTATGTATAGCTTATAGGTGTACTTTGTAATTTAAAGAGTCTTCGAAGTTATTTAATTTTTCCTTGGGAATCTTACCATGCGCAATACTCTTGACATTTTTGATGTGTAAACATCTAAGCGCGCGTTGTTGGAATCTGGTGGAGTAATTCCACACATTTAAATTGCGGGAACGGAAATGCGTCACGGTGTTTTATCATTGCATACATCAGGCGCCTTCTTTTTTAGTTCAGAGCTGAGCACTGAACTGAGCTCGAGTATTATGAGCGCGCTCTGAACTGAGCGTGCTCAGAGCATTCTGATGTTTTTTTTTGTTTTTCCTGTTTTTTTTTCTGTGAAATGTGACTGGAAGTGTGCTTGTACATGTGCAATCAGTTTTTTCCTCAGCGCGCTCTGATCATGCTCCGAACGAAAAAAGAAACACAAATTTGAGCTCTGATGTGTCTGAGCTAGAAAAAAAAACACGAACTTTTTGTATAACAGTTCATGTTCTGCTCTGAACTAAAAAAGAAAAACGCCTAATGACACTTTCATTTACTGTATAACAGTTGATGTCATTTTACTTGCGGGGATGGAAATGCAAACGGGTATTTTCCACTGCATATGTTAGGAGTGTTTGTTGATGTGTAAACATCTAAGTGCGCGTTGTTTCACTGTTCGATTTCACTGTTTAATACACTGCTTATAATTCATTCAGTTGTGACTCCTTAACCTCAACTGTCATCCAACTCGCATCTGTAGGTACCTGTGTTTCAATAGTAAAACGCAGTAAATACAGGAAAATACGTAATTGGTACAATTCCATATTTCTGACAATAATGTAATGTTTTGCCGTCATTGAAGATGCATTAAAATATTTTCAGGGCGCGTTTGCAAGTAAACCTCTGAAAGTCGGAAAAAAGGTTGGGAAAACGAATACTGAACGCTCGCGTGAATGGAGAAATCGTCTCGCAAATGAACAGACGACATCACGATAAATTGTCAATGGTGTTCTGACGATAAAAAAAAAATTCATATCCAACCGCTTTGGTGTAGTTTGTAGTGTCTGCGATCGTCTGTGGTATGAGATGATGTTAAACACCCTCCTGTGAACTCGATGGATATTCTAATAGCTGAATTTCCAGAATTCAACATTGAAACAGCTGTAGTTTGCAACACCTGTCACAGGTCACTCCAGCAAGGAAAAATTCCTTCCCTATCGAAATCTAATAGGGTTGGTGAACAAACGCACTGAAAAAGCTTGGCTCACTCATTTACTTCAATCGCCTCTCTATCAACTCTATGATATTGTAGTGACACCCTGCACTCGCGGAAAAAAAACATAGAATCGTTTTGCACACAAACATAATTTTATAGCATAATTGCACGTATACATTCCACATAGCATTACATACCAACACACATTAAAGTTATCATGAATTTCGCATTTTTGTTAGTTTAAGTTAGAATAAGCTTAGTCAGTAAGAGAAGTGATCTCGAGTAGTAAAGATTGAAATAAAAACCTGTTTTTACCACTGAGTCTCTCACTGTATTTTTTTCCTCGTCTAAGTGCCGTTGACAAATCGCGGCTCTCATGCTAAAGCAGCATATTGGTGACCCCGACTCCGAAAATTATCGGAAATCTGAATTCGGTTAACTCAAACAACTTGCTTATCGCTTATGCATTTAACAATTTAAAATAAATAGTAAAAAAAAAAAACTTTTTCCTACATACTGGCAACGAGAAAACTAATCTCAAATCTGTTAATTGCAAACTCAATCAGTTAAAGAGCTCATATGCAATCATAATTGCTAATCGTGGTATAAAACAAAATAACAGTGTTGACATAAAAGACTTGAGGAAACTAAACAAAATTCAAAATTTTACTCTGATACACAACATACATCTATATCATATTGGCTGAAGACATCGCACACACAAAAAACACAGAAAACTCAAATTGGTGTATCATCTTTATATAATGGAAATCTAACGGAATATCTCTCTGCGGATGTTACCTCCTCATCTCTTCAACATTAGATGCTGCAACAAGAAGAAAACAGTTTTCATTGTCTGGTGATATATCCAAAACTGTAACACATTTACTGCATATATATATATGTACATTAAAACGCAGTTACATTTACCGATTTTTTTTAACATCCGACCAATTTATATACTTGTTAAATAATACCCGCTACCTTTTCTGCAAGTTTCTTTTGCTTGCGAGTTTGATAGATTTTGCCTTTTGGTCGAGTAGTATTGAATTATTTTGACTTTCATTGAAATTAATTGAATTTTATTTTATTTTTTTCCCCCCTCTCTTTCTCTATAACCTGTTAATCAGAATCAGTTTTATATTTTACATAATTTATTACAATTCTTGCTTTAATTTGAAACATTACATTGAAAATTTATTCTTTTATGATACGTGTATACGTAGACATTATATACATACATAAATATTTTTTTATTTATTCTTTTTTGTATTGTAATGCATGTTGGTATGTAGGTATATCATATTGAATTGATTTACACTGATTTAATTCATTACAGCAAGTCATTAAACATTCACTTTCCAATTGTAGCTAATTCAAACATACGTTGTTATTTACACGATCACCAAACGCGATTACAATTGTTGTTAAGTTGGTAAGTGCATGTTTCAATCAAAAGTAACGAGTTTGTTCCAAGATGACTGATGGTCAGGGTTCTTCAGACACTGTATCCAACCGTAGTGTTCCTAAAACAGAAACGGGCTCGAGCAATGACCCGGAAATTGGTCGCGTACAAATTAGGCTGCCACCCTATTTTCCAAATTCTTTAAGCACCTGGTTCATTCAGATTGAAGCTCAGTTCAGTATATGCCGTATAACTAGTGATATCACTAAATATAATCACTTAATTGCGGGATTGCCGCAAGAAGTAGCTGAATCCCTTATTGATGTTTTTGAAAGTCCACCGTCCACTAACCTTTACGAGCATCTCAAAAAGACTTTACTGAGTCGTCACTCTTTAAGCATAGAGAGGCGGATTAGAAAAATAATTTCTGATGAGGAGATGGGCGATAACAAACCCAGTGAATTTTTTAGGAGATTAAAGGTTCTGGCAGGAAGTTCAGGTACAGTTGGTGAGGAACTAATCAAGAAACTATGGTTTTCTCGGTTACCTAACCTGATAAATATAGCTCTTATTCCCCAAGAGGATTCAGATTTCGATAAAGTCTTAGAAACGGCAGACAAAATTTATGAATCAATTCAATCTTCTAGTTCTAGTAACATATCTGCTATTAAAATACACAAACATTCACCAAAGCCTACAAATTATGACAATAACGACGACAAGTTTAGGAAGATAGAAAAAGAAATTTCTTCATTAAGACAAATGATATCTTCACTAAATTTCACTGGGCATAAATACACTCACGGTAACAGACGACAGCGTGCCAATTCTAGTGATGGTCAACGACCAAATTCGCGTTCTGGCTCAAGATGTCACGAAAAACAGAAAAGAAAGCGATTATGTTGGTATCATCACAAGTTCGGCAATAAAGCCCAAAAATGCATTGTTCCTTGTGACTTTGTGGAATCAAATGGTACCCATCCAACAAACTAAGTTCATCCACTGTCGTAGCGGCAAATAGTGGATCCTTTAATAATAATAGCCGCCTATTTGTTAAAGATAAATTGAATAATATGAATTTTTTAATTGACACAGGTGCTGATTTGTCTTGTATACCGCTAGACAAATTTGAATTAAGACCTAGCAAACAAATCCCTAATTTTTGTTTGGCAGCAGCGAATGGAACACATATTCCCACCTATGGTAGCAAACTACTAGAGTTGGATTTAGGATTGCGTCGCAATTTTAAATATAATTTTACGGTGGCAAAGGTCAATAGACCAATAATAGGCGCAGATTTTCTGTCTAAATTTGGAATTACTGTAGACTTAAAAAGAAAGAAAATCCTAGACACAATCACTTCATTATCTATTGATACATGTAGTGTTAAGTACAATACTCCAACTCCAATTGCATATGCTAGGGATAATGAATATGCTGAACTTCTTAAAAAGTTTCCTTCTATAACTGCTGCTCCGTCTTTCGATACAACTGCTCAACATTCTGTAGTCCACCACATATCAACTAAGGGTCAGTTGCCTTATTGTAGGCCACGACGTCTTGATCCAACCAAACATCGCACAGCAAAGCTTGAATTTGATCACATGGTTGAGTTGAATATATGCCGTCCATCTTCCTCCCCAGTTTCTTCTCCACTACATTTGGTACCAAAAAAGGATAGTGGGGACTGGCGACCTTGCGGCGATTATAGGCGTCTCAACGCTGTCACTGTTCCTGATCGGTATCCGATACCACACATACAGGATTTCACCATGCGACTTGTGGGATGTGAAGTATTCTCTAAAATTGATTTGTTCAGAGCATATCATCAAATCCCAATCGCAGAGGAAGATATCTATAAAACAGCCATAATAACCCCGTTTGGCCTGTATGAGTTTCCTCGCATGGGTTTTGGTCTTCGCAATGCGAGCCAAACCTTTCAGAGGTTTATGAACGAGGTTATGTGCGGTCTAGATTTCGTTTTTGTCTACATAGATGACATATTGATTGCCAGTCGCAATGAAAAAGAACACAAGGAACACTTGCAATTAACATTTGAGAGGTTATCGAAGTTTGGACTAACAATTAAGTCATCAAAGTGTATTTTTGGTAGTAAGACACTCGAATTTTTAGGATACACCATTTCCAAGGATGGCATTCTGCCTTCAGGAAGCAGGGTTAATGCCATTTTAGAACTAAGCCAACCCACTTCAATCAAATCGATTCAAAGATTTATTGGCATGGTAAATTACTACCATCGATTTTTGCCAAATCTTGCTGAGCTTCTGACTCCTATATATTTTCATTTATCTTCTCTACAAAAGCTTCCCAAATCTAAGCAAACTTTCACCTGGCCCAGTGATTGCGAAACAAATTTTATAAAAATAAAGCAAAGTTTAGCAAAAGCCACTTTATTAGTACATCCCAGAGATGATGTACCATTAAGTGTAACTACAGATGCATCTAATACTGCTGTGGGGGCAGTTCTCCAACAATATTTCAACAAATGTTGGCAACCCCTTGCATTTTTCTCTAAAAAGATGTCTACGGCTGAAATAAAGTACTCAGCATTCGATCGTGAGCTTTTGTCTATTTACTTGGCAATTAAGCATTTTAGACATTTTGTTGAGGGGCGATATTTCGTGGTGTATACAGACCACAAACCTCTTACAACAACTATAAGTTCAAAAACAGATCGAAGTCCGAGGCAAACCCGACATCTGGAATTCATCGCTCAATTCACTGACAAAATATATCACATTAGCGGGAAGCATAATGTTGTCGCCGATCTGCTTTCGCGCCCATCGGAAAACTCTTCTATTTGTTCTGATATAGATTACAAAACGTTTATATCAGAACAGAAATCTGATGAACAAATAACAGATTATGTAAACAGTAGGAAAAACAAAAGCAGTCGGATTAAATTTGAATTTATTTCATTCCCTATGATGGATGAAAAGTTACTGTGCGATAAAAGTACTGGGAAGTTCAGGCCATTCGTTCCGACCTCATTACGAAAAATGATCTTTGACAGGTTGCACAGCCTCTCGCATCCAGGAATTCGGGCCACACGAAAGTTAATAACAGAACGTTACTTTTGGCCCAGTATTAATAAAGACGTGGGGATTTGGACGAAGAGCTGTATATCGTGTCAGAAATCCAAAGTTCAAAGACACACACGAACAGAATTTCAAAAAATCGATGTCCCTAGCGGTAGATTTGAGCATCTTCACTTAGACATAGTTGGACCTCTTCCGCTTTCTTCCGGTTTTCATTACATACTTACAATAGTTGATCGATTCTCGAGATGGCCTGAAGCTTATCCAATTAAAGATATGACAACAGAAACAATAGCTAAGACATTTGTTTCCCAATATATTTCTCGTTTTGGTGTACCAGCTGCTCTAACAACAGATCGCGGTACACAGTTTACCTCCAAATTGTTTAACAACATTACCAAACTAATAGGTGTCCATCACATCCGAACTACGGCGTATCACCCACAAGCCAATGGGCTTGTAGAGCGTTTCCATAGGCACTTAAAATCTTCTTTAATGGCTAGGTGTAATACGTCCAATTGGAGCGATGAACTCGCTTTTGTTTTACTTGGAATACGTGTGGCACATAAAGAAGATTTGAATTGTTCACCTGCCGAAATGTTGTACGGACAAACTTTGCGAATTCCTGGAGAAATTTTCACGAGCACTTCCAATACAGAAGAGGATTCATTTAGTTTAGTGGATCGCCTTCGTGAATTCATGCGGAATATACAAACCAGTGAACCAAGAATGAGAAAACAGACGGACATTTTCATCCCAAAATCCTTAGATAATTGTACTCACGTTTTTGTTAGAGTGGATAGTGTCAAACCTCCCCTCCATCAGCCATACAATGGTCCCTTTTTAGTTATTAAAAGGCTACGTAAATATTTTGTAGTGAATGTGAACGGAAAACAGTCCTCAATTTCAATTGATCGATTGAAACCTGCATTTGGAATTCTTAGCAACGATTTCGCCATTACAAAGCATGTCAATTTTAAATAAAATAATGTTTTTTTACTGGAAAGGGGGTGATGTAGTGACACCCTGCACTCGCGGAAAAAAAACATAGAATCGTTTTGCACACAAACATAATTTTATAGCATAATTGCACGTATACATTCCACATAGCATTACATACCAACACACATTAAAGTTATCATGAATTTCGCATTTTTGTTAGTTTAAGTTAGAATAAGCTTAGTCAGTAAGAGAAGTGATCTCGAGTAGTAAAGATTGAAATAAAAACCTGTTTTTACCACTGAGTCTCTCACTGTATTTTTTTCCTCGTCTAAGTGCCGTTGACAAATCGCGGCTCTCATGCTAAAGCAGCATATTGGTGACCCCGACTCCGAAAATTATCGGAAATCTGAATTCGGTTAACTCAAACAACTTGCTTATCGCTTATGCATTTAACAATTTAAAATAAATAGTAAAAAAAAAAAACTTTTTCCTACATACTGGCAACGAGAAAACTAATCTCAAATCTGTTAATTGCAAACTCAATCAGTTAAAGAGCTCATATGCAATCATAATTGCTAATCGTGGTATAAAACAAAATAACAGTGTTGACATAAAAGACTTGAGGAAACTAAACAAAATTCAAAATTTTACTCTGATACACAACATACATCTATATCATATTGGCTGAAGACATCGCACACACAAAAAACACAGAAAACTCAAATTGGTGTATCATCTTTATATAATGGAAATCTAACGGAATATCTCTCTGCGGATGTTACCTCCTCATCTCTTCAACATTAGATGCTGCAACAAGAAGAAAACAGTTTTCATTGTCTGGTGATATATCCAAAACTGTAACACATTTACTGCATATATATATATGTACATTAAAACGCAGTTACATTTACCGATTTTTTTTAACATCCGACCAATTTATATACTTGTTAAATAATACCCGCTACCTTTTCTGCAAGTTTCTTTTGCTTGCGAGTTTGATAGATTTTGCCTTTTGGTCGAGTAGTATTGAATTATTTTGACTTTCATTGAAATTAATTGAATTTTATTTTATTTTTTTCCCCCCTCTCTTTCTCTATAACCTGTTAATCAGAATCAGTTTTATATTTTACATAATTTATTACAATTCTTGCTTTAATTTGAAACATTACATTGAAAATTTATTCTTTTATGATACGTGTATACGTAGACATTATATACATACATAAATATTTTTTTATTTATTCTTTTTTGTATTGTAATGCATGTTGGTATGTAGGTATATCATATTGAATTGATTTACACTGATTTAATTCATTACAGCAAGTCATTAAACATTCACTTTCCAATTGTAGCTAATTCAAACATACGTTGTTATTTACACGATCACCAAACGCGATTACAATTGTTGTTAAGTTGGTAAGTGCATGTTTCAATCAAAAGTAACGAGTTTGTTCCAAGATGACTGATGGTCAGGGTTCTTCAGACACTGTATCCAACCGTAGTGTTCCTAAAACAGAAACGGGCTCGAGCAATGACCCGGAAATTGGTCGCGTACAAATTAGGCTGCCACCCTATTTTCCAAATTCTTTAAGCACCTGGTTCATTCAGATTGAAGCTCAGTTCAGTATATGCCGTATAACTAGTGATATCACTAAATATAATCACTTAATTGCGGGATTGCCGCAAGAAGTAGCTGAATCCCTTATTGATGTTTTTGAAAGTCCACCGTCCACTAACCTTTACGAGCATCTCAAAAAGACTTTACTGAGTCGTCACTCTTTAAGCATAGAGAGGCGGATTAGAAAAATAATTTCTGATGAGGAGATGGGCGATAACAAACCCAGTGAATTTTTTAGGAGATTAAAGGTTCTGGCAGGAAGTTCAGGTACAGTTGGTGAGGAACTAATCAAGAAACTATGGTTTTCTCGGTTACCTAACCTGATAAATATAGCTCTTATTCCCCAAGAGGATTCAGATTTCGATAAAGTCTTAGAAACGGCAGACAAAATTTATGAATCAATTCAATCTTCTAGTTCTAGTAACATATCTGCTATTAAAATACACAAACATTCACCAAAGCCTACAAATTATGACAATAACGACGACAAGTTTAGGAAGATAGAAAAAGAAATTTCTTCATTAAGACAAATGATATCTTCACTAAATTTCACTGGGCATAAATACACTCACGGTAACAGACGACAGCGTGCCAATTCTAGTGATGGTCAACGACCAAATTCGCGTTCTGGCTCAAGATGTCACGAAAAACAGAAAAGAAAGCGATTATGTTGGTATCATCACAAGTTCGGCAATAAAGCCCAAAAATGCATTGTTCCTTGTGACTTTGTGGAATCAAATGGTACCCATCCAACAAACTAAGTTCATCCACTGTCGTAGCGGCAAATAGTGGATCCTTTAATAATAATAGCCGCCTATTTGTTAAAGATAAATTGAATAATATGAATTTTTTAATTGACACAGGTGCTGATTTGTCTTGTATACCGCTAGACAAATTTGAATTAAGACCTAGCAAACAAATCCCTAATTTTTGTTTGGCAGCAGCGAATGGAACACATATTCCCACCTATGGTAGCAAACTACTAGAGTTGGATTTAGGATTGCGTCGCAATTTTAAATATAATTTTACGGTGGCAAAGGTCAATAGACCAATAATAGGCGCAGATTTTCTGTCTAAATTTGGAATTACTGTAGACTTAAAAAGAAAGAAAATCCTAGACACAATCACTTCATTATCTATTGATACATGTAGTGTTAAGTACAATACTCCAACTCCAATTGCATATGCTAGGGATAATGAATATGCTGAACTTCTTAAAAAGTTTCCTTCTATAACTGCTGCTCCGTCTTTCGATACAACTGCTCAACATTCTGTAGTCCACCACATATCAACTAAGGGTCAGTTGCCTTATTGTAGGCCACGACGTCTTGATCCAACCAAACATCGCACAGCAAAGCTTGAATTTGATCACATGGTTGAGTTGAATATATGCCGTCCATCTTCCTCCCCAGTTTCTTCTCCACTACATTTGGTACCAAAAAAGGATAGTGGGGACTGGCGACCTTGCGGCGATTATAGGCGTCTCAACGCTGTCACTGTTCCTGATCGGTATCCGATACCACACATACAGGATTTCACCATGCGACTTGTGGGATGTGAAGTATTCTCTAAAATTGATTTGTTCAGAGCATATCATCAAATCCCAATCGCAGAGGAAGATATCTATAAAACAGCCATAATAACCCCGTTTGGCCTGTATGAGTTTCCTCGAATGGGTTTTGGTCTTCGCAATGCGAGCCAAACCTTTCAGAGGTTTATGAACGAGGTTATGTGCGGTCTAGATTTCGTTTTTGTCTACATAGATGACATATTGATTGCCAGTCGCAATGAAAAAGAACACAAGGAACACTTGCAATTAACATTTGAGAGGTTATCGAAGTTTGGACTAACAATTAAGTCATCAAAGTGTATTTTTGGTAGTAAGACACTCGAATTTTTAGGATACACCATTTCCAAGGATGGCATTCTTCCTTCAGGAAGCAGGGTTAATGCCATTTTAGAACTAAGCCAACCCACTTCAATCAAATCGATTCAAAGATTTATTGGCATGGTAAATTACTACCATCGATTTTTGCCAAATCTTGCTGAGCTTCTGACTCCTATATATTTTCATTTATCTTCTCTACAAAAGCTTCCCAAATCTAAGCAAACTTTCACCTGGCCCAGTGATTGCGAAACAAATTTTATAAAAATAAAGCAAAGTTTAGCAAAAGCCACTTTATTAGTACATCCCAGAGATGATGTACCATTAAGTGTAACTACAGATGCATCTAATACTGCTGTGGGGGCAGTTCTCCAACAATATTTCAACAAATGTTGGCAACCCCTTGCATTTTTCTCTAAAAAGATGTCTACGGCTGAAATAAAGTACTCAGCATTCGATCGTGAGCTTTTGTCTATTTACTTGGCAATTAAGCATTTTAGACATTTTGTTGAGGGGCGATATTTCGTGGTGTATACAGACCACAAACCTCTTACAACAACTATAAGTTCAAAAACAGATCGAAGTCCGAGGCAAACCCGACATCTGGAATTCATCGCTCAATTCACTGACAAAATATATCACATTAGCGGGAAGCATAATGTTGTCGCCGATCTGCTTTCGCGCCCATCGGAAAACTCTTCTATTTGTTCTGATATAGATTACAAAACGTTTATATCAGAACAGAAATCTGATGAACAAATAACAGATTATGTAAACAGTAGGAAAAACAAAAGCAGTCGGATTAAATTTGAATTTATTTCATTCCCTATGATGGATGAAAAGTTACTGTGCGATAAAAGTACTGGGAAGTTCAGGCCATTCGTTCCGACCTCATTACGAAAAATGATCTTTGACAGGTTGCACAGCCTCTCGCATCCAGGAATTCGGGCCACACGAAAGTTAATAACAGAACGTTACTTTTGGCCCAGTATTAATAAAGACGTGGGGATTTGGACGAAGAGCTGTATATCGTGTCAGAAATCCAAAGTTCAAAGACACACACGAACAGAATTTCAAAAAATCGATGTCCCTAGCGGTAGATTTGAGCATCTTCACTTAGACATAGTTGGACCTCTTCCGCTTTCTTCCGGTTTTCATTACATACTTACAATAGTTGATCGATTCTCGAGATGGCCTGAAGCTTATCCAATTAAAGATATGACAACAGAAACAATAGCTAAGACATTTGTTTCCCAATATATTTCTCGTTTTGGTGTACCAGCTGCTCTAACAACAGATCGCGGTACACAGTTTACCTCCAAATTGTTTAACAACATTACCAAACTAATAGGTGTCCATCACATCCGAACTACGGCGTATCACCCACAAGCCAATGGGCTTGTAGAGCGTTTCCATAGGCACTTAAAATCTTCTTTAATGGCTAGGTGTAATACGTCCAATTGGAGCGATGAACTCGCTTTTGTTTTACTTGGAATACGTGTGGCACATAAAGAAGATTTGAATTGTTCACCTGCCGAAATGTTGTACGGACAAACTTTGCGAATTCCTGGAGAAATTTTCACGAGCACTTCCAATACAGAAGAGGATTCATTTAGTTTAGTGGATCGCCTTCGTGAATTCATGCGGAATATACAAACCAGTGAACCAAGAATGAGAAAACAGACGGACATTTTCATCCCAAAATCCTTAGATAATTGTACTCACGTTTTTGTTAGAGTGGATAGTGTCAAACCTCCCCTCCATCAGCCATACAATGGTCCCTTTTTAGTTATTAAAAGGCTACGTAAATATTTTGTAGTGAATGTGAACGGAAAACAGTCCTCAATTTCAATTGATCGATTGAAACCTGCATTTGGAATTCTTAGCAACGATTTCGCCATTACAAAGCATGTCAATTTTAAATAAAATAATGTTTTTTTACTGGAAAGGGGGTGATGTAGTGACACCCTGCACTCGCGGAAAAAAAACATAGAATCGTTTTGCACACAAACATAATTTTATAGCATAATTGCACGTATACATTCCACATAGCATTACATACCAACACACATTAAAGTTATCATGAATTTCGCATTTTTGTTAGTTTAAGTTAGAATAAGCTTAGTCAGTAAGAGAAGTGATCTCGAGTAGTAAAGATTGAAATAAAAACCTGTTTTTACCACTGAGTCTCTCACTGTATTTTTTTCCTCGTCTAAGTGCCGTTGACAAATCGCGGCTCTCATGCTAAAGCAGCATAATATCCAGATAAAGGAATCATTTTCCTCGGACAACGCAGAAGCCGCCGCTGCTATTGTGCGAGATGATTTCAGTGAAGAAATTAATATTGGGGAAAGTTTGATAGCCCAACAGCAAATGCTTTTTTGGAATGAAGATAAATATCTACGAATCGCTCCTGGTGAAAATACTGTCCCTCATAGTCTTGTGTTTGATGAGCACGCATAAGAATTATCGTTTCCGTCCATTTATCTGGGCCACTTGCGAGGAGTGTCGCCACATCACCTGCTCTACATGGCTATGAAGATACTGCGTTTGCGTACACGCGATTCACTAACAGTAGCCTTTAAATTCATCAGCAAGGACACAACGTTAACGCGAGCACAAATCGAGTCTACAGAGTTCATCAGTGGGTGTCTGGGGAATAATTTAGCATTTCTGCTATCGATTCCCATATATTATTGGGTACAAAGAAAGCGAGATCTTTTTGCTATGATTCGTCAACTTGGTAAGCCCACTGTTTTCCTCATCATGAGTGCCAATGAAATTGGCTGGCCGAAGCTTATGAAATTGCTCTACAAATTCAAAAATAATGAACTGGTTATTGATGACAATGCTTTGTTTGAACTTCATTATAACATTAAAGCCTCACTTATCAATGAAGATTTTGCAGCATGTGCCTTGCACTTTAATAAGCTTGTCGATGTTATCATGAATATTTTACAGATGAAAAAGAATGGTCCGTTTGGTAAGAATTACGTGTGTTATTTCTTCAAGAGAATTGAGTTTCAACACCGCGGTAGCCCACATGCTCACGTACTTCTCTGGCTACATGAAGCTCCTGGTGATGTTTTTGGAACAGATATGCCTGCAGCTATCAGACTGATCGAAGACCTAGTGTCTGTGACTAATAGTAATGCTTCTGGCCATACAAAGCTCCAGCGTCACAAGCACTCTTTCACTTGCTACAAGAAAATCGGAAATGCAGCAGGTCAAAAGTGTCGCTTTGAAGCGCCTTTTATGCCCAATAGTGAAACAGTGATTCTGGTGCCTATGGCCAAAACTGATCCACGTCGTAAGCCCTACGCGAGCATTTATAATCGCCTATGGAAGGCACTTGAAGAAAATTATTACAGTGACATTGATGACTTCTTCAGGAAACACGATATAAACTCGAACTAGGCAGCCTACAATCACGCAGTCACTCCACACATGGAAGCTATTAGTCGTCAAACAACTGGAATGACCGTAACAACACAATCTATTGGGGACATATGTACTGCTGAACTCCAGCTCCCTGATAGGAATAAAGTACTTTTGGTGGTTGTATATATCTCACCAGGGAAGTCTGTGGGAGATATCATCAAATTTCTCCATTTCGTCCTTGCACCGTACTCGGAAGAAATTTCAAGAACTCAGCAGGGAGATTATCATCTTTTACCAATGATCATAAGCGGAGACTTCAATATCAATTTTGCAACTCCAGAAGCTCAACCATTTATTGATTTTATGCAAGACAAATTTAATCTTCAAATGAACTCCAACCGGAAAATTTCAACAACACGATATGGAACAACCATCGATGTCGTCTTCCAGCTTAATCTAGATAGATTGCAGTCTCGAATGTACCTACATATCTTACTTCAGCTACCACAATCCGATTTTATCTTTTCTACAGAAACTAGCACAGAACGAATAAATTATTGTTATTTCATAATATATCAAGAATACGGTTATTACAATTTACTCTTTTCTCAATGACGTGTATCAAGCCACACACATACCGCACGCATGGTGTTTACACATATTTCGGGACTGTTGGATACAGTCGCACAAATTTTTTTTATTTAAGAGCGAAGAGCGAACATATAGCGATTCTTGGTCTTAAAGTTTGCAGATAGGTGGCTGCATTTAAAATGGATTAGGTGGTAATGAGGAAATATGTCACTAGAAAGCGAATTTTACTTGTCCAATCTTCAAATGAGTTTTCTAAAACGTATGTCCTAGCAGTTGTCAAGTTTACTGATATGCACTTGCTCCCATACGTATAGTAGTTAATCAATTCTGACATAACGTTGATAGAGGGAATCAAAAATAAATATTTCTAACAAGACCGCCCGATTGTCCTTTAATTTTGAGTTTGTGGGCTTACAGTTCACATTAAATTGATTTTTATACTATGTATGTATGTATAAAGATAAAATCAATCACTCAATCAATTTCAGAAATTACCGAAAAATCCAATTACAAATTAGCAGAAATGATTTAAATTAAATAATTTCCGATACCTTAGTGTATATAACGTACGAAACTAGAAATTTTTTTTTTATGAATTTTCCAATTTCCTGTGGATTAGCTGGGCTGAGACAAACACAACAAAAAATAGTAAGCTCAAATCGGACTATCCGTTCTCGAGGAGTTATGGGCGGTCTTACGTCTAAAACTTTGTTCCATATATATATATTTAACCAGCTAGTTATTAATACGTTTTTGAAAGTCGAGCCTCTCTCTTCGTTGATCAAATTTTGTCTCCATTGTTTTATAGATAAGAACAGAATTTTTTTTTAATGAAAAAGTTCAATTGGTTTATATATATATAGTTGGCGCAACAGGTCCGTAGGGACCCAAGGCCTAGCTTCTCGCAACCATTCGTTTTGTGTGAGTTTTTTATTTTTGGAACGAATGGAAGGGATCTACAATTTTATGCCGATTCCAAACGGCTAATTGAGAAGCTCTAAAGACAGTTATACTCTCGGATGTTTGTCAGACGTTCGCGAGAGGTGGCGCAGTGGAAAAAAACCCCAAGTTGGAATTTGGGTTTTTGTGGGATTCGAACCTGGGACCCCTCGCTTAGTAGTCCAACACACTAACCACTAAGCCACTGCGCCTCAATTGGTTTATGGTCATTAAAAAAATTAATTGTTAAAAAATTCCCAGTGACCCAAAATCCAAAGTCCATACAAATCGGATGACGTTCAGCCGAGTTTTGCGAGAACAGCCGACACCAATTCGTTTATATATATATATAGAGGATAAGATAAGAATTCTAAATAAGATCCCGTGATTAGTTTTATTAAACAAAACGGGGAGAGTACGATAACGTAAGCGCCAGAAAAATTATAACGTTTCTTTAAATAAAAGAACACAAATTTAGAAAAATAACAAAATTGTGCATTTCCTTAAAAATGGGAGATGAAGAATTTCATATATTTACGATTAACTTGCTTGTATAAACTTCAGTAGTGATTTGATTATTTAATATGTTTTTAATGGACAACCTCTCAAAGCCCCCGACTTTTTATATTCTTCCTAAACTTCCTACTATGTTCGAAACTTATGAGTGTAATATACTCGAGCAATAATTAATTTTAACTTAATTCAACTTTATAAATTGAATGAAAACAAGGGTGGGATCTAGCTTGGTTTGAGTGGTTTGTTTGTCAACATAGTATATGGTCGCTGCCTTCAACATGCTGATATTTTATCAATGCAATGCACTCCCTCGTAATGAATATTCTACTGACTGGTGCGTTCAGTAAAATGGACTGTATTGCGTAATAAGTTCGTATTACTTACCAGCTTTGCTGTGGTACCTTTTGCAAGATGGTTTTCGTTTATTTATATGTACCCATACAGTTATACACATATATGTAGGTACTCTAAAACAGTGGTTACTTTAACCAAGAACGTACTGAAGGTGAACACATGCGGACTATGGGAAGTACAACACATACCAAGTTGCCACCTGAGTGGTTATCATGCAACTGGATATTATGTATAGTTAAGATAGGCTACACAATTCCCAAATGTGCACAGGTAAATATGCATGCATTAGAAATGCTGTCATCATTGAAACGTTTGCGTAGATATGTACCATGTTCCTATTATTACAATTTAACCTACAAATACTGTGTGTCAAAGAATTCCCTAACGGATCACCTATTACAATCAGATGGTAGTATAAGCAGGTACAATATACAATGGGATGTCAGTACTGTGTAAAAAATCATAATACATAAATGAATAAACCAGTGTTACTTTAGTTTCCTTGTCTCGACACATGAAACTTTTCAGTATGAATTCGAACTTCTGCATTCTAAATTATATCATATTATACGAGACAATGAATAAAATGTAAGAATTGCCTTTACTTAAAAGATTACCTACTACAACAATTTGTAGTATTATAATATTGCTGACTCAGAGCATTTGCAAAATATTATGTGCGCATATTTTTTACATAGAACAATCCAAGTCCTTTGAATTTTCGCTTGAACGTACGGTTCGGCGACGAATTCCGAGTTGATTGATCGGTGCCGTTGTTTTTTTTTGGATTTGCAGTGACCGTGGAGGAAAAAAAAAACCGGAGCAGTGGTCGCGACAGGTGCACGTCGTTCGATTTTTTTTCTGTTTGAGTAACATTTTTTTTCCCTTTTTTTTGCATTCGATTCGGTGGTTTGATTTTGTTCGCTTCAACTATGAATATAGTGATGGATCACAGGAAGAAACGGGAAGAGGAGTATGGATCGATGACTAGGGACCAGTTACGCGAGGAGCTTAGGAAGCGGGGTTTGGAACAGGGCGGCCTAAAAGAGGAGTTGTTGGAGCGGCTTTTGAGCGCGACGGATTCCGAGCCCGTCGACGATGAGTTCGAGGAGATGCGTAATGAGCTGCGGAAGCTGAGGGTTAAATTCATGGAACTAGCGACGGCCCACGCAGCACAGACGACTCGTGAGACGGAATGGCCGCCAGTTGGCTGTACACTGTGAAAGATGCGTGTTCCTCCCGAAACACTGTTTTCGAAACGAGATTAGATTCGTGTCACTCACGCAACGTATACACCGTTCGAGATGTTGCGGATATGTTGCCGCAGTTTGACCCCAAAGCCAGCGCGGCACTGTCGTCCAAAGCTTGGATAAGGAAGGTGGGGGAGATCCAAAGCATCTATGGGGTAGATGAGAAGCTGGTTTTGATGGCAGCAACATCAAAATTGGTAGGTGTGGCTAAGCTATGGAGCTGTGGTACGATGCTGGAATCTCTAGAGCAGTTTTTCAGTGAGCTGTGTCAGTACTTTCCAACAGTGAAGGACGACGCAGAGGTTCACGATCGCCTGCGTGAGCGTAGGCAGAAACCTGGTGAGGATGTGGAAGAGTACGTCTCTGATGGTGATACATCGCACAGGGAATCACTGACGGAGAGTGCTTAGAAGCATTCCGAGCAGTTAGGCGGGCGTCGGTGGACGAAATCCTGGAGAGAGTCCGTTGGGTTGTGGGTTTGAGGTCCAAGAGTTGGCGTGCGATGGAGAACTCTAGGCGGCGGAAATTGGCGCGTTGTGAAGCCGATCGACGAGGATCTGAACGGCAAGACACTGAGCCGACAGGAAGGGAGGTAAGATGTTTTCAATGCCTACAGGTGGGGCACTTCCGTAAGGATTGTCCGTCACGACGGGGCCAAGCGGCTGAGGGCGGACGAGATACGGGCGCAGTGAGAGGCGAAAATCCGCGTCAAATGCTGATAACGGCGGACAGGACCGAATACGTTAAAGAAGCGAGGATAAGCGGGCGCGGCATGTTAGCGTTTATTGCCCTGGGCAACGTTGCGCACAAGTGGCCGACGTGGAATATCAGAGGGTTCCGAGGAAGAGACAAGAGGTAGCTGACCTGGATGTTGGGGACGTCGGAGAAGCCAACAGGCGGATGCTGAAGGAGGTTGTCGATAACCATCGGGACTGTTTTGCGTTGAGCATCGAGGAATTGCGAGAGTCAAAACTGGGTGAGTGTATAATTCAGTTGTCTTCAGCGCATCCAGTCTGTGTACAACCGTATTGTTTTGACGAAGAAGAAGGATGGGACAGATCGGTTCTTTATAGACTTTCGTGTGCTCATTAAGGTCACTCAGAAGCGGAAATTCCCGATGCCCGTAATAGACGAAGTGCTGGCATCACGGAGCGGGAATGCGTTCTTTACTGTGCTTGACTTGGCGTCAGGCTATCATCAAATTCGTATGGAGGAAGGCAGCAAGAAATACACGGCGTTCACGGCCGATGATGGATGCTTCGAGTTTAATAGGATGCCTTTTGGCCTCGTAAACGCTCCGGCGCATTTTCAAGCCTGTATGAATTCGGTAAAGTTACGGTTGCAGAAAGGCGATGTAGCGGTCTACCTGGACGACACCATCATAGCCAGCAAAACTGTCGTGGAAGGTTTGGATAAGCTGCGGAGGGTTCTGAGGGCTCTAAAGGATTAACTCTGAACGTCAGCAAGTGCGTGTTCTGCAAAACACGGATCGAGTTTCTTGGATACGAGGTGGATAGAGATGGGCTGAAGCCGAGCCGGAAGAAAATAATAGCGATCACCGAGTTCCCAGCACCCCGGAACTTCCATGAGGTGCGACAGTTCTTAGGACTTACCGGGTTCTTTAGGAAGTTCTTGAAGGACTATGCGCAGCTTGCAGTACCTCTGACGGATTTGACTAAAGGCGACCAAGAGTTCGTATGGGCAGTCCAACAAGAGGAGGCATTCCAGCGTCTTAGAAGGATCTTAAGTAACCCCCCAGTGCTAGCGCTGTTTGACCCAAGCTGCGAGCACAAGGTACACACTGATGCATCAGCCGTGGGCCTGGCAGGAATATTGTTTCAAAAGGCGAAGGAGGACTCGGCCTTGCGTCCGGTTCTGTTCTACAGTCGCAAGCTCTCGGAAGAGGAAAGGAAGTATCATTCGTACGAATTGGAGGTGCTGGCGATTGTGGACAGCCTCGATCGTTTTAGAGTTTACCTGCTAGGGAGAGATTTCAAGGTGGTAACTGATTGCGAGGCAATCATCGCAACAAAGAACAAGCCGAAAGTAATTCCGCGAGTGGGCAGGTGGTGGCTTAAGCTACAGAAATTCACATTCGTAGCCGTGCAACAACCAGGGAGGAAAGCAGTTTTTGTGGACGCTTTAAGTCGACAACCGGCGGACGAGGGGAAGACGATGGCAGAAGCATCGTTGTTCGTGCTCAACGTGCAC